>OZ024936.1:95534015-96922895 GCA_964017235.1 Sabellastarte sp. h YS-2021 | reverse complement strand
GTTATTACTTGCCAAACTTCAAATTGAGGTACTTGCCTCTTTTGTTGGTAGCAGTACTGGGTTCATAGAAACGTAAAGAATATTTCTTAAGATTGAACAAAAGCTTTACCCAAATTATTTTTGGTATTTTTATGACACTGTCTCAAAGTTTAGGGTTCAACAGCCAAGTTTATATTGGTGTTAGAAGTGATCAAGTTTATACAAGTCAAATTCAAAGTGATCAAGTTTGTACTGATGATATCCAAAATGATCACGTTTATATTAGTGAAGTAAGTTAAAATTGTTCAACTTTATATTGGTCAAGTTCAAAATGATCAAGTTTTTATAGGCCAAGTTCAAAAAGATCAAATCATACCACCAAATAATCTGTTCAAAATTATCAAATTTATACTGGTCAAATTCATAATGATCATGTTTATGCTGGTTCAAAATGATAAAATTTATATTGGTCAACTTCAAAATAACCAAGGTGTTATTGGTCAAATTTATGAAGTTTACACCAACAAAGTTTATTTTGTCACATTCAAAAGGATAAAGTTTATGTAGGTTATATTCAAAATGACTGGAACATCACAGATCAAATCTAACATCCACAAAACATTTGGATGACTTTGAACAAATTTGACCTGTAATCAACCTGTTTATATTATTTACCTTCTTAATATGACCAAGAGACTTCTCAACCCTGCCCAAAACATACAAATAACAAATCTAAAAATATTTGAGGATTGTTCACAGTTTGAGAAGCTATATACAAATGCTCAAACATATAAAACCAACTTAACACAAGGCAGTATCTTCGAGGTCAACATTTCTTTTGACTGACTGGTGTCATATTTGGACACTTTTTGTCACTGGTAATGAGCTGGATTTCAGCTCAACTCAGAGAAGCATGAAGGGTGTAACTGCCTCTCTTTGGTAGCATCACTGGGTTCACAGGAACATAACGAATATTTCTGAACTGTACAAAAGCTTTACCTAAATTATTTAAGGTACATGCATTTTCATGACATTGTCTTAAAGTGTAGCGTTCAACAGCCAAGTTTCTATAATAGTGCTCACATACAAAATGATCAAGTAAATATTTAGGTCAAGTTCAAAGTAATGAAGTTTGTTTTAGTTAAGTTCAAAATGATCAAGTTTATAATAGTGAAGTTTAAAGTGATGTTTGTAATAGTCAAGCTCCAAATGATTAGGTTTTTTTGGTGAAGTTCAAAATTATCAAATTTATACTGATCAAGTTCAATATGCTAACATTTATACAGATTGAATCCATAACAGTCAACCTTATATTTGATAAGTTCATATTGATCATGTTTCTGCTGCTTCAAAATGATTAAGTTTATGTTGCTTAAGTTCAGAATTATCATGTTTATACTAGTCAAATTCAAAATGATCACATTTATGCTTGTTCAAAACGATGAAGTTTATAGTGGTGAAGTTCAAAATAACCTAGGTATTATTGGTCTAATTTATGTTGAAGTTTATATTAATAAAGTTCATTCAGTCACATTAAAAGGATAAAGTTTATTCAGGTTATATTCAAAATGACAGGAACATCACAGATCAAATCTAACATGCACGAAAAATTTGGATGACTCTGAACAAATCTTAACTGTTATCAACCTGTTATTATTTAATTTCCATATACAAATGCTCAAACATATAAACATAACTTAACCAAAGGAAGTTTCTTTAGGACACACATTCCTTTTGAGAATGATGTGTCACATTCAGACACTCTTTGTCACTGGTAATGAGCTGCATTTTGGCCCAACTTGCAGCAGCGTCAGCAAGTTATAATTTGCCAAACTTCACAATGGGGTACCTGCGTCTTTTGTTAGTAGCATCACTGGGTTCATAAAAATGTGAGGAATATAACTTAAGATTGTACATAAGGTTTGACACAATGTCATGAAAATACCTTTAAAAATTGTTAAGGGTGCAGCAGTCAAGTTTATTTTAGAGAAGTTCAAAATGATTAAGTTTGTATTTAGTGAAGTTCAATGTGATCAAGTTATTCTGGTCATGTTAAAAAATGATCATATTTATGTTGGTCACATTCAAAATGATCAAATTTATGTTAGTGAAGTTCAAACTAGATTGGGCCAACTCGGCGCCAACATATCCCCAGACAGGTCATCACTCAGGCCACAGGTTTTGATCGGGAATTTTTTATTTAATCCATTTGTTGTATGCCATAAATATTGGGAAAAGTTATATGAACTTCAGCACATCAATCTACTAAGTTTATATCTTCCCAAGGAAGATGGTGTATCCCCAGATGTCGAATACATAACTCAACAGATCATATTTTCAATCTTCCTGCAATGATAACTCTGAACCTATTTTCAAAGTATTTAAATGATTGATGATTGAATGTCCATTCTAAATTAATAATCTCAAAAGAGCATATCTGTTTCTATATTTGTTGACAAATAAAATATTATTTTTAACTCAACTCATCATACTTTTCAATCTTCCTGCAAAGGGTAACTCTGAACCTATTTTCAAAGTATTTAAATGATTGATGATTGAATGTCCATTCTAAATTCATAATTCCAAAAGCGTATCTCTGTTTCTATATTTGTTCACAAATAAAATATTATTTAAAAATCATATATTATTTATATTATTATTTTATTATATTATTTTTAGAATTTGCATTGTTTTTCAGTTATTCATTTCCTCAATTCCTATATATGTGGTCCATATATATACAACCTAAATATGTGACACAATCTCAGTTCTGACTCCCTTTGTCTTAGATAATTAGATAATGAAGCAAGCACCACCTCCCACCCCCACCCCACCTTTCTCCCCTTCTCCACACCCCTCTCACTATTACAGAAGATCTGTATACCTTTGTTTATTTAGTGTCACTCAATAGCTGGAGGTCCCAGAGGTGGGTGGGGGATGGGGGGTGGGACTACAAAGAGATGGAGTGCTGCAGCACAAATGGTAAACAAACACTTATAATATAAAAGGGGTAATCAAATACAAAAAGCTCAGTTAATCTTATCACTAAAATAAAATCAAATATATAAATAAGGAATGTCTATTAAAGGCCTAAATTTTGGAGTACATACAAGAAAAACATATTGATATATTCTCAGATGATATTTCACTTAGATGAGAGACATAGTTTGAAAGCTACAGTGCTTGAAGATGGCAAAAAGTCCATAAATTGGGTCTCTGTGGGCAATTTTGAGATCTTAAGTCGGCCTAACAGGTAAACCTACAGCCTTTAAATTTTTCGCAGACAAGGATTACATATAAGAGTTACATCTAGTGCAGTTTGAGACTCATCAGAATTACCACTTCCAAATTATAGGGCAAAATAAGTTAAAAATATAGGAAAAAAGTCCTAAGTGGGGTCTTTATGGGCCTCAAAGACAATTTTCTCCTCAACTTAAAGTCTTGATTTTCGGCACATGTACTAAGAATATATTATTGTGTTCTCAGGTAAAATTTGAGGCAGATAAGCCTCATAGTTTGTGACCTAGAGGGCTCTAAGTGGCCAAAAGTGCAATTTCTGACCTTAAGGCGGCCATAAGTTCTTTATTATTGGGAGTTTAAGGTCACCTTAAAATAGGGATCTTCCTTTGGGCATCCTTAACATGTGTACCAAGTTTGAAAAAAAAAAATTAATCCGTTTTTGAGTTATCGCGTACACAAGGAAATTTCTACGGCCGCGGCGGCGCGACGGACCTGAATACAATATATCCCCGACTTTCGTCTGGGGATATAATTATTCAACATAGTATTTGTTAAGGTCAAAATGATCAAGTTTATATTGGTCAATTTCAAAATGATGAAATTTATACTGATCAAACGATCAACTGTATACTGGTTAAATTCAGAATAACCATGTCTATACTGGTTCAAAATGATGTATATATTGGTGAAGTTCAAAATTAACAAGGTATTATTGGTCAAATTTATATTGATGAAGTTTAAACTGATAAAGTTCATTCAGTCACATTTAAAATGATAAAGTTTATACAGGTTGTATTCAAAATGACTGGAACATCACAGATCAAATCAAACATCCACAAAAGACTTGGATGACTTTGAACAAATCTGACCTGTTATTATTTAACTTCCATATACAAATGCTCAAACATATAAACATAACTTAACCAAAGAAAGTTTCTTTAAGGCACACATTCCTTTTGACTGATGTGTCACATTCAGACACTCTTTGTCACTAGTAAGGAACTGCATTTTGGCCCAACTTGCAGCTGCGTGAGCAAGTTATTATTTGCCAAACTTCACAATCTTTACAAACTTTTTAAAGATATTTTCATGACATTGTGTGTCAAAGTTAAGGGTGCAGCAGTCAAGTGTATTTTAGTGAAGTTCAAAATGATTTTGTTTGTATTAGTGAAGTTCAATGTGATCAAGTTTATTCTGGTCATGTTCAAAAATGATCATATTTATGTTGGTCACATTCAAAATGATCAAATTTATGTTAGTGAAGTTCAAATTATTCAACATAATATTTGTTAAGGTCAAAATGATCAAGTTTATATTGGCCAATTTCAAAATGATCAAATTTATACTGATCAAGTTCAAAATTATCAACTGTATACTGATCAAATTCAGAATGAGCAAGTTTATATTTGTTGCGTTCATAATGATCAGGTTTATGCTGGTTCAAAATGATAAAGTTTATATTGGTCAACTTCAAAATAACCAAGGTGTTATTGGTCTAATTTATGTTGATGAAGTTTACACCAACAAATTTTATTTTGTCACATTCAAAAGGATAAAGTTTATGTAGGTTATATTCAAAATGACTGGAACATCACAGATCAAATCTAACATTCACAAAACATTTGGATGACTTTGAATAAATTTGACCTGTAATCAACCTGTGTATATTATTTACCTTGAAGTTCTTAATATGACCAAGAGACTTCTCAACCCTGCCCAAAACATACAAATAACAAATCTAAAAAATATTTGAGGATTGTTCACAGTTTGAGAAGCTATATACAAATGCTCAAACATATAAAACCAACTTAACACAAGGCAGCATCTTCGAGTTCAACATTCCTTTTGACTGACTGGTGTCATATTTGGACACTTTTTGTCACTGGTAATGAGCTGAATTTCAGTTCAACTCAGAGAAGCATGAAGGGTGTACCTGCCTCTTGTTTGGTAGCATCACTGGGTTCACAGAAATATAAGGAATATTTCTGAAGGTTGTACAAAAGCTTTACCCAAATTATTTAAGGTACATGTATTTTCATGACATTGTCTTAAAGTTTAGGGTTCAACAGCCAAGTTTCTAGAATAGTGCTCACATACAAAATGATCAAGTAAATATTTAGGTCAAGTTCAAAATAATCAAGTTTATTTTAGTTAAGTTCAAAATGATCAAGTTTATAATAGTGAAGTTCAAAGTGATGTTTGTAATAGTCAAGCTCCAAATGATTAGGTTTATATTAGTGAAGTTCAAAATTATCAAATTTATACTGATCAAGTTCAATATGATAACATTTATACAGATTGAATCCATAATTATAAGTCAACCTTATATTTGATAAGTTCATATTGATCATGTTTCTGCTGCTTCAAAATGATTAAGTTTATGTTGCTTAAGTTCAGAATTATCATGTTTATACTAGTCAAATTCAAAATGATCACATTTATGCTTGTTCAAAATGATGAAGTTTAT
The DNA here is from genome assembly GCA_964017235.1 of Sabellastarte sp. h YS-2021. Classification (NCBI taxonomy): domain Eukaryota; kingdom Metazoa; phylum Annelida; class Polychaeta; order Sabellida; family Sabellidae; genus Sabellastarte; species Sabellastarte sp. h YS-2021. The sequence goes on along the minus strand of OZ024936.1, from coordinate 96,917,209 downwards.
ATTGGTGAAGTTCAAAATAACCAAGGTATTATTGGTCTAATTTATGTTGATGAAGTTTATGTTAATAAAGTTCATTCAGTCACATTCAAAAGGATAAAGTTTATTCAGGTTATATTCAAAATGACAGGAACATCACAGATCAAATCTAACATCCACGAAAAATTTGGATGACTCTGAACAAATCTTAACTGTTATCAACCTGTTATTATTTAATTTCCATATACAAATGCTCAAACATATAAACATAACTTAACCAAAGGAAGTTTCTTTAAGACACACATTCCTTTTGACTGATGTGTCACATTCAGACACTCTTTGTCACTGGTAATGAGCTGCATTTTGGCCCAACTTGCAGCAGCGTCAGCAAGTTATAATTTGCCAAATTTCACAATGGGGTACCTGCATCTTTTGTTAGTAGCATCACTGGGTTCATAGAAATGTGAGGAATATAACTTAAGATTGTACATAAGCTTTGACACAATGTCATGAAAATACCTTTAAAAATTGTGTAAAGTTAAGGGTGCAGCAGTCAAGTTTATTTTAGTGAAGTTCAAAATGATTAAGTTTGTATTTAGTGAAGTCCAATGTGATCAAGTTTATTCTGGTCATGTTCAAAAATGATCATATTTATGTTCGTCACATTCAAAATGATCAAATTTATACTGATCAAGTTCAAAATTATCAACTGTATACCGATCAAATTCAGAATGATCAAGTTTATATTTGTCGCGTTCATAATGATCAGGTTTATGCTGGTTCAAAATGATAAAGTTTATATTGGTCAACTTCAAAATAACCAAGGTATTATTGGTCAAATTTATGTTGATGAAGTTTGTACTGACAAAGTTTATTTGGTGAAATTCAAAAGGATAAAGTTTATACAAATCAAGTCTAACATCCATAAAAGATTGGATGACTTTGAACAAATTTGACCTGCAATCAACCCGTTTCTATTATTTATCTTTAGATGACCAAGGGGACTTCTCAACCTTGGCCAAAATACACAAATAACAAATCTGAAAAAAATACTGGAGGACTTCTCACCTTTTGAGAAGCTATATACAAAAGCTCAAACATTTAAAATCAACTTAACCCAAGGTCTTTTCTTCGAAGCCAACCTTCCTTTTGACTGCTGTGGGGCCATATTCAGTAATAAACTGGACTTCAGCCCAAATCATAGAAGTGTGAGCAAGTTATTATTTGTCAAACTTCACAATGGGGTACCTGCCTCTTTTGTTGGTAGCATTACTCAGTTCATAGAATTGTAAGGATTATTTCTGAAGGTAGTACAAAAGCAACTTTACCAATATTATAAGGTACTATCATGACACTGTGTAAGGTAAATTCGTACAATAAAAGATCACATTTCTTTTATAAAACATGAAATGGTGCACATATTTATGAGATGATTCTATGAGACGCAGCCGATGGGTATTGTTGGATTATTTCAGAAACTTGTGGCTTGCAAAACATTGGTGCATTTCCAACAGAGGTGGCTGTGTAATCATGTGTGTGCAAGTGCAGGCAAACAACAGACCATATTATTAATGACTCTGTGTGGTTTCTTGTGTACATTTCATGAAGGAAAATCATGCTGTACACACAAGGTCTTGAGCCTGGAACAAGTCACCTGAATTGGCATGGCAGATATGAAAGCGCAATGCATTGCATAGCTTGGGAACATGTCGGTAATAACTAACGCAAGAATTAAAGTGCAATTACAGTATATCAAACTCTGCTTTGACTTTGCACATGAATCCATATTGAAATATTATTTCTCACCTAAAATTGTATCATTTCATGACTCATGTGCCTTAAAGATCTCAATGTAAATCTTCCAACACATGACATCTGATGCTGACATTTAGACGACACTGATTACCAATGACATTGAAATGATCCCTTTTGCTTTCAATACTGAAATCCACAAAGCTATATGGCTCCCCTTTTGAATATCATAGGATTAAATCAGATTCAGAATGAAAGCCTTGCCCCAACAGGAATCAATCAATCAATCAATCAGTTGTCCAGGTGCTTAATCTCCGTATCAACAGATTCCAAGGCACACCATCCAATCCGTAAGGCATAACTCATGAGACATTAGACATGTTCCGAGTCGTTGCCATACGGGGCCTCGAAAGAGAGGAAAAAAACCCATAGAAAATATAGAAGAGAAAATTAGTGGTCGAATGAGCTGAACCCAGTTCATCAAAAGCAACCAGGACGACCAGAAAAAAGGTAGAAACTGCAACCTCTTAACATTGAAGAATGAGAAAAATATGACCAGTGAGAAAAAGTACAAAACCGAGACAATGGCTGGAAGACAAAATAAATACAAAGAAATGAAAACACAAGGTTTGAAAATGAAGATGAAATTAAGGCAGTAAAATATGAAAAGGGACAAACGTGGATATTAATCACTGGATTTCAATGTGACACACATGGAAGAGTCATTCAATCTACAGCAACTCTAGATCAGCTTCATTGTTCACACGGACCTGAAAACTGTGTAATAATATACAGGGTAATGGAAAAAAACACAAAACAGAAGTATCAGCCAATCAGTACTCATCGAACAGCAGTAATACTGAAAAAGGAAATTTAATCAGAACTCATAATTTATAACACTGTACAATGGTTGCCTCCGGTTCCCTATCAAGCCTTATTACTCTGAAATATATTCTAACATTCTTTTAAAAGGTAGATAAAATGATGAAATGACTGATTTTTATTTTCATCTTAAAATAATTGTTTATTTAAGGAAATGTTAAGTTTAATGTTATTTTACTGCAGTGTACACATTATATATGAAATAACACAACAGAACCTTTATACATAACACAATAGAATACATAACAGAAATTATGCAACATTACAGAATACAATACAATACCACTTCTATTTCTACATAACACATAGGCAGATCCATTAAAAATGTACTGACTTTTATAAAAAACATTTTATAAACAACTCAGTTGTAAACCACGTCCTTAATTTGGCATACAGGAGGACTGATATATAAATTGCAGACATTGATTCTGTTACACTGTGTAAGCATGAATGAATATATGCAATCAACAGTTTGAAACAATAGCTGTTATAGCAATAGCAACCCACATCTTAAATTAGGGAGCACCAGAGACATTTGGGAAATTGCCACAATTTTCAAATTTAAGATAAATTTGGTAATAGTTCATCTATGGGTAGGACTGTATAGCCCCCACAAAATTAAAAAAAAAAAAAACCCAGCAAAGTGCTGCCATGGCAAGAACTGTCCAAATTCTAATTAGTTTGAGTTCCTCTTAAGTTAAACAATAACTGAACAAGTGGTATAAATGTGTTTATGGGGTTTAGAATACAGAGCAACCCAAAAAATAAATTTCATGGCTGCAGCAGCCACAACAGTCTGGATGCTGCAGGGATGACAATAATCCCAGACTTTATGGGCTGGGGTTAAAAATGTCAAAAGATCAATTCATGTTTGAATCAAGGTTAGAGGTTAGGACACCTCGCTGATTAACTGCACATAAGTATCCTTCCTCAATGGGCTTTGCATTAACATGGATTGCTATTGCTACATTTTTCATACCTTAAATTATCTGGTTGTCCATCAGATTTGAACATTTCAGCCCAGACTTTAGTGTTGCTGTTTTTTATGCCCCAGTGATGTAAAATAATGTAAAATGCCAAAAATTACTTCACAAACTGTGGAATTAAACTTGACATTTATTTATATAACTGCAGCTTTTTTGTCGGAAATTATTCAGATCAAACAGACTTCATAATTTGGAGAACATCCAGGTGGGAAAAACAGTCTGGTGGCTATTCAGTAACATTCAGTTGAACTGATAATAATCAAGAATGGTAGTTGTTGGTGTTTTAGTTTAACACATTTGACAATCTGAAATGTAACATTCTAATTAGATTCTGGAAAATATAAAATATCTGCCATTGTTGTAAACAAACCTACAAGTAGAAATACAGCTACAGAAATCTTATTGGCTGATGAGTTTGCGATTAAACAATCAAACACCGTATTTGGGTGTGTAGGGGTGCCTCCTTGTGAGTAAATGTTACATTACAATTGCAGACACGTTGAATTACATTCAAATGGTGAAATCATAAACTGACACTGCAAAATAACACTCTGCACAAAGATACAAACTGGAAAATTTAAGAATTAAATTAAATTTTTATAAGATAATATCTTACCTAGTGGACCGGTGCAATAGTCCGGCGCCTAGCCGGTCCCGCCAAACATTAGAAAAAAATGTCCTGAGCTGGGCTCTGGCCTGGACCGGTAGTGTAGTATTCACTCGCCAGGTGTCACCGGACACCCAGCTCCCCTACTGCGCGTGTGCGCGCATGCGCACTTCCTCTTTTTGTGCCTACCAAGTAAGGTCCCCTTGATTTAAGCGGGGAAGGTAGGGTGGGACTCTCCTTGTCCACTAGGTAAGATATTATCTTATAAAAATTTAATTTAATTCTTAAATTTTCCATTTTATTGCGTTAATATATCTTACCTAGTGGACCGGTGCAGAATAACTACCCATTGGATGGCGGGTAGATCAATCAAAATTCAAGGGACTCACTATGGGAGATAACTCCCAAACTCATATAGACTGAGGTAACAACCTAGACCGGTTTCTAACCTTCTCGGTTACAATACATTACCCCCCCCCCCCCCCTTTTTTCAGAAATCTGACACTCATGAAGAGGGGAGGAGAGAAGAGTCCCAATGAGTCCTGAGGAAGTAATAGGGGAAAATCCATTTTGGTCCCTCATCTATCCCGAGGTCAGGTAGACTGCAGAGACATTTTTTTTTTTTTTTTTTTTTTTTTAAATGTACATATTTACAAAGAAGACTCAAAATTAATCTCTAATTTGCTGAGCTGCTACCACCGGGCCCAGGTGGTATAGCTCAGAGTCTGCCCAGGCTACATCCTTTAGGTAGAACTGGGTGAATGTGTTATGCGACTTCCAATGGCAGGCTGATAGAATTTGATCTAAGGGTACGCCTCCCTGAAAAGCTTTAGAAGCCGCGAAAGCCCGGACATCATGAGCCCGAACTTGATGCAAATTTTGAGACTGCTCATCCGAGAGTTGGTAACATAAACCAATCGTTTGTTTGATCCAGGAAGAGACAGTGGCTGGTACAATGTCTTTCTTGAAGCTCTTCCTAAAAGAGACGAAAACCAACTCCTTGTCTGACCGAAGGTCCTTGGTTTTGTCTAGATAGTAACGCAAGGATCTCACCGGACACAAGGTCCTGTCCTCCTTAAGAGACTTGTCCAAGGTCGGAGCAAGAGCCGGAATAATAACCGGGGCTACACAACCCGAACCCTCCTTAGCCAGGTGGTTCTTGGAGATGAAACTTGGGGAAGGGTACAGGGAGACCTTAGACCAATCCTCCTGATGCCTGATGTTCCTATGTACCCAGGCATGAATCTCGCTTCTTCTTTTGCCCGACCCTAAGGCAAGAAGGAAGACCGTCTTAAAGGTAAGGTGTTTAAGGGAAGCCTCCTAAGCGGTTCAAAGGGAGGTTTCGTGAGCTGATGAAGAACCAAGGAAAGGTTCCAGGAAGGAACACCCCTCCTACCTTTAGGCTTGTCCCTATGGAAACTGTCCAACAGTCTGGTAAGATTCTCATCCTTACCAATGTTCACCCGGCCATTCCCTAGCTTGTCAGATATAGCGGTTCTATAGCCATCTATGGTGCTAGGCTGCAGATGTTTCTCCTGAAATAGGTAAAGCAAGAAGTCAGCGATCTGCTTTATAGAAGGAGACCTGAAGTCCACCTTATGTTCCTCACACCATCTGACAAAAACGGACCACTTTGATTCGTAGATGGCTCTGGTTGAACGTCTCTGAGGAGCTTCAATTCGTGTTGCCACTTCTTCAGAGAAGCCTGCCTGCTGGATGGCAAAGGCCCTAGGAGCCATGCATGCAGATTCAGACTGTGAAGGTCCCTGTGAGGACACTGGTTGAAGGGTTGAGTCAATAGGTTCCCTACTCTCGGTAGACTTAGGGGAATCTGTACTGACATGCTGACCAGATCCCAAAACCATGGCATGTTGGGCCACCCTGGTGCAATGAGAATGACCCTGTTGAATCCTTGATCCATCAACTTGGAGACCACCTTCCCTAGGAGAGCCACCGGGGGAAAAACATAGGCATCCAGATCTTGCCAGGGAACGCTTAGAGCATCCACTTTCCAGGCTAGCAGATCCGGGACCGGGGACACAAATCTGGGAAGTTTGCGATTGAACTTGGTCGCAAATAGGTCCACCTCCGGTTTGTGCCATCTTCTGCAAATTTGGTCGAAGACTTCCTGCAGGAGGGACCATTCCGTTTGTATCACCTGACCGTGCCGGGACAACTTGTCCGCAATGACATTGAGGTGACCCGGAATATGCCGTGCTCTTAATACAATCTGCCTCTGGTTGCACCACATCAGCAGCCTCCAGAGGAGAGCACAGAGAGAGCCGGATTTCATACCGCCCTCCTTGTTTATGTAAGAGACCACTGTTGTGTTGTCGGAACACACCAGAATGGTCTGGTTCCAACACAATCGCTCGAACTGTTTTAGGGCTAGCAGGACGGCCTTGAGTTCCAGCAAGTTTATATGCAAGGCGCTTTCTTGTGTGGACCAAAGGCCTCTTGCTGTGAAATCGCCTAAGTGAGCACCCCAACCTTCGTTTGAGGCGTCGGTAAACAGCTGAAGAGCGTGTTGAAGTGGGTGTAAAGGCTGACCTTTTAGGACATTGTTTGGGTTCAACCACCACCTCAGGTGTGGATGAAGGGACTGAGGCAGAGGGATAATCTTTTCCAATGACTCCGGGACATGCCAATGCCTCTTCAGATGCCACTGGATAGGGCGCATGTGAAGTCGCCCGGCTACTACCTGTTTCTCTGTGGCTGTTAGCAGTCCTATAAGGGACATGAACTGTCGGACCGGACACACCTGTTGATTGAGGAGGTTGTTGATCTTTTGGGACAGAGCCATCCACCTCTCCTGGGTCGGTTTGACCAACCCCTGAGAGAGGTCGAAACGGTAACCTACAAAGTTGAAGACCTGCTGAGGCACCAACTCCGACTTGGTCATATTGACTACCCACCCTAACCTGTGGCATAGGTCCAAGAGGGTCCGGGTATGAAGTAGGCACGTTTCCGGGCACGGGGCTCTCAGCAACCAGTCGTCGAGGTACTGGTGGATTCTGATACCCCGAGCCTGTGCCATTAACTTGACTTCCTTGGCCACCTTTGTGAACTCCAACGGAGCCGTTGAGAGGCCAAAGGGGAGGGCTGTGAACTGATAAGCTTGACTGTGGAGGAAGAATCTGAGGAATTTCCGCGACCTTGGTCCTATTGGGATATGGAAGTAAGCGTCGCTGAAATCCAGAGACGTCACCCACTCCCCTTTTTGAAGGGAGAGTCGGATGGTCTCTGGTGTCTCCATCTTGAAAGATGAGGTTGCTAGGTAACAGTTCAGCCGACTTAGATCTAGGATGGGCCTCCATTTGTTGTTGGGTTTTGGTACTAGAAACAAGCGGTTGTAAAAGGCCAGGGAGGACGGAGTTGTCACCTTTTCTACCGCCTGTTTCTGAAGGAGTGCCTGTAAGGAGTCCTTTATGTGCTTGTTTTTGACCGGATTTGCGTATCCACTGATAATTACCGGTGACCTTGTCAGGGGAGGTTTCTCTTTGAAGGGTAGGGTGTACCCTTCCTGAAGAATTGAAACTACTCTTTTGTTTGCACCCAGGAAGTGCCAGACCTGCCAAAACCTTTGCAGTCGGGCCCCCACAGGTGGATTTGGTACAACATGAGGGACATTTTGAACAGTTGGAACATAAAGACAAGGATTTACACAGCAAACAGGTTTCACACACTTTATTTCTGTTTGGTTCTGATTGGGTCTTATGTCTTTGTTTTCCGACAGCCCGGTTACAGAAGGTGCAGGAAAGACAACATTTAAGTTTACAGTCTTGATTACATGTTTGTTTAAGTCTTGACACATTGGATCCTCCCCACTTGGCTTTAACTGAGGATCTACTAAAAAATAATTGTCATTTATAAGACTGTTGACAGGACGATCTGGAGAAATGACTGGAATTGCTGCCTCCACGTCCGCGACCGCGACCCCTTCCTCTATAAGAAAACTGGCGCCAAGGCTGGCTAGACTGAGAGGAAGAGTGGCCTGATTGCCTACTATCTTTTTTGTCATATGGCTTGTAACGATATGACTGGTGTTTCCTACCAGAGTGCTGCCCTGTGCCCGGACCGGGACCTTGAGCACTTGGTGTAGACTCAAACTTTGCTATATCCTGCTCTGCTGCAGCTAGGATGTCATCTGGAAACAGAGATGAACTGAACAGGGGAGCATTACGTAATCTGTTCCAAGAATCCGGTTTCAAACCGGGCTTAGCAAACTCAAGATAAGAGTCTCTGCGGAGTAAGATGAAGTTAGCTAGTTGAATGAACAAGCCGTCTGCAAGGTGTTGGAGAGAAGTTCCCAGTGCCACAGAGACACTTGAATGAAATGAAGACAAGTCTTTAAGATCTCTGATGGCATCTACCACCTCTTTAGGGGCTTTCCCCTTCACAATAACGTCATTTAGCAAACTGATGTGAGAGTTCATCTTGTCTTGGATCTCACTGGTGCATCTGTTAAATGCTGCCGCGTGGTTGGTAATGTATGTCCCTTCTCTTGCACACTTTTCCCACCGGCGTAAAATATCCTGTGGTACCGGGCGAGAAGCGGGACCAGACTGAGGATAAGATGAGGCTTTAGCTACCCTAGAGTACTGAGCATTCAGGCGGGCCTCAGAGTCCGACCAACTAAAGATGGTTCTACCTGGCCTAGAAGAGGATTCTTGTCTAAGTCTATGCTGTCTGTACCATTTGGATTGGCTTTTAGGTGTACGGATGAACTGGTCAACCTTCAAGCCCGCTGATTCCTGCGACCTTGAGGGATAACCCTCAGCGACCCTGCAATTCAACTTCTCCATCTTGTGACAGAGCCAGTCATCCGGGGGGAATTCCACTGAAACTTTGCCTGTCTTTCTAGGTCGTTTGCCTTTCCACGGGTTGTTTGAGGTATCCCCATCCGATACTGAAAGTTCAAAATCTGGGATATGAGTCCATCCTAAAAAGGCCCTGACAGCTCTACACGTTTCGCGATAGTTCATTTCTTCGTTTTGCTCTGTGGTTTCAGAGTCTGATATCTCACCCTCATCAGAGTCCTTGTTAGACTGGTCATGGTTTGAGTCAACGTCAGAAGCGTCCGGATCAGCAAAGAAGGACTGACCGACACCGGAAGCACCGGTGACCGGAGCCGACAAGGTGGAAGAGCCTGAAAGGGTAGCTGGTTTGAAGATGGAATCACCACCGGAAGAAAGTGACAAGGCAGAGCCCGGAACGGGAATGTCCACTTTCGCCAGTTGCTCAGTATGTTGAGTAGGCAGGGAAGTGCTTACAGTGTGTTCCTTCACCGGAGCCGGTGCCTCAGACACAACTGTAGCAGTAGGAACAGTCTTTTTCTTTTTTAGCTTCTTTCCCGTGCCCTTATTCTTTGCATCCTTTGGATGTGAAATTTGCCCGTCTGAAGCCGGAGGCCTCACCGGACCGGTGGCTCCAGGCTCAGAGGGATTGAAGAATGGTTGTTCAGAAGTAATAACAGCAGTATTGGTAACTGGGGCTTTAGGAGTAGAGAAGATGTTAGTTCTAGTAAGTAAAGCCTCGAATCGGGCGAACTTCTCCTCTAACTTGTTGTTAAGATTGTCAAAGTCTTGCTTTGAGACAAATTCTTCGGGAGAATGATGGGTAATAGAGAAAACCTCTTGATCCCCGGAACCGGAAGCTTGAACCGGAACGTCCTCTTCCTCTAGTTCATCTCCACCCAATTCTTCTTGGGGAACTACTCCCACCACGGTAACCTTGGAAGGGGATACCAAAAGTCCGGACTTTTTGTCTTTTCTGATTTTATACTGAGGGGTGGAGAGCATAGAACGTTGTTGTTCGGTGAAGGAATCACATATAGTACATAACTGGTTCTTCACACAAGGGTCATCCCCCAACTTTTTGTCTCTACACCTGGCACACTTTTTATGTCCATCAAATGCCGCCATAATGTGCCCGCAGTTACCTCTACGTTGTCCTGGTGATGCCATGATATATATATGAACTAGTAATCCACGTTTAAACAATCACCACACAATATGTCACTTATAAAATAATAAAAAGTTTCTCTTATAACTTTCACGATTTCAAACACAATGGCGCCAAACAAAAAGAGGAAGTGCGCATGCGCGCACACGCGCAGTAGGGGAGCTGGGTGTCCGGTGACACCTGGCGAGTGAATACTACACTACCGGTCCAGGCCAGAGCCCAGCTCAGGACATTTTTTTCTAATGTTTGGCGGGACCGGCTAGGCGCCGGACTATTGCACCGGTCCACTAGGTAAGATATATTAACGCAATAAAAATGTCAATGACTAAAAACTTTCAAACTGGTCACTGGAAAGTTGGAGCATTTTCTCTCTCACATCCTGACACAAAATAATAAAATGTGGTCCTGAAAACTCACTAGTATGGCTAGCACACTAAGCTGTTAAACTGCATGACACTAAATAAAGTCATTCCTGCCAGTGTTATCTACTAAATTAGGATACATATATACTACATGTTAAGGTTTCAGGCTGTAACTGAATTAGCAAAATGACTAGTATTCACTACCTGAGTATTTGTTAAATATCTGAATATATTTGTTAAGCAAATCCATGCATATTTTTTCTACCAGAGTCATATGCATAAGATGTTTCACTAAACAACACCAGTAAGTGTTGAATATCCACTTGAATAAGAAGCTTCACTTCTCCCTGCAACTGATATTAAAACAGAGACCGTGTGATGGCATCCCTAAAACCTACCTCTGTACAAAAGCTTAACATGTTAACAACACTTTACCAGCCAACGGTAACTTTTAGCTCTTGATTCTGTAACCATTGTCAGTAAATTACACCATTGGCTGGAGGATCTCATTATCACCAGACAATTATGTACAGTCAAGTTAAAATGCTGAATACTGCTGGAAAAAACAATCAGAATTAACCAACAAAATTCTTAGAATACTATATACATAAATATTGACACTGATGGGTGATAATAGATTATTTATAAAATGAAAGACATACAATCATTTGCCTAATTTCTTTGATCTGCCAATTAAGTGCAATAAAGAAATCTTCTAAACTTCAAACCAAGGAAGGGGCTTGCTTTTGCTGGATAATTTTTCCATGCACAATCTTGCAAAAAAACAAAAAAAAAGTGATAGACATCCTGTTCAGGACTACAAATATTTTGAGGCACACTCAGTAAATGATTCAGTAGATAAGTATTTACTCAAGAGCACTAGAATCACAAGTGAAATGCACATGATCTCATGATCTTACAGACTTCACACAATGACAGAGATGGTACATAAGAGAAACCAGAAGATCCTAAGACAAAGAATGTATGAACATTTGCTTTGTACAAGAAAACAAAGGGTTAACGCAATAACACAACACTACCTTCCTGTGGGTCACTCTCACAAACACTAGAAAGTTGCGTAAAACAATGGTTGGGAAACAACATACAATTGTTACTTAACTATATGGAAAAATAAAAACCGGCGGACATATAAAATAATATAACACAAAAGATATAATACAATAATATTAAAGATAAATATATAAACTGATAATAGAGTAGTAAAAGTTTTAAATTATAAATTTATTATTGATGACGGGTGGGGTGGGGTGGGGGGGGGGGGGGGGGGGGGGAGGGGGCACAACTTTTAGTCAAGATTACTAATTAAACTTATTGTTGTCAATACCTGTGTTATTCATCCCGTATTATGCTGAGGTATTGTTAGTAACTAGATTGGGCCAACTCGGCGCCAACATATCCCCAGACAGGTCATCACTCACACCACAGGTTTTGATCGGGAATTTTTTATTTAATCCATTTGTTGTATGCCATAAATATTGGGAAAAGTTATATGAACTTCAGCACATCAATCTACTAAGTTTATATCTTATCAAGGAAGATGGTGTATCCCCAAACGTCGAATACATAACTCAACAGAGCATATTTTCAATCTTCCTGCAATGATAACTCTGAACCTATTTTCAAAGTATTTAAATGATTGATGATTGAATGTCCATTCCAAATTAATAATCCCAAAAGAGCATATCTGTTTCTATATTTGTTGACAAATAAAATATTATTTCTAACTCAACTCATCATACTTTTCAATCTTCCTGCAAAGGGTGACTCTGAACCTATTTTCAAAGTATTTAAATGATTCATAATCCCAAAAGCGCATATCTGTTTCTATATTTGTTCACAAATAAAATATTATTTAAAAATTATATATTATTTATATTATTATTTTATTATATTATTTTTAGAATTTACATTGTTTTTCAGTTATTCATTTCCTCAATTCCTATATATGTGGTCAATATATATGCAACCTAAATATGTGACACAATCTCAGTTCTGACTCCCCTTTGTCTTATTAGATAATGAAGCAAACCCCATCTCCCAACCCCACCCCACCCCTCTCCCCTTCTCCACACCTCTCTCACTGTTACAGAAGATCTGCAACCCCACTGAAACGTCGGGTTCTTTGTTTCTCATTTAATATCATTCAATACCTTTGTTTATTTAGTGTCACTCAATAGCTGGAGGTCCCAGAGGTGGATGGGGGGTGGGACTACAAAGAGATAGAGTGCTACAGCACAAATGGTAAACAAACAAAAGGGGTAATCAAATACAAAAAGCTCAGTTAATCTTATCACTAAAATAAAATAAAATATATAAATAAGGAATGTCCAACATGAAAATTATATACCTCCAGAATTAAATATAAATTATCAAACCAGAAGAACAGATTTATAATAATAATTCAGAATTGAGAATTTTAAGAATGTGATTTTCAACTGAAATGAGTTAGTAACTGTAGGAACTGTGTCAAAATTAACTGAGGCAAACTGAATAAAACTGGGCTAGTTGAGGGTTAAAAATCCCCTATTTTTACTACATAAGGCTATAATTTCATTAATATTGGACTTATAGCTCACCAGAAAATAACAGTGTCCATTTTGCCTACTTGAATATGTTTAGCCAGTTTCATTTTAAAAAGTTAAAAACTCAGCAAGCAGAGAGATAACACACAAAAATAAGTACTTATTAATAAAAGCCTAAGATAGCCATAACATTATTAATAAAAATTTAAATAGACAGGCACTTCCTTTGAAAAATTCAAAGATTTCAGCTCTATGACCCATATAGTTCGACAGTTACAGGGCTTTAAACTGGTATAATATCCATAAACTGGGTCTCTGTGGGCATTTTACAATTGTTAAAGAGACCTTAGCAATTAAACTACAGAGCTGAAACTTTTTGGGGGACAAACATAACAAACAAAAATTATATATAATACAGTTTAAGACTTGTCACACTAAGCATTTCCAAATAACAGGGCAAAATACGGAAAAAAAGGTCAAAAAAGGTCACTTGGGTGAGTGTTTATGGCCCTCATACACAGGTTAAATGTCTACTAAAAGCCTTGATTTTCGGCACATGTAGAAAGGACATAATAATGCATTCCCAGATGGGATTTCAGCTCCATCAATAACATAGTTTAACAGTCACAGGGCTTAAAGGTGGCAAAAAGTCCAAATATTGGGTCTCTGTGGGCCTTTTAGAGATCTCGATGTGGCCTTCAAATTAAAGCTTCAGATTTATAATCTGTCACATACTAAGATTATACATAGAATATATATATATCTAATAAAGTTTGAAACTTCTCAGACTTACCATTTCCAAGTTACAGAGCAAAATATGTGAAAAATGTCTTAAAAGGGTCACTCGGGTGGGTGTTTATGGTCCTCATACACAGTTTAAATGTCTACTTGAAGCCATGATTTTTGGCACATGTAAAAAGAACATAATAATGTATTCCCAGATGAGATTTCAGGCCTATCAGTCACATAGTTTAACAGTCACAGGGCTTAAAGGTGGCAAAAAGTCCAAATACTGGGTCTTTGGGAGCCCGTCAGAGACCTCAATGTGGCCTTCAAATTAAAGCTTCAGACTTAAAATTTGTCACATGCTAAGATTACACATAGAATATGTATCTAATACAGTTTGAAACTTCTCAGACTTACCATTTCCAAGTTACAGGGCAAAATATGTAAAAAATGTCTAAAAAGGGTCACTCGGGTGGGGATTTATGGTCCTCATACATGGGTTAAATGTCTATTAAAGGCCTAAATTTTGGAGTACATACAAGAAAAACATATTGATATATTCTCAGATGATATTTCACTCAGATGAGAGACATTGTTTGAAAGCTACAGTGCTTGAAGGTGGCAAAAAGTCCATAAATTGGGTCTCTGTGGGCAATTTTGAGACCTCAAGTCGGCCTAACAGGTAAACCTACAGCCTTTAAATTTTGTGGTCAAAAGTGCAATTTCTGACCTTAAGGTGGCCATAAGTTCTTTATTATTTGGAGTTTAAGGTCACCTTAAAATAGGGATCTTCCTTTGGGCATCCTTAACATGTGTACCAAGTTTGAAAAAAAATATTAATCCGTTTTTGAGTTATCGCGTCCACAAGGAAATTTCTACGGCGGCGGCGTGACGGACCTGAATCCAATATATCCCCGACTTTTGTCTGGGGATATAATTAGTGTCATTATTTTCAGACAATGCATCAACATTTGTCATGAATAATGTGCCAACACTATATATCCTGCCCTTTTACTAGCCAAGCTTCTTTACCACCAGAAATCCTTCCCTTTACATTTGAAAGTGGATGTGGCAAAAGCTCTCATGTGGTTATACACTGAAACAAACTTACATTTTCCTTTAGTATTTCTTATTAGTCATCTTAGTATTTTAGTAAAGTTTGCTGCCATCTTTACGGACAGTGCTTTTTATAATAAATCAGAAAGTTAAAATGTTAAGAACAATACAAGCTATCAGTTTAGCACACTGCTCAAGATATGGAATAAAACATATTTGATCAGTGGGTGCTAGGTGTAAGAAAAACCTAACATCAGTGCTACACAGACCTATGAGATCGGTTGGGTGAGCAACAGTTACATAGGACCGACTCTGGGCCTGACACGGGTTCATCTGCAGAAGTCATGGCTTTACAGGTAGAGTCCAAGCTTGACCTCATGTTGAGGAAACTGCAAGATCTTGAAAGTAAGAACTCACAACTTGACCAAAGACTGAATGACCAGTACAACCTTGTAGTCTCATCTTCCAAGATATCACAGTTATCCAATACATTGCCATCAGTGCTCAGGTAGGTTTGACTCCAAGCTTTCTAAAAGGAAATGTGCTCGTCACTCAGCCAAATATGTGAGACTGGATGAATCATCTGAAGACTAATTTGATAGTATCAGCATACCGCAGGCCTCAAGCCTACAAGTAGTGATACTTCTGGTGTACAGTCCTCAGTGCATAAGGAGGATGAAAGGACACAAACAAAAGTTCAAAAGCAGCTCGAAAAGCTTCAGGAGTTCAGGGTCAACCAAGGGTCACTTGAGACTCCTGTAACGAAACTTTTAAATTTGTGGGAAGTGGGCTAAATAAGAGGTATTCTAACTGTCCTTGAGAGTTCCCTTTCCATTACATAAAATTAAATATTAAGTCACAACAACTAAACCTCAATAAAACTTAGTAGCCACAATGTCTTCTTAATTAAAGCTGTATCTAACACTAACTAGACATACCAATGGACACTGTATTAACTATTAAACTAAATAGCTACACCCTTTGTGTCACCTTAATTAGAGCTCTATTTAACATTAACTAGACATATCCCCAAACACTGCATTAAACTAAACAGCAACACTCCTTGTGTCATCTTAACTAGAGCAGTATCTAAAATTAACTAGCTACATACAAATATTTACTAAAACTAACCTAACACAAAGTTAACATAAAATTTGTAATACAGTCAAGCATTTTTAAACATAAATAAATCATTTGCAAACAATTGTATTTTAACAATCATTATCTCACTACAGAGGAGCCTGCCAGTAGAACCAGTGTGAGGAGAGTGCAGGTCCCAACATCAGAATGTGTCATGCTTGTGTATGTTTATGCACAAGTTAGCTGTATAGTTGGAACCAGAACCTGTAGATATTTGAGTTTCCAGGCGTACGCTGTTTACGGTTTCTATATTCACTGATTGATTTTTTATACAATATCAAAACAACAAAGGTATGAATACTAAAAACACACACAAAAACACAAAATAAACAGTCAGCCGTAAATCCACATTTAAAAGTCATTTTACAAATTAGAGAAAAAAGAATCCATGAATATGGTGGTAATTTATTTCATATTAAGATGACAAGCCAAGAAAATATTATGTACAATGTGAATGGGGTCACACAGACCACAAGCTTATAAAACAGTACAATGTGAATGTGGTCACACAGACCACAAGCTTATAAAACAGTACAATGTGAATGTGGTCACACAGACCACAAGCTTATAAAACAGTACAATGTGAATGTGGTCACACAGACCACAAGCTTATAAAACAGTATAATGTGAATGTGGTCACACAGACCACAAGCTTATAAAACAGTATAATGTGAATGTGGTCACACAGACCACAAGCTTATAAAACAGTATAATGTGAGTCTGTCATTCAACAATACATTGACTGCAGTAGTTATTAAGATACTGCTCCTAATGCTTGACATGAAAGACTTTTCAATGTTCAACAAATATGAAGCAATTGTTAATGTATTTATACTCAGCACAATATCTGCATGTAATACAGGAGACAAAGAACTATTTAACTCCTCTAACAGCACAAGTACAACCCTCGTAAGCTAGCGACATCCCCCTAACTGAAAGACGGAGGCTCAAGGATGACTACTTATCAACGTCCTTGAGGTTCTTTAGCCATCCACAGGAGACAGAGGACTGCCATTTTAAGTGGTCACAGATCCACCATGTATCTGCCTCCATCTGGATTTGAACCCATGTCCATTGTATTCCCAGGTGAGTGTGTTACTCTCTAGGCCAGTGGCAGATCTTTATTTGCAATCAATAAGCAGTCATACCTTTTTTGCACAAATTAATAAAAATTTTTACATAAGTGTAGTCCTTACTAAAACAAACAAATAAATGACAAACTTCTACAAATATTGCACACAAAGACAAGAAGATTTTATCATGCTGGATAAAGTAAAAGTATACTGGTTATCCCTGAAATGTAACAAAATCACAATGTCAACAACACCACATAAAGAGCCCTATGAGGTGGTACACATACCAAAACTTTGAACCAATTCAACAATATTGGTGCAAGCTAGTGCTTGGGTAACCTAACATTCAGTTGGTATGGTTAAATGTGTTTAACTAGTACCTACTATATATAATATACCCCCCTTTGTGTGATGTCCATATGTCAGGGGGTGCCTTTTTAGAAGGCAATTCAAGGCATAGCACTCTGCCTCAAGAACACCAATTCACTGGCAAACAATCTCTCTCAAAAACCAGTGTCTAAAATCCACTGTCCACTTACACACACACATTTATATTTATTACATAAAGATCATCTGAAGTTGGCAAATTAATAAGCAAATTAAATTTTTGTAAGTTAATGCATTACCTAATCGACAATTTCCTAAACAATTTGGTGCAGACCGGCCAGCTAAACCTCTAAAAAAACTGCACGTGTTTCCACCAGCAGGCCTGGTCCATTACTGTGCATTCACTAGAAGGCGTGTCATACTTCCTTTCTGTCTAGAACAATTTGCCAGAATAAGTACCACTTGGAAGGCGGGTCAGTTACTGAGGACTGTAAGTGAACTCAAATTTAAGGTAATGGTGGTCTCATGCAGGACTCCAGTCGGTCCTATAGCTCAGTTGCGGGTGTCCAGGTTGGTGGCTGCA
This sequence comes from Sabellastarte sp. h YS-2021, assembly GCA_964017235.1. Taxonomy (NCBI): domain Eukaryota; kingdom Metazoa; phylum Annelida; class Polychaeta; order Sabellida; family Sabellidae; genus Sabellastarte; species Sabellastarte sp. h YS-2021. The sequence goes on along the minus strand of OZ024936.1, from coordinate 96,899,232 downwards.
TACCAATGTTGTCTCCCCACTTTTTAACAAGGGAGATATGAGGTATGGGATGAGAGGTATGAGTTCTGTTCCTGAACAGGTCCCCATAGGAAGGAAGCTGACTTGATGTTGATACTTTTTAAAAATATTTTTTTCTTTGTATATCTATATCTCTACGGGAAGAAAACTGGGTTATTGGTGTATCTGCTGGGCAGCCACCACTGGACCCAGGTAGAAGAGCTCTGAATCACCCCAGGCCACATCATTCAGGTAGAATTGTGTCAAGGTGGAATGCGACTTCCAGTGGCAAAGGCCCTCACAACATGGGCTTTAACCTGATGTAAGGTGAGGGTCTCTTGCTCAGAGAGCTCAGCACAGGATCACAGTCTACTTAATCCACGGGGAGATATCTTTGTTGAAGCCTTTCTTGAAGGAGACAAAGACCGGCTCCTTAGCATGCCTGAGGTCCTATCCAAATAGTAGAGCAAGGATCTAACTGGATATAGTGACCCATCAGCCTTTAGTGATTTATCCAGAGTTGGGGTCAGGGCTTGAATAATCACTGGGGTCACACTATCTGGACCCTCTTAAGTCAGCTGATTCTTTGAGAGAAAGCTGGGTGACGGGTAGGGGGACACATTGGACCGGTCTGGCTGGTAGTGGTGGGACCGTTTATAGAAATCAAAACCGGTTACTGGGGGGTTTGAAATGAACGAAATCCAGTATTTCGTATGCCTGTTAGTGTGCAGTAAAATTATTCGCTCGGCATACACGAGGCGGAACTTGTAACTGGAAATAGCTTTCGCGAGAAATTTTTGTATATTTTTTTGTCATTTTGATGAAGTATCAGCCATTAGGTGGCCTAAAATGATGACGTTTTCAATTGCCGGTTCCCAAATATTCTTTGCAAATTTCGTTATTTTTGCCAGAAACGAACGAAAAAATGCATACCGGTTTATCGTTCACAACACTACTGGCTGGTGTGTAATATTTTTGTTGCGCCAAGCATGGATCTCACTCCTGCGTTTGCCAAAACCCAATGATAAGAGGAAGACAGTCTTGAAGGTCAAATGCTTTAAAAAGGCCTCTTTAAATGACTCAAAGGGAGCCTTCGTAGCCCGTGGAGTACCAGTTAAAGATTCCAGGAAGGAATACCACTCTGACCCTTGGGTCTGTCTCTGCAGAAATTATCCAGAGATGAGTGAGATTGTCATCTTTGATGACATTAATCTGGTCGATACAGTCAGTGAAGTGATAAAGCTATGGAAGGCACTTGCTTCTGCTGTACAGGAGCCTGGTTGATGTCGGTCTGGTCAGTAGCTGTCTTCGGTGGCAGAAAAGGCCCAACAGTGTCAACTGAGTGGCTGCCTGGCAGGGATGGCTTTCACTGTCTGGAAAGTCGCTTAAGCTGGCTTATCAAAATGTCTTGCCACCAATATTGCCTCAAGCCTTGAAAAACATTCAGACCGCTTGGCATCTAAGTCTTTCAGATGGTTATCATAAAAATCTGGAGGGGGTCAGCTTCTTAGACTTCTGCTTTTCCTTAACTTTTCCTTAGATTGCATAGCCTTTATCACAGACACGAGGTCTGGATCTACGAGGGTAGGAAGTTTACTGCCAGAGTCTATCTTACCTGCTTTCTCACTTCTCTTGTCCTTAATTTTATAAGATGGAGTAGCCAGTTGTGAATTTTGCTAAGAAGTTGTAGCACTTACATTCTTCTTACTTACACAGGGATAATCCCCTTGTCACAGCATCTAGCACAACGAGAATGCTGATCAAAGGCTGCTATCAAATTTCTGCAAGTCAATCTTTTCTGTCAAGGAGAGGCCAAAGTACGTAAACGGTCTTTATATATACAATTCAGATGAAAATAAAGTTAAATTCCTTAGAACTGAAAACTTTTCTTCAAAAATCCTGAGCTTCAGGAAGTACGACATGCCACCTGGCAAACGTATAGTACTGACCGGGCCTGCTGGTGGAAACATAGGACGTCTTTTTCTGATGTTTGGAGTTTCAGTCTGCGCCGACCAGTTTAACAAAGCGTCCATTAGGTAAGATATATTAATGCAATAAAAGGTGATTTTGGTGATTTGCCTTGGTTTTCCTTTAAAGTTAATGCATACAATAGGTAAACCCTTCAAAAATATTTCTAAATAGAACTTTGCTTACTGACCCATTTCCCCGCAGTTTGCAAATAATAAAGTAAACATACAAATCTTGTGTTTTCCCACTCTTGCTAACTTCCTTCACCACTTGATCAGAAATAAAATAGACGACAAAGTCAGTCAAATGTTTGTGAAAAGTGTGTGATAAAGAAGTTTCGGTTATATTTGTGTAGATTTGTTTGATTTGACTTCAAAATTTGAGTGGAATCGGTTTAGCCAGAGTTCTGTTTAGTACGCATAATTAAACATTCTTCTTCACTGAGATTTAAAATTAACAAATGATCGTATTCATACTTACTGAACTAAAAAATTCCTTGACTTGAATTCCTTTCTCACGTATATCAACAGTCAAACAGCTTGACTTCATGTTTAACAGAACCTGTAAATGTGAAATATTTGTGTTTACTCCGTGCCAAAGGTCATGCAATCACACCAAGGCATTTCTCCAGTTGTCAGTGCAGACAACAGCTATTTGTACAGTAATTATACAAAGAGCAGCTGTACAGATTTGCAATGCCTAGGTATACAAGATAACCCTTTGTACACAGTTTAGACATAAATGTATCTAGTAGATCATAAATATACGCCTTGTAAATCTACTACCCGACGTTTCCTAGTCATTTAAGCTTTCAGTAAGCAAAGATAAACTAAGTACATGCAGATTCAGGTAAATGAAGTTGTTGTGATACCTGTGGCTGAATGGTTGAGACAACAATTTTCTCCACAAGGAAGCGTCGGCGGGCGCTTTGTGGACATGTCCACTAGATCCCAATGTCAAGATATCCCTGGCCATCTGTGTGCAATAATAATGATTCTGCACCAGTAGATGGTCATATTTAGAATGACCTGATGGATCAAGTCCACTGGACAAAACATTTCGTGTGTGGGACACATACATTGGCAGCTTGTGATTCAAATTTGTTACAAGCTGATCTCCAATGATGAATCCCCTCATTCCACCTTGATAAGTAATCTGTTCATACACTGAATCTGCCGATTAAAGAGATTGTGCTACTTCTGATGAAGTGGTGAGCCCTTCATCATATTTGATAGATTCGTCCACAACTGAAGATGACCAATGAGCATCTGAGTTTCTACTGAATCCATTCTGTCAATTAAGGACATGAGCTTCTTTGGAGTTGTGTGTGATGCCATTAACATGGAAATTATTTTCTTGGAAAGCTGATTGACCTTATTTTGAGTAGTAAAGACTAATCCCACATATATAGGTCATATCTGTAACCTAGAAATTCTGTTGAGTTGGACCTAAATCAGACTTTTTGAAATCTTTTATCCTACCCAAGCATTCAACAAGTCAGACTTACCTTTGAATATTTGTTTAACAGAGTATTGTGAACTTGCTCTCACAAGCAAGTTGTCTATGTACCAGCGAATCCTGATTCCCTGTACTAAGGCCATCAATTTCAACTCTTTTGCTATCATAGTAAACTCCAAAAGAGCTGTTGCATTTCCAAAAGGAAGGGAAGTGAACTGGTAGGAAATGTCGCCTACATTGAAGCCAAGAGACTTCTGTGACCTTGGATGTATTGGTGTATGACGGTATGCATCTGTAAGGTCGAGTGATGTCACCCACTCCGCTTTTTGAAGTGATTTTCAAATATTTTCTGCAGTTTCCATCTTGAAGATACATACATGCAAATACTTGTTTACCTGGCTTACATCTATCACTTGTCACCATTTCTTTCTCGGTTTGGGCGAAAGAAATCGATGACCATAAAATCCCTGGGATGTAACCTTTTCAAGTGGTGTTTATGCCTTTTTACTGATCATCTAATAAACAGCTTGTATCAAATAAATGCAGTTTCTCCCAGGTCTAATATCCTGGCTCTTTATCATACGGTAACTCATCAAATGAGATTGAACTTTGAAATTTTGATAATAACCCTCCTTCAAAAGGGTCACATTTCTTATCCTGCCAACGTCATCCTCAGTGACATCCTCTGATAAACTTTCTGGTATCTGTCCGAAGAAAGAATTTAATGCCTGATCCAGAGACTGATTAATGGGAGACTGCATCTGTAAACACTCCTACACATAATCCAAAGGCATTATTAATATCAGATTCTGACTCAACTGATCTTATGATAGCACAAACAACAACAGTTTTCACAAAGAGCAGCTGTACAGATGTGTAATGACTAGGTATACATAATCATCCCTTTTCTGAATAGAGCTTAGAGACAAATGTAAATAGTAGATCACAAGTATACTCATGCTATCTTACAGTTCCCATATGGTCTCTTAAGCTTTCAGCTGGCAGAGTGCTTTGCTGCTCTTTGCTTCCCCTGCATAAAACTGTCTAATCAAATCTTTTAAAATTCTACAATCCTCATGTGTAACTGTCCACTCAGGAAAGTTATTATCCATCAACTGTGTTTTACATGGATGTCAGGATTATTTTTTTTCCTTCAGTTTCTTTGTTGTTGACAAACAGCTTCACTCCACATGGGAAGAGGATTTGTTTCCTGAAAAAACCATCAACAACCTAAAAACACAAAAAAAATTGGGTTAGAGACCCCAAAGAGGTGGGTTGAGCAATCGGTATCAAATATAGGGTCTGGCAACAAATTTCAAGTACTTATTTGTTTATAAAAACTATTTACAAGGAAATCTTGTTCAACCAATGTGTCGAGTTTGAAATTGATAGGTAGAAGTGCCTTTGAATCAGGGCTCCGAAATAAAATTTCATGATGGTGTCCATGTTGTTTTCCAAAATAGCACCAATTTCGAAAGCTACCTACCTTAGGTGGTGTCCTACCACCCTGTTATGTTTCAAATTAATCGGCAGAAGCATATTCCAGTTAGAATCATGAAACCAAAATGTTAACCGACAGATGCATGGGCAGATGCATGGACTGGCATCTACTTCAAAAGCATCCTAGCCCAAAAGTGTTGCAGTGTCTTCCTGTTAGAATCAGGAAACAAATACCATATGCTGAAGGACTGATGGACAGAAGTCGGATGCATCAACCTAACAGGTGGCTTGGTTACAAGCAACCCGCCCAATAACCACCTTGGAAAATACACAAGAAATGTATGGGATAAAAATCACAAGGAAAAATAGCCAGCCTCGGCAGGCAATAACCCCAGTCCGCAGGTACAGCTAAATGGCAAACAACACTGAGATTTGGGAAAATCTTAGGAACAACTTCTGTTGTAAGAAATGGAGAACCCACAAGATGTTCTACAAAAGATTCTCAGGCCATGATTTCTTACAAGTAGTTTTCATATTTTGTAGCCATAGAAGCAATTATAAGGGAGATATAAGGCTTTTTTGATATGATGACCATCCTATTTGGTATTAAAGATGTGATATGGCGGTCATTTTGTTTCCAAAACAAGGACACAATTACTCTCAGGCAAGCTTTCATTACCCGATACCCCCCAAAACCTAATCAGCTTTAGATCCTCTTGGGGTAAACATCCCCTGAAAATTTGGTGAAAATCCAAGCAGGGGTTTAGGCTGTGGAACACCCACAAGCTTTATGCCTGCCGCCACCACCCAGACGGCGCAGGGGATGACTATAGCCCTAGGCCCCTAGCCTTTATGGGCTGAGGTTAAAAACCATCAGGAATTCATGACATAACCTTTCTTCTTGTTATATAATATACAAGGCTATCCTGGGTCAATTTTCAAACGTTTAATGATATTAAGTTTAAAATTGATTACATTATAAAAATATCAGTTATATACACATTTCTCCTGGACAAAACAACAACTTTACCCACAATATCTTTCACCAAAACTCAGGCTGCATGAACGTCCAACTCCTTGCTTCTCTGCTCATCTTCTTCAAAACTTTTACTACTTCTTTTTCCTTTTTGATGCAAGTGTTTCTTTTATGTGTTCAGTATTTGCGAAAATATCCGAATCTTTACAATTACTCGGCTGGATCAAACTTTCTCTCACCTCTTCCAAGAAAACTTTCCAGTTTACATGTTTTCATCAGTGTTGATTCTAGGAATTTCAAAAAGTGGGGGCGATCCCCCACCACTACACAAAATGTGGGGGAGGGGCTAAAAATTCTGGGGGACGACTTTATGATAAGTTTAAACTAATAAAAAATACATTTTCAGTTTATTTAGGCATTTTTAACAGTGGACTTCTATTAATTAGTGGTCAATTTTTATTGTCTTGCCCAATAAAAATAAACTTCAAGGCTAGTGATAGAATTTAAAAAAAATACTGAAAATGGTTATTTACATCAAAGTGGCTCCTGTCATGGCATTATGGTTTTAAGTTTTCATCTGAAGTCATGGCATCACAAATTCAGTCATTACACCATCAATTCATACAAATATGTTGGAAAACCCCACAGAATACCATGACCTCACGAATAGTAATGAGTAGTCCACAAATTCTTCAAGTAAAATATTGCTAAAAAATCCAATGGAATCGTCAAATATTTTTTACGCATACATGAGCTCTGTAGTCCTTCTAGTATTTGATCTTAAATCAGAAAATATTAAGAATTAAAACCACCACAAAAATCTGTGACCTCATTAATATTAATGAGTTGTCCGTGAATTTTGATCCAGTAAAATATTTTTCTAGGGAATTCCGACAGATACGTAGTACTACGCCAATAGGGTCACCACCGGCTTCACTGCCATGGCCTGTTATGGTAACAATCCAGTCTACTGTAAGTTTCGTTTTTCTTGCAGCCATTTTTTATATAATCATCCACTTTCAACTTAATTTTATATTTTTGGGTATAATATGTCCAAATACTGTCTGTATCTCATAATATATTTGAGTTTGTAAACGATCACGAAACCAAAATCGTCTACAGGCATTATTCGAAGAACGTTTCGACGGAAAAAGCAAAACCTCGACAAACTCTCGCTCCACGCATCGTTTCGATTTCTTTGATCTCTCGTCTTTTCGCTTCGTATATATATATCCCGCATTGCCTTGTGCTGAATGCGTTCTTTTACAATCTTGTCCCCGCATGCTTCGATGAAATCCGCGAGCAAAAGCAAATTAATGCGAGATATCGCAGAAAACGCATCCTAGAAGCAACTCTGTTTCATGTGTCCACCAATCTGGTCACTAAATGCCCATATTTGCAAACAGATCCAAACCAGTGGCCAAAGAAGGTGAGCTCATGTGTACATCTTACGGCACGTGTCTGCGTCTGCCAACTAACATCTCCAACTTGTGACTTTTCTATGCACACAAATTTCGGCCGTAATCATATATGGACAATAAATAAGGAGGAAAAGTAATTGCACATCCCACATAAAAAGCTGTTAATCTCACTTAGAGGATAACAAATTCTGACATATAATGGAGTACATGATAAAGAATTTTTGTCCATCTACCAAATATGAATACAATCCACCCTGTAGTTTCATAGTCAGTGTCTGTGTCACATGACACAAAAACACACTCACACAGAACACGAAAGAAAAGATCTGAAAACTAGGTCACTTGCAAAAATCCTCTATGCTGACAACGCTTCTACCAAAACAGAGTTTTTCTGTTTATTAACTGATATTGTATATGTTTTTGCTCTGAAAAGATATGTTGTATGTTCACTAGCACCCCTAACCACTGATACATTGTCTAGGCAAACAACCTCCAATTTCGGTGATATATCACTGCATTAGTGTTCAGACTGTTAACAAAATCCAGATCAGTTTCACTATTTTGCACACAGCAATTTTTTTATGATTTTGTATTTCTGTATTTATTTACATCTTATGTGCATCTATGAAACATTTTACAACAGGGAAAAGTTTTGTTGGCTGTTGATTTTTTGGGACACACTTCTGAAAAATTCCTTCCCATCAGAACACTCTATTGTACCGATATGTCTTATTTCTCATTAAAAAGATGCTTAACTAGGATAAATGTCTTATTACTACTTAATCTATGGTTTTCATCAGATTTTGACCCCCTCACCTTTAAATATGGCAATCTGGAGTGGTGTTTGATCCAGCGGAGCACTCCTGTTTAGACGTCTGCCTTTGAACATGTCCTCGATGTAGTCGATGACATCCTGTTCTGGGTTCACTCCCCAGCCACTTTTGATCACTGTGCCGTAGGCAGCGACATCCACATTCCCAGCCTTGGTTTTCTTCAAGAAAATGGGTGCCTTGTAACGCTGGACCTCCACATAATGCCAAGCATCTCTACAGAGGGAACAAGCTACTGTTTATATAGCTCAAGGTTTCACCTGTGACAGCCATTTCATGCATGTATGCTACTGATATGCAGGATGAAAACTGAAAGGCTGTATCCTGATTTGGAGATCATTGAGAATAAGTAAGAAAGAATACATAAAACTGAAAAATGTTAAAATAGCATAAAGAAGAAACTTTACATTATACATATTCATGGGGTTTATAAATTTGTAAATCAGGAGCTTCCAACAGTCCTTGCAAATTTCTGTTGACACAAAGTAATAGCAGATGTAACAACACTTAAAGAGTATGAAAGTCAGAAAGTCAGGGCTTCATGTAACGTTGAACAGACTGGGCCATATTGGGACAAGGCCCTCAGGATTGTTGCATTTATGGAGTCAATCCCACACACAGATGGCAGATTGTTATTTGATGGCGACACTTGGACAAGAAATACAGAGTAGAAAAACCCTGTACAGCAAACAAAGATGCAATCTTTTAAAAGTAAATCATACAAAATAGGAGAAACAAGAGTTACTTTGGAAAAATGTTTAATGAAAATTCAAACACTATAGGTCAATAACATTATCTATTTGCATTAATATGAACCTGTGACAATTCTTTATTTCATATATTATGGAAATATCTCTGGCCTGCATTTATGCTACACTTGTCCATGTACAGCCATGTTCCTACTTCTTTCAAAGAAGTGACGCATGTCAAACAAGTACCAAGCACCTGCTTGAGTAGTTCATTTTATAAAATATTCTTCAATTTTATACATGTCAATTTAAGTAATCTTCACACATTTGGAGATCCATATAAGCTTTGTAAAAGTGCCAAAATTAACATGCAAGGGAGTAAACATGCATGTAAAGACAAAGTATCAAAACAAGGCAATTCAACAGCAAGATGACAGTATTAATTAGTAAACAAAAAGTTATGACACTATGAAATTTCTTAACTGAAGTCTAGCTGTCAAAGCAGATAGTACAGTTAGGTAAAAGTACATGTAATAAGCAGTTGCAGCAATCCATATATCTTGGAGATAGAAATAAGTCTCAAATATGGCATCATACAATATTTCGGCAAGGCCAAATATTACCACAAAGTGACATAACAATTGCACACCTACATATCCCAACCAATGACTCTACAATGTATTAACTTTCTACACGTTACAGTTTCCGAGATAAATCCAAGAAAAGATTTTACAGGTCAAGGTCAGTACAACAAGATCAAAGTAAATTAAATTTTTATAAGTTAATACCCTATCCAATGGACAATTGCTAATCCGATCGGCGCAGACCGGCCCGCCAAACCTCAGAAAAAGACATCCTGTGATTCCACCAGCCGGCCGGTCCCAGTACTGTACACTCGCCAGGTGGCACATCAGGCTTCCTTCCTGTCTAGACAGCATGACGTCATAGCATCTTTTTCATTGTCTAAACCTATTAGACCCCTAGTAGCCTGATAGCGGGGTCGGTGGGAGGGACTCGTGTGTCCATTGGATAGGGTATTAACTTATAAATATTTAATTTACTTATTAAATTGAAAATTTTATTACGTTAATACATCCTATCCAATGGCTGAATTACTATCGCTTGGTCAGTGGGTAAGTTACTAGGGACTTAAGTGAACTCCTAAAATAAACTAACAAAAATTTTCTCCAAGCCTGGGTCAACCTTTAGGTCAGGAAACCCTTAAGGCAATGGTCGGTTACCAGTAGCCGGTTACCCGGGGCTATAGCGACATTGCCCCCCCCCTTTTTAACAGACCTGCTCTGAGATAGGGGAAGAGAGGGGTGAGTTCAGTGCCATAAGAAGCAGAAACAAACCTCCCAACAAAGCATTTCAAGAATTTTTTTTTTTTTTTTGATTGATTTTATGGTTTTTTTTATATGTACAAATATTTACATAATGTACAAATATTTACATATGTACATATCTCCTCTTTATCCTGGTTTATTGGTGGATCTGCTGAGCAGCCTCTACAGGTCCCAGGTGGTAGAGCTCAGAGTCAGCCCAAGCCACATCCTTCAGGTAGAATTGAGTGAAAGTATTATGTGACTTCCAGTTGCAGGCTGATAGGATTTGTCTTAAGGAGACTCCAGACTGGAAGGCCTTGGAAGCAGCAAAGGCCCTGACATTATTGGCTTTAACCTGATGTAAGGTGTGGGCCTCCTGGTATGAGAGCTCATAACATAGGATCACAGTCTGCTTGATCCATGAGGAGATAGTGGCAGGTGAGATGTCTTTGTCAAAACCTTTCTTGAAGGAGAGAAAGACTAAATCCTTATGCTGTTGAGATCCGAGGTCCTGTCCAAATAGTAGCACAATGCTCTGGACAGAGGGACCTGTCAGACTGGAGGGATTTATCCAGCGTTGGGGACAGGGCTGGTATAACCACTGGGGCCACACTGTCTGGACCCTCCTTGGCAAGCTGATTCTTGGATAGAAAGCTGGGTGATGGGTACAGGGACACTTTTGACCAGTCAGATTGGTGTCTGATATTTCTGTTTTGCCAAGCATGTATCTCACTTCTACACTTGCCTGACCCAAGGGCCAAGAGGAAAACTGTCTTGAAGGTCAAATGCTTCAAAGAGGATTTTTAATTGGTTCAAGTGGAGCCTTTGTCAGCTGGTGCAAAACAGGGATATGTTCAAGGAGGGGATTCCCCTCCGGCCTTTGGGTCTGTCTCTGTGGAAACTATCCAGGAGATGAGTGAGATTTTCATCCTTGCTGATATTAATGGGTGAGTTACCCAGTTTATCAGCAATTACTGACCTGTAACCATCAATGGTGCTGGGCTCTAACTTCCTGTCCTGAAAAAGGTACATGAGGAAGACAGCAACTGACTTTACAGGGGGTGCCCTGAAGTCTACCTGATTAGTGATGCACCACTTTGTAAAAATGGCCGACTTTGCCTCATAGACTGATCTGGTTTATCCTCTTTGAGGAGCCTAAATTCTTGCTGCCACTGCCTCAGACAAGCCCTGCTCCTTGATAGCCGATACTCTAGGAGCCAGGCATGGTGATTTAGGTTTGTCAGATTTCTGTGAGGGATCAGATTGAAGGGCTGGGTCAACAGGTTGGGCAGAATGGGCAGGCTCAGTGGGATTTGGCTGAATGTGGCCACTAGATCCCAAAACCAAGGCATGTTGGGCCACTGCAGAGCAATCAGAATGATTCTCTTGCATGGGGAGTGCTGCAACTTCTCCACCACTTTACTCAATATGGCTCGTGGGAAGGCGTGTGCGTCCAGATCCTCCCATGGCAAACTGAGTGCCACTGCTGTGGCCAGGGGGTCCGGTACCGGTAACACAAACAGAGGCAACTTGTTGTTGAACCTCGTGGCAAATAGATCTATTTGGGGCTGGTGCCACCTGCTGCATATTGTCTGGAAGACCTCTGGAAGGAGAGACCACTCTGTTCAGATGGTCTGGCCTAGCCTGGATAGTTTTTCTGCTACCACATTCAGCCGGCCTGGAATATCTCGGGCTTTGAGAGTTACTTGTTTCCTGGTACACCAGGTCAAGATGCTATATAGTAGGGCACAAAGTGGACCTGACCTCATGCCTCCTTCCTTGTTTATATATGACCCCATTGTGGTATTGTCGGTTGCTACAAGAACTATCTTGTCTTAACAGAGGTCCTGAAATTCTTTTAAAGCTAGAAAAACTGGTTTTGAGTTCTAGGTAATTTATATGCAGCTTGCCTTCTGGAAGCGACTAGGTTCCTCTTTCAGTGTACTCATTTAAGTGAGCACCCCACCCTTCTTTTGATGTGTCTGTAAAGATTTGCACAGCATGTTTTATTGGGTGTAATGGTTGACCTGAAGAACGTTGTCTTCCTCCAGCCACCACTGTAGGTGGGGGTGCAGTGATCTGGGAATAGGTATCACTTTTTAAAGAGACTCTGGTACCCTCCACTTGTTTTTGAGATGCCACTGTATGGGTCGCATATGCAGTGGGCCGAGGTGAACTTGCTTTTTCTGTGGCTGTTAGCAGACCTATCAAGGACATGAACTGCTACACCGGACAAGCCTGAAGGGAAAGCAGTTTCAGTATTTTGTCTTGAAGGTTCTGCCACCGGTCCGGTGTCGGTCTGACCCGACTGGCCTTGAGGTCGAACTTGTAGCCTACAAAATCGAAGATCTGCTTGGGCTCCAGTTCTGACTTTTCTAAATTCACCAGCCAACCTAGTTCTTGGCATATTTTCACTAGATCTCGAGTATGCTGGAGACAACCTTGGCGGAATCTGGCTCTTACCAACCAGTCGTCTAGGTACTGGTGGATCCTTATACCCTGGTGTATGGCCATCAGTTTCACCTACTTGGCTATTACAGTAAACTCCATGGGTGCTGTGGACAAACTGAATGGCAGTGCCTTGAACTGGTATGTCCGACCCTGTACATGAAATCTCAGCTATTTCCTGGACTGTTCCTGTATTGGTATATGGAAGTAGGCATCCTTGAAGTCTATTGAGGTAGCCTACTCCCCTTGCTAGAGGGATGTCCTGGTGGACTCCGGTGTCTCCATTTTGAATTTTTTCGCATTGGGGAAAAGGTTTAGTTTGCTCAGATCTAGTATAGGTCTTCACTTGCTGTTGGATTTGGGCACTAGAAATAGTCGGTTGAAAAACCCAAGAGACCTTTGATTGTCTACAAGCTCTCCCACGTTTTTGCTATAAGCTGATGTAATGCCTCCTGCAGGTAGAGGTTTCTGTGGGGATTGACATAACAGCTTATGACAGGTGGAGTCCTTGGGCGGATGTCATGAAAGGTCTCAGACTTAGCCCAGTCTCAGGCTGAGCCACTGGCTCAAATCTGAGCCTTTTGGCTCATCTAAGTCTTTGTCTCAAATGGTTTTCACAGAAGGGATCTCAGTTGAGACCAAGCTTATTAAATAACCACAGTGGTTTTCTGTGTCATGTGACCATTTTTTGTGGTCAAAATATTCTACTGATGGCATATATGTTCCTTGTTTGACACATAATATCTCTGGTTAAATACCATTTTGCAATGGGAAACCTTGTAAACATGTAAAAACACCAAAAGACTACTTCAGGGGATTGTTTTATATACTTGTACCCAATTTTCAGCCATTTCAAATTTTGACGTGAAGAAAGAATTATGGCGGCCATATTTGAGCCTTTGTTTACAAACCTTAAGCCCACTTTCAACCAGTCTCAACATTTGAGCCAGTGGCTCAGCCAAAGCTGAGACTGAGACCTTTTTTGAAATCCATAAAACCTGAGCCCATGGGCTCAAGAAAAATATTCCAATAATTTGAGACAAAAGTCTCAAGTTTGAGCCTGAGAACAGGCTAAGACCTTTCGTGAAATCTGCCCCTTGTGAGTTTTGGCCAGATCTGAAAGGGGAGGGTGTAGCCCTCACTTAGGATTTGAACTACTTTTGAAATAGTTTTGAAGTGTCTCCCCTACAGGCAAATTCGAGGCAGCATTTTTGACGTTTGTTACAGGTTTTACACAAGACAATTGAGCGACACAAGAAACAACTTTCACATATTTTAATTTGTATTCTTTTTGATAATGACAACCTGCTGACCCGGGACTTATTTCTTTCTTTTGGGAATGTCCGGGAGCAGAATATACAGATTTTACAACACGAGACTTTACAAAAGTGTTCATTGTCTGTGTTGAGGTTCTGCTCCCGGCCAGCAGTCGTGCCTGTAACTTGTTTAAACAGTAATTGTCATTTATACGACTGCTGGCCCTTGGCTGGTCGTGATGAATACTGGTGTTTGCCTTTACTATACCTGTGTTGGTTACGGGAAATATTCTTCAATGCAGGCCTATTCTGCTTTTTGTTGTCTGAGCTCTTTTCCTCCCATTCATAAGGGTGGTACCGACCCTTCTTGTACATGGAGCCGGTGTAACTTTTATCATAGGCAGCTATGTCTTCCTCCACTTGCTTAATGGCACTGTCCGGAAACAGAGTATCCACCTGCAAGGGCACGGTCCTAAGGGCAGCTAATGTGTCAGGTTTTATTCCGGCTTTGAGGTACGACAGGTAGGAATCTCTTCGAACTAATGTCAAGTTAGCCATTTTCACAAAAACAAAATCAGTTCCATGGAGCCATGGCCTGACAGATGCTGGAGTTGAAGTCTACCAAGTACGGTAACTCTTCCATGGCTGCTGACACCTTGGATGCTGACTTTCTCTTGGACTCTGTTGTAATAGCTTTAATCTGTGTCTGCATATTCTGTTGGATCTTTAGAAGGTAACCATTAAAGCCGGCTGCCTGGTTGCAGATCACTGACGACTCCCGTGCCGATTTTTCCCACTTTCCTGGGAAATGGGTCTAGATAGTGGAGGATTAGTGGCAATCCCAGCTTTTCTGGCAATCCGGAGGTAAGTGCTGTTGAGACGGGTGGAGCTGGTGTTCCAAGATGAAATACTGTCAATAGGGTCCTGTTTCTTTTCTGTGTGAGGCCCATACCATTTGCTTTGGGACCTAGCTGGCTTTACAAATTGCTCCCTGAGTAGACCTCCTGCCTCTGAAGTTCGAGAGGGGTAACCCTGTACTAAAGTCAGATTCATCTTATTCATTTTCTTACATAACCACTCATCAGTAGGGAGATTAACTGACACTTTTCCTGGGATTTGGAGTTTTGTTACGGCAAAGGGGTTGTCATCTGAAGTTGTAGCCCCGAAATCAATGTCTGGTATATGGGTCCATCACATATAGGACCTAATCCCCCTCATGGTTTCCCTATATGTGTGTTCCTCCGAGAGGAATTGGTCGGTGTCAGTGATGGTAAGTTCTTGGTCATCAGACAGTTCCCCCTTCTCAACAAATAAATCCACCGGGGACCAGTCGGATGTGAAACTATCAGAGTCTGAATCACTTGAGAAGCTATCCTTGCTGGGTTCTGCAGTACTAGTAGTCAGTTTAATAATAGGCTGTCCGGTCGGTTCAGTAGTTGCTGGCTGGTGTGAAGCCTGGGGGAGGTCAGAACCAATGTTTCAGTAGACTTGTGCTTTGAAGGTGGAGGGTCAGTAGCAGGTGAATCAGAGGCATGTCGGTCGGTGTGCTGAGAAGAAGGTTGGTCAGCCAGTTTCAAAAAAGGTTCAGTCTTGACCACATTAGCCGGTGGGCCGTGAGAGGGTGTCACCTTGACAGTTCTGAAGGTAGGTTCTTGTGGTCGGTCAAGAGTTCTTGCCATTAACAAAGCTTCCAAATGGTTGAACCGGTTTGACCACTTCTGGTCTAGTTCTTCAATTCTAGAGTCGGTAGAGGAAGATGGTTGGTGAGATGTAGATTTAGCTGGCTTGTCTGGTTTGACCTGCTTAGAACTTGTGGCCTTCTTATCCTGTGTCATCATCTTCTTCTCAGCCGGCTGTCCACTCAAACCAGGCGACCTAATGATGCTCTGGCCATCCAAGATCTCCACTACCGATGCGTGCCAGGTCCACAAGGGTGGGACTGAGAGTGACAGAAGGTGGCGGATCCTTGGATGGAGTTGAAGACTTGGTTTCTCGTTTCTCCTTCTTTAATTTATAAGATGGTGTGCAAAGCTGGGCTAATTGTTCAGGAGTCAGAAGTTCACAACGCTGGCAGTCAGAGTTTGGTTTCTCAACATAGGGGTCCTTACCCTTTCCCTTGTCACGACAGCGTGCACAGATGCTATGCAAATCAAAACCAGCCATCATGTGGCCCCAGCCCCCATATCGTTGACTAGGAGAAGACATAATAGTCTATACAATACCAAGAATCCGAAAATATATATTTTCTCACAAAAAACTTTGAAATTTCAATCACACAAAAATTTTGTGTGCACTGACAATGCGCCAAATGAAAAAGATGCTATGAGATGCTGTCTAGACAGGAAGGAAGTACTATGCACCACCTGGTGAATGCACAGTACTGGGACCGAC
Source organism: Sabellastarte sp. h YS-2021 (assembly GCA_964017235.1). Classification (NCBI taxonomy): domain Eukaryota; kingdom Metazoa; phylum Annelida; class Polychaeta; order Sabellida; family Sabellidae; genus Sabellastarte; species Sabellastarte sp. h YS-2021. The sequence goes on along the minus strand of OZ024936.1, from coordinate 96,883,033 downwards.
CGGCCGGTGAAAACACAGGATGCCTTTTTCTGATGTTTGGCGGGCCGGTCTACTCCGACCGGATTAGCAATTGTCCATTGGATAGGATGTATTAACGCAATACAATTAAGGGTTTAGCCAGCATTTTAGGGCAAAGGATCAGATGTAAGAAACGCATGCAACAGAAATTTGCAAGAAAGTGTTAATTCTTTCATAATATACAAAAGCCGGACATTATGGTGGAATGCCCAGGAAAAGTTGTGAGGTACTGCATGGTAAAATGATACTGCAAAATCACAATATGTCAACCGACATAACAACAGAAAAGGAAAGGAAGAAAGTCTACAACATTTAATCTACATTGTTATAAAAATGATGAAATCCAATTCCTCCTTCTCTGGAAATTCATGCAAAAAGCTGTGCAAATTAAAAATATTTTTAAAATTGAATTGTTAGTGCATCAATAAGTAAAACACTGAATGACAGGATATAGCAATATGAGATTACACAAATTAAGGGAATTCTGTGTATGGCCTGTGGATGTGGCTTGTGTTAATTTTTGAGCACTACTCAATTTTTACCACATTTTCAGGCTCCTGCAAGTAAGATTGGGCATATATTCTGTAAGGTATTTTAGGTTATTTTGGTATCATAATTTCCTCTCACTAAACTGATTACAATGGTGAAAGAATTTTTAAAATTGGTCCAAAAATAAGGAAAGTATGAAAATTTATTTGTTTATTTATTTTTTTTAATGACCTTTTTTTTCACCAATGAAAATTTATAAATATGATAATATCTATGAATATCAGGACACTGTTTGATTTTCCTTTAAAATTGTTCAAGTGGGTTGATATGGAGGATAGGATTGATGGTACTGAGGTTTAAATAGATTGCCAAATAGCTGTGACAATACTTACAATTCTGATATTTTAAAAACAATGAAAACTAGATCTGGGACACATCTGTGGCCAGATGCAAGATGTATCCACCAGTAAAGGCCAACTAACATAGTTTCATAGATAAACAGCATTTTTCAATAATGAGCAAGTTGTAAGCACTTTTAAGTTTGGCTACTCTCATTTGACCTTGAAGAAGGGGCCTAAGGTCAAATTTGACCACATCAAAAGATTCGCAGCCCATGATTTCACAGGTACGTTTCACATTGCAAACCTCTAGGACCAATCATAAGTGAGTTATAAGCACTTTTAAATTTGGCTATCCTTGTTTGACCTTGAAGGAGGGGCCCAAGGTCAAGTTGACCACATCAAAGATTCACAGCACATGATTTCCTATAGGTTGGTTTCACATTGCAAACCCCTAGGACCAATAATAAGGGAGATATGAGCACTTTTCATTACTGAAAAGAAACGCCTGTGGCGGCCAACCTGCTTTCAAAATGAGATCAAAAATATTTTCAGTCAAGATTTTGTAATGATGAACATATCCTGCGAATTTCAGATCTCTACCTCTTATTCCCTTTGTTCTAGAGGGCCAACAAAACTTGAAAGTCCATGGCGGCCATGTTGTTTTTCAAAATGAAGCCAAAAATATTCCCAGGCAGGGTTTTATGGTTATGAATATATCCTGCAAATTTGAGAAGTGTACCTATAATACCCTGGCCTCTGGAGGGGTAACGAGAAAATCTCTACACACTGTGGCGGCAGCATACTCATGCGTAATCCATAGTATCCACCGGATGCTATCCAGTGGATACAATATCAAAATTCTTTGATTCTAATTTTCTTGGAAATTATTTGCATTAAGAGCCTGACTACCCACACTTTCTGCTTAGTGGTATTTGTACTATGTAACACATGAAAATGAACACAGGTTAGACATATCAGGTTGAATGATGGGTTTACTAATTATTTTTAAACACAGTTGGGTTTGGTTCTGAGAGTAACATGGCTTCCTGCAACAGCCATTATCAGAACTGTCACATGCAACATTCATCAGAACACACACAAAACAAATCAGCCTTGGGAAATAGTTTTCAACAGCATGAGATACAGAAGTAGTGAAACAGTACAAAGATCTGGATACTTTCAGAGCAGTGTCAGTTATATAAAGCTCCAAATAATGTTTAAGTGGAGAAAATAACATCTGAGAGAAAGAAAATGTATGTAGAGATAAAATATTAAAACAAGACAATTCAATAGCAAGATGGCAGCATTAATCAGTAAACTTGAAAATTATGAAGCTGTAAAATTTATTAACTGGAGAATAGCTGTCAATGGCAAAAGAACAATTATGTAAAAGTGCAAAAAATAATCAGTTGCAGCAATCCATATATCTTTGTGATAAGTGAAAGACGTCTCAAATAAGTGAACACACTTTGGCAGAGCCAACGTTAAAGGTCACACCATGATGCACACCTAGACCCCCTAGGTCTTTTGACAGAAATTAGGCGCTATAAATATTAGAATTAAAATTAACCAATGTCCCTACCAAGAGTCAACCTTCTACACCTTATGGAATCCAAGAAATAACCCAGACAAGATTTTAAAACTCATGGTCACTATGACAAGGTCAAAGGTCAAATCAAGGTCACCCAATGATGTTGCAATCCCCAACCAATGTCCCTACCAAGTATCAACTTCCTACACCTTACGGTTTCTCAGCTACAGCCCTGACAAACTTTTTCCCGCCACCCCCCCGCCCACTCGGACACCATGGGTGAAAACAATACCCCGACAGCCCTTAAGGGCTGTGGAGTAACTAGTCAGCCTCGGCAGGCAACAAGCCCAGCATGCAGGTATAACTAAATGGGCAACAACATTAAGATTTTGGAAAATCTTAGGAACAACTTCAGCTGTAAGAAATATACACAATCCACGAAATGTTGTCAGATGTAAGATTCAAAGGCCAAAATTTCTTACAAGTTGTTTCCATATTTTAAAACCATAGAAGCAATTACAAGGGAGATAGAAGTCCCCTTTAGTATGATGACCCTACATGATCTTGAAGGAGGAGTCAAAGGTCAAATTTGATACTTGCAAAAAGATTTGGATCAATGATAAGGGATAGAGCTTTTTGATATCCTCCCATATGACATTAAAGATGTGATATGGCGGACATTTTGTTTTCAAAACAAGGCCAAAATTATTCTCAGTAAGCTTTCCCAGCCATTTACATTTTGTACAATTCTGATGAAGCTAGCTGCATTATTTTAAGTTTTAGAACACATAATAAAATGAGGATAAAATCTGACACAGGTAGCTGAAATACTTGAAATTTTAGAACATATTAATGAGTTTCCAACAATTGGCTATGGCGGTAGAAGATAAAAATACAACTGTAGTAACATTGGTTTAATAGCGCCCCTTTTCAATTCAGAAGTTTAAGACTGAAAAGCATTTAAAGCATTGGCATGGAAACTGGAAAATTTAATAAGTAAATTAAATTTTTATAAGTTAATACCTTACCTAGTGGACAGATGTAATTGTCTGGTGCCCTGCCGGTCTTGCCAAACGTTAGAAAAAAAACGTCCTGGGCTGGGCTCTGGTCGGGACCGGTAGTGTCCTGTTCTCTCGCCAGAGGGATGTACAGCCCCCTGCCGGTATACTGTGCATGCTTGTGCATGCGCTCTTCCTCTTTTTGTTGTCTACCTTATAATGTCCCCTTTTTTAAGGCATAGATGAGCGGGGAAGGTAGGGTGGGAATCCCCGTCTACTACGTAAGGTATTAACTCCTAAAAATTTAATTTACTTATTAAATTTTCCATTTTATTGGGTTAAGACATCTTACCTAGTGGACAGATGCAGAATAACTACCCATTGGACGGAGGGTAGCCTGAATAAAAAGGGGGAATTCCTAAGAACTCTAGATACACAAAGGGTGGATCCGGTAATGGCTAAGTCAGCCAATTTATAGGAATAACACCCTTGCCCCCCCCCCCCCCCCCCCCCCTCCCTGTTTTTTACATAGGTCGTAGCCCTGGCTCGGCTAGAGAGCACCATATGACCTAGGGGAGTGAGAGTTCTGAGATCACGAGGAAGAAGAACAGGAACCATGAAACTATCTTTCCAGTACTCTTGGACCCACTTTGGATCATGGCAGACCAGGAGTAAAGATAGGGGTGTTTTTTTAAAAAAAATTATCTACAGACTATACACTGTATACAAAGAGAGCTGGAGGATCGGTTTACTTGCTCTCCTGGATCTGTTGGGCTGCCACTACAGGGCCCAAATGATACAGCTCAGAATCTGCCCACGCCAGGTCCTTCAGATAGAACTGGGTAAAAGTGTTGTGGGCTTTCCAAAGACAGGCTGAGAGGATCTGTTCCAGTGAAACCCCTCCCTGAAAAGCCCGAGAAGCTGCAAAGGCCCGAACATCATGAGCTCTAACCCGATGTAAATCTTGGGCCGTTTGGTCCGAGAGCTGATAACACAACAGCACTGTCTGTTTAATCCAGGAAGAGATAGTGGCAGGGACAATGTCGTTTTGAAAACCCTTCCTGAAGGTCACGAATACCAAGTCTTTCCCTTTTCGGAGGTCCTTTGTCAGAGTGACTTGTCTTCTGACAAGGACTTATAAACAGTGGGAGCCAAAGCCGGTATGACCACCGGAGCCACAGAGGCTGGACCATCCCTAGCTAGCTGAATTTTGGAGAGAAAACTGGGTGAAGGATAGAGTGAGACCTGACTCCAGTTTTCTTAGTGTCTGATATTTCTGTATAGCCAGGCATGGATTTTACTTCTTCTTTTGCCTGAACCCAGGGCTAGCAGAAAGACTGTTTTAAAGGTCAAATGCTTGAGAGAGGCCTTTCGCAAGGGTTCAAAGGGAGCCTTAGTTAGCTGGTGGAGCACCAGAGAGAGGTTCCAAGAAGGCACACCCTGTCTTCCTTTAGGCTTATCTCTGTGAAAGCTGTCCAGAAGACGAGTGAGGTTTTCATCCTTGCTAATGTTCAATTCAACATTGCCTACCATGTCTGTAATGGCCGTTCTATAGCCTTCAATAGTAATGGGTTGCAAATTCCTCTCTTTGAAAAGATGCAAAGGAAAATCTGCAATTTGGTTCACAGAGGGCGACCTGAAGTCCACCTCGTGTGACTCACCATTTAACAAACACCATTGACTTGTATACGGCTCTGGTTGAGCCGCTCTGAGGAGCCTCAATTTTTTCTGCCACCTCATCAGAGAAACCTTGTTTCTGGATGGCAGAGGCTCTAGGAGCCAAGCATGCAGATTTAGATTGCAGAGGTTCCTGTGGACTAACCCGTTGAATGGTTGAGTCAACAGGTCCTTTACTATTCGAAGACTGAAGGGAATCTGAACCGACAAATTTACCAGGTCCCAAAATCAGGGCATGTTTGGCCAACCTGGTGCAATGAGAATCATTCTCCGACAGCCCTGATCCATCATCTTGGCAACCACCTGGGGAACCAGGGAGACTGGAGGAAAGGCGTACATATCCAAATTCTCCCATGGAAGACTGAGGGCGTCTACTGCCCAGGCTGCCGGATCCGGTACCGGTGATACAAATTGAGGAAGTTTGTGATTGAACCAGGTCGCAAACAAGTTGTGGTTGGGCCTACCTGGAGCACAAAAGATTGAACACCTGCTGAGATAGGGACCACTCTGTTTGAATCACTTGATTGTGTCTGGAAAGCTTGTCCGCTATCACATTCAAGCGACCCGGAATGTGTCTTGCCCTCAGGACTATTCCTCTGGGGTGGCACCAGGATAGAAGCCTCCATAGAAGGGCACACACAGAGAGAGCCTGACTTTATACCGCCCTGTTTGTTTATGTAAGAGACCACCGTTGTGTTGTTTGTTGCCACAAGAACAATCTGGTCCCTGCACAGATACTCGTAACTCTTCAGGGCCAGAAGGACTGCTTTTAATTCTAGATAATTTATGTGGAGGCGACTTTCTATGGTTGACCGAACGCCTCTTGCAGTGGAGTCCCCTAAGTGTGCGCCCCAGCCTTCGTTTGAGGTGTCTGTAAACAGCTGCAGAGCGTGCTGAAGGGGGTGTAGAGGTTGACCTCTCAGTACATTGTTCTCGTCCAACCACCAATCTAGGTGTGGATGGAGAGACTGAGGAATTGGTATGATCTTCTCTTGAACCTCGGGGACGTGCCAGTGACGCTTCAAGTGCCACTGAATGGGCCTCATATGAAGACGACCTGACCAAACTTGGTTTTCTGTGGCTGTAAGCAGTCCTATTAACGACATGAATTGTCTGACTGTGCAACTGCTCCGATTCTTGATGAAGTTTATCTTCTCTTGAAGAGCTATCCATCGGTCCTGAGTGGGTAGAACTAGTGTTCTCAAAATACCCTTTTTGGTGGGACCGGGTAGCTATGGATTTCCGCGGGCGGGTACCCGGGTACTCGCGCCGATGGGCGATAATAGGTGATTCTACAAAAATCTCCATATTTACAAACCTAAAACGTACACAAATAATGGGATCCAACCATTTGCTTGATATCTCGTCGGCCACCTTTTTGCATTCAAAACAGCACAACACAGAAGAAATGTTAACCAAGAAAAGATTTCTGTACATTCAAAACACGGTTGTTTATTGCAGAGTCCATAAAAGTGGGGTCACATGACCTGTCAGTAAAGCATTCACTGTTGCTCGAATGTAGTTTCGGAATGAAAATTTTATTTTTTGTAAGGGAAATATGTGAACTTTATTGATGCTAAATTATGAACTACTGTTTTAAAATATCGTACTTTTATTTATTTAAGGTGTGTACGTCACCGTATAGGCAATATACACAATATTTCATGTACTCGGAATTACATAACTGTGTTAATATACTGACGATTTTCAAAGGCATTTGACAGTGCATAAACAACCAAAACAAAAGACAAATTAAATAATATAAATGGTGTGTAAGGGTAAGAAAACATTACTCGTATACATTTTAATTGAATAGTTTCATTTTTAGATGAATTTGTGAAGTCGAGATATGTCTGTAGTCGTCAGCCAAAGTGGGCGATATTAACAGTAGTTTCGGGTACTCGGGTACGTGATTTCGGATTCGGGTAAATATTCAGGGCTCGGGTACCCGGATATCCGGATACCCGTTGAGATCACTAGGTAGAACCCAACGGATAAGAGGTCGAACCGGTAGCCTACGAAATCGAAGACTTGCTGGGGTTCTAGCTTTGATTTCTTCATGTTGACTACCCACCCTAACTGTTGGCATAGGGTCAAGAGGGTCTGGGTATGTCGTAGGCAATTTCCAGGCACGGGGCTCTCAATACCCAGTTGTCTAGGTACTGGTGGATCTGAATAACCTTTGCTGGTGCCATCAGCTTCACTTCTTTGACCACCTTTGTAAACTCGAGTGGAGCAGTGGCCAAGCCAAAAGGAAGAGCTGTGAATTGAAAGGTTTCATTGTTCAGGAAAAATCTGAGATATTTTCTGGACCTCTGGGCGATTGAAATATGGAAATACGCATCGCTGAAATCCAGGGAGGTTACCCATTCTCCTTTCTGTAAGGACAACCGGATTGTCTCAGGAGTTTCCATCTTGAAAGTGCTGGTCCTCAAGTATAGGTTTAGTTGACTTAGATCCAAAATTGGCCTCCATTTTTTGTTTGTTTTGGGAACCAGGAAGAGACAGTTGTAAAAGGCCAGAGATGACTTGACAACCACTTTCTCTACTACCAACTTTTCTATGAGATTGATCAAGGCTTTTGGTGGGATTTGCGTAACCACTTTGAACCAAAGGAAACCTCGTCAGCAGGGGTCTCTGTTTGAAGGGAAGGGAGTAACCGTCCCTCAGAACCGAGACCAACCGAGGATTCGCACCCATTTCTTGCCAGATATGCCAAAACTGTTGAAGTCTTCCCCCCTACACTCTGTCCGATGACTTCATTGGGGACATTGGAAGCAAAAGGGACAGAAAGACATGGATTTACACAAAAAACACCTTTCACATGCTTTATTTTGCTCAGACATTGACCGGGACTTACTCCTTTCTTTTGTGGAGGCCCGTGTGAATGAACAGAAGGAACACGATTTACAACGGAATAACACATATCCGAGTTTGGAGTCCACAAGCTTACTGGATGTATTGTCTCTGAACACACTGTCTCTTGAAATTTTGGGTCCAACTGACTACTATAATAGGGGTTGGACCTACACAATAATTGTCATTTATATGGCTTATATGACTGCGACTTGGAAAAACGAGGGTTGGAACCCCGTCCCCTTCCACGCCCCCTGGACCTGCTTCTACTGAACTGTCTCCAAGGTTGCTGTTGCTGTTGGCACGCTTGTTCAGCAGAGGTAGAGTTTTTCTGTCCTTACGATCGTAAGGTTTGTATCTATGGGATCCTTTCCAGCCAGTGTGCTGAGAAGTACCCGGACCAGGTCCCTGAGCAACACTGCTGGTTTCGTGTTTTTGTATGTCCTGCTCAGCGGTCATATTGGCAGCATCCGGAAACAATCCGTACCCAAACAAGGGAGCATTATGCAGTAAGTTCATAGTGTCCTGCTTAATTCCCGCCTTGACAAAGTCCAGGTATGAATCCCGCCTAATCAAAATCAAGTTGGTCATATGAACAACAAGCTGTCAGCGATATGCTGAAGAGACGTGCCCATGGCCACGGATACCCATTGGTGGAAGGCCATGAGGTCAAGCAGGTCGTTCAAAGCATTCGTGACTTCCTTCGGAGCTTTGCCTTTGTTTAGACATGAACACAAGAGAGCAATGTTCTGGGACATCTTATCCTGCAGCTCTGTAGAACAACGGTTAAAACCAGCTGCATGGTTGATAATATAACTGTCCTCTCTTGCAGTTCTCTCCCACCTACGAAGAGACTCCTGTGATATAGCTCTGGACGGTGGGCCAGTAGCCGGATAAGCAGCAGCCCTAGTAATTCTTGGAAACTGGCTGTTGACTTTCGCTTCCGTATTACGCCAGCTGAAGACAGAGCGACCAGGGCGATGGGGACCTTCCGGTTTCATCAAGTGCATTTTGTAACATTTTGACTGTGTCTTAGGCACCTTCACAAACTGGTAACGTTTGACGCCGGCAGAGTCTTGGGACCTAGACAGGTAACCTTCTGCAACGGTTAAATTTAAACGCACCAGCTTCTAGCAAAGCCAATCTGGGGGCATGGCAACCAAGATCCTAGTTGGTTTGTATGGGTGTTTGCCCTTCCAGGGATTATTAGACTTGTCCGGTTCAGAGTAATCCGTTTCAAATACGGGGATATGATGCCATCCCATGTATGCTCTAACAGACCATACGGCCTCTCTGTATGACATATCCTCAGTTTATTCCAGTGTGTCATTGGAGTCAGGTAACTGGCCTTCTTCTGAACTGGAGAAAGAATCTGACCGGTCCATAGTATCATCAGAAACTTGTTCAAATTGTTGGACGTTCGTATCTGGTGGAAAGGCACAGGCACTGGTAGAAGGTTGTCCGTGACCGGTGTGCAGAGGTGTAGATGAAGGCTGGCCGGTATAACCGGTAGTGACATTAGGGCCTGAGGAAAACAGACTGCTACTACCCCCTTTTGAGCTAAGCTGTTTAGCAGACTCTGGACCAGAGCTGGGATCAGCTGGGGGGGGAAATGGAACGCCCTTGTTTAGTAGAACAAGCATGCTTACAAACTGGTGACACAGAACGGTCACGTTTCTTTTCAACCTTTCACGCTTCTGGACCGGTTTCTTGTCAGGTTTAGGGCCATCATCCACAGATCTTTCTTGTTTTCTGGACTTATGTGCCTTTTTCTTTTTTGTCCTATCATCAGTGTGTTTGTGTTTAATCTAAGCCTCAACAGCTACCGGAACCTCAACTGGACCAGTGGGATGGGTAGCTGGAGGTACAAATGGGGTTTTTGAAACTAAAGGCTGAGTGTCTATTGGCTCGACTGCAGACACGGGAGTTAAAAAAATGTTACCCCTTGATAGCAGAGCTTCCATGTGGGCAAATGGCTCAGCCCATTTATCCGACATGGCCAAGAATTGGTCTGAAGTAACATAACCTGTGGCTTGAGAAGCTGAGGAAGACGACGCCATTGTAGACGGAGGGGAAGTGATAGGCTGCGCAGAAGACTGCGCAGAAACCCAACTTGGGGATTGAAAAGTCATCATCCAATGAACTGAGAACAGTAACGTCCTTGGGAGACACCAACAAACCCGCCTTTTTATCTTTCCTAATTCTATAAGTGGGCGTGGCTAGTAACTCTCTTTGGGAGTCTGAAAACCTCTCACAAATGGCACAAAATTTCTTCAACACACAATCGTCTTCTCCAATCAGTTTATCATGACATCTTGCGCACTTGTCGTGCGAATCAAAACTTGCCATTAGATGGCCACAGGAACCTCGTCGCTGTCCTTTTTTATCATTAGGTGAGGCCATGATGCTTTATAAACAACACTGTCACAAATATTTCATCCAAGATGAAATTATAACACAGATAAAAATATAATAAAAGTTTCTCTTAAATCCAAGCATTTACTTCCACACGCGCCAAACAAAAAGAGGAAGAGCTAAACAGTATACCAGCAGGTAGGCGACACAGCCACCTGGCGAGTGAACAGGACACTATCGGTCCCGGCCAGAGCCCAGCTCAGGACGTTTTTTTCTAATGTTTGGCGAGACCGGCATGGCGCCGGACAATTGCATCTATCCACTAGGTAAGATGTATTAACACAATAAAAATGTGTTGTCAGATACCCTCCAAAACTCCTGTTTTGGTTAACATACCCTAAATATTTGGTGAAAATCCATGCATTGGTTTAGGCTGTGGGACATCCACAAATTTTAAGACCCCCAAATTTGTGTTGCCATGGCAAAAGTTGTTACCGGATACCCCCCAAAACCTAATCAGCTCTAGATCCTCTTTGGGGTAAACATATCCTGAAAATCTGTTGAAAATCCATGCATGTGTTTAGGTTGTGGAACACCCAAAAGTTTATGTTCTGATAAATTACAAGACAAACTACAAAGGCCAAGACAAGTAAAACTGTACCATATGTTTGAACTACCAATCCAATGAATTAGATTGGATAACGTTATCAAATACTAGTGTATACACAAGCAGTAAAACATGAATAAATTCGAACAGAGGACGGCAGACTTAGGTCTGACACATCATAATACTTCCCCACCAGTCAACTACTGACACAAAGATTGTGTGATTTTTTATTGTATTTGAAGAGCAAATTCCAGGTCTTGACAGATATTAACAAAAATACTGCGTGTACAAACCACGACAAGACGGAAATTTGAATAAAATCGTTCATACGGAGGCAGAAATAATCCGCTCTGTATGTCCTCCTATGTATAGGCCTCATATGGCGTGTGGTGGAGAGGTAAAGTCAATTAAATACACTCTATTTCTCCAGATTATTCATCTGGAGGATTCATCACCACAGACACAGTGTGAAGCTTGCTGTGCCTGAAGTGATGACAAAAACAAAACTCCCAACACCAGTTATAGTAAGAAAACTGTATACTATAGTCACAGGCAGACGTTTTATGACTATTACCATAATGTCTTATCGAGATGTTTGGGTTTTGAAAACGTGTCATCTTTCTTGAAAACAAAGTATTATTTGGTTTACTGGGGACTTGTAAAGCTGTTAAAATATGGTTAAAATTCCAAAAATAACACTGAAAAGCAGAATTTTCAGATTTGTCCACCCAGCTTTCATTTTTCTAAAAATGTTACTGACTAAAATGAGTAACTTAAAGATGACTAGTTAAAACATGGTTATGCAAATACAAGTACAATAATGTTTTGCGGTAAAGTCTTGTAGATATTAGATGCCGAAGTAAGTCAGATAAAATATTTTTTATTTTTTTTTACAGAATTTCACTCTCTGCCGGTAATTATAGCAACCATGATGAAGCAGTTTATACAGCAAAGATGACAACATCAATATGCATTTTGAGGTCTTTTCAAAAGTCGGGATGGACTAAGATGAAATAAAACAGCGATTCAAGCGTGGCCATTATCTGCGTTCAAGATGTGGTGTTTACAAACAACACTAATAATCCTCAAACAGATTGGCTGACAAATGTTGGCCTACGGTTTGAACCCCAGGTTGCTTCGCCTTCGGGGTTTATAATCTCAAACCATGGTAAAATTCTGCATATACCATGGTTTGTCAGGCGTTATTCCTATAACATGACATTCACTTTTTGTGTTTCAGTAGAAACGGATCCTGGCCCAAGTAGGTTCATCAAATTGTTGTTCACCTACTGTAAAAATGAAACAAATGTAGAACAAAGTTAGCACAATGCTACAAAACATGTGAGGACAGGACAACATCTATTGCTTTCTTATTGTATTTACTGAATATTGGCACTAATCTAGTTTGCAATTGTGTCACATCATATTATTTTACAATACAAATATCACATTTATGTTTCAACAGAATCAGATACGTTTGATAATAAACAGGTTTATATTGAATTTACTGTATATTTACAGACCATTTTCCTGGGAGTATCGCTTGATTACTACAATGGTTTGGCCAAGTTACAGCAAGCAGTACAGAAGAGATTGAATACAATTTACTCAGAAATTTTTTTACCAAACCATTTCACAAAATTGTTCCTAAAATCTTCTGAGGCTGGATATTGGAACTGAGGTTGGTTTAAACTCCCAACAGAAAGACAAATAGGCATGTAGTCTATAAACCAATGGCAACAGTCTGTCACTGACAACTTCAAACAAGAGGAGAGTGCCCGTGAACGGGCACTGTGTCAGCTGACTGAATGTTTTTGATTTGTGATGGTGATAATGAGAGGAAAGCATAATTATCAGGGAAAGGGCTGTACAGAAATACAGTAAATGGTAACTGAACAGCATGTTCGAAAGATATTCCGAAGCTGACAGAAGAAAAGGACAAAAAAGTTGTGCCCTGCAAATGGTATTATGAAATAAAGTAACAAGGTAATTGTTTAAGTGTAAAAAGTAGGTTAAAAATATTTAAAGAAATACTATAAATGCAATATCCTCGTTCGACCATGAAGAAGGGGTCCAAAGGTCAAATCTGACCATACCAAAAGATTCCCAGCCAAAGAATTTAGGATGGTTTACCATCCCAAACCTCTCGGACCAATAATAAGTGAGTCATAGGCACTTTTTAAGTTTGGCTATCCTTGTTTGACCTTGAAGGAGGGGGTCCAAGGTCAAATCCGACCACACAAAAAAATTCCCAGCCCATGATTTCCTGTAGCTTGTTTACCATCCCAAACTTGTAGGACCAATAATAAGCGAGTTCTAAGCAATTGTAAGTTTGGCTATCCTCAATTGACCTTGAAGGAGGGGTCCCAGGTCAAATCTGACCACACCAAAAGAATCCCAGCCCATGATTTCCTATATGTTGGTTTACCATCCCAAACCTCCAAGACCAATAATACGCGAGTTATAAGCACTTTAAGTTTGGCTATCTTCGTTTGACCTGGAAGGAGGGGTCTAAGGTCAAATCCGACCACACCAAAAGATTCCCAGCCCATGATTTTCTATAGGTTGGTTTTCCATTCGAAACCTCTAGGACCAATAATAAGTGAGTTATAAGCACTTTTAAGTTTGGCTATCCTCATTTGACCTTGAAGGAGGGGTCCAAGGTGAAATCCGACCACACCAAAAAATTCCCAGCTCATGATTTTCTATAGGTTGGTTTTCATTCCAACCTCTAGGACCAATAATAAGCGAGTTATAAGCACTTTTATGTTTGGCTATCCTCATTTGACCTTGAAGGAGGGTTCCAAGGTCAAATCGGACCATATTAATAGATTCCCAGCCCATGATTTCCTACAGGTTGGATACAATCATTTACTCAACAGTGAGAACCTGAAAGAAGCTATTGCTCAGCTATGCCATGACATAGAGGTCTGCAATTTCACTATGTTATAGCTGACCACAAATTATGTGAATAACATATTTAAACAAAATACACTAAATGTAATAATTTTCAAGTTACAACTGATTTACTCAAGAGTGAGAACCTCAAAGTAACTATTACTCAGCTATGCAATGAGCTACATGTCTGAATTTTTGCACTGTTATACCTGACCTAAAAGTAGGTGAACAACATATTTAAGCAAAATACTGTAAATGCAATAGTTTTCAAGTTACATCTGATTTACTCAATAGTGAGAACCTGAAAATAGCTATTGCTCCACTATGCCATGAGCTATAGGTCTGTAATTTCACTATGTTATAGCTAACCCCAAAGTAGGTGAACAATGTATTTTAACAAAATACTCCAAATGCAATATTTTTCAAGTTATAGCTGATTTACTCAACAGTCAGTGCCTGAGAATAGCTATTGCTCAGTTGTGCCATGAGCTACAGGTCTGTAATTTCACTATGTTTTAGCTGACCCAAAAGTAGCTGAATAACATATTTGCACAAATTTCTGTAAAGGCAATAGTTTTCCAATTACAACTGATTTACTCAACAATGAGAACTTCAAAGTAGCTATTACTCAGCTATGCAATGAGCCACAGGTCTGGAACTTCACTATGTTATAGCTGACCCCAAAATAGGTGAATAACATATTGCAACAAAATACTGTAAATGCAATAGTTTTTCAAGTTATAAGTGATTTACTCAACAGTGATAACCTAAAAGTAGCTATTACTCAGCTATGCCATGAGCTACAGGTCTGAAATTTTACTATGTTATAGCTGACCCAAAAGTAGCTGAATAACATTTATACTAAATTCTCTAAATGCAATAGTTTTCAAATTACAAGTGATTTACTCAACATTGAGAACTTCAAAGTAGCTATTACTCAGCTATGCAATGAGTCACAGGTCTGGAACTTCACTATGTTATAGCTGACCCCAAAATAGGTGAATAACATATTGAAACAAAATACTCTAAATGCAATAATTTCCAAGTTATAAGCGATTTACTCAACAGTGATAACCTAAAAGTAGCTATTACTCAGCTATGTCATGAGCTACAGGTCTGAAATTTTACTATGTTATAGCTGACCCAAAAGTAGGTGAACAACATATTTAAGCAAAATACTGTAAATGCAATAGTTTTCAAGTTACAACTGATTTACTCAATAGTGATGACCTAAAAGTAGCTATTACTCAGCTATGCCATGAGCTACAGGTCTGAAATTTTACTATGTTATAGCTGACCCAAAAGTAGCTGAATAACATATTTATACTAAATTCTCTAAATGCAATAGTTTTGCAATTACAACTGATTTACTCAATAGTGAGAACCTCAAAGTAGTTATTACTCAGCTATGCAATGAGCTACAGGTCTGAAATTTTACTATGTTATAGCTGACCCAAAAGTAGGTGAACAACATATTTAAGCAAAATACTGTAAATGCAATAGTTTTCAAGTTACAACTGATTTACTCAATAGTGATGACCTAAAAGTAACTATTACTCAGCTATGCCATGAGCTACAGGTCTGAAATTTTACTATGTTATAGCTGACCCAAAAGTAGCTGAATAACATATTTATACGAAATTCTCTAAATGCAATAGTTTTCCAATTACAACCGATTTACTCAATAGTGAGAACTTCAAAGTAGCTATTACTCAGCTATGCAATGAGCCACAGATCTGAAACTTCACTATGTTATAGCTGATCCCAAAATAGGTGAATAACATATGAAACAAAATACTCTAAATGCAATAGTTTCCAAGTTATAAGTGATTTACTCAACAGTGATAACCTAAAAGTAGCTATTACTCAGCTATGCCATGAGCTACCGGTCTGAAATTTTACTATGTTATAGCTGACCCAAAAGTAGCTGAATAACATATTTATACGAAATTCTCTAAATGCAATAGTTTTCCAATTACAACCGATTTACTCAATAGTGAGAACTTCAAAGTAGCTATTACTCAGCTATGCAATGAGCCACAGATCTGAAACTTCACTATGTTATAGCTGATCCCAAAATAGGTGAATAACAGATTGAAACAAAATACTCTAAATGCAATAGTTTCCAAGTTATAAGCGATTTACTCAACAGTGATAACCTAAAAGTAGCTATTACTCAGCTATGCCATTAGCTACAGGTCTGAAATTTTACTATGTTATAGCTGACCCAAAAGTAGCTGAATAACATATTTATACGAAATTCTCTAAATGCAATAGTTTCGAAGTTATAAACGATTTACTCAACAGTGATAACCTAAAAGTAGCTATTACTCAGCTATGCCATGAGCTACAGGTCTAAAATTTTACTATGTTATAGCTGACCCAAAAGTAGCTGAATAACATATTTATACGAAATTCTCTAAATGCAATAGTTTTTAAGTTACAAGTGATTCTACTCATGATGGAAGTTACTGAAAAGCCCAAAAGTAGCTATTACTCACTTAGCTATTGAGACAGGCACCCAACTTACTCACCATATTGTAGCTATGAAAAAAGTAGCTGAATAACATATTTTAACAAAATGCTCTAGATGCAACAGTTTTCAAGTTATAAATGATTTTGTGCATGATTTCATGAATTTTAATGCATTAAAAATTATTAAAAAAATTTATTAAAAAAAAAGTAAGACAGATCCAGGTCTCATACTCACACAAGAGAATCTACCTCTGGCCTAGTACATATATGCAAGATATGAGAGAAATCCCTGCAATAGTCACTGAGAAAATTGTGATTAAGTGTTGAAATTTTCACACTTTTGGTGGGGGTACCCCCCTTGTAATGTCTCTAGCAAACAGACGAACAGACAGATTTGCATGCCTTGAACAATTTTTCATCCTCGATAGATAAGGTATCTTTTAAAAAAAACAGCACGTCTCTAGGCCTTGTAGTTTTGGAGGAGAAGTTGTTCACGCGTACGCCGCAGAGTGACGACATAATGTCAGCTGACTGACAAGTCAGCTGACATAAAAACTGATTATTTAACATAAATCTTACCTTTCTATAAATAACTAGGGGTGGCGGGGTGGGGAAGGGGGTGGGGGAATTAAATTTTTCAAAGGTTAACACACATCACTCCCTAATACAACATTCACAGATCACACCACTGAATCCAGCTTACCCCACGGAATGACTCATTGTTCAAAAGCTTGGAGGATTTGAATATTGTCAGTTGGACAGTACTTCCAGTCACTCACTAGGTACTATTTTCAACATATTGTTGCTTTGTTTAATATCTTTGTATTTTAATTATCAAAATCTTCAATACAATACAAGACATATCTATGGCATTCAATGGGTTCTTGCAATTTTCTATTTCAATCTCTACACTAACTCAAACCAACATGTGAGGACACATATCCTGATATGCACCACTATTTTCTTTTTAGCCCAAACTTTTGTTAATACTACCTTCCTCTATCCCTGCCCCTGATGAGGAAACACAAGTCCACACCGTTGTATCGGTCCTGTTCATTCAGCATTTTCTCCAGTAAATTCTTCTTCTCCAGCTCTTCTATCAGCAGGTTGAAGATGCCGAGACTTCCCGACTCGGCGACAATGTGAAGCATGTTACGCAGCGAACAGGTCACTGGGGTCAAATCTGCTCCACGATCAATCAGGTACCTGCAATACATAGATTAGATACCTGTAACACTAGGGTCAAATCTAAACAAATCAGATTCCCACAACAATCAGATCAATAATGGTATTTGCAATAGACACAATCATCAGACGCCTGTTACAAATAAATCAATCAGATTCCCGTAACAATCAGATCAATAAGATAATCTGCAATAGACGCAACCATCAGATGCCTGCAATAAAATACTCCTGACAGTTAAAATCTGCAAAACTCTGGACACTTACTGGGAACAAGAAACTCTGCTGTGGGCTCCATCACATCTACAACTAAATCGCTGAAATAAAGTCTGTGTGAAATGAGTGGTGAACTGTCCGTACTCTAGTGTTATACTCCTATTGCTGCCCTCTCCACACAGTACAGTGCAGAGTGGCATGTTCATTTGAAACTAATTGAAAGTGGCAGAAAATCACTCTTATAAGGCCACATTTGTGAGCGTATTGGTCAATGCAGAATCAATGCAATTATTACATATTATTATTACTACAGTGTCTATCCTATACTTTGTTTTTCCAAATCTGAACCAAGCAGTATCTAATCTATACTTAGTTTTGTCTATTCTACACCTAGCTTTGTCTAAGTGACACCTATCAGGTTTTACCAGTGCACCTAGTATGTCTCATTTGCAGCTAGTAGGTCTTACCTGCACCTAATGGGTCTTATCTGAACTAAACAGGTGTTATCTATACCTAGTAGATATTATTTGCACCTAGTAGGTCTTATCTCTACATTGCAGGTCTTATCTGTACCTAGCAGGTTTAATTTCAACCTAGTAGGTCTTACCAGTACACCTAGCAGGTCTTATCAGTGCCTTCCAGATATTATATTATCTGTACTAATTAGATATTATCTGCTCCTACCAGGTCTTATCCCTACATTGTAAGTCTTGTCTGTACCTAGCAGTCTCCCAACTGCACCGAACAGACATTTCAACCAAATTTTTATTATTAATGAATACTCTGTTAAGTAGCACAGCAGCTCACAGACAAACCCCTGGGATAAGTCTGCACTATGATCAACAAGATACAAAGATTAAAGACAAACTTATCACAAGCAAAACAAATTCAAAGGAATTGACGTCTTTTTAAATTTTCTGTCTGAGAGCAGGACTTTGTGTCACACTGTCACTAGATTTGTAGTGTGTAGTTCAATGCCTTTCGTGTTTTAGTAGTACTGCTCGTTTCAATAAATTGTAAATAAGGGCAGATACTTAAGTAGAAAGTGCTCAACAGAATGCAGACAGCAGTTTCAGGAGGTGCAAATTATTTTAATATAATTTGAAAAACCTGCTGCAAGCCCTCAGATGCTAACTAAAATGTACACATCAGAGGGGTGATTTGGGGTGGGTGGTATCACTCAATGAGGTGATTTGGGGTGGGTGGTATCATTCAATGGGGTGATTTGGGGTGGGTGGTGTCATTCAATGGGGTGGCTCAATTTTAAACATACACTACCCACATATGAGGTCCATATTTGGAGTAATGAGGACAAGTCCATACTCAAATACATGCGATCATATGAAACAGTGTGAACAGAAAAGTGTGAACAAGCCTCAACAAACAGACAATTGGGACCTATGCCACTAGTGTGGGATTTTACAGGTGGTATTATACGTGTTCATGAATTAGCCATTCCCAATCGCTGTATCTGTTTGGATTTTGATTCATTATGTAATTCTCCACTGAAAGCACCATTCATGGGCCTGATATTAATTTCTCCTTCAAAGGAAATTCTTCTGACGCAATGTTTAATATTTTACCATCTGTTAACAATGCAGTTACATTTTATGATTTTTATTAATTCTTATCAACAGGTTTATTAGGTTCAAACTGAGGCTGTTATCAATGTTGTTTGACATGATCTCAGTTTTGGGTGTTGTCAAACTTATTTGTAGTAAATTGATTGACTTTATCCTGCCTTTTCATTGTCAATTAAATATATTATCTGGTTATTTTTTGTTACTGGTTTTCATGAGGTGATATATTAATATTTCTATACTGATGGATCTAGTTTTCTGATATTTAAATATTTATACTAAAGTCTAAATTTCATTTCCAGCAATTCCAATCTGGGAAGAATATTTATTGATTTAGCTTATCCGTCTTTTTATGTTTTTAGTAATTAATGTTCAGACATAAAAATTTTCCTGAAATTCAATCTATGTAATAAATTTACAGTTTTTTCAGTTAAATTTACATCAAACAATGTACAACAACCAGCAGTCAAACACAACAGTCTAAGGAAGAGCTGACCATCCTCTGTTGGACAGTCACATCCTGCATAAATCTAGTATGTCTGATCTTTATATCCATTGTATGGCACCTCTGATGTGATTCAGATTTATTTTTTTTTTGTTTTGTTTTACATTGTGTTCAATAGCTTAGAAAGGGTCAAGTTGCCACTGGTAGTTTATGGGTGGAGGAACCAGTGCATACAAGTTGGTCATCATTCTGCACTGTAAACCACCGGGTATCGACAAGTAACCACCAACTTTCCATCATGAAGAACCCACTCCGATATTCCAACTGGCGACCTCAGAGGTTGAAGGCAAGCACCCTAGCCGATACACCACTAAGTTTTCCCGGCACGTCTGATGGGACATTTCAAACAGTTAGAACACTGTGAGAGTGTCATCCCATCCGCACTGGGTCCAGTAACTGCATCAGGGCTAAACACTGGTGG
This sequence comes from Sabellastarte sp. h YS-2021, assembly GCA_964017235.1. NCBI lineage: Eukaryota > Metazoa > Annelida > Polychaeta > Sabellida > Sabellidae > Sabellastarte > Sabellastarte sp. h YS-2021. The sequence goes on along the minus strand of OZ024936.1, from coordinate 96,862,884 downwards.
AGAGTAGCATTTAAGCACTGGTGGAGAGTAGCATTTAAGCTTTCTCTTCTGTTGCTTCAAATAAAGTTCATTTATTATATCTTAAAAACAATTTCAATATCAATGACACTGCCTGTCGTCTCTAGACAAGCTGTCACCATCCCTGTGTAGCATTGTGGTGTTATGAAGCCTTGGGATTGGTTGTTAAACTAAAACGTGGATATTTTTCTGCAATTAATCTACACTTGTTTAACTTTGTCATACAATGTTATCTGGTTAATTTAAAGTACTTAAGTACTTCCTGTTTTATCCTCAACTCTTATCTTCCAAAAACATTTGAAACAGTTACTAGATTGTGTGTTACCATCCCTATGTATTGCTGGGGTCAATTTCAAAATGGTCTTAGCCTGGGGTTGATTTCACGAAAGGTCTCAGACTTAGCCCAGTCTCAGGCTAAGCCACTGAATCAAATCTTTCAAAGAAAGGGTCTCACTTGAGACCAACCTTATCAAATAACCAGGGGCCGATTTCACCAAAGGACCGACTTAGCCTGGTCTCAGTTTGAGCCACTGGCCTCAAATGGTTTTTAATAGAAGAGGTCTCACTTGAGACCAAGCTTAATATAATAACCACAGTTGTTTTCTGTATCATATGACCCTTTATTTTAACTTTGAGCATGAGACCGGATTAAGACTTTTTGTGAAATCAGCCCCAGTGGTTTTCTGCATCATGTGACCATCTATTTCTTGTCAAACTATTGTACTGATGAAATATATCCATTGTCTGATATATTTTATCTCTAGTAAAATGCTGTTTTGCAATGGGACACTCTGTTAACACATAAAAACAACCAAAGACTACTTTGGGAGTTGTTTTAAATACTTGTACCTTATTTTCAGCCTTTTCAAATTTTAAAGTGGAAAAAGAACTAGATTGGGCCAACTCGGCGCCAACATATCCCCAGACAGGTCTTCACTCACACCACAGGTTTTGATCGGGAATTTTTTAAAACATAATTACCCATTATTATATGAACTTCAGCACATCAATCTACTCTGTTTATATCTTCCAAGGAAGATGGTGTATCCCCAGACGCCGAATACATAACTCAAATTATATTTTCAATCTTCCTGCAATGATAACTCTAAACCTATTTTCAAAGTATTTAAATGATTGATGATTGAATGTCCATTCTAAAATAATAATCCCAAAAGAGCATATCTGTTTCTATATTTGTTGACAAATAAAATATTATTTTTAACTCAACTCATCATACTTTTCAATCTTCCTTCAAAGTATTTAAATGATTGATGATTCAATGTCCATTCTAAAATTCATAATCCCAAAAGCGCATATCTGTTTCTATATTTGTTCACAAATAAAATATTATTTAAAAAAAAATTATTTATATTATTATTTTATTATATTATTTTTAGAATTTGCAAATTGTTTTCAGTTATTCATTTCCTCTATACCTATATATGTGGTCCATATATATGCAACCTAAATATGTGACACAATCTCAGTTCTGACTCCCCTTTGTGTTATATGTAATGAAGCCCACCACTTCCCACCCCCACCCCTCTCCCCTTCTCCACACCTCTCTCACTATTACACAAGATCTGCAACCCCATTGAGTTCTTTGTTTCTCATCTGATATCATTAAATACCTTTGTTTATTTAGTGTCACTCAATATAGCTGGAGGTCCCAGAGGTGGGTGGGGGGAATCCGGGTGGGGGATGCATAAATGGTAAACAAACAATCTATATAAAAGGGGTACTCAAATACAAAAAGAATTGAGAATTTTAAGTATGTGATTATCAACTGAAATGAGTTCATAACTGTAGGAGCTGTGTCAAAATTAACTGAGGCAAGTTGAATAAAACTGGGCTAGTTGAGGGTTAAAATTCCCCTAGTTTTACTACATAAGGATATAATTTCATTAATATTGGGACTTAAAGCTCACTTAAAGTGTCCATTTTGTCTACTTGAATATGTTTAACCAGTTTCATTTTAAAAAGTTAAAAACTCAGCAAGCAGAGGTATAACACACAAAAATAAGTTCTTAAAAGACTAAGATAGCCATAACATTATTAATATTCAAAATTTAAACAGACAGGCATTTCCTTTTTTAAAAATTCAAAGATTTCAGCTCTATAACCCACATAGTTTGACAGTTACTGGGCTTTAAAGTGGCATAATGTCCATAAATTGGGTTTCTGTGGGCATTTTACAATTGTTAAAGAGACCTTAGCAATTAAACAACAGATCTGAAACTTTTTGGGGGACATACATAACAAACAAAAATTATATATAATACAGTTTAAGACTTGTCACACTAAGCATTTCCAAATAACAGGGCAAAATACGGAAAAAATGTCCAAAAAGGCACTTGGGCGAGTGTCTATGGCCCTCATACACAGGTTAAATGTCTACTAAAAACCTTGATTTTTGGCGCATGTAAAAAGAACATAATAATGCATTCCCAGATGGGATTTCAGCTCCATCAATCACATAGTTTAACAGTAACAGGGCTTAAAGGTGGTAAAAAGTCCAAATATTGGGTCTCTGTGGGCCTTTTAGAGATCTCGGTGTGGCTTTCAAATTAAAGCTTCAGACTTAAAATTTGTTACATACTAAGATTACACATAGAATATGTATCTAATAAAGTTTGAAACTTCTCAGACTTACCATTTCCAAGTTACAGAGCAAAATATGTGAAAAATGTCTTAAAAGGGTCACTCAGGTGGGTGTTTAAGGTCCTCATACACAGGTTAAATGTCTACTTGAAGCCTTGATTTTTGGCACATGTAAAAAGAACATAATAATGTATTCCCAGATGAGATTTCAGCTCTATCAGTCACATAGTTTAACAGTCACAGGCCTTAAAATTGGCAAAAAGTCCAAATACTGGGTCTTTATGGGGCCTTCTAGAGACCTAAATGTGGCCTTCAAATTAAAGCCTCAGACTTAAAATTTGTCACATACTAAGATTACACATAGAATATGCATCTAATACAGTTTGAAACTTCTTAGACTTACCATTTCCAAGTTACAGGGCAAAATATGTGAAAAATGTCTAAAAATGGTCACTCGGGTGGGGATTTATGGTCCTCATACACAGGTTAAATGTCTTCTTAAAGCCTTAATTTTTGGCACATATATAAATAACATACTAATATCTTCCCAGATAGGATTTGAGCTCTATCAGTCACATAGTTTGACAGTCACAGGGCTTAAAAGTAGCAAAAAGTCCAAATATTGGGTCTTTGGGAGCCTTTTAGAGACCTCAATTTGACCTTCAAAATTAAAGCTTCAGACTTAAAATCTGTTACATACTAAGATTACACACAGAATATATATCTAATACAGTTTGAAACTTCTCAGACTTACCATTTCCAAGTTACAGGGAAAAAGATGTGAAAAATGTCTTATAAGGGTCACTCGGGTGGGTGTTTATGGTCCTGATACACAGGTTAACTGTCTATTAAAGGCCTAAATGTTGGGGCACATATAAGAAAACACATAGATATATTCCCAGATGATATTTAACTTAGATGAGAGACATAGTTTGAAAGCTACAGTGCTTGAAAGTGGCAAAAAGTGCATAAATTGGGTCTCTGTGGGCACTTTTGAGACCTTAAGTCGACCCCTTTGGGTAAACCTACAGCCCTAAAATTTTCTACAGACAAGGATTACATATCAAAGTTATACCTAGCGCAGTTTGAGACTCATCAGAATTACCACTTCCAAATTATAGGGCAAAATATGTGAAAAGTATAGCAAAAAATCCCCAAGTGGGGGTATTTATGGGCCTCAAACACAATTTTCTCCTAAACTTAAAGTCGTGATTTTCGGCACATGTACTAAAAACATATTAATGTGTTGTCAGGTAAAATTTCAGCCAGCTGAGCATCATAGTTTGTGACCTACAGGGCTCTAAGTGGCCAAAAGTCCAATTTCTGACCTTAAGGTGGCCATAAGTTCTTTTTTACTGGGAGTTTAAGGTCATCTTAAAATAGGGATCTTCCTTTGGGCACCCTTAACATGTGTACCAAGTTTGAAAAAAAAATATTAATTTGTTTTTGAGTTATCGCGTCCACAAGGAAATTTCTACGGCGGCGGCGGCGGCGGCGGCGCGACGGACCTGAATCCAATATATCCCCGACTTTCGTCTGGGGATATAATTATGGCAGCCCTATTTGAGCCTTTCTTTATAATAATTACGCCCACCACTCAGTATTTGAGCAAGTGACTCACCCAGAGCTGAAACAGAGAGCAATAGTGATATCCATAAAGTCTGAGCCCATGGACTCAACTAAAATGTCCCAAAAATATGAGACAAAATTTTTAAGTCAGAGCTTGAGGCCAGGCTATTTATACCTTGTGAAATTTGCCCCAGCCCAAGACCTTTCATAAAATTGGCTCAAGATTCCTCAGGACCTAAGAGCCCGACAAGACATAGCAACCCCCAACAAGCCATAAACCCCTAACAGACAAGCCATAGCAACCCCCAACAAGCCATAAACCCCTAACAGACAAGCCATAGCAACCCCCAACAAGCCATAAACCCCTAACAGACAAGCCATAGCAACCCCCAACAAGCCATACTGCCAAACAGAGAAGACTCGAGTATTTTCCCGACTCACCACAACTGGACTGATTAAATCCTGGAGACGGAATCCAGAGTTGGGATTGAACCAAAATTATATAAACACCCTCTGGCTAAAAATAAAAACATTATTTGTCACTGCAAAGATGCCAGCTACACATCAGAGAGACTTTCTACACCAGCTTAGGGTGCTTTTGGTTTTTATTTATTTATTTATTTTTTTTATTTATTTTACTTTTATTTAAGCTGGTGTTACTAAAACTTCCAAGAAATTTCCAAACCAAATCCATTTTATTTACAAGTTTAAAAAATATTTTCAACCAAATCACAACTCCCTCTAACACTCAACCCAAGTTATGTCCAAATGAAGTCCCCCAGCAAAATATTGTAGGAAACCCCCTCAAAGAAATTCTGTGACCTCATATTTTCTCATTAATATTAATGAACCAGGTCCGTGAACAAGAAATATGCTTGTAGTTTTCATCTTAAAAGTATTATTAATCGCGAATCTATCATATATTTGAAAGCTATCGACTGATTGGTCAGTGGTAGAGGACACTGGCCAATCAGAAGAGAGATAAGAAAGGTGATGACAATATTTGTTTACAATAATAGCTACCACTTTAAAACCCCCAATATGTTGAAAAACATAGCAAAATATGTGGATATTTCTTATTTTAAAAGTTTTTGGACATCGGGACCGATGCAGTGCACAACATTTTCAGTCTGGAGATGAAATTCGCTGACTTGGACCGCTGGGTAACCACCAATGTTGAACACTGGATGTAATCCGTCAGATGCCAGATTCCAAATGATGCACTGCACAATCCAACTTGCCTCATATACTCACAGATTTTATCAGCAGACAAGCCGTGGGTCATAAAAATGAAGCCAGCTTGTCTCTTGTGTAACCAGCTTGTCTGTTTAAGTTTACGGCTTGTCTCTAAATGTTCCTGGCTAGTCCTACTGAAATGTTACCGACCCTACAGCTGAAGACAAAGAAACTTCAAAGTCAGGTTGGTTAGGTTTGCCATAGGCCAGTTTGCTTTTCAAGAATGTTCGGGGAGTATAGCCGGCCTGTCTGGAGGAGCAGTCCTGGAACTGAAGCAGGACAGGACGGCAAGTTTTTCAAGACCAGACGGTAACAGTGTAGGAAGTGTAACCGACAAGCCTCATCTATCAGAGATCCACGACAGGACGGTTTCCAGGTGGGCGGAGCCACAAACGTGGAGGGTTGGTGAAATATCAAACATTTGATATTTTGCAGATCCACCGCAACAAGCCGGGAAACTACAACCGATCCATACACACTCTGTAAACATTGCTCCTGACCCTCCAAAAATACCTAGTTACCGACAGGTTGGCTCCAGTGGAACACCCCATAACAAAAATGTTCACACTGGATGGCTAGAATACAGGATTGCTAATCCTATACAAGATCCATTTACACAACAATAAGGACAAGGCTGTGAAGTAAAATTGAAATATGTATTGATTAAGGCTGAAACACGAATACCAGATAATCGCTATCCTTAGCATGGCCATAGAAAAGAATAGTAAAATGACAATTCAATTAATTGATAAAAACTACCAAAAGAAACCATTATTGTGCTTAAATATTTCCTATTTTGATCATTTTTGTCACTGTAAAATATCTTTGATATCTATATTGTGCCCAATTTATCCCTTATTTAGCAAAAGCCTAGGGTCAATAAAAATGAAAACATATTATTTATTTGTACATATTGGATGCTGTATTAGTCTAATTTCGGGCACCGTCGGTGAGTATACACTGTAACTGATTAATCGGAAAATCTTAGATTTTACAGAACGATTAATCGGATAGTAATAATTCAAATCGCTTTCAGCCTTAGTATTGATACAACCACACAGAACAGTGTAAATATGCCAATCAGGATGAGATAAAGCTATTTCACCTGGGCAGGCATTCATAAAACTAAGGCTAATTTTTTTGCAAATATTAAGTTTGGTCTCAAGTATAACACCATTTTTGGTCTCAGAGATGCATGATATTTACAAACTAATTGAGAGCAAATTTAGCCTCAGTTTTGGTGTCAAACTCAAGACTGGTACAATGTCTCAAAAATTTCTAAGCAGTCTCAAGAATTATGTAATTTACATAAGGACATATTTTAATCTTTTTTTGGTTTGAAGTAAAAGTAGAAATAATGTACAACATGTAGGAATAAAACTCTTAGCATAAAACTTTGTCACAATTTATTGCTAATATTTCAAAAACATGTTATGACATAAAAATGAATAAAGGATCGGCAAAATTATGCTATTTTTTTGTTATTTAAATAGAGTTACAAATTTTGCTGTGAATTATATCAGTCAATAATTTCTAACAGTTAAAAAATGCTGGCCCCAATTACATTTGTTGAGCTTGTTGACATTAGAACGACTTGAGGCTGGTGTCGATGTGTTTTTCTTTTGAGAACCTGTTTCTGAATACAAATCAGAGAATTCATTTGGTTTCTGTGAACTAAGATCAAATCTCAAATCTGAGACTATTTCTTGTCCCAGACTTACGACCTCTTTGTAAATATGGGTTCAGGGGGCAATTTTACAAAGGGACTTAAGCCTAGGCTTTGTCTTAAATTTTAGACTTTGGTCTTAAATTTTGTCCACAGAATGGTAAGTCTTAGACTTAGCTGATTTCACAAAGCAGCTAAATCCTTGAAATAGCTAAGTTAGTGGATTTAACTTTAAGTCTGGTAGGTAGTGGACTTACTTTTGGTACAGAGGACTTAAATATGGCTGCCATAAACTTTTGTCCACTTCAAAATTTAAAATTCTATTCTATTCTGAATTTTTATAGTGCTTAATCTCTGCCAAGGCAGACTCCAAGGTGCAACACCAGGTCCATCAATAATCATCAATCCATAGACATAGCCAGGTCGACACCACGGAGACGCCGGGAAGTTTACAGGTCAAGGTGGGAAAGCCTTATCAAAGAGATATGATTTTAGCTTTTTCATGAAACAGGCAAGATACGGAGCAGAATAGACATTCTCAGGCAGATCATTCCAAAATGTTGGGCCATCAAAAGCAAAACTATGAATGAAGTGTTTTTTTATTATTGTACTAATAGGTAGTATTGAGGAACCTCCAGGAACCTTTTATCTAGGTGGTTGTGCCATATCTTCCACAATGAATAGACAAATGAGGGCTGAAATAGCTTGAGTGACCACTGTGAAGAAACTTGTAAACCAAAGTGGCAGTTTAGAAAATACACCAAAATTCAACTGGTAACCAATGGAGCTTTTTGAGAATAGGAGTAGCCGGTGAGTATCCATTGCAATTTGTAACAATCATACCAATACACTGCAATTTGCGCAAGTTGAAACTGGACAGACTTCTGAAATGAGAGTTACAGTAGTCAAGACGACTGCTCACTAGGGCATTTGCCGCCAGGACAGCAGCCTCAACTGTCAGGTACTGTCTGACCTGTCTGTGATCCTACAATTGAATGAAGCAGGTCTCACCAATATTGTGGACAAAGGAAAAATTAGCATCAAACCAGACACCCAGGTTCTTAACAACTTAAAGCTGATGGATGTGAAAGTTTACCAAATATCCTAACAGGGAAATAAGAATCCAATTTCCTTGGTTGAGCATGAGATTCAAATAATGATGAAGTCTGTTTTTCAGAATTTAAGTATACTCACCACCATCCATACCTGAACATCCTGAAGACAAGAACTCAATTTAGCAAAGGTTGAAGTGGCATTTCTGTGGGACAACTGAGTCTCGCATGAAAATGGAAATCGATATCAGAATGCCTTTGCATAACCTTACTCAAAAGGATTGGTGTATAGAGAGAAGTGCAGAGGGCTAAAAACAGAGCCTTGTGGCACTCCAAACAGCAGCTCATGCAATTGTGAGAGGGTTGACCCAATTTTAATTGCTTGGAACCGATGGCTGAGATAACTGAACCACTACAGGGCCATGCAAATTAAGACTTGAGATAATTCAGAAGAGTATCATGATCAATTGTATCGAAGGCTGCCGAAAGATCAAGTAAGACAAGTGCAATAAGCTAAGCATGTGACAGCAAGAGATGGATCTCATTTTTGATATGCAGTAGGGCAGTTTCAGTAGAGTGACCAGTTTCATATGCTGATTGATGAGGACTGTCCAGATGGTTACTATTGATGTGTTGCATAAGCTGTTTGACAACAACCTGCTCCACCAATTTTGACATAAAACATAGTTCTGATACCAAATGATAGTTCTTTTAAGTCATCACCTGGAAGTGATACTTTCTTAATGGGGGCGTGGGGGTGTGTGTGTGCGTGTGTGTGTGTGTGTGTGACAACCGCCTTCTTGAATGTGTGGGAAAAAACACCCTCAATCAAAGACAGATTGAGAAGTTTTGTAATAGAAGGGAGCAAAATATCCACACAGTCTTTGAGCAGAAAAGTGGGGATCAGGTATAAAAGACATGACTTTTGGGAATTTTTGATAATCTTAAGAATCTCATTCTCTGAGACCTCATTGAAGTGAGACAGGTTGGGGGTAAATCTGTAGGTGGTGTAACAGTTGTGGTAGAAAACATATTAGGAATTCTCTTGATTTTTTGAGTGAAGAAGGAAGCAAATTGATTAGCCAAGGATTTGTCTGACTGGTGAGGAGGAAGAGTCATCTTGCAGCCTTTATTAAGCACTTGTCGTAGCGCCTGGCATAACTTCTTTGGGTCACAGCTACTGTCATTGATGACAGTGCTGCAGTATTCAGCCGTCTTTGTTGATAATTGCGTTGCACCGAGCAATTTGTTTGGGCAATCTAGTTCTGCTCAGCTGAGACCTGAGACATGCGCTCAAACTGATGCCTAATTAATTTGTCCCTGCGATATTTATCTGAATCTGAGTCAGCGACAACCAGCCAGCTGGTTCTTTCTTGATTTTACCACAAATCAATGGTGCATATCTGTAAATGGCTGTGAAGAAAGTATAATTATACAGAACATCTCAATAAAGTAGTCTTTGGGAAGTTTATATCTAGTAACACAGTCTTCCATATCAAAGCACTTATCTTGAGATAAAATGTATCAAATAAAGGATATATGTCAGAAATAGTATATTTCGAATAGCAATAAAAGGTCACATGACGCAGAAAACCACTGTGATTACAACTGTTTATACTAAAGTTGAGATAATATTGACCCAGTCCAGTAAACAAAATTTACTCCAAACTATTTTATGAAGAGTACGGAAGAGTATCAGAGCCACAGAAAAATTTTTTTTGGCTGAATTGTCGACTTAGTATCTCAACATGTTCAGATATTATCTCAACATGTTGACTTATTAAAAGTCTGACTAGAAATTAACTTTTTGGCTGACAGCCTATCACCAACCCTGGTTGGATGATTATACAATTAAGAGTTCTTCCACACTGCCACCATACTGATTCACAAATGATTATTTAATTAACAACCCACTACCGTCCCTGGCTGGAGTAAAAGAGAATTCACTCCAAAATACTGATAAGAAATTAAGCAATCAACAATCCCACCAAACATGTATCATACTAGTTAGCAGTTCATGCTTACAGTGTTGGAATATTCGGAAATACTTACATGAAATGAAATTTTCATTTTATGTTATGAATTAAGCTAAATTATATATTACTTTCTCATCAGAAAACCATTCAGAGAGCACAAACCCTCACTAAGTAAATTTCCACCAATGACAAAGAAAGACAAATTGCTTTAATATTCAAATTTTTGTACCCATAATTTAGATTTAAAAAGTTTGTTAATATCAGGTCTGTCAGAACATAAGTGGGATTAACATGACATTCAATAGATTTATACGGGGGAAAAAGGCAAATTGAAAACATTTTTTATACACCAGTCTAGTGTTACATTTGGTAGATAACATTATTAGCAAAACCTAGTAGGGCACATTGATGTGTGACTATGACTTTGCACAATTACACCTGGGCTGGGATTCACAAAAGGTCTTAAGCAAAAAATTGTCATAACTTTAGGAGAAAAGTCTTAACTGTGCAAGAATTTTGTCATAAAGTTAAGACTTTTTTTTGCTTAGACAAAATGGGATTCACAAAAGGTCTTAGACAAAAATTTGTCTTAGATTTTGTCATAACTTTAAGACCACTGCAGGGCAGACTTAAGACAATTTTATTATATTCCATTGCATGTATTTACATTTTACCTTTTGTTATGCCAACAAAATATATACTATGGGGATCTATACTTCCTATAAAAGTAATTTCTCTTGATTGTAATAGAAATTTACACCATTTAATTACCTATAAAATTCGACATTTTACCTTCTTCTGGTAAAAATAATGTTATAAAAATAGCATCAGAGATGCCCGTACCCCACAGCCTAGGGAAATATTTTCAACACCATGAGATACAGAAGTACTGTACCAGTACAAACTTCAGGATACTTTCAGAGCACTGTCAGTTATATAAAGGTCCAAACAATGTTTAAATGGAGAAATAATGTTTAAAAGAAAGATCATGCATATAAAGATGAAGTATTAAAACAAGATAATTCAATAACAAGATGACAGCATTAATCAGCAAACTAAAATTCAACCCTCTTTATCTACATCTGCAAGGCCTGAATTATGGTTTAGATGGTTTGAATATTACCATGCATACAGAAGTGGTAATACATTTAATGAATGCTTATGTGTGGTGTTGGAGCAAAATCTGTGGCTCACTTGATGAAATTCGATCTCTTACAATGGGAAGTTATGAAAATAAAATAAATTAATTTATAAAATAAAAATAAATTAATTTATAATTAAAATAAATTAATTTATAATTAATAAATTCTAATATGACTTTAATAGTGCTTAATCTGCATCAAAAGAGAGACCCAAAGGTGCAACAAGATTTTATAGGTCAAGGTCACTACGACAAGGTCAAAGGTCAAATTAAGGTGACACCATGATAATACACACCTATAGCCCCTAACCAATGTCCCTAGCAAGTATCAACTTCCTCAACCTTACGGTTTCCAAGATATAGCCCGGACAAGATTTTATAGGTCAAGGTCACTACGCCAAGGTCAAAGGTCAAATCAAGGTCAGATCATGACGTTGCACAACTACATCCCCTAACCAATGTCCCTACCAAGTATCAAGTTCCTACACCTTACGGTTTCCGAGATATAGCCCGGACAAGATTTTATAGGTCAAGGTCACTACGGCAAGGTCAAATCAAGGTCAGACCATGACGTTGCAGACCTACACCCCCTAACCAATATCCCTACCAAGTATCAACTTCCTACACCTTACGGTTTCTGAGATATAGCCCGGACAAGATTTTATAGGTCAAGGTCACTACGGCAAGGTCAAAGGTCAAATCAAGGTCACACCATGACGTTGCACACCTACACCCCCTAACCAATGTCCCTGCCAAATATCAACTTCCTACACATTACAGTTTCCGAGATATAGCCTGGACAAGATTTTATAGGTCAAGGTCACTACAGCAAGGTCAAATCAAGGTCAGACCATGACGTTGCACACCTACACCCCCTAACCAATGTCCCTACCAAGTATCAACTTCCTACACCTTACGGTTTCCGAGATATAGCCCGGACAAGATTTTATAGGTCAAGGTCACTACGGCAAGGTCAAAGGTCAAATCAAGGTCAGACCATGACGTTGCACAACTACACCCCCTAACCAATGTCCCTACCAAGTATCAACTTCCTACACCTTACGGTTTCCGAGATATAGCCCGGACAAGATTTTCAAACTCAAGGTCACTGCGGCAAGGTCAAATCAAGGTCAGACCATGACGTTGCACACCTACACCCCCTAACCAATGTCCCTACCAAGTATCAACTTCCTACACCTTACGGTTTCTGAGATACAGCCCGGACAAACTATTTTCCGCCGCCCGCCCACCCGCCCACCCATACGGACACCATGGGTGAAAACAAGACCCCGACAGTCCTTAAGGGCTGTGGGGTAAAAATGGCTGACTCACAATAACACACAAATACTACCATTTTTACATAATTTTACAAAGAAAAAGTAACAAATCTGATTTATAATTTTAAAGAGCATGTTTGGTGTATTTATTGATGAAAAATATTTCTGTTTTACTAAGATTAGTTAATTTGAATTCAAAATAGTTAAGACTTTTTGCACAAATTTTGTCTCAGCTAAGATTTTGCTAAGCACTTTTTGTGAATCCCAATTTAAGAGAAATCTTAGCTAAGACAAAAGTCATAACTTTAAGATTTATCTAAGCAAAAAAATTGCCTAAACTTAAGACCTTTTGTGAATCCCAGCCCAGTTCTGCAACCAGTGTGTTGTAAAGTATCAAAATCTTAAAGGTGAACATTGCTATAACAAGGTTAAAGGTTAATCCCATTTGACACCATGACGCTGCACAACTGCACCACCTAACCAATGTTCCTACCAAATATTACCATCCCATTCCTTATCTCAACCTGTTGAGATACTAAGTCAAGATGTCAAGATATTAACTCAACATGTTGAGATAATAAGTCAACAATTCAAAAAATTTTGGCGATAATACTCTTCCGTAGAAGAGCTACCCAGATTAATGGGATCATAACTTAAAAGTTTAACACAAATTTTGATCTCAATGTTAGGAGCATGGAGCATGACCTGGGGTCATATCACAAAACAAATCAAGCTCAAGTTGAGCCAAAAACTGGCTCAATATATAAACAGTTCTAAATCTGAGCTGATTTTTAGCTCAACGTGAGCTTGATCTCTTTTGTGAATATGGGCCTAGGCCTCCTAATAATATAATCAATGTTTTTCTCTTTCTGAATTGATACTTTGAAAAATAGCATCAGAGATGCCCGTACCCCACAGCCTAGGGAAATATTTTCAACACCATGAGATACAGAAGTACTGTACCAGTACAAACTTCAGGATACTTTCAGAGCACTGTCAGTTATATAAAGGTCCAAACAATGTTTAAATGGAGAAATAATGTTTAAAAGAAAGATAATGCTTAAAAGATGAAGTACTAAAACAAGAGATAATTCAATAACAAGATGACAGCATTAATCAGCAAACTAAAATCCAACACTCTTTATCTACACCTGCATGGCCCAATTATGGTTTAGATGGTTTGAATATTATCATGCATACAGAAGTGGTAATACATTTAATGAATGCTTATGTGTGGTGTTGGAGCAAAATCTGTGGCTCACTTGATGAAATTCTATCTCTTACAATGGGAAGTTATGAAAGTAAAATTTTTAATAAATTCTAATATGACTTTAACAGTGCTAAATCTGCATCAAAAGACAGACTCAAAGGTGCAACAAGATTTTATAGGTCAAGGTCACTACAGCAAGGTCAAAGGTCAAATCAAGGTCAGATCATGACGTCGCACAACTACACCCCCTAACCAATGTCCCTACCAAGTATCAACTTCCTACACCTTGCGGTTTCCGAGATATAACCCGGACAAGATTTTCGAACTCAAGGTCACTACGGCAAGGTCAGAGGTCAAATCCTTGTCAGACCATGACACTGCACACCTACACCCCCTAACCAATTTCCCTACCAAGTATCAACTTCCTACATTTTACGGTTTCCGAGATATAGCCCGGACAAGATTTTATAGGTCAAGGTCACTACAGCAAGGTCAAATCAAGGTCAGACCATGACGTTGCACAACTACACCCCCTAACCAATGTCCCTACCAAATATTAACTTCCTACACCTTACGGTTTCTGAGATATAGCCCGGACAAGATTTTATAGGTCAAGGTCACTACGGCAAGGTCAAAGGTCAAATCAAGGTCAGACCATGACGTTGCACAACTACACCCCCTAACCAATGTCCCTACCAAGTATCAACTTCCTACACCTTACGGTTTCTGAGATACAGCCCGGACAAACTCTTTTCCCGCCGCCCACCCGCCCGCCCGCCCGCCCATCCGGACACCATGGGTGAAAACAATACCCCAACAGCCCTTAAGGGCTGTGGGGTAAAAACTAGTACACTTTGACATCAGGCACAAACATAAATAACAAAACTGAATTCAGAATAAAGAGACTTCAGTGAACTCCTCTTTAATAAAAATTGTTGTTTGAGGATTTGCACAGCTGTACAAGTCTAATCACCTTGTTTACTCGTGTTATGTTTGCTTTGATGTACATAAAAATTTAAAATAAAGCAATTAACGTTCCATTTTGTTTTCCAGTAAAAGAAATTGCAGACTGTGTAGGTTGAGCTGGAATTCTGACAGCATTTCCATGGACATCTCACTAAAGGCTTGATCAATACAGTACTTGTGGTTATATATGACTCAATATGGGAAGTTTGTGGTTATATCAGAAATGCTTCTGGAGATAATATAAATATCCCTCCAAAAGAAATTCTTCTCTTTTACATTGTAAACACATCAAAGCACTAATGCTTCTGTTATTCAATTGAACCTGACAAGAGAAGAATGGTATGTCGATTATTTACTATTATATATATTGAATACATATACAGTCAATATCATATGCTTGTTTCTCCATAAAACAAAGCATGGGTGGTATTCACAAGATGGGCCAAAAAATCAGCTCAAGTTTAATATAAACAGCTATAAACTTGAGCTGAATTTTGGCTCATATTGAGTTTGATCCATTTTGTGAATACGGCGCTAATCACTGAAGGTTTCAGGCTAAAAAAATATAGTACTCGAGTCCATCCAGTTTCACAAAAGATCTCAGACCTAGCCATGACTTATACTGATTTCGGGACTTTAAGCCTTTTGTCTTAGCTGAGAATGGGACTTGAATGGATTTCAGAAAGGGTCACTTAGCCAAGTCCAAGCTTATCAAACTAGATTGCGTCTCGACGCAGTGTATCCCCAGACGGGACATAGTTAAAGCGTGAATGTGTCGGGCTTGAGCCTGTTTCCTGGAGCAGGGGCGGATTTCATGAAAGGTCTCAGACTTAGCCCAGTCTCAGGCTGAGCCACTGGCTTAAATCTGAGCCTTCTGGCTCAGCTAAGTCTTTGTCTCAAATGGTTTTCACAGAAGGGGTCTCAGTTGAAACCAAGCTTATCAAATAACCACAGTGGTTTTCTGTGTCATGTGACCATTTTTTGTAGTCAAAATATTCTACTGATGGCATATATGTTCCTTGTTTGACACATAATATCTCTGGTTAAATACCATTTTGCAATGGGAAACTTTGTAAACATGTAAAAACACCCAAAGACTACTTCTGGGGGTTGTTTTATATATTTGTACCCTATTTTCAGCCATTTCAAATTTTGAAGTGAAGATAGAATTATGGCGGCCATATTTGAGCCTTTGTTTACAAAACTTAAGCCCACTTTCAACCAGGCTCAACATTTGAGCCAGTGGCTCAGCCAAAGCTGAGACTGAGACCTTTTGTGAAATCCATTAAGGCTGAGCCCATGGGCTCAAGTAAAATGTTCCAGTAATTTGAGACAAAAGTCTCAAGTTTGAGCCTGAGACCGGGCTAAGACCTTTCGTGAAATCCGCCCCTTGTTTGACAGATAATATCTCAGATCAAATGCTATTTTGCAGTGGGAAACCTTGTAAACATGTAAAAACACCCAAAGACTACTTCAGGGGGTTGTTTTATATAATTGTACCCTATTTTCAGCCATTTCAAATTTTGAAGTGAAGAAAGAATTATGGCGGCCATATTTGAGCCTTTGTTTACAAAACTTAAGCCCACTTTCTACCAGTCTCAACATTTGAGCCAGTGGCTCAGCCAAAGCTGAGACTCAGACCTTTTGTGAAATCCATTAAGGCTGAGCCCATGGGCTCAAGTAAAATATTCCAATAATTTGAGACAAAAGTCTCAAGTTTGAGTCTGAGACCGGGCTAAGACCTTTCGTGAAATCCGCCCCTTGTGAGTTTTGGCCAGATCTGAAAGGGGAGGGTGTAGCCCTCACTTAGGATTTGAACTACTTTTGAAAGGGGAGGGTGTAGCCCTCACTTAGGATTTGAACTACTTTTGAAATAGTTTTGAAGTGTCTCCCCTACAGGCAAATTCGAGGCAGCATTTTTGACGTTCGTTACAGGTTTTACACAAGACAATTGAGCGACACAAGAATCATTTCATCCTTTTACCTTTTCAGACATATTCTAAAAATTTCATCAAAATCCGTCCATAAGTTTTTGAGTTATCTTGTACACAGACACATCTGGCAGCCTGGATCCACATGATCCAGACAGTGATCCAGGTTACTCCCAAAATCTAATCACTTGTTCCTTGTCCCATTTAGGACATTTCCTGAAAATTTCATAAAAATCAACCCATGACTTTTTGAGCTATTTGTCTTTAAAAATTATATTTCATGGATCCAGAAGATCCAGATAGTGGTCCAGATCACTCGCAAAATTGAATCATTTCTTCCTTTTACCACTTCTTCCTTTTACCATTTGTAACATATCCTAAAAATATGATCAAAATTCATCCTAAAATTATGTTGCAGCCTGGATCCAGATGATCCAGACAGTGATCCAGATCACTTCAGAAATATAGTCACTTGTTTCTTGTACCATTTAGGTCATTTGCTGAAAATGTCATCACAATCCATCCATAACTTTTTGAGGTATCTGTCTTATTACATTTCATGGATCCAGAAGATCCATATAGTGATCCGGATCACTTCCAAAATTCAGCCATTTCATCCTTTTACCTTTTCAGACATATCCTGAAAATTTCATCAAAATCCATCCAGAAGTTTTTGAGCTACATTGTACACAAACACATCTGGCAGCCTGGATCCAGATGATCCAGACAGTGATCCAGATCACTCTCAAAATCTAATCACTTGTTCCTCGCACCATTTAGGCCATTTGCTGAAAATGTCATCACAATCCATTCATAACTTTTTGAGGTATCTGTCTTTAAAAATTACATTTCATGGATCCAGAAGATCCATATAGTGATCCGGATCACTTCTAAAATTCAACCATTTCATCCTTTTACCTTTTCAGACATATCCTGAAAATTAAATTCATCCATAAGCTTTTGAGCTATATTGTACACAAACACATCTGGCAGTCTGGATCCAGATGATCCAGATCACTCCCAAAATCTAATCACTTGTTCCTCATCCCAATAAGTACTTTTCCTGAAAATTTCTTCAAAATGCACCCATAAGTGTTTGAGTTATCTGTCTTTAAAAATTAAATTTCATGGATCCAGAAGATCCAGACAGTGATCATATCATATTTTCCTTTTACCATTTTGGACATATCCTGAAAATTTTATCAAAATCCATCTATCAGTTTTTGAGTTATCTTGTTCACAAACAAACAAATAGAGGGCCAAAAATGACCCTCGGTCAGGTACTTTGGCGGTCAGTGGATGACCTTCAATGAAGATCTGTAACCGGTAAACCTGGATGCTGGTACTCCATCATGTACTCAACCTCCAAAGTCATTTTCAATAGTTTCCATGCAATGTAGTCAGCATTAAGTGTGAAAATATCTCCAAATATGCCAAAAATGACCCTTGGTCAGGTACTTTGGTGGTCAGTGGATGACCTTAAATGAAGATGTGTAACCAGTAAGCCTGGATGGCAGAAGTCCATCACGTACTCAACCTCCAAAGCCATTTTCAATAGTTTCCATGCAATATAGTCACCGTTAAGTGTGAAAATATCTCGAAAAAGGCCAAAAATGACCCTCGGTCAGGTACTTTGGCGGTCAGTGGATGACCTTCAATGAAGAGCTTCAAGGTCAAATTTCTGCATGCTTACAGAGGACATATATATGTATTATATATACCAGCCATAGGATGATCTAACTTTCTGTATATGAGAACTGGGCCAAAATGTGAAAAAATGGCCAAAATCTGACCTTTAAGTGGCCACCAGTGACCTTGAGAATGAAGGTCAAGGTCACAAAACAATAGCGTTCGTGGCATTGCCCATATGTACCCACATACCAAATTTGAAAGTTCTAACTAAAACACTTTTTAAGTTATCGCGTCCAAAAGGAAATCTCTGCGGTGGCGGCGGCGTGACCGTACTGAATCCTAAGTATCCCCGACTTTCGTCCGGGGATACAATAACTACAGTGCTACTCTACTGGTGCCATTTTATCTTTGGAAAAACATTGTTTTGCAACAAAAAAGACCTTGTAAACATATAAAAACATCCTAAGACTGATTTAGGGAGGTGATCTGTATGTTTATTTTCAAGAATTTTAAATTAAGTGGGTAAAAATTTATTTTAAACTCTCAGTCCAAGACTCAGTCAAAGCTTAGAGATATCTGATCTGAAGTGCTTTCTGAAATTCAATAAGTCAAATAGCACACACTTAGCCTGAGTTTAAGACAAAAGTCTTAACTTTAAGAGCGGGCAAAGCACTTCCGTGAAACTGGCCCTTTGTTTCAAACTTAAGACCATACAGGTACATGGCTTCCTCAAATATTTACAAAAATTCTCAAGCAGCATTTTTACATTTTATATTTCAAAGTAGAAGTGCATTACAACATGTATGGAACAGTCCGGCTAAATTTTCGGCTCCAAAAGTATATTTAACTTTGAGACCTATTTCTAGCATTGCTTGAGAAGAGTACGTGCATTAAAATAATTAATTTTCTCTCTTTTTTTTAGTTTTAATGGATGTTAAATTTTGTCATGATGAATGTAACACATACTTTTTAATCTTTGAAAGACGTTGCACCAATAAGCAGGTTTATGGTCAGTTTCCATTACAAAGAGTTATGAATGGTCTCAGATCAGAACAGGTCTTAAATATAAAGCTGAGAAAACATTTCAATTTGAAAATTTTAATTACATAAATGTAGCTTTTATAAGCTACAAGCTTACCATGTGGGACTGAATGCTATACTGGTTGCCGCGAGGCAGTGCGACCAATGTCTTAGAAAAAAAGACGTACTGTGATTGGCCGCAGCCTCAGGTTGTCGTCACGTGATCCGCCCCTTTTGTTACAACTTTTCTCGTTGAGATTTAAACCCATACCCCTCAGCTGTAATACAGCGGGGAGGCCGGGTGGGACTCTCCTCAGTCCCACATTGTAAGCTTGTAGCTTACAAAAGCTACATTTAAGTAATTAAAATTTTCAATTTTATTGCGCTACAATAGCTTACCATGTGGGACTGAATGCTGAATCCAACCGTCCGGAGGAGGGATTACAGCTGAGACTGGCAGATAAGTCTGTTTTTTTTTTTATTTATTTATTAGAATTTTTTTTTTTTTTTTTTGATAATAATGATAGAATGAAAGATCGAAAGTACCAGTCTGAGTCCCGTCTACAGGGCCCCAATCCCGAGGACCGGGCCTGTAGAAGCCAAAAACCTGAATGAATGACAGTGCTAAAACTGTCAGGGTGTTTGACGAGAAGTAGATGTGTACCCTAGATACACAAAACGGGGTAAATCCCAAGGATGATCACGGAAGAACCCGAGCTTAAGGCCCGGGTACTGACTAAAATGACAACCTTAAGGTCCTTAATACAATGTACAATTATAATGATTTAAAGACTAGATAGGCCTTACCGGATACACCCTGATGAGGTAGACGTAGACCTAGATCCTGGGCTTAGACTCCTGAAGACTTGGTTGTAGCGGATGTGCCCCCCCCCCCCCCCCCCCCATCTTTCTTTCCGAGGATGACTGAACTGAGGAGAAGGATCTAGGACCTGTTGTGCCGCTACTACTGGTCCCGGGTACAGATTGTTGTCATTGTGAGACCAAGTAAGGTCTTTTAGATAAAAATTGGTAAAAGTGTTATGAGCTTTCCAGTGACAGGCTTGCATGATCTTGTCCACCGATACCCCACCATAAAACGTCTAAGAGGAATGTCCTTTCTTGAAGGAAATGAAAAGGAGGGACCGGGAACCTCTCAGGTCCTTGGTTCGATCCAGATAGTACCTCAAGGCCCGCACTGGACACAGGGTCCTGTCTTCTTCAACTGACTATCCACAATGGTAGTCAAAGCAGGAATAGTCACCGGAGATGCACTTTAAGAACCTTCTCTTGCTAGTGGTTTTTGGCTATGAAGTCAGGAGAAAGGAACAAGGAGACCTTTTCCCAATGGCCTAAATTAGATACTTTGTTTGCAACCCAGGCATGGATTTTGCTGTGGCGCTTGCAGGAGGCCAAAGCTAGCAAGAAAGCAGTTTTTAGAGAGAGAGATGTTTGAGGTCTGTGTCTTTCATAGGCTCAAAGGGTGCTATTGTGAGCTCATTAAGAACAACAGAAAAGTTCCACTAGGGGAGATTTCTGGAACTTTTGGGGCGATCCCTGTTGAAACTGGAGAGCAACCTATGAAGGTCCTCAATATGAGCAATATGTTGGGCCGATGGGCCCAAGGTGTCAACAATGGCAGCCCTGTAACCATCAATGGTGGAGGGGTGGCTGTTTAGGTCTTGGTACAGATACAAGAAGAAATCTTAGATTTGTTTCACAGATGGAGTGGAGAAATCCACCGAATGTTCTCTGTACTATTTTTCAAAGAGGGCCCACTTTGATTTGTAGATGGTCCTTGTTGATGACCGCTGAGGTGCAGAAATTCTCTCTGCCACTCCCACAGAGAAGCCATGTTCTTGGAGTTATCCACTCCCAGACACCAGGCGAGGAGGTTGAGGAGCTGCGGGTTGTGTGCAACACGTAGTTGTGGGACTGTTTTAGGAGTGTTGTTGACACTGGGAGTTGCAGTGGGATCTCTGTTGAGAGCTGCACTAGGTCCCAAAACCAGGGCATCCCTGGTCAGCCTGGGGCTATTAGAATGATCAGACAATTGCATTGCCTGATTTAGGATCACCCTGTGAAGGTGAGCCGATGGAGGGAAAGGATAGGCAGTGAGACCCGTCCAGTCTATGTTTAGAGCATCTATGTCCCAGGCCTTCGGGTCTGGGATAGGAGACACATACAGTGGAAGCTAGTGGTTTAGATGAGTGGCAAATAGGTCCACGTGTGGAGTGAACCACCTTTGGTAGATCTGTTTGAACACCTGTGGGTGTAGTGACCATTTGGTCGACTGTACCTGATTCGACCCGGAAAGCAGGTCAGCCATCATATTCAGGCACCCTGAAATGTGCCTGGCTTTAAATATGATGTGAGAATGATGGCACCAGGTCATGATTCTCCACAGGAGTGCACACATCTCTGTAGAGTGTTCCCCCTTGTTTATGTAAGCTACCACAGTTGAGTTGTCCGAAGCAACTAGAACGGTTTGGGATTGACACTGGACTTTGAAGTGTCTCAGGGCCAGAAAGACAGCTTTTAATTCTAGGACATTTATGTGAAGCCCTTTCCTAGGGACACCACAGACTTTGTGTAGAACTTTGTTCTAAGTGAGGGACCCAGCCTTCATTTGAGGTGTCTGTAAAGAGTTGGATACTGTGGTCGTGGGATGAAGGTCTGAGCCTTTCATCAGATTTGCAGGGTTCTGCCACCAGTCTAGGTGTGCAGAGATGGCTTCTGTCCAAGGAAGGAGGCTGTCCAGTGGTTGAGGAAAATTTCCAGTGCTCCTTGAAGTGAAACTGAAAGGGCCTCATGTGAAGTGGTCCCTCCGGGACCATTTTCTCCGTTGAGGCTAGCAACCCAATTGGAGACATCAAACATCTTGCAGTCAGAACATGTTTTGACTTGAGGTGTATGATAAAATCCTGAAAGTTTGAGCCATCTCTCTTGAGTGGGTTTTACAAGGGCTGAATCCAGGTGGTACTCGTAACCCACGAACGAAAACACCTGAGTGGGATTCAGTTTTGATTTTTCCTGATTGATGATCCATCCCAAGGACTGGGTTAGATCTACCACTGCCTGAGTGTTCACGAGGGGTTCATCCCACGACTGAGACCTGACCAACGTGTGGTCAGTCCGAAAGGTAGGGACGTGAACTGGAACACCTGAGACCTGTGGAAAAATCTTAGGTATTTCCTTGAGTGAGGATGGATGGGGATGTGAAGATAGGCGTCCGATAGATCTATCGATGCAACCCATTCCCCTGGAATCAGGGAGGTCCTGATGGACTCTGGATTTCCATCTAGACCTTTTCTACATGTAGAAAAGTGTAGAGCCTGCTTAAGTCTATAAAAGGCCTCCACCTTGGTGAGGCATGGTACTAGAAACAGGCGATTGTAAAATCCGAGAGATTTTACATTTTCCACCCTTTCGATTACGTTCTTTGACAGTAGAGACTGGATGCAAGATGGGACAAGGCTTGGTCCTTTGGGAGGGCCTTGTATTCTGATATTATCAGAGAAAACTGACCAAGTTGGGCTTTCAGAGGAAAGGCAGTGCGTAGCCCTTGGTGATAAGGTTTAATACCTTGGATGAACAATTGTTTGTTTGCCAGTCTCTGCAGAAAGAACGGAGACGACCTCCTACTGGTGGACTGCATGAGGCTTTTAAGGAGTCTTTGGGACGAGGGATCCATGCCCTCTTCCCCTGTTGTGGGGTCGAAAAACGACCCTTGGAGCCTCTGAAGATCTGTTTTCCCCTGTTGGAAAACAAGACTTTACTGCTTGGTGAGGAATTGCCCCCACAGGGGCGTTTCCTGTAGGAGCCTCTTTGTGGGGAGCATGAAAGGGCTTATTCTGGAAGGGTCCAAAACCCTGAGAATCTTGAGGTGCCTTTTAAAGGAAGGAAGTCCTTGCCTTCCTTCACCAACTATGATTTAAATAAGGAAGACGGACAGAAGGACGACTTCCGGAGTTCTTAAAGGGCTTGTTCTGGTAGGGTCCGCAACCCTGATAACCTTTGAGGTGCCTTTTATTTAGGAAGGGAGTCCTCGTCTTCCTTCACCAATTGTGACTTAAACAAGGAAGAAGGACGCATTCCTGAGTTCTTGGTGCTTGGTTTCTCCTAAGTGTGGTTGTAATAGGGTCATTTCGGCTTCGCACCTAAGCAAGCCAGGATTGTCCATTGAGAATTATTGACTCTGGAGAGTTAGGGACAAGGGCTACTAAGGCAAGTCAAGGCCCTGTGTTGGATCAGGATGGTCTTATTCCACAGATCCAGACTCACAGGTTTCCTCATATCCATGTTTCGCTACTTTATCAGGGTCGGCACCTTTCCTGATCTGAGACTTCACCTGTTTAAAAATATGTTTCAGGCTATATTGACACTTCTCAAAAGTGACATGACAGAAAGAGGAAGTCTTGGCAAAGGTAGTAGCGAAATTGAGAGTGGAGAAAATTCTGTCTTGCCTGATGTTCTAACTCTTTAAGAATAGGAAGAGGAGCCTTGACCATAGGAGCCCAGATGACTTAGGAGAAATACAAATCTTGGCAAAGTCTGTATTCTGCTCTTGTATTTGTCCTCATAACAAGACTGGTCTAGTTGGTACCACTTAACAGTGGCAGGAGGTGGTTGGATGTATTTACCCGCAGGTAAATTTGCTGTTTGGAAGTCCTGATAAATTTATCAAAGGCATTCTTAATGATTGAATTGAGAGGCAACATGGAGGAAGGACCTATTGGTCTAAGTTTTGCCTGCCTTTATCATAATCAAGATACATGACCGCCGTTGAAGATCTAGGTGAGGATTCCCTAGGTTCAGGCAACTTGAGGATGCGTTAAAAACGTATCCACCTCCTCAGCATATTGGAAAGGGATGTCAGACAAGGCTACTTCCCTATAAGGAGGTAGGGGTCATGTTGGGATTTCTTTCACCAACTGTGAATTAAGTGTAGGACTTCCTGGAGGGGTTAGGGAACCTATGCCTATGTTCAGGGGACTGATCCTCCTCTGAAGATGAGGGTTCAAACCTAGCCCTCCTATGCCTATGTTCAGGGGACTAATACTCCTCTGAAGATGAGGGTAAGAATCTAGCCCTCGACTTGTGTTTGGTTTATCAGAGTGTTTTGGGCCTACTAGGGGGTGGTTGAGGGTCATAGAATAGACTTAGTAGTGGTCCGAGGAAGCTAGGACCTGCAGTATATTGTCTAGAATAGTGTGAATTTTATTGCACTACAATAGCTTACATGGTAAGCCTGTAACTTATAAAGCTACATTTAAGCAATTAAAATTTCAATATTGTTTGTACTGGTCGAGGTAACCTTCGAGGCATCCTCGGCCGAACTACGAACTTGACCCGAGTCGTCTACGAGGCGACTAGAAAACAAGTCGAGGGGCGATAATAGGGGCGAACTCCCACTCCAGTGACTCGACAGCACTACTGGACTCAAAGTTTTGACCAAATATATGGAGGTTGCGTTTGTTTAGTGAGCAGAAGAGGTCTGATCCACCTCCCTTGCTTTGTAAAGATTTCTTAAAAACCTTTACTGAAACTAGACAAAAGTTTTTGTACACAAAAACAAAGCGTCCCTACAGCTTTTAAGTTTTATAAGATATGCTAAAGGACCAATGTGAAGAGGTAAATGTTATTGGTGAAGAGAAATTCTCCTGAAAGGACCATGTTAGGGTCACAAGAGTGATCTTAAAACGAAAAAAGCAATCAGTGCCTGTGAACAGGTTCTGTATCAACTGACTGTGTCTTTTAAGCTGCAAAGTAGAAGAAGCATGTTTAGGTTTGACTATGCTCGTTTGACCTTGAATGAGAGGCCCAAGGTCAAATCCGTCCACACCAGAAGATTCCCAGCACATGATTTCCTACATGTTGGTTTCACATCCCAAACCTCTAGGACTAATAATAATCGAGTTATCGAACTTTTAAGTTTGGCTATGCTCGTTTGACCTTGAAGGAGAGGCCCAAGGTCAAATCGGACAACACCAAAAGATTCCCAGCCCATGATTTCCTATATGTTTGTATACCATCCAAAACCTCTAGGACCAATAATAAGCGAGTTATAAGCACTTTTCAGTTTGGCTATGCTCATTTGACCTTGAATGAGAGGCCCAAGGTCAAATGCGACCACACCAGAAGATTCCCAGCATATGATTCCCTATATGTTGGTATACCATCCCAATCCTCTAGGACAAATAATAAGCGAGTTATAAGCACTTTTAAGTTTGGCTATCCTCGTTTGACCTTGATGAAGAGGCCCAAGGTCAAATCCGACCACACCAAAAGATTCCCAGCCCATGGTTTCCTACATATTGGTATACCATCCCAAACCTCTAGGACCAATAATAAGCAAGTTATAAGCACTTTAAACTTTGCCTATCCACGGTTGACCTTGAAGGAGGGGCCCAAGGTCAAATCTGACCACACCAGAAGATTCCCTGCACATGATTTCCTATATGTCGGTATACCATCCCAAAGCTCTACGACCAATAATAAGCGAGTTATAAGCACTTTTCAGTTTGGCTATCCTCGTTTGGCCTTGAACGAGAGGCACAAGGTCAAATCCGACCACATCAGAAGATTCCCAGCACATGATTTCCTATATGTAGGTATACCATCCCAAAGCTCTACGACCAATAATAAGCGAGTTATAAGCACTTTTAAGTTTGGCTATCCTCGTTTGACCTTGAAGGATGGGCCCAAGGTCAAATGCGACCACACCAGAAGATTCCCAGCACATGATTTCCTATATGTAGGTATACCATCCCAAAGCTCTACGACCAATAATAAGCGAGTTATAAGCACTTTTAAGTTTGGCTATCCTCATTTGACCTTGAACGAGAGGCCCAAGGTCAAATCCAACCACACCAGAAGATTCCCAGCACATGATTTCCTATATGTAGGTATACCATCCCAAAGCTCTACGACCAATAATAAACGAGTTATAAGTACTTTTAAGTTTGGCTATCCTCGTTTGACCTTGAAGGATGGGCCCAAGGTCAAATGCGACCACACCAGAAGATTCCCAGCACATGATTTCCTATATGTCGGTATACCATCCCAAAGCTCTACGACCAATAATAAGCGAGTTATAAGGACTTTTAAGTTTGGCTATCCTCGTTTGACCTTGAAGGATGGGCCCAAGGTCAAATCCGACCACACCAGAAGATTCCCCGCACATGATTTCCTATATGTTGGTATACCATCCCAAACCTCTAGGACCAATAATAAGCGACTTATAAGCACTTTAAACTTTGCCTATGCTCGTTTGACCTTGAAGGAGGGGCCCAAGGTCAAATGCAACCACACCAGAAGATTCCCAGCCCATGATTTTCTACATGTCGGTATACCATCCCAAACCTCTAGGACCAATAATAAGCGAGTTATAAGCACTTTTAAGTTTGGCTATCCTCATTTGACCTTGAACAAGAGGCCCAAGGTCAAATCCAACCACACCAGAAGATTCTCAGCCCATGATTTCCTATATGTTGGTATACCATCCCAAAGCTCTAGGACCAATAATAAGCGAGTTATAAGCATTTTTATGTTTGGCTATCCTCGTTTGACCTTGAAGGAGAGGCCCAAGGTCAAATCCGACCACACAAGAAGATTCCCAGCCCATGATTTCCTATATGTCGGTATACCATCCCAAACCTCTAGGACCAATAATAAGCGAGTTATAAGCACTTTTAAGTTTGGCTATCCTCATTTGACCTTGAACAAGAGGCCCAAGGTCAAATCCAACCACACCAGAAGATTCTCAGCCCATGATTTCCTATATGTTGGTATACCATCCCAAAGCTCTAGGACCAATAATAAGCGAGTTATAAGCATTTTTATGTTTGGCTATCCTCGTTTGACCTTGAAGGAGAGGCCCAAGGTCAAATCCGACCACACAAGAAGATTCCCAGCCCATGATTTCCTATATGTCGGTATACCATGCCAAACCTCTAGGACCAATAATAAGCGAGTTATAAGCACTTTTAAGTTTGGCTATCCTCGTTTGACCTTGAACGAGAGGCCCAAGGTCAAATCCAACCACACCAAAAGATTCCCAGCCCATGATTTCCTATATGTTGGTATACCATCCCAAAGCTCTAGGACCAATAATAAGTGAGTTATAAGCATTTTTATGTCTGGCTATCCTCGTTTGACCTTGAACGAGAGGCCCAAGGTCAAATCCGACCACACCAGAAGATTCCCAGCACATGATTTCCTATATGTTGGTATACCATCCCAAACCTCTAGGACTAATAACAAGCGAGTTATAAGCACTTTTCAGTTTGCCTATCCTCGTTTGACCTTGAAGGAGACGTCCAAGGTCAAATCTGACCACACCAAAAGATTCCCAGCCCATGGTTTCCTATATGTTGGTATACCATCCCAAACCTCTAGGACCAATAATAAGTGAGTTATAAGCACTTTAAACTTTGCCTATCCTCACTTGACCTTGAACGAGGGGCCCAAGGTCAAATCTGACCACACCAGAAGATTCCCAGCACATGATTTCCTATATGTTGGTATACCATCCCAAACCTCTACGACCAATAATAAGCGAGTTCAAGGCTTGATCTTAGCAAAATTTTTATGAACTTATAATCAATCACCCGTCAATCGGTCAATTATGGCCCGATTGATCCCAATATCGACTGGCGCCTAGATTCTTCCCTCAGGAATGTGCATACCAAATTTGGTTGACCCACACGCAGTACTTTCTGAGGAAATCTAGTGAAAAGGAAGTAAATTTTTTTTTGAATTTTTGATAATGTGACCTTCATAAAGGTCAAAGGTCAAATTTATGCCTGTCAAAAAATTTCCCCACGCCTATAGAAGAACACTGCCACATATCATTTGGATAGGCCTAATAACAAGGGAGATATTCAAGGGAGACGATAATGCGGCGGCGGCGGCTGACTGAAGATTCCCAGCACATGATTTCCTATATGTTGGTATACCATCACAAACCTCTAGGACCAATAATAAGCGAGTTATAAGCACTTTTAAGTTTGGCTATGCTCTTTTGACCTTGAACGAGGGGCCCAAGGTCAAATCCGACCACACCAGAAGATTCCCAGCCCATGATTTCCTATATGTTGGTATACCATCCCAAACCTCTAGGACCAATAATAAGCGAGTTATAAGCACTTTTAAGTTTGGCTATGCTCGTTTGACCTTGAAGGGGGGGCCCAAGGTCAAATGCGACCACACCAGATGATTCCCAGCACATGATTTCCTATATGTTGGTATACCATCCCAAACCTCTAGGACTAATAATAAGTGAGTTATAAGCACTTTCCAGTTTGGCTATCCCCGTTTGACCTTGAAGGAGACGTCCAAGGTCAAATCTGACCACACCAAAAGATTCCCAGCCCATGGTTTCCTATATGTTGGTATACCATCCCAAACCTCTAGGACCAATAATAAGCGAGTTATAAGCACTTTAAACTTTGCCTATCCTTGCTTGACCTTGAACGAGGGGCCCAAGGTCAAATCTGACCACACCATAAGATTCCAAGCACATGATTTCCTATATGTTGGTATACCATCCCAAACCTCTACGATCAATAATAAGCGAGTTCAAGGCTTAATCTTAGCAAAATTTTTATGAACTTATAATCAATCACCCGTCAATCGGTCAATTATGGCCCGATTGATCCCAATATCGACTGGCGCCTAGATTCTTCCCTCAGGAATGTGCATACCAAATTTGGTTGACCCACACCCAGTACTTTCTGAGGAAATCTAGTGAAAAGGAAGTAAATTTTTTTTTGAATTTTTGATAATGTGACCTTGATAAAGGTCAAAGGTTAAATTTATGCCTGTCAAAAAATTTCCCCACGCCTATAGAAGAACACTGCCACATATCATTTGGATAGGCCTAATAACAAGGGAGATATTCAAGGGAGACGATAATGCGGCGGCGGCGGCTGACTGAAAACCAGGGGTGAAACCAATAAGCGTCCCCTTTTCAAGGGACGCTTAATTAAGAACGCCTCCAATATAATAGATATACATGTCGACGCGAGAAGACAAAAAATCTTCAAGATTAGCTGTGATACACGAATCGTCGACGTTACCTGCCTCACTGCAGGTAAGAAAGAAATAAAAGCATTTATTGTAGGTATATTAACTAGTTTGGTGAAAATACGTATTTTAAAGCAATAAAATAAATGCGAGTAGACCTCGAGTCAAAATGCCCGCATAAGAAAGCCAGTCGAGGCGAGTCAATAAACATTAAAATAAGGACAAATTACAAAGGCGGAAGTGCTGAAAAATGGCCAGAATGGGCTTTATACAATAATAAATGAAATATCTAAACGGGAACGTTAAACAATAAGACTGCACAGAGATATAGAAAGAAAAATGCAGTAAATACTTCCCAACTATTGTAAGATGGCGGCGACCAATGAGAAAAGTTGTAACAAAAGGGGCGGATCACATGACGACAACCTGAGGCTGCGGCCAATCACAGTACGTCTTTTTTTCTAAGACATTGGTCGCGCTGCCTCGCGGCAACCAGTATAGCATTCAGTCCCACATGGCAAGCTATTGTAGCGCAATAAAATGGGGACTATTTCTTGTCTCAAAATTAGCTCCTCTTGGTAAATATGGGGGGCCGTATTCGCAAAAGGGATCAAACTCAAGTTGAGCCAAAAATCAACTCAAGTTGACAGCTTTTATACTAAACTTAAGCTGATTTTTGGTTCAACTTGATCCTTACACGTTGATGACTACCAACCCAGGTCCACAAGATTATCAAGAGAAGATCTTCACACTGTAATGAAGGAGATTCTGTTTCTGTGGAAGCTGTTTAACTGGAATATTGATGTAAGTGGGTCTTATGTTTGAAGGATTCAGTAAAAAATTGTAATTTTTGCACAGATGTAAATTGAGCACTAAGGGGAAGTACATCTTGAATATATAGGAACATGTACAATATTCTGCGGAATCTCAAAATGATATGACTCAAAATATACTGAATAGTATCAGAAATATCTTGAGTGTCACTGGGTAAAAAAAAAACAGAATATATTGCATCAGACTGTGGTTATACAACGAAAAGGCAGACAGTAAAAAAATCCTTGGACATAATGGAGGAATTGATTGAGGTTACATACTCTACACACATAGATATTGCCAATATAGCTGAAGGTTGAACTCTTTCACTGTAATATCTGTCGATGGCACTCCACAGCTGTGTTTATAAATGCTACACAACATTTATTGCAGTACTGGTCAAATCTACGAATATCAGAATCAGTTTTCTGACAGAACTTGAATAAACACATAGCCAAAATTAAACTGGAAAAGTCTTCGCAAGAAATTTTGACATGAATAAACACCATCTCTACTCAAAATAAAGTTAAAATGTGTGATATAGCCCATTTGTTTTATTGCATTCTTTAGAAAGTATCAGCCAGTACAAAGCTTAAAGGGTTTTTAATGTCAGATTGTTAAATTTTCACGGTTAAGTTTTCAATTTCTACCATAACAAAAATGAGTAGAATACCGTTTAACACTTACATATCTAGTCTATGGCCTTTTAATGCACCAATAGACTGGTTTGTATAGATGAGTAGGAGTAGCCAGGGACAAGACAATGAGGCAGCAGTGGGGTAATATTTTGCAAGTTTTCAGGTTGTTTCTGGTTACTGCATTCTATACCAAATATGATCACTCAATAGCAACAGTGCAGTACAGTAGAATTTTGAGCACATATTCCCGTGAAAGGGTTAGTGTAAATGAGACTGAGATTCTTGGCACAACAAAGATGACAAAACATGAAATAATGACCTTTTTTGAGTGTTTTTATTAGCTGTACTTCTAATAGAGACACGAGAAAATGTGTCTCATTACCTGTGGACTGATGAGTCAGGCTGTACAATGTCACAATGACAGCAAGTAATAATGTTTTCTGGGTATTTTCTCGGTTAATTACCATGCATTTATGTGTATACATGTACATAATTGGAGTTTCTGTTGGCAGAACTTCAGTCTTTTCACATAAATCCATACAGAGTAATGTTCTGGTCACAATATAAAAATATTCAATAAAGTGATATCTTGGACAGCCTCTAATACCAGTAATAGTGTTGACTCTGACATTATTATCTGCGTTTATTGTGTGGATAAATCCAGCATAACTCCTTTTACCGAACCTTCATTTACCATACAATTTGATTTTGTGGCCGGATTTCCACTGCATAGTATCTGTAGTGTCCTACTCAGCACTCTGTATGCTGGTTTACTGAGTGGTGACCCTTAAGAAAGGAGAGGGTGGTTTTTGTGAAAATGAGTCACAGCTACAATCAGCACTTTGAAAGCTTTTACACAAGGCAGTTATTAACCTCATACAAGGAGGAATGTTTTTGGCAGATTTTAATGATATTTTCAGGAAATGATTAGAAACAGTTGACTAGATTTTGGTGGTGATCCAGATGACTGCCTGGATCCAGGACGTTTTTATGGTATCCTGCATGATTGAGAGAAAGGCCATTATTTGTGTATAGAGCTCAATAATTAAGTGCAAGATTGCTTGGCAAAAAGTACAGGACAATCTTACAACAGTGTCTGTAATATACTCCATCAGTTTGATTCGCCCCCAAGCTGTTTGGTTGAGGTCTGCACTGTCCAACAAGTACTTTTCTAGTCCACTATAACAAACTCCTTTGAGTGAAATTCTCTCTGAAGTAGATATAAATAACAGGTTACTGGACGGTTTTATTAATACATTATTATCTGAAAATCCTTATTATCTTTCTTGTATATTTCATTCCACTGAGGAAGATTCACTTCTGTTACTTCATCAGCCAAAAGACATTATGTTTTTCAGTGGTATGTGGTTATGTGTTAATAAAATTGTACAAATAGTTGCCCTGGTAGTTAACTGGTAACTCCACTAAGGAGGTTACGCATTTGGTAGGGTGCGTTTGTAAATATAACTTGAAAAGGTGAGGAAGGATTTTGATGAAAGTTTGACGACATGATGACGATGGCACCAAGGACAGATGATTCAATTTCTGGTGGTGTTCTAGATCACCGAAGAATCTTTTATATCATTCCACTCAAAAACAACAGGACATGTTTTGGATTTTGGCGGAGTATATGTCCTCTCCACATGCTCTTGTTAGAGGTGTCTTTATCAATTTAATAGAAGGACTAAACTGAAACTACATGTTAAAACTGAAACAAAATATGTTGAACTGTAAAAATTTTGGCAGGTTTCCAAAAAAGAAAAATAAGGTTTTATTTTCATTTTATTATTAACATTGGGGGATTGTTTGTATGATAGAATGGACATAAAATACAGAGGAATTATAAAACATCATTCACACATCAACATGCATTCCAATCCAGTTTCAATACGAGATTTTTGCAGACTGATGTGTGAAGAATACTAACAAAAGCTTTAAATACTCAAAATAGAAGCATTTTGTGTTATAAACACAATACAATTACATGAAATATGAGAAGTAGGTAATAAATTAACAAAGGGATTGGAAACGGTAATTAAATATAGACAAGTTTAAATATTGCTAATAGAATGCCGACTGATAACAAAAGTGCAAGGAATGAGGTAATAGGCTCGGAATAGAACAGCGAGGCATAATGTCACATTTCCACATAAAATCCACAATACTTTTTGTAATTCAATGAAGCATGGGATTTGTAAGAGAACTTATACATCCAACCATTTAATGCACGGTGACTCTGTATAATTGTTACATCCACGATCTGTTTGACTTTGTTAAACATCGTCTCTTTGCCAACTATTATCAGGCCACACAAACTAAACTGAAAGTAAACTGGGAAAAATGTAAGGCTTTTCAAAAAGTGTAGAATAACAGTCACTCTGACAATCGATTTTTCAGCTTAAATCCTAGCTTTGCTGATGCATCTCAATATCCACCTGTTTTTATAATATTTTGGATAATTTTATTCAATAAATACACAGACTTGGCTTTAATTTTGGGTTTGTTAATATCTTCCAGCATATTTACAGGAAGTGGGTACTTTTTGAATACTCTAAATGTCGGAAATGCAGATAACACTGTTATTTTTACTGGACGGACAAATACTTCCTCCCACAAAGTGTTTGTTGGTGCCGTAACCAGCAATGAACTAACGTAATTGATTCTGGCTCAATTACTGGTCGGAAAAAAATGAACGAATAATGAACCATGAATATTGAAGCAATTCCACCCACTAGTTCAACCTACCAGTAAAAATTTATTAACTTATTATTCATATTCTCAATATAATTCCTCTTGTTTTCAGGAATATTTCAAATTATATTTTTGAAAAATTTGTTTCCATCACCCAGATCATTGCCAAACTAGTACTTTCAGGTGGTGTGCAGTACTGTGCACTATTGGTATTTATACAATAAACAATGAAGCGTATCCCTTTTAACTCAGGTAATAAGAAAGAGGCCATTACTACTAGGCCACTGTAAAAGAAAATACGACTTTTATTAGTGGAATATGCCTAGTCAAAACAGGCACCAGAGTATGTTCTTATCAAAGGAACTTGATTTTTTATCAACTTAATTTTTGAAACTGACTAAAATTTCTTCCTCGAGGCATCTAAATATAGAAACAGGCCACAAAAACACATAACAACAGTAACAGTGAAGACACTGAGTGCTTCATAAAATAGCTCTTGTTAAATAGTTTCCAGCATTTAGTATAAGCCAACACAAAATACCATTAAATAACAAACTTAAAATGCTGAATATCTGTCAAACTAAGAAAAGCGAAATTAGTGATAAGAGTGTGAGTTAAAAGTGTGGTTGATTAAATAGATATCTATCAATATCACGGTCCCACACTTTATTTACAAGCTGATAGCTTTAACAAATATAGAGTTACATTTTGTCCTGACAAACTGGTCCATATAAAGAAACGCATGGGTGTTTATTTGTTTCTTTAGTGTTTAATGTCATGCCAAGTAAATTATCGGTTATATTGTGATGGGTAGATAGAAGGGCAGAGGAAACCAGTACATACAATCGGTCACGGTTCTGTACTGTACACTGATGACCAATGGCAGGGTAGCCACAGGATTTTCATTTTGAAATTCCATGATTCTTCCATGATTTTTCCAGATTTTGTCCAGGTTTTCCATAAGTATTTAATGGCAATATCGAACAATATTATTGAGATACATGTACTACATTTAACTGGTACATTACTGATCAATAACTGACATCATATGCCCTTATAAAAGACACTTAAAGAGACAACTGTACAACAATAAACTATACGAGAATACCCCTATGACCTGGGCTTACAGAAGGTTTCAAGGGGAAGGGTAGGGGGAAGGTTTGTTGGAGTTGGATGGCGGGCACACGCCGCACAACACCCCAGAAACTTTATGATCCAAGCAAAATAGCTACAATATTTACATGGGGACTTACCATAGCAATATGAAATTATAGTGATTATAGTGCTAACTGCTAAGTTAAAGATCTTTTACTACTTGTATCTGGTTATATCAAGCCACAACCCATTACTCTGTTTTAGGTACAATGTAAGATACATCAAACATGCTCAAAAATATACAAAATACGCTGGGCAGCAACCACAGGACCAGAAGGTTCAGTCAGGCCAGACCATAGGCCATATTCTTCAAGTCAAACTGTGTGAAGGTGATCTGGGACTTCCAATAGCAGGCTGAGAGAATCAGCTCTAAGGAGACCTCCCCTCCTCCCTTGCAAGGTCTTAGAAGAAGCAAAGGTTTTAACATTACAAGCTTAGATCTGGTGCAAGGTCAAGGATTCTGATCAGACATATGGTAACACTGGAGCATTCAATCCAAGCAGAAATAAATCATTTTCTTCATTAAATGAGGCAAAAACAAGTTCCTTGTTGTCCCCCAGGACATTTGTTTTGTTCACATAATAACGGAAGGCTCTGATTGGCCAAAATGATTCACCCTCCTTGAGAGATTTGTCTAGAGCCAGTACTGGAATGACCATTGAGGCCACACTCAAAGGTTCTTGCTAGTTGATTCTTTGATAAGAAACTAGGTGAAGGGTAAAGGAACAATCTTAGACAGTCTTTCCGATGTCTAATGTTTTTATTGGGGCATGCATAGATTTCCCTTCTGCACTTAACTGACATGAGGGCCAGAAGGAAAACCATCTTGAATGTTAAATGATTCAGAGAAGAATCCTTTGGTGGCTCAAAAGGAGGCTTTTTGTTCTACTGGCTTTCACATACAGGGTCTGGGGTTTGAACTCTCATCTCAGATGTGGGAGGCGAGTGTGTTACCACTTTGCAATGGTGGCCCCTCAAACATAAGTGTAATCTGTAAGAGACATCTCCACACAAGTTAACTGTTACTCCGCTAAGGAGGTTAATATATAACTGGCAGTGTTGCCTTTGTCTGCAAATAACACACTAAGTGGAAATCAATGGTGATGCTACATTGCAGAAAAGAAGAACAATATGTGCCCTAGCTTAGGGATGAAAATTCACTTTTGAAAATTCCATCTTGAACCATTTACAAGACAGATGTAATTTTATACTTTCTCATACGAGACATACACTCAAAACAAATCTAAGTGTAGCAGAGCTAAGTCAAATATTGTTCTTTTAAATGAACAAAAAAAAAGATACCATAAAAAACACAAAAAAATTTGAGGGCCAACAAAAGTCCTTGCTTAAAGTTGAATAAACGTCCCTGGCGGGCCACCTTGTTTTTCAAAGTGAGGCCAAAAATATTCCCAGGCAAGATTTTATGGTTACAAATATATCCTGCAAATTTGAGAAGGCTAGCTATAATACTTTTTATTCATTAAAGCGGAATGGTGAAATCTCTCTACACACTACGGCGGCGAAACAAAGCGAAAACCATAGTATCCACCGGATAGCATCGGATAGCATCCGGTGGATACAATAATACATTTACCCTTTAGCCAATAAAATTGATAATAGGAACCCAGCAGTAGTCCCCATGTTACATAACAAATCAATCTATAGATTTATCAAGATTATACAGGCACAATGCTATGCAGATGAGTCATAGTATTTTTAGATATAATCCCACATATGTATACAAGGAAATGTCTGGTGTGGCTCTTACATAAACGTAGGTTTTATTGTATGTCCACTGTCTGCTTTTTCTGACTATCCCAACATCTATTTCCATTTATTTTATTTTTACTTCCCAATCTTGAAACAAAAAAAACTAAACTAGAAAACTAACTAACTAGAGAACTAACTAACTACAGAACAAACTTTATTTGAAAGTGCTCCCATTATTATTTCATAAAAAACCCTATTAAAAGCACTTACCTGTGTAAAAACCTGTAATTACCTGAGATAACAACAGTTTTTCCTGAGACAACAACTCTCTTTATCTGCAATGACAACTATGCTTACCTGTGATGGTACCTTTATTTAATTATGCTGACAACACCTGTATTTACCTGTTGTAATACCAGCACTTACAATAATACCTGAATTTACCTGTGATGACACCTGTATTAACCTGTGACAATACCTTAATTTACCTGTGATAACACCTGTATTAACTTACTTTGCGATGTCATATTTGCCGCCCTCTACAGATCTGTGTAGTGGAGTCCTTTCGTACATGTCTTTGCAGTCAACGTTCATCTTGAGCTGTTCAAGACAATACTCCAGGCAAGGCTTTCTCCCAGCAAATGATGTCAGAACAGGGTAGCTGTTTGGTGGTGTAAGTCCACACTTGAGTAGAGCGATCAACGTGTCAATGTCTCCATTTTCTGCACACCTGTAATGTGTGACATGACCTTTACACACCTGTATAAAACTTACACAAACCTCGTCCACATAACTAATGCCCTGAAATATACAATATGATCAAAGTCAATCAATCAGTCAGTCAGGCAACTGAAAACTGGGGATGCAGGGGTGGTTATTTTTCCCTCATGAGTTGAAAAATGTCTCAAATTCAGGAAAACAAAAAATAGCATCAGAGATGCCCGTACCCCACAGCCTAGGGAAATATTTTCAACACCATGAGATATAGAAGTACTGTACCAGTACAAACTTCAGGATACTTTCAGAGCACTGTCGGTTATATAAAGGTCCAAACAATGTTTAAATGGAGAAATAATGTTTAAAAGAAAGATAATGCGTATAAAGATGAAGTATTAAAACAAGATAATTCAATAACAAGATGACAGCATTAATCAGTAAACTAAAATTCAACACTCTTTATCTACATCTGCATGGCCAACTTATGGTTTAGATGGTTTGAATATTACCATGCATACAGAAGTGGTAATACATTTAATGAATGCTTATTGTGGTGTTGGAGCAAAATCTGTGTCTCACTTGATGAAATTCTATCTCTTACAATGGGAAGTTATGAAAGTAAAATTTTTAATAAATTCTAATATGACTTTTGCTTAATCTGCATCAAAAGACAGATCCAAAGGTCCATGAAGTTTTTAAAGGTCAAGGTCACTACGACAAGGTAAAAGGTCAAATTAAGGTCACACCATGATAATACACACCTATAGCCCCTAACCAATGTCCCTACCAAGTATCAACTTCCGACACCTTACAGTTTCCAAGATAGAGCCCTGACAAGATTTTATAGGTCAAAGTCACTATGGCAAGGTCAAAGGTCAAATCAAGGTCACACCATGATGCTGCACACCTACACCCCCTAATCAATGTCTCTACCAAATATCAACTTCCTACACCTTACAGTTTCTGAGATAAAGCCTTCTGAGATAAAGATTTCATAGGTCAAGGTCTCTACGGCAAGGTCAAATCAAGGTCAGAGCATGACGTTGCACAACTACACCCCCTAACCAATGTCCCTACCAAGTATCAACTTCCTACACCTTATGGTTTCCGAGATATAGCCCGGACAAGATTTTATAGGTCAAGGTCACTACAGCAAGGTCAAAGCTTGGTCGGACCATGACGTTCCACACTACACAGCCTAACCAATGTCCCTACCAAGTATCAACTTCCTATGCCTTACAGTTTCCGAGATATAGCCCGGACAAGATTTTATAGGTCAAGGTCACTACGGCAAGGTCAAATCAAGGTCACACCATGACGTTGCACATCTACACCCCCTAACCAATGTCCCTACCAAATATCAACTTCCTACACCTTACAGTTTCTGAGATATAGCCCGGACAAGATTTTATAAGTCAAGGTCACTACGGCAAGGTCAAAGGTCAAATCAAGGTCAGACCATGATGATGCACACCTACACCCTCTAACCAATATCCCCACCAAGTATCAACTTCCTACACCTTACGGTTTCTGAGATATAGCCTGGACAAGATTTTATAGGTCAAGGTCACTACGGCAAGGTCAAAGGTCAAATCAAGGTCAGACCATGACGTTGCACACCTACACCCCCTAACCAATATCCCCACCAAGTATCAACTTCCTACACCTTACGGTTTCTGAGATATAGCCCGGACAAGATTTTATAGGTCAAGGTCACTACAGCAAGGTCAAAGGTCAAATCAAGGTCAGATCATGACGTTGCACAACTACACCCCCTAACCAATGTCCCTACCAAGTATCAACTTCCTACACCTTACAGTTTCTGAGATATAGCCCGGACAAGATTTTCAAACTCAAGGTCACTACGGCAAGGTCAAATCAAGGTCAGACCATGACGTTGTACACCTACACCCCCTAACCAATGTCCCTACCAAGTATCAACTACCTACACTTTACGGTTTCTGAGATACAGCCCGGAGAAACTATTTCCCGCCGCCCGCCCACCCGCCCGGACGCCCGCCCATCCGGACACCATGGGTAAAAACAATACCCCGACAGCCCTTAAGGGCTGTGGGGTAAAAAGGGCCATTCCAATCTTCTACGGTCCCAAAGATCAAAGTTGGGGTTTTATGTCCCGTTGAACAGCCAGGGTCATATTGGGACAGGTCCTCAGCATTGCCACTTGTGGGAGTGGAACCCACACAGAGGTGACAACCTGTGATAAGATGCCAAACTTGTTAACCACTAGGTCACCGATGATCTCATCTACGATCCCCAACAGGAACTGGAGTAAATGGAAATAAAACAAAGTTGAAAAAATTACTTCATATTATGCAAATACATACTTTGGGAAAAAAGTCACATTTCTATTTTTCATAATATTTATTTCTTGGAAAAAGTCACAAAAGCAAAATATTCTCAATTGTGTAACACTGGCCTTATCATCTAATTTCTAATCAAAACCAATCAATCAAGTGAAAGCCTTATTTGAGAGAGAAAAATAAAAATAGCCAGCCTCTAAGCAGCTAAGAATCGCCAGCCCACAGGTACAAATAAATCAGTGACATCATTGTGAATAGGGAAAATCTAAGGAACTAAACTCACAAAAAGTTGTCACATAATAACTTTCACAATGTTGTAAAGTCGGACATGTCACATATTTTATTTTATTTAAATAAAAATACAACTCTATTAACATGACTTTTATAGTGCCCCTTTCTTAATTAAATTGCTTAAAACTAAAAAATTCTTAAAGGCTTTGCCGTGGCAACAGCTATTGCCCCAAAACCTGATCAGCTCTGGACATTCTTGGGACAAACACATCCTGAAAATTTAGTGCAATTCCATGCATGGATTTAGGTTGTGTTAAAGACTTCAAAAGTTAAAAGTGTTTCCATGGCAGCAGTTGTTGCCAGATGTCCATCATAACAAAATTAGCTACAAATCGTCTTGGGATAAACACATCCTGAAAATTTGGTGTAAATCCATGCATGGATTTAGGCTGTAGAACACCCACAAACTTTATGCCCGCTGCTGCTCAGACAGGATACGTGCGGGGAATTGCCTTTATGGGCTTGGGTTGTTAAAAACAGCTAAGATGTGAGCGTCAGCTTTGACATGTGACCTGTCAAATGCAGTCTTGTGGTTCTGGTCCTCTGCGGTCACCTCAATGTTGCACTCTCTGACCAGCACATCCACCATATGATGGTGTCCCAGCATGCAAGCAATGTGCAGCAATGTCTCTCCCTTCTTGGTCTTCATCGAGTGGTCCATCCCAAAGTCTATCAGAATCCTCAGTACCTCCATACTGCCACTAACCACAGCCCAATACAGGGCGTTACCTGCAAAGTACAGGGAATGCATGGTCAGGGCACTAACTGGATAAGACAGGGGCAAAGTTACAGGGCATCACCTGAAAAGTACAGGGAATGCATGGCCAGAGCAATAATTGGATAAGATGGGGGCCCTATACAGGGCACTGCCTGAAAAGTATAGGGAAGTACAGGGATGCTTTGGATACTGTAGGTCATTCCTAGGACACAGCTCCATGTGTATACTGAATCTTTCAGGATACACCCTTTACAGGATCCCTGTTCTATCCAGTTAAGGCTCTTTCCATGCCTACTTTTATGGTCCGGGTCATTCCATGTACATGACTTCTTTCTATAAATATACTGTATCTTTCAGCTAATGCCGTGTATAGGTCCCCTATCATGAGGGCCCTGTACAGTGCACTGCCTTGAAGGTATACTATGTCTACTTGAATAATTCAAAGAGCCAGTACAAGGTATTGCCTTGAACTATTTACAGGATGAACACAGCCGGACCTAACAATATCCATAAAAAAACATTTACTGTTTAATCTTATCAGTATCTCACCATTGTTAGAATCCCTGTAGTGGCTTTCTGCGCCTTCAATTCTCAACTGTTGTTTCACTTTTGCCACATCTCCCTGTCGGGCCGCTTTCATCACTGATGACAGTGAGTTCTCCCACTCAGTGAACTGGTTCACTTCATCCAGTGGCTTTCGTGTACGCTTTGACTCGGCAATCTGTCGCCCTATTCGACCTGAAAAGTGTAGCATGCAGGAACTGGGGCTTAGTGGATTAATTTAAATATGTTGAGGGCTCTGTAATGGAGTACTGGTGAAATTTGCAGCTCTGGACATCATTCTACTTGTGTGGATGACGGAGGGAAGCCACGGTACAGATTATTTGTATGGGGATATCTGATTTCAATTTTCATAGCACCAAACTGATGTTAACTTCCTCTTAGTAGTAGGGATAATCCAAAAGCTAGAAAGTGATCAGAGCCAAAAGCAACACCCACATAACTATTGTCTCATTAATACTATCAGATCTGTTACATTTTCACAAGTGCGGCACATGAATGTGTCCCAAATGTCCATGCTTTAAAAACAGGCTCCAGAAACAGTTTGAAGATCAGTATCATCTTAATATTGAGATAAATATGGTTGAAAAGTTTAAAAAGCAACGGTTAGTTGGTTACCATAGAAACTTGTTCCTATAATTTTCTCTTCCCTGCTTTTCTGATTAGAGGAAATGTTGTGATATAAAATCGGAGCAGCTTCATTTCTTGTATTAGAATTAGGAATGGGTCGGTACTGAAATACCGTGAACCAAATTTACAACCACCGCTTCGTTTGTCAACAATTATAATGGAAACAAGAGTTAACAAGGTCAAAAGGTGTTTCAGTCCCCTAGCACAAGTGCAAAGCCATCAGAGAAGCAAGCAGTGCAGTTGAATTTACCAAAGTCTGGTGACACAAAGACATTCCAACTCAGACACATCCCACAGCTGGTCTAAAACTCAGACGGTCACCCATCCAAGTACTAATGTAGCCCATTGACGCTTAACTTCAGTGAGCAGACAAATACTCATGACACTGCACCACAGCTGATGAAAGTCCGGAGACAAAAAAAAAAAAAAAAAAGAAGAAAAAAAAGTAATTCCCAGAAGCACGAGCCCTACCGAGGCTTGCACTTAAAAAATTACAAAAATCTACCCAAAATGTGAAGAAACTAGACCTAGCGCTTTGACAAACCAATGCAAATTTGTATCCACTGGAAAGTCAACTCACCAAAGCTAGTGAACAATAGTTTGACCTTGATGGAGGGGCCAAAGGTCAAATCTGACCACATCAGAAGATTTCCAGCCCATGACATCCTACAAGTTGGATTCACACTGCAAATCTCTAGGATCAAAAATAAGCAAGTTATAAGCACTTTTAAGAAGATTGGCTATCCTCATTTGACCTTGAAGGAGGGGCCCAAGGTCAAATCTGACAACATCAAAAGATTCCCAGCCCATGATTGGGAACAAACCATAAATCTGAAGAAATTATATGTGTTTATCTCATATTTTGTGCATTTGGGTACTTTTATTGCAATCTCGTAAAGAGGAATTGTCCTTGTGTTTCATTAGGATGTACTAAAACATGGAGTCCCAGAATCAGTACGGTTTTGCATTGGCGACCTCCCAATGTAGACAGTTTTGGTACCAACCCATCCCTAATTAAAATTAGACAATTTATATGTATGAAGTATATTGTATGTACCTACCAATATATATGTGAAAAGCTGTCGCCAATCAAAATAAAAGAAAAATAAAATAAGTTGAGCTCTTGTTGCTCGACTGAACAAAGGGAGGTGTAGAAGGTATTTCAGTGTTTGCTGGTAACTGTTGTGTCCTGGATTTAAACACACAACCACCACAGAGAAAGCCAAAAGATTACTTGCCATACTGGGTTACTGAGGCATCTACTTGCAGGTGGGTGGAGGAAGATCATGTTGTTGCTAGGAAAACTGATCCTCTCTGACACAAGTTCATTTAACTGATATGGAAAAGCTAGTTTTAAACAAGGTAACCGTGATAGCCATCTTGTTTATCCATACTATGCCCCAAACGGTACCAGTCAATTAATATAGTGAGGATATATACAACTATTGAAAGGAAACCATATGAAAAACCTTACAAGTGAAGTTTAACTCTCATCTAATAATATTGTCTGGTATATTTATATACACTGGCATGCTGCTTGAGATGTTGAACAAACCCTCTCCAGACAGTAGTGTATATCAATACTGTTAATTGGAAATGATCGATCTATTTACAATCAGTTAGTTCAAATGAATAAAGAATCAAACACACACAATGGGATACTATATATAACTGTTCATGTCACGTTTAAAACTAATAAAGAGTGATGTGACTTGAATAATGAGAGCACAGTCTCATAAACATCTTGTGTTACACAATGAAATGACTCAATACTTATTACATGTATTATGTGTATTCATAAAACTGGGACCATATTTTACAAACACCGTTATATTAAAATACATTTTACAATAATTATTGCAAACTGTCACAAAAATATAAGCAACATTTATGCAGCAGTGAGTCATAAACAAGATCAATTTGATCAAAACACAAATCACAATATACATGTTTCTGCCACCATGGCCATCACCTAGGACGACAGAGGACATAGGTTCAATCCCAAGAAGAGGTACACACAGTGTATCAGTTGACAAGTAAAATGGTGGTCCTCTGTCAAAGGGGATTAATACCCATAGCTAGGCTAAAGAACCTCAGGGACACTGACAAATGGTCCAGCTACAATGTCTTTCAGTTGAGGGAATATCAGTCACAGTAGAGATTGGATTATCCTTGTGCAGTCAAATAGCACTTTGAGTCCGGTACTAAAGGAGATATTGCACTGAGTATAACACAAGCATGAACTGAGTCATCTCACCTTTGTGCTCACTGAGGCTGGTATCAGGCACCTTCTCTTTGCT
The DNA here is from genome assembly GCA_964017235.1 of Sabellastarte sp. h YS-2021. Taxonomy (NCBI): domain Eukaryota; kingdom Metazoa; phylum Annelida; class Polychaeta; order Sabellida; family Sabellidae; genus Sabellastarte; species Sabellastarte sp. h YS-2021. The sequence goes on along the minus strand of OZ024936.1, from coordinate 96,819,018 downwards.
GAGGGCTGTCCACCAGCCCATCTGTACCAGTGTGATGAGCAGACTCAGACGTCCTTTGTCCACGCACATGTGCAACAAGTTCAGTCCCTCCTCATTCTTTAACTGAGCATACGTGTCATACACGGTGCCTGAAAACACACGCATCAACGCTGTGCAGAATTTGTCAATCAATTATTTTCTGGCTGTTTATTAATTAGTGTTCTTGATGAGCCCGTCATACCATATACTTGGCCCAACATACTTCAATATTGCAAGATTTAAAAGTAATGAATATCTGCTATTTACTTTCCAGCCTTGCTGTTATACCTGTTCTTTTCACATGCGAGTCGACCCAACCATTGACAGCACTTTGTTTAATTTTTAGCAGGGTATAATGATGAAATGGGCGAGACCCAGGATGCTGAGCCCTATGGTTGGGGGTTTGAATACAGCTTATGGAAACAAACCGGATGAGCTTGGTCAGGAAAACCTCAAAAGTGTGATTCCCTGACCCAGTGGCAGGATGTAAAGATAAGGTTACTACAAACACTTCACCAGAGATACTAAGGTAAGTAAGACATTATTTTCTTAGCCTCAGCAGCCTGAGATTAAGAGTGTTGGTAACCTTATTCAAAGACAGTGTTGATTCTAGAAATTTTGAAATGTGGGGGCAGTTCCCCCCCATGTCCTCAAAATATGGGGGCTTGGTCAATAAAAATGGGAACTTGTACCTCCGCCAAAGAGGGATTACTTTCGGAAGCACTTGTCTGCCTGTATCGTTGTTAGCAGGATTACACAATTGGTACTGTATGGATCTTCGTGAAAAAAAATAGACGAAAACTGATCCAATTTAGATCACATTAATTTTTACGGTAAGGTTATGTCCCGATATGTAACATTTTGGCTATATGTCGGGAGGTGCTTCATCTAGGGAAGTGCTTTATATAACGGGATGCCTTGTTTTAGGATTGTAGCAATACTTTACAAAATGAAAGCCTCAAAACAGATCAAATATTTTTAAACTCACAACTTACGACAGTAGCACCAACTCATTAATATTCATGAGAAGATATGAGGTCGTGGATTTCTAGGGTTTTTCTTACAATATTTTATTAAATGGAAGCTTCAATGAAGATCAAATACCTTAAACTTGAGAACTTACGGCACCAACTCATTACTATCCATGAGAAGATGTGAGGTCACAGATTTCCCGGAAAACTAACAATAAAAAATCAACCAATGAAATTATTTCCCGACATTTAGCCAGTAATTTACATATCGGGATGTCCCGTAATTTAACCACTGCGTAATTTTTATTACTTATCTGAATCAGTGCTTGGATAAAAATATTAAAGACCTGGGGCCATATTCTACAATACTTTTCTAGCAATATTTTTTAAAAATATAAGCCTCAATGAAAGACCAAATGCTTTAAACTGGAGAACTCATGACTATAGCACCCAAGTCATTAATATTCATGAGATATGAGGTCATAGATTTCCGATTTCCATTGGGGTTTTCTAGCAATATTTTATAAAATAGCATCAGAGATGCCCGTACCCCACAGCCTAGGGAAATATTTTCAACACCATGAGATACAGAAGTACTGTATCAGTACAAACTTCAGGATACTTTCAGAGCACTGTCAGTTATATAAAGGTCCAAACAATGTTTAAATGGAGAAATAATGTTTAAAAGAAAGATCATGCATATAAAGACGAAGTATTAAAACAAGATAATTCAATAACAAGATGACAGCATTAATCAGCAAACTAAAATTCAACACTCTTTATATACATCTGCAAGGCCCGAATTATGGTTTAGATGGTTTGAATATTACCATGCATACAGAAGTGGTAATACATTTAATGAATGCTTATGTGTGGTGTTGGAGCAAAATCTGCGGCTCACTTGATGAAATTCTATCTCTTACAATGGGAAGTTATGAAAGTAAAATTCTTAATAAATTCTAATATGACTTTAATAGTGCTTAATCTGCATCAAAAGAGAGACCCACAGGTGCAACAAGATTTTATAGGTCAAGGTCACTACGACAAGGTCAAAGGTCAAATTAAGGTGACACCATGATAATACACACCTATAGCCCCTAACCAATGTCCCTAGCAAGTATCAACTTCCTCAACCTTACGGTTTCCAAGATATAGCCCGGACAAGATTTTATAGGTCAAGGTCACTACGCCAAGGTCAAAGGTCAAATCAAGGTCAGATCATGACGTTGCACAACTACATCCCCTAACCAATGTCCCTACCAAGTATCAACTTCCTACACCTTACGGTTTCCGAGATATAGTCCGGACAACATTTTATAGGTCAAGGTCACTACGGCAAGGTCAAAGGTCAAATCAAGGTCAGACCATGACATTGCACACCTACACCCCCTAACCAATATCCCTACCAAGTATCAACTTTCTACACCTTACGGTTTCCGAGATATAGCCCGGACAAGATTTTATAGGTTAAGGCCACTACGACAAGGTCAAAGGTCAAATCAAGGACAGACCATAACACTGCACACCTACACCCCCTAGCAAATGTCCCTACCAAATATCAACTTCCTACACCATACGGTTTCCGAGATATAGCCCGGACAAGATTTTATAGGTCAAGGCCACTACGGCAAGGTCAAAGGTCAAATCAAGGTCAGACCATGACGTTGCAGACCTACACCCCCTAACCAATATCCCTACCAAGTATCAACTTCCTACACCTTACGGTTTCCGAGATATAGCCCGGACAAGATTTTATAGGTCAAGGTCACTACGGCAAGGTCAAAGGTCAAATCAAGGTCACACCATGACGTTGCACACCTACACCCCCTAACCAATGTCCCTACCAAAGTATCAACTTCCTACACATTACAGTTTCCGATATATAGCCTGGACAAGAATTATAGGTCAAGGTCACTACGGCAAGGTCAAAGGTCAAATCAAGGTCAGACCATGACGTTGCACACCTACACCCCCTAACCAATATCCCTACCAAGTATCAACTTCCTACACCTTACGGTTTCCGAGATATAGCCCGGACAAGATTTTATAGGTCAAGGTCACTACAGCAAGGTCAAAGGTCAAATCAAGGTCAGACCATGACGTTGCACACCTACACCCCCTAACCAATGTCCCTACCAACTATCAACTTCCTACACCTTACGGTTTCTGAGATACAGCCCGGACAAACTATTTCCCGCCGCCCGCCCACCCGCCCGCCCGGACGCCCGCCCGCCCGGACACCATGGGTGAAAACAATACCCCGCTGTGGGGTAAAAATGGAACCCTCAACAAAGATCTAACACTTTAAACTTGAGAACTCACGGCCATAGCTCCCAACTCATTAATATTCATGAGAAGATATGAGGTAATTCACATGCTGTATGAACTGGTTCAACAGTATTGTTGTTAGTATCTGACGTTTGAATCATCCACTTTCAAACTGTAGTATCCGTTTTGTTTTCATATGAAATAACATTTTTCACTGAAAAAACGACCCAATATAGCCTTCATGATGATAAAATTAAAGGTTTCTCGCGAAACGATCGGTGCCCCTCCATTTTGTAAACATGCGGGATCGCATCTTCTACCGAACGCGCCGAATATACCGAATTGCGGGCTAGTACTAAAACTCGCGAGATATCGCATATCCCGCGCTCTAGAAGCATCACTGAAAGATGATGTCTATGGTTGTAAGTGGTTTACTACATAATTTCATGAATTTTAATGCATTAAAAATTATTTTCAAAAATCCAAGATCCCGGCCTGATACTGACACAAGGGAATCTACTTATGGCAGGTAGTACAATTATATGCAAGATCAGAGAGAAATCCCTTCAATAGTCACTGAGAACACTGAGATAAAGTGTTGAAATTTTCACACTTTGGGTGGGGGTACCAGTCACTTGTAATGGCTCTGGAAAACAGATGAACGAACATATCAGCATGCCATGAACAATTTTCATCCTTGATTGATTTTTAAGGTATCTTTAGAAAGAAACAGCATCTCTGGGCCCTGTACTCTTGCAGGAGGAGTTGTGCACGTGGACGCAGACACTGCACAGTGATGCCATAATGTCAGCTGATTGAGAAGTCAGCTGACATAAAAACCATTTTTAGCTAATATTGTACTATCTCATATGATTTCTTTTGTGTGTGTGTGCATGACTGAAGAAGGAAATTTATAAACTGGTTTTTTTATCCAGGAAGTTTGTCGTCCATGAATTCAAGTCCTCAATGACATATAAAAGATATTAATATATATTACCAGGACATCCTTAACTCTAATTATTAAGCAAGATAACCTGTTTAAAGGACAAAGTTTTCAAATTAAACTTCACTATTAGTAGAGTTCATTGAAGAACTACTCCACAAATGGCAGTCCTGAATGAATGTATGGGGGTTCGGGAGTTTTTATGCAGCTTCTGACGGTTCCCAACAGTTTCACATACTTCTACGTAGTGCTGCGAGATCTCCATGATTTACCTGTTAATGTTCGTATTGGAAAAATGTGAACAAAAATCCATCATTGCCAATCACACAATCAAAGTATAAACCAGTCCCAAAACAATTAAATATTACCAAAAACAAGGTAATGGAAACAGTTCTCCACAAATATAAGCAAAATATAACCTAAACACTTCTCACAAATGTCTCCCTCACTCCGAACTGTAAGTTCCTATAGGTCAGGAAGCAAAATTAAGAAGTCTAGAAAGGCATTAAAGCATGTTAATTTTTTTTGGAATTGTTAGCAACTTTGCTTCCCGACCCCAGAGTCAGGATCTTAATGCCATTACGTCAATTGTAGAGGTCTGGAAAAACTCCAAACGGATCATATTGCTGTTACGGCCTGTCTTATTAAAAGTGTATAGGTCGGGAGGCTGTTGACCCAACTTTGATCCCAAAGTAAAAACTTGAGTGGCTACAAGCATACCATCTCCTCTCACTGTCAGTCTGGAAAAATCGGGAGAGTCCGGCATATATTAGCCCATCATCACGCATCATGTCATATCTGTGATCTGTCTAGTCAGACTGAAGTTTAATAAAAGTCAGATCAGTTGGGGTCAAAAGTTCTGGGGACTCCAAGCAAAGCAAGGGACAATCAGGCTAGATTCCTAGGAGAACCCGGTAGTTCCCACACTGATCCCAATAGTCTCAGTGCATTTGAATTTTCCTGCCACTTTTACCACCTTTCTATATAGACTAACCAATTTAAAAGTTGGGACACCAATCTTGATACCGTCAACTTGGATATTAGTTATGTGATGAAAGTTCTACAAAAGTCTCATTTGTTTTGAATATCAATAACTATCCCTTTTGAATTCAAGTTTGTGTTACAGAACTAGAAATAAATTAAATGCAAGTAGCTTAAAGAGACAAGCTGCTCTTTCTTAGTCTTCTTGCTTCTTATCCTTATGTCACAGTTAATTACAGAAGTGAAAATTTTGTTAAAATTTTTGGACAAATTATTCTGAAAAGTCCTATCTATATAAAATTGTGGAAAAACCCATACACTGTTCACATGGTAGAAATTTTAGTTAAAAGAAACTTTCATATATTTTTCACCAGAATTTTTTTCTCATTGCTGGTTTCTACTTCAGATATTAATGAGGGTTATTGCGGCAGTACCGGTATGGTTGGTATGGTAAATTAATAATTGCAAACTGCCATAAAATTCAACAACCGCTTTTCCGCTTACACTTCAATGTAAAGTAACTTTACTGCCCGTACATACAAAATAAATGTCATAATCCACTTTTATTTGCAGAGATGAAAGTCATGAAACTTAATTCAGACTTAACACCACCCTGTCTACTATACTGGTTACTTCCAGTGGCTGAGTACCAAAATGTAGGCTCTCTGATCAGGGTTGGTTCTCTGATTTTATGGTCTGAGTCCTACTCCTACCTTGAACGAACAAAATCTAGTTTTTGTTGGTTTTATGTCAAGTGTAGATGAGACATAATTTAAAATGGGCACATTCTAATGAGATATTTTATATTTATAGTCAAGCAATCTGACATCAATCCTGATCATCAAATTGATATTTTTTACTGCTTTCATAGAGTTTCAGTAATTTCTGCCAAATCAGTTTCAATTGCAAGTTTACTAGGAAATGACACAATCAGCAGATATATTGTTACCAAAACCACAAGTAATGTATGTTTAGCTTCTGTAATTTCCTGATGGAAGAGTCAGTAGTATGGTACATGGATACAGTAGAACCTCTATTATCCGACCCTCTTGGGAGAGTAACAATTAGGTCAGATAATAGAAAGCCTAAAATAACAGGTTTAAATGGAGTTGGGAGAGTGGGTTTGAGGTTGGATAATTGAAAATTTGGATAATAGAGGGTCCGATAATAGAGTTTGTAGTGTATATCAGTAAAAGTGGACACAAAAAGCTTATAAAGATCTCAGAACAAAAGGTTAGTAGCTGATGGCACATCAGTGTGACTGACTTGGCATGAAACTATGAAGAAATATGCTTTATCACTGTACATAGCAAAATACAGACATGAAAATGTGACTGTGTGTGTGACAGTTAATAGTAAACCCCCGTCTCACTTTTCCAGTCCAGTACATCATTAAATTGAAAATTTTAATTACTTAAATGTAGCTTTTATAAGCTACAAGCTTACCATGTGGGACTTAATGCTGTTCTCGGGTTGCCACACCCGGGGCCAACGTCTTAGAAAAAAAGATCGTTCTTGTTAGCCACCGGATATACTGGTAGTTGTCGTCACGTGATAACTTCTGACCAATCGCCCTACTTTCTCGTTGAAATTTTTTATTAAACCTACCCCTCAGCTGTAAACAGCGGGGAGGCAGGGTGGGACTCTCCTAAGTCCCACATGGTAAGCTTGTAGCTTATAAAAGCTACATTTAAGTAATTAAAATTTTCAATTTTATTACGCTACAATAGCTTACCATGTGGGACTTAATGCTGAATTCAACCGCCCGGTGGCGGGATTACAGCTGAGACTGGAAGATATGTCATTTTTTCTAAGATTTGAATTAATATATACAGAATAGTGCCAGAAATACGAGTCTGAGTCCCTTTTACAGAGCCCCGATCCCAAAGATCGGGCCTGTAACGAGCCAAAAAACCTAAGTAAAAAGGGACAGTGCTAAAACTGTCCAGATGTTTGGTAGTAGGACGGGTCTCTACTTCGCTCACTTCGAGGTCTAAGGGTCCCTAGTAGACCTTCACGTGTGACTGACCAAGCCAGTGGTTGGGCATCTCATGAAAATTTTAACCTGAAATATGAGATTAACGACAACTGAATAAGTCCTTAATAGAAATTACCTGATAATTAAAAAATAAAATGACCTTACCCGTAACATCTTGAAGGTAAAGGAATACCTAGATCCTGGGAGAGACTCCTGAAGACTTGGTTGTAGCGGATGTGCCCCCCCCCCCCCCCCCCCCCCCCCTTTTTTCTTTCCGAGGACAACTGGTCTGAGGGGAAGGATCTAGGACTTGTTGTGCCGCCACCACGGGTCCCAGATACATATTGTTGTCGGTGTCCGACCAAGTAAGGTCTTTTAGGTAAAAATTTGTGAATGTGTTGTGAGCTTTCCAGTGACAGGCTTGCATGATTTGGTCCACCGATACTCCACCGTAAAAGGCCTTAGAGGCCGCGAAGGCCCGGATGTCATGCGCTTTGACTTGGACCAAGTCCAAGGCTTGTTGATCTGCTTGTTTGTAACAAAGTAGGATGGTTTGTTTCAACCATGAGGAGAGAGTAGCGGGTCTGAGGTATGTCCTTTCTTAAAGGAGATGAAAAGGAGAGAACGAGACCCTCTCAGGTCTTTAGTTCGGTCCAAATAAAACCTCAGGGCCCGCACGGGACACAGGGTCCTGTCTTCCTTAAATTGTCTATCTACAATGGTAGTCAAAGCAGGGATAGTCACTGGTGACACACTTTGAGAACCTTCTCTTGCTAGTTGGTTTTTGGCTATGAAATCAGAAGAAGGGAACAAGGCCACCTTTTCCCATTGGCCTAAATTAGCTACTTTGTTCGCGACCCAGGCATGGATTTCGCTGCGGCGCTTGCCGGAGGCCAAGGCTAGCAAGAAAGCAGTTTTGAGAGTAAGATGTTTGAGGTCTGAGTCTTTCATGGACTCAAATGGTGCTTTGGTGAGCTCGTTAAGGACAACAGAAAGGTTCCACTTGGGTAAATGTCTGGAACTTTTAGGACGATCCCTGTGAAAACTGGAGAGTAACCTATGAAGGTCTGCATTGTGTGCAATGTGTTGGGCCGTTGGGCCCAAAGTGTCAACGATTGCAGTCCTGTAACCATCAATGGTCGAGGGGCGCCTGTTTAAGTCTTGGTACAGGTACATGAAAAAATCTGAGATTTGTTTCACAGATGGAGCGGAGAAATCCACCGAATTTTCTCTGCACCATTTTTCAAATAGGGCCCACTTTGACCTGTAGATGGTCCTTGTTGATGACCGCTGAGGGGCAGCAATTCTCTCTGCCACCTCCACAGAGAAGCCTTGTTCTTGGAGTTGTCCACTCCTAGACACCAGGCGTGGAGGTTCAGCTGTTGTGGATTGTTGTGGAACACATAGTTGTGGGACTGTTTGAGTAGGGTCGTTGACACTGGGAGTTGTAGTGGGATCTCTGTTGAGAGCTGCACTAGGTCCCAAAACCAGGGCATCCCTGGCCAGCCTGGGGCTATCACGATGATCAGGCAATGGCATTGCTTGATCTTTTGGATCACCTTGTGAAGGAGAGCCGTAGGAGGGTAGGCGTAGGCCGTGAGGTTGGTCCAGTTTATGTTCAGAGCATCTATGTTCCAGGCCCTTGGGTCTGGGATAGGAGACACATATAGAGGGAGTTTGTGATTCAGGTGAGTGGCGAATAAGTCTACATGAGGGGTGAATCACTTTCGGCAGATTTGCTTGAAGACCTGAGGGTGCAGAGACCATTCTGTTGACTGCACTTGGTTGGACCTGGATAGGAGGTCGGCCATAACATTCAGACACCCTGGGAATGTGCCTGGCTTTCAATGTTATATGGTAGTGATGGCACCAGGTCATGATTTTCCACAGGAGAGCGCACATCTCTGCTGAGTGAGTTCCCCCCTGCTTGTTGATGTAGGCTACCACTGTTGAGTTGTCCGTCGCAACTAACACTGTTTGATTCTGGCACTGGTCCTTGAAGTCTCGAAGGGCCAGGGAGACCGCCTTCAATTCCAGAACATTTATGTGTAGCCTTTTTTCCTGCTCTGACCACAGCCCTTTTGTAGAATTTTGATCTAAGTGAGCGCCCCAACCTTCGTTTGAGGCGTCGGTAAAGAGTTGGATACTGTGGTCCTTGGGATGAAGGTCTGCGCCTTTCATCACATTTGAGGGGTTTTGCCACCAATCTCGGTGGGCTACAATGGCTTCTGTCCAAGGAAGGAGGTTGTCCAGCGACTGAGGATATCTCCAGTACTCCTTGAGATGAAACTGAAAGGGCCTCATGTGAAGGCGTTCCTCCGGGACCATTTTCTCCGTTGAGGCTAGCAACCCAATTAGAGACATCAAACATCTTGCAGTCAAAACACGTTTTGACTTGAGTCGTAGGATCAAATCCTGAAGTTTGAGCCATCTCTCGTGAGTGGGTCTTACAAGGGCTGAATCTAGGTGGTATTCGTAGCCCACGAACGAAAACACCTGAGTAGGTTTCAGTTCTGATTTTTCCTGGTTGATTATCCAACCCAAGGATTGGGTTAGGTCTACCACTGCCTGTGTGTCCCTTTGAGATTCCTCCTGAGACTGGGACCTGATCAGCCAGTCGTCCAGGTATTGGTGAATTCTGAGTCCTCTTGAGAGGGCCATTAGTTTCACTTCCTTTACGATCATCGTAAAGACCTGGGGGGCTGTGGCCAGTCCGAAAGGTAGGGAGGTGAACTGGAACACCTGGGCCTTGTAGCAAAACCTTAGGTACTTCCTTGAGTTTGGATGGATGGGGATGTGAAGGTATGCGTCTGACAGGTCTATCGACGATACCCACTCCCCTGGGACCAGGGAAGTCCTGATGGACTCCGGGGTTTCCATTTTGAACTTTTCTACATGTAGAAAAATGTTGAGCCTGCTTAAGTCTATGACTGGCCTCCACCTTTGGTGAGGCTTGGGTACTAGGAACAGGCGACTGTAAAACCCGAGAGATTTTACGTTTTCCACCCTTTCGATGGCGTTCTTTGACAAGAGAGACTGGATACAAGTGGCCAAGGCTTGGTCTTTTTGTTGGGCCTTGTACTCTGATAGAATCAGAGGAAATCTGATCAAGTTTGGCTTTGAACGGAATGGCAGAACGTAGCCATTGGTGATAATGTTTAACACGTTTTGAGAACATTTGTTTGTTAGCCAGTCTCTCTTGAAAGAATGGAGGCGACTTCCTACTGGTGGACTGAGTGAGGCTTTGGAGGAGTCATTGAGAAGGGGGGTTTCCACGCCCCCTTCCCCTATTGTGGGGTCGAAAACGACCCCTGGAGCCTCTGAAGTTGGATTTTCCTCTTCCCGAGGGAAAGGATTGGTTACTGCTTTGAGAGGTATTGCCCCCATAGGGGCGTTTCCTGTAGGAGCCTCTTTTCTTGTGGGGGCCACGAAAGGGCTTATTCTGGTAGGGTGCGAAACCCTGAGAATCTTTTGAGGTGCCTTTTTTGAAAAGGAAGTCCTCACCTTCCTTTACAATTTGAGACTCGAACAAGGAGGAGTCCCAGAAGGACGAGTTCCTAAGTTATTGGCGTCTCGTTTCCCCTAGCTGGGGATGCAATAGAGTCATTTCGGCTTCGCGCCTAAGCAAGCCGGTATTAGCCATGGAATATAATTCCCTCTGGAGAATATGGGCTAGCGATTTGCTGAGACAGGTAAGAGCTCTATGTTGAACAAGAACCGTCTTGTTCCAAAAATCCAAGTACTCAGCAACTTCCTCATATCCGCGCTTTGCTGCTTTCTCAGGATTGGCACCTTTCTGGATCTGAGACTTTATCTTCTTGACAGTTGACTTGATGCTATGTTGGCACTTTTCCAAGGAAGCATTGCAAGAAGAAGAGGTTTTGGCAAAGGCAGCGGTGAAATTGAGGGTTGAAATATTTTGTCTAGCCTGATATTCCAGCTCCTTAAGAACTGGCAGAGGGACTTTGGCTACTGGTGCCCCAGGAGGTCTAGGAGTAATACAGATCTTAGCAAAGTCCGTATTCAACTCCTGGATTTTGTCTTGAAAAGTGGGCTGTCCAACCTTATACCACTTCGAAGTGGATGGAGGAGGCTTAACATATTTGCCCTCAGCTAAATTGGCAGCTTTGAAATCATGTTGAAATTTATCAAAGGCGTCCTTGATAACTGAGCTAAGTGGTAGGATAGAGGAAGGACCTCTAGGTCTGAGCTCTTGACGACCTTTTTCGTCATCCAGACCCAACACTGAAGTTGAAGACCTAGGCATAGAGTCCCTGGGGTCAGGGAGAGAAAGAATGCACCTGAAGGTGTCTACCTCTTCAGAGTATTGGGAGGGAATGTCAGACAGGGCTACTTCCCTATAATAAGGGGGGTCTGGATCATGTTGTGGGAGGTCTTGATCAGAAGCTGCGCCTGAGGGCTGAGCCCTAGAGGGCTTAGAAGACCTGTGTCTGGCAACAGGGGAGTGATCTTCCTCTGAAGATGACACATATCTGGCAGAGCTCGGTGCTACTGTTTGCCTGTGGCTTTGTTTTTTGTGTGAGTACGAGGAATCCTTCGGTATAGCCTCAGAAGGGGCAACGTACTGATCCGAGGTAGATTGGTTGAGTACTAGTCGAGGAGGGAGTGCTGGACCAACGTCCACATCCATTGCCTCGGACTGAACATTAGTACTAGACCTTGGAGGGGGTAGGTCCAGATGAGCAGCAATGTTGCTGCATGGACCAGCTTTTGAAGCATGAGGCGAGGGATCAACCTCGGCTGGCTTTTTGATTGCCAACTCCTCTCGGAGTGATTGAAATGCTTCTAACATGGATGCCTGGAAGGAACCCATTTGCTGCTGAATATGTATATTTAAGGAATCACCCAGGGATTTCTCTAGATTTCTTTGAATTTTGTTTTGCAAAACAGTACCTGGGGTGGGTGGGACAGCTTTAGCTGGGGTTTTTAATGATAAAGAACTGAAGGCGAGAGGTTGAGGACGGGGGGGTGAGGTAAAGAGGTTATCGGCAGCACTCTCAAGGTCTGCATTAGAATCAGTAAAAGAGTCCCCATCGCCTTCACCCAAGAGATCTAGTTCATCTTTAGAACTAGTTTCCGCTTTTTGCTTTTTTAAGTACCGCTTCCTGTTTTGAATTTTTTGCAATTGTTCATCAGTGAGAGACGTGCAAATATGGCAGGGTGCTTCAAAAGTGACACAGGGGTCATCTCCCTTGCCAGCCTCCCTACAGGTAGGGCAGTAGTTATGATTATCAAAACTGAAGCAAAAATGGCGGCATTTCTGAGCTCTCGGTTTGTCTTTGTTTGCTTGATGGAGAGACATTTTAACGCAATAAAAAGACGTACAATTGGAATTGCCTGAACCGAGAAAACTCAAAACACGCGGATTGTAAGGAAAATACTTAAGTTGTGAAATTAATAATTTTACAGGATAATCTATGAAATATATGAAAAGAAATATCCAAATATTAGCCACCCAACAATACGTAAAGACTGAGAAATAAATGAAAATGTCTGTATATTTACAAACTGCTACCAGTCAATCGTGGCCAACGAGAAAGTAGGGCGATTGGTCAGAAGTTATCACGTGACGACAACTACTAGTATATCCGGTGGCTAACAAGAACAATCTTTTTTTCTAAGACGTTGGCCCCGGGTGTGGCAACCCGAAAACAGCATTAAGTCCCACATGGTAAGCTATTGTAGCGTAATAAAATGTGTCAATTATCTATCATGATGAAGTATAAGTAACTGCTAGGCAATGTTTGTAAAAGTTTTGCAATTAAACACAAGTTTAATGCTAATTCTTTAATTCAGATATATTAACATGTACATAGGTATTATAATTTATTAAAACACAAGTTTAATAAAGGTCTCAGTGAAGTGTGTGGGAATCTTTTCATATTTTAATCTGCCAGGTATATTATAACAACATACAGGATAATTGGTCACTGACACTTTAAGATAAGGCTGCCGCGAGTACACAAATCTGCACTCGAGTAATCGCCGGGAAGAACTCGAATCGCTACTCTTTTCTCGCGAGTAATACCCGTGTCAAATTAAAGCAACTGGCTGTGTAAAAATCTTTTTTTATTAATATTTTCATATATAAATCAAATATCTACACAGTTTTCTTACCTTTTACAGCCACACAGGTGATTATTCAGTACTTATCAGTACTTGTCTACCTGTACTGTGTTGTCAAGGAGATAAAATCAGAACGAGGTCACTACAGTAAAGTTCTGATCTTCTGCTTTTAAGGTTGTCACCAATGTATATGTACCCAAGTGGGGAGGTTTAACTGTTGAATCAAATAAAATCTATTCTTTTTCAGGTGTGTTTTATTATTTGTTTCTTACCACATAGAAAACTTTATTGACAATTTACACCAATTATAAAAGGATGACTTAAATATTTTATGTCATAAGTGATTTTAAAAAAATCCTGTAGAGGGACTTAAACAATATTAACTTAATTAAAAAATGTTATCTTCCATCAAATGTCTGAAATACCAGCATAGTAAGTAAGAGTTCAATTCACTGGTTACACTTTTTAATGTCAACTGAATAGTCCAGTGCAGATTGAAGCAAAGATTTCAGAGTTTTGGTAAGGATGGTAACATTGGTAAGGCAGGTAAAGATGCATCTTGGTTTGGGAGGTTATTTTCACAGCTACTCTCCTGTTCTATTTTAAGACTATCAGGGATTTCCTTGTTCTGAGAATCAGATTCAGGTGTGGCACCTATCCCTGGGACAACATCCTCAAGTGCAAGTTTTCCCTGTAGCTGGCCAACAGTTTTTTTCATATGTTTGTGTAAAATTGCAAATTTTAATTAGTAAATTAAATTTTTATTAGTTAATACCTTACCTACCAGACGGTAGCTAGAATAACTACCCAGTGGAAGGAGGGCAGAGGATTGGAGAGAACTCTTATATTATGCATAGGTGTGAGGTTCTAGCCCTTTGAGGAGACATGTTAGTCTCGAGGGTAACTAGACCCACCTGCCCCCCCCCCCCCCCCCCCCTTTTTGACTGCTCTGAGGGGAGGAAGAGAGTAAGAGTTCAAGGCAATGATTCCCACGGTTAACCCGGAAGAGTGGGGAAAGTCCTATACCCAGAGGATTATTCTGAAGTAAACGACTTTGAGAAGCCAAGGCCTAGGCTAAAGGTGAGCCTACACCTAAAACTAACTAGTATGTACACTATATATAATTATATACAAAGAAGCTTAGGGGACTAGTGGTGGATCTGCTGGGCAGCCACCACAGGACCCAAGTGAAAAAGCTCCTTATCGGCCCAGGCAACATCCTTAAGGTAAAATTGTGTAAAGGTGTTGTGGGACTTCCAGTGGCATGCTGCTAGAATCTGGTCCAGAGATATGCCACCTTGAAAGGCTTTGGAGGCCGCAAATGCCCTAACATCATGGGCCTTAACCTGATGTAAGGTCAAGGTATCTTGGTCAGAAAGATCATAACACAACACTACTGTTTGTTTGATCCAGGATGAGATAGTGGCAGGAGAGATGTCCTTGGTAAAACCTTGTTTGAATGAAACAAAAACTAACTCCTTTCCCGTTCTTAGGTCCTGGGTTTTGTCCAGGTAGTAGCGAAGAGCCCGAACGGGGCAAAGGGATCTGTCTTCTTTCAACGACTTATCCAGAGTGGGGGCTAAAGCCGGGATGACCACCGGGGCCACGCACTCTGGTCCCTCTTTTGCCAAGTGATTTTTCGCCAAGAAGCTTGGTGAAGGGTAGAGGGAAACTTTGGACCAGTCAGCTTGGTGTCTGATATTTTTGTTTAACCAAGCGTGAATCTCACTCCTGCGTTTTCCTGAAGCCAGGGCTAGGAGAAAAACAGTTTTGAAAGTAAGGTGCTTCAGAGAAGCCTTTCTGAGTGGTTCAAAAGGCGCCTTTGTAAGCTGGTGTAAAACCAGGGAGAGGTTCCAAGCAGGAACCCCCCGGCGCCCTTTGGGTCTATCTCTGTGAAAACTGTCTAACAGTCTAGTCAAATTGTCATCCTTGCCAACATTAACCGAGGCATTTCCCAGTTTGTCTGCAATGGCTGACCTGTAACCATCAATAGTGCTGGGCTGGAGATTCTTTTCCTGGAAAAGATGCAGGAGGAAATCTGCTATTTGTTTTATAGATGGGTTCCTGAAGTCCACCTGACTTGTTTCGCACCATCTAACAAAAAGGGCCCACTTTGCCTCGTAGACTGCTCTGGTTGAACGTCTTTGAGGCGCCTCAATTCTTGCCGCCACTGGGCTAGAGAACCCTTGCTCCTTGATGGTCTGGGCTCTAGGAGCCAGGCATGGAGATTTAGGCTTGTCAGATCCCTGTGACGTGCCTTGTTGAAAGGTTGGGTCACTAGATCTGGATGGTGTGGGAGACAAAGAGGAACCATGGCCGACAGCTCCACTAGGTCCCAAAACCAAGGCATGTTTGGCCATCCCGGAGCAATCAGGATTGCTCTGTGATACCAATGGTCTGACAGCTTGCTGACCACCTTCCCCATCAGAGACACTGGGGGGAAGAGGTACATGTCCAGGTTTTCCCAGGACAGCGTCAGAGCGTCCACTGACCAGGCCTTCGGGTCTGGAATTGGGGACACAAACCGGACTAGTTTGCAGTTGTACCTTGTTGCAAACATGTCCACTTGGGGATAATGCCAAGTTCGACAAAGGGTGTCGAAGATCTCCTGATGGAGGGACCACTCTGTCTGAATGACCTGTCCCTGGCGAGACAACTTGTCTGCAATTACATTCAGACGGCCCGGAATATGTCTGGCCTTCAGTACTGTTTGTCTGAGATTGCACCAACATAGGAGCCGCCAAAGAAGGGCACAAAGTGAACCTGACCTCATACCTCCCTCCTTGTTGATATATGCCACAACTGTGGTGTTGTCTGTGGCAATCAGGACGACCTTTCCTTGCACTAATTGTTGGAATCTTTTTAGTGCTAACAACACGGCTTTTAGCTCTAAGAAGTTTATGTGAAACTTGCTTTCGGGCACTGACCAAGTACCGCTTGCTGTGAAGTCGCCTAAGTGAGCACCCCAGCCTTCTTTTGAGGCGTCTGTAAAGATTTGTATGGCGTGTTGTAGGGGGTGTAAGGGTTGACCCTTTAGGACATTTTTCTCCTGGGTCCACCACTGCAGGTGCTGATGGAGAGACCTCGGAATTGGGATCTCCTTTTCCAGAGATTCCGGGACTCTCCAGTGTTTCTTGAGGTGCCACTGAATAGGTCTCATGTGCAGTCTGCCTAGGGGCACCTGTTTCTCTGTCGCAGTGAGTAGACCTATAAGAGACATGAAGGTTCTCACTCGGCAAGATCTCCTCTGTAATAGCCCTGTTATTTTTTGTTGAAGGGCTTCCCAACGGTTTTGAGTAGGTCTGACCAGTCCGTTGAGCAGGTCGTACTGGTAGCCTACAAAATCGAAGACTTGTTGGGGTTCCAGTTCTGATTTTTGCATGTTTACCATCCAGCCCAACTCCTGGCAAAGGGCTAGGAGGGACTGGGTTCCCTGGTGGCAAGATTCTTTGGTAGGGGCTCGAATCAACCAGTCGTCTAGGTACTGGTGGATTCTTATACCCTGTGACTGAGCCATTAACTTGACCTCTTTGACCACAGCAGTGAACTCCATGGGAGCTGTTGAAAGGCCAAAGGGAAGAGCCCGAAACTGGTACGACTGGTTCTGGAAGTGGAACCTGAGGAATTTTCGGGATGTGAAGTGGATTGGAATGTGGAAGTAGGCGTCGCTGAAATCTATCGATGACACCCACTCCCCTTGTTGTAGAGAGGTCCGGATTGTCTCTGGAGTCTCCATTTTGAATGTTTTTACGCATAAAAACTGGTTTAGAGTACTGAGATCCAAGATTGGCCGCCACTTTTGGTTCGGCTTTGGGACAATGAACAATCTGTTGAAAAAGGCTAGTGAGGTTCGAACCCTGACCCTCTCTACTGCCTTTTTCTTGATCAGAGCTTGCACTGCTTCTTGTAAGTGGGAGTCTCTGGTGGGGTTTGCATAGCCGCTTACTATCAGGGGTTCCCTTATTAAGGGAGGCCTGACCTTGAAGGGAAGCACATAGCCCTCTTTCAAGATGGATACTACCTTCGGGTTTGCACCCTTGAGAGCCCATATTTTCCAAAAATTTTGTAGGCGTCCCCCTACTGATTGGACATTTGCAACACTGAGGACATTTGACACACTTGGGGCAAAGACACAGTGATTTACAAAAGAAGCACTTTTCACATACTTTATTGTATTTTGTGAGTTTAAGATTGGACTTATGCCTTTCTTTTGCGGCTGCCTGATGTTTTTTACAGAAAGTACATGATGAGCAACATTGTGACAATTTACAGAGTCTTTCACAAGAACAGGAAGACTTGTCTTTGTTACATCCACAACACCAAACTCCGGACAGGATGTTACATCCGGAGGAACTTTGCAGTGATTGTCATTTATACGCCTTAGCATCCCTGGCAGGGCGCGAACCGCGACCGGGTTGACCTCCCCTGCCTCTGCCACGGGCTCTCCCGCGATTGCCAAATGTCTTCCATGCAGGCATCTCTTTGCCGGGAGCCCCGGAGTTTCCAGAATCCTCCTGTTTCCATGTTGAATATGGCTGGTAACGGTGTTGCTTCTTTTGAGTACCGGCGAACCCACCACGGCCCGGACCGGGCTGGTTGGTACGCTTGTGTGACTCAAATGCTGCTATTTCATCTTCCGCCCTCCGGATAATGTCGTCCGGAAACAAAGCCTTGGTCTGTAGAGGACAGTTCCTGAGAGAGGAAAAGGTATCTGGCTTGACGCCAGCTTTCAGGTGCTCAAGATAAGAATCCCTCCTGACCAGAGTTAAATTAGCCATTTGTATAAAAGTAAAATCTGAGAGGTGTTGGAGGGATTTGCCAACCGCGAAACTCACATTTTGATTGAATGCAGACAGGAAATGTAACTCATCAAGTGCACCCTGAGCTTTCGTGGAAGATTTTCCTTTTCCCAACTCTGTCTGAAGAATTTGTAACTGTTCTTGAACAGAGTCTTGTATTTTGGTGATGCACCTATTGAAACCAGCGGACTGGTTACAAATATAACTGGTCTCTTTTGCTGCTTTCTCCCACTTCCGGAGCGTATCCTGAGCAATAGGGCGGGAGGTGGGTTGGGATGAAGCAAGAGCAGGTTTACCAATTCGGGCAAAGGAACTGTTCAACTTCGCAGCGTCATTGGGCCAAGTAGTTACATATTTGCCCGGTCTAGTGATGTCTTTATTTTCAGCGGGATGAATCCCGTACCACCTTGCCTGAGACTTGGGAGGGCGGAGATACTGATCAACATGAAGTCCACCCGGTTCCGTAGACTTGGACGGGTACCCTTCTATGAGGACGAGGTTTAAATTTTCAAGTTTTTTTACAAAGTCAGTCCTCTGGTGGTAAGTCGATAGAGACCTTGCCTACAGGTTGTGCCCGGTGGCCAATCCAGGGATTGTCTGACTTGGAACTTGGAGTATATTCAAGATCTGGGATATGTGACCAGCCCATGAATGCACGTACTCCCCTAACAGTCTCTCTGTAGTTTTGATCTTCGCTCAATGTCTTATGCAAGTCCGGAGATTCTTGATCAGGATGGTCAGTGACGTCTTCTTGGTCAGATACCTCACCTTCCTCAAAGTGCTCCGGAGCTGACTTGAACAAGCTGGATTGCGGAGGAGGTTGAGGAAAAGCAGAGGCCACCGGGCCGGAAGAACTCTGTTGAGAGAATACCGGTTCCGGGTCCTGTTCAGAGTAAAGGCCTTCTAGAGGAGACGTCCTAGCTATTGAGCTGGTAGTGACAGTGGCACTAGGTTTTATCCTATCCGGGCCAGAAGCCGGGCCGGCTTGGCCGGAAGGGACAGATGATAAGAGAAAGGGTGCCTGAGAGAGAGCTCCCGCGGGAGCTTGATGCGGTACCGGTGCCTTGACCGGTGAGAAGGAAGGTTGAGGTGAAGGACGCTGCCCCAAAGTAATGAGTGCTTCCAGACGGGCCATACGTACTGACCACTTTTCGTCCAAGTCTTTTAACTCTTGGCGGAACATAGGTGGGGGTAAAGAGAGATCTTGCTCAGCAACATGGGGTGGAGAAGTTGAAGCAACTTCCTGAGATTCCACCTGCGACACGATAGTGACAGTGGACGGATCCACAAGGGCTTCTTTGCTTTTAGATTTCTCCTTCCGCAGTTTGTACGTAGGGGTTGAAAGCTGGAGCAATTGCTCAGGGGTTAAATTGTCACACAACTCACACTGCAACTTTAAAACACACGGGTCTTGGCCCAACCCTTTATCTCTGCATCTGGCACAACGAGAATGAGGGTCAAAAATAGCCATGATATGCCCGCAGGCTCCTTTCCTTTGTCCTGGAGATGCCATGGTAGTTTATCCAACTAACTGACAAATCGTAGCACAAAACACAATATATAACTTAAGAAATACTCAAAATAAAAAGAGTTTCCAAAATTCAAACTTTGAATATCGCGCCAAACGAAAAAAGATGCTATGACGTCACGTCCCTCTGGCGAGTGAAGCAGGAACTAGGCCACCTGGCGAGTGGAGTGTAGTGTACCGGTCCTGCCGGGGGTGAAACCCAGGACGTCTTTTCTTTCGTTTGGCGGGACCGGCTGGCGCCGGGCTATAGCTATCGTCTGGTAGGTAAGATGTATTAACGCAATGAAAATAGAATTTCATTCACTGTATCAGGATCCAAGGATGCTCTAAGCTTTGTAACTGTTAACCCAGCCACTGAAAAAACCCGTTCACTTGGGATAGATGTCCCAGGAATAGTTAAGTATTTTTTTGCCAAAGAAGCCAAATTTGGAAACCGAATTTGAGATACCTTCCACCACTCAAGTGGGTCAGCAATTCTGACAACTTCATTAAAATAATCTCTGATTTCTTGTTCAACTGAAGTGTCATTTGTGATGTCAATCACCACATCCCCCATCAAACATTCTGTGATTTTTGCCCGTTTAAGCTCAGGTTCATCACCCTCAGGCCTTTCCTGTTTGATTTCTGGAATTAAGTCAGGAACATGGTTGCCATCTGTCTGATTTATTTCATGCAAAATTTTTTCTTTGACAATGTCCCTGTGCTCTGGTCTCAGTATTTTTAAAGATTTATATCTTGGGTCTAAGGCCATTGCCATAACTGAAAGAGAATTTTGTACTGTTACTTTGGTTGGTGTACCATCAGTTGATATCCCAAACCTCTTAGTCAATCCATCTCTTATTTTATCTTTAAGATCCCGTGCCACACCTGAATCAAGTTCACTCGTTTCTAAATTTCCTACAAGATTATGTAACAGGACATAGACTTGGCTACCAGTTGGAGATTCTTCCTTCCCCAGTACTTCTGTACTGTCAAAAAATGCTTCAAGAATGGGGACAATTTCTTCCATGACTTTCCATGTGGAATCTTTCATATCAAGCCTACCCTTATCAGATTGTTTGGTGACCGAATCATCATGCAAAACAGCATAAATGGGAACTCTGAGGAGTAACAAACGTTTCATCATAAGGAAGGAAGAATTCCATCTGGTAGCCACGTCTTGTATTAGTTTCAGGGCCTTCGAGTTTGAATCTTGGTTATCAGATTGTTTCTTTAATAATGCCTGCGTAGCCAAAACAGACTGGTTAAAGTGAGCAACAAGTTTACGGCCAGCACCCAAAGCCTTACTAATTACAGGAAGTTTTAGCCCGTCTTCAACAGCCAGTTGAATAGTATGAGCAAAGCAGCCAAGATGGTTGAACTCTCCCTCCCTGGAGGCTGTATGCATATTTGCTGCATTGTCAGTAACTAGTAGGGATGGGTCGGTAGGTCCGGTATCTCGGTGTCGAGAGCATTTTACTGAAATACCGTGATGAGATTTTACAACCGCCACTTCGCTTGTCACCACATATAATGGAAGGAAGAGTTAAAATATTAGAAACATACCCAAAATCTGAAGAAATTGTAAGCTTTTATCCCATATTTTCGTCCATTTACAGTCTTTTATAAGCGATACGTTGAGCAGAACTGCCATGTTTTGGTTACGACACTTTATAACCTCAATTTCGCTTGTCAACTCATATAAATAAAGGAAAACTTAAAATATTGGAAAGAAACCAGAAATATGAAGACATTATACGTTTTTATCACATATTTTGTGCATTTATGAGCTTTTATTGCGATGTCGTTGAGGAAACGTCCATGTTTGTTTGGGGTGAACTAAAACGCGGAGTCCCGAATTCGGTACGGTTTTACATTGGCGACATCCCGATCTACATATTTTTCATACCGACCCATCCCTAGTAACTAGACAGGTGATGTTTTTTGGATCTACCTTAAAATCAGTTGTCACATCCAGAATAGCTTTAGCAATATGTACACCTGTATGACGCTCATATATATATATGGCATTTGTAGACAGGTTTTTGGCTTTCAGTGCCCAGTTGTCATCAATAAAGTGGCCCGTCACGGAAATGTAACCATCCAAAGCATTTGATGTCCAGATATCACTTGTCAGGGACATAGGCTTTCCTTTAATTTCATCCAAAACCTCGGCTTTTGCATCCACATAAATTTTGTGGAGGTACTTTGTTACTGTGGTTCTGCCAGGTAGGTTGTAATCTGGGTTCAGAGTCCTCACAAAATTTCTGAATCCAGCCCCTTCAACAATACTAAGTGGACGTGCATCCAATGCACACATGAGTGCCAAACTTCTTGTAATTTGGTCACTCTTGGCTGCACTCATTGGCTGTCTGTTCCATTTCATATCAGTCAGCGATATCTGTTTCCCCACCAATGCTGAGGCTTGTCTAAATCCACCAGAGCCTGATTTTTTTGGTTTAACACTACTTTCACCAGTGCCAGAATCAGAAATTTTCACTGATGGGTGCTTATACTGCAAGTGATTCCTCATGGAAGTTGTTCCTCCAAAATATCCCAGGCTAATATTACAGAGTTGGCATTTTGTTAACCTTTTCCCATCCTTAAGTTCAGGTTCTGTAAAATACTGCCATACTGGAGATTTAAATTTTTTATCCTTTGAAACAGTAGTCATGATTGATAATGATGACACAAAAGTTAAAGTTCAGTAAAGTTCAGTAAGATCACCAATTCTAAATCAATAGTTCAGTAATAGATGAAATTCAAGTCAATAGTTCAGTGAAATCCACCAAAGTAATTAAATTTACAAAACAAAAGTCCCTGATATATTTGAAAAATAACAGGAGATATTTTATTGATTTACTGTATGACGTGTAAAAATTTGTGACGTGTATACATGATCAATAACGTCACAATGAAGAAACTTCAAGAAAGTGTTTTGCAGTTGTTTATTGTGTGTACTAGTGTCCTTTTATGACAATAGAAAGGTATTTTTGTTTTATAAATGTAAAATATGCTGATAATTTGTAGAAACAATAAAATTATTGCAAGTAGACGAGTACTGAATTTAAACTCGAGTACCGTGCCAACTCGCGTCGTAGATTAATACTCGGTTACTCGCGGTAGCCCTACTTTAAGATAATGAGAGGGATCTGGAAAACCTTACTAGCCTGGATAATGACACTAAAACATTTAACATCCACAACAGTAAAAGTTCGATAGTTCGCTCGTTTACTGCCCAAAATTCAAGTCCGGTTGAAATGCCTGAAATGCAGGCTCCACAAAACATGTAGAAATCACCAACATCGCACCACATCCCAATGAATTCTATTTTCACCCGTCTATAAAACTTGCGTTTTATTGAGAATATTGTGAAATTTATCTAAAATATCTAAGGATTTTATATTACCACCATAGTCTCAGGAAAGTGACAAGATTTTATGTTAAATTTCTGTGTTTTTACTACACTGAAGTTTGCTAGCTGACAGAAATACCATAATTTCAAATAGCCTGACCATTGTTTCCACTAAAAGCAAGTAAATTCTATCAAAATTCCAGACTTTAAATGGTATGAACTCAGAAGCTAGTGTTTTTATCATCACTTGGTTTTCCCTCAAGGACTCCATGTATCTGGACTTGACTGTGACTAATCCTTAATTTATACACAGTCAGTACAATGTATCTGATTACTACACTTCTCATCAATTCTACTCATGGATATTAATGTACACGGCAAGATAGCATAGGTGTTGAATACACAGAACAATCTGCATAACATCTTTGTAGCACATTCATTAGTTATTATAAGAACTAGCTGACTTTAATGATGCAGCCCTGCTTCAACCAGTTCTCGGATAAAGAAGATAAAAATTCTTCCTGATAAACTGCATTAAGAACATACAGATAAGTCTTACAACCTGCTCCCAACCACTGTGATTCAAGAGGATAATAACCATACTACAGAATCACAATCACCAAAAATAAAAATACACTTTACATAGGACTGAAATGACTTCAAAGACTCTGACCCTACCTTTATACTTCTTGAGAGTTGTCCACAGGTCGTATGGCGTGTGGTCTTTGCCCGCCAGCATGCTGAAGATGACACTCTTGGCTATGGGCAGCTGACTGGGTCCAAGCTGCTGCTTTTTCTCCTGACCACCGGTCAGCCTGGGAGGTGGCTCTCCCTCAAATCTGAACGGTTCGTTCCCACTGACCACATCTGCAGGAATAAGAATACAATAAAACAATACTTGTTTAAACCTGTCATGGAACTTTGATAAGCTTCATAATTATTGGAATCACTGTTATTAGGTTAACGAAGTCACAACCAGGGAATGAACAGCAAATAGAAACCTGCTGTTTGGGTGACTTTCATTCAGGGGCATTAAAAAGAGTTTCATTACTGCTGGGAAACAACACAAAAAACAAGGCAAGAATTTCAATCAAATCAGCATACAAGGCTTAACATACATTATTCATAGATGTAAACGTATACAAGGCTGAACATATGTTACTCATTGAAGTTAACATATTCTGATGAACAATCTACCAAAAGTAAACACATTTCAAGGCTTTGGAATATTCTTTAAGAATGTGAATGATAAATCTGAAATGATTAGCGTAATTTGGTAACTAGCTAACTGCTTGCATTAATGGTTGACTAACCAGCTGTTGCTGCTGTATACCATATAGCGAGGATATACTGAAAATGTCATATGAACATGTACTCCAGATATAAACATTAACTATACATTATGTAGCGGTGGGGGGGGGGGGGTGGGGGGGGGGGGGGGGTGAGGCTGCAAGTTGCAACAAAAGCGGAAAATTTATGCAATGTGTTGGGTACATCTGATGTGCATTTGGTGATATACATAAAAAGTTACCTGGTTCAACAATGTTGGCACTGGCTAGTACTTGGGTCACCTAGTTTTCAATTCGTAGTACTAGTACAGTTAATTCTATCTTATAAAAAATAATCTGTATCCAGGACTGGGACTATGTTTGCAAACTGTGATATTACCGCTTGCTGTCTCATTGCCGATCAAAAATCAGTCACATTTAAGTAGAACCAATATTTGATAAACTCATTTCTTTGTAGCCTTTTGATCCCAATAAAACACAGTAATAATATTTTGCAAAAATCTGAAACATTCATAAATTAAAATCACAAAATTAGCCACAAATGCAAAAAAAAAATATAGTAAACAGAAAACACCTGTGGATTTTCCTGCTGTTGTCACAGTGATTATAAAATCAGCCAATCACAAACAAGGATACAGAATGGAGTGAGGTAGACGTTTGTAAAAAATGTTCAAGTTATATTTTGTTTATATTTGTGATAATTTGTATGAAGTTTCCCTTTTTTCTAATATGTGATTTTTTGGGTCTGGTTTACACTTTTGACTCCATGATCGGCAATACGATCTTTGTTTATATGCACTAGTATCTATTATATCAGGGATAGCAACACAGGGCCACTGTTACACTATATTCTCATGTAAATCAAGGCAGATATTTGTCTGATCAAATTATGCAGGAACATAATGGATGATAAATATCTAAACTGCCTTTCCCATATGTTTTAATTGGTCTTCTTAGGTACTGCTGCTGACTATTTTGGTACAAAACGGCAGAAAAATGGAGATGAAACCTCCAAAGTACGGGATGAAACATCCGTGGTACAACTTCCTGACACCTTTAGATCTGTCTATGGAATACTCTTTATTGAAGTCTGTACGCTAACATACAAATACTAATGGAAATCAGCTTTACAGGAAGCAGACAAAAATACTCCCTTAACTAGGCACTGACAACATATGTTAGCTTATTCTAATATTTTCCCTTTCACTGTGTTCTCCACAATATGTTTTCAAGAAGAAACGGCCCAAATAAATAAAATCCAAAAGATTTCTTTCCTGTTTTAAGTAAGGTATGTATGTCAATTTAAGAAACTTGTTTAAAAGTCATCCATTAAATGGAAGACGTAAAGCGAAGGGCATAGATTAGATGCTTCCAAAAATGGCAATTAATGACAATTCAAAACTGCCAATAAAAGCATCTTTAGTGCCCAGATATTGACAACAATATCTCGAATTGTGTGCTACTCCACATAAAAAGTTGAAACTGCATAACATATAACATTCAAATTTCAATATGTAACATCTGTTGGGTTTTCAACTTTTTATTGTATCTCTTAGTTCTCAGCTGATTTCAATCAAAGTGTACTTTGTACTAGATATGCAATTGTATTTTGAATCTACTGTAACACGTTGTGCAATTTTATACAGAACTGACTTGGTGTGTGAAATTTTATTATTACATAAGCAAAGAAATATGAAGAACATTGCTTGAAGCAACGGCTGTACTTGTGATCAAATAAAAGATATTACCACTGACAGATTACAGCTGGGAAGATATTGGTGACTGTAGGCTGAAGCTTACGTTTAAATTGAAGACTTATAATGGGCAATAGTACCCCAACTGAATGAAGTAAAATATGTGACATAAACGCAAACACAGGTAGATCGTTTGCCCGATGTTTTACAAATGTAATAACCAACAAAGCTACAACTTAACATATTCTCAAAAGTGACAAGCAGGGCTTAAATACTTTAATCATGTCCAGTTACTAGCTAAGTTGTATGCCTAGGGCCTAATATCCTGCAGCCTTTACAAGGACCAACCTGGACCTATGGGTCTTAATGGATGTCATGTGACACTTTTGGGCCAATCAGGAGCCACATATAACTTCAGCTTTCTAAGATTAAAAGACTTTCATTTTTCAAACAATACAAAACCCATCTCAGTATACACCACGGAATAGGTGTTAAACTACCCAGAGCTTCTTCATTTCTGATCTGATGTTGAACATTTTTTCACCATTTTATTTAGTTTCATATCTCACTTCTGGTACCTTAAGGCCTTAAAAATATAAATTAAAAGTGTACAGCTCTTTCATCACCTTCTTAAAACCCCTTAACATCTAACTACACAAGACTGGTTCAGTGCAAGCCTTTTAATGAGTACACGTGTCAGTAATACAAGCCACACAAATTGATCTTCTGATGCCAATTTTTATGACAATATTTTACCAATGCTCAAGTTGGAGGTTAGATCAGAAGCAGGGCGCTATAAATGAATATACCCACATTCTATATAGTATCTCACTCCATTCATATGCACTGAATTCTAGACTGAAACAGTGATTCACTTCACCTCTTGCTTATTGACTCTTCATTGGTGACTACCTGTTCACTTGGTTAACATTATTAAAATGGTCAAAATGCTTTTTACGAAAACTATGTCTCGACTGCTGGTTAATTATGAAACAAGCCACTCGGGATAGAAATCTACTGACTAAAGCTACATTCTACTGAATGGGGTCCTACCATACTGATACACAGATTGCCCTCACCTCGTTTAGGTAGTAACATGGCCAGTCCCTCCTTGTCCACAGCCTGTAGCACCTGTCTCAACACGTCCACATTCCTATAACTACCGCCTTTCATCAAAACATCCTCATACAGAAAGGCCGCTTTCAGCTGATTGGTGCCCAGGGATTCAATCTGGGCCTTCTGGTCGGAGGTCAAGACTCCAGCCGTATACAGCTGGTTGACCACTTGGTCCACTACCAGGTGGTCAATAAAGGTGGGCAGTTCTGTAGTCAGTTTGGTCAGCTCCTCCTCAGTCAGGTTATCAGCTAAACAACAGGGAAATGAAAAGAACTGAAATTCAGTGTTTTCTTAGATGTTCCCATCAACTGAATGTTTTCATATTTACTATTATTTTACATACTATACTTTGTGTACACAATTTGGCAAAAAAAAAAAAAAATAAATAGTACACCTTTAAATAATGTTTTGACATTGTTTGTACTTGTCTGGACTGCTATTCATTTCTGAAGTTAAAATGGCCCAACACGAACTTTTGGGAATCATCTACAAGCAATTCTGGACCAAGGATTTTTTGGTTATTGCATCCATAAGCAATATTGGAAGTGTTGTGCCTTGGCAGAAGTATGACTTCTCCTAGTGCTTGTTAACTTATGAGTAAGTGTCTAGTCATATTAATTCATCACTTACATTCAGTTCTCCATCCTGCCACATCTGGACTCGCACCCTGTCTCTGTTCAAACTCTCTACGAGTGCTGCTCACTTCCTGTTCATCCCCAGCCCCCTCCCTTCTCTCCTGTGACCTTGACCCCTGTGCAGACCTCTTTCTGACCATCAGCTTCCAGCTTGGAGTATCCGGGACAAAGGAGTACTGCTTCAGTATCTTGGCCAGGTGGTCAGACTTCACGTCATCCTCTATACGATTTAGCATTGGTGCACGGTGTGGCATCATGGTCAGTATAAAGGTGTGGTCATTACTGGGGTCAACCTCCGCCTGAAATGGTCAAACAATTCATGGAAATTTTATATCTCTTACTGAGTGGCAGCTTAATGGTAAAAGGTGGGTTTTACTTCTCCTTTAGCTAAGTGTTAACCCCTAACCCTATAAGTTTACTGAAACATGTTCTCGGTGAATCCAACATTTCAACATGAACTAGATCCAAACATACAGTCACAGTGGGACCCATTAGTGATTAAGTACCACACTCATTAACCACTAAATTCTCCTAAACAATCAGCCGGTTGTGTCTGTGATGCAAGTGTATCACACTTCATGTGACTGGCATCACTGGTCACGTGAATATGTGCACGTCTCTTAAAAATTCCTTTCACCCAAAGTCTCTACCTTTGTTTGCACACTTCTATATTCCCAAAGCAAGAGCTGACTGGTGTAATTTCTGCTTTTTTACTGAAAATTATAGTCCACAGACTTGATGATAATTAATTTTTCAAACTGCGGAAATTATGCAAACATCATATACTTGACCCTCAATGCCTACCTATCAAGACAAAAAGACATATAAGACTGACCTTCACTGAACTCAGACGGTAGTTCATGACAAGTCTTTTCTTAAGGTCATGATTGGCATCACCAATTCTTGATACCAGGATCCCTCTTAGGTCGCTGAATGGGCGACTGGATGAAATCCTGACCTCCAACTCTATGGGAACTGAAACAAAAACAAACATTGTGTCTAAGCCCCTGTTTTTATGCATGGTGGCATTGACCCACTTCTATTTAACTATGATGGTGATTACACCTCTGTATTTACCTGTGACATCAGTGACAGCCTTGCACTTACCTATGATGGGAGTGACACCCCTATGTTTATCTATGATAATAGTGACACCTCTCTGTGTACATACAATGGTAGCAACACCCATGTATTTGTCTGTAACAGCAGAGATAGCCTTGCATTTAGCTATGATGGGAGTGACAACCCAGTAATTTCCCTATTACAATGACACCCCTGTTTTATCCATGACAGCCTTGCCTTAGCTATGACAAGAGTAACACCCCTGTAATAGAGCTGAGAGTGACCTCTGCATTTTGTCAATGATGACAGTGATACCCCTATATTTGTGCATGACGGGAGTGACTTGCTGTTTGTGTATTTACCTGGCTCTCCAGACAGAGGGACGTCACCCAGTCCTATGATAGTCAAGTCCACTGGGAGCAGTTTGGCCAGCTCTGGTTGTTCCACTTCAGTCAGAGTTTTCTTGAGAAGAGCTAGATGTCTGAGAAAAAATTTATTCTTAATCAACTTTTATGAAATTTAATTTTAAGCCACAACACGCACAATATTATTAATGTTAGAAACCACCTTTGTGAGACAGATATGGATACACTGTAAATGATACAAGCTAAATCCCAAAATGCTTCCAAAGAGTACATTGCAGTATTTGAGACAGCTGCTAACTGTAATGCCGTTTAATGCCAAAATTTGAAATAATAGTGTGGGGATGATGTTAACTAGAGAACATACTCCAATGCAAGTCAAATAATAACAAAACCAACTTGAACTTTCACTACTCTTCCCTCCCCTAATTCCATTAATAACTTACCTGTATGTTCCTTTAAGAATGACCTCGGTCAACAGACAGTCCGTTTTCTTGCGTTCATTCAGAATATCATCCAGTTTGGCGAGTTCGTGCACTGTGAAGTAGTTGGGCTCATCTCTCAGGATGGCCATCACTGGACTGATTCGCATCCTCTCCACCAGCACCGCAAAGTGGCTCTGAATCTTTTGCTTGTCTGCCCCAGACAACACGGCTGTGTGACGTGCATCAATTGTCAGTTTACAATTTGGTACTTTGTTCACATAATATTGACACAAAATTCAAATAGTGTATTTCCATAACCTAAATTCTTGAAATGCAAAACTGATATACTTTGTTGTCTTCATCGCTAAAATAGGTACCCACTGAATGGAAAAGTACTCATGTCAGTTAAGGGGCAATTAGATGTGTAGTCAATTGATCATGGATGACCATTTCCACCTAAGGTGTCTGAGTTGAACAAATGTTACAGGTGTACCTGCATTCCCATAAAATAGTCTCCTAGCAAATATTTTTTAATTTTTTTTATTGAAATCCACAGCCTACAGATTTTATGAAAACCACTCCAATACAAACATTACTTCATATTTTTCCGTTTTCAAAAATATTGCCACAATTTCCTTTATTTTGAAAACTGGTACATTTTTCCAATTATGGAAAAACTAAGTCGTTTTTACAAGGTGGCTAAATACTGTTTCCAGTAATGACCTATCCTAAGAATTTTGTGCATTTTCCTTCAAAAAGCATTCGAATTCCAACTCCACAAGTGTACCGTCAGGGGTTGGTCATTGACAATTTTACAATAGTTGTTTTTTTTTTCAACATGAACATTTCTTTTCTGTATAAAACTTATTATTTATGCGCTCTTCATATATATTTGCAATTTCCATTCAATAAATTGATAAATTTGTAACATTTCTTTTGTTTCTGTTAACTACCATATTCACAGGTGGGCAATGATGTAGGAAGAGACTAAAATTAATATGTTTACAAGAATGGCATACACTTCATCCAAAAAAAGTTTTATGGTAGACTAAATATGTGAATACTACTTAAAAGTGCTCAGAATTGTGTTTTACTCGGTTCACACTAATGGAGATCTTGGCAATCCATATATTTGTAATTGCCTGCTGCCAACACCGAAACCTCATTTTCATCAATCACATTCTTAACCAAGACCTTCAGACGGTCCACTGTTTTTCTGCTTTTCACAATTTTTTAAAGAGAATTTTCATCACGTCAGTTTTACTAAAAGGGGTTTTACTGCATACTTTGACAAACTACAACCACCAGGGTAGAATCCATATATAATGCAGGAAAAGGTACCTTTAGGAAAGAGAAAAATTTGGAACTGTACTTCCATGAGAGTTACACTCTTTATACTTTACTTAAACAGTTTACACTGGAATCAAGTTCATTAAATTACTCCAAAGACACAGACACATTTTTTCACACTGATGCAGTTCTGACACTCTGTATTGTAGTATATCAGTGTAATAATTTTAGCTTAATTTGCTAATGAGCTTGCATACAGGGACGATTCAATCAAAGTGAAACTTTTCATCTCTATTACGCTCTTTATTGGAAAGTGGCAATTAGTGAAATTATTCAAAGTAAATTCCAGTTATTTTGTTATAATTTTGTGAAATTTTCTTAAAGTTTAAGCGTCTAGTTTGCAGCACTTGTACCTGATGATTAGTTTGAGTGTTCAGTCTATTTCTAAAATTCAAAACCGCTTTCCACGGCTTTCAAAACAAACAAATAACAATAAAAAAACAAGAGGAGAGTGCCCGTCAACGGGCACTGTGTCAGCTGACTGAATGTTTTTGATTTGTGAAGGTGATAATGAGAGGAAAGCATAATTATTAGGGAAAGTGCTGTACAGAAATACAGTAAATGGTAATTGAACAGCATGTTCGAAAGAAATTCCGAATCTGACAGAAGAAAAGGACAAAAAAAGTTGTGCCCTGCAAATGGTATTATGAAGGAAAGTAACAAGGTAATTGTTTAAGTGTAAAAAGTAGGTTAAAACATATTTAAAGAAATACTGCAAATGCAATATCCTTGCTCGACCTTGAAGAAGGGGTCCAAGGTCAAATCCAACCACACAAAAACATTCCCAGTCAATGATTTCCTATAGGTTGGTTTACCATCCCAAACCTCTAGGACCAATAATAAGCGAGTTATAAGCACTTTTAAGTTTGGCTGTCCTCATTTAACCTTGAGGGAGGGGTCCAAAGATCAATCTGACCACACCAAAAAATTCCCAGCCCATGATTTCCTATAGGATGGTTTACCATCCCAAACCTCTAGGACCAATAATAAGCGAGTTATAGGCACTTTTAAGTTTTGCTATCCCTGTTTGACCTTGAAGGAGGGGTCCAAGGTCAAATCCGACAACACCAAAAGATTCCCAGCTCATGATTTCCTGTAGGTTGGTTACCATCCCAAACATGTAGGACCAATAATAAGCGAGTTATAAGCAATTTTAAGTTTGGCTATCTTCGTTTGACCTTGAAGGAGGGGTCCAAGGTCAAATCTGACCACACCAATAGATTCCCAGCCAATGATTTTCTATAGGTTGGTTTCCATTCCAAACCTCTAAGACCAATAATAAGCGAGTTATAAGCACTTTTAAGTTTGGCTATCCTCGTTTGACCTTGAAGAAGAGGTCCAAGGTAAAATCGGAACACATCAACAGATTCCCAGCCCATGATCTCCTGTATGTCTGTTTACCATCCCAAACCTCTAAGACCAATAATAAGTGAGTTATAAGCACTTTTAAGTTTGGCTATTCTCGTTTGACCTTGAAGGAGTGGTCAAAGGTCAAATCTGACCACACCAAAAGATTCTCAGCCCATTTCCTACAGGTTGGTTTACCATCCCAAACCTCTAGGACCAATAATAAGGGAGATATAAGCACTTTTCATGACTGACAAAGAAACACCTGTGGCGGCCATCTTGTTTTTCAAAATGAGGCCAAAAATATTCCCAGTCAAGATTTTATAATGAGGAACATATCCTGCGAATTTCAGATCTCTACCTATAATACCCTTTCCTCTAGAGGGCCAACAAAAGTCCTTGTTTGAAGTCGAATAAACGTCCCTGGCGGCCATCTTGTTTTTCAAAAATATTCCCAGGCAACATTTTATGGTTATTAATATATTCTGCAAACTTGAGAAGGCTAGCTATAATATTTTTTTCATTAGAGCGGTAATGGTGAAATCTCTCTACACACTGCGGCTATCCAGTGGATACAATGATTTACTCAATAGTGAGAACCTGAAAGTAGCTATTGCTCAGCTATAGCATGACATAGAGGTCTGCAATTTCACTATGATATAACTGACCAAAAATTATGTGAATAACATATTTAAACAAAATACTCTAAATGTAATAGTTTTCAAGTTACAACTGATTTACTCAACAGTCAGTACCTGAAAATTGCAAATTTAATAAGTAAATTAAATTTTTATAAGTTAATACCCTATCCAATGGACAATTGCTTTACCGGTCGGCGCGACCGGTCCCGCCAAATGCCAGAAAAAGACGTCCTGTATATAATACCAGCAGGACCGGTCAGTAGTGTGCATTCGCTAGGTGGCGCATCATACTTGC
The DNA here is from genome assembly GCA_964017235.1 of Sabellastarte sp. h YS-2021. Taxonomy (NCBI): domain Eukaryota; kingdom Metazoa; phylum Annelida; class Polychaeta; order Sabellida; family Sabellidae; genus Sabellastarte; species Sabellastarte sp. h YS-2021. The sequence continues at coordinate 96,785,895 of OZ024936.1, read as the reverse complement.
TTCCTGTCTAGACAGAGTGACGTAAGTTCATCTTTTTCGTTGTCTAAACAGGTTTAGACCCCTAGTAAGCTGATAGCGGGGTCGGTTGGGAGGGCCTTGCCTGTCCATTGGATAGGGTATTAACTTATAAAAATTTAATTTACTTATTAAATTTGCAATTTTATTGCGTTAATACATCCTATCCAATGGACAATTGCTGAATAACTACCGCTTGGTCGGCGGGTAAGTTACTAGGGACTTAGAATGAACTCATAAATGGTAACAAAATTTTACCCTACGGTCTAGGCTGACTTAGTCAGGAGACCTATAGGTCCATGGTGGTTACCAGAGCCCGGTTGATGGGGCTATACCAGCATTGCCCCCCCCCCCCCCCCCCTTTACAGACCTGCTCTGAGGTAGGGGAAGAGAGGGATGAGTTCAGTCCTAGAAGGCAAATAAACCTCCCGAAGGAAGCATGTCAATTAGATTCCTGAGCTATTTACATGTATATGTACATGTATACAAATCTCAATATAAGGGCTATTTGTGGATCTGCTGAGCAGCCACTACTAGGCCCAAGTAAAGAGGCTCTAAATCAGCCCTAGCCACATCCTTCAGAACTGTGTGAAGGTGATATATAACTTACAGTGGAAGGCTGAGAGGACTGTTCTAAGGAGACTCCCGACTGGGATGCATTAGAAGCAGCAAAGGCCCTAACATCATGGGCTTTGACCTGATGTAAGGCGAGGGCTTGCTGGTCAGAGAGCTCATAGCATAGGATCACAGTAGTTTGATCCACGAGATGGTGGCAGAAGAGATGTCCTTGTCGAAACCTTTCTTGGAAGGAGACAATGACCAGCTCCTTGTTATGCCCAAGATCTGAGGTCCTACCCAGATGGTAACACAGGGCTCTGACTGGACACAAGGACCTGTGACTTATCCAGAGTGGGGATCAGGGCTGCATTAACCACGGGGCCACACTGTCTGGACTCTCTTTGGCCAGCTGATTCTTGGAAGGAAGGCTGGCTGAGGGCTAGAAAGACACCATGGACCAGTCTGGTGTCTGAGGTTGTTATGCAGCCAAGCATGGATCTCACTCTTCGCTTGCCTGAACCCAAGGCCAACAGGAAGACAGTCTTGATAGTCAAGTGCTTCAGGGAGGCCTCCTTAAAGGGTTCAAAAGGAGCCTTGTTAGCTGGAGAACCAGGGAAAGGTTCCAAGAGAGGATGCCCCTCTTCCCTTGGATCTGTCTCTGTGGAACTATCCAGATGAGTGAGATTTTCATCTTGCTGACATTAATGGGCAAATTTCCCAATTGTAAACAATGGCTGGTCTATAGCCATCAATGGTGCCCGGCTGTAACTTCCTGTCTTGAAAAAAAACTAGAGGATCGCTCGCAAAAAAAAAAAGATAATGTTTTTGCATAGCAAAAACAAAGCGTCCCAAAAAGGATATAAAGGGGAGTGCTAAAGTATTAAGAAAATGCTTTGTTTCTAGCCTTATACTGTTGTGGCAACCAAAGTCAGCGCAGTCTGCTCTATGTAGCACGGTTTTCAAGATATAAGCATTTTTGTGTTTTGCAAAAAATAAAAAAATTAAAAATGTCCGCTATATTTGGCGAGACAAAAATATTTTGAAAATTGGCATGGCTACTCTGCAGAGATACCCAGCAGGTCAAAAATTTTGTTGAGTTCGCTCCATATAGCACGGTTTTCGAGATATAAGCATTTTTGTGTTTTGCAAAAACTTTGAAAATTCAAAATGGCCACCATTTTTGGGGAGACAAAAATTTATGTCAAGACCACTGCCGTGGTGTGTATCTCCCGCCGAGCATTAAAGCAGAAGAAATAGCTTTTCCGAGATATTCACAATTTTTCATTTTCGTGTGTGAAAGGTCTTCCAAAAGTAGGTGAATGAGTTATTTGAGAAAAATTGGCTATCTGCAATACTATTAAGAGATAATTCACATTTACTCATTTTGAGTAGGTGAATAATTATCTATGGGTCTGAAACTTCACTAAGTGAAAGCTCTCCCAAAAGTAGGTGAATGAGTTATTTGAGAAAAATTGGCTATCTGCAATACTTTTAGAGATAATTCGCATTTACTCATTTTGAGTAGGTGAGTAATTAGCTATGGGTCTGAAACTTCACCAAGTGAAAGCTCTCCCACAAGTAGGTGAATGAGTTATTTGAGAAAAATTGGCTATCTGCAATACTTTTAGAGATAATTCACATTTACTCATTTTGAGTAGGTGAATAATTAGCTATGGGTCTGAAACTTCACCAAGTGAAAGCTCTGCCAAAAGTAGGTGAATGAGTTATTTGAGAAAAAGTGGCTATCTGCAATACTTTTAGAGATAATTCGCATTTACTCATTTTGAGTAGGTGAGTAATTAGCTATGGGTCTGAAACTTCACAAAGTGAAAGCTCTCCCAAAAGTAGGTGAATGAGTTATTTGAGAAAAATTGGCTATCTGCAATACTTTTAGAGATAATTCGCATTTACTCATTTTGAGTAGGTGAGTAATTAGCTATGGGTCTGAAACTTCACCAAGTGAAAGCTCTCCCAAAAGTAGGTGAATGATTTATTTGAGAAAAATTGGCTATCTGTAATACTTTTAGAGATAATTCACATTTACTCATTTTGAGTAGGTGAGTAATTAGCTATGGGTCTGAAACTTCACCAAGTGAAAGCTCTCCCAAAAGTAGGTGAATGATTAATTTGAGAAAAATTGGGTATCCGCAATACTTTTAGAGATAATTCGCATTTACTCATTTTGAGTAGGTGAGTAATTAGCTATGGGTCTGAAACTTCACAAAGTGAAAGCTCTCCCAAAAGTAGGTGAATGAGTTATTTGAGAAAAATTGGCTATCTGCAATACTTTTACAGATAATTCGCATTTACTCATTTTGAGTAGGTGAGTAATTAGCTATGGGTCTGAAACTTCACCAAGTGAAAGCTCTCCCAAAAGTAGGTGAATGAGTTATTTGAGAAAAATTGGCTATCTGCAATACTTTTAGAGATAATTCACATTTACTCATTTTCAGTAGGTGAGTAATTAGCTATGGGTCTGAAACTTCACCAAGTGAAAGCTCTCCCCAAAGTAGGTGAATGAGTTATTTGAGAAAAATTGGCTATCTGCAATACTTTTAGAGATAATTCGCATTTACTCATTTTGAGTAGGTGAATAATTAGCTATGGGTCTGAAACTTCACCAAGTGAAAGCTCTCCCAAAAGTACGTGAATGATTAATTTGACAAAAATTGGCTATCTGCAATACTTTTAGAGATAATTCGCATTTACTCATTTTGAGTAGGTGAGTAATTAGCTATGGGTCTGAAACTTCACCAAGTGAAAGCTCTCCCAAAAGTAGGTGAATGAGTTATTTGAGAAAAATTGGCTATCTGCAATACTTTTAGAGATAATTCGCATTTACTCATTTTGAGTAGGTGAGTAATTAGCTATGGGTCTGAAACTTCACCAAGTGAAAGCTCTCCCACAAGTAGATGAATGAGTATTTGATAAAAATTGGGTATCCGCAATACTTTTACAGATAATTAGCATTTACTCATTTTGAGTAGGTGAGTAATTAGCTATGGGTCTGAAACTTCACCAAGTGAAAGCTCTCCCACAAGTAGGTGAATGAGTTATTTGAGAAAAATTGGCTATCTGCAATACTTTTAGAGATAATTCACATTTACTCATTTTGAGTAGGTGAATAATTAGCTATGGGTCTGAAACTTCACCAAGTGAAAGCTCTGCCAAAAGTAGGTGAATGAGTTATTTGAGAAAAATTGGCTATCTGCAATACTTTTAGAGATAATTCGCATTTACTCATTTTGAGTAGGTGAGTAATTAGCTATGGGTCTGAAACTTCACAAAGTGAAAGCTCTCCCAAAAGTAGGTGAATGAGTTATTTGAGAAAAATTGGCTATCTGCAATACTTTTACAGATAATTCGCATTTACTCATTTTGAGTAGGTGAGTAATTAGCTATGGGTCTGAAACTTCACCAAGTGAAAGCTCTCCCAAAAGTAGGTGAATGATTTATTTGAGAAAAATTGGCTATCTGTAATACTTTTAGAGATAATTCACATTTACTCATTTTGAGTAGGTGAGTAATTAGCTATGGGTCTGAAACTTCACCAAGTGAAAGCTCTCCCAAAAGTAGGTGAATGATTAATTTGAGAAAAATTGGGTATCCGCAATACTTTTAGAGATAATTCGCATTTACTCATTTTGAGTAGGTGAGTAATTAGCTATGGGTCTGAAACTTCACCAAGTGAAAGCTCTCCCAAAAGTAGGTGAATGAGTTATTTGAGAAAAATTGGCCATCTGCAATACTTTTACAGATAATTCGCATTTACTCATTTTGAGTAGGTGAGTAATTAGCTATGGGTCTGAAACTTCACCAAGTGAAAGCTCTCCCAAAAGTAGGTGAATGAGTTATTTGAGAAAAATTGGGTATCCGCAATACTTTTAGAGATAATTCGCATTTACTCATTTTGAGTAGGTGAGTAATTAGCTATGGGTCTGAAACTTCACCAAGTGAAAGCTCTCCCAAAAGTAGGTGAATGAGTTATTTGAGAAAAATTGGCTATCTGCAATACTTTTAGAGATAATTCACATTTACTCATTTTGAGTAGGTGAGTAATTAGCTATGGGTCTGAAACTTCACCAAGTGAAAGCTCTCCCCAAAGTAGGTGAATGAGTTATTTGAGAAAAATTGGCTATCTGCAATACTTTTAGAGATAATTCGCATTTACACATTTTGAGTAGGTGAGTAATTAGCTATGGGTCTGAAACTTCACCAAGTGAAAGCTCTCCCAAAAGTACGTGAATGATTAATTTGACAAAAATTGGCTATCTGCAATACTTTTAGAGATAATTCGCATTTACTCATTTTGAGTAGGTGAGTAATTAGCTATGGGTCTGAAACTTCACCAAGTGAAAGCTCTCCCAAAAGTAGGTGAATGAGTTATTTGAGAAAAATTGGCTATCTGCAATACTTTTAGAGATAATTCGCATTTACTCATTTTGAGTAGGTGAGTAATTAGCTATGGGTCTGAAACTTCACCAAGTGAAAGCTCTCCCACAAGTAGATGAATGAGTATTTGATAAAAATTGGGTATCCGCAATACTTTTACAGATAATTAGCATTTACTCATTTTGAGTAGGTGAATAAATAGCTATGGGTCTGAAACTTCACAGAGTGAAAGCTCTCCCAAAAGTAGGTGAATGAGTTATTTGAGAAAAATTGGCTATCTGCAATACTTTTAGAGATAATTCGCATTTACTCATTTTGAGTAGGTGAATAATTAGCTATAGGTCTGAAACTTCACCAAGTGAAAGCTCTGCCAAAAGTAGGTGAATGAGTTATTTGAGAAAAATTGGCTATCTGCAATACTTTTAGAGATAATTCGCATTTACTCATTTTGAGTAGGTGAGTAATTAGCTATGGGTCTGAAACTTCACAAAGTGAAAGCTCTCCCAAAAGTAGGTGAATGAGTTATTTGAGAAAAATTGGCTATCTGCAATACTTTTAGAGATAATTCGCATTTACTCATTTTGAGTAGGTGAGTAATTAGCTATGGGTCTGAAACTTCACCAAGTGAAAGCTCTCCCAAAAGTAGGTGAATGATTAATTTGAGAAAAATTGGCTATCTGCAATACTTTTAGAGATAATTCGCATTCACTCATTTTGAGTAGGTGAGTAATTAGCTATGGGTCTGAAACTTCACCAAGTGAAAGCTCTCCCAAAAGTAGGTGAATGAGTTATTTGAGAAAAATTGGCCATCTGCAATACTTTTACAGATAATTCGCATTTACTCATTTTGAGTAGGTGAGTAATTAGCTATGGGTCTGAAACTTCACCAAGTGAAAGCTCTCCCAAAAGTAGGTGAATGAGTTATTTGAGAAAAATTGGCTATCTGCAATACTTTTAGAGATAATTCACATTTACTCATTTTCAGTAGGTGAGTAATTAGCTATGGGTCTGAAACTTCACCAAGTGAAAGCTCTCCCAAAAGTAGGTGAATGATTAATTTGAGAAAAATTGGCTATCTGCAATACTTTTACAGATAATTCGCATTTACTCATTTTGAGTAGGTGAGTAATTAGCTATGGGTCTGAAACTTCACCAAGTGAAAGCTCTCCCAAAAGTAGGTGAATGAGTTATTTGAGAAAAATTGGCCATCTGCAATACTTTTACAGATAATTCGCATTTACTCATTTTGAGTAGGTGAGTAATTAGCTATGGGTCTGAAACTTCACCAAGTGAAAGCTCTCCCAAAAGTAGGTGAATGAGTTATTTGAGAAAAATTGGCTATCTGCAATACTTTTAGAGATAATTCACATTTACTCATTTTGAGTAGGTGAGTAATTAGCTATGGGTCTGAAACTTCACCAAGTGAAAGCTCTCCCAAAAGTAGGTGAATGAGTTATTTGAGAAAAATTGGCTATCTGCAATACTTTTAGAGATAATTCACATTTACTCATTTTCAGTAGGTGAGTAATTAGCTATGGGTCTGAAACTTCACCAAGTGAAAGCTCTCCCAAAAGTAGGTGAATGAGTTATTTGAGAAAAATTGGCTATCTGCAATACTTTTAGAGATAATTCGCATTTACTCATTTTGAGTAGGTGAGTAATTAGCTATGGGTCTGAAACTTCACCAAGTGAAAGCTCTCCCACAAGTAGATGAATGAGTATTTGATAAAAATTGGGTATCCGCAATACTTTTACAGATAATTAGCATTTACTCATTTTGAGTAGGTGAATAAATAGCTATGGGTCTGAAACTTCACAGAGTGAAAGCTCTCCCAAAAGTAGGTGAATGAGTTATTTGAGAAAAATTGGCTATCTGCAATACTTTTAGAGATAATTCACATTTACTCATTTTGAGTAGGTGAATAATTAGCTATGGGTCTGAAACTTCACCAAGTGAAAGCTCTGCCAAAAGTAGGTGAATGATTAATTTGAGAAAACTTGGCTATCTGCAATACTTTTAGAGATAATTCGCATTTACTCATTTTGAGTAGGTGAGTAATTAGCTATGGGTCTGAAACTTCACCAAGTGAAAGCTCTCCCAAAAGTAGGTGAATGAGTTATTTGAGAAAAATTGGCCATCTGCAATACTTTTACAGATAATTCGCATTTACTCATTTTGAGTAGGTGAGTAATTAGCTATGGGTCTGAAACTTCACCAAGTGAAAGCTCTCCCAAAAGTAGGTGAATGAGTTATTTGAGAAAAATTGGCTATCTGCAATACTTTTAGAGATAATTCACATTTACTCATTTTCAGTAGGTGAGTAATTAGCTATGGGTCTGAAACTTCACCAAGTGAAAGCTCTCCCCAAAGTAGGTGAATGAGTTATTTGAGAAAAATTGGCCATCTGCAATACTTTTACAGATAATTCGCATTTACTCATTTTGAGTAGGTGAGTAATTAGCTATGGGTCTGAAACTTCACCAAGTGAAAGCTCTCCCAAAAGTAGGTGAATGAGTTATTTGAGAAAAATTGGCTATCTGCAATACTTTTAGAGATAATTCACATTTACTCATTTTCAGTAGGTGAGTAATTAGCTATGGGTCTGAAACTTCACCAAGTGAAAGCTCTCCCAAAAGTAGGTGAATGATTAATTTGAGAAAAATTGGCTATCTGCAATACTTTTACAGATAATTCGCATTTACTCATTTTGAGTAGGTGAGTAATTAGCTATGGGTCTGAAACTTCACCAAGTGAAAGCTCTCCCAAAAGTAGGTGAATGAGTTATTTGAGAAAAATTGGCCATCTGCAATACTTTTACAGATAATTCGCATTTACTCATTTTGAGTAGGTGAGTAATTAGCTATGGGTCTGAAACTTCACCAAGTGAAAGCTCTCCCAAAAGTAGGTGAATGAGTTATTTGAGAAAAATTGGCTATCTGCAATACTTTTAGAGATAATTCACATTTACTCATTTTGAGTAGGTGAGTAATTAGCTATGGGTCTGAAACTTCACCAAGTGAAAGCTCTCCCAAAAGTAGGTGAATGAGTTATTTGAGAAAAATTGGCTATCTGCAATACTTTTAGAGATAATTCACATTTACTCATTTTCAGTAGGTGAGTAATTAGCTATGGGTCTGAAACTTCACCAAGTGAAAGCTCTCCCAAAAGTAGGTGAATGAGTTATTTGAGAAAAATTGGCTATCTGCAATACTTTTAGAGATAATTCGCATTTACTCATTTTGAGTAGGTGAGTAATTAGCTATGGGTCTGAAACTTCACCAAGTGAAAGCTCTCCCACAAGTAGATGAATGAGTATTTGATAAAAATTGGGTATCCGCAATACTTTTACAGATAATTAGCATTTACTCATTTTGAGTAGGTGAATAAATAGCTATGGGTCTGAAACTTCACAGAGTGAAAGCTCTCCCAAAAGTAGGTGAATGAGTTATTTGAGAAAAATTGGCTATCTGCAATACTTTTAGAGATAATTCACATTTACTCATTTTGAGTAGGTGAATAATTAGCTATGGGTCTGAAACTTCACCAAGTGAAAGCTCTGCCAAAAGTAGGTGAATGATTAATTTGAGAAAACTTGGCTATCTGCAATACTTTTAGAGATAATTCGCATTTACTCATTTTGAGTAGGTGAGTAATTAGCTATGGGTCTGAAACTTCACCAAGTGAAAGCTCTCCCAAAAGTAGGTGAATGAGTTATTTGAGAAAAATTGGCCATCTGCAATACTTTTACAGATAATTCGCATTTACTCATTTTGAGTAGGTGAGTAATTAGCTATGGGTCTGAAACTTCACCAAGTGAAAGCTCTCCCAAAAGTAGGTGAATGAGTTATTTGAGAAAAATTGGCTATCTGCAATACTTTTAGAGATAATTCACATTTACTCATTTTCAGTAGGTGAGTAATTAGCTATGGGTCTGAAACTTCACCAAGTGAAAGCTCTCCCCAAAGTAGGTGAATGAGTTATTTGAGAAAAATTGGCTATCTGCAATACTTTTAGAGATAATTCGCATTTACTCATTTTGAGTAGGTGAGTAATTAGCTATGGGTCTGAAACTTCACCAAGTGAAAGCTCTCCCAAAAGTACGTGAATGATTAATTTGACAAAAATTGGCTATCTGCAATACTTTTAGAGATAATTCGCATTTACTCATTCTGAGTAGGTGAGTAATTAGCTATGGGTCTGAAACTTCACCAAGTGAAAGCTCTCCCAAAAGTAGGTGAATGAGTTATTTGAGAAAAATTGGCTATCTGCAATACTTTTAGAGATAATTCGCATTTACTCATTTTGAGTAGGTGAGTAATTAGCTATGGGTCTGAAACTTCACCAAGTGAAAGCTCTCCCAAAAGTAAGTGAATGAGTTATTTGAGAAAAATTGGCTATCTGCAATACTTTTAGAGATAATTCGCATTTACTCATTTTGAGTAGGTGAGTAATTAGCTATGGGTCTGAAACTTCACCATGTGAAAGCTCTCCCACAAGTAGATGAATGAGTTATTTGATAAAAATTGGGTATCCTCAATACTTTTACAGATAATTAGCATTTACTCATTTTGAGTAGGTAAATAATTAGCTATGGGTCTGAAACTTCACCATGTGAAAGCTCTCCCAAAAGTAGGTGAATGAGTTATTTGAGAAAAATTGGCTATCTGCAATACTTTTAGAGATAATTCGCATTTACTCATTTTGAGTAGGTGAGTAATTGGCTATGGGTCTGAAACTTCACCATGTGAAAGCTCTTCCAAAAGTAGGTGAATGAGTTATTTGAGAAAAATTGGCCATCTGCAATACTTTTAGAGGTAATTCGCATTTACTCTTTTTGAGTAGGTGAGCAATTAGCTATGGGTCTGAAACTTCACCAAGTGAAAGCTCTTTGGGATAGCTGCTCTGCAGAGATACCCTGAAGATAAAAAATTTCGTCGAAATCGCTCTATGTAGCACGGTTTTCGAAATATTAGCATTTTTGTGTTTTGCAATTTTTGTGCAAAAATTCGAAAATTCAAAATGGCCGCTATTTTTGGCAAGACAAAATTTTTTTGAAACTGGCATGGCTACTCTGCAGAGATACCCTGTGGGTCAAAAATTTCGTCGAAATCGCTCTATCTAGCACGGTTTTCGAGATATAAGCATTTTTGTGTTTTGCAATTTTGCGAAAAATGCGAAAATTCAAAATGGCCGCCATTTTTTGCGAGAAATTTTTTGTTTGAAAATTGGCATGGCTACTCTGCAGAGATACCCTGCGGGTCAAAAATTTCGTTGAAATCGCTCTATCTAGCACAGTTTTCAAGATATAAGCATTTTTGTGTTTTGCAATTTTTGCGAAAATTTCGAAAATTCAAAATGGCCGCCATTTTTGGCGAGACAAAAATTTTTTGAAAATTGGGAAAAGTACTCCGCAGAGATATCCTGCGGGTCAAAAATTTTGTCGAAATTGCTCTATCTAGCACGGTTTTTGAGATATAAGCATTTTTGTGTTTTGCAATTTTTGCGAAAATTTCGAAAATTCAAAATGGCCGCCATTTTGGGCGAGAGAAAATTTTTTTGAAAATTGGGAAAACTACTCCGCAGAGATACCCTGTGGGTCAAAAATTTCGTCGAAATCGCTCTATCTAGCACGGTTTTCGAGATATAAGCATTTTTGTGTTTTCCTTATTTGGAAAATTCGTAATGATTAATTAATCATTAATTACTCAGCCATTTCTTGACCAATCAATGCCAAAATCTAATGATTTCCAGATTTTAATAGAATGAATGTATTTGCCAAGTTTCAGGTGAATTGATAAAATTCCTTTCAAGTTATCATCCGGACAAGCTTCCCCATCGAAAAAAGACATTTTTGGTCATGTGACCTCTCTGATTGGTTGAAATGTCACTGCAGCATATTCAAAAAAATTCCCCAAGGCTACTGCCCAAACCTGCCACATTTGAAAAGAATCCGCCTAACGGTTACAGAGTTATAAGGAAAACAAAATGCGGAGCCGGCGGAGCCGGCGGAGCCAGAAGCTCTCCCATACACAAACAAGTGTCCCTTGCGGGACGCTTAAAAAGGTACACAAGGAAGTCAGCTATGGCTTTTAAAAAGGTGGTGCCCAGAAGTCCACCTGATTACTGAGGTACTACTTGTAAAACATATGGTCCACTTTGCCTCATAGACCGATCTGGTTGATCCTCTTGAGGAGCCTCAATTCGAGCTGCCACTGCCCCAGGGAAGCCCTGCTTCCTTGGTAGCTGGGGCTCTAGGGGCCAGGCATGTAGATTCAGATTTACCAGGTTCCTGTGAAGGGTCTGGTTGAGTAGCTGAATCAAAGGTCAGGCAGAAAGTGCATGCACAGTGTGATCTGACTGGACATGGTTACCAGGTCCCAGAACCAAGGCGTGTTGGACCACCCTGGTGCAATCAGAATGAGTTTGTTGCACGGGTGGTCTTGCAACTTTCCCACCACTTTGCCCAAGATAGATACTGGTGGGAAGGCAAATGGGTCCAGATCCTCCCAAGGTAGACTGAGGGCATCTACTGCCCAGGCTTGTGGATCTGGAACTGGTGAGACAGAGATGTAGTTATTGAACCTGGTGGCAAACAGGTCCACTTGAGGATGCTGCCACCGGGAGCATATTGTTTGAATACCTCTGGATGGAGGGACCATTTTGTTTGAATGGTCTGTCCTAGCCTGGATAGCTTGTCTGCTATCACATTCAGCCGGCTGTGGATGTGTCGGGTTCAGAGTCACCCGTGTTTGGTACACCAGGTCAGAATTCTCCACAAGAGGGCCTAAAGAGGGTCAAATTTCATTCCCCCCTTTATACAGAGAACCACCATGGGGTTATCCGTAGCTACAACAGCAATATTGTTCAAGCACAGGTTTTGGAACTCTTTAGGGCCAAAAGACCACCTTTAATTCCAGATATTAAAGTGTAACTTGCTTCGGAAGGGGCCAGGTTCCCCTTGCAGCGTGTTCCCGTAAGTGAGCACCCACCCTTCTTAATGCACCTATAAGGATTTGCAGAGCATATTCAGTAGGTGTAATGGTTGACCTTGAAGCACATGGTCTTCCTGCAGCCACCATTTTAACTGAGGGTGGAGTGAACTGGGATCACCTTTTGGTGATTCAGGTACTCTCCAGCTTTTTTATCAAGTGCCACTGTATCGGCCTGATAAGGAAGGCCACCTATGTGGACGGGCTTTGCTATGGCTGCCAGTAATGCAATCAGGGGCATGAGCCGCTGGACAGGGTATGTTGTCCGGAGAGAAGTTTCTGGATTGCAGATAACGTCTGCAAATGCTCTAGGGTGGGCCTCACCTTGCCCTCTTTCAGGCTGAACTGGAAGCCTCTCAAGTCGAAGGCTTGCTCGAGGTCCAGTTCTAATTTTCCATGATACCATTCAAACTTTCTCCTGACACAAAGCTACTAGAGATTGTGTACGTTGGAGACCAGTTTGGTGAGAACTGGCATTTCCTTGTTGGTTGAAAGGGGCGAGGGAGTATGCAACCTTGAGGTTAGCCACTCCTCTGGCTGAAGAGAGGTTCCTGAAATTCCATCTGAATCATTAGGATACTGAACCAAAAACCTGCCTGGAGAACTGGTCAAACTGGTTGTTTCCGGAAGGGGAGGGTGTAGCCTTCCTGGGAGGTTCATATAAAACTTGGGGCTGGCCCCTAGGGCGGCCCAAGTTTGAACAGGCAGGTTGGTGCAAAAATACCAGTGTCAACACTGGCGACAGGTCCACTGATCCACACAGTAGGAAACCATCCAAAGGGGATCTGTGACCTAAGGTCATTTCCACAGAACCCCACTGTAGAAATACTAATAGCCATTTATGAACACTGTGACCTCCGGTCCGATTAACAGATAAAATTCACATTGCCTGAGTTGTGAAAAAACCGGAAAAGGGTTGTAATCTTGAGGGAAAGCTTGAGTTTGCAAACTCAGGCCCCTGGTGTCAGCTGACACTGGTCACAAGCTGGGTAAAAGGCAAGCTGGGTTTGCCAGATTTGGAGGCTGGATTAATGGTATCTCACTGGAACTAGCAACAAAAACTGATGAACCTCTAGAATAACTGGTACAGCAGACTTCTTGTTGGCAGTAGTCTAACCAGTCTGGTTGAGTTCCGCATCTCACTGGCAAGAGTAACTGGCTGGTGTGGCCGACAGGTAGTTGTACAAGAATTTTTTTTTTTTTTTTATATATCTAGTCACTTGAACCAGCTAGGAGGTCCTGACAGTAGGCTGGCTGACTGGTCCGGCAGGTTGAGACAGCCATCTCACCAGGACGAGTGACTGGTCTAAGAATTTCTCTGTAACCAGATTCCTCAGGCAGCAACTGGTTGGTCTAGGATGGCCATTTGGACCCATAAAACACTTTCGCTGGTCTGTTAGCCAGTCCTGTGGGCCTGCCCAGTACCAGGGCCTAACCGGTTATAGGTTAAGCAATGCTCTGTAACCGGTTCCTGGTGGATCCACAGTTCTGCGAAAAAACTCATTTGAGCTGGCAGAACTGGGCGACTATGTCTCAGCAGGGGTAGGCTTATCTGAAAGAACTGCCTTTTCCTGTCTGTAAAGGTGGAATCATTAGGTTTTCTTTCAGGTTTTAACCGGTAAGCCATTTAACTGGTAAAGAACCGGTAAACTGGTGCTTCTCTGTAACCAAGAATTCAGACAGTCACAGGTCTGTATAATAATTTGATCACTTGGTGGATCTGTCAATCCGGTAAGCTGGTGTTCCAGTTTCAGGTTTCTTCACCGGAATTTCTCTGTCTATAAGCCAGACCAGTAGACTCTGTAACCGGCTTGGTATGAAGCTACTGGTCCATGGTTGTGTAAGCCAGAACCCGGTCGGTCGGTTCTGTAACCGGTTGGTTGAGGCAATTTACTGAAGAACTTCCTGTCTATCTGACTGTCATTGGCAAATCTCTGTAACTGGTGACCCTGTTGTCCTCAATGGACTTGTTGACTTAAGTTGCCTTCTGCCCATGGGAACAACTGATTTCTCTGTAACCCATGAGTCTGCTGTCAGCACTGGGATGGTGGGAGCAGCAGATATCTCAGCAACTGGTAAATTCTCCCTGTAACCGGTAAATTCTGTAACCAGTGAGCCTGCTGTCAGCACTGGGATGGTGGGAGAGCAGATCTCTCTGTAACTGGTAAATTCTCTCTGTAGCCGGTAAACTCTGTAACCAGTGAGCCTGCTGTCAGCACTGGGGTGGTGGGAGCAGCAGATCTCTCTGTAACCGGTAAATTCTCTCTGTAACCGGTAACCTGTGTAACCAGTGAGCCTGCTGTCAGCACTGGGATGGTGGGAGCAGCAGATCTCTCTGTAACCGGTAAATTCTCTCTGTAACCGGTAACCTGTGTAACCAGTGAGCCTGCTGTCAGCACTGGGATGGTGGGAGCAGCAGATCTCTCTGTAACCAGTAAATTCTCTGTAACCAGATTCTTGAAGAGCCCAGGGTCAGTCTGGCTAATTCACCTGTATTTTCTGCCTGTAAACCGGTCTGGTGGGCTCTGTAACCAGCCCATGGAAAGCACACTGGTCAAAGAAGGCTGTGTAGCCGGCACCTAGTGTGTGGGCTCTGTAACCGGTATTGTAGGCAGCATCAACTCAGTGGCTTGGATAGCTAGCTGGAGCAACTTTTATAACCGGTTCCCAGTAGGCCCATCCTCTGTAACCGGTTGGTAGATCTTCTTACTCTCAACCTGCCCCAGTACCCGTACCAAGGTAGGGTCAAAGGGGGGGAGAGGGCTAGCTGGAGACCCCACCGGTAGTCTGAGCAGAGCTGGTACCGGTAAAATTCAGCACAAGGGGTCATCTTCTTCTTGCTAGCTGAACCGGTCACACTTGGGGATCTGTGGAGCCACAATTTCTTCTGCTAGCCTTGCCGGTCGTGTATGGAGATCTGTGAAGTCACATGACCGGCACTTCCAAAACACGCAGATTGCTGTGACCAAATGTCATCTAATTTCCTCACACCAACAGACTAGTTGCTGGATTTCTTCTTGCCAGTTAAAAATGGGTGTTGATTTATAAATGGTCGTCTTCTTCTGATGAAAACTTCTGTTGAAAAACACGATTCCTCCATTGTTAAAAGCGCATCACGTGACCTCCATAGTTGAATGCGTATCACGATGACCAGGTCTGTGTCACGTGACCAGCATAAGCTGGAAGTGATGACGTCAGATGATGCATTCTTCTTTCCTTCTAATTTCTTCTCGTCGACATACACTCCGTGTTACTCGACTAAGTAGAATTAAATGGAGGGTGAATCGTGGAAAATACACGCTTCTGATTAGAAGAAGGAATGCTGCAGGGACGACACACGAGCTTTCACCCACGACTCGTCTCGACGACAAGACGAAGGAAAATCTTCAAAAACTGGCTATAAATTGCTGGATAATGCCTCGTTTAAGTCCTGGAGAGGCCATGATATGTAAGTAACACAAAATATATATTTTCAGATGAAAATAAGCTGTAAATTCGTAGAATAAACCGCGTTTTCTTCAAACTTGGAGATAAATTCAAAACGTGTCTGCACACTACACGCGCCAAACGAAAAAGATGAACTGACGTCACTCTGTCTAGACAGGAAGCAAGTATGATGCGCCACCTAGCGAATGCACACTACTGACCGGTCCTGCTGGTATTATATACAGGACGTCTTTTTCTGGCGTTTGGCGGGACCGGTCGCGCCGACCGGTAAAGCAATTGTCCATTGGATAGGATGTATTAACGCAATAAAATAGCTATTGCTCAGTTGTGCCATGAGCTACAGGTCTGTAATTTCACTATGTTATAGCTGACCCAAAAGTAGCTGAATAACGCATTTACACAAATTTCTGTAAATGCAATACACTGTAGTTTTCAAGTTATAAATGATTTACTCAACAGTGATAACCTCAAAGTAGCTATTACTCAGCTATGCCATGAGCTACAGGTCTGAAATTTTACTATGTTATAGCTGACCCCAAAATAGGTGAATAACATATTGAAACAAAACTCTAAATGCAATACTTTTCAAGTTATAAGTGATTTACTCAACAGTGATAACCTAAAAGTAGCTATTACTCAGCTATGCCATGAGCTACAGGTCTGTAATTTCACTATGTTATAGCTGACCCAAAAGTAGGTGAACAACATATTTTAACAAAATACTCCAAATGCAATATTTTTCAAGTTACAACTTTTCAAGTTATAAGTGATTTAGTGCATGATTTCATGAATTTTAATGCATTAAAAATTATTAAAAAAATTTATTAAAAAAAAAATATACAGATTCAGGTCTCATACTCACACAAGAGAATCTACCTCTGGTCTAGTACATATATGCAAGATATGAGAGAAATCCCTGCAATAGTCACTGAGAAAATTGTGATAAAGTGTTGAAATTTTCACACTTTTGGTGGGGGTACCTCCCTTGTAACGTCTCTAGCAAACAGACGAACAGACAGATTTGCATGCCTTGAACAATTTTTCATCCTCGATAGATAAGGTATCTTTTAAAAAAAACAGCATGTCTCTAGGCCTTGTAGTTTTGGAGAAGAAGTTGATCACACGGACGCGGACGCGTACGCCCACGCCGCAGAGTGACGACATAAAAATAAAAAACAATCAACAATTGGAAAAACTGTCTTCCAATAGTTACTAATATAAACAATATATAGTGAAAACTTTAATGGACAGAATATTTTTGCAAGATATCTTTTAGTTAAAATGATGATATTCCAATATATTAATCAAACTTAAAGGCTTTTTATCCCTCTTTTTCAGGAAATTTCATTCACAACAGCTATATTTGTAAAAATATTTTTTGCAGTATTTTCTTTTACAATTTTTCAACAACCATTAAAATAACAAGGGAACAGTGGCTGTCTTTCAGACAACCACAAAGTCGAATCTTTACATTACAGTTGAGTTAAACTCAGAACTTGACCTACGCATCTGAGAACTGATGTAAATTTGTATTCACCGAAAAGACAACTCACCAAAGCCAGTGAACCATTGTTTGACCTTGAAATATGACACACCAAAAGATTCCCAGCCCATGATTTCCTATAGGTTGGTTTACCATCCCAAACCTCTAGGACCAATAATAAGCGAGTTATAAGCACTTTTAAGTTTGGCTGTCCTCATTTGACCTTGAGGGAGGGGTTCAAAGATCAAATCTGACCACACCAAAAGATTCCCAGCCAATGATTTCCTATAGGTTGGTTTACCATCCCAAACCTCTAGGACCAATAATAAGCGATATACGATATATAAGATATAGATATAAGCACTTTTTATGAGATTTTGTAACAAGGAACATACCCTGCGAATTAGAGATCTCTACCTATGCTCTAGAGGTCGAAAAAAATGCCTGTGGCGGCAATCTTGTTTTTCATAATGAGGCCAAA
Source organism: Sabellastarte sp. h YS-2021 (assembly GCA_964017235.1). Lineage (NCBI taxonomy): Eukaryota > Metazoa > Annelida > Polychaeta > Sabellida > Sabellidae > Sabellastarte > Sabellastarte sp. h YS-2021. The sequence goes on along the minus strand of OZ024936.1, from coordinate 96,768,529 downwards.
AATATTCCCAGGCAAGATTTTATGGTTATCAATATATCCTTCAAATTAGAGAAGGCTAGCTATAATATGTTTTCGTTAGAGCGGTAACAGTGAAATGTCTCTACACACTGCGGTGGCGGCGTAGGTGTAACAAAGTGAAATCCATAGTATCTACCGGATGCTATCCATTGGATACAATAACTGTGTTTAGATAACAATATACCACAAGGGTAACAATGAGAGAGCTCATTAGTACCCAATGACTTTCAAGATGTTTAATAGTGTTTTTGAATAGAATAAGGTCATTTACCAAGAATGTTAAAATGTGTTTTTATGATAGATTTACAAATGAAAATCCTAACAGAGAAGGCAATAACCTTTTCTGAGGGAGAAATTCTAAATTGATTGGCAGAACCCAAACAAATTTATTAAATTAGTCATGTGGTGTCTGCCATCTATGAAACTTGTTTATGTCCACATGCTTTCATGTTTAGAGCCACCAGATGAACACTTTTTTGTGATCCAAAATAACCTGTATATAAAGACATATAATCCCTATGTATAGCTTTTTCATTATACATTTTAAACAGTGACCTACAAATGAAGATAAATACTGATCATCACATATACTATATATTTTCTAATTCATGCCCCTTTACTTTATTACCAAATTTATAATGAGAGTGTCTGTGATTAATACACAAGACAACACTGTTCCATGCTAACTTCTGATTCACTATGAGCCAAAATTATTTGAATCATGTGTTTTAATTTCTGCCCGATTTATGGTAGAAATTGATGCTGAATGCATGGGATTTCGTTTACATGTGTTACATACAGTTAGTTAAGATTTCTCTCTATACATGACACTTTCAAGACACAAAGTTGGCTCAGTTTCTGTTGCGTCTATTTGCAGAGTAATCAACACTAGGTAATTCTAACTCTAATAACATTTCTCTAGTATTTAATCTCTATCTAAGGACAGTTACTGGGTTGAAGTATGGATGGACTGGACCCCAGATTCCAAGACACATTAAACAGATTCTGAGGAACATCAAACAAGAAAAATCAGAGATCAACAATTATTAAGGATGAGACATTGCAGGTGAAAAGCTGAAGGTTGTGAAGTAAGCTTCAAATTTGTAAAATACGATTATAGGAGACATGCTGGGTGAGCTATAAATCATAGTTGTCAATATCAAAAACATAAGTAGACTTCTGATACAAGATTAAAGGTAAATTTGTCTTTTATTTCTATATGGTAAACTTGCATGAATAATATAGCTGACTTTAAATTATTCAATAAAGCAGAATATATATATATTGTATGATTAGTAAGCCAATAATGTGAAGGCCTTGTTCCAAGATTACATCATAAGTCAAATGTTAGTTTTCCCCATTTCATCATGTTTTGTCATAAGGTTGGTACTTGCTAGCCTTGTCGTGTTGACATTCATGGGCATATGTTCTACTTCCCTTTCCACATTCAAAGATTACCTATACAATAGTGCAAGTGATTATTAGAGCAACACCATTTAAACTAGAAAAAAGTTTTTGCTGACAAAAACAAAGCGGCCCTGATGAAAAAGTGTGAAGTAAGCTGTAAAAGATGTCAAGATATGCATCACCAGGAATAGAAAATGTAAAGTTTATTGCATTGTGTATGTTACTATATTTAACAAATTACAGAATGACCACAGCTTCGCAGAAGAGAAATTGTAGGTGTGAAATTTACTTCTCAAAAGATTGTATGTCCGACGCGCGGAAAAAATGCCTCCTGGAAAAAATGCCTCCTAGAAAATATGCCTCTTAGAAAGAATGCCTCCTGAATATTTTGTGACCAGCAAAAATACCTCCTAAGAAAAAAAAGTTCTTTCAAGTATTATAACACTACAGGTTCACATTACAACTTCAGAGGCATCTTTATTTTTCTACTGAGTCTTATAGTCGCCAATGCCTGTCAAAAATTCAAAGTCTTTTACCCATTTTGCTTAGCTGTACAAAGGTACATAAGTTTCTCTTGTAAGGTTTTGCTGGTGCTTCTCACTCTTTTGGCTGGCTGCTCATCCCTGGTTTCCATGACAGGTGTCGTGTTTTTCTTGTAATTACATTTTTGCCCCTCCTAGTGCATCTAACTGCGATCAACTCCTTACAGAGGGGATAACCTATGTTGTAATTTGATAAGAATGCATATTGTAAGCCATAAAGGCCACAACTATTTCATCAAGAAACCACACAGTCATATATCCTGCTTTTAAACTGGTCCAGAATACAACTGAAGGGATACCCTTTCAAGAAGATATTTGTAATTTGTACTTCATGATATTGTACATTCTGGTTTTGACTGTATATATCTGAAATTAACATGTTTTTGATATTATATGTTAAAGGTTTCCTATGTAACATGTTTACAAGTTGAAATAATTTTTTTTTTCTCAGGTGGCATTTTTTCCTAGTCACAAAATATGCAGGAGGCATTCTTTCCAGGAGGCATTTTGTCCAAGAGGCATTTTTTCCCCGGATTCTGTATGTCCTACATTCTTTGGGAATGTTCTCAGAGAAGAGGTCTCAAGTGTAAGGGTACATTGACCACAGACATTTTTGTTCAAAATGTCATTAGTGTGAGACTTAAGTATAAAACACTAATTGAATGCAGTGGAGTAAGATGCTTAAGAACTATTGTTTAAAATTACTGATTGTGCTTCAACTAAAAACTTAACACTAATAAAATCCAGTGAACCAAACTGCTTAAGACTTTTTGTTCAAAGTTAATGATTTTGCTTCAGAGTTATTGCTTACAAGAAAAATCAAGTCACAAACAAGTCAAGCTATAGGGCTAGAAAAATGTTACTGGATTTATTGGGAAAGAAAAGTACGGGTTTGAAAATTGCAATATTTATGAATGATTTAGCAATTGAAATTAAAAATCTAGGCTCAGGAATAAGAGTAGGAGATCGTGTTCCATTCCACAGTTCAACTAGACTAAGGACGCATCTGTGGCCAGATGCAAAATGTATCCACCGGCAAAGGCAAAAATAGCTATTACTCAGCTATGCCATGAGCTACAGGTCTGAAATTTTACTATGTTATGGCTGACCCAAAAGTAGGCGAATAACATATTTGGACAAAATTCTCTCAATGCAATAGTTTTCAAGTTACAAGTGATTTTACTCATGATGGAAGTTAGTGAAAAGTCCAAATGTAGCTATTACTCACTTAGCTATTGAAATAGACACTCAAGTTACTCACCATGTTGTTGCTATGGAAAAAGTAGCTGAATAACATATTTTAACAAGATGCTCTAAATGCAATACTTTTCAAGTTATAAACGATTTAGTGTTGAGTAAGAACTTCAAAGTAGCTATTACTCAGCTATGCAATGAGCCATAGGTCTGGAATTTTACTATGTTATAGCTGCCTCAAAATAGGTGAATAACATATTGAAACTAAATAATCTAAATGCAACAATTTTCAAGTTATAAGTGATTTACCCAACAGTGATAACCTAAAAGTAGCTATTACTCAGCTATGCCATGAGCTAGAGGTCTGTAATTTTATTATGTTATAGCTGACCCAAAGTAGATGAATAACATATTGCACAAAATTCTGTACATGCAATAGTTTTCAAGTTACAAGTGATTTTACTCATGATGGAAGTTAGTGAAAAATCCAAAGGTAGCTATTACTCACTTAGTTATTGAGATAGACACCCAAGTTACTCACCATGTTGTAGCTATGGAAAAAGTAGCTGAATAACATATTTTAACAAAGTGCTCTAAATGCAATACTTTTCAAGTTATAATTGATTTAGTGCATGATTTCATTAACTTTAATGCATTAAAAATTATTTAAAAAATTCATAAAAAAAACTTTAGCATGTGAAAGCTCTCCCAAAAGTAGGCGAATGAGTTATTTCAGAAAAATTGGCTATCTGCAATACTTTTAGAGATAATTAGCATTTACTCATTTTGAGTAGGTGAATAATTAGCTACGGGTCTGAAACTCCACCAAGTGAAAGCTCTCACAAAAATAGGTGAATGAGTTATTTGAGAAAAATTGACTAACTGCAATACTTTTAGAGATAATTCGCATTTACTCATTTTGAGTAGGTGGGTAATTAGCTACGGGTCTGAAACTTCACTACATGAAAGATCTTCCAAAAGTAGGTGAACGAGTTATTTGAGAAAAATTGGCTATCTGCAATACTTTTAGAGATAATTAGCATTTACTCATTTTGAGTAGGTGAATAATTAGCTACAGGTCTGAAACTTCACAAAGTGAAAGCTCTCCCAAAAGTAGGTGAATGAGTTATTTCAGAAAAATTGGCTATCTGCAATACTTTTAGAGATAATTCGCATTTACTCATTTTGAGTAGGTGAATAATTAGCTATGGGTCCGAAACTTGACCATGTGAAATTGAAAACTTTCATGTTTCAACAGAATACTCTTCTACTACCCTGTGGGTCCAAAATTCGCTCGAAATCGCTCTATCTCTGACAGTTTCAGAGATATTTGCCATTTTTCATTTTCCGCAAAAATTCAAGATGGCCGCCAAAAGTTGTAAAATTTGAAATTTTTCATATTGCAACCAGACTTGTAATCTATTACAGCCAATCTATTACTATTACATTTGAAAATATTCAATCTATTACTATTACTATTACATTTTAAAATTTTAAATCTATTACTATTATTATTACATTGGCATCTATTACTTCTATTACTTTCTATTACATTCTATTACAATTTGGCGCAAACTTGAGAGGTAATTTTAACACAGAAATAAAACTGACAGGATACTTTATACATCTAATTTTATTGAAAATGCTTCAGATTATGCCATACAAGGATAAAATATCCCAAATATATCACTTGGTATATTTACAATTAAATAAATAGATCCCGTATTTATTCTTTTTAAGAATGACTTGACTACTTGGAGAATTTATGAGAATTCTATACAAAGCCACTTAAGTGCTGTAAATTTTGCAATGAGAGGTATATTTCTGGCAAATTCCGTGCAAAGCTTTTTAAATGCTGAAAAATATGTTATCAGTAAATATTATCTGGGGGAAAATACACTGTTGTAAAACAATTCTCATATTTATTCACTTTATGATGAGTTGTTAGATTTGAAAAACTCTTATTATTATGAGAAATACTTGATGAGCAGTGTTTACAAAAGAAAACACTGCATTCAAAGAACCCCTTTCTTTCAAATTCTTTGCATGCAGAGCCCACCTTAAAATGATTCAAGAGTGACATTTATGTTTGAAAATAATAACTCCGGTAATTTTATGTAAATCAGTGAAACAGCTAACACATGCCACAATGCTGTCCTTATTATACACAATTATTAGAGTGACCTGTGTGATTGCCTTTCATGTGTCACAGTTTCTCCTTACTCAGGAACATTTAGTTAATCCTTCCACAGGTTAAACTGGCCTCTTTAAGCCTTTAATAATACCACCTCAAAGACAGTTGTTTTAGAACATTCAATCAAAGAGGGACAATTAAAGGTCCCTTGATATTTCAAAGTTATTTATTTTAACATTTGTGTGTTATATTTAGTATTCTTTGATGACAAGTTGATTATTTGAAAAGTTTATGTATGAAAGTTTAAAATGAATTTGACTTATGGAGTGCTACAAAATCAATTCATTATTGTTTTGAAGTTTATTTAAAGTGATGATTTTATGACAATTAATTCATTATTGTATCAAAGTCCATTTAAAGTATTAATTTATATGAAAACTAATTCATTACAGAATTAAAGTCCATGTTAAGTGATCATTTTTCTACAACCTCCTTCTGAAAAATAGCAAAGGGTATGTTTTGCAATTAAAGTTTAATTCTAATTCTTTAATTCAGATATTAACATGTACATATGTATTATAATTTATAAAAACACAAGTTGTTGCATGAAGGTCTCAGTGAAGTGTGTGGGAATCTTTTCATATTTTAATCTCCCAGGTATATTATAACAACATACAAGATATCTGGTCACTGACACTTTAAGATAATGAGAGGGATCTGGAAACCCTTACTAGCCTGGGTAATGACTCTAAAACATTTAACATCCACAACATCCTCCCTTTTTTACAAAAGAATATAAAAACTGTGAATCAGTAAGAATAAAATGTCAGCTATATATAATTTTAAAACAATTTAAAAACTTCCAAATTGGTAAAGGTAAGGGTAGACTACCTTCCTTTACAAAAGCTTGTAACTGTGTATTATTCTGACACTTGTAGTTACAATGCCAATTTTGACCTATTTTATTTATTTATTTAGCCAATTGTCTAATTGAAACCAGCTTGGTAATGTTCAGTGGTCTTCTTGTTTCTCCCACTTCTTCTTATTTCTGTTGTTTTACTGGGTGAGCTTGTTGGTACACTTGCTATCTCTGATCTGCTGTCATACTGTGTGTCTTCTGTTGTAACAACACTTTGATTGTCAGTGGTCTGAGGATTGACATCTTCTTTCACCTCCTTTTCTCTCTCTCGTAGGTGGAACCTATTTCTTCTGTAAGATTTATCATCAACCGTCACAGTATAAGATCTAGGTGAGAGTTTGTCAGTGCACACTCCTTTCTTCCATGGGCCAGTTGAGTTTGGTAATGGCTTAACATAGACTGATTGCCCAATTTCTAGTTCTGGTAGGTGTCGAGCATGTTTGTCATGGAACAGTTTGGCGTTTCAGTTTGATCTTTTCTGGAACATTTTCCACAACCTGGGGTCGTAACAGATTTTCTGATGTTGGTAGGAATGTTCTAGTCCTACGTGATATTAAGCGTTGAACAGGGCTACTCTGCATTTCACTGGTAGGTGTGTTGCGCCAATCTAGTTGTGCTTTAAAGAAATCATCTCCAGCTCTTTGGGTTTTCTTTATTAAGGTCTTTACTATCTTTACTGCTGATTCAGCTTTTCCATTGGATTGGCTGTGATACGGTGAGCTGGTGATGTGGCGAAAATTCCATTCCTTGGCAAACTTTGCAAACTCGTCACTAACAAACTGGGGCCCATTATCAGTGACAACTTCATTTGGAATTCCCCATCTTGCAAAATGTGGCTTCAGCTTCTTGATGACAGCTGCAGTTGAAGTAGAATGGAGAGCATCTACCTCCCAGTAATCGGAATAGTAGTCTACAGTAACAAGATAATTTTTGTCCTGCAGAGAGAACAGGTCAAGTGCAAGCTTACTCCAAGCTCTGTCTGGTACTTCGTGTGTCATAAGAGGTTCTTTTCTTCTGTTCTCTTCCACTTCCACACATGTTTCACACTTTGAAATCAGCTCTTTTATGTCAGTTGCCATGTGTGGCCAATACAGGACATCTTTGGCCTTTCTTGTGCATGCGGCCATGCCTAAGTGGCTAGAATGAATCCTGGAAAGCATTTCTGGGATCATTGCCTTTGGAATCAAAATCTGGTTTCCCTTGAACAAAATTCCATTTTGAACACTAAGTTCTTCCCTGTATGGCCAATACTCTTTCAGGCATGCAGGTATTTCATTCTTGTCATTTGGCCATCCAGCCAGGATTGTGCTTTTAAGAGATTGTAGTGTACTATCTTGCAATGTTGCCATTTGAATCTGATCAAGCCTTGTGTCAGATACTTTCAAATGTTCTGTATAACTTATCTGTTCCAGTTCTGTGCAAAATACTTCAAAATCACTAGTTGAAGGCGCAGCTGCTGAGATTGATGCACGAGATAACAGATCTGCAATGTACATTTCACTGCCTCGTTTGTACTTCACCTGCAAGTTGTACTTCTGCAACCTCAGGAGCATTCTTTGGAGTCTCTTGGGTGCTGATAGAAGTGATTTCTTGAATATTACTTCTAGAGGTTTATGATCACTCTCAACTTGTATGGAATCTCTTCCCAGCAAGTACTGTTTGAAGCGTTCGCACCCAAACACTATAGCGAGACACTCTTTCTCAATTTGAGCATATGACTGCTCTGTTTTCGACAAGGATCTGGAGGCAAATGCGATGGGTTGGCCATTTTGTAATAATGTGGCACCTAACCCTTTTTGGCTGGCATCACTCTGCAGTGTGACAGGCTCAGATAGGCTGTAATATTTCAAAACAGGCTGTACTGTCACAATCTCTTTCACTCGCCGGAAAGCTTCCTCTTGCTGTGTTTGCCAGACCCAAACAGCGTCCTTGTCGGTGAGACGTCAGAGAGGTTCAGACACATCTGAGAGATGTGGTGCAAATTTGGCGAGATAGTTTACAAATCCAAGAAAACACTGAGTTTCTTTCACATTTGATGGTCGCTTCATCTCAGTCACGGCTTTTATCTTCTCTGGGTCTGGTTTAAGCCCTGTAGATGTGAGGAGATGACCCATGTAGGACACTTCTGTCATCTTCAGCTTTAGCTTCTTTTTGTTTAGCTTTAAGTTGACCTTCTGTGCTCGTTTCAACAGCTCAATCAGATTTGCATCGTGGTCTTTTACAGCTTCTTCCTGTGTTTTGCCACAACCGTATACCAAGATGTCATCTGCAATGACTTCCACTCCATGCAGGCCCTCTAAGACTTCATGCTGTTTACACTGAAACACTTCAGGGGCTGAGGTCAAGCCAAACGGTAGACGCAACCATCGGTATCTGCCGAATGGAGTCCAAAACGTTGTGAGCATGCTACTTTCTTTGTCTAATTTGATGTGACAGAATCCATCCTTCGCGTCTAGGACAGAGAACACTTTAGCATTTTCTAGATTTGGCAGGATTTCCTCAATAGTTGGCATCTGATATTTTGGACGTTTGACCGCTTTGTTCAGGTCAACTGGGTCAATGCAGAGTCGTAGCTTCCCTGGCTTTTTAACTACAACCATGCTGTTAATCCATGGTGTTGGCTCTACCACTTTCTTGAGGATTCTTTGTGCCACCATTGAGTCGATTTTCTCCTTAAGTTCTGCTCTAAGGGCAACAGGAACTCTTCTTGGTTGATGCTGCACTGGCGTGATCGTCTCATCAAGCTCAATGTGATGTTCACCTGGAAACTGCCCTAATCCCTGGAACACATCTGAAAAACTGCCAAGTATATCCTCTTTAGACAGTCCTGTAGTGACTTCCTGTAACATGTGGACAACTTCATCTGAATTGATTGAAAGCAAATTCAATCGCTGGCATGTGTTTGCTGATAACAAGGGTTTTTGTGCGACCCTGGTGTTTACAATCTGGAAGCCAAGCTTAAAGTTCTTGCCATTGATTCTAGTGTAAAGAGTAGCATATCCCAGTGGCTTCATCCATGAGCCATCATAGAAATTCAAACGAACTGAGCTTCCTTTCAGATTTGAATCTGATTCACCAGTTACTGCCTTGTAATCTTCAATGTTCAGAACATTGCAGGTGGCGCCTGTATCCAGTTGACACACTAGGCTTTTTGACCTGTTATTTGACACAGAATCCTTGGTCTTCCAAAACTTCAGAGGTATTGTAAGCTGCTTACCTCTTGTTTTGACTGCTCCCACAAACTGATTTGTATGGAAAATTGATTCGCTTGATGAATCATCAGAATCCTGGTCAATCCTGTGTACTGCTTTTTCTACACGCTGTTTCTGCTTGCATACTGTAGCAAAATGATTTCTTTTGCCACAGGCTTTGCACAATTTCCCAAATGCAGGACACTTCGACTTGTCAAATGTATGGCTCTGTCCACAATATTTGCATCTCTTGTGCTGAGATGGCTGTTGAGACCGTCTTTGCTGTTTTCGTGACTGTTGCTTGTGTTGCTTTGTGAAATTGACTTCTTCTTGCTTACTACCAATCTGCTGTAGTTGATGCTGTGAGATTTCCGCAATCCTACACATATCTATTGCTCTGGCTAAGGTTAGATCAGTTTCTCTGAACATACGGGCCCTTGCAGCACTGTCTTTGGTGCCCAAGATTAATCTGTCACGCAGCATGTCATCTGTTAGATTGCCATAATCACAACTAGAGGCTAGCTGCCTCAGCCTTGTCATATACTGATCTATCCCTTCTGCCGGTCCCTGTGTACATGTGTTAAAAACATATCTGTCATAAATCACATTCTTTGTCGGCTTGAAGTGTGACTCTAAGGCATCAAGTGATTTCTTCACCTCTTGCTTGTCTTCTGCTGATATATCCAAGTGATGGTAAATCCTGAGACAGTCTTTCCCCATCACAGATCTCAGTGTCGCAATCCTTATAGTAGCAGATTTCTTGTTCAACTCAGTTGCAGTCTCAAAGTCCTCCCATTGTGACCTGAAAAATTTCCAGTTTTCAGCCCGATCTCCTTTGCAGTCCATTGGTGATGGAACTGGGAAGTTTGATGGGACACTCACTACCTGTGACACTGTTTCTGGTTCAGACATATTGCACTATATCCAAGTACAAGCAAACAAAAGTTTCTGCAAGATAAATCACTATCCACACTTTCAATAGGTTCTTTTGCAGGATATTAGAGGCTTTTTTTTACTCCAATTGTCTCTGTCAGAAATTAGAAGCTTTATTTTTTACTCCAATAATCCAAGTCAGAAATTAGAGGCTTTTTTCACTCTAATAATCCCAGTCAGAAATTAGAGGCTTTTTAAAAATATTTTTTTCTTACTCTAATTATCCCACATCTGACACCATGTTTTGCAATTAAACACAAGTTTAATTCTAATTCTTTAATTCAGATATTAACATGTACATATGTATTATAATTTATAAAAACACAAGTTGTTGCATGAAGGTCTCAGTGAAGTGTGTGGGAATCTTTTCATATTTTAATCTCCCAGGTATATTATAACAACATACAAGATATCTGGTCACTGACACTTTAAGATAATGAGAGGGATCTGGAAACCCTTACTAGCCTGGGTAATGACTCTAAAACATTTAACATCCACAACAGGGTAAACTGTAATAGAAAAATAATAGAAAGTAATAGATGTAATAGATAGAATTTCAATCTATTACTATTACTATTACATTTGAAAAATTTCAATCTATTACTATTACATCGAAGTTGACTCCAATCTATTACTTTTCTATTACTTCTATTACTTTGTTTACAAGTCTGGTTGGGGGGGGGTTCTTTCTGCATAGAAAGACTTTCCATGAATGTGCCTCATGATAGATATCACACAAAAGCAAATCAAGAGTTGGTTGAGGAAGAAGAAAAGGACAAGTCATTCATTTCCACTCAACTGGAGATACTTAAATGCTGTACAAGAAAAACTGTTTATGAGAAAGTGTTTTTTTTTCAGTCATCTTATATTGTGAAAGAAATCAGGTCTATACATTTTACCAATTTACATAGTCTATGTGAACAAGTAGCTAGATCATCAACTCCTTCTGCAAAACAAAAGTTGAGTCAATTGAAGCTTTTTTTCCAAAAAGGAAAAGCTATATCACCACAATTCCAAAAGAATGGAATCAGAAGAATGTGGTTTTTAATCTGCCTAAAATTGGGAATTTATATTATGTGAACACTGATCAGTTGCAATATGTTAATAACCACAACGGTGCATCATAAATAGGGATGAGACGGTAGTACCGGTAGTGTTGTAACGGTAGCATTTCATTTGCCGATCGGTAGTACAATTTCCTGACGGTATTTCGAAATATTTCATCTATTATAGCCTAAACATACACAAATGGTACAGCTTGTTTTTAAATAAACTGTTAAAATCTCAAAACCCACTGTTTTTCTTGCGTTTTAACTCCTCCATTTCCTCAGTACAGTACACCTCCAGTACTTACTGTGAAGACGAAAGATCTCGTGTTTTGTGACGTAATTTTTGCCATCAATATAAATGACGTAATTTGATTTTCAGACAAGAAATAAATACTGCGTCAATCTGCTTGGTTTGCTAAAGCAACTAAAATTACAAAATGGAAGTTAAAAAAGCAATGTTTGGAAGTATTTTGATATGGGGGAGGATAAGACAAGAACCATATGTCAACTGTGTCATGCAACAGTATCTTATAAAGGTAAATATGAATTTTCTTTCATTTTTGACTGGCCAATTATGAATTTTTGCATATTTTCCCTCACATTTTTCTTTGACCTGTTGAAAATTTTGATCAAATTTTGAATCATGGCCTTGATCTTTACTTTGAAGGAGGAAGTACTTCTGGCATGTGGGCACACCTCACCCATAAGCATCCTGGTGTCAATCCCAAGACCGGTGCTGCAAAGCCTGTACAGAAGCAGTCTACCCTAGCTTCATTTGTTGGCAATCGCCAACCTATGCCAACATCCCAGCAGGATACAATCACAAAGAATCTTGCTTTAATGTGTGCCATGGACTTGAAACCCATTAGTACGGTTGAGGGAAAGGGTTTCAGAATGTTTTGAAACTCTCTCAATCCTAGATACCGTGTACCTTGCCGTAAGATGGTTAAACATCACCTAACCTCTCTGTATGAGCATGGGAAGCAGAAATTAGTAGATAAGTTTTTCTACCAGTCTTTTTAATGACCACCAACACAAGTATAAAAGACTGTTTATTGAATAATGTCTATTGAACCTATTAGCATGTCTGGAAAACATGCCTGGAAGTCATGTGTTACCAGACATTTATATTTGGGAAAATTACTCCAACGAGTACCAGATTACAAAGAAAATGACAAAAGATTTTCTACATCCTGGGCCCGTATTCACGAAAGGTCTTAGCCTGGGCTTAGGCTTAAAGTTAAGACTTTTGTCTCAAGTTTCTGCCCAAAACCTGCTAAGACTTTTGTCTTAGGCTTAGTGGTATTCACAAAGAATTTAAGACTGGTCTTAGGCTTAGCCAAGGGCTCAACTTTAAGACTGGTAGGTAGTGGGCTTAAATTTTGTAAAGAGGACTTAAATATGGCCGCCATAAACTTTTCTCCACTTCAAAATTTGTAATGGCTGTAAATAAAGTATAATTAAACAGAACACCTCACTAAAGCAGTCCTTGGGAAGTTCACAGTCATGTGGTAACAAGGTTTTCCATTTCAAAACAGCACTTTTCCAAAGATAAAATGCATTAAATGAAGGATAAATGTCACCAATAGTATAGTTTGAATAGAAAAGAAAGGTCACATGACACAGAAAACCACTGTGGTTATTTGATAATCTTGGACTTAGCTAAGTCACCCTTTGTGAATACAGTTTTAAGACAAAACTTAGCCGAGACAAAAGTCTTAACTTTAAGCCTGCATTTAAGCCCAAGATCTGGCTAAGTCTAAGTCCCTTCGTGACTACCAGCCCTGGTACCTTGCAAGAAGCTGGACAAGGGTTACACAGTGTATTAATTTCATAAACTGCACAATAAAGAAAATATTAAACAAAAAACAAAATGACAGAGTGTATACAGTACCTGTTATATTTGATATATGTGTATAGATATTGCATATATCTTTAGCTTTAAGAGGATAAAACAGTGTTTTTTAAATAACAATCAGAACCCAGTACATAACTCGAATCCTAGATTCGACTAACAAGCAGAAGACCTGAATGACTGTTGACAAGACATGTTAGTTTACCTGAGGGTGACAACTCATGCTGCAAATACTGGGCCAGCTCAGTATGGCCAGTGGATTCCAGGGAGTTGATAAACAAGTCATATGCTCGGTCATCTTTAGTTTTCAATATGTCCAGTAAAAGCTGTGTTTGTGCCAAGGTTCCCTTCCTCTGCCCTTCCTTCTCAATCCTTTGCCGTTCTTCCTTGCTATAATTGTGATAGCTAAACAGTTTGGGTAGTAAGTCATCAACACGTATTCTCTCAGCAAGCACCTGATAATATGTAGTCAGTCTTTTTAGACGATCTGGGTTCATCTCAAGCTTTGGGACTACTTGTAGTTTGGATAAATCTATTATTTGGAAAAAGGACAGTAAATGTGCCCCCTCTCCAAAACTATGGAAATCTGGGACTTGAAAGGAAATGTTGAGCAAATTGATTTCAATGTGAAATCTTGGTTCAGGATAAATATTTTCTACCACTGGATGAGATGTGACAAATTTTGAGGATGGATGTTCCTTCTGCAGAACACAAGATTCTGAATCTTCTGCTGTACAAACTGTGTTGTTTTTTAACAGAAACTGAGGTTCGTTAATATCTGAACTAACTTTACCAGGCGGTACACTTAGCTTTGTGCAGGGTTTATCGTTGATAAAAGGTTCACTACAGTCTTCTGATATCAATTGATGTATTTCAACGCATGTGACATATGTGACATCAGGGAAATGGCGCATATCTGCCTCTTGAACTATGACCTATAATAATAATAAAAATAGCATCAGAGATGCCCGTACCCCACAGCCTTGGGAAATATTTTCAACACCATGAGATATAGAAGTACTGTACCAGTACAAACTTCAGGATACTTTCAGAGCACTGTCAGTTATATGAAGGTCCAAACAATGTTTAAATGGAGAAATAATGTTTAAAAGAAAGATAATGGGTATAAAGATGAAGTATTAAAACAAGATAATTCAATGACAAGATGACAGCATTAATCAGTAAACTAAAATTCAACACTCTTTATATACATCTGCATTTCCGAATTATGGTTTAGATGGTTTGAATATTACCATGCATACAGAAGTGGTAATACATTTAATGAATGCTTATGTGTGGTGTTGGAGTAAAATCTGCGGCTCACTTGATGAAATTCTATCTCTTACAATGGGAAGTTATGAAAGTAAAATTCTTAATAAATTCTAATATGATTTTTGCTTAATCTGCATCAAAAGACAGACCCAAAGGTGCAACAAGATTTTAAAGGTCAAGGTCACTATGGCAAGGTCAAACGTCAAATCAAGGTCACACCATGATGCTGCACACCTACACCCCCTAGCCAATGTCTCTACCAAATATCAACTTCCTGCACCTAACAGTTTCCGAGATAAAGCCCGGACAATATTTTATAGGTCAAGGTCACTACAGCAAGGTTAAAGGTCAAATCAAGGTCAGACCATGACGTTGCACACCTACACCCCCTAATCAATATCCCTACCAAGTATCAACTTCCTACACCTTACGGTTTCTGAGATATAGCCCAGACAACATTTTATAGGTCAAGGTCACTATGGCAAGGTCAAAGGTCAAATCAAGGTCAGACCAAGACGCTGCACACCTACACCCCCTAAGCAATATCCCTACCAAGTATCAACTTCCTACACCTTACGGTTTCTGAGATACAGCCTGGACAACATTTTATAGGTCAAGGCCACTACGGCAAGGTCACAGGTCAAATCAAGGTCACACCATGACGTTGCACACCTACACCCCCTAACCAATATCCATACCATGTATCAACTTCCTACACCTTACGGTTTCTGAGATATAGCCCGAACAACATTTTATAGGTCAAGGTCACTACGGCAAGGTCAAAGGTCAAATCAAGGTCACACCATGACGTTGCACACCTACACCCCCTAACCAATGTCCCTACCAAATATCAACTTCCCAAGCCTTACAGTTTCCGAGATATAGCCCGGACAACATTTTATAGGTCAAGGTCACTACGGCAAGGTCAAAGGTCAAATCAAGGTCAGACCATGATGTTGCACACCTACACCCCCTAACCAATATCCCTACCAAGTATCAACTTCCTACACCTTACGGTTTCCGAGATATAGCCCGGACAACATTTTATAGGTCAAGGTCACTACAGCAAGGTCAAAGGTCAAATCAAGGTCAGACTATGACGTTGCACAACTACACCCCCTAACCAATGTCCCTACCAAGTATCAACTTCCTACACTTTACAGTTTCCGAGATATAGCCCGGACAAGATTTTCAAACTCAAGGTCACTACGGCAAGGTCAAATCAAGGTCAGACCATGACGTTGCACAGCTACACCCCCTAACCAATGTCCCTACCAAGTATCAACTTCCTACACCTTACGGTTTCTGAGATACAGCCCGGACAAACTATTTCCCGCCGCCCGCCCACCTGCCCGCCCGCCCGCTCGACCATCCGGACACCATGGGTGAAAACAATACCCCAACAGCCATTAAGGGCTGTGGGGTAATAACTAGAAGAATGTTTTTGCTGACAAAAACGAAGCGGCCCTGATGAAAAAGAAGTCACCCATAAAAGATGTCAACATATACATCATAAGCAATAGAAACTGTGAACTTTATTGCATGGAGTATGTTACTTGTCCCTATTTTCATCTTTAATAAGTGTGCACAATTAAAGTGAAGTCAGCTGAACAATACAATAGCTGGAGATAAAAAACTCCAGAATTTCACTGCAAGGTGGCCATAACTTCATTCATATTGAGACTTTAACGTGACCATAAAATAAGAATGTCCCTTTTCTCATCCTTTATAAGTGCATAAAGTTTAGCTCAGGTCAGTTGAACAATAAGATAGCTGGAGGCTGAAACTTCCTTTTTCACTGTAAGGTGACCATAACTTCATTCATATTGCGACTTTAAGGTGACCATAATATGAGAATGTCCCTTCAATATCAATATATGTTAGATATGGAAAAAGAAAAGAGCCAGACGGCTATATTCAAATGTTATGAGTTTAGAGGGGCCAAAATTATATTAACAGTTTAAGGTCACCTTAAAGTCAGGATAACCCTTGGTTTGCCATCCTTTATAGGTGTGCAAAGTTTAACTGAGGTCAGTCGAACAATAATGCCCCTGTTCCACCAAAAGATTAAGCCCCGATCCTGTCGGCGACCCTTAATCGTGCACAGTCGGTTGAAAAAAGACAAAAATGGGCGGGAATACTGGGTCGGTACTGAAGTCTGGGATTAAGAACAGATCGTCCCCAGGACGCCTCAGGACGCCTCAGGCGGCCGCAGACAGTCCCCGACTGGTCTGGGACTAAGAACCGACTAAGCCAGTTTTCGGGTCGGTTTCAACCACGATCCTGTCGGACACAAACCGACTGGGTCCCAGGACGCCTCAGGCCTCCTGGGACTAAGAGCCGACTAACACACGATTAACTACCGGCGTCCTCAGGCGTCCTCAGGCCTCCTCAGGCCTCCCCAGACCACGATCCCCGATTATTGTTTTGCAAAGTTGCTGGATTTTCTGGGTATATATATATAACATTTGCGATCTAATCATCATTGCTTTTCTAGGAACACACCAGGATGCCACCTTTTAATGGAAGACAGATTCAACAACAACTTAGGGCTTTTTTGGTTTTTATTCAGTTACAAATAATCATGTATTTCCATTTTTTACGTCAAGCACAGCAACCACCACCACCACCACCAGCACCACCAGCACCCATACAGAGACCTAGAAGAAGGCACAACATGTGGGTCAGGCCATGGCTACTGCAGAGAGAGGAGAGGGGGGCCTACCACAACATTATGGCTGATCTGTATGCCACAGACATTCCAGGATTCACCAACTACATGAGGATGACCCCAGAATTCTTTGAAATGATGAAGACCAGACTGGAACCACGTCTAGCCAGGCAGGCCACCAACTACAGAGCTCCTATCAGTGTTGGGGAGAAGTTAGCCCTCACCATCAGATATCTGGCCACTGGAGAGTCATACACATCATTATCCTGTCAGTTCAGGGTTGGCAGATCCACCATTTCCAAGTTTCTACCAGAGGTCTGCAGGGCCATCCAGGATGAGTTCACCAGAGAGTACCTCAAATGTCCTACTACTCCAGATGAGTGGAAAGAACTGGAAAGGGAATTCAGGATCAGGTGGAATGTTCCACATGCCCTGGGAGCCCTGGATGGAAAGCATGTGGCCCTGAAGAAACCCAAGAACTCTGGAGCCCTCTACCACAACTACAAGGGGTTCTTTTCCATTGTCATGTTGGCCTTGGTAGATGGGCGGTACAAATTCAGATGGGTGGATGTGGGTACAGAAGGGTCTTGCTCAGATGCCCAGATATTTAATGCCTCTCAGCTGAAGAGGAGGATTGAAGATGGCAGGATAGGCTTCCCTGACCCAGCTCCTATAACACAGGGTGGTAGAGATGTCCCCTACTTCATTTTGGCAGATGATGCCTTTGCCCTGAAGACCTGGCTCATGAAACCCTATAGCAGAAGGCTGTTAACAAGGGAGGAAAGGATTGCCAACTACAGAATATCAAGGGGCAGGAGAGTTGTGGAGAACGCTTTTGGCATCCTTGTGTCAAGATTTAGAGTCATGAGGACCACCATTGAACTACCCCCAGAAACAGTTAGAGAAGTGGTCATGACCTGTGTGGTTCTGCACAATATACTCAGAAGCCAGTATCAAGGTCAACCTGCTGGTCAGCAGCCTGGGGGGGATGATGATGATGATGATGTGCCTGGTGATTGTGGATTGATTGGTGGTGCTGCTGGTGGTGGCCAAGACAGAAACCCTGCTAGAGAGGCCAAAAGACAGAGGGATTACCTGAAGGACTACTTCAATAATGAGGGAGCAGTGGCCTGGCAAGATGGCAGAATATAAGTCCTGTTGCAGTAAACAGTCCTTTTCAGGACTAACTATAACAGTCCTTTTCAGGACTACCAAATATTCCAAAAACAATTAATCAGCTATGTGGACAAACAGACAAATCCTATGCCAAGCATAACTTGTTGAGACGGACAAACAGACAAACCCCATGCCAAACATAACTTGTTGAGACGGACAAACAGACAAACCCCATGCCAAACATAACCTGTCGAGACGGACAAACAGACAAACCCCATGCCAAACATAACTTGTCGAGACGGACAAACAGACAAACCCCATGCCAAACATAACTTGTTCAGACAGACAAACAGACAAACCCCATGCCAAACATAACTTGTTCAGACAGACAAACAGACAAACACAACTTACTCACCCAACAAACAGACAAACCCACTGTTAAACAAAAGCGAAACACAAAGTGACACATAATATCCTAAATTGAATAATTATTTTATATATTTTCAAATCCACATCATAATTTAAACATTTTTCTTTTTTCATGGCTGGGAAACTTATTTGTAGCAGAAATTTTTTTATGGAAATATTCAATTTTAAATATTCATTTCTAATCACAAAAATTTGGAAAATATAACCATGGAACTAGTTTTGCTTTCAATAATGGGGGATTGTGTTTGCTAAATAGTTTGTCAGTTCGTTGGCATGGGTTCTATTTACTTTTGGGTTTGGGTGTTTGTTGGTTGGTGGTTACTGGGGTTGGGTTTTTTTGGGGTAGTTGGGTATTAGGTTTGGTACTGGGTTTGTTATTTGGGGGTTATGTTTGGTATTGGGTTTGTCTGTTTGTGGGTTGGTAAGTATGTAATTATGCCTTTTAACTCTAGGGAAGGTGCAAGTGTTGGACTTTTCAATTACAGATTTTAAACTATCCCATGGATTTTAATCTAAAAATGGGCTGATTAATGGCCATATTGGGAGTTACTTTTAATATTTTTTTTATGTGGCCTTTTTGGTTATGTGTAGTACCATGGGTTATTTGTTTCATGTTTGGGGTGGTGTAAGTGTTGGACTTTAATTTTTTTTTTCTTGTGATAAGTATTTGTACTGAACTTTTTTGTTTTGGGAGGGGAATTGGAAGAACACGTAGCTGAATAATTGTTTTTGGAAGATTTGGTGGCCCTGAAAAGGGCCTGGCAGGTCAAAGACCCGCCCTGACTGGATGGCTACTGAGGAGGCTGCTGCTGCTGTTGAGGCGGTGCTGAAGTGGTGATAGTAAAGAGCTGCTGCTGCGGTTGTTGCTGCTGCTGCTGAGGCTGCTCGACGATCTGTGTTAATGTCAGATCTGGTAGCTGGCTTAAGATTCCACTCAGATTGTGTCTGCTCCCTTCGTCCTGTACAGTTAGGACAGATGTAGGGTTGCTGAAGCCAATGGGGCTTGGTGTATAGTACACAAAACTGCTGCTAGCTGCTGCTTGAGTGGAACTTGACGCCTGTGGAGTGGTTGTTGGCAGTAGGCCGACCCTCTGGGACTCCGTGGTAACAGTGGCTGATCTTCTGGGCAATGGCTGACGTCTGCGGTTACTCTTAATATTTTCGATATCTCTGAATATCTTGCCCTTTAATTCTTCAAATTCTTCTTGAGTCATCTTTTCAGCCTCTGATGCCACGTAGTCAAAGAAGGGCTGCCTGTCTGACTTCTGATGCAGAAAACCTGAGATAAGTGTCCTCATCTGCTCAAAGTGTTCGAGAATCTTGGAGTCTGTAGTTGAAACGGGTGTTGATGTAATGATGGACTGACTCCTCTCCCTCAGGACACTGGACTCGAGGTGTTCTGTGTCAGTAGTTGACCCACGTGATTCGTCCTGCTTGCTGGTATTTGGACTGGCCTCAAAACCTGAACTTCTATTGGCCCCCTTTCTTCTGATGTGGGTTTTAAGAAAACCCATCTGTTGGTAGACCCAGGACTGTCTCTTGGTCATCTCCCTCGGGGCTTGGCCAGATTGGAGCTTAGACAGCTTTCCATAACGGGTTCGCTGGGACTCAAACCACCTTCTCACATCAAAGGGCTGGAGCTTAAGTTCTGCAGATATTTCTGCCCAGAGAGCCTCTCTTCTGTTCCTGTCGTGGAAACGTAAATGTTCCTTGTCATACAGTTCAGGGTGCAGCTTGACGAATTCTACAATGGAAACTTCATCACTGTCTGTAAAAGTGGCACACACCCTGGCTCTCTTGGCTGAAGAATGGCACTCCGGATCTTCCTCACACCTCTCTTCTTCTTCTGCCACAGCTTCCCCAATAGCTGGATCTTCCTGAATCTCCTCCTCCTCTCTCCTCTCAGTTCCTTCTTCTGTAATAACTTCACTCCTCTCCTCTACTTGACTTTCCTTCTCCCTCTCATCCATCTTTTTCCTTCCTCTCTTCCCTCCTTTCTCTTTTCTCATGATCCAGTCGACAAAATAATAAAAAAATAGTAAAATGTGTCTCCTAACTGTGAAATTTGCCTTAAGCTCAAGTATATAAAATGTAAAATAAAAATTGAAAACCCCTACAAATCAGTGACACACGTCTCTCAGTAGCCAAACAGTCAGTAACAATGACAAAGTGTGCGCGGTCGCTTATATAGTCCCAGACCTGCTCATTGCCTCGTTTTAATTTCCAACGCGCGGAAAACAGTCGGTTCTTAATCGGTTGTTAGTCCCAGGACGCCGCAGACTGAAAATGCGTGGTCCCAGGCGTCCTGGGGAGGCCGGTTTGGATCGGTTAGGGTCGGTTACCCTTAGTCGGTTCTTAGTCCCAGACCTTGATTTTTGGGTCGCAGGACACCGCAGACGGTCTGAGGCTTCCGGGGACTAATGAAACCGACTCACTTTCAGACGCATGAAATTCATACGCATCATATTTGAGTCTGGGATTAAGAACCGGCCGCCTGGGACTAAGCTACGGAGGTCTGGGACTAAGGGTCGCAGGACGCCTGGGACAACAACCGACTGTGTAAATTTGGGTCTGAGGAGGCCTGAGGACGCCTGGGACTGGACATTTTGTTGACGGCGGGAAATAGGAATCGGTTGTAGTCGTGTGAAATATCAAACATGTTTGATTTTTCACACGGCCTCAACCGACCACAACCGATCCTTACAGGAAGCCTGGGACTAAGCAAATATTTCAAACCGACCCCCCAAAACCCTTAATCGGGAGCCTTAGTCGTGTGGTGGAACACCCACATTAGATGCTTGGAGGCTGAAAACGCCCTTACTTCACTTTAAGGTGGCTACAACTCCATTCATACTGAGAATTTAAGGTGACCATAAGTATTATTTTTATCTACTTTAATACCAGTGATAATTTCAATGTAAAAACATGGAAAAAGAAAGGAGCCAGAGGATTTTATTCCAATTTGATGACTTTAAGCAGGCCATATGTCCATTAACATTTTGAGTTTAGGGTCACTATAAAGTCAGGATATTCCTTTGGCAATTCTTAATATATGTGCCAAGTTTGGTTGAAAAAGTGAAAAAGTAAGTGAACTGGAGGGCTAAAACCCCCTTTTTTCACATTAAGGTGACCTTAAGATCACAGATACAGGGCTAAAATTTCGGCATGTGAAAGATTATCAAAAAGTAGCTGAATAAGTTATTCCAACAAAACGCCAAAATCCTAACCGTTTTTGAGATACAGACCAAGTACCCATTTTTAAAAAATTTACAAAAATAAAACGCCTCCCATTCAGGCATCTATGGTCCAATTGATGAGAAAATCCTTTCCGACATTGGAAATTTGGTCTAGAATGTACCTGATAAATTTTATAGCACAGGTGTGTGTGGTTTTTTCCGAAATGCGATGATGGGGTGTTTTGGACTTATGCTTAAGGTTACCCTAATTTAAGCTTAAGGTCTGCGCAAAGTATCCCAAAAATTTTTCCCGCCCCTATAGTTTTAAAAGATAAGAAGGAAAGAAAAATGTGAAAAGCTAAGAAGTTATTCAAGGGACACCATAATCCTGCGGCGGCGGCGGCGGCGATCAGTCGAACTTTGGTGAAAACAAATAAGCGTCCCTGACGGGGCGCTTAATAATAGTAGCATTTATATAGCGCAAAATTGATACAAATCCTCTTGAGTCCAAGAAGGGAGAGTCCAGGGACATATGAAATAAAAAAGAACTAAATACACTTGTCTATATGCATGAAAGATAGCTCCAAAATACTTGAGAACAAGCATTCTGACGCATGCATTTATCTCCCGCCATATAAACTAGAGGATCGCTCGCAAAAAAAAAAGATAATGTTTTTGCATAGCAAAAACAAAGCGTCCCGAAAAGGATATAGAGGTGAGTGCTAAAGTATTAAGAAAATGCTTCGTTTCTAGCCTTATACTGTTGTGGCAACCAAAGTCAGCGCAGTCTGCTCTATCTAGCACGGTTTTCAAGATATAAGCATTTTTGTGTTTTGCAAAAAATAAAAAAATTAAAAATGTCCGCTATATTTGGCGAGACAAAAATATTTTGAAAATTGGCATGGCTACTCTGCAGAGATACCCAGCAGGTCCAAAATTTTGTTGAGTTCACTCCATATAGCACGGTTTTCGAGATATAAGCATTTTTGTGTTTTGCAAAAACTTTGAAAATTCAAAATGGCCACCATTTTTGGGGAGACAAAAATTTTTGTCAAGACCACTACCGTGGTGTGTATCTCCCGCCGAGCATTAAAGCAGAAGAAATAGCTTTTCCGAGATATTCACAATTTTTCATTTTCGTGTGTGAAAGGTCTTCCAAAAGTAGGTGAATGAGTTATTTGAGAAAAATTGGCTATCTGCAATACTATTAAGAGATAATTCACATTTACTCATTTTGAGTAGGTGAATAATTATCTATGGGTCTGAAACTTCACCAAGTGAAAGCTCTCCCACATGTAGGTGAATGAGTTATTTGAGAAAAATTGGCTATCTGCAATACTTTTAGAGATAATTCGCATTTACTCATTTTGAGTAGGTGAGTAATTAGCTATGGGTCTGAAACTTCACCATGTGAAAGCTCTCCCACAAGTAGATGAATGAGTATTTGATAAAAATTGGGTATCCACAATACTTTTACAGATAATTAGCATTTACTCATTTTGAGTAGGTGAATAAATAGCTATGGGTCTGAAACTTCACAGAGTGAAAGCTCTCCCAAAAGTAGGTGAATGAGTTATTTGAGAAAAATTGGCTATCTGCAATACTTTTAGAGATAATTCACATTTACTCATTTTGAGTAGGTGAATAATTAGCTATGGGTCTGAAACTTCACAAGTGAAAGCTCTGCCAAAAGTAGGTGAATGATTTATTTGAGAAAAATTGGCTATCTGCAATACTTTTAGAGATAATTCGCATTTACTCATTTTGAGTAGGTGAGTAATTAGCTATGGGTCTGAAACTTCACCAAGTGAAAGCTCTCCCAAAAGTAGGTGAATGAGTTATTTGAGAAAAATTGGCTATCTGCAATACTTTTAGAGATAATTCGCATTTACTCATTTTGAGTAGACGAGTAATTAGCTATGGGTCTGAAACTTCACCAAGTGAAAGCTCTCCCAAAAGTAGGTGAATGATTAATTTGAGAAAAATTGGCTATCTGCAATTTTAGAGATAATTCGCATTTACTCATTTTGAGTAGGTGAGTAATTAGCTATGGGTCTGAAACTTCACCAAGTGAAAGCTCTCCCAAAAGTAGGTGAATGAGTTATTTGAGAAAAATTGGCTATCTGCAATACTTTTAGAGATAATTCGCATTTACTCATTTTGAGTAGGTGAGTAATTAGCTATGGGTCTGAAACTTCACCAAGTGAAAGCTCTCCCAAAAGTAGGTGAATGATTAATTTGAGAAAAATTGGCTATCTGCAATACTTTTAGAGATAATTTGCATTTACTCATTTTGAGTAGGTGAGTAATTAGCTATGGGTCTGAAACTTCACAGAGTGAAAGCTCTCCCAAAAGTAGGTGAATGAGTTATTTGAGAAAAATTGGCTATCTGCAATACTTTTAGAGATAATTCACATTTACTCATTTTCAGTAGGTGAGTAATTAGCTATGGGTCTGAAACTTCACAGAGTGAAAGCTCTGCCAAAAGTAGGTGAATGAGTTATTTGAGAAAAATTGGCTATCTGCAATACTTTTACAGATAATTCGCATTCACTCATTTTGAGTAAGTGAGTAATTAGCTATGGGTCTGAAACTTTACAGAGTGAAAGCTCTCCCAAAAGTAGGTGAATGAGTTATTTGAGAAAAATTGGCTATCTGCAATACTTTTAGAGATAATTCGCATTTACTCATTTTGAGTAGGTGAGTAATTAGCTATGGGTCTGAAACTTCACCAAGTGAAAGCTCTCCCAAAAGTAGGTGAATGATTAATTTGACAAAAATTGGCTATCTGCAATACTTTTAGAGATAATTCGCATTTACGCATTTGGAGTAGGTGAGTAATTAGCTATGGGTCTGAAACTTCACCAAGTGAAAGCTCTCCCAAAAGTAGGTGAATGAGTTATTTGAGAAAAATTGGCTATCTGCAATACTTTTAGAGATAATTCACATTTACTCATTTTGAGTAGGTGAGTAATTAGCTATGGGTCTGAAACTTCACCAAGTGAAAGCTCTCCCAAAAGTAGGTGAATGAGTTATTTGAGAAAAATTGGCTATCTGCAATACTTTTAGAGATAATTCGCATTTACTCATTTTGAGTAGGTGAGTAATTAGCTATGGGTCTGAAACTTCACCATGTGAAAGCTCTCCCACAAGTAGATGAATGAGTTATTTGATAAAAATTGGGTATCCGCAATACTTTTACAGATAATTAGCATTTACTCATTTTGAGTAGGTAAATAATTAGCTATGGGTCTGAAACTTCACCATGTGAAAGCTCTCCCAAAAGTAGGTGAATGAGTTATTTGAGAAAAATTGGCTATCTGCAATACTTTTGGAGATAATTCGCATTTACTCATTTCGAGTAGGTGAGTAATTGGCTATGGGTCTGAAACTTCACCATGTGAAAGCTCTTCCAAAAGTAGGTGAATGAGTTATTTGAGAAAAATTGGCCATCTGCAATACTTTTAGAGGTAATTCGCATTTACTCTTTTTGAGTAGGTGAGCAATTACCTATGGGTCTGAAACTTCACCAAGTGAAAGCTCTTTGGGATAGCTGCTCTGCAGAGATACCCTGAAGATAAAAAATTTCGTTGAAATCGCTCTATGTAGCACGGTTTTCGAAATATTAGCATTTTTGTGTTTTGCAATTTTTGCGCAAAAATTCGAAAATTCAAAATGGCCGCCATTTTGGGCAAGACAAAATTTTTTTGAAAATTGGCATGGCTACTCTGCATAGATACCCTGTGAGTCAAAAATTTCGTCGAAATCGCTCTATCTAGCACGGTTTTCGAGATATAAGCATTTTTGTGTTTTGCAATTTTGCGAAAAATTCGAAAATTCAAAATGGCCGCCATTTTTTGCGAGAAATTTTTTGTTTGAAAATTGGCAGCTACTCTGCAGAGATACCCTGTGGGTCTAAAATTTCGTCGAAATCGCTCTATCTAGCAGGGTTTTCGAGATATAAGCATTTTTATGTTTTGCAATTTTTGCGAAAAATTCGAAAATTCAAAATGGCCGCCATTTTTGGCGAGACAAAAATTTTTTCAAAATTGGGATAACTACTCTGCAGAGATACCCTGTGGGTCAAAAATTTCGCCGAAATCGCTCTATCTAGCACGGTTTTCGAGATATAAGCATTTTTGTGTTTTGCAATTTTTGCGAAAATTTCGAAAATTCAAAATGGCCGCCATTTTTGGCGAGACAAAAATTTTTTGAAAATTGGGAAAAGTACTCCGCAGAGATATCCTGCGGGTCAAAAATTTTGTCGAAATTGCTCTATCTAGCACGGTTTTTGAGATATAAGCATTTGTGTGTTTTGCAATTTTTGCAAAAATTTCGAAAATTCAAAATGGCCGCCATTTTGGGCGAGACAAAAATTTTTTGAAAATTGGGAAAACTACTCCGCAGAGATACCCTGCGGGTCAAAAATTTCGTCGAAATCGCTCTATCTAGCACGGTTTTCGAGATATAAGCATTTTTGTGTTTTCCTTATTTGGAAAATTCGTAATGATTAATTAATCATTAATTACTCGGCCATTTCTTGACCAATCAATGCCAAAATCTAATGATTTCCAGATTTTAATAGAATGAATGTATTTGCCAAGTTTCAGGTGAATTGATAAAATTCCTTTCAAGTTATCATCCGGACAAGCTTCCCCATCGAAAAAAGACATTTTTGGTCATGTGACCTCTCTGATTGGTTGAAATGTCACTGCAGCATATTCAAAAAAATTCCCCAAGGCTACTGCCTAAACCTGCCAAATTTGAAAAGAATCCGCCTAACGGTTACAGAGTTATAAGGAAAACAAAATGCGTAGCCGGCGGAGCCAGAAGCTCTCCCATACACAAACAAGCGTCCCTTGCAGGACGCTTAATTAGATGTACTAAAGATAACATATTTTAACAAGGTGCTCTAAATGTAATACTTTTCAAGTTATAATTGATTTAGTGCATGATTTCATGAATTTTAATGCATTAAAAATTATTTAAAAAATTCATTAAAAAAATTTAGCATGTGAAAGCTCTCCAAAATGTAGGTGAATGAGTTATTTGAGAAATATTGGCTATCTGCAATACTTTTAGTGATAATAGGCAGTTACTCATTTTGAGTAGGTGAGTAATTAGCTACGGATCTGAAAATTCACTAATTGAAAGCTCTCCAAAATGTATGTGAATGAGTTATTTCAGAAATACTGGCTATCTGCAATACTTGTAGAGATAATTCGCATTTACTCATTTTGAGTAGGTGAATAATTAACTACGGGTGTGAAACTTCACCAAGTGAAAGCTCTTCCAAAAGTAGGCGAATGAGTTATTTGAGAGAAATTGGCTATCTGCAATACTTTTACAGATAATTCACATTTACTCATTTTGATTAGGTGAGTAATTAGCTGCGGGTCTGGAACTTCACCATGTGAAAGCTCTCCCAAAAGTAGATGAATGAGTAATTTGATAAAAATTGGATACCCGCAATACTTTTAGAGATAATTAGCATTTACTCATTTTGAGGAGGTGAATAATTAGCTACGGCTCTGAAAATTCACCAAGTGAAAGGTCTCCCAAAAGTAGGTGAATGAGTTATTTAAGAAAAATTTGCTATCTGCAATACTTTTAGAGAAAATGCAGAATTACTCATTTTTAGTAGGCAAGTAATTTAGCCACAGGCCTAATTTAGACATAAAGCCTACCAACAGAATACTGTGGTCCACCCTCTAATATACCTTGCAAACTTGAGAAGGCTAGCTATAATATTTTTTTCGTTAGAGCGGTAATGGTGAAATCTCTCTACACACTGCGGCTATCCAGTGGATACAATGATTTACTCAACAGTGAGAACCTGAAAGTAGATATTGGTAAGCTATACCATGACATAGAGGTCTGCAATTTCACTCTGTTATAGCTGACCAAAAATTATGTGAATAACATATTTAAACAAAATACTGTAAATGTAATAGTTTTCACGTTATAACTGATTTACTCAACAGTGATAACCTCAAAGTAGCTATTACTCAGCTATGCAATGAGCTACATGTCTGAATTTTTTCTATGTTATAGCTGACCCAAAATTAGGTGAACAACATATTTAAGCAAAATACTGTAAATGCAATAGTTTTCAAGTTACAACTGATTTACTCAATAGTGAGAACCTGAAAATAGCTATTGCTCAGCTATGCCATGAGCTATAAGTCTGTAATTTCACGACGTTATAGCTGACCCAAAAGTAGGTGAACAACATATTTTAACAAAATACTCCAAATGCACTATTTTTCAAGTTACAAATCATTTACTCAACAGTCAGTACCTGAAAATAGCTATTGCTCAGTTGTGCCATGAGCTACAGGTCTGTAATTTCACGTCTGAAGATATTTGACATTTACTTATGTTGTTATTTTGCTACAAATAAGAAAATAGCTATTACTCACTTATGGCATGCAATACAACCCCAAAATATATACCATGTTATAGTTAAGGACAAAGTAGCTGAACAACATATTTGAAGAAAAAGCTGTAACTGCAATAGTTTTGGAGTTACAATGGATTTACTCAACAGTCACAATTTCAAAGTAGCTATTACTTAGCTATGCAATGTGCAACAGGTCTGAAACTTTACTATGTGATAGCTTACAAAAAAGTAGATGAATGACATATTTGAAAAGAATTCCCTAACTTTAATACTTTTGAAGATATTTGACATTTACTTCTTCTGTTATTTAGCTACAAATGAGGAAATAGCTATTACTCACTTATGGCAAGCAATAGAACCCCAAACTATGTACCATCTTATAGCTAAGAACAAAGTAGCTGAACAACATATTTTAGGAAAACACTCTAACTGCAATACTTTTTTAGTTACAATAGCTTTACTCAACAGTCAGAATTTCAAAGTAGCTATTACTCAGCTATCCAAGGTGCAACAGGTCTGAAACTTTACTATGTCATAGCTTACCAAAAAGTAGATGGACAACATATTTGAAAAGATTTCCCTAACTTTAATACTTTTGAAGATATTTGACATTTACTTTTACTGGATATATAAAGGATAGCAGGACGAGCACCTTTTGTGTTGTTGAGTGTGGGACGGGTCACAGGATATAGATATCTGTGTGCGAGTGAACGCTGGACAGATCACGGGACAGACCACAGGACATTGGACAGACCACAGAATATACTACAGGACGGATTACGTAACAGATTGCTGGATACGGCGGATAAACTTAACTCTTAATCTCAGTGGTCAGGTCAGCTAGATCTTGTTATTGTATTAGTGTGCTTAGTTAAGGGCATACCAGTTGACTGTAATCATTATTGTTAATCGCTAAATAAATTTGTTAAGTTAAGCTTTTTGCTTTTTTTTTCTGTTACAACTTAAAGACAACCGGTAATTGCTACCGTGCTTGCCCGTGACCGTAACAACAAAAAATCTGTAGCTGTAGTAGTTTTGGAGAAATCTGCGTGACTAACTAACGCACGAACACACGCACGCACGCACGCACACACAGACATCATTTCATAATCTCCCTCCCGGGCTAAAGCCCGGCAGGAGATAACAAGCATTCTGACGCATTCAGTTATCTCCCGCCATATAAATTAGATGTACTAAAGATAACATATTTTAACAAGGCTCTCTAAATGTAATACTTTTCAAGTTATAATTGATCTAGTGCATGACTTCATGAATTTTAATGCATTAAAAATTATTTTAAAAATTCATTAAAAAAATTTAGCATGTGAAAGCTCTCCAAAATGTAGGTGAATGAGTTATTTGAGAAATACTGGCTATCTGCAATACTTTTAGTGATAATAGGCAGTTACTCATTTTGAGTAGGTGAGTAATTAGCTATGGATCTGAAAATTCACTAATTGAAAGCTCTCCAAAATGTATGTGAATGAGTTATTTCAGAAATACTGGCTATCTGCAATACTTGTAGAGATAATTCGCATTTACTCATTTTGAGTAGGTGAATAATTAACTACGGGTGTGAAACTTCACCAAGTGAAAGCTCTCCCAAAAGTAGGTGAATGAGTTATTTGAGAAAAATTGGCTATCTGCAATACTTTTACAGATAATTCACATTTACTCATTTTGATTAGGTGAGTAATTAGCTACGGGTCTGGAACTTCACCATTTGAAAGCTCTCCCAAAAGTAGATGAACGAGTAATTTGATAAAAATTGGATACCCGCAATACTTTTAGAGATAATTAGCATTTACTCATTTTGAGGAGGTGAATAATTAGCTACGGCTCTGAAAATTCACCAAGTGAAAGCTCTCCCAAAAGTAGGTGAATGAGTTATTTCAGAAAAATTGGCTATTTATATCTTTACTTCAATGTTCTAAAAAAGAACAACTTTATACAGGCTTTTATAAAACCTGACATATTTTGATATAAATTATGAAAAAACCAGCTGATTTGCATATCAAGACTCTATTAGTTCTTAATAAACTAAAAAAGACTAATATAAAGTCTCATAATATTATTGGGCACCTACACAGGTTTACAAAATTCTCAACCTCTCTACACAGGTTCATAACCTTGAGAGCCGGTTCCTCAACCGGTTCACAACCGGTTCAAACCGGAGGTTAGGCACAGGCTCCCAAAAAGTACTTCAGGGACCCTACTCCAGCCCATATTCAATTCCAAAGCCTCTGAAGAGACTGAAAAAATTCCTATATCAGTCAAAATACAATTAAGCCTATGTGCTAAATTATATCAGGCATTTGACCACTTTATTGTACCCACAGTCTTACATAGTGCAGGAAGTAGTTTATCTAGCATAAAATGAGAATGTCCCTTTTGTCATCCTTTATAAGTGTACAAAGTTTAGCTGAGGTCAGTTGAACAATAAGATAGCTGGAGGCCGAAAACTTCCTTTTTTCACTGAAAAGTGACCATAACTTCATTCATATTGGGACTTTAAGGTGACCATAAAAGCAGAATGTCCTTTCTGCCAACCTTTATAAATGTCGCAAGTTTTGTTTGAAAAATGTAAACATTAACTAAGCTTAGGGCTGAAAACTCTACATTTTAAGTTTAAGATGGCCCTAACATTATTAATATTTGAATCATAAGGTAGTAAGAGTGTTCTTTTGATGTACCTCAATATCAATATAAGTTAGATTTGTAAAAAGATGGAAAAATAATAGGCCAGACAATTTTATTCCAATTTGATGACTTTAGGGGGGCCATAGCCCTGATAATATTAACAGTTTAAGGTCACCATAAAGTCAAGATAATCCTTTGGTGAATCGTAATGTATATGGCAAGTTTGGTTGAAAAGTGTGGAAAACTAAGTGAACTGGAGGGTTGAAACCCACGTTTTGGTCATTAAGGTGACCTTAAGTTTGCAGATACAGAGCTAAAACTTCGGCATGTGAAAGATTATCAAAAAGTAGCTGAATAAGTTATTCCAACAAAACGCCGAAATCCTAACCGTTGTTGAGATACAGACCAAGTACCCATTTTTCAAAAATTTACAAAAATAAAACGCCTCCCATTCAGGTATCTATGGTGCGATTGATGAGAAAATCCTTTCCGACCTTGGAAATTTGGTCTAGAATGTACCAGATAAATTTTATAGCACAGGTGTGTGTGTTTTTTTCCCGAAACGCGATGACAGGGTGTTTTGGAGGTATGCTTAAGGTTACCTTAAGTAAAGCTTAAGGTCTGCACAAAGTATCCCAAAAATTTTTCCCGCCCCTATAGTTTTAAAGAAAGATAAGAAGGAAAGAAAAATTTGAAAGGCTAAGAAGTTATTCAAGGGAGACCATAATCCGGCGGCGGCGATCAGTCGAACTTCGGTGAAAACAAATAAGCGTCCCTGACGGGCCGCTTAATTATTAAATTTTCATCTGGTAAGACAATCCTCAAGACATTCATCATTGATCCCCTACTCAGGCTCTGTGTGCATCTCTCAACACTCATTCACACTATGTATTAAAGCTTGTGATCCCTTCCCCCAAAGAACTCCATCAGGATCTACTGAAATCACCATATTATTGACCCCTTGCAGTAGACTCTCTCAATCCGCACACTAATATTTGAGAATAGTTGATCCCCAACCCCAGTCTGCACTCAAATCACAGTCCCTCATCAAAGTTATTTGTGTGCAACTCTGATATTATTGACACCATTTGCATAGTGATTTTTAGAATCAAAATTATTTCCTATTATATGAACATCTATTTAAAAACTTTATTTATGATTACTAAATGTAGTTTCATATACATTATACAATTACTAAGAAGTGTCATAGGCAAATTGAAGATCTTGGAAGAAATTTGATTTATAGATTTATGTAGTCGTAAAACTTCAGCCTTCTCTACAAAGGCCAATCATATATCTACTTTGTTGCTTCTAGAAAATTTATGTTCTGGCATGCATTAAAGACACTTTTGATATATATGATAGACACTGAAATCTTTACTAATTTCTAAGTATATAACATATTTCCAGAGCTTCTGAATGCAATTTAAAGCAATTTTTTTCTGCATGCATTTTGTTTGTATTAATATTTCACAAAATAAACAGTGAACGTATACTGATTAAACTGTTCATGATGTACCTTGGCTTCATTTTGTCATTGTGATATGACCTGTTAAATGTATTACACTGCTATCTACCTCTTGTGGCATGTATGACCTGTAGAATGTCTTGCAGTGCTTTCCCACAACACCCAACCCAAAATGCTGCAACCTACGCAATGTTTTGCACTGTTTTCCCTGGAACATCCTACCCATTTTGATACAAGTGATATTATCTACTTAATGATTCTGACTGACTTCTTGTATTTATAGTGAAATTCTGAAAATAATTTAACTAGATATTCCTAAGAGTAGTGCTGGGAGATCGCTTGGATTTTCCCTGTCGATGTTCGTATCGGACATTTGTAACCAAACTTCGAACATTTCCAATTATGGAGTCGAAGTGTAAAAAAGACAGATAAAATATTAATATTAAATTATATGAAGTAAAATACACACAAATTACCACAAATATGACCAAAATATAATCTAAAAGCCATTCACAGACGTCTCCCTCACTAACAGACTATGCTTGATGTATCCTCACTTGTGATTGGCTTATTTTATGATTACCTTGACAACAGTTGGAAAACCCCAAGGTGTTTCTATTTACGTTATTTTTATTGCATTCACGACTAGTTTTGTGATTTTAACTGATGGGTATTTCAGATTTTTACAAAATATTATTAAGGTTAGCATTTTATTGTGACCAAAAGGCTGCAAAGAAATGGATTTAGTGAATATCGGTTTTACTTAAATTTTACCGATCATTGATTGGCAATGAGCCAGCGAGCGATAATACCGAAGTTTGCAAACATCGTCCCAGCACTACCTAAGAGCAATCAAAAATGAAAGCAGTCCCAAAATACATTTTGCATATTTTTAACAGGAGTCAAAGAGAAATTGAGGATCAAAATAAGTAGCAACTGATAACTTAAAATCACTGTAGAACATAATGCACATATTTGATGAGAGAACATACTTTTTTTTTTTTTACAAAGGTACAGAGCAAAAAGTGTTTTACAAGAATAACATTTTCCATACAATTTACAATTCTATACCAACACAACGGTGAGAAAGTATAAAGTGTTATGACAATTAATAAATTCAGAAATTTTTGGATTACAATACTGTGACTTCAAAGTCCTTTACAAAAAAGAATCAATGACAGGAAAACACTCAGACATCCTGGGTAAGAAGAGAAAGCAAGCTCCAACTACTACCAAATTTCTGGTCAGTTAGGGAGATAGTTGCCAGATATTGTTGTTCCTCATATTTTCGTTTGAAAAATTTTAGAGAACATACTTTTGACTATACTTTTAGACTGTTAAAATTTAGTGATATAGTTCGGTTCAAGATCTTGTTATTTATGCACAAAGCCAAAGAAGGTAGTTTACCTGATAATATTCAACTGTTTTTCAAGTTAAAACAAAGTACCAATGTAATTACTAGGCAAGAGGGGAAGTTTTATGTTGTTTTTGCCAGAACAAAACTAAAATTCAAATGTATTTCCATATATGGTGTAAAATTATGGAATAATCTAAGCAGTGACATCAGTGAAATTAAACCTTTTCATAAATTTAAATCACTATTGAAGAAGTATATGATTGAGTCTTATATTGAATAAGAAAGTATAACTAGACAAAAGTTTTTGTACACAAAAACAAAGCGTCCCTACAGCTTTTAAGCTTTATATAAAATGGTAAAGGACTAATGTGAAGAGGTAAATGTTATTGGTGAAGAGAAATTTTCGTGAAAAGGACCATGTTAGGATCACAAGAGTGACCTTAAAACGAAAAAAACACTCAGTGCCTATGAACGGGTTCTGTATCAGCTGACTGTGTGTTTTCAGCTGCAAAGAAGAAGAAGCACTTTAAAGTTTGGCTGTGCTTGTTTGACCTTGAAGGTCAAAATCTGACCACATCAAAAGATTTCAAGGCCATCATTTCCTATATGTAGGTATACCATCCCAAACCTCTAGGACCAATAATAAATGAGTTATAAGCACTTTAAAGTTTGCCTATCCTCGTTGGACCTTGAAGGAGAGGCCTAAGATCAAATCCGACCACACCAGAAGATTCCCAGCACATGATTTCCTACATGTTGGTTTACCATCCCAAACCTGTAGGACCAATAATAAGTGAGTTATAAGCACTTTTAAGTTTGGCTATGCTCGTTTGACCTTGAAGAAGAAGCACTTTAAAGTTTGGCTGTGCTTGTTTGACCTTGAAGGAGAGGCCCAAGGTCAAATCTGACCACATCAAAAGATTTCAAGGCCATCATTTCCTATACGTAGGTATACCATCCCAAACCTCTAGGACCAATAATAAATGAGTTATAAGCACTTTAAAGTTTGCCTATCCTCGTTGGACCTTGAAGGAGAGGCCAAAGATCAAATCTGACCACACCAGAAGATTCCCAGCACATGATTTCCTACATGTTGGTTTACCATCCCAAACCTGTAGGACCAATAATAAGTGAGTTATAAGCACTTTTAAGTTTGGCTATGCTCGTTTGACCTTGAAGGAGAGGGCCAAGGTCAAATTCGACCACAGCAAAAGATTACCAGCCCTTAATTTCTACATGTTGGTTTACCATCCCAAACCTCTAGGACCAATCATAAGCGAGTTATAAGCACTTTAAAGTTTGGTTATGCTCATTTGACCTTGAAGGAGAGGCCCCAAGGTCAAATCTGACCACACCAGAAGATTCCCAGCACATGATTTCCTACAGGTTGGTTTACCATCCCAAAGCTCTAGGACCAATAATAAGCCACCTATAAGCACTTTTATGTTTGGCTATCCTTGTTTCACCTTGAAGAAGAGGCCCAAGGTCAAATCTGACAACACCAAAAGATTCCCAGCCCATGATTTTCTATATGTTAGTATACCATCACAAACCTCTAGGACCAATAATAAGCAAGTCATAACCACTTTTATGTTTGGCTATACTCATTTGACCTTGAACGAGGGGCACAAGGTCAAATCTGACCACACCAGAAGATTCCCAGCACATGATTTCCTACATGTTGGTATACCATCCCAATCCTCTAGGACCAATAATAAGCGAGTTATAAGCACTTTTAAGTTTGGCTATGCTTGTTTGACATTGAACGAGGGGCCCAAGGTCAAATCAGACCACACCAGAAGATTCCCAGCCCATGATTTCCTACATGTTGGTTTACCATCCCAAACCTCTAGGACCAATAATAAATCAGTTATAAGTACTTTTATGTTTAGCTATCCTCTTTTGACCTTGAAGAGGAAGCCCAAGGTCAAATCTGACCACACCAAAAGATTCCGAGCCCATGATTTCCTACATGGTGGTATCCCATCACAAACCTCTAGGCCCAATAATAAGCGAGTTATAAGCACTTTTAAGTTTGTCTATCCTCGTTTGACCTTGAACAAGGGGCCCGAGGTCAAATCCGACCACACCCAAAGATTCCCAGGCCATGATTTCCTACATGTTGGTTTACCATCCCAAAGCTCTAGGACCAATAATAAGTGAGTTATAAGCACTTTTATGTTTGGCTATCCTCTTTTGACCTTGAAGAAGAGACCCAAGGTCAAATCTGACCACACCAAAAGATTCCCAGCCCATGATTTCCTACATGTTGGTATACCATCACAACCCTGTAGAACCAATAATAAGCGAGTTATAAGCACTTTTAAGTTTGGCTATGCTCGTTTGACCTTGAACGAGGGGCCCAACGTCAAATCCGACCACACCAGAAGATTCCCAGGCCATGATCTCCTACATGTTGGTTTACCATCCCAAACCTGTAGGACAAATAAGAAGCGAGTTATAAGCACTTTTATGTTTGGCTATCCTCGTTTGACCTTGAAGAAGAAGCCCAAGGTCAAATCTGACAACACCAAGAGATTCCCAGCCCATGATTTTCTATATGTTAGTATACCATCCCAAACCTGTAGGACCAAAAATAAGCAAGTCATAAGCACTTTTAAGTTTGGCTATACTCGTTTGACCTTGAACGAGGGGCACAAGGTCAAATCAGACCACACCAGAAAATTCCCAGCACATGATTTCCTGTATGTTGGTATACCATCCCAATCCTCTAGGATCAATAATAAGCGAGTTATAAGCACTTTTAAGTTTGGTTATGCTCATTTGACCTTGAAGGAGAGGCCCAAGTTCAAATCTGACCACACCAGAAGATTCCCAGCACATGATTTCCTACATGTTGGTTTACCATCCCAAAGCTGTAGGACCAATAATAAGCGAGTTACAAGCACTTTTATGTTTGCCTATACTCGTTTGACCTTGAACGAGGGGCCCAAGGTCAAATCTGACCACACCAGATGATTCCCAGCACATGATTTCCTATATGCTGGTATACCATTCCAAACCTCTAGGACCAATAATAAGCGAGTTATAAGCACTTTAAACTTTGCCTATCCTCTTTTGATCTTTCACGAGGGGCCCCAGGTCAAATCTGACCACACCAGAAGATTTCCAGCACCTGATTTCCTATATGTTGGTACACCATCCCAAACCTCTAGGACCAATAATAAGCGAGTTCAAGGCTTAATCGTAGTAAATTTTTTATGAACTTATAATCAATCGCCCGTCAATCGCTCAATTATGGCCCGATTGATCCCAATATCGATTGGCGCCTAGATTCCTCTGTCAGAAATGTGCCTGATTGGCTCCTTAAGATACAGAAATTCAACAAGCAACACATACAATGCATTCAAATGTTTAAAGTTACGGGATATAACAAAATTCAAAACATGTACTCATATTTTCAAAGCTCATAGGAATTTGCTACCACCTAAACTAATGGAATGATATAGATATGTCAAGCATGTTCATAACTATAATACAAGGAACTGTGGAAACATTTATCAAAATATCCCCAAAACTTTCCAAAAAAGTAGATGTCCTAGTATTATAGGGGTTAAACTGTACAATCAAATTCCATCACATGTAAGATTGTTGCCATCTATAATAAGCTTCAAAAAGAGATTAAAAGAAGAATTCCT
Organism: Sabellastarte sp. h YS-2021; assembly: GCA_964017235.1. Lineage (NCBI taxonomy): Eukaryota > Metazoa > Annelida > Polychaeta > Sabellida > Sabellidae > Sabellastarte > Sabellastarte sp. h YS-2021. The sequence goes on along the minus strand of OZ024936.1, from coordinate 96,731,096 downwards.
CACTAAATATAAAAAACCATTGCCTATCTAACAAATTATGGTATGACAAATGGAAGTTACGGATCTGTGTACTAAATCTGTGTGTATCTTAATCTATATTTTTACCATTAAGTACTTTGTCAAGTATGTTAAAATTTAATTAACAGACAAACAGTTCAAATTAGCATATTCATTGATAAATAGCTTCTTTGTGTCATAACTCAAAATCTATTTTATCTGCTGTATTTCTTTCTTGACTTTCTGTTGTCAGTTATGTCCAAGTTAAGTAATATTTACTAATAAGTTCATTTGAACTTCAGGCATTTCTGTTTAGTATTTATTGTATGTTCTTAACTTTATGTTGTCAGTTCTCTCCAAATTTAGGGATGTCTAGTTATAAGTTCATTTGAACTTCTGACATTTACTTTCAGCATTTATTTTAAAATGTTGTATTATTTCATTGTAATGTAATGCTGAATAAAGATCTATCTATCTATCTATGTGTTCCTCCATAATAGTAAAACACCCGACACCATGTTTGTATACATAGTTCTTCACAATGTGTGTGGTTTTATTGCTGTTTACCTTTATAAAAGGATCTAAGAGTTCAAGAGGAAATTATTCCCATAAACTGATACATTTGTTGTGTTTTTAACATCTGCATTTTCCAACTATCTTAGTCTTTCCCAAAGTCTCTATTTATAACTATATACCTCGAAGCAGGACCCAAGTCCAGCTTATGGTTTCCCTTAGGTTGGTTTCATATTGCAAACCTTAGGACCAATAATACGTGAGTTATAACCACTTTTAAATTTGTCATTACAGGTTAGAATGTTTGGTCAAGGTTACTGTAAATATAAACCACCAGCAATTAACCTTACTTATTTCAAAAACAGTTCTACAGCTTGAAAAATGCAACAATTATAATATTGTAGGTCATTGTTTTCCTTAACAAAAATATGTGTCCGGTGTATAAAAAAACAAATTATCTGAAAGCTATGTCATATGTAGATAATGTCAGTAGCACACAATATTATTTCTACAATGTTCTGTGACATATTACAGGAAATAAAATGAGTATGATGCAATGTATATTATTATAGGGACTTGTTAAATATGATGCCCATCTTGGGCACATCGATTACCAATATTCCATCAGACAATGCCACAAAGTGATCTGATATTAAAAAGGTGATAAAAATGTTAATTTCAACAGAAACAATCTGTGCACCTGAACAAGGCTACATGATTGTTTTCATCCTTGAAGTATACAACAGTGTCTTTTCTCTAAATTCTCATTGAGTGAGTTAGCCTTGTTTAAGGCTCAAATTTGTACCATATGTTTTCATACTTGTACACAGATATTTGGTATTCATAAAGCACTCATGCATGTTTTGAGATATAAACTGAGCAGACATATCATGTGTAAAATCCAGTACATGTTAATTGTAAGAGTACATTATGCAAAATGACCATGTTTTCTGTATATTTTCTCTTAATTACTAGGGTACTTGAGCCTTAAGCAAGGCTATGAGTGAGTGTAAAGAAAAGGTTGAATCTACTATTAAGGTGGCATGGATCTGTATACTTTTTGAAAAAAGCAGTAAATCAGACATTTACAACTGTAGCAACTTACTATCCTAATATATATCATTAGAACATAATTCAGTGGTAATTCACTTCAAAATATGGTAAACTGAGTGAAGTTTCTGTTTGTTGGATTAATGAAGGGGAAAGATTATAAATTCCTTTTTACAAATATAAAAGAAAGAGAACAAAGTAATATATAGAGTTGTTGTACTCTACAGGAAAAAATATATGTAACTTTAGTCAAAAGCAAGAGGTTGCAAAGTAAATACACTTGTCACAGATATGAAGGCCAACTGCAAAACATTTCAAAATCACAAATGAAAAAAAAATTGCAAACCATGAACTCCTATAGGTTGGTTAATATCCAAAACTTCTAGGACCACTAATAAGCGACTCATAAGCAAGTTATAAGCACTTTTAAGTTTGCCTATCCTCATTTGACCTTGAAGGAGGGTCCCAAGGTCAAATCCGAACCCAAGGAAAGATTCCAAATCCATGATTTCCTACATCTTGGTTTACCATCCCAAACCTCTAGGACCAATAATAAGTGCTTTATAAGCACTTCTAAGTTTGCCTATCCTCATTTGACCTTGAAGGAGAGGCCCAAGGTCAAATCCGACCACACTAAAATATTAACAGCCCATGATTTCCTGCATGTTGGTTTACCGTCCCATACCTCTAGGACCAATAATAAGCGAGTTATAAGCACTTTTAACTTTGACTACCCTCGCTTGACCTTGAAGGGGGCCCCAAGGTCAAATCCGACCACAGCATAAGATTCCCTGCCCATGATTTCGTACATGTTGGTTTACCACCCCAAACCTTTAGGACAAATAATAAGTGAGTTATTCACTTTTAAGTTTGGCTATGCTCGTTTGACCTTGAAGGAGAGGCCCAAGGTCAAATCCGACCACACCAGAAGGTTCCCAGCCCATGATTTCCTATATATTGGTATACCATCCCAAAGCTCTAGGACCAATAATAAGTGAGTTATAAGCATTTTTATGTTTGGGTATCCTCGTTTGACCTTGAAGGAGAGGCCCAAGATTAAATCCGACCACACCAGAAGATTCCCAGCACATGATTTCCTATATGTTGGTATACCATCCCAAACCTCTAGGACTAATAATAAGCGAGTTATAAGCACTTTTAAGTTTGCCTATCCTCGTTTGACCTTGAACAAGGGGCACAAGGTCAAATCTAACCACACCAGAGGATTCCCTGCACATGATTTCCTATATGTTGGTATACCATCACAAACCTCTAGGACCAATAATAAGCGCGGTATAAGCACTTTTAGGTTTGGCTATCCTCATGTGACCTTGAAGGAGGGGCCCAAGGTCAAATCTGACCACACCAGAAGATTCCCAGCCCATTATTTCCTATATGTTGGTATACCATCACAAACCTCTAGGACCAATAATAAGCGAGTTATAAGCACTTTTAAGTTTGGCTATCCTCGTCTGACCTTGAACGAGAGGCCCAAGGTTAAATCCAACCACACCAGAAAGTTCCCAGTCCATGATTCCCTATATGTTGGTATACCATCCCAAAGCTCTAGGACCAATAATAATCCAGCTATAAGCACTTTTCAGTTTGACTATCCTCGTTTGACCTTGAAGGAGGGGCACAAGGTCAAACGCAACCACACCAGAAGATTCCCAGCACATGATCTCCTATATGTTGGTGTACCATCACAAACCTGTAGGACCAATAATAAGCGAGTTATAAGCACTTTTAAGTTTGGCTATGCTCGTTTGACCTTGAACAAGAGGCCCAAGGTCAAATCTGACCACACCAGAAGGTTCCCAGCCCATGATTTCCTATATGTTGGCATGCCATCCTAAATCTCTAGGACCAATAATAATCCAGTTATAAGCACTTTTAAGTTTGGGTATGCTCATTTGACCTTGAAGGAGGGGCCCAAGGTCAAATGCGACCACACCAGAAGATTCCCAGCCTATGATTTCCTATATGTTGGTATACCATCCCAAAGCTCTAGGACCAATAATAAGCGAGTTGTAAGCATTTTTATGTTTGGCTATCCTTATTTGACCTTGAAGGAGAGGGCCAAGGTCAAATCCGACCACACCAGATGGTTCCCAGCCCATGATTTCCTATATGTTGGTATACCATCACAAACCTGTAGGACCAATAATAAGAGAGTTAGAAGCACTTTTAAGTTTGGCTATGCTCGTTTGACCTTGAAGGAGGGGCCCAAGGTCAAATCCGACCACACCAGAAGATTCCTAGCCCATGATTTCCTACATGTCGGTTTACCATCCCAAAGCTCTAGGACCAATAATAAGCAAGTTATAAGCATTTTTATGTTTGGCTATCCTCTTTTGACCTTGAAGGAGAGGCCCAAGGTTAAATCCGACCACACCAAAAGATTCCCAGGCCATGATTTCCTATATGTTGGTATACCATCCCAAACCGCTAAGACTAATAATAAGCAAGTTATAAACACTTTCCAGCTTGGCCATCCTCGTTTGACCTTGAAGGAGAGGCCCAAGGTTAAATCCCACCACACCAAAAGATTCCCAGGCCATGATTTCCTATATGTTGGTATACCATCCCAAAGCTCTAGGACCAATAATAAGTGAGTTATAAGCACTTTTAAGTTTGGCTATCTTCGTTTGACCTTGAAGGGGGGGGCCCAAGGTCAAATGCGACCACACCAGAAGATTCCCAGCACATGATTTCCTATATGTTGGTATACCATCCCAAACCTCTAGGACCAATAATAAGCGAGTTATAAGCACTTTTAAGTTTACCTATCCTCATTTGACCTTGAAGGAGGGGCCCAAGGTCAAATTCGACCACACCAGATGGTTCCCAGCCCATGATTTTCTATATGTTGGTATACCATCCAAAACCTCTAGGACCAATAGTTTCATAATTAATTACAAATCCCAGTTATAACCTACTCAGAGAATACTTTGGAACATAGATAACAAGAGTAGTGCACACTAAGTGAATGAGGGGTACAGGCCCACTGAACTCCACATTGAGGAGCTATGGATTCCGTTTGCAGGTAATAAAGGCTGAACAGACTATAGAACACGTATACTGTTTACAGCTTAAAGCAAAATTGACTTGATGAAAAAATGTATGCTCATTAAAACAGTGCAGTACATGGACCAGGTGCTGGCTCTCTCCCCCTTTCAGTGCTAAACCCCCTTCTCATGGAAACTATGCACGCCTGGGGAAAACCCAAAGCAGAATAAGAAAGAAAATACTTTTATTGTCCGTTAGTGTAGAAATGAAATAAAATAATAAAAATAATAATATATAAACCTAACTAGGTATAGGTATAAACGTAATTTTCTGTGCCTTTTAATGCATTTTGTTCACTGTTTATATTTGCGTTCGCTTTTACTGTCCCGTTCGGATGACTGTTACTGGGTGTACTTGTCGTAATGTGTACAAATATGCCATTCAAAATTTACACAGAAAACAAGTACATGTGAGCTCTGTCCCTCGCCATTGCGTCCATCAGTATATCAATAACAATTGGCGATGGGACAGAAACTCGGTCTAGGCCGTCCCCCCTCTAATACTTTTGTGTGTTGAATTGGTTTGTGGCGTCACATTTGATTTAAAAGAGAGAAGTACAAGAATTACTTAGAATTACTGTACAGTACGTACAGGGAAAAACGTAAATACTTTCGGTATAATAAACAGAATAAAACACTTCTTTCTGGGCAATAATGTATCGTGGAGTTTGTGACAAAACACTTTCCGACTTTTAGTAAGAACCGTCGAATCCACCGTCGAATTCACCGGAACCATGAACTGGAATCCACCAGATACATTATATATGTACCAGACAGTTCCATTTTAAAGCTTATTGCACATATGACCACTGATTACAAATATACTACAGACCCATGCAAAAAAATCATTTGTATTTGGGGATTTGCACTCCTTCACTGAAAAAAAAAATTGTTTTCGTTTATCTCTTCAACTATGCCAGGCCACACCGAAGACCGATGGTGGCAACTAAGCCGACGGTCGCTAGCGAATTCAAAGTTAGGAAGTGTATAATTCTACAACAATTCTTAAGTAACTTGTAATCTGTGCTTTACTAAATCTCTGGTAGGTTAAAAAATAGTGAAAAAAACTCATGTTTTGAGGGAAAATGCTGACTGTTTTGGTTGAATCCAGTGTATGAAATAGGGTTGAATTCAATGGATGAAGTCAGGTTGGTTAAACTGTTTTATTTATTTGAATCATTGTAGCTTGTATTTCATACCCAGCAAGCATGATCATATGGGGCCTATGTGGGCTATAGGCGGGCAAATAGCAATATGGGTCCTATAAAGGATATATATGGGCACAGAATGCCCAAAGGGGGCCCATATTGGTCCCATTTATATAAAAATACTTAATGTTCCCTAAATAGTACAAAATAAGGAAAATAAAACAGATTTAATAATAGATTCATTTGGCATCATGTTGATTTGGACTTCGTAAAGAGTGGTAAACAAAACATTTATTATCACAATGTTTAATATGGGCCCCAGAATGGACTTTTATGGATGATTTACTGGTATAAGGGTCCCAGATAGGTCCCATATATAAATCCTAGAGGAAAAATGTAAATATATATAACAAGTGTTCTTTATTAACTTCTCATCTGATTTTGAATGAAAACAATCCAAAAATAAAAAAGGTCCTATTTGAGAAAAACAACTCGCCACAAAAGTTTTTTAAATAAAAGTGTACACGCATATTGGTTGGACCTGTGAAGGTCAAAAATGGGTATAATATTCTCACAAGGGACCCTCATTATTATCACATACAATAGCCATTTTATAGCTCTGTAAATGTATTGTCAAGTTTTTGTAAAAAATGTATTAAATTAAATTTGTTGTATATCTCACTAATTAATAATCTGGTGGTTTATATTACCTTAATGTACCACAAACACCTTTTTCATGTATAAGAGTACAGAAATCCTAAGTCTACAGTTGTGGAAATTCTGTAAAATTTTAGTTTCTCTTAGTTTAACTCAAGGGGTCATTAAAAGGTCCAACCCCCTATATCATGCAGTACAGATATGTTTATCTTTTTACACAGATAGTATTTTGAGGCAGTGCTAGGAAAATGGGAAAACACCCCATGGTGTGAAACAGGGTAGCCTTTCGTCACTAGGATACAAATTACAGTACAATTTAAAGATTATAAATATGTGTGAGAAATCTATGAAATTTGTAAAAATTGTGTAAATAAGGCTAAAATAATAAACTATGATATTTTTGGTGGGGATTCATAATGAAAAAAATCTTTATTAATCAAATACCGGGTAATGCATGTGCGTAATTATATCAGTTAACTGAGGATTTCATCATGTGTTTTACTTGTGTCTTGACAAGGCTATGTAGCTGTTTTAGCTTGGGCCATCTGGAAAAGGGTTTGGGTGAATCATTAAGTGATGAGTTTCTGATACACATTTTTGTATTCTGTATAAGACAAGCTTAGACACAAATGTGGTACATCATAAGATTTTGAACTTGAAATGATTTGAATTACATTCTGGAAATTGGATAATAGTATAGTATGAATCAAGATTGTATTGTGCATTATTTACAAAGGCTTCATGAAAGTGTATTAAAATATTAGACAGAATATGTGGGCAAAGTGTGAAGGAAATTGCGGACTGTTCACACAGATCAACTCATTTTTTAGCTTCTATTACATGCGAGCTGAACTACAAATGGACCTTGTGTTGGTAGTGCACATTTAAAAACTGAGCCGGTCCATACATCTGAACCTATATGTAGGACCAATAAGAACCTGGATGCAGTTTACCATATAGTGCCCTTGTCAGACCCACATATAACCCATATACAGAGCCCATACTGGTCCCATCACCAAACCATTTGCAAAAACCATCTGGGCCCCATGTTCAAATTACAAGTTGGGCCCATGTGGGACCCATTTATTTCACAATAAAGGCCCCATATGGGGCCCATATATGACCCTTATTGATAAACCATATTGGTCCCATCAGAAAACCGTTTGCAAAAACTGACTGGGGCCCATATAGGGCGCCCACAAAGGCCCCATATAAGAACCCATTTGGGACCCTTGTTGGTCTCATATGTAGTGCTGGCTGGGTAATTATAGCTTCTTAATGATATTACAGAATAATTATCCATATACATATTTTACAATTTGGATACAATGTCAAGGTTATTAATTCTTTCCAAGATGACATGTTTTCATGAATCATTATATATTCAATATTCTATTTCTGACAGCATTCCCAGCAGGCACCCGCCTTGAAATGTCGTTGATTTAGAGTTGAAAACAGGTCCTGACGTTGAAATGCACATTACCCAGCCAGCACTACATATGAGACCAACAAGGGTCCCAAATGGGTTCTTATATGGGGCCTTTGTGGGTGCCCTATATGGGCCCCAGTCAGTTTTTGCAAATGGTTTTCTGATGGGACCAATATGGTTTATCAATAAGGGTCATATATGGGCCCCATATGGGGCCTTTATTGTGAAATAAATGGGTCCCACATGGGCCCAACTTGTAATTTGAACATGGGGCCCAGATGGTTTTTGCAAATGGTTTGGTGATGGGACCAGTATGGGCTCTGTATATGGGTTATATGTGGGTCTGACAAGGGCACTATATGGTAAACTGCATCCAGGTTCTTATTGGTCCTACATATAGGTTCAGATGTATGGACCGGCTCAGTTTTTAAATGTGCACTACCAACACAAGGTCCATTTGTTGTTCAGCTCGCATGTAATAGAAGCTCAAAAATGAGTTGATCTGTCTGAACAGTCCGCAATTTCCTTCACAATTTGCCCACATATTCTGTCTAATATTTTAATACACTTTCATGAAGCCTTTGTAAATAATGCACAATACAATCTTGATTCATACTATACTATTATCCAATTTCCAGAATGTAATTAAAATCATTTCAAGTTCAAAATCTTATGATGTACCACATTTGTGTCTAAGCTTGTCTTATACAGAATACAGAAATGTGTATCAGAAACTCATCACTTAATGATTCACCCAAACCCTTTTTCCAGATGGCCCAAGCTAAAACAGCTACAAAGCCTTGTCAAGACACAAGTAAAACATATGATGAAATCCTCAGTTAACTGATATAATTAAGGACATGCATTATTTGATTAATAAAGATTTTTTTCATTATGAATCCCCACCAAAAATATCATAGTTTATTATTTTAGCCTTATTTACACAATTTTTACAAATTTCATAGATTTCTCACACATGTTTATAATCTTGAAATTGTACTGTAATTTGTATCCTAGTGACGAAAGGCTACCCCGTTTCACACCATGGGGTGTTTTCCCATTTTCCTAGCACTGCCTCAAAATACTATCTGTGTGAAAGGATAAACATATCTGTACTGCATGATATAGGGGGTTGGACCTATTAATGACCCCTCGAGTTAAACTAAGAGAAACTAAAATTTTACAGAATTTCCACAACTGTAGACTTAGGATTTTTGTACTCTTATACATGAAAAAGGTGTTTGTGGTACATTAAGGTAATATAAACCACTAGATTATTAATTAGTGAGATATATAACAAATTTAATTTAATACATTTTTTACAAAAACTTGACAATACATTTACAGAGCTATAAAATGGCTATTGTATGTGATAATAATGAGGGTCCCTTGTGAGAATATTATACCCATTTTTGACCTTCACAGGTCCAACCAATATGCGTGTACACTTTTATTTAAAAAGCTTTTGTGGCGAGTTGTTTTTCTCAAATAGGACCTTTTTTATTTTTGGATTTTTTTCATTCAAAATCAGATGAGAAGTTAATAAAGAACACTTGTTATATGTATTTACATCTTTCCTCTAGGATTTATATATGGGACCTATCTGGGACCCTTATACCAGTAAATCATCCATAAAAGTCCATTCTGGGGCCCATATTAAACATTGTGATAATAAATGTTTTGTTTACCACTCTTTACGAAGTCCAAATCAACATGATGCCAAATGAATCTATTATTAAATCTGTTTTATTTTCCTTATTTTGTACTATTTAGGGAACATTAAGTATTTTTTATATAAATGGGACCAATATGGGCCCCCTTTGGGCATTCTGTGCCCATATATATCCTTTATAGGACCCATATTGCTATTTGCCCGCCTATAGCCCACATAGGCCCCATATGATCATGCTTGCTGGGTACCAACTACTAAATCTAAGTTAGTTTTCTGACATGAAAAAGTAGTCGTATTTTGTCCAGAAATCATGGTGATTTTTGGTTGAAAAACTGACACTGACACAATTTCAACACTATTTCAAAGCTGGATTTCTGACTGGAAAAAGTAGTGATACTTCATAAAAAATCACCACTAAATCAAGTTAGGTTTTTCGACATGAAATCTTAGTCATGTTATTGAACAGAAAACAGGTTGAATATTGGGAAATGAATGACTGGTTGATTGAAAATTCATTTTCTAGAGTGTGATATAGTGATTAAGTCTAACTTTTTGAAAAGAACTATTATTGCAATTGTTTTTGAATTTGTAAGTATTTGTAAAGCAAAGACTAATTTTTAAAGATTATAAAGATGATAAAGATTATGTGTGCATGTACTTGTACATTTTTATCCATTCTCCTTATTAATTAATTGATGCATCCAAATATAATTTTTATAATTTATAATTATATTTTGATTAATACAATTCCCAATAATTAAAAAAAAAACATTTTGAAGTCAAACTTATCGTAAATATAAAAAGATAAATTCAAACTTATTCATCAAAACTTAGTAATTAGAATTTGTTTCTCAAAATTCTCCCAGACACAAAGAACTAGTTTTCAGTATGCAAGTTTACACTGAAAACTTCTGTATACAGAGAACCTAAGCTATAACATTTTATCACACAACAGTGAGGTTGGGGGGTTCCTGGTTTTTCTTATCTGTACCCTGCTACACAGAACACTGGACCTGTGACTAAAGTAATTAGATAGCACAGCAGGGGTGGAGGTGGGGGTTTACCATTGCTCAATTGAATGCGTGGTGTTTACTTCTTTGAGTCTGTTTTTTTGTGGTCAGCACTGACAACTAATTAAGGTGGGGAGTAATGGGTGGAGTTCTAATAATGTGGCTATTCTTGTGTTTTTTTCTCAGTTTATATGCCAAAGTTGTATGAGACACAAGCATCTGAACTGAGCATTGTGGCTTTGTTACATGATTATAGCTTCTTTATAATTACAATATAATTATAGCCAACTTAATAAAACATTTAACAGAAACTGATTGGATAAAATGCTGAAGATATAAATAATGTCACAATTGTTTCTTTTTTACAAAGAAAAAAAAATGTTTTAAAATTTTACACAAAGAATTTCAATTGAAGACATTGAATAATACTGGTCCTATTAAAAACATAAAAATGGTTATCTAGTTGGATAATATGGATTTACATATCTTGAGCAATTATAATTATATTTGATGCAAAATTATGCATCATTACAATGTCATCAGAAATAGAATATTGAATATACAATGATTCATGAATACATGCCATCTTGGAAAAAATTAATTACTTTGAGTTGTATCCGAAGTGTAAAATATGCATATGGAGAGTTATTGTATAATATTATTAAGAAGCTATAATTATGACACACAAGCTATAATGATTCAAATAAAGAAGACAATGTAAATAACCTGATTTTACCCATTCAACTCATTATCAGGAATCACATTTATCAAAATATAATTATAAATAATGCATCAGTTTTGTTGTAGCTATAAATTAATAAGGAGAATAGATAAAATGTACAAATAGTACATGCACACATGATTTTTATCACCTTTATAATCTTAAGTTTAAAAGTTAGTCTTTGCTTTACAAATACCTCCAAACTCAAAAACTATTGCAATAACAGTTCTTTAAAAAAGTTAGCCATAATCACTATATCTCCCCTTAGAAAAGAATTTTCAATCAACGATCACAAGTCATTCACATCCCAATATTCAACCCGTTTTTTGTTTAATAACATGACTAAGATTTCATGTCAGAAAACCTAACTTGATTTAGTGTTGATACGGAGATTAAGCACCTGGGCAACTGATTGATTGATTGATTGAACTTGATTTAGTGTTGCTTTTTGTGAAGTATCACAACTTTTTCCAGTCAGAAATCCAGCTTTGAAATAGTGTTGAAATTGTGTCAGTGTCAATTTTGCAACCAAAAATCATCATGATTTCTGGTCAAAAATATCACTACTTTTTACAGCCCCAGAAACATGGAGAATAATTAAGAAATGTCAACATTAATAGTAATATATTGTCACCAATCTTTTTTTTCAAGCAGCATTAGTTATAACAATATGTGTTATTACAATATCTTGCTTGTGATACATATGACTATAGAACTCTCAGCAGAATATTACAGTAGCACATGAAATTGTATAAACTCAAGGTAATTTTTCTGCAGTTGTTTGATAAGCACGACAACAGGCATTACAGCTGGAAGCTCAATCAAACTGTCATTTCTCCTAAAAATAAAAAAATTATGTTTATTGTGAGTATATATTTTCAGAGGTTAAAAATAGCAATATCAAGTTACAAATAATGGTGTATAATATTGCAGAACAATTAAAATGAGAAAATTAAACAAAAAAGAAAAATCAATCATTTGCAACTAAAAGTACATTAGTGCCAAATTATATCCCCCATTCCAAAAAAAAAAAAAAAAATGGAGTTATTAAAAATAGCAATAAAAAGAACTTTAGACATACAGGAATGTGTTGAACAATTATGGACCAAAAATCTCTTTTTCCTCAAAACTGTATTTTCTCAATCACAAATGTATCAACAACAGTTTATATGCAAAAAGTATGCAGATCAAATAAAGATCTCAAAACATAAAAAATATTGATATTTATCCCATTAACCCCTTTAATTTCTTGTGATAAAAATTACAATGAAGCATATAGTTACATGTTTTGCATGTCAAATATGAAACAATTGGCAGAACTTCACAAACATTTTTGTTGATCATTCGACAGTAAGATCAGTGTCATTGCTCACTATCACCCTGAGGTTATATTGCAATAGGCTCTCAGTTTTTACTCATTTAAATTTTTTTTGTAACTTCTCATTCATAGTGACTGAAGTTAAATCAGTAATTTCTTGCAAATTATAAGAGATAAGTCATTCTTACAAATGAGTTTAAAAGAAAATAAAAAATGTTACCTTAATATAATTCCATTATTTGTATGTTCTTATTCTGGTTGCTTGAATAAATGCTCCCTTTGTGTATTTTGCTGAAGTAAAAAAATAAGAGAAAAATGTTACAAGTATATATGTGTTCGACATTTAGGCTTTTTAAAATTTCTTTTGTTGGTATTTAGCAGCTATATGGCATTTACAATAGATAAAAAATAAAGGAGGTGGGTGCCTCCTTCAGGAATGAAATAGTAGTCAAAACCTACTGGAAGTTCTTACAAAGAAGTAGCATTTAAAAAACTGGGCAATATTTATTGATACTTGACAGCCAATTTTATATAATTCAAGGATTTTATTGTTATTTTACATTGTGCTTCATTCATGTAAAATTGAAATATGATAAGTTAACTTTTAATTGATATCTTTGTATTTTTCATAAATAATACAGCAATAATTGTTTATTTTGTCACTAAACTTTTCAAAAATAACATTCACTATTTTTTTTACATATATATACTTTTCTTTTAAAAGACATTAACTACCTAAAACATTCATTTCTTAACAAATGGGTGAAACAAAAATGCAAATGTTTCACAATAACATCAATTATTGCATAATGGTAACCCATATATTAAGACAGCTTATTAGTAACATTCGCTAAAAACATCATTTCAGGTCCCTGACATTCATTAAGTGTCACAATTACACAGAAATTTCACATTAATATTATGTCTTGTTTAGCACAAGCTCTCCAATGTTGGCATTTCCACAAATAATTTTTCATACTTTAATAGGGGCCACAGAAAATGCGTAGAAAATATGTAGCTACTCATGTTTCTGATTGCCTTGCAGCTCATACATAAAACCAAACCAAAGTTTACTCATGTTTTTGATTGTTTGCAGGTCATGCATAAGACAGAGGCAAATTTTGTCCTTGTTTCAACATAATCTATTTTAATATAATAAATATTTTGTCATTTACTAATTTACTATTTTCCAGGCATAATATTCTACCATTGTTAACCATCAGTTTAAAAAGCCTGTAGCACCCGCAGTATAACTTAACACAACCAGTTAAAAACCACAAAAACAAAGCACCCATATATAAAATTATGAAAACTGCCATGGGATAAGGGAAATATTTACCTCTTTGTGTAGCTGTAGAACTTTCAAGAATCCATCCATGTTAGCAAAATACTGCTACATGTGAAACTGGATTGCTTCCTCAGTGCCACCTATATCCTGGTGATATTACACAAAAATTGTAGTCTTTGTTGCACACATTCTACATTCTACTTATTCTACTTGATAAATGACCATTAATGATAAAAGAAAAAGGGCAAGTGCATAAAACTTTTGTTTATAATCAGTATTTATTAAAAAATGGCGACAATGAGCATGAATTATTTCTTGGAGCAACATGATATTTAATGTTGAAAGTATATTTATGGATTTTTCATTTGATATCCCACTCAAACATATGTAGAAAATAACAACTTGTTTAAACATTTGAGAGTTTTGTGTTTTATATAAACAATACTTGTTGTAATTGTATTAGTTGCTATGAGTGTATTAATGTAAACACTTATATATATCATATGAAAATGTTATAACTGAACTTAAACTCTGATGACAGAATTTGAAATTCTGTTGACAGAATTTGCAATTCCTGTATTTCAATGATTTAAAATATTAAGTTTTACCAACAGATGTTAGACAGAAGTTTTAATTCTGTTGACAAAGGTTAATTAATTCAAACTTTATTTGCATTACTCAAAAGTTTATCCAGATGCATTATGATTAATTAGCATTCAGAACTTATATTATGACAGAATGATATAAAATTGGAGGTCCAGGTTTTAGCTTACCTTGAATAATTATATCTATCCCCTCTTTTTTTTATTTACCTACTGTTAGAGGGCTATATGAAGCCTAAGGAGAGACTAATTTGTAACATTCTTGTTTGTGTAAATACTAGTATGTCATCACCTTCCCAAGACTGGAATGCATCAAAATAGGGGTCACCAGTGCAACAAAGAAAAGAGGTTAAAAGCAATTCACAGAAAACACACACCAGCATTAGAAGTACTGTAGCTGATGAAACAAAGCTCAAAATGAAATAAAATGTAAAATAAAGTATTTCAACTGTTGTAGTGTATTTATATGTTGTAAAGCAACAAACATGGTGTCAGGTATAAAACTATTATCGACTAAATGTCATAATAGGATATCACAGATCTGTCGGATAATTAAGAAGTGCAGTTATAAAGACAATAGTATTTGGATATTCACAGAACAGGAATAGGAATACATCATGGCGACATCAAACCTACCTGTGCCAGCTCCAAAGGAGATGCAAGGAGATCTAGTGAATAACTGGGAATTTTTCTGCACTCAGTGGCAGGACTATGAATTTGCTACGGGACTAAATGAAAAGTCCAATAAAATCAGGATAGCTACATTACGCTCTATAATGGAAAGAGAATGCTTGAGAGCATTCCAAAACTTGGAAATCTCAGAAAAAGACAGGAAAAAGCCTGAGAGGTGTCTTGCAGCACTGGAAACATACTTCAAGCTGACACAAAATGAAATTTATGAGAGATACATATTCTACAACTGTGATCAAGCTCCACATGAAATGGTAGATCAATGGGTCACCAAACTACGACAAAGTCGGTACTCTGAATGACAGTCTCTTAAGAGATAGAATTATATTGGGGGCGAAGGACAAATCAGCCAGAGCCCGGATGTTCAGAGAGAAAGCAGTAGACGTGAATGGGGCTATAGACCAACTGAGAGCAAGTGAGATTGCAGCTCAGCAGATATGGCAAATTGAACAAGGCCACACAGAAGAGTCTATACAGTTTGCAAAGAAAGAAAAGCCAAAGAGAAGTAGAGGAGGTACATCAAAAATAAAGTATGTTTTTTGCTTACAAGTGCATGACTTTGGCTGCGATAACTGCCCTGCTTATGGCAGTACATGTAGAGCATGCCATCAAAAGAACCACTGGGAAGGAAGTAAAATGTGCAGAAAATCTAAAGGACAAAAAATGACGCAGTTTGTAGATGGAGAATATACAAGTGATGACACATGCCTGGCTATTAAACAAACCATCACAAATGTAAAAATCATAGTCAAAACGACAACAGTCAAACTGCAGTTCCAAGAGCAGAAAGATAGTAATGCCAAACCACTCAGGTGCTTGATGGATACAGGGACTACATGTAACATCATGTCTATTGATGATCTCAATAATTTCAATCCACAATACAGAACTTTAGAAATCACCAATACTCCAGACAGCAATACATGAAAAAAAGACTGACTATGAAACAGTCAACTTCAACAAAAAAGAAAATGAGATATAAAAATTACTGAAGGACTACAGCGATGTATTTGAAGGCTTGGGCCAACTACCCAGGAAACTGCACTTAGAAATAGACAAAACCATTGAACCTGTGTACAACACACACCAAGAAAGGTGCCTGTAGCAACAAAAGAGGAACACAGACAGAAAATCCTGTCAATGGGGAAAGCCAATATGCTTAAAAAGGTGGACACTCCCACAGACTGGATATTGTCTTTGGTGGCAGTCAAGAAGCCAGGAAAACTGCGTATTTGTATATGTCTAAAAGACCTCAATGAGGCACTCAAGCAAAACCACTACCCTTTCCCAACCATTGAGGAAATTATCCCAGGTCTGGCAAAAGCAAAAGTATTTTTAGTATTGGATGACAAAGATGGATTCCACCAAGTTGAATTAGATGAAGAAAGCAGCTACTTAACCACTTTTTAGACACCCTTTGGCCACTACAGATGGCTGAGAATGCCTTTTGGGATTAAGGTGGCACCAGAAGAACACATGAAGCAGCAAAAAGAAGCTCTAGAGGGCCTGGAAGGCAAAGAAATCATTGCTGATGATATTCTTGTGTGTGGTTTTGGAGACACAATATAAGAAGCCACACAAAGTCATGACAGACACAAGAAACAGCTGTTAGAAAGATGCCGCAAAGTGAACCTCAAATTGAACAGGAAAAAGGCAAAACTGAGACTAAATGAGGTGAAATATGTGGGACACATTCTATCAGCAGAAAGGGTGAAAGCAGATCCAGAAAAAGTGGCTGCCATTTTAGACATACCAAGACCAACCTGTGTGAAAGGAAGTGCAGATATTCACAAAATTCATAAATTATCTCTCCAAGTTCCTACCACATTTGTCAGAAATATGTGAACCCACTAAGGCGGTTGACCCAAAAAGATGCCGAATTGTGTTGGGAAAGCCAGCAGGGACAAGCATTCCAGGAATGTAAAAGACTTGTCACCATTTAACCTGTCCTGAAATATTATGATACCAAGGTACCAGTTACTATACAGTGTGATTCATCAAAGGCCTGGGAGCCATGTTAATGCAAAAGGGACAACCAATAGCATTTGCAGCAAGGGCATTAACGGCAGTAGAACAAAATTATGCTGTTATAGAGAAAGAATGCCTGGCTATTTGTTTTGCCTGTGACAAGTTCCATCAATATCTCATGTGTCACGACAACATTAAAGTTGAATCAGATCATAAGCCACTGGAAATTATTTTCAGCAAAAAACATTCTGGCTGCACCGAAGCACCTCCAACGGAGGCTATTACGGCTACAAAAATACCAGCTGTAGGTGTGTCACAAGGCAAGGTCAGCAATGCTGACTTTTTGTCAAGAATTAAGCTGTCATCGAATCACAGTCAAGTTGTAGAACAGCACCAATCTAGAAGAGGGGTCCACTTTGGATGACACTTTGCAGGTCCTTAAAGAAATGGTTTTATCAGGTTGGACAGCAGAACAAAGTAGGGTGCCAGAAAAGCTTAAGAAGTATTGGACATTCAGAGAAGAGATAGGACTGCTTAATAGAATTTTGTACAAACGGCAAAAAATCAAAATCCCCAAAAGTATGAGGAAAGAAATGCTGAAAAAAATACACAGTAGCCATCTTGGCATTGAATCATGCACCAGAAAGGCAAAAGACCTGATATTTTGGCCAGAGATGTACAAGGACATCATAGAAATGGTGCCGCAGTGCCATGTGTGTGCCAAGTACTCAAGGAACAAAAACAAAGAACCATTACAAATACAAAATATACCAAACTGGCCATGGAGCAAACTAGCCATAGACCAGTTTTCTTTCAATGGAATAAACTACATAGTGACAGTGGACTACTATAGTGACTATTTTGAAATAGACAGATTACATGTGACAACTTCTTCTGGAAATATCAAAGCTCTGAAAAAACATTTTGCCAAATTCGGTATACCTGAGGAAATAATTACAGATAACGGCCCTAATTTTGTGAGCCAAGAATTTGCCACATTCAAAAACAATTGGGACATTAGACACATCACTTCATCCCCCTATCACAGTCAGGGGAATAGAAAAGCAGAATCTGCAGTTAAGATCACCAAACAACTAATGAGGAAGGCCAAAGAAACCAAATCAGATGTATATGTGGCCTTGATGGATTGGAGAAATACTCCAACAGTAAACATGGACTCAAGTCCTGTGCAACGACTGATGCAGAAAAGGACTAGGACACTTATCCCAACATCTGAAAAACTCCTTGAACCAGAAGTCTGCAGAGATGTCAAACAGAAGCAGACCATCAAGAGACAATTGGCAATATTATGACAAGCAGGCACACCCCCTACCCCAGCTATTAAAAGCACAACCTGTATATGTTAGATCACAGGGTAAAGGGCAACCCAAATGGATGCCAGGCGAATGCCACAAAAGACTGAGAGACAGATAGTACACAGTTAGGTGTGAAGATAGTATCTACAGACGAAACAGAGTGGATCTGAAGCCAAGGATCATAGAACAAGAAAATGTGGACACAGATGAAGCCAATCCTGAAACAACAGGTGAACCATCAACAGATCCTAAAACAGGTCTTCCTGAACAAAGAGAACAAGATACAACATCACCCAAACCTAGAAACAGTGGTCGAGTGAGAAGAAAGGACGACAGAATATGTATTTTAAGAAGTACAGATTTAAGAAAACATAGACAGGCATACTAATTTTGGGCAGAATAATCTCATTGGATCCTATCGTCAGGGCATGATAGTCTACTCATGCACCTGTTTTGGCTAATTCACTCAGTTTAAGGTTAGATATCTACACATAAGTATAGATCATGTGTCAGTGGATATATATTTGTTAGACATTCTTAGTTCATTTGTTGTATATTTTATGTATAAAGGTATAGTTTAGACTTAGCAAGGAAATTACCATTTGAGCTACTTTTATGAAAGGGGAGATGTTAGAGGGCTATATAAAGCCTAAGGAGAGACTAGTGTGTAACATTATTGTTTGTGTAAATACTAGTATGTCATCACCTTCCCAAGACTGGAATGCATCAAAATAGGGGTCACCAGTGCAACAAAGAAAAGAGGTTAAAACAACTCACAGAAAACACATACCAGCATTAGAAGCACTGTAGCTGATGAAACAAAGCTCAAAATTAAATAAAATGTAAAATAAAGTATTTCAACTGTTGTAGTTAATTTATATGTTGTAAAGCAACAAACACCTACTGACATTTGTCTTTTAATCAAGTCAATTATGGTAGTTAAGCTAAAATATACCTAATCATATTTTGAATTTTGACGTCAAAATCAAGCTATGTATGATGTTTCATAAAAAGTAGCAAATTAAGAGACCTGTACTTACAAGGAATATTTATAGTTTATATTTGTTTATAATCGGTTTTCCTTCCATGTTTTGTTTATATATATATCTTAAATTATAAATAGTACTGGTGCCATCTGGGTAATTATTATTGTTGTAAACATTCATCAAAGAAATTATATAACAATTATAAAACAATACAATGTTAAAAACTTTTGAACTGAGTTTTACATTACACTCAGTATTTTGTTATCTAAATATTATTGTCAAAAGAACCACTGATATCATTTGTATCCACATTTGTATTCATTTTCAGTAATACTGCCATCATTAGACAGAAAGAGTTCAATTGTATGAAAGCAGAATGCTTTTAATTACTATTGGTATCATCACCAAAATTTGATTTGTTAATACCTGCTTCTGTGCATGATAAAAATAAAAAAGCTTCATCACCAGAAGACACAAATAAATGTTGAACACCAGAAAATAAGGATAAGGATATTGTACTGTTATGGTGTGTTTCAGTGTTAATGAAAATTTCTGATAATCCTATGACGTAATGCACACAAATCTTGGGCTTCTGGCCTTGAGGTTTTCTTCCAAGAGGGAGAGAAATTTGAAAGATGAAAGTTAAATAGTGGCATAAACAAGCCATTACAACAAGGTCTTGATGCAAAGGGGAGTAGTGTAAATCTTTTTTTTGAGGATATGCTTTATATACAAATAAAAGGTGATATGTAAAACGTGGGATTACAAGTTCATTAAAATGGTGCTGGTTAAAGAATCAAATGTCTGTACTGATAATATTTGAGTTGTATTATCTGATCTAACCAAATCTAGTGCTTTGTAAGTCACATTTTCCCATAGTGGGGGAACTCTGTGTGCAAAAATAGCAAAAATTAAAAAGGGATAGTTGTATCTGTTGTCAAAAGGGGTGAAGGATGACAAGCAGAAATTAGCCTTATTCACACTGGAGGAATAGATCTACAGGATCTTTATTATACACTTATTCTCCAGAAGGAAAAGAGAAAACTTTCTCTGACTGTATTACTGTTTTGGATAATTACTTCATTTCTAAGGCCAACATGACATTTTAGAGACATACATTCCAACAAACTGAACAGTTAGTGGGTGAAACAGCAAATCAGTTTGTATGTCATCTGAGGCAAAAAACTGTTTCCTGGGATTTTTCAGATGTTGATGAGGCCATTGGAGACCAGTCAATGGATTGTTGTTTCTGGAAAAATCCGGCATGGTTAGTTTAAAAGAACTACAGGATACCAACAAGGGCACAATAAGTGGTGAATTTACAACTGAAATCCATTGAGCATCCTGAAGTTATCACCATAAAAAAGAAAAAGGAGGACAAGTTTAAAGGAAAAATGAGGTATTCCCAACCAATCTGGCAATACTAGGGACAATGGCTGTGGCAAGAGGTGTTTTCGCTGTAATCAAATAGGACATTTTGCAGGGGGAAAATGTTGTCTAGCTCAAAGTAGTGTATGTAGAAAGTGCAACAAACTTGTCCATTTTGCTGTTTGCTGTAAAACAAAGGCAGTTTCTTAAAAAAAGCTTATTCTGTGGGAGATGATTAAGCAGTCAATAGCACCACACAACGGACTAGCAGTAACATGACTCACCATGCTTAACAGTAAAAAGGGTAAACAACCCAAGCCAGGGCCTCATAAAGATGGTTGGAGGTGTAGGGAGATTCTACAGCACATCCTAGGGTTTTAAAGGTGTAGGAAATTAAAAGACTATCACTTGTCTCTGTACATTGATGAAAGTGTCAAACCTGTGACCCAAGCTGTGAGGAGAATACCTTTTGTTATGAGAGAAACCCAGTAAACATTACAAACGTTTATAAATGTTTATAAACCTAACTAGCAACGGTTTAGATTAGGTTTAAAATGATGGGTCCCTAAACGTTTGCCTATAAATGTTTATAAACATTTATACATAAACGTTTATAAACATTCATACACGTGTTTAAAATCTGGAGAAATATTTCTGTAAGTATATCTTGCTGTATCACTGTTGTTTGAAGCCATCATTACATTCTAAGTAGATATATAGAAGTATATAATTTGATGATATTATATACTTTTATATCTTTACTTAGAATATAATGATGGTTTCATAGAACAGTGATACAGCAAGGTATAGTAACAGAAATATTTCTCCAGTTTCTCTCAAAATGGCTGTGCTGATGTCATCATCCCAAATGAAAGCGAGGTTAAGATATTCTTCACTCTTTGTAAACGTTTAAAAACGTTTATAAACGTTTATGTATATGAATAAACGTTTATAAACGTTTATGTATAAATGTTTAAAAACTTTTATAAACCAAACTAATGTTGCTGAAACATTTATAAACCCATAATATTGAATAATTGTCAATATTTAGGTTTATATTTGGTTTAAAAAACGTTTATAGGTTTACTAAACGTTTATAAACGTTTGCTATGTTTACTGGGAAATAAATAGAAAATGGGATGAACTACTGTAGAAAGAGATTGTTGAGGAAGTGAACAGTTTACCAACAAAGTGGGTTTCTCCTGTTGTTACTGTGCCCAAATCAAACAAAGATATTAGATTCTGTCTGGATGTGAAATGGCAAATGAAGCAGTGAGAAGGGAAATACACTTTGTGCCTACAATTGATGAGATTCTGTTGGATTTGCAAGGGCCACCATATTCAGTAAATGTCATCTGAAGTGGGGCTTTCATCAGATTGAGATTGTCATGGCTGTCAGGTAGTAGGGTGAAATCTGTCACCACAATCGATGGAGAGATTTGAACCACCGTCAAGGCCATGGCAGGATTTGGTAGTGGATTGTTTTAGGACTATTGCCTACAGGTGAAAGTTTGCTGGTTGTCGTTGATTATCACAGTAGATTCTATGAAGTGTCTATTATGAGATGGGGTGGGCGGGTGGGGGTGGCTCTCAGTGGTGTAGTGGTTAGAGTTCTCGCCTCCAACCTCTGTTCGAATCTAGCTCAGTATGCACTGGTTTCCTCCACCTGTAAACTACCCATCGCAATATGACCCTGGCTGTTGAACGTGTCATAAAACAGCAAATAAATCTAAATCACAGGGGCTAGCCCAGCTTTTCTGATGTTTGGTAAAGCGTTCAGGAGTAATTTACCAGAGCTTAGAAAGGAAAACATTTTACTTGGTGAAGGTAGCCATTATATGGACTGGAAAAGAAAATTGGAGGAAAAATTTAGCACTGACACAAAACAGTATTCCAGTCCATGTTATGTATCTCAAGATGACCAAGTACTTCTGAGAAATACAAGAGCACTGGGAAAACTTGACTCATGGTTTGAACTTGAGTCCCAAAACCATGAAAACAAAAGAAGGACAAGAATTTACCAGAGTCAGACATAGGGGTAAAATACAGGCAAAGTCCATCTTTTGTAAAGCCATTTCTACATGATGAGCCACCAGAGGTTGAAGGAACAAAAGTTACCACTCCTCCACTAAAAGATGATGTTACCAGTTAACCTGTAGAGAAACCACTGACTGCATGAACAGCAGTAGGAAGATTACCTAGGACAGGTATGAGACCTGTGAAGCTGAGCAACTACATTGTCGATGTAAAGTAGTTTTGCATTTACAGGATGTAAAGAAGTTGTGCTTTTACACCCTATGATGAGCCTAAGGTCCATAGGTAAAGGCTGTGAAACCCTACTAACTACTGACATTATGGTAATGTTACAATGGTGACATTAATTATATTGTTTTGTTGGAAAATGGAGTTTGCCATTATGATAAATGTTTGAACTGCAACTCTAATGAAGATTTTGCTGAACAATGACTCAAAGTTACTCATATACTGTTCAGTTCGAATCTGCCATAATTTTTGTGAACTTAATAGGAGACATTTAAAATCAATACGGGAGGACAATGGTAACATGATATCTTGTACATTATATGAGGAATTGTTTATAAAGGATCCAGTAAGGATTAAGAAAACATTTTGCTGTATATCAGATATACTAATTTTGTTAATTTTGTGGGTTATATGTTAATGGATTACATATGTATTGGCATAATAATAAAAAAAAACCCCAAAAGATCCAGGGAATACACAATAAGTTTAGCATTTGTTTATCCTGATATCCTGATAATTATTGTATTGCTTAAATTCAACTCAGCCTGCATGTACATTCGTAAAAAAACATAAGTGTAGCTGGATATGGATACAGGGAAGATCTCATTTGAAGAAAGAAAGGGAATGTAATGCCTGTTATCATTTTGTTCTCATACAATATTGTTAATAGATAAACTGTCTGTGGACATTATGAAAATACAAGGAGAAAAAGATTTTAACAGCATGAGCAGTGGAAGTGAGCTTAGAAGATTGAGTTTAATCTGGTAGATGTTACCCAAAGGAATGACATATATATCTAGTTAAATCTGTGTTTAAATTATGCATCATGTGAGAACTTAACAGAGTGGATATGGTTAAACTTATACTTATGGGAATTTCGGCCTGCTATGTTTAGTATTTCTGGATGAAAGGAAGGAATTACAATCTACTTTAAATTAGAAGATTAGGAACAAACCCTGATGTTTGGGGCCTAGCAGGTGACGAATTCTATAAATATCTCTTGTATTGACTCCAGTCAATTTTGTGACTTAAGACATGACCAAAGACAGCCAGATTGTAGAATGAACACAATGTCAAAGACTCTTGATATTTGAGCAGGGTACCCCTGATTTCCAGAAATTAAACTATTAAAAGAGTGAAGAGTTTTTATGATGGTTACTGGAGCCTGTCCAAATAAATTAAATCTCTTTTTCAGGGTTTAGTTTTAGTTTTAGTCTTTTTGAAGACATCAGAGCCTTGACTGAGAAAAAAATTGTTGGTGCTAGGATGGTGCATAAAGACCCCTGGAGTAAACCAACTCCAAGGGAAGTGACAAGGTATTGCCTACCTTGACACACTGTTTTTGCTAAAGACTTTTGGCATTTCTCTTTTCCAGTAATGTATTTATTATTAAAGTAATAAGAGTATCAAGATAATCCCTGACAAGCAAAGTTGACCAAGGGTCAGAGGAACATGATTTGCTTGGAACATATCCTATGAATTTAGCAACCTAGTCCTCAGTGACACTGGAAAATGTCGAAAAGAAAGAGTGAGAAATATCAGGACTGATGTGTTGTGGCGTGTTGGATTCAGGGGGTTTATAGATAGTAACATGTAACCTGTGTAACATCATAATTCATCATAATTTTCTTCGGGTCGCTTTTATGCAGAATCATTGAAATTGATGGACTTTTTGCAATGCTGTGATTTTTGGATTTTTGTTTCTGAATCGTGATGCATTCATACAGATGCTTTGTATTTTTGCTGCTAGATGGTGTGTGTTTACGAATTTGGATCATCAAAGCTGAATGATACTAACAATATAAATTAGAAATAATCAAGAGGAATCTGTTGTCTCATGAAATAAGATTTCTTTAAATAAGCTCCCTATTCCCCATTTGTAAGCTTCTGCTCTTGATCAGAAGTCATTGTATTACATGTTGAGAATATCATATTTTAATTAATATTTGACATATTTTGATATTTATTACTTAACTTGGACAAATACTGAATGAATATTTATAAAGAAAAAAAATTGGCATCTAGTAACAGGCTGTCACCTGTGTGTTGGTTTGAATCCCACAAGTGGCAATGCTGAGGGCCTGTCCCAATATGACCCTGACTATTTAATATGTAAAACTTTAACTTGAAAATTAAGGTCTGGTGGTTCTTACCATGTTAAGATGAATTTTCTTCTTGTGGCCTCGATTCAACATCACAATTTTACAAATGAACACTACCACAGGGTCAATCAAACTGGTGACTTTCAGTTTTCCAGTGTTGTTACATGCTACAAATGGACAGCAATCCACAGATCAAGGACTAGAACAATCGGAAAAATGGAATGATTTAGTATTAAAAGCTAAGCAACTTGAAATAAATTCATAAAGGGATACTAATCCATTGTTGGGTTGAGGTATGTGAATACTTACCTCCACCAAGGGGATTTTTGCCAGAGTGCATTTGTCTGTCTTTTTTCAAATTAACTTCAAAAAGAGTGAAAATATTCTGAAGAAATGAGCAGCAAATTTTACAAATTGGCACAAGGAACAGGTGGTCTAATTTTGGTATTGATCTGGATCACTGTCTGGATCAACTAATTTTAAAAAGATTATTTATCATCGCAATCATAAACAATAAAGGAGGTGTTGTGTCTTGGCACAGGTCTGTGATCACTGAGTGCTCTTGTTTTTATTGTGTCTGCATATTACCTGGCTATGATGCTTTCAAGCAAAGGAACTTCTCAGTGGCTATAGCTTCCTTGCAACTGTATGGTCTGGTCCACTTAAAGATAAGCATATGCTTTTCGCATTATGGCACCATTACTGATGATTACCTGCATGAGAAAGATAGATCAATGCTAATTAAATTAAATATGTCTGCTTCAGCTCACTTCATGTTATTTTAGCAAATAGAATTTTTGTGCATATAGCTCCTTGTAGGTTTCTCCCAAATAATGTTATCATGTATTTAATAGGACAATTATCGAATGCACAAAGAAACATATGCATTTTTCTAATTTAGTATCAGCGGTTTCCCAGGTAAATATGATTAAAAATCAAATGCTTAAACGAAAAGTATGCACAGACTCATATTTTTTTGTATATTAATTCTTACTGGCATATACAATATTTACTTTTACGTCAGTCACATAATTATCATAAAATAGTCTAAAAACACACAGATTGGGGTTTTAAAGACTTGTGATAGCTTGCAATTATTGCTTTAATTGACTTTTTATTTTGAGACGCAATGATTTCTACCTACCAGTGAGCTAATGGAGCTAAGGAGGGGCTCTCTCATCGTTATGGTTACAGTACCAAATTTGAGTGCAAATATAGGCCGTTGGGTAGTCATATTTCTTGTGTTTTGCTGAAAGAAAAGAATTACATCTACTTTGCTGAAAGCATAGAATTGTATCTACAAACTGATTGAAATGACTCACACAGTTTCTTATATTCATACACATGACTCATTATCTGGCGGATTTTATGGTTCTTTGAAAAGCACTAGCAAAGATGTGTTTTGTATTTATCATTGAAATAGGTAATTATATGAAATGTGGCTTAGACATTCAGCCTACATTGCATATGATAAACTTGCATTTCTTGCTTATCAAAAGCTTTGGTTATTCTTAGAATTTTCTAAAAGGTCTAAGGAAAATTCTGACCTAAAATTGCATTATTCTTAGAATGAATGTCTATCACAGAAAAAGATAGAAAATAATAATTCACAGAATGGAAGGTGTCCTTACTTAAGAAATGTAATTTTTGCTTTTCACTACAGTACACACAGTTGACAATAAAGTATGTAACAGTCTATTCTAGATGTCCCTTTACAATCAGTTACAGCTGCTTTTCTTTACTTAAGCATGCTATGTGTCAGTCTTAAATTTAAATAGTATTCTAGAATATTCTGAGAATAAGAGTTTTGTAAATAACAAATTCTTATTCATAGAAAACTTCTAAGAAAAACCCAAGTCTTAGAAAAATTCTAAGAATAAGACGATTCTAATAATAAAAATGATTATGAATACAGTTCCAGGTCTGATTTCCTTCAAATAAATGGATAACACCTTCTGCAGCCTTTTGGTTGACTATATACAATTTGTCAAAGTTGGGTATTTACATTGTATTCTTTAACTAGGACAGATCATAACTGATCACCCTTATTTTCCACATTATCACAGCATGGTTTTGAACCCACAACTAGCTGCAGTTGTAACACACTCACGTCCTAACTCTGAGATCAGAGTTCAAATTCCGGCTTGACCTCAAGTGGGAAAGCTGGTAGTTAGTTGCCATTGTTCAGCAGTTTTAAGTGGCCGGTCAGGGGCAATCATTTGTTTTCACATAGGTTCAACTGATCACCACTACCGCCAGATTATGGTCTCCCTTCAATAACATTTTTGGCTTTTGAAATTTTTTCCTTCCTTTCTTTCTTTAAAACTATAGGGGCAGAAAAATGTTTTGGGATACCTTGAAGAGACCTTAAATGTTACTTAAGGTAACCTTAAACATTTTTCAAACAGACCTCACGTTTTCAAACAGACGATCAAGTTTCAGAAAAAAATTCTTCTTTTCTTTCCACCTTGTAAAATTCAATACGGGTACAGTCATGGCCACCTTGATGTAAAAATTAGGGTTTTCAGCCCTCAGCTGAATAATTGTTTAATAACATCAGTTTAACGTGACACATTGATTAAGTTTACCCAAAGGTTTTTTAAAACCACACCTGGCAAATATATATACATAAAGCAAAATTTCTGTTATCTGGCAAAGCTAACCCTCTAGTGTTTACAAAATGAGGTATTTAGCATCCACTGATGTGGTTATTAACACATTAATGTTGATTGGTGTGCAAATTTATAAATTCCCAATTTCAGGCTCATTGAAAATCCCACTTTTTTCAGTTTCCATTCTTGTTCAACTATGGGATTTATCTTTTCCTTTTTGGGAAGAAAGCATGGATTAATTCAGGTTTTGTTTTGCAAAAGAAGTTGTTGATCTACTTATTCACATAGACTATGTAAATTAGTCAAATGTATAGGCTTGACTTCTTTCAGAAGATAAGATCCCTTAAAACACTTTCTCATGAACAGTTTTTCTTGTACAGTATTTTATATATATCCAGCTAATTGAAAATGAATATGTTGTGGTATCTATCACTTATGCCTTGCTGTGCTTTTGTATGTTACATAATGTGCTTTTGTATGTTACATAATGTGTCTGCACAGTGAGTGAAAAGTTAGACAAGGGATCTTAGATGTATTTCATTTTTTTCATTGAGGAATATGCTTACAGTAAATCTTTTTGGGGTAAACAATTCAAACAGGGACATTAATTTTTAGGTCCATGGAAATAGAGCCTTGTGGAAATAATGGAAAGGATGCCTTGTCTGTTTTGAGAGAATGGAAAAACCTTGTGTAAAAAGCTTGATGTTTCATAATATTCATATAAAATTCTGAGTCACTATTTTTTCTTTTGTATATGCATGACATTCAACAGTACAATTCAGTGATAGAGAATAAAACATGTGATTGGAAATATGTCTAAAAGTAATTAATTGCAATTTCTTAGAGTAGAATTCTTCAAGAGATTATAAAATGGTCCATTACAACATTAAATAAAATGACGTGGATGAAGCAGACAGAATTAAACATTACAGAACTTAAATGTTTTGCCCTAAAGAGAAAAGAATCCTGTAAGCAGTCTGTAAATCCAACCAAAAGTAAACTTCTGAAGCAGTATCATGTTGAACCTTTTTGAACAAGTAATCAGTTACATATAGCAATTCTTATGGTGTGAATGAAAAATCTCACAAATCCGTTTGAGTTTTTTTATTGAAGAAGGAAGCAAATTGGTTTTCTAAGGATTTTTCTGACTGATGAGGAGGGAGAGTTATCTCTTGGCCCTTACCAAGGACATGACTAAGTGTATGCCACAGCTTCTTTGGGTCATGGCTGTTGTCACTAATGATGGTGCTGTAGTATTCAGCCTTGTTTCTATTTATGATTGCATTGCACCGGGCAGTCTCTCTGCACCTGGCAATCCACTTCAGTCCACTTGAGACCTATCCTTATGCCACATGTGCTCAAATTGACCCCTGATAGATTTGGCCCAACAATATGAATCAGGCGGCCATCCAGCTGGTGTTTTCGTAGCTCTTCAACATATCAATGGTGCATTCCTGGCTAGCAGGGGACGTGACAGTGTTTGCAAGATCCTCACAAAAGCTCTACACGTTGATTTTATGGTACCTGCTGTAAGAAATACTGTCAACCTTTGGTATCACAGGACATGCAAAATCCAGATGACGTTTCACCAATGCATGATATGAAACCAAATCACTGACTGTCACATTGCTGATGAAAGAGGAATCACTTGGGCTGAGTATCAGATTCAGTGTGTGACCGTGCAAGAGGGGATAGATTTGTTTATATTTTGGGCAAGATTAGACATATCTAGCAGATTGAAAAATTTTCTCCAAATTTTCTCCAAAGCCAATGACACAGGAGAGAGAACAAAGTAATTCGTATATGGTACGCAGCATAGATTCTGGTAGCACAAGAACATACACTAAAATAGCATAATAGAAATGAATGAAGGATGTCTTACCTTCATGTGCTTGAATTGCATCATATACTTCACCATTGCCATGCTAGTTATTTGTGTTTAACCCATAAAATCAAGCCTTGTGACATCAAAGGAAAACATATCTGTCTGAAGAACAGAAAATAATATGTAAATAATTATTATTAATGAGTCTAACCTTGCACATCTTAGAGCCACCCCAAAATCAATATTTGTTTTACTGTTCCTGGCCATTCACAAACAAAATCAGGTGTTTGTTACATAGCTCATTGTCAGAAGGATAATTGTTGTAAACCTCTATTTAATAGTTCCAAATCAAATATGGTTGTGCATTACCTGTATAAAGGGTCAATATACAACAACGTCATCTATGTTACTTACTCGTCAATATAAAAAAATGGAGTGAGTATGCATAGTTGGAGTTAGAAATTATTGCTGTGCTCATGCAAAGATACCAAATTAGCTCTGGATCCCTTGCTGTTACACCAATGGTGAGGTGGTACAGGTGACATTGCATGAGCGTCAAAATATTGCTTGACCATTGGAGACCAGATCAGAGTCTGTATAGTCTGTATATAATTTGTTAGAATAGTTCAGAATTTTTCAGGAAGCTCCTACATTCGTCTCTGATACTATTGGCCAAGAAGTCCTTGATTAGATGCTTATACAATATTTAGAGAGAGAAAGAGACAGATATGAGCACTGGCTGCTCTTGACAGGACCATCAGATGTCCAAATGGGGACAGTCACTGTTTTAACAATAGAGTTTCCATTCCATCATACTCATGGCCCTGGAAGATAGTGATTACAAATTTCCCTGGGGACCACTAGGGCCAAATCAGACACCTGGAAGTGAAATTCCCCGAAAACAAACATGAGGTTTGTCATATACAGCTTTCCCACACCTAGGACTCCCATTCACGCTTCATTCAAACTCCACATCCCCACAATGTAACTCTAAACTCCAGCAAACATAAGCTCAAACACCATATTTAAAGACCTTGTTTGTCAAGATGTAGCCATGTATAGTGGTCTGGGTTGGTGTGTAGGATGCCAGTTTCCTCGTGTATTGTGGTTTATATCGCATTCAAAGTTTTGTCATAATCTAAAACCCAATACTGACTATGCTGCTGACACGGCCGAGTCTGTAATTGAAAACTATCCTAGAAGTGTCTAGAATAAGGCTTCATCGTCCACATTCCAAGAACAAATGCATTATCTCAAAAGTAGAAGTATTCCATATTGTAACAGTAAACGTGATGATGTAGAGGGCCAATATGGTCCTTCACTAGTAATTTGATAAGTTCCGAGATAAAAGCATCATTATTGGTGCCATTTCTCTCCACCTCTACAACGAGAAATTTAGAGAGGTTCTTTGACATTTGATGCATATGTACTACAAATATGTAAAAATAGATGTTGCAGAGTATAACTCCAGGTCAATGCAGAGGGGCAGCTTAAATAAGATCAATGTGTGGTTCAGATTCCTGTTGGTTCCTCCGAAATAGCTCTGGGGCATTTTGACGAAGTCGAGGCAGTTGTTTCAATCCCGCTGTTCCAGCTCTGGCAACAACTTGCCATAGTGGCCAACTCGAGTTGGCCTCTCGTGGTCCTCTATGTCAAATTTGGACAGGTCACTTGAATAACACTAAGGTGAAACTATTACATCCTGGCTTAATATATATATATTCCAAAAGTACAACAGTCCTATGTCATACCTTAACTTCCCTCTAAGGTGGTCAATATCCAGTCCTTACCATTATAGGTCGACAGTGATTTGATCATGGAAGCAATAGAGTGGGCGTGAGGACTGGCTACGGACATTCAGACATGGATATGGATTTTGTCAGAAGTAGTTTTAGACATTTCCCCCGAGAAGAGGGGGTCAGTTTTACAAAACATTGTTCACTCATGAAGAATATTGATCTATTTAGAAAAGTGGAAAAGCTTCATTATTCTCACTCAGAATGAGGACGTGAGTTGCAATGGATTATTAAAAATCCCCAGCTGAAGTAGAAACTTGAAAGCTGAAATACAAAATCTTTATCAACTTGTCTGTTCACTGCTTTCCTCTTCAATCAGTTATCTCTGATGATATGACCTATAAAATATGCTGAAAGTGATAATGAAACCCACATGAAGAAACGTGAAAAACTAAAAGAAAGACAGTATGGCACAGGAAATGTGCTAATTGCAGAAGAAACAACATAATTGTTGTTGAATTGAATTGAAATGAATTTATGAATCCTGAATCCTGTTTTGGCCATAACCTGATGAACCTTTGAGTCTATTCTTAAATGTGAGTTGATCATCAAACGTAATGAGTATAACCAATCTTTATCATAGTCTAGTTAGCTTTGCTTAGGATGCTCCTAAAGTTCCAAATTTAGTTCTGTGAGTGTGATACGTCGTTATATTTTTCTTGCTTAAGGGCTATGTAACAACCGCAGTATTGATGTTTAATTTTAAAGTAACTACTATGTCACGATTTGACCTGTATCAGAAGTGTGTTGCAGTTTGTTAAAGCTGTGAGGTTTCAAATAATTATACATTTGAACTTAAGTAGGTTTCACCTAGATGGTGACCCAAAAACATTCAACTCAAAGTTCTCACACTCTTTAGTACCATTAGTGCAGGTCCCATCTCAATCCAACATCGATATAAAGCATATCTATGCAATTATATTAAGATGAAAAGATTTTTAAGTTGCATAAATGTGATTCATGAGAGCTACTACTCTTGATTCCAGTTTGCAAAATACTCCGTTTTGGAATGAAGTTGTAACTTGTTTCAAGTATACCAGTGCTGATGAGCTGAGATAGAATGACAAAGTCTAGTCTGCACAATCTCCCACATGTAATTTTGCCCAGTATGGAATCCACGAATGGGAAGTAACACTTTTCTGTATGCTTTTAACTGCTTTGCACCTAATAAACAACAAAAAAAACAACAACTTATATTTGTACTCACAAACTGTCATGTTTTGGTTTTATTGAAGAATTGCAGAAGCTTGTCCTCCTGTTGGTGAACTTTGTTTCTGTTTGTTCTTCAGTCATCACTGTTGTTTTGATGCAGTGCTATGTTTTGTAATCATTTGGTTCTTTTATATTTAGATGGTGCTTGCTTGATGAATGTCTTTTCATAGTTATATTGACACCTTGATGATTTGGTCACATCAATGATAGAGATGATGAATTTCGGTGGGCCAACATCGTTGTCTCCTGAAAGAGATGAGTACTTCTGAAATGCATCATTCTATCATTTCTGGCAGCAGAAAGGTTGCTGATATGTGATGAGGTACTCTGGTCTTTCTTATCTTTTTAAAAATGGGTGTTCAGAAGCTGCAACTTGTGATTTCTCAAGTTTTGGGTGAGAAAAATTACCATGATTATTTCATAAATTAATTGTTTAACACATCCGTTTTGCCAAAGTCTATGGATGAGGTTGAGGTTTATAGTTTTTCATCACAATCTCTGATGAAATTCTTATTGACAGATGCATTATTTGAGAATTCAAAAGCATTACTTCAGTAAATAAGGTCTACCCTATTGACCCACAAAGTCCTGAATGTAGTATCAAGGGATATGTTCAGAAATCTTCTCCAGAACCAAGCCGGTAAATATGGTGCTGATTATTTCAATCTTTTTGACAGAAAAAAATAACATCAACACAATAGCATCAAATCATGGAGAAAGGATGAGCCTGGGAAATTCAGTAATCAAATGAACTTTAGTCCTAAATTATAGAACAGAATAAGCCACTCTAAAAATTGCATTTTTTACATTGTAGCACAACTTATTGAGTTTCCTGTTATTTTTGTAATGCAATGAAAAAAAAATGATTCAATAAAGAATCAAGTGTTAATTTTGGAAAACTTGTTTTGAGGCAAAAATCAATGTCTCATACAAAACATCCACTCCACAACAGTCAATGCTTGACATCATATTTCACATCTTTACTTGCCTGTAGAGATAAATTTCAGTTTTGTAAAACTCACTTATCATTTTTTTTGAGTTTGAATAAGTATGTGTGGTGTACTATATTCACAGCGTTGTGACAAAGTATGTCAGTGAGAGTCAAGGTTGACAAGAGAATACACCTCTGTTGCAATTTGCACGATTAATCATAGGATCTGGCTGATTTTAAACTCAAGGGGTGGTGGGGGGGGGTGGTGGTGGTGCTGGTATGTGACTAATCCTTGATCCTATATGAGAAAGGCGGTAAACTTATTATGCATATAATTGTCCAAGGCAAAAGGATTAGTCGTACAACCAAAAAGATCAGCGTTTACAAAGTCCTGCTCCGAATTTCTGTGATTCAGAAATATCATTTGTAATGCCAATGTATCAGATCAGTCCATTTTGTCTCAGAAGAATAGTATTAATGTTCCCAAGCGTATAACTTGTGGTCAGTTGATAAACACTGGAATAGAATATGAGACAATCAATCATTGTCAGTTGGTATTGAAAGGTAAAATGACGAATCACTTTTATCCATTCAAATTTCAAGTAACTCGATGATAGTTCTGTTTTAAAATGGGTCCTTTTAAAACCTGTGTCACCGGTTTCAAGCAGCTGCTTTCCAGGTTTATGCAGAAAAGCTATTCTGATAAGGAAACTTCTCAAAACCTCTCGATCAGAGAATAATAGAGTTCCTACAGATGGGGGGGGGGGGGGGGGGGGGGGGGGGGCTCAGGGATGTAAATTGGGCATGTCAAGGGGGTGTGTAATTGCCGATAATATCCACTTTTTAAAAGGGCATTTATCTTGGAAACAGTGCAAGATAGACCGATTTTGACCAAATTTGCAGGCACCTGCCACTTTTTGACCAAAATTGTTTTCCCCGCCTTTTTCAGAGGCTGCACAAAATGCAACAGGAGAAAATCCTTATTATTATTGCCTTAATATAGTCACGTGTTTCACATAACGTGTTCATAAAGAAAGCCAAGGTAAACCCCAAATCGTCAATAAGGTCAAATCCATTTATAATCGGCACAGACCGAGTGTATTGTAAAAAAATACAATGATGAATCGATTCATATTAGTACAAATCACAAGCCAGTCACATTCCTACAGTTCCATCCGCATCACTACCAATCTGCTTACAATCCAATCACCTCATTACCAATTCATTCAAAATCTATTAACATCACTCTTAATATATTTCAAAATAATTTGCATTACAATCAATCCATTCATACCAGTACTAATCCGTTGACAATGCAATCACGTGACTACCCAACCGTCTATCTAGTCACATACTGTTTAACATTCTATCTTATCTCTTCATACAACTTCCGGAATTGTGACATCACATTATAAATAGTTGTCTTATTAGAATGATTGAAAAAAATTTGAAAATGCTTTGGGGCGACAGAAAAAGCAGCACAAGAAAGCAGTGGTGGAGACACACAGGGTAGAGGAGCAGCATTTGACAGTAGGAAACATAGTCTAGGAGGCAAATTTGAGTTTGTAGAAACTTTGTGAGAAGGAAACAGCAAAAGAGGTAAAGATTAACGGAAAGAGGGAAACACAGCATTTCCTCCACAGGGAGGTTGAGGAAGGGCTGCCACAATGAATAAAAGCTAATTACAAACGGAGCCATGAATGCAAGGACTCCAGGGGGGTGGGGGACGTAGGATGTTTCAGGAGCAAAGAGGTAGAGATGCACATACAGATCACACACTATTGATCAACAGGTTGAAGAGGTCTGATTCAAAGGATTTATAACTGCAGTGCCAACTAGGTGGAGTTAGAGTGGATCCCCAGCAAGCTAATATTCCTTTGTAAGGACCTTTTCAGGGTTCACAGCATGCAAAGCTTGTACCGGTGTCCCATGTAATTGCATTCAAATTCAAGCCAGAAGCGCAGAACATGTTTGAAGATCTAGATCTCCAGACACAGTAATATCATTAATACTTTCTCTTTCTACACTGACAGTAGACAGATGAAATGTACAGGGATTCCTTCTGTTACCTAAAAGCCTTTGTCATTGTTCAGCAGATTACAAGAAGAGGAGTGAAGCAGGGAACAGTTAAGTAAACATATATTTAACAGTCACAAGTCCAATTGTTAGCCAAAAAGGAGCCATGGGGATCCGGATCTCCAGATAGGTTAAGGCTATTCATCACATTCATGCCAGATTTCAAGGCTGAAAGCTTCCACAACACCCACTCCCAGAGGTTTTGATCAACTTCTTAATCTCTGAGGCCCAGCACTCATCTCATTGTTAGTGTACACTTCGTAGAGTTTCTTTAACCTGCAACTTCGACATCTACCAGCATTGGAGCATCAGCTCCATTTGCAGCACCCTTGTAATCTGCATCATAGACATGCAGATACCTTTCTCTCCTTCTCATATCCTAAATATGACCCAAGTCTGAGGTACAGCCTACCACTATGTCTAATCCACAGGGCACTGACATTGATTTTACTTGGGAATGTCTCAACATCTAATGCACCTTTCACACTACAGACGGTTGTCCAACAGTTAGAAGTTTTTCCCCCTCCAGGTGGCCGCATTTCGTCTGAGTTGTTCACACTACAGGTGGACGACCACTGATTTGACACATTTTTTTAACTGTCAATAATAGTAGAATGACAGGATTCCAAACTTTGGCCACTGAGAGACAACCTCCATTAAACCTGAACTCACCTTTGGTAGCCATCGAATGAACACAAACCTTCGGTTACCGTAGAAGAAAATTTATATGGACATGCGAGAAATTGAGGACTCGCAAGGTAATGGATAGTTTGTCACTGACTTGCAAGGCTACTCACAGACGTCAGACAAAAAAAAAGGACAGGGACGTTTCCCCAAACGTGTGAAAGGGGTATAAGAGTGTGTCATTTTTCATAGGGCATACTAAATTTATACTTAATTTAATCATGCAGAACAGTGATTCAAGCTTCATTAAACTTAAATAAAGTATAAAAAGGAAAATCAACTCTCCACGAAAAAAAAAAAAAAGAAAATACACAAATATATAAACCAAAGCAAGAAAATATACAAACTAAGAAAACATATTGAATTATTAAACTTAATTGGTTCTCTCATTAAATTATTATTTTGCCACTCTGGAAGTTATTTCGTGGCCAAGCCGAGGTTGTTGAAGAACCTGTGCACTTGCTAAATTAAATTCTTCCTATATTTTTGTATGCCCCAATTGCTCTGAGCTGATGTCGTATTAGAATTGACTTTATTATATTTACATTGACCTTTATAGTTCTTGTGAATAGATTTTACTCTCGACTCAGAAATTACCCAAAAGCTGATATCGCGTTGGATATGCCTTGCCAGTTCTTACAAGACCTCTGAAACTTATCTCCCCAGGTATCTCTCTTGAGTAGAATTATAATGCTTTTCATTCATCTTTGTGTTACTTCAGGATTTCTACAATAGAATACGTGCAGAGAATAATACGACATTTACACATTAAGGAATCCTGCAATATGTTTGATGATTTTTTCTTTGTCTATTAATCCTTTACAGCCCTTTCTTGCTTATCATTGATCCTTTTCTCAGCATTTCCACTCTTTGTTTAATATAGATCGCCTGACTGCCTTTGATGCTACTTTTTTCTCTGTTACTCATTCCCTTTTAGACTAAATTTACTGTTGATGGATCCACTCAAGTGTTGCATTTCAACTGCAAACATATTTGGGTGACTTGTTTTTTTTTTGTTCAGTTGTTTTTATTGATTCAGTTTTAAAATTGGGTTTTTATCCACAGGAAATTGCCATGTGAATAGATTCGCCATATGCTCTCTCTGCCTCTCTCTCTTCCATTGAACATTCTGTATCCACAAGCCCAGCTGCTAATGTTATAAAACACTATAAGACCCCGTTTCCACTATGCTGATCAATCTACTGATAGGTTTGCGGTCCCAAAAATGAACCACTCAATCTTTATGTTTGGGGCATTTATAAGTCACAATCTTAACATTTAGGATAGTTGGCTAAAGTTTGATAGCCAATCAGGTGTGTCATCAAAAATTGAAACCGTTTGAATTTGTCATAAACTTTTGCAAACCTCATCAGATCTAACGCTTGGGAACTCAATCCCAAATCGCAGTCAAATGTATGTTAACATTGGTAATGTAACCTTTTGCACTTAACTAATAACATTTCACTGACATCAGCCATTAAGGCTGAATACCTGCAAGGCATCCCCAAATGATAAGATTGAAGTATACAATCAAAAGGATTCGGGTAAAACTACTTTATGAGGAGTTTCAATTTAATTTAAAGATCATTATGTGAATTAATGTGAGACTTTTATGAGACTTCCACAAAATAAAGAAAAGTGATAAAACAACTATTGTAAATTTTAGCTGTTTTTATAGGTTTAAAATAAGTTTCAACAATATGCCACCAAGAAGGAAACAGAAGAGGAAGGCTACTACTTGGAGGAATCGCAGTGTGCCTTAGACACAGGAGGCTAGAGAGGGATCAGATGCACTGGAGACGGAAGAAAGACAGATAGGGATTGTCAAACTTATTGATATATAGGAAAATGAGAAATGCAATCAACAAAACAATATCTAATATATCAATATTACAGGACAAGCTGTAGCATGATATCCCTGGTCTGCCTGGTTTGGGCTCAACACACCATGCCCATATCTAACATGCATCATATCATGGACATTAATCAGGGGCGGATCCAGCTTTTAAGGAAGGTGGGGGTTCACATCAGACATACCATGACTAGGGGGGTGGGGGGTGGAAGCATGTACCCCGAGTAAAAAAGTTTTTTTTTTGGTAAAAATATAGTGCATTTCCTGTAAATTTAATACCACTCTCAAGAAATAATTTTGCCTGAATGTCTATATGTGATTTTTAAATATTGATGACAAAATAATAAATTAATTGATTGAATCTGTATTTTTTGTACTTTGGGTTGAACCCCTTTACATTATTTTTCAAGGGGGGTGGGGTGTGGAATCCCCTGAACCCTTCACTGTTTTGGCACTAACTTTCTGTGAGAGGGTCGCGTCTTAGATCTATAGTTTATGCATTAAGGTATTTTTATGTCGTCTTCATCCAACGCAACATTGGGGCCCTTCTTCTGCTTCATGGACCTAACTATAGGTGGTGTTTAACTTAGTCACTTGATTCCCCCCCTCCCCACACACACACCACACTGCTTGGTTGGTGAACATCATAGGCTGAGTATGCATAAAGTTGAAGCTTTTCAGGGTAACTCTTTTGAAGTACTGCAATAGATTGTGGTATATTTGGAGCATTGGAAATGTAAATAAGTTGATTGGACATTGCATGCAGAACGTACAAGATCAGTGACCTAGTGTAGATTCTGTCGACAGACTGCAAAAATCAGAGCCACCACCAGGGATAAGATGATCATAGTATTCTCCCATGGCTTTTGAAAGGGGCCTGTTAGTTGGCAGAATTCTTGTATTGAGAACTGTTAAATCCTTAGCCTGACACCATGGATTCCTTATGGTTCTTTTGTGCCTTCCTCCGTCCAGGATTTCATGTATAATCGTGTTGTTGGCCAAAGTACTTAAAATGGGTGTAAAAAGGGCTCGTGTTTTTCAACATTTCATCAAGCATTTTATTTAATTTAAAGCCAACTTCTACTTTTATGATGTCAATTTTGTTTGATTTCATACAATATAATACACAACATTGGTGCAAGGGCTAGGTGGGTGAACAACAATAAGTAAATTGAGAGACAGAAATAAATTAACTGATAGGATAAGATCAAATATATGTCTGTAAAGGTGGGTTAAGTTGTGGATTACAGGTTTTGACTGCTTCAAAGGGGCTTTTCACTCATGTTTCAACTTAAGTTTTGCTTTCCAGTTTTGGACCTTTTGATTGTTGATAAGAATGGGGAATTCGGTTTAATTTGATAGGTTAAGATTAAACAGAGTCAGCTTTTAGTGGGTAAAACAGACAAAATACACAAAAAAGGCAAATGAAAAAAAAGGTTTAATCAGATTCCAACATCAACATGTTATTTAATTTTACATTTTGACAATGCGTGAATCAAGATTATGTACTTTAACATAAAAAAGGGAAAAACAAGAGGCAGAATCTTTGTTAAAAATAAGGTAGGCATCTGTCTCCACTGTCAAAAGCTGATGATATTGTGTTAATGAATGTTGTTGAATAAATTCCACAGTAAAAAAAATTCCATTTTTTCTAAGGTCTCAGTGTCCTACTCTTCAGATACAAACTGGCTCCTCTGTGATATCCTTAAGGAAACGTATATCTTGTCCATGATTTTTACATATTTCTTTTGTTCTTTTCACATTGTGTCTCACTTGTAGGGAATCTATTGTGCCTGCAAAAAGCCAGTTGATTAAGTTAGGTGAAATAGCTTGACCCATGCTGGCCAGTAGAGTGATATGAGTATTTTAATCCAATTTTATTGAATGTTTTTTGGCAAAACGTCCAGCATTGTTGAAATCAACTTAGAATGTTCATAATAACCCCACGTGTGCCAGACACGACAACCCATCTATCAACCCTTCTGCTTGCCAGAATGTATGTCAATATTGATTAATTTAATCGTCAGTAAGCTGATAAATTTCTATTCAAATCGATTCATGCAATAAGTAGGTCCAACTGACCTGTGATCATCTTTGTAGGTTTTCCTTCCTCATTCTGTTTGATCAAAATGCTCAATGATCCCCGAGTACTGTTCTTGAGTACTTCAAAATTTTAGCCTTTGTTTTAATCTTGGATAAACAGTAGACTTTCATTGTTGGCAAACTTTTATTCCTTGTTTAATGTCACCATCCTGACAATCGACATGACCTTCACTTATCAAGTAAATCTCAAGTTTTTCCACATATTTGCTCATTTCTTTCTTCTGGTGATCATCACAGTCAAAATCTTTAACCTTCTGGTAGAGTAAGAAATCTAAAATTCGCCACATATCTGAAATTCGCCACATGTGAAAATACTAATAAAATAAATGAATTGTGGTGAGATTTGTTGAATGTATAGTAAATTAAGGCTTTTTGAACTGAAAAATACCAATTTTTAGACAAAAACATCATTTTCTTCATAAAATTAACTAAGGTTTTAGAGGTGGCAAATTTTAGATTCCTGGCGAATTTTAGATTTCTTACTCTATTTACTATGATACATAGGCTGCATCCCTCCAAAATTACAAATACTGGAGTAAAACTTGCCCTGTCACATTACTATCCAAACAAAGGTACATTGTATATTTACTATTTTTAATATAAACTGCATTTTATTAAACATGCAACTAATCCGAGAGGAACTTTCCCGCATAAATGACTGGAACAGAGTTCACAGGTTCTCACAGATTCTGATATTCTGTTTTCTCATTCCAATTCTGATTATAGCATTCAAACGTCTTAAAGAATTTTTAAATAATCAATGGAAATTTGGACTAGTTTGAATCACATTAAAAATTTGAACAAACAAAATTAAACATCTGTCTGTTAGGAAATGCTATTTGTTTCTACCCCTTTCACACCACAGGTGGTATCACCTGCGTTAACCTGCATTTGGTGAAATGTCCCTGTCCTAACATTGCCGTCTGATGTCCATATGCAACCTTACGAGTCAGTGGCGAACCGTCCATTACCTTGCAAGTTCTACGTAAGTTTTAAATTGTTTAAATTTCCCCCTCTGATTTCAGTACTGTGACCATGCACAGGCGCAAGCACGTATAATTTCTAACTATAGTAGCAGAAGGTGTGGTCCACGGTGTACATAAGGTTGTGATTAGGTTGTCTTCAAGTGTAACATGGCGACATAAGGAGGGCATTTTACGTGTTTGTCTGATCCTACTGAAGGTGAGCTGAAGTTGCTTCTCGGTGACCAACGTTTGTAGTACTGCCTTCCTACTAATATTGATAATTAAAAAGCCATGTCCAATCAGTGGCCATCCGCCTATAGTGTGAACAACATGGACAAACTGGCGAACTGGCCCCCGAATAAAACTTCTTACCATGGGACATACCGTCTGAAGTGTGAAAAGGGCAATAGTGATTCTACTGAGCTTCTCTATCTCGACCCAATGGAGTGAAACACGTGATCTCTCATGATACCAAAATCCATGACCTCAGCACTGATGACCTCCATGACCACAATCTGGTTTGTGAAATGTGCAATCTTTTGTGAAGTTTCATCATGAAGTTAATGGTCCATTTATTTAGCAGGCAAAATTGCGAAAAAACAACAAATTTATGCAAACCCTTATTTGTGATGCGTCATTGTTGATAATCCAATATAAAACACTTTTGATTCATCCAACCGGCATCGAAAATCTTTTAAAAATAGCTTTCTACATTTTTCATTGTCACTTAGGGATGTAACATTTTGTTAAAGTGGGTCACATAGAATTTGTAATAGACTTTAATAAAAGAAAGCAAGCTGAGAAATACCCTAAGATACCCATGTTCCATTTGGCGGGAAATTCAAACTTTCTGTCCGACCTTGAAGGGATGAAGACGGCCTTGTGATCAGTGATTAGGTCATGCATTCTTAGCTACCAACTGGACAACTCCACCATTGGAACTAGCTACATGCGAAGATTGGTTGTATGAAAAGTGAATGGAAAGCCTGTACAGTTCATTATTCGATGCAGGAAGGTTTTCTTCTGGTCCCTGTGAAAATATTCAGGTGGGTAGTGGGCAAGGTCACCACTTAAAGAAATTAAAATCCACATTTTTCTTTTATCAAGGGTGTTTTGTTTGTATAAAATTATATAAAATAAAAGTAGTAAAATTATATTGACCTTTACATTATAACTTATTAAGTATAAAAACTGCATATTATTAGTAGTAGTAGTCGTCATTCACAAGAGGCAAAATGATGATAATTCAACGCTAAGACATCCCAGTATCTTTCAAAATTGCTGGACCAAAAGACTGGCCATAACGTGGTGTATGACAGTCCATGTTGCTATACAGCAGGACTTTCTATCCTTACGACCCAACCTTTTAATGGAGGAACCGTGAAGGTGATCATTTGGGTTGCCACTGAGTCAAGAAAATATTAACATGTGATTGAGGTTGTTGACCATGTGTGTAAACCTCCGCGCCTCTGTCAAAGGGATAGGAATTGACCACAAAGGGGTTGTCGTGCATCCAAATGCCACTAAATTCTGCCAATGGAACATGGGTAAAAGACACCGCACTGTAGTGTTTTCTCAATTGAATTCATAGGCCATAAAATGGCGCAAATGGAGGTTTCTGGTAAATCCAGAAATGAATGTTTCAGCGTCATGGAGGCAAAATTGTAAGTTTTTAAGCAGTACAGGCGAATAATTGCCATTACATAGGTTGAAAATATGATGGAAAACAGTGACTAGAACATAATTCCTGCTTCACTTGTGGAGTTGATTGTGCTTTTGTTGATTTGTTGCTGAAATGAATTGATTGTTGACAACACAAGCTGACCTGCACACACACACACACACACAGACACAAAATTTTTTCCGTATAAATTGAGTTGGTTCTGTGCATATTTACTCAAAAGCTTTGGACATGATTTTTTGAGTAGTGTGTTTACCTCAGGCGAGCAAAATTGTATAATCTATTTGGCTCATAATCAACAATTTTAACATAAAAACAACCCTTAGTTCCAATTCCAGGCTACACAAACACTCTCAGGAGGTTGTTTGTGTCTAGGCTTTTGAATTATTAACCCACTAAAGTAGGCTACCGTGTAAGCAACTAATGATTTTGTTTTGCATTCCTTGGCAGGTTCAATAAGCAATGCACACTTAATGTCAAAGAATTTACCAACGCAGAGATATCAATGTTGATTTACAGTCATTATGTCAGTGTTTTTGTGTATTCCTTTCACATGTCATTACTTAGTCAGTGTACATAAACATGTGTACACATACCTTCATTTATTTCATACTCACTTAATTTTAGTGATAACATAATAAGAAGAATCTTTAATTCAAAGTTATTGTGTAAACGTTTCATTAGGAGGAGTTCCCCAAACTGACACATTATTCGAAAGGAGTTAAAAAAGGTTTATTATTACTATTTTAAATTTTTATTTTAGTTTACTTAATTTTTTAATGGATCTCTCTAGTAATTTCAAACCTATTTTATCCTCCTAAAAGATACAGAACTCGATGCGGCATTTTATATTAACCAAACGATATCACCTAACAAACTTGATTTGACAGATTTGATTGATTAGAGGTTTCACATATTTACTGTAACATATATCTTAATTATGGCATGGATTTGAGCTCTTACTAAGATACATTAAAACACATACTTTTTCAGTAATAACATAGAACATATATAGAAAAGCAATACATTGTTCGATGACTAAGCATACTTCTTTAATGAAAAACAACAGGAGGTAAACAATAAATTGAAACTGAAAGCAATCGAATTAATGGCATGAAAATATTACATAAGAAACTGTATGTGTATTTAGAGCATTCATTTTGTTTTGTGTCCCTTTCTGGGAAGTCTGTTAATAAGCTACAGTTGAGTAAATGTACATTATAACCAAAATACACGTAATAATTTGCATAAAATAATAGGCCAAATAGCATTCTTATACTTGTTTACTTTTTAGTTTTGAAGCTTTGCTATATCTTCATTGCAACATGGCAGTTAAATTTAGGTATACGTAAAGTGAGTTTAGGCCACCTTAAATTTAGTGTGGGTAAATGTAACTAGACAGATATCACTCCCAACTATGGTAAACCAAAATTAATAGAAAAGATTAGGTCTCCCGTCTCTGAAGTCACTGTTGTTTATT
Organism: Sabellastarte sp. h YS-2021; assembly: GCA_964017235.1. Classification (NCBI taxonomy): domain Eukaryota; kingdom Metazoa; phylum Annelida; class Polychaeta; order Sabellida; family Sabellidae; genus Sabellastarte; species Sabellastarte sp. h YS-2021. The sequence goes on along the minus strand of OZ024936.1, from coordinate 96,686,714 downwards.
GTTATAAGCACCTATTATGTGTTTCCCATTGGTATATTTTTCTTATTTGAAAAATGTTTCTTTGTGTGTTTCCCTAAATTTTTGACATCTTCCATTATCAGATATCAGGTAGTACTTAATCTCCAAACTAGCAGACTCTAAGGCACGCCATCCAAAACATAATGCATAACTCAAAGGTCATGAGACGAGATATGGGTTGTAGCCCGAGAGACATTGGTGGTTGGTAGTAAAAAAAACTGGGGAGGAAAAGACTTCTGCAACAGACAAGGTTTTAAGTTGTTCTTGAAACATGAAAGATTAATTGCAGGTTAAATTTTCAGTATCAAATATCTTTTGGTTTATGAACTAAGAAACTATAATGGGGTACCTTGAGGAACATCTTCTCAAGATTACTACGTCTTAGTGCTATGAGACCTCAAAATGGGAAAGTTTTGGTTCCAGACTGAAAATTCTATTAAATTTCACTTTGGGCACATTTACAACCATAACCAGTTTATCTACAACCATAACAGTTGTTGCAAGTAAACTGTAATACAAAATTAGACTTTACACAGTTAGCATACACTGCATCGGATTATGGTACAAACACACAAATAGGAAGATAAACTGTTCACCTACTTTTTCAGTATTGATGTATTTGTGGAAAGCTCCTAGCAACACACTGCCGTATCTGCTCTGTAAAAACACAGAAGATTTATTTCGTTGAAACATTTCAAAATAAACAACTTTTCATTTTTATATTCAACACCATGAAGTACCATTGTGTTTATGGGTGACATACTTTCTTTGGATTACAACAGGCCTGGATTTTATCGCAGGAACGGGCAGATATATGGAGTCTCAGATGACCACTTAATATGACGATCCTGTGTCATTAGGTCTTATCACTCCAGCAACAGGCCAAAGAACCTGAGGCACATTGATAGACTGAGACTGTCTTTCAGTTAGTGGAGTCATTGTAGCATGGGTTGTACTTGTACAGCTGAGGAGTGTTACTAATTTTGAACAGTTCTTATTTTATTGGAAATACGACAAAAGTGCGGATCTCATTTTATTTTATAACATGGTGTAACATAGTGCAACAGTTAAAAGACCCAATACATTGGTACGCCTTTTTGAACAAAGGTGAATAAAATGTCATACTGTGGGTCCAGTTGAAATCTTAATAACATACCAAGTGTCGTGACAAACCTTAAAATTAATAAAAGGGGGAATCATTTGGAATGAATTATTTCATGTCAAAGCTTTTATGTGGTAATGTAATGAAGAGTCTTCACCAGTATATAAGTGTGTGTCTCTTTTTCTTAATATATAATGTGTCTAAAACATGTAATAAAGTTTGTGATATCTCCACAGTAATTACGTGAGATATTTAAGGGGGTCAGCACTCAATATTTATACATGTTTAATGTATCAGTGGATAAGATAATTGTAGTTTGAAAAATGTTCAGAGCAATGTACCCTGATATAAGCACATCTATAAAAAGTAGCATCTTGGCTACTAGTCAAATTATTGTGCGTATGTAATATTTGTAAATTGAAACTTACACTAAATAAATTTTTAAATAAATTTACAAAGCATAAACAAATCTGCGCAACTACGTTTGAGGGTTGAGTTTTCACTGGTTGAATATGCCTTTTCATAAAAGTAAAGTACACGAGACAATTTTGGTATTTACAACCGTCTGCATTAGATCCAACCAGCACAAAACTTAAACCTATCACCACATATACTTTCTGTATAGATATCATGATATCACACTATATTATCAACAATATTATAAAACACTGCAGTAAGATCATTCCTGTCATTATTCCAGCTAGACCAAGGTACAGCTCATGTTTACTAAATTTCTGACTCACCCCTTCCCAGGATGAAAAGGGGAATGATTTGGGTTAGGCTATAGTTGCTCGGGTATATTTTGGTTCAGTCCATTTTATACTTTTTATTTTATTCATTTTATTTATTTGGGGTTTTACGTCGGTTTTTTAACACTGTACAGGTCATATCACGACGGGTAGTTGGAAGGGCAGAGGAAACCAGTACATACAGTTGGTTAGGGTTCTGTACTGTAAACTGCCGACCAACGGCAAGCAACTACCAGCTTTCCCACTTGAGGCCATGACAGGGATCGAACCCCAGCCTCAGAGGTGGGAGGCGATAGTGTTACCACTCTGCCACCGTGGTCCCATCCATTTTATACCTCTGTGATCATTTAGGGCTAGGCCAAAGTATACCCACCTCTATTATTTAACACTCAAGTTTTGATAAGGAAAGGACAGATGAGCCCCAGGATGTATTTTTGGCCTAACCCAATTTAGCCTCCATGAATGAGTGAAATAGGTTCATCCAAAAACTGTCACACTAGTGACGCATTTTCCAAAGGTCAATGGTATAATATTGACAGATTAACAATCAGTTTGGACCCATCAATTACTGGATCAGATAACATTTCTGCAAGACCACAGTAGATTAATTGATCAACTGTCAGGTGGTGTACATGGTTCATGTGCAGGAATGAGTCCTTAGAGACAGAACAGCAAGTACGTTTGGTATGTAAATAGGTTATATATATGTTAATATATAAACGTCTACTAAAATCAGGAAAGTTCAATGATCAGATATTTTAACAGTACATAGCCAGGCCAGCTAACTTGCTAATGCGGACATTTCATCGTTTAGGCTTTAGATATATAAAACATATAAACTACTTGTATTTTCTTAACATTCCTTCAAACATTTGCACTGTACAATGGCCTAAAGCACATATTTTTGTGTTCCCTGTATTAAAAAAATAACCAATAATTATAATGAACCTTACAGTGCATTAAGTAATTGTGCTGTATTCAGTAGGAATAGAATAGTTTAGGTTTTATTCTAGACCAGTACACTTACTGCTTTGTGTAATGTAACCTATAATAGTTTAATGACTGTGGTGTATTATGGGACAGGCTATTGACATACAGTGATACTTTACCCTAGCCAAAATAACCCAGGGTTTATTTTACTCTAGCTAAAAATTAACCCAGGTTTATTCTAATCCAGTCTGACATAACCCCAGGGAGTTAGGCACAAGTACACTCAGGTATATTTTTGGACAGGGGATACATTCTGGACTATCTACTTTTATCCCCAGGGGTAATTTAGGCTAACCTACTGTAACCCTTGTGATAATTCCAAATAGCAACATTAGTTTAGTTCTTAAATTCGAGTTTTGTGTGAGAGCTACCAAAATCTGTGATATTTCCCACATGAAAAAAATCAAATGATCAAATGGGTTAAACCATAAAAACCAAATGACCAATCAGGTTACTTTACAACCCTGTTTCTCGCTGTTCAGATACACAAAAATGACAAAACAACAATCACAAAAAGTCGTTGTACCAACCTCTGATCACTCTTATACCCCTTTCACACTACAGGCGGTATCCACCATGGTAGGCCGCATTAGGTGAAATTTCCCTACCATGGATCACTGCCTGATATTGGTTTGCAAACTTGCGAGTCAGTGGCGAACCATCCATTACCTTGTGCATTCGATGGAAGTTTTAAGTTTTAATTTTTCTGCCTCAGAATTTGGTACTGTGGGCATGCGCAGATGTTATAAGGTTGTGACTCGGTCGTCCTTTGGTATAACAAGGCGACATAAGATGAGCAGAGGTATTGGTTGTTTTGCCACATAGTCATCGGATGGCTACCGAAGGTGAGTTGAGGTAAATAGAGGTTGCTTTTCAGTGTCCGACTTTTGTAGTACGGTCGTCCTACTGTTATCGATGGTTAAAAACCGAGTCCAATCAGTGGTCGTCTGCCTGTAACACCATAAAGATAAGTCAGAACTGATTTACAAGTGGAAAGATTGGCATAAATAACCAGGAAAGAATGCTTAAAATTAATCAGGATAGAATATTTTGTCAATGGGTGGCCATGACTCCTGCAATTAGGCTGTCAACATGCACATTTGAAAATATAACTAGTTCGACCACCAGAATATCATTCCCACCTGCACACTTAAGTTGGTCAGAGTTACAATCATTACTGTTGGGTAGGAGCATGGACCAAGAGGCTCATGAAATTACAAATAAATATCGTATCTCAATGACAAAGAGTTATGTCTTTATTTATATATAGCATACTTTATAAGAAACAACCCATATTGTCAGCTAATGTTGTGTTGTTGACCCTGTACCTCTATCCTCCCCTGTCCAACTGTAGAGGAGATATTTTATGAAATACTAAAACATTAAAGACAAAAGGTAAAATATAATTTTCTGTTGTCAGTGTCATAAATTTACTTACAGATGTCATAAGAACAACTTTCCATTCATTCATGTCTGCAATTGTCAGGTATATTCTTGATAACAAAATACAATTTGCTTTCTGATGACTTAGCAAAATATTTTGGAACATTCTAAAACTAAAGCATGAGGAAGCCCATACCATGAAACCGATTTGATATGACCACGTGACACAACAAATATTTTCCACGAGTTTTAAAAGTCAGTGGATCAATTTAAAGCATGACTATATTTTAAGATAAAAAATTCCACAGTTAGAATTTATTACAACTGGTTGTTTACGCTCGAAATTTAAAGATTAGAAAAACAAAAATTTGTAGTTTTTTTCTTGTTGACAGATTAAATTATTTGCAATATTGTTATTATACCACCGTGTCTAAAATATGGAGTATTTACCTGTACAAAGCCAGATATCCAATCTAAACTTATTGACCAATGTTTCATTATTTATTTATTTCACACAAATTACGTAATACACAGCTCTATAAGTCAGGCCACATTATTAAGGTTGTGTACAAAATATCATTTCTTTGAAATACTCAAACTGATTGTGAATCTTAAAAAGAATGAAAACTTCTACAATATGTACACAAGTGGCACTTGGTGAGCTTACAATTCTCGTTGTTTGGAAAGTGCCTTCACCATATTCTGAATTGTTTACAAGTGTTTTAGTGTGGAGTGTTTCATCATTTATTATTTGTTTGGAGCAACACCTTTCACTGGTGCTAATTCTTACCACCAAATGTTTGTATTTGACTTGTCTCCAACTATATTAATTTATAATTTACTTGAATATATATTGTACCTATATTTTAATGTAGTTGTAAGAAAAATGCGAATTTACTAAAAACACTGCATTAATGCTAGCTTTAATTCTTTGCTATGTGCTTAAACCTGTGTCAACCTTAGCTGAGTGACAGCCCTTACGTCTAGCATTATGCATTTGGGAGAAACAAAATCATGTTTGACATACCTGGCGAGGCTGCAGGGTTAACAGCATAATCCACTTTGTGGAATATGTTTGAGAGTGCCAGTACCAGTATGGGTCTCTGTCTGTGCATTATTTGAACTAAGCTTTATATGTATGTATTACCATTTAAAGTAAGGGAGTTATTGATTTTTGTGTTATGTGTCATGATGTTTAGGGATCTAATTATAGACTGGGGAAATCCTTCTAATAACCTCAATGATTGTATTATAAAGAGAGCTCAAAAATATGAAAAAGATCTAAAACATGAGAGAGAAATGAGAGCTTTAGAACTGAATGCCAGTAGAATTGCCCATGAAGAGTCCATTGCTACCAAATTTGATTTACGTAAAAACGTTCGACTGGTACCACCTTTCAGTGAATCAGAAGTTGATAAGTACTTTCAACACTTTGAAAGAGTACCTCAATGTTTGAAATGGCCCACAGACCAGTTTACTGCAAAGTGTTTTGAAGGGGAAAGCCCAAGAGGCATGTACAGCTGTAAGTTATCGTAAACAAGAAAGTCATGTTGAATTTGCCCATGAGAAAGAAGTGTACTTTGACAGATGGTGTAATTCTAGGGAAGTAGGTACAGACTTTGAAAAACGTGCTGGATGGATTCGTAAAAAGGGATCCATATATGTCAGCAGTCTGGAGTCACTGTCCACAAAACAAAAGTTCATATACTATAAACGTTACTCCTTTTTAGCTTGAGCTGCAAGATGCAAGTTTTGTCCTGGTGCCACCTACAGCCCAAGAAGCCCAAAGGCACATGGCCTCATCCACATGCCATTGTCCAGACATGGACGCAGGTTGACCTTGTAGTGTGTCAAATTGTCATTGTTTACACAGTGTTAGATTTGAGTATAGATTTAAATGTTTTTTGACCATAATAATACTTTTTGAATGCAGTGTAAAATATTGAGTATTACAAGCACACGTGAAGTAAATATTCAGTCTAGAAGTAATAAATTCACAATATCATGTTCACAGTATCCAAAATATAGTACAAAATTTTCAGTTATTGTACAGTGTTAAATATAGAATATAGTGTAAAATATTCAGTGGTGTATTAAAGATTCTGTAGAGAATTAATAAATTCAGAATACTTAACATTTACAGTATCAAATATATAATAAATGTAGCGTGCCCAGGGCCAAGACCAAGATTATACAAGAAAAATCAATGGAATATTCATAAACATGGTTATTTATTCACAAACAAACCAACAACTTTATGTGTGCATAAATAAAAGTAAAATTAACAAAAATCCCAATGTTTAGCTTCTGATTCCCCAAAAGAATATCTATTCTGCCACCACCCAGATATAGTCAAGAGAATTTGACCAGGACTTAACCTCTAGACTTAACCTTTAAACTTACTTAACTAACTTCAACAAGAACAGAGGTTGTTCATTACCTTCCCTCAGCCATAGTTTAGAACATAGGTTCAATGACTAAATGTATAAAGAACAGCAGTTTATACCAGGTCAGCAAAGATTCTGACCAAAAACCCTTCCTTATATACCAAAATTGATGAAATACTCAAGAGTTGACCCAGACTATGCAAATGAACTAGAGGTCACAACTAATTAAAATGTCACAAATGATTCTATTGGTTACCCAATGATTTGGTAATTCCCGCTAGTTTCCGGTTGTAAGTAAACTATGTCAAACATGGCTAACACCATGAAGAATTAAACCTACAAACTTCATCAAAATATGTGCAATATGTAGCAATATTCAACAATTTAATTCAACAGCCTCAAAATCCCAGCCCCAAACAATATTTCTAGCCAGTAAAAGGTTAGTTAGCTCCAATATTTACAAAAACGGGAATTTCGTCAATAAACAACCCCAATTCCGATAAACAAATCTTCAGATTCGTTTCATTACTCCCAACCTATTAAAACCTGTTTCGTCCCGAAACCCAAACCCACAAAATTTTAATAAAACAACACATGCACACATACACACATGATACAAATTACAATAATCAGTGAAATCGAACATTAATAACATATGTGTGATCTTCTTCATCTGGAGCTGAACCACTCTCACATCCAGGACTTCCACATTGATGCAGGCACCCCCTGTCGCCCAGCAAACCCCGATGCCACAGGACACAACATCAACATGGGAACCTCCTGCCCACCCAGCACCATAATCGTGCTGTCAATATACTGAAAAACAACTATACAAAACAGCAAATATATGCAAGACAACAAATGTCTATCAAAATCTTCTGTAGGTGGACAGCTATCATCAAATTGTGTTGCCGCAGTTACCTAACTAGAACATCTAGTTCATTCCTCTTGCATCCAACATAAGAATGTTCCTTGCAATTCAATCAACCAAAGTTCAAGCTAAGATCAGGTTAGAACAAAAGTTCAACATGACCAGGCATATAAACACCAAATCTGAAACTGCAACCTAAAAAAAACAGAAGCTTGAAGCCAAAAAGATTCTCTCAGATCCTTGTAGTCTGCAAGAACAATAGTCAAGACATACATAAAAACACAACTATAGACATTTCAAATATTAAATTTATTTCCTCACTTTGTACAATAATCGAGGGTCTATTGTACTTGTCATTGGTGGATCCACATCAATGGGTATAAGCTTCCACTCTAAGGACTTCTTTGGCATACCATTGATCACACCCTCCCAATTACACCCTTCCTGTCTCTCAGTCCTAGCTAATAGAATAGTTGGTGTCCTGTCTGACTGGTCAGGTTCAAGGACAATGAACCCATCCCCAGGCTCCTTCTCCCAGGACTCCTCAAGACCCAAAGGATCTTCTGAGTTGATGCAATCAGGGACAGGTATAGTGACATCCCTCTCAGTTTTTTTAACCCCTGGTGCCCTCCTACCAACAGGAATACTAGGTTTAAATGCCTTACCAGCATGGCGTTTGACTAAATGTGCCTGGTACCTCAGGGAAAACAAACTGGCACCCCCACCCACAACATCTCTTCAGGCCATGAATTCGAGCCCAGTGCCTGTCCAAAGCCTCACGGTGACGTGAAAAATAGCAACATCTGCTACATGTATACGTTCTGAAAAGAGAACAAGACATAACCCTAGCTTCAATACTTTAAGTGGCAAGTCACTGGTTTTGTTATTGCTAAACAAAAATTTCATATTATTCAAAACCTTTTGGTGTCTTTACCTTCCTACCACTTCTAGTTGTAGTACTAAAACTTTCTCTGTCACGTTTGTCTAATGGCACAATATTAATTTCATCCTCAGTACTCACATCCCTCTGTTTTTCCCTACCCTTAACTTCAACTTCCTTATTTATTCCCTTTTCACTGTCATTCACAGGAACACTGTCTTTTCCTCTCAACCAACTTTTTACACTTTACAATTTTTGAATTTTGTACACCAAATCAGAGATCTTATCTACAACTAGCCATGGGCCTGTCCATGAACTTTCAAGCTTTGGAGAAACTCCTTTCTTCCTTACGGGTTCAAACAAATAGACACTACTTCCTGTTTCATAAGCTTTAAAGTTCTTCCTATGATCATAACCCCTTTTCTGTCTTTGACGCGCTTCAGACATATTGTCACGTGCTATCTCATGTACATTTTGCAACTGATCCCTAAGGGCTATAACATATGGAACATTGCAATCATCTTGAATTGCCTCATCTGGAGGGCATCCCAACAGAAGATCAACGGGCAGTTGGATTTCTCTACCAAACAACATTCTAGCAGGGGACATACCCGTCGAGTCATGCACCGATGACCTATATGCCATCATAGCTATTGGAAGAGCTCTATCCCAGTTTCTTTGATCACCTTCAATGAGCTTACTTAACATACTTTGCAAAGTACGGTTGTATCTCTCAATAAAACCATTGCTTTGAGGATGATAAGCAGTAGTTCTGGTCTTATCGATCCCTAAAAGGTCACACAAAAACCTAAAAAGCTTAGATTCAAATTGGCTTCCTTGATCACTGTGAATCTGTTTTGGTACTCCATAGCGTGAAATGAAGTCATCAACCAAAACATTGGCAACTGTTTCTGCTTCCTGATCAGGGGTAGCAAATGCCTCTATCCACTTACTGAAGTAATCTCCTATGACCACTATATACTTATTTCCATGAAATGTTTCAGGGAGTGGACCTAGGATATCAATACCAATTCTCTCAAATGGTACACCTACTGGATACTGTTTAAGAGGGGCTCTATGATGCTTGCTTGGGGAATTTCTTCTCTGACACTGAGGGCACTTACGACACCAGTCCTTAACATCTGTCTTAAAAGAAACCCAGTAAAAGCGTCTTCTGAGCCTGCCTATCACTTTTCTGATACCAATATGACCAGAACACTTTTGTTCATGAAGAAGAGAAAGAACTTCATTCCTCAAACACTTTGGAACAATCAATTGATATATAGGCCGCTTCTCAGATTGCTCTAACCACTTCCTATAAAGTAACCCATTCTTTACAAACAATCTTTCCCATTGGGCCCAGTACCACTTCAACTCTTGACCTTTGCAAGATCCTCCCACCTAGGTCTAACAGTTCCAGCTTCTTTCTGTCTTAGTATAAACCCTACATCAGGATCAGACTCTTGGAGGCTCCTTAACTCCTTACAAGTTTTCAACTCTAACCAGCTATCAACTTCTTGAAATGGATCTTTGGAAACAGCCTTTCTAACTACACTCTTTTTGGGACAACTGTCCTGAACTAAGATATTCCCACTGTTCCTTAACTCCACTCTTTCACAATAACTGCAACTACCACAAAGTGGACGGGATAAAAAGTCTGCATTTGCATGTTGTTTCCCTGCTCTATGTACGAGAGTAAAGTTGTATGTGCCTAGCAGTTCACTCCATCTTGCCAATTGACCCTCTAAGTTCCTAAAATTTAGCAACCACCTAAGTGACCCATGATCTGTTCAAACTACAAAGGGGTAAACCATAAAGGTAGTGATGGAAGTGCTTAACAGCCTCAACAACTGCAAGAAGCTCTCTTCTTGTGACACAATACCTTCTTTCTGACTTTGAGAGTGTCCTACTGAAATACCCTATTACCTTTTCTTGCCCATCCTGAACCTGGGAAAGCACAGCGCCAATTCCTATTCCACTAGCATCTGTATCAAACAAAAAGTCACCTTTCGAGTGAGGATAAGCTAAGACAGGTGCACTAATCATAGCACACTTCAGTCTATTGAAAGCTATTTCACATTCATTGTCCCATTCAAACTTAACACCATGCTCTGTGAGTCTAAGAAGAGGTTTGGCAATACTTGAGAAATTTTGAATAAATTTCCTGTAATATGAGCAAAAACCTACAAAACTTCTGACTTCCTTAACAGATGCAGGTCTAGGCCAATCTCTTACAACAGAATTTTTTGATGGGTCAGTTGATATCCCTGCCTCAGAAACAACATGTCCAAGAGAAGAAACTTCCCTTGGAAATATTTTATACTTTTTGGGATTTAGTTTTAGTCCTGCTGATCTAAGCTTGTCAAAAACTAAAGACAAATTTTCCAAATGACCTTCAAAACTTTGACTTTTGACAATCACATCATCAAGATAAACTAAACAGATCTCATACTGCAAACCTTTCAAAACCTTCCATATTAACCTGTCAAAAGTACCAGGTGCATTGGTTAAACCAAAGGGCATGACCTTGAACTGATATAGACCACTTCTACTTGCAAAAGCAGTTTTCTCTCTTTCATTAGGATCTACTTCAATCTGCCAATACCCACTTTGTAAGTCTAAGGTGGAAAACCAACTAGAACCAGAGAGTTCATCTAGGCAATCTTGGGTTAATGGCAATGGATATGAATCGTTAATAGTCACAGCATTCAATTTCCTATAGTCAACACAATAACGAATGGAAGCATCCTTTTTCCTAACCAACACCACTGGGGACGCCCAAGGACTCTCAGATTCTTCAGTTACACCTGAGGACAACATTTTATCTACCTCTTCTCTTTCAACTTGCCTCTGACTAGGTGGTAAATGCCTAGGCCTCTGTTTTAAAGGGGACTATTTCCAGTATTGATTTTATGCTGAACAAGGTGAGTATGACCCCAATCTGTACTGGACTTTGCAAATAAATCAGAATATTCTCTAAGTAAAGCTCTGACCGCAAATTGCTGATTCCTGTCTAAGTTTCCCTGACACCCTTCAAAACTAGCCTGTATATGTTCAGGTAAATCACCTTCTACATTGGTTTCCAATGTCATTGTTTTACCTAACCTACCCTGTGTTATGGGTTCAATATTGAGAACTTCATCAACAGGAGTACATGTACCTATAACACTTTCTTTGTAAAGTTTACTAGCTTTATCACTGAGATTAAGTACACACACTGGTACAGCTGGACCATTTGAAACAACAACTGCCTTAGCTAGTAACAACCCCTTGTATAAACACTGTCATTTGGCTCAATAATGGAATATCTAGGAAGAATTGTGTTGTCTTGAGCATGAACATAACCATCTCACTATTTGGGGGCACCACTGTAGTTTCCAATACCTTCAACCTGAACAGAGATGTAAGGTTACATTCTAGAGAGCACTTTATTTCTTTTCCATCTACACAAACCATTTGCCTGGCAATATCTATGACACACTTATTCTGTAACAAAAAATCATTCCCCAAAATTAGAGGTTCCTCAGTTTCTGCTACAACAAAGTTTTCAACAACTGAACCAACACCTGGAAGATTCAATGGTATCTCAGCTTGACCCAAAGTTTGAACTTTGTCACCATTTGCTAACCAAACATGACTAATCAGGGATTGAAGCTGTGGTCTGCAAGAGTCTGCAATAGAAAAATATTTCTTAGGATGGAGAATGGATCTATTTGCTCCTGTATCAACTAAACAGTTGACCCTTACACCCAGTAAAGAGCCTTGAATATAAAATCTATCACCACAATTACTGACTGAAATATTGGGTCCCTCACAAGCTACTGAACCAGCCAAAGTATGACCGTCTACTTCAGCTGATGACTGTTTAAATGGTCTGAAACAGAACTGTTGTTCATGTTGTTCACCTTGTTATACTTGTCACAGTTCACCATGAAATGATCTCTCTCCCCACAAAACAGACATAAAGCCATTTCTACAGTGCTACCCTTTAACCTATAATCTGCAATCACATGGCCAACCTTTCCACAAAAATAACACACTTTTTGTGACTTTGACACCTTTGCCTTAGGACAATTTACTTTAAAATGGCCTTCTTGACCACAAGAAAAACACTTCCCTGTTTTCCTTACAGAAACATTTTCTACAGATATCATTTGCGTATCAGATTTGGGCAAATTCTTCCCTTCTACCTGTGAAGGTTCATTTGACATTCTAAATACTTTGACTCCTCTTCCAATTTACTGATCCTTGAACCCAAACTATCTTCATCAACAAACTCATTTTCAGTAAAACATTCCCTTAAAGGGGGTCCTCTCCTATGCCTACTTGTTTGAAAAGCTTCAAACTGCACTGCTACTTGTAGAGCTCCTTGTAAAGACACTGGCTGACTTTGAAACACTGCAAGCTCTAACTCTTTATTATTCAGTGAGTCTAAGAATGCATCCTTAGCAATAATGTCTCTCATACTATTGGTCAAATCAGGGTATGCTCTTCTTACTAAACACTTCAAGTCATGTGCCAACTCAGGTAAAGGCTCATTCCCTTTCCTTATCCTACCCTTAAGTTGAGTTTTGTATAACTGACTTTGATTCTGAGGCTCAAACCTAGCATAGAGAGTATTAACAAGGGTTGGATAGTGACACCTCTCATGAGTTTCCAAATCACTTAATACTTCAACAGCAGAACCCCTTAAACTTGCAGCAAGTTCTAAAGCTATCATACGTTCATCCCACTGACACATATGAGAAATCATTTCGAACTGCACAAGGAAATCCCTAAAACTCCCTTTACCATCAAATGTAGGGGGTTTCTTTTGCTTAGTACCACCAGATGCCCCAAAAGAAGTTTGATTCTGGGCTACCCGACTGCTATTTGGTTGAAAAGTTTGTCTATTATCCCCATGATTTGGAAGAATTTGCAATCTCTGCCTAAAGAACGCCTCATCTATTAGGACTTGGTTCTGACCTGACTGATATTTGGCTGAAAAGTTTGTCTGTTATTAACTGGATTTGGCAGATTTTGCAACCTCTATCTGTAAAACTCCTCATCTATTGGGACTTGATTCTGATTCACAAACTGCTGCCTAGCCATAGGAGTGGATACCATGGGATTACCCTCTGGAACCCTATAACCACCTGTCGGGATATCCGCTACTCCATTCCTCATGGGATCATCATCCACTACTGGTCTTCCATACTGACCCTCCACTCTATCTAGAAACTGCATAAAAACGTGAAGTGAATTTTCACGGTCACCTTCCATCATTTAAACACCAAAAATAATCACCTATAAATATCTACAACTGAGGCGATGTACTACACACATTAACACACTAAAACATTAAATTCACTATTGTCAATAATTATACACTATAACATTAACACACAACTTCAATTACCACAAAAACTACATAACTATACTACATGTACAATATACTGTTACTAATATTTTCCCATCCCCACACAACTCAATCAGTAATATCCTTACCAACCCACTACATCTAATCTACTGCACCAGCTATCTATAGCTGTATATTATTTCCCAAGATAATATCTAATTCTACTAATCCCTTTATTTTAACCTCACTAATTACACTTTTATTTTATCTCTCCCAAGTATTTTATTTTTCCCATCTAGCATATCCAACCACTGCCACCAAAATTGTAGCGTGCCAAGGGCCAAGACCAAGTTTATACAAGAAAAATCAATGGGATATTCATAAACATGGTTATTTATTCACAAACAAACCAACAACTTTATGTGAGCTTAAATAAAAGTAAAATTAACAAAAATCCCAATGTTTAGCTTCTGATTCCCCAAAAGAATATTTATTCTGCCACCACCCAGATATAGTCAAGAGAATTTGACCAGGACTTAACCTCTAGACTTAACCTTTCAACTTAACCTCTAACCAGCAGTAGCTGGGGTTGACCTTGGACAAGCCCTTGCTCTTTATTATAAATCAGATCCCATCCATCAGTTCAATGTTGTACCAAGTTATTAAATCAAATTCATATTGAAAAACTAGATTACATTCGTCCCAACTAAAATTTATACCCCAAACCCAAGAAAATCTAACCCAAATTCATCTTACTTCAACAAGAACAGAGGTTGTTCATTACCTTCCCTCAGCCATAGTTTAGAACATAGGTTCAATGACTAAATGTATAAAGAACAGCAGTTCATACCAGGTCAGCAAAGATTCTGACCAAAAACCCTTCCTTATATACCAAAATTGATGAAATACTCAAGAGTTGACCCAGACTATGCAAATGAACTAGAGGTCACAACTAATTAAAATGTCACAAATGATTCTATTGGTTACCCAATGATTTGGTAATTCCCGCTAGTTTCCGGTTGTAAGTAAACTATGTCAAACATGGCTAACACCATGAAGAATTAAACCTACAAACTTCATCAAAATATGTGCAATATGTAGCAATATTCAACAATTTAATTCAACAGCCTCAAAATCCCAGCCCCAAACAATATTTCTAGCCAGTAAAAGGTTAGTTAGCTCCAATATTTACAAAAACGGGAATTTCGTCAATAAACAACCCCAATTCCGATAAACAAATCTTCAGATTCGTTTCATTACTCCCAACCTATTAAAACCTGTTTCGTCCCGAAACCCAAACCCACAAAATTTTAATAAAACAACACATGCACACATACACACATGATACAAATTACAATAATCAGTGAAATCGAACATTAATAACATATGTGTGATCTTCTTCATCTGGAGCTGAACCACTCCCACATCCAGGACTTCCACATTGATGCAGGCACCCCCTGTCGCCCAGCAAACCCCGCTGCCACAGGACACAACATCAACATGGGAACCTCCTGCCCACCCAGCATCATAATCGTGCTGTCAATATACTGAAAAACAACTATACAAAACAACAAATATATGCAAGACAACAAATGTCTATCAAAATCTTCTGTAGGTGGACAGCTATCATCAAATTGTGTTGCCGCAGTTACCTAACTAGAACATCTAGTTCATTCCTCTTGCATCCAACATAAGAATGTTCCTTGCAATTCAATCAACCAAAGTTCAAGCTAAGATCAGGTTAGAACAAAAGTTCAACATGACCAGGCATATAAACACCAAATCTGAAACTGCAACCTAAAAAAAAACCAGAAGCTTGAAGCCAAAAAGATTCTCTCAGATCCTTGAGTCTGCAAGAACAATAGTCAAGACATACATAACAACACAACTATAGACATTTCAAATATTAAATTTATTTCCTCACTTTGTACAATAATCGAGGGTCTATTGTACTTGTCATTGGTGGATCCACATCAATGGGTATAAGCTTCCACTCTAAGGACTTCTTTGGCATACCATTGATCACACCCTCCCAATTACACCCTTCCTGTCTCTCAGTCCTAGCTAATAGAATAGTTGGTGTCCTGTTTGACTGGTCAGGTTCAAGGACAATGAACCCATCCCCAGGCTCCTTCTCCCAGGACTCCTCAAGACCCAAAGGATCTTCTGAGTTGATGCAATCAGGGACAGGTATAGTGACACCCCTCTCAGTTTTTTTAACCCCTGGTGCCCTCCTACCAACAGGAATACTAGGTTTAAATGCCTTACCAGCATGGCGTTTGACTAAATGTGCCTGGTACCTCAGGGAAAACAAACTGGCACCCCCACCCACAACATCTCTTCAGGCCATGAATTCGAGCCCAGTGCCTGTCCAAAGCCTCACGGTGATGTGAAAAATAGCAACATCTGCTACATGTATACGTTCTGAAAAGAGAACAAGACATAACCCTAGCTTCAATACTTTAAGTGGCAAGTCACTGGTTTTGTTATTGCTAAACAAAAATTTCATATTATTCAAAACCTTTTGGTGTCTTTACCTTCCTACCACTTCTAGTTGTAGTACTAAAACTTTCTCTGTCACGTTTGTCTAATGGCACAATATTAATTTCATCCTCAGTACTCACATCCCTCTGTTTTTCCCTACCCTTAACTTCAACTTCCTTATTTATTCCCTTTTCACTGTCATTCACAGGAACACTGTCTTTTCCTCTCAACCAACTTTTTACACTTTACAATTTTTGAATTTTGTACACCAAATCAGAGATCTTATCTACAACTAGCCATGGGCCTGTCCATGAACTTTCAAGCTTTGGAGAAACTCCTTTCTTCCTTACGGGTTCAAACAAATAGACACTACTTCCTGTTTCATAAGCTTTAAAGTTCTTCCTATGATCATAACCCCTTTTCTGTCTTTGACTGGCTTCAGACATATTGTCATGTGCTATCTCATGTACATTTTGCAACTGATCCCTAAGGGCTATAACATATGGAACATTGCAATCATCTTGAATTGCCTCATCTGGAGGGCATCCCAACAGAAGATCAACGGGCAGTTGGATTTCTCTACCAAACAACATTCTAGCAGGGGACATACCCGTCGAGTCATGCACCGATGACCTATATGCCATCATAGCTATTGGAAGAGCTCTATCCCAGTTTCTTTGATCACCTTCAATGAGCTTACTTAACATACTTTGCAAAGTACGGTTGTATCTCTCAATAAAACCATTGCTTTGAGGATGATAAGCAGTAGTTCTGGTCTTATCGATCCCTAAAAGGTCACACAAAAACCTAAAAAGCTTAGATTCAAATTGGCTTCCTTGATCACTGTGAATCTGTTTTGGTACTCCATAGCGTGAAATGAAGCCATCAACCAAAACATTGGCAACTGTTTCTGCTTCCTGATCAGGGGTAGCAAATGCCTCTATCCACTTACTGAAGTAATCTCCTATGACCACTATATTTCCATGAAATGTTTCAGGGAGTGGACCTAGGATATCAATACCAATTCTCTCAAATGGTACACCTA
This sequence comes from Sabellastarte sp. h YS-2021, assembly GCA_964017235.1. Classification (NCBI taxonomy): domain Eukaryota; kingdom Metazoa; phylum Annelida; class Polychaeta; order Sabellida; family Sabellidae; genus Sabellastarte; species Sabellastarte sp. h YS-2021. Next base: position 96,669,467 of record OZ024936.1, on the reverse strand, counting down.
CTGGATACTGTTTAAGAGGGGCTCTATGATGCTTGCTTGGGGAATTTCTTCTCTGACATTGAGGGCACTTACGACACCAGTCCTTAACATCTGTCTTAAAAGAAACCCAGTAAAAGCGTCTTCTGAGCCTGCCTATCACTTTTCTGATACCAATATGACCAGAACACTTTTGTTCATGAAGAAGAGAAAGAACTTCATTCCTCAAACACTTTGGAACAATCAATTGATATATAGGCTGCTTCTCAGATTGCTCTAACCACTTCCTATAAAGTAACCCATTCTTTACAAACAATCTTTCCCATTGGGCCCAGTACCACTTCAACTCTTGACCTTTGCAAGATCCTCCCACCTAGGTCTAACAGTTCCAGCTTCTTTCTGTCTTAGTATAACCCCTACATCAGGATCAGACTCTTGGAGGCTCCTTAACTCCTTACAAGTTTTCAACTCTAACCAGCTATCAACTTCTTGAAATGGATCTTTGGAAACAGCCTTTCTAACTACACTCTTTTTGGGACAACTGTCCTGAACTAAGATATTCCCACTGTTCCTTAACTCCACTCTTTCACAGTAACTGCAACTACCACAAAGTGGACGGGATAAAAAGTCTGCATTTGCATGTTGTTTCCCTGCTCTATGTACGAGAGTAAAGTTGTATGTGCCTAGCAGTTCACTCCATCTTGCCAATTGACCCTCTAAGTTCCTAAAATTTAGCAACCACCTAAGTGACCCATGATCTGTTCAAACTACAAAGGGGTAAACCATAAAGGTAGTGATGGAAGTGCTTAACAGCCTCAACAACTGCAAGAAGCTCTCTTCTTGTGACACAATACCTTCTTTCTGACTTTGAGAGTGTCCTACTGAAATACCCTATTACCTTTTCTTGCCCATCCTGAACCTGGGAAAGCACAGCGCCAATTCCTATTCCACTAGCATCTGTATCCAACAAAAAGTCACCTTTCGAGTGAGGATAAGCTAAGACAGGTGCACTAATCATAGCACACTTCAGTCTATTGAAAGCTATTTCACATTCATTGTCCCATTCAAACTTAACACCATGCTCTGTGAGTCTAAGAAGAGGTTTGGCAATACTTGAGAAATTTTGAATGAATTTCCTGTAATATGAGCAAAAACCTACAAAACTTCTGACTTCCTTAACAGATGCAGGTCTAGGCCAATCTCTTACAACAGAATTTTTTGATGGGTCAGTTGATATCCCTGCCTCAGAAACAACATGTCCAAGAGAAGAAACTTCCTTTTGAAATATTTTACACTTTTTGGGATTTAGTTTTAGTCCTGCTGATCTAAGCTTGTCAAAAACTAAAGACAAATTTTCCAAATGACCTTCAAAACTTTGACTTTTGACAATCACATCATCAAGATAAACTAAACAGATCTCATACTGCAAACCTTTCAAAACCTTCCATATTAACCTGTCAAAAGTACCAGGTGCATTGGTTAAACCAAAGGGCATGACCTTGAACTGATATAGACCACTTCTACTTGCAAAAGCAGTTTTCTCTCTTTCATTAGGATCTACTTCAATCTGCCAATACCCACTTTGTAAGTCTAAGGTGGAAAACCAACTAGAACCAGAGAGTTCATCTAGGCAATCTTGGGTTAATGGCAATGGATATGAATCGTTAATAGTCACAGCATTCAATTTCCTATAGTCAACACAATAACGAATGGAAGCATCCTTTTCCCAAGGACTCTCAGATTCTTCAGTCACACCTGAGGACAACATTTTATCTACCTCTTCTCTTTCAACTTGCCTCTGACTAGGTGGTAAATGCCTAGGCCTCTGTTTTAAAGGGGGACTATTTCCAGTATTGATTTTATGCTGAACAAGGTGAGTATGACCCCAATCTGTACTGGACTTTGCAAATAAATCAGAATATTCTCTAAGTAAAGCTCTGACCGCAAATTGCTGATTCCTGTCTAAGTTTCCCTGACACCCTTCAAAACTAGCCTGTATATGTTCAGGTAAATCACCTTCTACATTGGTTTCCAATGTCATTGTTTTACCTAACCTACCCTGTGTTATGGGTTCAATATTGAGAACTTCATCAACAGGAGTACATGTACCTATAACACTTTCTTTGTAAAGTTTACTAGCTTTATCACTGAGATTAAGTACACACACTGGTACAGCTGGACCATTTGAAACAACAACTGCCTTAGCTAGTAACAACCCCTTGTATAAACACTGTCATTTGGCTCAATAATGGAATATCTAGGAAGAATTGTGTTGTCTTGAGCATGAACATAACCATCTCACTATTTGGGGGCACCACTGTAGTTTCCAATACCTTCAACCTGAACAGAGATGTAAGGTTACATTCTAGAGAGCACTTTATTTCTTTTCCATCTACACAAACCATTTGCCTAGCAATATCTATGACACACTTATTCTGTAACAAAAAATCATTCCCCAAAATTAGAGGTTCCTCAGTTTCTGCTACAACAAAGTTTTCAACAACTGAACCAACACCTGGAAGATTCAATGGTATCTCAGCTTGACCCAAAGTTTGAACTTTGTCACCATTTGCTAACCAAACATGACTAATCAGGGATTGAAGCTGTGGTCTGCAAGAGTCTGCAATAGAAAAATATTTCTTAGGATGGAGAATGGATCTATTTGCTCCTGTATCAACTAAACAGTTGACCCTTACACCCAGTAAAGAGCCTTGAATATAAAATCCATCACCACAATTACTGACTGAAATATTGGGTCCCTCACAAGCTACTGAACCAGCCAAAGTATGACCGTCTACTTCAGCTGATGACTGTTTAAATGGTCTGAAACAGAACTGTTGTTCATGTTGTTCACCTTGTTATACTTGTCACAGTTCACCATGAAATGATCTCTCTCCCCACAAAACAGACATAAAGCCATTTCTACAGTGCTACCCTTTAACCTATAATCTGCAATCACATGGCCAACCTTTTCACAAAAATAACACACTTTTTGTGACTTTGACACCTTTGCCTTAGGACAATTTACTTTAAAATGGCCTTCTTGACCACAAGAAAAACACTTCCCTGTTTTCCTTACAGAAACATTTTCTACAGATATCATTTGCGTATCAGATTTGGGCAAATTCTTCCCTTCTACCTGTGAAGGTTCATTTGACATTCTAAATACTTTGACTCCTCTTCCAATTTACTGATCCTTGAACCCAAACTATCTTCATCAACAAACTCATTTTCAGTAAAACATTCCCTTAAAGGGGGTCCTCTCCTATGCCTACTTGTTTGAAAAGCTTCAAACTGCACTGCTACTTGTAGAGCTCCTTGTAAAGACACTGGCTGACTTTGAAACACTGAAGCTCTAACTCTTTATTATTCAGTGAGTCTAAGAATGCATCCTTAGCAATAATGTCTCTCATACTATTGGTCAAATCAGGGTATGCTCTTCTTACGAAACGCTTCAAGTCATGTGCCAACTCAGGTAAAGGCTCATTCCCTTTCCTTATCCTACCCTTAAGTTGAGTTTTGTATAACTGACTTTGATTCTGAGGCTCAAACCTAGCATAGAGAGTATTAACAAGGGTTGGATAGTGACACCTCTCATGAGTTTCCAAATCACTTAATACTTCAACAGCAGAACCCCTTAAACTTGCAGCAAGTTCTAAAGCTATCATACGTTCATCCCACTGACATATATGAGAAATCATTTCGAACTGCACAAGGAAATCCCTAAAACTCCCTTTACCATCAAATGTAGGGGGTTTCTTTTGCTTAGTACCACCAGATGCCCCAAAAGAAGTTTGATTCTGGGCTACCCGACTGCTATTTGGTTGAAAAGTTTGTCTATTATCCCCATGATTTGGAAGAATTTGCAATCTCTGCCTAAAGAACGCCTCATCTATTGGGACTTGGTTCTGACCTGACTGATATTTGGCTGAAAAGTTTGTCTGTTATTAACTGGATTTGGCAGATTTTGCAACCTCTATCTGTAAAACTCCTCATCTATTGGGACTTGATTCTGATTCAGAAACTGCTGCCTAGCCATAGGAGTGGATACCATGGGATTACCCTCTGGAACCCTATAACCACCTGTTGGGATATCCGCTACTCCATTCCTCATGGGATCATCATCCACTACTGGTCTTCCATACTGACCCTCCACTCTATCTAGAAACTGTATAAAAACGTGAAGTGAATTTTCACGGTCACCTTCCATCATTTAAACACCAAAAATAATCACCTATAAATATCTACAACTGAGGCGATGTACTACACACATTAACACACTAAAACATTAAATTCACTATTGTCAATAATTATACACTATAACATTAACACACAACTTCAATTACCACAAAAACTACATAACTATACTACATGTACAATATACTGTTACTAATATTTTCCCATCCCCACACAACTCAATCAGTAATATCCTTACCAACCCACTACATCTAATCTACTGCACCAGCTATCTATAGCTGTATATTATTTCCCAAGATAATATCTAATTCTACTAATCCCTTTATTTTAACCTCACTAATTACACTTTTATTTTATCTCTCCCAAGTATTTTATTTTTTCCATCTAGCATATCCAACCACTGCCACCAAAATTGTAGCGTGCCAAGGGCCAAGACCAAGATTATACAAGAAAAATCAATGGGATATTCATAAACATGGTTATTTATTCACAAACAAACCAACAACTTTATGTGAGCTTAAATAAAAGTAAAATTAACAAAAATCCCAATGTTTAGCTTCTGATTCCCCAAAAGAATATTTATTCTGCCACCACCCAGATATAGTCAAGAGAATTTGGCCAGGACTTAACCTCTAGACTTAACCTTTCAACTTAACCTCTAACCAGCAGTAGCTGGGGTTGACCTTGGACAAGCCCTTGCTCTTTATTATAAATCAGATCCCACCCATCAGTTCAATGTTGTACCAAGTTATTAAATCAAATTCATATTGAAAAACTAGATTACATTCGTCCCAACTAAAATGTATACCCCAAACCCAAGAGAATCTAACCCAAATTCATCTTACTTCAACAAGAACAGAGGTTGTTCATTACCTTCCCTCAGCCATAGTTCTTACCTTCCCTCAGCAGTTCATACCAGGTCAGCAAAGATTCTGACCAAAAACCCTTCCTTATATACCAAAATTGATGAAATACTCAAGAGTTGACCCAGACTATGCAAATGAACTAGAGGTCACAACTAATTAAAATGTCACAAATGATTCTATTGGTTACCCAATGATTCGGTAATTCCCGCTAGTTTCCGGTTGTAAGTAAACTATGTCAAACATGGCTAACACCATGAAGAATTAAACCTACAAACTTCATCAAAATATGTGCAATATGTAGCAATATTCAACAATTTAATTCAACAGCCTCAAAATCCCAGCCCCAAACAATATTTCTAGCCAGTAAAAGGTTAGTTAGCTCCAATATTTACAAAAACGGGAATTTCGTCAATAAACAACCCCAATTCCGATAAACAAATCTTCAGATTCGTTTCATAGATAATGTTCAGTTTTTGTAAAGTGTTAAAAATCGAGTATAATGTTGGATATTCAGTGTAGTATCAAATATTCAGTAGAGAATTAATCAATTCAGATTATTTAATATTTAATGGCAGTTTCATCTGTACACTGTTGGCGGCTGTTTAAATCCTATAGTTCTATGTGTTGTATGTTGTCTGTTAGTATGTATGGTTGTTAATCTTATTGTTACAGTATGTGAATCCCCCTGTGGGTCTGGGGAAGTAGAATAGGCCCAACGGGTGACTAAATGGAAGAAATACATATCACAACACTAAGCTTGACTAGTTTTTTTAACAAAATTAATTTTTATTTTATTTTTGTTTTGTTTGTTTATTTTATTTGTTTTGAGAATTTTATTCTGTGTATGATTAACACTCGACGATAGGAGAGGGTTATTGTGATCAGTTTGTGTCTGTCTGTCTGTGTGTCTGTGCACCGTTGCGCCCTTATAACTCAAAAAAAATATTTGGTGGGCAGGTATTTTATGTGGTACAGACGGATTCTTTCAAAATTGGACTAATTTGTTTGAAAATTAAAGCCAGGAGAGAGTTTTTCTTTTTTTTAATTGGGCTTTTACAGTGAAAACTGCTTCTCTTCCTCACAAACGTAAATCAATAATCCACACACAATCAGCTTTGTTTCTCCCAATGCTTTTTTAATGTGTGTATGTTTGTGTTGCTATGCTTCATGGATTCCTCAAACTTTGGTGAAATTTGATTAAAAATTTAAGTCAGGAGAGAGCTTTCTTATTTTCAGTTGAGTGTATACAGAGAAATTTGCTTCTCATTGTCACATACATGACAACTTCATTATTTAACTTGCAATTTTGCAACATTTCTACTTTCAAACAATATTACTTATTTGTAGGTTTAAATAAAATAATGAAGAAACATAAATTCTGGGCCCGTATTCACGAAAGGTCTTAGCCAGGGCTTAGGCTTAAAGGTGAGACTTTTGTCTCACGTTTCTGCCCAAAAACTGCTAAGACTTTTGTCTTAGGCTTAGTGGTATTCACAAAGAATTTAAGACCAGTCTTAGGCTTAGCCAAGGGCTCAACTCTAAGACTGGTTGGTAGTGGGCTTAAGTTTTGTAAAGAGGACTTAAATATGGCTGCCATAAACTTTTCTCCACTTCAAAATTTGAAATGGCTGTAAATAAAGTATAATTATACAGAACACCTCACTAAAGCAGTCTTTGGGAGTTTATGTGTGGTAACAAGGTTTTCCATTTCAAAACAGCACTTTTCCTTTGATAAAATGCATTAAATGAATGATATATATCACCAATAGTATAGTTTGAAATAGAAAAGAAAGGTCACATGACACATAAAACCACTGTGGTTATTTGATAATCTTGGACTTAGCCAAGTCCTTTTTTGTGAATAACAAAGCTTAGCTGAAACAAAAGTCTCAACTTTAAGTCCACATTTAAGTCTAAGACCTGGCTAAGTCTAAGACCCTTCGTGAATACCGGCCCTGGTGTAATGTTGATTTAATATTCACATTTGGGATTTATCATTCAAACATCACACATATGTAACTGCCACTGTAGCTCTGTATGTAGAGTATTGGATTTATCATCTCAAGGGCCTGGATTCAAGTTGCTTTTGGGTCTGTGGGTTTTTGTATGTGCATATATATTTTATTTATTTATTTTTCATTAATGTTTGATGACAGGAGAAGACTATTGTAATCAGTTTCATTCTGTACTTTTCTGTCCTGTGTTTCTATCTGTACATCTTTTTACCCTTTTAAGACTAAAACTATAATATCAACTGAGTTCAAATTTGGTGGGGAGATACTGCATAAGGTACATACACATTCCTCCAAATTTGATGAAATTTGACAGAAAAATAAATTCAGGAGATAATTTTTTTATTTACAATTGCACGTATACATAGAGATCTGCTTCTCTTCCTCACATATGAAAATCAATATTTTGCTTTCTATTGATGTCAATACTTAATGATGTCACAAAACAATTGTCATTGTGAGGTCACAAACCTAGCTTGTGATATTTGCTGTCTTTAGTTAAAAATATTTTTTCTCATTTTATGTCTTGAGATTGATAAAGATAATCATGAGAGTGGTGGTATATTCATGATTTTTACATTTTTATTAATTCCTACTTTCATTTTTTTTCTTTTTCTTTAATTTCTCTGACAGGCCATCACAAAACTTTTCCCTGAATAATTTCACCAAGAAGTGGTTTTTATCCAATATTTATACCTCCACCAAGATTTTATGTTTTTGTATGTTCATTTGTCTATTTGTCTGTCTGTCTTCAATTGCAAATAGTAGATGGGTGATAATACAAAACTATATAACACTTGTGACACTGGTCACATCGAGTCCAGCGTTTTGCTCTCTCTGAGTGCATCTTGTTTGTATTTGTTTTTATTGTATTTGTTTCTGTACAGTTTATTGTTTATTCTAGTCATTTTTCGGACCGTATTATGTCAATTTTTTTATCCATTGATTATATTTAAAAAATTTTTGTTTTAATCTGTACAACCAGTTATGAGTTTCTTTGTATATTCTTCTTTCAATTATTTGTATATATTTGTTTGTTTGTGATAATTATTTAATGTTTTATATTAGTTAATATATATATTTGAAATAGTGCAGTATGACACATTAGTGTTTTTGCACTAAAATTTTAATTATCTTTATCTTTACACTATGCAAAAGCATTATTGCTTGCATTAGCACATGTTGCGTTTACTGTCCATAGGCAAAACATCTCACCAGGACCTGGTCAACTTACTATTACTAAATTCATGTTGGTAGTCAACTTTTAATAGGTCACTGACATGTTTGCTTGTCCAATGCATTGGTGGTCTCACAAGTTCTTCCAACGTTGACCAACTTTAGGCAAATCTCTTGTATCCTTGAACTCTATATCCTTTAACTTTTTAAAATATAACTGCCTTTATCAAGTTAGTGAATGCATGAAGCGTTTTTATCATGCTGCCTACAAGATGGCTACTGTACTTGCAAGTTGGGCTGACCTCGAGTGGGATAGCTGGTACTTGGTTGTACTGTGTGTAACAGAATCTTATCTAATCTAATGTCTACCTTTATAGCCCCAAATCTTCATCAATTGAAAGACTCTAAGGGGCAACAGAACCCAAATAAGGTTCATAATTTCAGGTCCAATGCCATAGCCAGGTTATAATAACCAAGAAGACACAGGGGTGCCAGGGAGGCTATAGCGGATAGGAAAAAAATGAATCAACAGATGTTAGAATATGTAGGAAAGTTGGCAGTTACCTCCCAATGCTCACTTGCTTACTGGGTCCTGTGAGTCCTAGATTCCATTTAGAATTTTTTTCAGCTGTGCAATTGGCACATAGCTTGTTGTAGACGGCACATAATTACCGGTATGTCTAAAAACGCCGTGTAGACAATAGTCTGCACAAAATAAAACAACAACATAAAATTCACAATATTATTTTCCAAAAAGTATATTTATATACATGTATTAAAGGGCAAAAATATAAGTGAACATAATAATAAGTGAACATAAAGTGAACATAATAATACATCACTAAATATTTAGTCAGTCACTGACTTAATAAGGATCTGTTAGTCATTGCCCGCAAATACCATACAAGAATACATCAAAACACTAGACCATTTGGTCCTGCTAGGGCACCCCACCAATATGATTATAGTATAACTTCATTAAATCTGTCTAAACCTTGGCCATTTTCTTGGAGGTGTAACCACCAATGTTTCTGTTGAGGTCGTGTATATCATATCCATTACGCCAGGCACCTTGGATCAAGTTATACTGTTGGTCCTCTTGATCAAGCATGGGAGCTTGCATAAATGGGTAGCATCACCCATTGGTGCCAATGTTCAGCCAGATAAATTATATTTTGCACCAATAACAGTCATTGTGATGATGGAATAGAACTTGTAATTGTACAACTCAGAACCAGCATGGGGTGGCTTCTGGATAGCAACATGTTTTCCATCAATAGCCCCATGAACATGATGAAAATTCCATTCTAACAAAAGGTCTCTACAATGTAACACCATTTGTATTGGATGTTACTATGTCCCAATATTCATCAACAATAGCTTTGCAGACCTCCCGGATCACTTGAGATGTGGTATTTGGTGCAATTCTAAAGCCCCACTGCAGGTCTGTAAACATGCTGCCTGATGCAAGGTACCTCAAAGTTACAGCCAGCATCAGACCTGGTTCCAACTGTGCCACTGGAAGGCGGGGTGCCCTGTAGTTGTTAGTTGTTCTTGCAATTGCAGGAGTGATTCCATGCAAGATGAATTGGAATAACTCTGGAGCACATCTGGTAAAATTCCTGTAGGACCTTGGATCATTTCTCTCTAAATCTCCCAGGAGATTTTCATACAGTCTAAACCTTGGTCTTTCCAGTATCCATCCCCTTGTCCAGAGCTGTTTCCTATGTCTCAATCTGTTTTCTGGAACCTACAGCTTGCATCCAAAGCCACTGAATAAAGTGAAGGTCATTCTGTCCAGCTTTTATATCTGCATTGGCCTGAAGAAATTGTTGGAATGCTCAATCAATGATGAAGTCTTAAAGTATAATGACCATTTTGAGAATTCCTTATATATATATACAGAGGTATACAAAGAGAGAGGAATGGGGAAAATAGGAGGTGGCCACATGGCGGTTAACAATGGTTTCTGAGGTTTAGCAACTTGGAAACAATTTGCAGCTACGTACCTAGAAGGCACAGTTAGGATTCACACAGCGGGACACAGGTAGATGATCACAGGGAAGTGTAACAACATAAAGTACGAGTTATGAAGAAGGAGATAAGCAACGGCATAAAACACAATGGGATAGTGTCTTTTTTCAGTCATTCTACAACACCAAGAGTCACCTAATTATATAAAGAGAGAGACAGGTGAAGTGATGGGAGGCTAAGAAAAGGGAAGGAACTTAAAGAGGAGCCTTGCGACATACCACAAATGTAGTGAAATGGCTGGTAACATGTCATTTGCAAGGGAGCAAGATACATTGACCTATGAGATAGAGCGGCACATTTGTAACGGTTAGAAAAAAGATTCAGGAACAGTGTGGAATATTCTAAATGGCTTACAAAGGCTTCCCACCTTTGGTGATGGTGCCTTTGATAGAATACAAAGTTCAGCAATGGACATCAACAGTTACAGCGGGACATTTACAGACAGGGAATGACAGAATAAAAATTTGACGGGAAGCTACTTACAATAGCAAAGTATCAGTTGTAGGAAAGGCCAAAAGACATGCAGAAACAGGATGTGACGGTCTAGGTGACAGTTATCAAAGGGAAAAATTGGGTTGCTCAAATTTGGGTGGAAGGATGGTGATCAAATTGAAAATTGGTGTAGGGAGTCCAATTTTTCCATTACACAGATATACAGTAAGCAAAGTAGTCTGTTGTGAGCCCGGCATAAAGTCTAAATTTTAGAAGGCAGTAGTGAATCAATCTCTTGAAAGTTTAAGTTTAAAGAGATGTGTCTGTTATTAAGTTGCACCGCCCTCATGAAAAGTTTATTGTTTGAAAGCGGAGTAATGAAATTAAAAAAAAAAAAATAAATATAGGATATGTTCATGAATGCTAATTTCGATTTACGCATGTATAATAAGATATATATGAAACTCTACCATTTCATTTTATTGGTTTCGTTATAAGTTACGTCATGTCTTACCAGAAAAGACATGGTATTCACATTTGACCCTTTTTGGATATCTTTCAAAACACTCAGAACCGTCAGAATATGGTACATTTTAATCAACTGTCATTATTGATCTGGATGTCTTTGGACAGAAATTTATTGGTGAAAAAACAGCAGTATCTTGACTTCTGGAAATAATCCAAGTGCTCACGTCAGTAGATCATATAAAAACTATAGTTTATCTTAAGCAACCTTTGGTTCCACTTCAAGTCAATTGTATTCAATTATATTCAGAAGAAAACCCCGTCAACTTCAATAACTTAAATATACACTTCAACTAACGGGACTCTATAGATAATACCTCATGTATGATATATTTTTCTTACATAAGATATCACTTGGATCAGATTCAGGTCATTAAAGAAACCAAAAACTGAATTTTGTCGCCAAATTAGATCAGCTTTGTTAACCTATAATTTTGGGTAAAATACAAACTCAAAGATACAAAGTTGTAAGACAGAACACCAAATTCCAATTTAAAACTTTAAGGGGCAGAAAGTAGGTCAGCACTACAAAGAAACAGATGAACATGAACATGGTGAATATGAAAAGAGATTAAACGTCGTTTCCTAACTGGAATCACGGGCTGAAACCAAATGGACTCACTTAATTTCAATTCTTGTTTGATCAACCTTATATTTCGGTAGGATGTCATCGTATAAACTTGTATTTTGGCCAGATGCCCTCACTGGCATTTCATAATGCATTGTTAGAAATGTTTTTTTTAAATATCTCCCCAGAGTCTTCAACAATTGTATAGAAATATACAAATATGGGTTTATTTAAACATGTATTTCCAACGTACAAGGGCCCCTTTTCGAGCCATTAGTATGTACAGATATGAGTACAAGGGCCGATTTAATGAAATGTCTCAGACTTAGCCCAGTCTCAGGCTGAGTCACTGGCTCAATTCTCAGACTTTTGGCTCAGCTAAGTCTTTGTCTCAAACGATTTCAACAGAAGGGGTCTCAGTTGAGAACAAGCTTATCAAATAATCACAGTGGTTTTCTGTGTTGTGTGACCCTTTTTTGTAGTTAAAATATTCTACGGATGACATATGAGTGGCTTCTGTGACACATAATATCTCTTGTCAAATGCTATATGGAAACCTTGTAAACATGTAAAAACGCACAAAAACTACTTCAATAGTTGTTTTATATACTTGTACCTTATTTTCATCCATTTTAAATTTTGAGTGAAGAATGAATTATGGCAGCCCTATTTGAGCCTCTGTTTACAAAATGTAAGCCCACTACCTACCAGTCTCAGCATTTGAGCCAGTGGCTGAGCCCAAGCTGACACTGACACCTTTTGTGAAACCCATAAAGGCTGAGCCCATGGGCTCAAGAAACATATTCCAATAATTTGAGACAAAAGTTTCAAGTTTGAGCCTGAGACCTGGCTAAGCCTTTCATGAAATTCGCCCAAGGAAAGGTGTAACTGGGCCATAAGACCTGAGCATTTGTAATAAGGCTAAAAATCTTAAAATAACAATACACAGTTGGGTGTTTGCACAATTCTGTTAACTACTCAGATGACACCATAAATGTTGTGTGCATAATCTACAAGAGTAATACTTTTGACACTCAACCTAACCCATATATTGAGTTTATAATACCGATTTTGGCGACAGAAAGCTGAGTGAAATTGATTTAATGCCAAAATAGATAGATAAATAGGTCAGATAAATTGGTGTAACATATTGTCACTTGAAATATATTTATCAACTTTAATGAGGTGAGGTAATGAGGTGATCTATTTTATGGGTGCACTGACACATAATACATTTTCATTTATCAAATAGTCAAGTCATCGTTATATCACATGAAGACAACATTTTAATGAGTACAAGAATACAAGATTTTTATAACCATTTATAAAATGAATGTTGATCTTGGTCAATTAATGTACTTAAATGCTGCCTCCCTTTTGGCATTTTACCAGAAAAACTGAGGATGTATAAAGGATGTATAAAGATATATTAAAAAATCTAAATATTAAAGAAAGGAAAAGTCCAAAAACAACAAGAAAGCACTACCTCTGTATCCCCATATTGTAATTTCACCGAAATGCTATGACTGGATAACATGACCATAGATATATAAGAAAATAATGCTGAAAGGAAAGGCAAAAGCAATGAAAATTCAGTAAAAGTGGAAATTCTGTTCAAATTAGATATTTTGTTTTGGTTTTCAGATTATGATCAAGATTACCTCAAAAATTCAATGAACGATGAAGACTTGGTTATTGTTTTTGAAGTAATCTCAACCAGAAATTCCAAATCACTGAAACCATGACTGTTGAAATTTCAAGAACTTTTTTATGATCAGATCTTGATCACTTCTTCCTTTGGTCAGTTACCACCCATGAATTGATTAGTTTTGGTGTAATTGTGAACATAGACAGACAACACAAGTCACCCCCAAAACATTGCTCCTTTGTGGAAGGTCTTAATCAAAACAGCATCTGAGCAATAGATTCAGAAGGAAGTCAAGCTTCACTCTAGAGATTGATGTTCAAAATTGCAGCATTGGTTTATAAATGCTTACATAGTGGTGCTCCTAGATATTTTGAACCCTCGCTGTCTCTCAGTATTTGCTCCTACAGTACCAGGTGTAGTCACCCTGATCGTCAATACTTTACATTTCCTCCTTTACATTCCTCACTGTACAAGTCAGTCAAACACTTTGGCTGTAGTTTTGCTCCTAAGATGTACCCAATGCAACTTCCATTGACTCCTACAGGAAAAAAGGAAGGGGTTCTAGAATAGTGCCATCTGCATGTATTCTAAGTGTAAATACTTCTGTTGGAATTCAGGTAGGGAATCTGGAATAACTTAACCAAACCACAATAAGATGTCATCCTCATTTGATAATCCAATTATTTTCTCTTGGAAATAATTAATTCTGAGTCAATATCAGATTGCTAGCCAGATTTTGTAAACTGTGAAAATTTATACGAAATTCAATCTTTTCATATGAAGACCTTTGTCCTTTTTGTGCGGGTTATGGATACAAACCAAATGTGTGATCTTGTTCAGCAAGTAATGAAATTTGTCTTTCTTCAATTGTGTCCAGAAGGTCACTAGTATGAAGGTCGAAATGAGAATACCATTTCCATAGAATTCCCATGTTTAAGCAGTGAAGAAACAAAGCAAGGTCCCTAGTTACAAGTAAAAGGTCAAAGTCATCATAACTTATGTACATAATTACACATTTTGCTAGGGAAGGCTAACAGTGCCACAGGTGACATGGCCTTTGAGGATGGCGTATCCATGTACAAAAATATGATAAAGTTACTTGTGCCAGGTGAATCAATATAATAGTTTAAAAAGACAAGATAATTATCCCTTAAAATCATAAAAAACATAAATGAGCACATAGTAATAAGTTCAAAGGACAATAGCCACAACATGTCCATGCAAGTAATAATAGTGTATAAGATATAAGAGAGGGGAACTGCTATATCTCCTGTGTGGCCCAGCTACTCACCTGTAGCTACAGTTTTTCGACAGAAAAAAATCAGAACTGGGGAGTTATGGCTGTAATATGGGCAGAGAAAACAGACTGTAAAGTTACAATACAATAATGCTACGACAAACCTATGTCTTCTAAGTATGGTATTTCATATACACACATGTAATATAACATAATTGACGATTTAACCAGTGGCAAAGGCGATACTGTATTCAGAATGTATTTGATTGTACTGATAGTAATAATGTTAACAAATGTCAAAGAGTGGACAAAGACATAACAGACAAACATAATAGTTCCTTCCCTAACGGCTTCACAGCACACATAGATTACTGCAAGGAGTTTGATAATAACAAGGTTTATCGTGATGCTTGCATACCTGATAAAACTGTAGGGTTTCTGAATCATACTGTAGCAGAATACTGATAGGCCCCCTGTAGAGACCACAGACGTTGACAAATGCTTTCACATAGCTGAAGCTATTGCCAGCACAGGCCTTCCCAACTATGCAAAAGCCAGAATTCAGTTAATTTCTGGTTTGAATATTAAAGAATGGGAAAAAGAGTTAATCGATTATCCTGATAAGATGCTCATTGAATATCTTAAATTTGGTTTTCCCTTATCATTATCCGCTCCAGATAGTCTTAACAATGCTGGCATAATCAACCATCACTCAGCTCTGTGGTACCCTACGGCAGTCAACGATTATCTGTGGAAAGAAATTGCATTGAGAGCAATAGTCGGTCCTGTTACAAAGATTTGCTCAGATGCTTATCATTGCTCACCCTTGCTTAGTCGTCCTAAGGACATTGATAAAAAGGGATTATATTAAACCTTTCTCACCCATATGGCAACTCAGTAAATGATAACGTCCTCAGAGACACATTTGATGGTCAGAAATTCACTTTGAAATTCCCATCAATTGATGATATAGTAGAAAAAAATTGTTAACCTTAAAGATCAGGATCCAGTACTGTACCAAATCGATGTGGCAAGGGCTTTTAGAACCATTAGGGTTGACACTGTCAAGCTAGGGATTCATTGGCAGGGAGAGTACTTTCTGGATCTTAGTGTGGCGTTTGGCTGGGTGCACGGCAGCACTACATTTCAGAAACTTATTCTGCCCTCCTCACTAGATTGGGTCTCCCTATGAATTCAGACAAACGTGTCCCGCCTTGCAAGGCTCTTACTTGCCTTGGCATACATGTGCACATTATTAACTCATCTCTCATCATACACAAAGCTAAGTTGCATGCTATTTACAGTGAATGTTTCCAGGTTTCTAATAAAAATATCTTTCAAAGAAAAGTTTCCAATCATTGTTAGGCAAGCTAATATACTTGTATAAATGTGTGGTCACAGCAATGACTTTCGTGCACAGAATCTTGCAATTATTTCGAATTATTTTGGGACAAGTTTTATAAGAAGAGGATTTACTTAAACAGTGAATTGTACAAAGACATTGCCTGGTTTCAGGTCTTCCTCCTTTACTTAAATAGTATCACCAAGTTAGGAAAACCTAGGGTAGGGGATTCTAACTCACTTTGTCTAGATGCTTGTCTAACTGGAGTTGGTGAAGTATGGAATAACATGGTGTATTCTACACCTGTCCCTTCAATTCCAGGTTTTGCACTTAAGATAGTGCACTGGGAAATTATGTGTCTGGGGAAAATAGTGGAAACATGGAACAGTGATGGTGAATTGTGATAATGAAGCATGCGGTAGCTACTAGCAAAACCAAGGACCCCTATTTGGGAGGCTGGTATTAGAAATCTTTGGTTACTTACTGCTTATTATGATATTTCTCTTCAGATACAGCATATCAAAGGCAAGGACAATGTGAAGGCAGACCTTCATTCCAGACTATAATCGGATAAACCTGTTAACTAAAGAGTATTGTATGATCTCAAAGTAAATTACATTTGGGACAGCACTGAATCTTCCCACTTTGACCTTAATTTATTCATTTGATTTCAGATGCCAGATTGTAGTCTACCTACCTTTTCAGGTCAGCTTTGGGAAAAACATAAACTGCTTTCAGACCCTGCCACTTCAGCAGCTCACATGCATCACTTTAGGACCTTTGTGGAGTTCCGGAAGTTCCTACACCTGCCTATTGTGTGCTCAATTCATAATTTGTCGATTTTTGGGGAATATTTACATAAAAACAACATTTCATATGAAGCAATGAAGCATTACTTTTGATCTTTCTCAACCTGCGTCTCTTACTATAACCCCCTTTTTTCCAGGTTTATTCATAGCACTTCCATCAATTTCCAATTTTCCCCTTCACCAAAGGGAATTTTTGACATTAGGACCATTAATATAATGTCCATGTCATGTGACATATTGCCACACCCTCTCTTATTTAGAGCAATTTTCTTTAAAAAAATGTCAAATATAGCCCCTCACAGCTTATCAAAATTCGATCCCAATAAACACTTCTTGAGGAAGGATGTCATATATGGTCCCCCAGAAGCACATTTAACAATGAAATGGTCCAAAACATTGCAGGCCTCTAAATCTTATCATATTGTTCAACTCCCTTCTATTTCCAATTTATTCTTGAGTCTGGTCACAGCTCTGAAGGCCCTATTAAATTTTAGGCCCCTCCCTCAAACTCCCCTTTGTTTGCAACCATTTATCCACCTCACAGCCAAGTAATTGACACTGTTGTCAGAGATGCCCTGAAAACAGTTCTTAGACATAGAGGCTTCTCAACTTTAGTTTACCCCTTCCATACTTTCTGTAGGTCGGGTGCTACATTTGCCTTCGGCCATAATGTGCAGCTACAAAACATTATGGCCCACGGTACCTGGCGCAGTTCAGTGGTGTGGGCTTATATTCAACAGTCTTCCCTCTTCTCCTCCATTGTTCCACTCACTTTTGCCCACAACACCCCCCTTTGTTTTGATTGGGTTTGATGTTTTAAAAATTTCAGTCCTTTTATTTTAAAAGAATTGTGATATATTTCAATAATTTTACTACTAACGTGTAAATAAAGATTCCTGAACTGTGTTTTCACTGTCTTTGTAACTGTATCAATCTTAGTGGATCTTGGTTTAGCTTTCATCTACGACACTTAATCTCTCTTCCTACCAATCAACATTCTCTTATGGCTTGATCTGTGGCAACTGCTATGAAACATGTTATTATCTGTAATATTGTGTTAACCACATATTGCAAAATTACGATTGTCACCAAATATTTGTCTCTTTTGTGGACAAAACCACACATTACCAGGAAAGATGGTCAAAGTCTAGTGTATTTTAAGTAGTCAGGCTAGTCTAAATACAACAATAAAAACCAAGAACCCTGGACATAATGCACTCCTGCATGATGATATTTTTCATGAAATTATACAAATACATTTTTCTACAAGTAGACTGAAGCAGCAATACATGGTCACTCATTGTGGTTGAATGATTCTGCATGCACTCAATCAATGGCCAATGGGGGTGCACCCTACAGGTGAGTGTACATAAATATGACAATTTTCACTTTCAAGATACCAAAAATTTCACAAAAACCATCCCCTCCAGAGTATCACTATCCATACTCAGCAGCCCTAACTTAAGTTCTTTCACATTCCTACCACACAAACATTTTGTTATTCCTACTGTCAGTATTCACCTGTTCTTTTGAACTCTCTCCCCTTGCAAATAAGGAAAAGCCCCCCCCCCCCTCTCACTTCCTTCAGGAAACATCTGAAAAATCACCTCTATAACCCTAGTTTCCCCACTTAGTTTCCTTCCCTTTTGTCACACCCATAACTCTGAACTATCATCATTGCCCGCCCCTCAACTATCCAAATAATTGATATTTTTGCTGATTGCTTATATATTTGCTTATATTTTAACTTAGCATCACCGTGGGGGAAGATATTGTACCTACAAAGCACGAGATTAGATTAGATTTTTTTTCTCATTTTTTTGCCAAATTTGAAAACCTCTTTTTATAAAAATAAGGCAACAGATTTGTTTTCTTCTGATTTGGTTCCGTATAAACAAGAATCTTTTAATTTTTAAAAGATGCAATATTCTTAGAGGATTAATATATGGTCCCCCACCAGCTTCTGTGAAAGTTTTTCATGATTTACTGACCAACTGAATGGAAATAAAGGTGACTAATCAATTCTGCCTCTTGTATCAGTCCACAAAATGGGCAATCTAATCAGTGCAGAAAACTTTGGGAGAATAATACCAATTGTATATGGTTCATAGATACTGTTAAATATAAAAAGGGCAAAATTTAATTCTACAAATTTATTTGAGATGACTTACATACATGATGTATTACCGGAACCTATTGCACATCTGACAGCTTCAAATATAGCAGGAAGATTTCCCGAATGACATATGCAAAAATTATTACGATTAAAGAAGTGCTCATCTCTGTCAATCATATATATTTTATATTTTTGAAAATGCACAGATAACAATGTAGTTTGCGACATCAGGCATGTATTTTCTCAGAGGTACTTTCTTTCCCTTTGCCTATCCAAAGAAAAGCCAATTGTTCACAGCCCTGCTGCCTCGCAGTGATTGGCCAACAGATATGACGTCACATTCCCCAGTCATACGATGTATATAAAAACCGCAGCACTGGGAAGATCCTGGAAAAAGAATAGCAAAATTGGATGGTGTTATATAATGGCGTGATTGAGAAGGGTGTTATGTTTTTATACAAGTCCAACATCATTTATGAAAAGGGATAACACAGAATATTTTACAAAAAAATAATTGCATTTAGGAAAAAAAGACATCCTAAATATCCAAGTCTTCCTGGATGGAATCACATGGTGACGCCACCATAATGGAATTGTCTCTTCCCTGTGATAATTGTCAACATTTCATGAAAGTTTTGTCAAGTTCCATTAACAGCTTTTATTTTGCAAACATACAGATAAACAAAGAACCAACCTAACACTGACAAAAATATATCCTCCTTGAGAGAGGTAAATATGCTTGGAAACCTTTGGGAGTGGGCATTTCTGTCTGACCTAGTTCTATCCGTCCAGGTGGCAGAGTGGTAACACTCTCGCCTCCCACCTCTGAGGCCAGGGTTTGGTTCCTGACACAGCCTGAAGTGGGAAAGCTGGTAGTTGCATGCCGTTGGTCGACAGTTTACAGTACAGAACCTTGACCAACTGTATGTACTGGTTTCCTCTGCCCTTCCAACAACTGGTCGTGATATCACCTGTACAGTGTTGAAAGCGACATAAAACCCCAGATTGAAATTGCACCATAGCCCCTTAAAACTCCTGCTACAACATGGGGAAAGTGTGAATTTAACAATACTTAAACTTAATCCAGTTTGACGTCCAGTTTGACTGGCCCAATCATATAAGGAAGATTTTGTGTGTCCAAAGATTGCAGGCAAAACACTAGTTTTGCTACAGAAGGGAATCTGAATTGAGGAGAACAGTGGTCAAGGTTTGACAAAGGAAAGATACAAATACAGACACTATGAAGGTACTGCTAAGACAGAGTAATGTTTAACAGCAATCATTTAACTTGGCTGGAGATACAGAAAAAGACAAAAATTACAGAATTGGAAAGGCAGCAGAATAGTTCAAAGTAATGAGGCGACAACCTACAGATATAGCCGGTTATGGGTGGTGACCCTGATACTGTGTGTTGAAAGCCAAAGTTATGGATATTTTAAAACTTACGCGTGGGTTGCTACAGAAAGAAAGGAGTGATATGGTATACACACTTCGATGACAGAAGCCTGCCAGTACCTTGAAGGAATTGGGAGTTATATAAAATGCTCATAAATATTGTGGATACTGCTTGTAGTATCATCAGCTAAAAACATTGTCTTTACCTGTGTAAATATTTGCAAAATTTTCAAGTTACTGAAAGTGTAGGTACACAGGAGAAGTGTCAATCTGAGTTTAACAGAAATGCAGGTGTATCGGGTTACTGTGAACCCTGGAAGAGACATGGTGAATGGCTTACCATAACATTGCATCATACACTGATGCAACGAGGTGTGAAGATCTGAATTCACTGGAAGCATGGGCATTTGATCTGTTTTTCTTTTGAGACTTGCACACCACTGTTCCTTTGATATGGAAGATTCACAAACTGTTCCTGCTTGTTCATTGGATGTTGTAAGTTTCAAATAATTTGACACCTCTGTTGTGCCTGAAATAACATCATTCTAAAGCGTAAAAGTTTCTTTGTTTGAATTGTCAGAAATTGTCATCAGATTTCCTCTCATAACTGTTATTGTCTGTGATGCCTATGTGACACAGTGGAAAGTGTACTATCATCTTTGAAAATATAGAAGAATAGAGGCATTTTCAAATATGGCAGAATTCACCAAAAAAGGTGGAAAAATGTGGTCTCATAATAAAGAGATTTTCATACTTCTACAATATGCTACAACGTTCTTTAACTGTCGTGAAATTAAACCATGATAAAGCAAGATTATAATGAGAATAACGTCTGAACTGGTGAAGAAATCTGGCAATTTGCAATAATTACATAAGCTACAGATAGGTGGGAATGAATGCGATCTGTGAAGAATCTTCTATAACAAATGAAGAATTGGTTGTGAACAAAAAAGAGTGGCGAGTTAACTACGACCAAGATACTAGTATAACTGGTTTACGAATTCCCTACGGCAGAGCTACAACACAGAAGAATATACTATCTACAGTGGCGAATTGCCATGGTGAACTCAGCGAATACTGGCGATGATTTCGAACGTGAGGCTGTTGTTACCATGAAGTTGTGGGTAATGAAGAGGACTGAAGACAAATGAAGAATAATGAGGAATCCACTATTAACATTCAATAATTTGTTGTTTGCAGATACGCGCCAGTTTGTGATCTGGGCATCAGACTGAACCTGCTGAAGAAGGGGTAGAAAAACTGACAAACCACATGATCTTTCCAAAGGCTGAAAAATAAGGTGTATGACTGAGTAGAGTCAGTCCAGATGGCGACAATAAGCTCCGGCCAAACAATAAGCTCTGGCCAGTCTAGCGCAGTTATTGAGGGAACTCATACCAGTAATCTTTTCTGAGGAAAGACTGTAAGAGAGCCAGCATGATAGCATAGCAGCAGATCATAGCATCATAAAGAGACGTTTAAGTAGTACCCAAGAGACCAGTTGTCAGTTTTTTTGCACACTTAATAGAGAAATGGTCACTTGAAAAGGTATTTAAGGGGCCATGGTGGTAGAGTGGTAACACTCTCGCCTCCCACCTCTGAGGCCGGGGTTCGATCCCCATAGCGGCCTCAAGTGGGAAAGCTGGTAGTTGCTTGCTGTTGGTCAGCAGTTTACAGTACAAAACCCTAGCTAACTGTATGTAATGGTTTCCTCTGCCCTTCCAACTACCCGTCGTGATGATATGACCTGTACAGTGTTGAACGCGATGTAAAACCCCAAATAAATTAATTGAAAAGGTATTTGAAAGTGTTTAATGTGTTTGACAGATAGCCTGAACTGAATTGATTGGCCTCCCAGATTTCAAATGTGAAAAGATAAGTCATGTGCCTTCTGAGAATTTTCTCTGACCACTAACTCAAGGAGTCTTGTACCAGGGGTATTAAAATAGGAAAAATTGGTCCAGCCATTTTGAATAAAACTATAAAGTCCATTTGGGCATTCCCAATTTAAATTAAGTAGACATTCTAAAACATATGCATTTGTTTGAAGGTGTGTAAACTTATTGTTGAAATAATTGTCGAACATAATTGGGTTAATTATGTAAGGAATATTCCAACAGTGTCAGGCATTTGGTAAGTAAAAAAGAAACAATGACACTAGCCAATCAGAATGGGGATATAAAAATAAATAAATAAACAAGAGCCCTCAGAGGTGAGACGAGTACAGACTTTGCAAAATTTTTGCGCAGAGTATCTAAATGAATGATCTCATTGATTCCCATGGTAACATAATTAAACTTGCTCCAGAATCAAGGATACTAATCCCGTCATGCCCAAATTCTGATCAGTTCTTCAGTGTAACAGTTCTGATGCTCCTTAAAGCTTCACTAACATTTGGACAGTACCTTCGGGGTTATGCTGTAAACAAGCTTACAAACAAACAAGCATAATATATATTATATAAACAATATTGAAAAGTAATAAATAAATAAAAGTGAAACATAATCATAAGGAGCAAAAGTGACAATAAGTATTGTAATTAACTTAACATTTTGGGCCATTTCTGTTGTTTAGCAAAAATTATCCTCAGCAAGGGGTGCTCGGGAATAACCAATTACTCCCTTCTTTTCATACTATTATCAAAAAATCAAAAATATCTCAAGGAGTGAAAGGACATTCTAATAAATTACCGTGGGATTCCGTTTGTTCCTTTACAACATATACGTTGTTGGTATGGTTTGGGTGGCTGCCATGCCAGATGTAGATGACTTTGGAGGTACATCTGTTCCTTGAACACCATCAGATGACGTGGATACAACTTGCAGTTGTGCGGTAGAGAGATCTGCAGGGTTTGTGGTCTCAGGGATGACTGTTTCAGGTCTTGTACTGTCTCCACCATTTGGCATGTCACTATTTCATTCCACAGGCTCATAGTTCTGCACAGCTGTAATTATTGAAGCAGTGATGCAACTATGTATCTTTATTATCTATAACACTACTATTCCACTGTGATAACTTCTCCTATTGCCCACCTTGGTTTGCGGTTCAGAGCTAAACTTTTGCAGGTCATAGCTTATCTTTTCAATTGTGAAATTGTGAAGATTCGGAGCCTGGTTTTGGCTACCACATATTAAACATGCTTTCCACATATAGGGTTACCAATAAGCAATAAGCTCTTAAATAGCCATTACTAATTTTGGAGTAATCTTGTTCTAAAAAACAAATATCACTGAAGCTGAGACTGTTTAACATTCAGGATTTTTTTCCAGAGTATAAACCAGAATTGTCCAACACTTCATAACTTTTTTATGGTCAGACTCTACTCGCTAAAAACATTTTATAAAGACAGACAGACGGGGAACAAATAAACACTCCCTGAAAAGTAAGGTCCTTGTCGTAGGTAACTAAGACAATCTAGGTCAGTTCTCAATAATGAATTAATGCTTGAATTGAAAAGGAAATAAGTATAGTATTTGTAATTATGAGAACATATCCATCCTAATTTTTGGTCTCCCTGGTTTTCTCTCCATGGTGCTGACCCTTGCAATGTCTCAGGTTTATGATTATAGTTTTCTGCTTCTGTTTGGTGTGCCTAGAGTCTGTCTTTAGATGGAGATTAAGCGCTATAAAATACTATTAGAATTAGAATCTCCATTGGTTGCCAGTTGAATCTCGCTGCATCTTCAAAATAGCCACTTTAGTTTGTAACTTTCTTCACAGTGGTCATCCCAGCTATTTTGGTTCTCTTTTGTCTCTGTATTGTGGTAGAGATATGGTACAAGATATAGCCGACCAGACAAAAGGTGTTTACAGGTTTCTCAATTGTTTCCATCTGTTCATAAATTCAAAACACACTTAAACCACAGCTTTGCTTTTGATGCTACTATAGCTATGAATGTTTTACCTGATGATGTTCATTGTGCACCCATTTTTGCTTTTGCTGGCATCTCTGGAACAAAAACAAACTACCTGGCATCTCTGGAACATTATTATTGAATTGGTTTACTGGCGCTGCACTTTAGAGTCTGCCTATGGCAGAGATTAAGTTCCATAAATGTCCAAAATAGAATAGAATCATGGATGGATGGCATACACAGAATATTGAAGTTACAATACTTACTACCAGGACAATTTCTTTCTGATCTCACAACGCTGTGGGCATCCACCCCATTTTCTGAAAGCAACCAAAAAAGTGAAAGCAATAAAACACCTTTCACGCATTACCAATATGGTGCCTATATATACCCACATTCACACTGTTTTGCATAAGAATAATTAATTTACCTTCATGAGGCTTTACATTTTTTATAAATGTACCACATCAGCTAATGCAAAAGGGTTTTGAAGTATTGTATGGCAAGCATAGAACTTTATTCAGAACATGGCTAAAAATACAGGAGCCAAATTGATTTGAAATTGAAGTTTATTTCCATTAATATTAGATTATCATTCTAAATGATGAATTGTTGGAACATTTTTAACTTGGTGATTGAAAGCCCCCAAAGAAAAGTTACTTTGTCACACTCGGCAATTGCTTGTTTTTTCCCCATTTGCTGCAAAAAATTCTACTAGCTGAGGTAAAAAGGAGTAATTTTGCATAAGAATGGTCAGTTCCCTGATGTCTGTTAAAGAGATCTGTTTGCAACCTCGACTTAGATCCCTGTCCCATAAGTGTCATTAAGTCTCCCATTTTTCAATCATTATAAATTCTGGACTGTTTATTTGTCGACTCCTTGCCATAAACACCCAAAGAAAGCATGTATATTTCTCCCTGGCATAGAAAGTCAGAGTTGGGGTTTTACATCCCATTGAATAGCTAAGGGGATGTTGAGACCGGTCCTCAGCCTTGTCATGTATGCAAGCCAAACCTGCACAGAGGTGACAGTCTGTGATTAGATGCCAAGATCTTGCAAACCCACTAGGCAACCGAGGACCTCTGCATTCGGGGTTTAGTATGGTGCATGCCTTTACTTAGCACAAAACAGAATACTGGAAAGTAAACAACATTTGGCACCACTCATATATTTCTAGGAATGGGCACTAGTAATAAACTAGAAACAATGGTGGCCAAATGAAAAACAAACAAATTAATAATTTGACCTTTTTCATGTGCAAATTCCAAGATTTATGCCAAGATGTGGATGGGGGTGGATTTTGTGAGTAAAAATAAAAAAAGCATTTAAAAAAATTTAAAAAGCATTTTAAAAAGCTAATGAACTGAATTTTATGGAAGTAAAATACCGTATATCTTGCCTCTGTGGCAATACATATATTTCGGTAATCAACATCTATGTTACTTGCACTTAAAGCAAGCACCGGTAAGGACTGTGTCTCCCTGTCATGAGAAGCTATGGCTGGGGGCAGTATGCCTCTGTTCTGTATTTGTTAATACTCTGAGCTGGCTCAATAATGTGTTTGGTACTAAACCTGTGTCACTTGTGGGACCTATCTTTTTAATTGTAAAGCTCAAGAGCATAATGAGGAAGGATTGTTGTCTCTGTGCAAGTTTCCAGTCATGTTCAAAACCATTTGTGAGTTCTTCAGTCAACTGCTTGCTTATGATATTTAACAATATTTACATCAACAGTCTATAAATACAATTACTTAGGTGAAATGGGTGCATTTATTTAGGTGCATGCTGCATCACAAAACAAAGGTTTGTACTCACTAAAGATGACCCAAAATAATCTAATATGATCCGAATTGATCTGATAGTTTAGTTGGAACTAAATCATATACCCTATGTGTACTCATTTGTGACAATATGAAAACAAATCAAAGCAAAACAGTTTGGAACAAAATGAATTCTGAGATCTTCATTGAATTATCAGGTAAACTCTGCAAAACCTCAATTTAAAATGACCAAAATTTCCTTAATTTTGGCCCAGTTGAAAATATTCTCTATCATTTTGTTCAACTTGAAAAGGACTCATTTGGGGGAATTTTATTGGATAATACAATACCTACTTTTCTGGCATGTGGTCTCTCCATCCTGTGTGACCTGTTCAAATGCCTCCTCATTACACACGCACTTCCTATTGAAGAAGCCCGAACAATACTGAGAATATGGTTTACCAGCACACATCTCATCACTGGAGCATGTCTCACCATTTAGCTCTCACCTAAACACCAGATCAGAGTTGATATTCAATCACATTCTTGTACTTAGAATCCTATTATTGTGACATTCTTCTAAGAAAATGAGGATCTCAAGATTCCAATTATTAAAACAGTTTTTATTAAAACAGTTTTTAAAAATCAACTTTCATCAAAAACGTTCATGTAAATCATCAAATAACATGCTAATGCAACTGGTTTTCTACATAATTTGTATCAAGTTTACTATTTATTTCCTTCACAGTTCTAACAAAAGCATTGAAAATATTTAAATCAAGAAATGTATCTGATTCTTACAATTTTGTAAGGTAAAGAGTAATTCTAAAATAAGAATGCAAGTGAAAATGGAACCATGTGGTGTATTGAATATATTAAGTGTAAAAATACTAATTTGTCAACTCTCCCACTTTTTCCATGGAATGGTGGTATGAAAACAATCATAAAACTATGCCAGCAATTCTGGCCAATCAGGATCACTTATACAGAAAATATGATTTGAAAGCTGTATGTTGATTGCCCACGAGTGACTGTGGAAGGCTTTCTTCAAACTAAATGCAAAGGAATTTCTAAATTACTACTACAAAAAATAATCTCATGAACATTTTAGAGTGTCTTTTTAGTGGCAATAATAAAACTTCTATTTCAAATCTGCACCCCAACTATGCACAATCAATATTCAGACATTAAATCTATTTCTGTTGTTACTTTGATACTTATTAAATCTACTTCTGTTGTTTTCTCATGCAAAAAGTGTTGCACATGATATATACAAGTTGGCAATGTATATATTCTCTCTTACAGTTTATGTAGTAACTTTCAACCATTTTAACTTTATGCACTGATGTTGATGTTTTCTGTCATGTAAATGAACTAATTCTTGTAGAGCACCTGTAACCATAGTAGGACAGTGGTAACACACTCGCCCCACACCTCTGAGATAAGGGTTTGAATCCCAGCCAAACCTCAAATGGGAAAGCTTCTAGTTCTTTATTGTTTGTACTGGTTTCCTCCACCCTTCCATTAAGATACTGGACATGACGTCAAACACCAATTCGTTTGGAAATGACACAATTTATGGTTAAAACAAAAGCCTTGGGTAGTGTCAAACAAGAACAGGGGTCAGATTCATGACTTATTCCAAGAATATCACAAGGCTCAAAAACCAAGCAGTTTCTCAGAATTATAAATTAATAAAACAAATTAATGAAACCTTAAGATGCGTTAGTATCCCCATATTATTACCTATTATACTGATTGCTATAAATATAGCCAGGTAAAGACCATACTTTTGTCAGTTCGTTGTCACATATTTACATTTGAACTATCCAATTCTTTCAGCTGGCATATAAAGGATATTGTGAAATAATGCTAAGTAAGCCAGGGTCACATTGTGATATGGCCTTAGCATTGCCACTTCAAACCCACACAAAGGTAACAGGCTGAGATTAGATGACAAATCATGTAAAGCACTTGGCCACCAAGCAGATTCCATCTCTTCTAAAACATTTCAAGATGCCAAATGTATACAAACCTGCGCGTCCAACTGACAGCCACTCAATTTCTCCATTTTCAAAGAAAGTTTTGATCCAGTTGACTCTGTCTGAATGTCTGATCAAAATGGTGGCAAAATTCTCGTCTCTTACAGCGTCCAAGCTGATACATGCATCAGCCCCTTGGACGGCAAGTTGCTCAGAAAGGTAACCTGAAGAAAGAATTAAACTCATTTGCTTAAAATGATTGAAAGATTGATATTATGGAAAAATAAACAGAAAGAGAATCCACAAGTCATCACCCATGTGATGAGAACTGTTGGAAGAGGGTTTGTTCCTGAACACTCATAGTACACCTGTGTACAACTTCACTTTCTAGCAAATATTTGACAGCAAACATACTTAAGTAAATACGTGCATAAGAATAGGTAACTCATAAATATATTTTGGCCCCTCGAGGATGTTACAACAGCTAATGTGCTCTTGCTTCTGGAGATCACTTTTTTATTACTGTGTCCGGACTTTCATGAATTGTGGGATGGCATGATGAGATCCCATCTCATCACTGACGTTAAGCAAAACTGGAATAGGTGAGGACTTGCATGGTTGACCGTCTGAACTCTGGTCCAGATACATGGTGATTTGGAATTTTTTTTGGTCACCAGACTTTTATAAATTCTAGGCCACTACTCTTATCAATGATAGCTTTGCACCTGGTGCATGAAGACCCAAAAGAATTTTCTGTCTAATATTTTTTTAAAAAGGGCTTTCCTTGTAGAAACCATTTATAAAATTAAGAACAGTATATTGAATAAAAATTCAGTAAAGCGGTTGTGGTTATAAATAGTTAGGTGCAAAACATCAACCCACACTGTATGGCATGACTGTGTGATGAACCCAACAAATTGACACATCTGAATTAGGTGATGTGCTACTTTCTGTAGCACCAACTAACGGAGACATTGAGGTCATGAAATCAAATGGTCTGTGGTGTCCATACTATGGCCTTTACTTGTCTGAAATCAATTTATGCTAAACAGTTTAAGGTGAAAATCTTCCAATAAAGTATAGCAATAATAATTTTTACTATATATTGCCAACCACATATCCCCGAAGCACACTTTTACATTATTATAGTGCAAACCACCAGTTTGGTAAGTTGCCACATTTATCCGCTGGTCACAATAGTAATGCAAAGAGTGAGTATAACATCTAGCCAATCACAATGACTGATCCAAAAATATAGCTTTGTAAGGTGTATGCCAATTTGTCATTTACCAACTTGCAGTATTAATGCAATGTATAAATTAGCTGAGAGTTTATCCTCTAATGAAATTTGTTTATATTGTGTGCTTTTGTTGGCCTGTATTTTAACCAATGATATTACACATGTGTAACAAGTTGTTTCGTATGAACGACTTGTATTGTATCACCAAAGTATTTCGTATCAGATTTTGACTAACTTTGTATTACTGACTTACTTTGTATTAAAAATTGAATTCTTTTGTATTATTTAGCCGATTTATTTCATCTAAGCAGTTCAGTTATTCTGTTACAAAATGGTGTGCAAATTTGGACCAGATTTCGGAAGATATGAAACAAATTGATAATACAAAATAAGCTGTTGTATTACTAATTTATTTTGTAATATAGTAATGTTGTGAAACCCCATATTGTATAAGGTGAGTTTGCTTTTCACATTCTTGAACTCTTAGCATGTAGCAACCAGGTTTCCCACAAGTTTCCTTTCTGTCCCCTCTCTTTCTCTTTCAACACCAGTCCCCTCAGTCAAGTCATTTAATTTATTTATCTATTTGGAGTTTTACGTCGCTTTCAACACTGTACAGGTAGTTTTATATGCAGAGGAAACCAGTACATACAGTTGGTCAAGGTTCTGTACTGTAAACTGCCGGCCATCTGTAAGAAACTACCATCTTTCCCACATAGGGTTCAGGGTTTGAACCACAGACGGTGAGAGGCGAGTGTGTACCACTGCACCACTGTGGCCCCAGTCAAGTCCTCTGTATGCTGATGACACCCGGATACATTTAGTGATCGGCTCTAGGAAGTGATTCCAGTATTGTGGTGCTGACTGACAGTTGAGTAGTGGACGGATTGTGTAAAACTGGAACTGAACCCTGATAAAACTGAGTTCCTTATCACTGGTGACAAGCATACATTAGAGTCACTTGTACCAAAATTTCTTGTGTCATTTATTCAAAGCTCTTTCTCAGTGGGAGGGGATATCATAAGCCTGGGAGTTACCTTTGACTTATTTGACACTCTTATAGCTAAGGTTTACCATGCCTGATGCTATCGTCTAATAGCAATTGTTATTGTCCATGGTTGACTAGATCACCGTAGTTTCCTACTATATGGGGTTAACCAGAGTTTCTAAACTTCAAAAAGTTCAAATCCTCTTGCCACATTGTTTACAGATTCTACATAAGACACCATATCACACCATCTAGAAGAACTCCACTGATTTTCAGTTTTATATTGTACATCTTGAAAACTGACCACTGTACTTTTAAGGTCATAATTTTCTCTCAAATCTCCCTATCTATCATGTTTAATGAAGTCCAGCAGGAGTGATAACTCCGGCAAATAGGCCATCAGTCTCCTCAATCTGTTTACCACATCCACACCTGTTAAATGGAACAGGCTTTCACTAATTGTTACATCCCAACATATCATCTCCAGTTTAAGGAACCACTCAATACATACCTGTTCAGATTGGCATACCAACCAACACAGCCATCCCTGCCTGGTAGACACAAATGCTAATAAAACTGTCAGTGAACACTAGTATGTTAAATAACCCCACACCAGTACAATGACTGATATGTATGCTATTAAATTGCATATCAACTCGCTAACAGAGATTAAGGCCAAGATTGATAGCTTCATTGAAACAAATAAGTCACCCCACACATGAATTATCCATTATCAGACATCGGACCCAATAAATGTTTACAAATGCTGCTCATTCTGAGTGGAACAAACTATCTAAAGCCATCACAACACAGATTAGTGTTCCTTGGTCAACTAGCCTTTATCCATCCATAGTGATAGGTGAGAGATTCCCTGTTTATCATGAAAATAGGATAGAATGGATTCTAACCATAAGATACGTATTTTCTGGATTTGTGGAAATTTAGAATGTGTGTAAAGTAGTGAAAATGTGCTCTAAACTAGACACAAGAAATTTATTGACCAGATCAGTTAAAATTTTCATCGACAATATTTTCTCAATAAAGAAATGTGCGTATGATAGCTATTTTAAAGTTATCCTATATAGTTTATTATGTAATCGGTTTATACTGTAGTTCAGCTTTCATAAAACATTCTCTTATACGTCAGTGGTGATCATTAATTCATGACTAAGATGGAATATCAAAAATCATGTCAACCATGAAATGTTCATGCATTAGTAATACTTTATAAACCATACCTGATGAATTAATTACATTTGTACTAGTTATGTGTTTACTTGTTATTCAACAACATGAGAAATTCATTAGGATTTGAAGTATATCCTAACTTGTCCATTTGCTCAGATTTATGATGAACTAGCTTAAACGCTTTCATGGTTAAGGCTTGTTCACACCATTCCACGCAATTGTGAGAACTCCTATTTGAATTTCAGTTCACAATCTTGTCCACATTGTTCCGAATATCTACCTCATAGTGAACAATTAAACAAGAGTCACCCTGTATAACCATTTGGTATGTCTTCCCCTCTGCAGTGTGTACATTTTAGTCTGGCATATCGGAGCTTGTGACAGGTTTTTTCAAACATTTAAAAAAGCTTTAAACACTTAGTATATTATGTCGAAAACATCCTATCCAATGTTCAGCTTGTATGGAGCTCGTGAGAGCAACAGGAAACAGTCTGAACTAGGTATTTATAAGCTCCTGTAGAAGGATTTGATTGGCTATGTGTTTCAGACCACTGGACAGTTAAACTTTCATATTTATTTGTATAGATGACTCAGGGGGGAAGCATTCACAAAATATTAACAAAGCATATAAAAAGGCTGCATACTTAAAATACAAGTTCAAATTTATTTTATCCAAACTTAACAGATTCAATATATGGTGTGATGTTCAATCAATGATGGTTATGCACCATTAAAAAATGGTATGTTTGCTAAACTCCTCATTGCTTTACATCATTTAAACTCCGACATCTGAATTTTTAGCTCTACTTTATGGATATGTTGTGCCCTTAGCATCTGAAGTTTCCAGAGATTAAGCTGTATAAAAGGTAAATTAGAATTAGAGCCTGTAATGTCTAGTTACACTCGCTGTAACAAGCTTGAGTTGATAATCTAAGTGATATAAAATATGTTTGAAGTGTCAAAGTCATTATATTTTATATTAGTGATTTCATTCAGAAAACATTACAAAGTGTTACAATAATTTGAAAATGTTTATGTTAAATTATGTATGGACTTCACAACCCAGGATTATGTGAGACAAGAAAACATTGTAAGATAACAAGATCCTGTAGCATCTGATGTTTGCAATTTTCCATTCTCACAATGAAGTTTACACATCACTTTAGTTCACAAATATTCTGGTACTACAAAGGGTAGAGTCCGACAAAGGCACTAAATCAAACTACTAGGATTTGACATTATTTATCCAAATAAAATCCAAATCCATGATACCAAAAACAATGCAAAGATATTTCAAAATCTGTCCAGAATTTTATTTAGAAAAACAAGTGTATGTCTTTACAAGTGGAGGTGTATGCTGATGATACCTATTGAAACTGGAGAGTTCTTCAAAATAAAAGCTGTCATATGACTTCCACCTTATTAGTCCAATCTTATCGCCTTGTATCAAATTGTATCTTCTTTGGTACAGTCATTAAGAAAAAAGCAAAAACTATCACACTGTGGGAAATTTGTCACATGAAGTGAAATACACTAGTAAGATAACCCTCTTTTATTTTTATTTTACTTGTTGGGAATTCTTTTAATACTTGTCATTTGTG
Source organism: Sabellastarte sp. h YS-2021 (assembly GCA_964017235.1). Classification (NCBI taxonomy): domain Eukaryota; kingdom Metazoa; phylum Annelida; class Polychaeta; order Sabellida; family Sabellidae; genus Sabellastarte; species Sabellastarte sp. h YS-2021. Next base: position 96,636,522 of record OZ024936.1, on the reverse strand, counting down.
CGACAACATTAACCTTCTGAGCTCCCACAGTGAAAGTTGGCATAGGCCCCCACCCCCACCCAAGGGCTTGGTGGTGTAGCGGTTACAGTTCTCGCCTCCAACCTCTGAGGCCGCTGGTTCGAATCTCGGGCCGGGCACTTCATGTTGGAAAGTTGGTAGTTACTTGCCGATGCCCAGTGGTTTACAGTGCAGTATGCACTGGTTTCCTCCACCTGTAAACTACCCGTCACAATATGACCCTGGCTGTTGAATGCGATGTAAAACAACAAATAAATCTAAATCTAAATAAATCCACCCCCACCGGACCCATGGTGAAGTTCATATACTGTGCGGAATTTCACATTTTGTCACTCTGTACTTCATACAGAAGGGTTGGTATTGGGGACACACCTCTCTGATAATTGTGTCACAAACCTGCAATAAAAAAACTGATGGAGCAGCTCAGATATGTACCAGCTAAAACATATTTGTTTAGTTTACATATCCTCCACTATAGTATATCTCCCCCGGTGGGTGCTAATTTTTATCTTGACTTGATCCATTCCTGGACTTTCCTGTTATGACCTCGAGAGCATCGGAGAATGCTGCATTGATTTTGTGCAATGTAAATGTTTCTACTCTACCCTATTCTTAATGTATTTAAAATTGACTTATAATTGCATACAGTATTAGCCATCAGAGATGTAGATACATGTTAGTTTGGTCTGTATTACAGATAACCTTAAATTTTACACGTATATTATTATTAACTATTTACCCACAGCACTTGTTCATTGGCTTTTGGGGTTACTGGAGACTGTAAATAGGTATTAAAGATTAAATAAGCCAGAACAAAATTATCTGATGAAGGTGTGATACAAATGACATCTTGAGCACAAAAAGACTCTTACCTTGAGGTCATGGGTTTGAGCCCAACTAGTGACATGTGAAATGATTGTAGAGACATAGTTCACCAACCTGACCAAGTCTCTTTGATTTTTTTCTAGATAAGTGGCTTCACTATATCAATTAAAATGAAAATTGACTCAACAATTTCCTCCCATGTGACGCTCATGTGATCTACAGTGACCTTCATCTCAGTGTTTCTGGTCTGCTCCATTCTTCGACTCTTTTCTCAGATACAGACCCAAAACGTATTGGTTGAGAACAGTAATTATGTACTTTATGTTCTGGACGTTCTGACGTTCCCATGTTTTAAAATTCTTGTTTATAGAAAAACTACATGATTTTTTAAATAAGGTTTGGTTAAATACAACCTCCAGAGATCACCAGAATAAAGATTTGATCTTTGTAGACTTACAAAACGGTGTACTTTATATTGTACACAATAAATACATAAAATTTACTCACTGAGAATGACCACAGCTCTGGCCCTGTTGACTGAAGCAACTGTGTATTTTTACTCAGTGCAATATCCCCATGTACTACAGGACTCAAAGTGCTATTTGCTCATCCCACTGTACAAGTACAGTCCAACTCTCAAATTACTGACATTCCCCTAACCGAAATACATGTCATATGTAATTAAATTTTCATTTAATTCTCCAGTTCTTTATTTCTGTTATTTGAATGGGTAGGTATTACAGCTAGTTTGTTAACACACAGACTCGCAAAGTGTTGTGACAACATGTGTACTGGCAGACTTCAGGGAGATAGTGTTGTGATTGAGGTCAGAGCAGGAAAGGTCATAGATCAAAGCAACCTTAGTTTCTTAGATTTAAAGGCCAAAAGTTAGAAGCAGGTATGGAGTTTAACAAAAGTTATTTCAAGTACTACTTAGTATGTACTCGAATAAAATTGATAAGAACTTTAAAAATATAAATTCATAAAATTTATTCAAGCACCAAACACAATTAAAAAGAGAGGCCAAAATGGGGGGAAAATGTAGCAGTAGAAGTAGTCATATTAATAGAAGAAATAACAGTAGTAATAGTAAAAGGAGCAGTAATAGTTGTAGTATATGTATACATGTATAGATTGAGTATAATATTACTATCTACCTCTCTGTCATCTTCAAACAAGTAGCCCACACTTCCTCCCACACCACCCAACACGTAGGTCAGCCCTGAAGTAAGCCGCACTGACACCTTGCGACTGTAGGCATTAGATAGCACGGACACATCAACAAAGTATGTACTGTTGATTTCTGAAAAGTAGAAGTTTGAAATACTTAGGAAATTGCAATAGCTTTGACATGATAATTTGGTATAATTATGCTTAGATCAATTTCTTTTTTGTATCAATGGATAAATCTGATAACTTTGGAAAACCATAAAAGCCATTACTTTTAAAATGTATACTAATATAAACAAGTAAATACGTCATGTTTAGAAGTTACTTAAACCTACACAACAGTAACATTATCTAATAGGTGGCATATATTAACATTACTGAGTTGTGTATTCAAGTCTATAACTTGTCTTTAGAAGGCATTGACTCGTTAACCTTAAGTCATTAAATTAAATATTCTGATTTATTATCCACTCAAGGCTATATTTTCTCGAAATACAAGAGGGAAAATACAGACTTTTTCATACGCTTTTCATATGTGACAACAACATGTGTTTGTTTTTTGTTCAGTGAAACTATCTTGCCATAAATATTTTCAAAAAGTGCATAGTAAAAGGAAATATCCCTCATATAAATATTTCCTATTTTATATGCAAACGTAAAGTACCAGTTACTAACCATTTTGTTATATGTATAATGTATAACCTATATTCAAAGTATGGAATTAAAGGGTGTTAGAAGTGAACTGTACAGTGTACTTCATTTGAAATTTAATGTCCTCTGTGAGCTCTTACCTCCAAAACAAACTCCTTGGTAATCACTGCAGGTACTGACTGGTCCAATGAATGCATCACAGTATTTAACCATGAATGCAAGCATGGTAAAAAGACCTGAAAGATTCAAGAAATAGGTAGGTAAAATTAACTTAGTATGTCTTTGATTTTGTGGCGTGTATGGTCCATTTGTTCTATGTGTCCTGTGTGTCCATTTGTTCTATGCGTCCTGTGTGTCCATTTGTTCTATGTGTCCTGTATGGTCCATTTTTCTATGTGTGCCATATGGTCCATTTGTGCTATGTGTCTTGTATATCCAGTTGTCCTATGTGTCCTTTATGGTCCACTTGTTGTGTATGTTATTTATGTCATGTCCATTTGTTCAGTGTGTTGTGTATGCTCAATTTGTTCCATGTGTTATGTATGTCCATTTGTTCTATGTGTCCTGTATGGTCCATTTGTTGTATATGTCATGTATGTCTATTTGTTCTGTGTGTCGTGTATTGTCCATTTGTTCCATGTGTCATGTATGTCCATTTGTCCTATGTGTGCTGTATGTGCCATATGTGGTCTATTCATTTGTTCTATGATGGTTCTTGTATGTCCATTTGTTCTATATGCCCTGTATGCCCATTCGCTATTTGTGTTCTATCTTATGCACTTGTTACATGTGTCATCTATTGTCTGTTGGTTACACGTTACCTTAATTGTCCATCGGGATTTTCTATTTGTTACATTTGTTATTTGTTGTCCATGAATAGAATATCTCCTTACTGTCCATTTATTATATGTGTCTTGCATGGTCCTTTAGGTGTGTGTGTCCTGTGTTGTCATTTAGGTGTATATGTTATGGTGTTATATTTTCTGTATTCTTATGTTTTTATACATTATTAAGTTATGTTAAGAATACTTACGCAACACATTTAAATCCATTGAACCAATCATTTTTACAAACTGCATGAGTAAACCCTTCATTAAAACATAAATCAAGAAGTTTGACTGTTCATTTTGAATTAAGAAATTCTCCCTAACATTACAACCTAATAGTAAATAGCTTTTTTGTGACAGAAAGCAAAATGTTTGTAACATACAGCCACAGAGTCCTCACTTGAATAAGATTTTGAAATATTCATTAAATTCTTTTCAGCAATAAACATGTGTAACAAAGTATGATTGGTCTTTGTGTTAAGAAGAAAATGTATGCTCTACTTGTATTAATGGGCACTTCTATAAAATATTAAAGCTGTTTCTTACAGGTGGTGGAAACCGTGCTTGAAAAAGTATAAATAAGATTCGACCTTGCCTTGCAGAATCAAAGCATCTATATAGTATACCTTGACATGAACCAAGCCATGGCACCTTATTTGTAACCTTGCAAGCTTGCCTCCTGATAATTCAATCCACAAGGTAATCTTATTGGTTGCATGACTTTCTTTTCAGTTATAAAGGCCAGGATCATAATTGTGAGGATTGTGGATGGTCATCCCCATTAAAAATTAAAAAAACCTTTATGAGTTACTAGTTTGACCCAAGGAGTCATGACCAATCTATTCAGTCCTATTTCAGTTGTTACTTATCTTATTAGTTCTACGACTTATCTTAATGTTGCTAGGGCTGATTGTGTTTCATACATTCTTCCATAACGTGGAGCAGACTCATCTTTTGCAACAAGAAGATTGTTGGCAGGAGTCTACAGAGTACTTCACAATACTGGCTGGACCGTTATTGTGGCAAATTATCGTCATGTGTCATATCAGTTGAACGCAGGTTGCAAAAGTGATTCTGCCACCGTGGTCTAGCAGTTTACATAATTGCCATGAACACAGAAGATGTGGGTTCAAACCCAAGTGCAGGCAGATTCTCAGGCTTTCAAGTTATAACTTGAGGAGGTCTTGTGATAACTGCTGTGAGTGGAGCTGAGGTATTCAACATGAATTTACGTTATTTACCATGAATATTAACTGTGATAAATTATTGACAGTTATTTACTCACATAGCATTCCACTGAATCTTGGTTTTTCAGGTGGTTTAAATTATTCATTCTATGAAGCAACACTTTGCACTTTCCACACCTGACATGAACTTCAGACCAGTTATTTGTTTTCCTGGTGCTATTTGGGCACTTTGTCATTGAATTATGAACACCTTATCACTGAATTATGAACACCTTATCATTGAATTATGAATGGCTATCAATATGTTGAATGAGTGCGTTGTGGCACATGCAGGAATGACTGGGGAAATTTAATTTTAACATTGTTATATTAAATTGTGTCAATGCCTTCACGCCTAATTGGTATATTATTTGGGTTGATATGTGCTGAAATCTATTGTTACACCCATTCGAAAAATTCCTGAAAATTGCTTTATGTGACAATGAATTACCGTGGTTATTATTCTAATATCCTGTATTGCTAAAATTAACAGCAGTATTTTAAACTCTAGATTTTTGGCATATCTAGAAGATAGTAAAATTCTTGCTGAAGTACAGAATGATTGTAGAAAAGGTAGGTCCTGTGAAGGCCACATATTTGTATTATCTTCACTTATAAAAAGCAAAAAAGCAGAAAATAAAGTGTTTTAGCAAGTTTTATAAACATGTCAAAAGCATTTGATTGTATAAATCGTGATTTCTTGTCTTATAAACTGCTAAAGAATAACATTGGTGAAAAAATTTATTATGCGCTCCAGGGGCTTTTTATAAGAAACATTATCCAGTGTGCAGCTTAGCAATATAAGAACCGAATGGTTTCAAACTCTGTTCAGAGTTAGACAAGGGGATAATTTATCTCCGACTATTTTTATTATTTACATTAATGACCTTGCAGAAGAATGAAAAAGTATGAATCTTGGTATAATAATGGGAGATATACATATTTGTATTCTATTATACCGAGATGATATTGTTTTGGTTAGTGAAAAGGAACAAAATTTGTAACGTATGCTTAGTCATGTGCACAAATGGTGTTGCAATTGGCAAATGAAGGTAAACATTGAAAAAAACTTTCTGCAAGTCCCACAAATCTGCCCTTTGCAAAATCAGCCCTTTGCATATTGCCCCCCTCCCCCCACTACCTAAAAATGTTGCCCTGCCAGATAATCGGCCCCCTAAGATTTGGAAGATATTGCGCCTGCAAAGCAGTAGATCAGTTTAGATTACATTAATTATCTAGGGGCCAATTCGACCAAGATATTTTTCCCGGTGTAAGCCCCCAGATTATACCCTTCAGACAGTTTTGTGCGCTGTATGTGGTGACATGGTTTTATTTTTTTTGGTTTGCACACAACATGATACTCACAATTTTTATACACATTATTTTAAATTGAATTATAAGCTTTTTAGGCTGTGTGCTACATTTTTTGTCTGTCTTATCACACTATTTATAGAGTTGACATATTACAATAGATCTGCAATTGTCATCCAGTGTTCAGTTATGACAAGTGATAGTACTGGGGTTAAATGATGTGCTTATATACACTTCTAAGCAAACCACTCACACCAATAACAGTTTATTGTATTACCATTTAATAATATTTATGTCACTGACTGACATAACTGATCTATTTTTCAATCAACCATTCTAGTTATTCCTTTGAATTCACCAATTAAGATTTGTGGATGGAGTGCCTAATTTTACACATTACAAGTGTAGTTATCCTTTTGATTGATTGGGATTAGGTGAAGCTGGGTCCTAGTGTACATCAAAAGTCTATTTATTCTTTTAATGTCATAAATTGGGATTAGTTGAAGTTGGGCCTTGGTGTATATCAAAAGCCTAGTTATTCTTTGTTTTCAAAATTGGGATTAGTTGAAATAGGGCCTCAGTTTATAGTTCTGTTATTCCTTAGTAATTTGGGAATAACTGAAGCTGGGCCTCAGTGTACAGAAAAATAGATTCTATCAATTTAACAACCTAACAGGGTCTCTGTTGAAAAGTCAGAATTATCAATGCTAATACCCAATCACTTTATTATTAACAGGGGCCTATTTGACAGGGGCCCATTTGGCAGAGACCCAGTTTGTCCATTATTGGTACAAGGAACTCATTTGTGGATTGTCATGGTATGCATTAAGTAGCTTATCGGAGGGCTAGACCCTTATCCTTTGAAAATACAAACCAAGTTCCGCATTTCTTCATAGTTTGTTTATCTAATGTACTAAATATGTTGCTGTTGTTTTACAGTTCTGTTTTCTTTTCATTTGGTTGGTCAAGGTTCTGTACTGTAAACTGCCGACCAACGGCAAGCAACTACCAGCTCTCCCACTTAAGACTGCGGAAGGAACCAAACCCCGGCTTCAGAGGTGGGAGGCGAGTGGTGTTACCACTCTGCCACCTTGGTCCCCTTTATTGTCTCAATGTCCATTATGACACCTTTCCACATCTAATTTTCTTACTTCATTAACTTTTAAATAAACATAATAACACCAACAACAGCATTTGAAACATAAATATTTGGCTGTATTTAGGATGAACGGGTGTGAACCAACTTAGCATTATAAATAATCAAACTCATGTTGATAATATTTTGTATATGGTCTAATCACCAACATAGTACAAACAGTACACATTGCCCAATACCTTAAGTCTGCTTGCTAGGTATGACCCATATGCATCCCCGACAACATGACTTCATCATATTTTTCTGAACCCTCATCATCCCTGGGTAATGATATGGAGAGGTAACATGGAATAAATTGGGACACAAAGGGTGTTCTGTCCATATTTAGCAGTACACTCTGTTCTAAGCCAATTCATACGTTGATCATATATTTGAGCATATTGCAATTTCTATTTCCACCTTTTTATCAATGAGCTATTATGACATGTAAGGTATTTTCTGAAAGAGCTTTCATAGTGGTATCTTAAATAAGCAAAATTTGGAAGTAAGTATCAATATGATATTGTCATGTGGCAACTCTCATTGAACTTCTACAGAATTCCAAAAATCACAGAAAAGTATGCAATTTTTTTAGTTTCTGAAATGTGGTGATGGATATAGATCTATACACTGTTGTTCTGTTTTTATACATGAGTCTATATACATCTTGCAACACTAAAAATGGCTTACTTTTTCAGTTATCAATATTGTGGCTGTTGCGACTGCCCAGTGAAAATTTCAACCATGATAAAAAAACCTTTGCCATTGATTTCCCAAGTACATATTTCACTTACTCTAAAATTAAAAACTGAAATTAAAAATATACAGCAAGATCAGAATCCCTTTCTTCAGTTGAACACCAGGTAACATTGTTGGTTAACACTGACAGATTTTATTGCCATTCTTCTCATATATTACAGGTGAGTTGTTATTGAAGTCTAGCCGAGATTAGAGCCATATTAATGCATCCACCTTTGTTCGTTCTTATGAGGTATTTTTTCCTATTTCATTGCCAAGATTTGAAAAAACTTAGGTTCAAGGATCGTTGAATAGCCTGACTTAGGTGTGGATGAACAACACTAAGGATCTAACCTAACAAAACTGAACTCATAGACCATATCAGAGACACCTCAAAGTCATCGCATCTTGTAAGTCTTCTTGGCAATGTCATGGAGTCAGCTGAATTAGTAAATAACCTTGGTGCCACTTGTGATGCAGATAATTCAATGCTCATAGATGTTAAGCTTCCCATTGTATGTGTATACACTTGTAGGTGTGCTGCAAATATTGTTGAAAAATATGAGCGTGGCCTGGTAGTGGGGTAGTAGATCAACAAGAATGTCACTACTAGAATATCCTAGAACAGTCTGGACTGGCTACAGGTTGCACAGTGGGTTTATGCATGCAAGGTACACATGAGTGTGTGATTTATAGATTTATTTGTTGTTTTACATCGCGTTCAACAGCCAGGGTCATATTGCGATGGGTAGTTTACAGGTGGAGGAAACTAGTGCATACTGCACTGTAAACCACCGGGCATTGGCAAGTAACCACCAACTTTCCAACATAAAGCGCCTGGCCCGAGATTCAAACCAGCGGCCTCCGAGGTTGGAAGTGAGAACTCTAACCGCTACACCACCGAGCCCCCTCGTAAGTGTGTGATACCACACATGCAAACAGTGTAAGCAGATGGGGAGATCATACAACACTATAGCAAGGAGAACGCACATACCCAAAGCCTCTCACAAATTACTCTTGAGATATGGTTGCCTTGGTAGGGAGGCTGTGAGCACACAGAGAATAATTTTTATGTCAATTTTGATTGGCGATGTTTAGCACCCTCAAATTCTGTTATAAAATCATACGTGTAGCTAAGTGTGCCTTGCAAATCGGCCTATTTTTCTCTGTAACAAAGACATACGTTCATGTATGATGGGATGTAAGAGAAGATTTTGGAATGTCTGATGAGTGTGCTGCTACCATCTGAGGGAACTCTGCAGAGTCCATAGGCATCTTACCCATTAGAAGTTACATTGCATTGCTTGTGGCTGAACAGCATCAGTCATGTAACACCCTTCTTGAATAACCCACACTGGCTGTCCATTGAGCATACTGTTTGAATATAAACTTCTCACATAGAAAGCAGTCAATCTAAACCAACTTATTTCTCATATCACATAAATCCTAGTGACTTCACATAAAGTAACCACCTTTTTGTTTCCTTGACAAGACACAATAAACACGTGGGGATGTGCAGTTGCTCTTCATCAGTGTAACAAAGTTCCTGTATCCATCAGAACCCATACTGTCACTGGTTTAAGGCAACATAAATCCCCGCCCATTTAGTAGGCTTACATGGAGACAGACTGTTTCTGGTGACTGAGCTTTTAGATATGAGCACCTCAGAGAATTTTTGCATGTATTATCACTTTACAGTACCTCTCTGTGTTATGTTCTAAGTTTCACTTATAAGAATATTGTGATCCCAGCCATTATTACAGTCAAAAACAAAACAATGACATTTACACTGAAGAAAACCCGTTCTTATATAGAATACAGGGGATTTCAAATTCTGGAAAAGCTGAAAAGTGTGGTCACGAGATAAAAAGCTCTTTATGATTCTACAATGTTCTGTGATATTTTCGACTGTCCTGAGATTAATCCAAGCAAGACTGAGAATATCCCACAAAATGTTGAAGATATCTGGCAATTTTACTACAATTAGCCCACAGATTAGCTGCGGTAAGGCGAGAATCAATGAGATCTGAGAAGACTTTGCTACCACAAAGAAATAATGAGGTGAGAACAAGGAAGAATATTCAGGGAAATCACTGAGAACAAAAGGTAGTATGACACTGTGAATGACCTATAACAAAGCTATTGCACAGAAGAATATACTGGCCATAGTGGTGAAATGCCATGGAAAACTTCAAAAATCACATAATACTAGTGGCAATTTTGAACATCAGGTTGTTGTTGCCATGAAGTTCTGAACAATGAAAAGGACTGAAGACAAACGAAGAATAATGAGGAATCCACCAATAGCATTGAGGAATTTGATATTCACAGATATTCGCCATTGCAACTCAACACTGTCATGCCTGGGCATTATTTAGGAAGATAGTTTTGTTAATACTCATAATACTGATACATTTTATAACTATATAAAAAGATACTATGATTCAGTTACCCTCATGGAGATTTTACAGATATATCAAAGGAAAAAGTAGAGGATGAAATTCATGACTGCCATAAACATAAAACATAAATAAAGTTTGCTAAAATATTTCGAGAGTCTAAATGATGGAAACATGCAATGATGCAGATTAGAATTCATGGAAGCATATGTCTCATATTGCAGTATCATTGTGTAACTGGTGACTTTTAGTAAAATTAATGTTTAGAGAGTTTTTACATTAAAACAATTTTCCAATGTTTCTGATGCTATATAAGTATTTTAATGTTCAGAAATTATGCACTTTAATATATAGTTAAAAATTCTATTCCCTTTTCAGAAAAAGCAGAACTAGGCATAGTTAACTTATCTGACATGCATAGTTCAATATCTATTTATACATCATACATCACATCTAATTTTAGGTGCACATACCTTCTACAAATGTGAAGAGATTGTTTTTCTGCTATGTGTATCATATATTGCCTTGATCTCAATGAAAGTATATACTTAGCTGTTAGTATATTTTCCATGATGCTTTTCACATTGCTTCATTTCATGGGGAAGTGTGACAACTTCTAGATAACATATAAAACTTCGGAATATGGTTATGAAAATTTACTTTAAAGTATATTGTAGCTTTCTATGTTAATATTTATGTAGTTATGTTCGATAAACTTTTAATGGCTGAAAGTTTAATGATACCTTAGTTCAAAGATTATTTAAATAAACCCATAGTTTTGTCCATAATATATATGGCTATAGTCTGTAGAGCAAATAAGTCTGTAGAATAAAATCCTATTTTATTACATCAGATTTATTGTTAATTTAACACATTTTACAACATGTGGTCTGACATGTGGTGAAAAAAATTGTGTTCTGTTTGTTGTTCATGGAATCTCCTAATCTCTGCTGATAAATGAGGAGAATGAACAAGGTACGTCAAACAAACTACAAATTTCCTGAACTTTTTCAGAGTGTCAACATCTGTCCTTTTGTGCTGTCAAAAGCAATTGTTTTCTTTGTTTGTACTATCAAGCTCATAACATTCTGTGTTGGGGTCCGAAACTACAAATGAATGGGCTCATGTAATTTTCCTTAAGGCATGACGCTTTATATCTTGGTAAGATTTTTTCTGGGATGAGTCGCATATATGTGAGACGTGTTTAATACAACACAGAATAAGATTTGTGTTCAAGACTGAATTCTTTAAATTATTTTAATAACCTCCTACAAGGGGGAATGGATATATTGAATGACTCGTTTTTCAACATGCCCTGGTCAAGGTCTGTTTCTCAGAGGTATAAGGATGAGGGTATGAAGCAGAAATAAATATATATAGAAATGACCACATGAAAAGGTTTGGCCTAGGAATTAGTCCTCTTAGAATTGTGTGATGGGTAAACGTCATATTTTCTTAGTTGAAATACTTGTATCAACAGCAGACAATGTTATATGTCTGTTGTTATGCTTTGGGATTAGACTCTAACTGTAAGTGAACAATAATGCCAGGGTAAAACCCGGGGCCTTAGTGGCCTTACAGATGGCAAATCTGCAAGGTGGGTTCGACTCCCCAAAGAACCTGTCACTATATTCCGGGCCCAACCTATGTTGGAAAGCTGGTGGTTGTTTACTAATGGCCAGCTGTTAACAGTGCAGAATCTCGACCAACTAGTATGCACTGGTTACCTCTGTCCTTAAAATTACCCATCTTGATGTAACATTAATTCATTGTAAATATCACCCAGGTGGCTCATGGATATGGAAAACAACTTTGCAAACACTTTTGGGCCTTCACGCATTAACTCACTCACACACCACCAGTGCATTCAAGGGAATTGAAAAAGTGCAACCAATCAAACTTCTGCTGAAGTCACCTCAATTTGTTGAGGCCCTTTCTCAGTTAGAAGATGCATGGGATCTTCTCGACATATTGGTGGATCACTTGGATGAATTTACCTGTGCCATGTATGGCAGGAGTGTTGAATGCACTCTGATATGTTCTTCTGAGTGAGAAGTGTGAAGGACCAGATGGCACCATCAATATAGACAGGAATATTGATCTCAGGCAGTTCCCACCATGCAGGAAGACACTCTTTCAGCACATACAATGTTGCCCTGCCTGATATACTTGAACCCACAGATGGTCATGGATGGATATTCTCTGATATCAGAATAACACAACTGTGGTTTGATGTCCCAAATGTAGCAAGAGATGTTGCAATTGAAGATGATACTAATAAAAAATGATGAAGCACTGACTTCAGATGACAAAATGGAGATAAGTGACATAGATGAATATGTCATATCAAGTGACACTGATGATAGCAGTTATTGACTTTGATGGGTTTTCCAGGCTCTACTTGAATGATGCTTTGGATGTGCTAACATTTATGATGCTGTTATGTTAATGCTTTATGGAAGTAAAATATTCTACTTACCTCAAGTTAAATGAGATGTAATGGTTTCTAGTTGTTTGAAAAATGTTGAAAGATGTATGTTTTTTTCTATTTACTTTTGTAAGTCTAAAGAACGAAAAACAAAGTTTCCTTTAGACTTATTGAATGGTGCACACTTATAGGCTTGAATTCTAAATTTTCAAATTTAATGATTAAGAAAACAAGATAAAGTGTTCTAAGATAGATTATTGGATTGCTGATACTAAAAAACATAGGTAAAGACACCAAACCATGTCTCTATCTGTCCTAAAAAGTAAGTTATAAGCGAAATGTGGTGGGCATCATATGTTAATGTTTTTTGTAAGGTCCCGGGTACTAAAAATTGTCTCATACTGTTATGGGGGTTGCACAGTGGACCTCTCTGGCCCATGGACTATATACAATGCTCAGAAACCAATGTTTAACCCAAAATAAATGAATCATTACTAGTACTAATAATCAATATTTAAGCGAATTATGAAGATCTTTCCTCTTTATGAAGATCAAGATGTCGAGTTCTTTCAAAGACAGTTCAACAAAGTTAAACAATGATGAATTTCCAGTGTGGCTTCAGAATTTCTTGAGAAAAGACATAGGAAAGGATGAATTGTTGACTCTGTACAATCAATGCGACTACTATGAAAAGGTGAGTTATTCGAGTACTTTTCGTTTCTTTTAAAACACCTTACAAAAGGCATACATTTATTTGTCATGGTAAAGGTATAATGTAATAGAAAAGATATAGCATTGTTAACCAGTTAGAGAAAGAGAGTTTGTGTTATTGTCAACCAACTCATAATCTTTACCAGGACTTAAAGACTAGGATTACGATTTGAACCCATAAATTCAAATATGAAAACTGGCTATTCATCCACTGCTAGAAAATCAGGTCTACCGTTTTAAATAGGTTGTAGCATTCATTTGAGCTTTTTTTCAGGGCTCTGTTGGAAAAATGTCTTGTACAATTTTGTATCCAAACCTTTTCATCAAGATTCTTATCCACCCACAACCTGAATATTTGCATGTTTTTTTGGCACCAGGGTATATATTTTGTGGTGTTCACAATTGCTATAATTAAGAAAAAGCACAACTAAAATAAACACCTGTTCAGTTTGTAGTGCTGACATACAAACCAGCCACATTAGATCAGGAAATACACTGCTTGTTCTATGTACAAGACAACAAAAGAGACAATTTAAGGAGCCACAGGCCCATTGACCATACTTACCTAAAGACTGCTTTTGGATGTGTGAAGTTATTCCTAATAGGAATGAACTTATGTAACCCTCCCTGTACTTTAGGTGACCTAAACGTGACCCAAATGTAACATAATCTTAAAATGTGTATGTTTACTGACCCATTCCTACTGAAACCTTATTAGGATATTGATGTCATTTTACTAGGGACTAAGGTGTGACCACAAGAATATCTTGTCAGAATGACTGTGTGGTGATCAATAGAAGATCTTGTGAGCTCCACTTATGTTTTAATGAACAGAAGATCTCATGAGTTCAAGAAGATTTCATGATCATGACTTAATTATTAAATAATGATCACCAAATAATGTGATCATTTCAGGTTATAGATGATCTCATTATCACTACATTATCTAGTGATCACTTGTTGTTTGTTGTTATCACTTTATTATCTGGTGCCCCCAACATTATGGTGAGCACGACATTAATAATATAATAATATAACTTTATTTCAGACATAATATATTACAGTATATTAGTCAATAGAAACATAAGTGTACAACATAGAGTGGTAGTAAGGAAGAACAAGATTTGTGTAATTAGTTCATATAAATATAAATATGAAAAAAACCATGTACTAATAGAGAAAAAAAGGTACATTTATCTGTTGATCACATGGGACTGTTGTCCACTACATATATACATATTTGTTCCATATTTTATGGATAGTAGAGAGTTTTACAGCACAGCTTGTTAAATATGACACCATAAGAGCATTATCACTTGTATTTATTCTTTGTAGCAAACTGTAGCAGGATATTTGACGAATTTCTGGCAAAGAGCAAATATTTTTACTTACAAACATGTTGGAAGCACTGCAGTACATTAGTTGCTTAAACAACATTCTAAATATGTTATTGTAAGAAACAACAAATTTTCTGTAGGTAGTGTTTGAGTAGTTACTCCAAAGTGACATAGTATACATAAAATACATGTAAGTTTTAAAAAGAACACCTTAATTTCTGAGGAGCTATCTGAAAACTTATTGCATAACATGTTTCCTTTAGCATAGTTAGCTTGAACCTGTCTTAACATGTCCTTGTCATCTACCAGATTGCTAGTAATGTAATGTCCTAAGTATTTGTATGTGTCAACTAAAGATAATGCTTTATCATTAATGTATATGTCAGGAAGTTGAATCTTACAGTGACAGTCAAATTTACTTAAGGCTGTCATGTATATAGTTTTATTTTCATTGAATCTAAGATCTAGCTTATTACCCTCATACACACAACAATTTATCAGTTCTTGTAAGCCTTTAGCTGAAGGGCAGAACAAAACAATATCATCAGCATACATAAGATGATTAATGCACATTCCTTTGAAAGAGCAGCCTATAATTTTACTGTTTAACTTTTTGTATATTTCATTCACATAAATATTCAAGAATAGGGGAGAAAGTATTCCACCCTGTCTAACACCATTTATTGTCATGAAAGAATCAAACTTAACTGAGCCCCATTGAACGCACACTTCACTATGAGAGAACCAGAAGACCAGAATTTGTAAGATGTAAAGAGGTATACCCTTTTTGTGTAGAATGTGTATCAATGTACCATGGTTCACTCTGTCAAAAGCTTTGGAGGCATCCATAAAAGCAATGAAAGATCCGTGCTTATGCATAAAATTCAATATTTACTTCAGAAGAAAAATACACAATTCTGTCGAATGGCCTTGTTTAAATCCGAATTGATTAGGTGTAGTATAAAGTTTATCCTGGAGTCTTTTGAGTAAGATAATTTCAAATATTTTTGATGCTGTAGAGTTGAGTCAAATTGGTCTGTAGTTACTTTTGGCAGATATATCACCAGATCTGTCCTTGACAATAGGTACAATCACACTTTTTATCATGGAAGAGGGAATAAAGTTGTGGCTAAACAGTGAGGTGAATAGTAATGATAAACATATATTAACTCTATTACTGCTATATTTATAATGCTCTGTTGTTAATTTATCAAGTCCAGGGGACTTTCCTAGAGGTAGATCCTTGATAGCTGTTTCTACTTCATCCCATGTAACAGGGACTATATCTTTATGACTGAACTCATCAAAGATATTAGGATTATAGTCAGTTGGAGGGACATTGTTAAAGATTGACTTAAAATGGGTCTTCCACATGTTCATAATATTAACATTTCCACAAGTATTGTCTTATGAATTAGGCAGGGGAATTTTACTGGTTGAAAGCTTCTTCACATTGTTCCAAAAGCTCTTACTGGATCCTTCATTTAACAGTGTTTTAGCCATGTTGTCAGCTCTACTTTGCGTCTCAAGTTTCTTGCAAGTTCTTAAACAATACTTGTATACGGATCTTGTTCTACTCATGAGAGCAGCTACAGGACCATTTCTGGGACATCCAAATTGATGCCAGAGGTGGAAAGCCTCTCTAGCAGCATCATGACTGCTTCTAACATATTTATTCCAGCCAGGGATTATCTTGTGAGACATTTGTGTGTAATGTTGATGTTCAAGAAGGCGTTCAAATATATCCATAAGGGAAAGATTAAGATTGATATAATATGTTTCTAATTCAGCAACATGATCAACATTGTTGCACTTTATATTTTTACATCTTGTAGCATCAAGTGGTAAATGTAAACTACTGAGACATGTATCTGTTTCCTTGGTGTAATTGTTGATTGATAACAATGAACACTTATCCCAGTTTAATCTTGGCAAATTTCTAGGGTGTTCTATAGGATTAGAGTGTGTTTAAATATCAACTTGTATTTTAAATTGTAATGGTTTGTGATCTGAAGAAACATAACTGTAGAGAATGTTCAATTCAATAATGAGTGGTTTTGTGGTCAAAGAGCATATGCAATGGTCTATCCATGATGTTGTGTTCCAGGCAGTGCTTAGGTAAGTAAAGCTTCCAGTGGGTAGCATTTCTTTATCTAGAAAGCATAAACGATTCTCCACAATAAAGCTGTCAAGGAAAACTGAGAAAGATGAGTTTCTGTGGTGGTCAGTGTTGAAATCACCAGTCACAATTATATGCACTGAAGGTAGACTTTTTATGTAGCTATCTAATATTCCAAGGCAGTTTAGAAATTTATCCTCATTATGCATACTGTCACAGGGTAAGTATACACATAATATGTAGATAGTCATGTCAGTTGTTTTGATGCTAACTCCTGTGAACCAGGTGTGGTTTGTTTTCACCTTTTGGATGTATTGTGACAATGATTTTCTCCTTAAAATACCAACTCCACCAAATTTTCTTTCTTTCAGTATACCTGCTGAGGGATCTACTGGTGAGACACCATGTCCCAGGAAGTGTGGGTGAAATGAGCTTAAATGAGAGAGTTCATTCTTGTCTAATCATAATTCTTGAAGAAGCACAACATCATACTTACTGCAAAGGTCATTCAGGTCATGGGCTGAACTAGAAAAACCTTTACAATTGAATGATATAACTGATATAGTATCCATGGTTTATGACTGTTTAGTTGCGATAGGAATCCTGGCATGGAAGAATCGCCGTACTAAGAGTCCATCTGGCCAGTTCTCTGGATCAAGTACATTAGTATCTTGGTCAATCCTAAGATCAGTTTTAAATAAGGCATGGTCTGGGTGGCGGCTTTGTAGTTTCTCACATAATATTTCATTCACTTTAAGACTTTTCTTCACAAAAGAAGACACATCTTCACAGGTTGAGTTAGGGGACAATTGTGAAACAAACAAACTAATGTGTCTTTTTCGCACAACATTCAGGGTACCATCAGTAGTTTTTGTAACACCAATGACAGCTTTTCTTTTGCTTTTGAATGAGCTGAAATCCATCTTTATCCACTGTGGGACGATGTGCAGGAAGTGTATCACTGTCCATTTTAGAAGACTTAATTGTAGTAGGGATTGTACAGGAAGTCAAAGGGTTCTTAATGCCTGTGTTTTGATAGGCGGGAGCCAGTGGGTAAAGTGTAGGTTTGGTCTTTTATAAAGACACTGATCCCAACGCATCTTTGTAGGTAGGCTTTGAAGTAATATGTGAAGACTGATTTGGAGAAGCTGAAAGGCGGTTTGTTATCAGTTTGTCATTTACTTGTTGTGATAAGGCACTGATATCATACACATCTGGATCCAGGGGTGGTAATCTAGCAAGATTAGCAGAAACAAAGATAGGAAGATGCTGAGGTGGAATCGGGCTCATCAAGTTGTATATATATAAGGTGTTATGAGAACATTTACCTGAGCCAGATCTCTTTATGTTTTCCATTGGAGGGGAAACAAGATGAGCACATTTATCATAAAGTATGTCTTTTGCAGTTCTAATTTCAAGGTTTGAGTAAAAGTCTAATTGTCTTGTTCAGAATGTCCTGGGGTAACACATCCATTTTATTATGCACAAAACACAATAGTTTACTCAATACAACTTTAGTAGACTTCTGTTTTGCAATCACAATGTGGTCATTTCTTTGTTCAGTGGTGCAATTATTATTTTCACCAATGCATTTGTCAGAACATGCTGAACCTTCATTGATTATATTTTGATCTTTAGCAATGTCATTGAAAGTGTCAATCAGCTGAGTAGAAGTTTTATGAGTTACCGTCTGATCTATGGACTTTGTTTTGTCCTGAGGGAAGTGTTCATTATTACAATAATCACATAAGTCCATGTCACCCTGTCTCAGTTTAACTAAAACTCCTTTCCTATTGAAAGGGCACTGTCCATCTGGGGGCCCCCAGCAGGCTGGCATTATTTAGTTTTAGTTGTTCACAGTGTAAACATTATATCCCACAAACAAACTTGTCTTTGAATAAATCTGTCACTTTATGCTGAGGAAAATGTTACAGAATCAGCAAGCCATCCCATAATTTTGTTAAGATGCTTTAACTTATATTATCCAGAATAACAAAGTAACAGTGTACTGTATGTATGTAGCTGTTAACTATTGCTAATCCACACAAGATAAGTGTTAATATGACATAATTTTTACTATTATTATCCTTTTTAAACTGTGTTTTAAAAGCCTTTTTCTGAGAGCTGATTATACACCTTCTATCCACTCTTCTATCCACTTATGATCCTCATGAAACTAACTCATGAAAAAATAAGTTATGATTAGCACATTACCTGACAGTGATCACATCATCTGCTTAGCAGAAGATGTACAAAATGCTTTTCATTCTCACATGATGTTCTTGTCATCATGAATTGGTACATCCCAAAATAAGTATTATAGCATCCTATCGACAACCACTTGGCAATCTTCCACTGTGGCCTTGTGAGTAACACTCACCTAGGAACACAGAGAACATGAGTTCAAACCTAGAAAAAACAAGATACATAGTTGCTTGGATGACGACTTAAAATGGTTGTCCTCTGACATTGGGTCCTATCCCCAGTGACAGGTTAAAGAACTCAAGGACATTGATGTGGCTTGTAGCTTGAGGTTGATCTTTATGTGACGAAAGGCCTTGGCGGGTATTGTTTTTTCAATGATCCAATATTAAACTGTGTGAATTATGCTAAATTCTGGGTTTACAAGTTCCTCATTGCCATTTTAGTATATACATATTACCTTAATAATTAGCTCTCTACAATTCTGGTTTAATATGCTTCATATATCCTGAATTATTCAAATATCTCTCTTATACCCCATAATTGCCCACATTCTCTGTTATCATGGTAACATTTCTGCAACCCCTTTGTTGATGTAATTCACATCCCCCGTTATCACAAGATATGTCCCAGTGATTATTTTATGGTTCTATGTCCCACTGATTATTTTTATGGGTTTTATGTTGAATACCTACTTGTGATGTTTTTAACTCTGGCTTTTGACTGATTGTAAGTATGGGTATGCAATTATGCTGTTATTGTTGGTTAACTCTTTGGCTTTTGTGATTTTTTTTTCTTGTTACAGTTCATTTTCATATAGTTCTTGTTTTCTTTTTGCTTGGATCTAGGAGTGTGTTCTTGGCCATGTTAGTTGTAAAAGCCATTCTAGTGATATGTTTCCTGTGTGTTGGTTTCTCATGAAACTGGCTAAATGCTGACAAGAGTCAGAATTGTGAAAAGGTTGACAGGAGTATCCCATCTATTTTTTGGCTCCCTGTTTTGGTGCGTAAATATTGTTACCTTGGCAATACAAAACAGGTTCCTCCACAATTGAAACTAAAAAAACCCTACTATTACTCCTTTTATTGTGTGGCAATGTTGCTTTAAACCCTGGCCTGACCATTTTGGATTTGTCAATTGTAGATCCATTCACGATAAAGGCCCTCTCCTGCATGACCTCATAAAATGCAGTGATTTGGATATCCTGGATCTGGTTGAGACTCATATTAGACCAAACAATACTTACGGTCTCCTGAATTCTCTCACACCAGCTAATTACAACTACATCCAAAAAACAGGGTGTACTGGTTTGGAAGGTGGTGTTGGCTCTTTGTGTAGAAAAACTTTTTGTCCCAGTATTGTCTCTTCACCAGTTTTTAGATCATTTGAAATCATCATACTATCTTTCAGTTCAGACTACAATAGCTTTGTTGCTGCTTCTGTTTATCATCCTCCAGGTTCATGTACTACTCAGTTTCTGGGAGATTTTCTGGCTCTTTTCGGCTTTCTATCTTCAACTGGTTCCAAATTCATCATTTGTGGTGACATAAATGTTCATCTGGATGTTGAGTGTGGTGATAAGGCCAGGTTTAAAGACATCCTTCGGTGTTGCGATTTGGATCAAAGTGTCAGTGGCCAACTCATATACTGGGTCATACTCTGGACGTTTTGATATCTCCTTGTGATTCTGATTTTGTTAAAGTAATGTTAGTGTTGGAGATTTCATATCCAACCATGCTGCTATAAGATATAAACTTAATTTCTCCCATGCATCAACCAGTATTGAAAATGGGTCTCTTATCGTCGATATCACAGGATCAATATTGACCAGTTCCACAATGACCTTAATAATATACTGTTTGTAACGGCCCCTGAAGGAACTGCTGCAGAACTGTATGATCAATACATGGTTGGTGTAACCCAGGTACTTAACAAGCATGCTTCTATCATTTCATACAAGGCAAATGTCTGATTCATACCACATGACTTGCTCTCTAAGGCGGCATTTTGAACAAATGTGGAGAAAACATAACACACAGTTGAATAGGTCAAGGCTCCGCAAGCAAATTGCCTAGTGCAATTGACTGGCCAATAAAGACAAAGGTTCTACTATACTAATTTTATAAATGCAAACAGTGATGACTCCAAGAAGCTATGGCAGTCATTAAGGATGGTATTGCATCACACCTCTGATGCTGTTCTACCTGCTCATAGCTCAGACAAAAGCCTTGCTGACATGTTTGCTTCTTTTTTTCCAATAAAATAAGCAAATTCAGGTACACATTTACTACTACTGGCTCTTTCAATGATGCATCTGATTCAGTGCCTCCTGCTTTCAATACCTTTATGCTTGCTACTGAAGATGAGATCCATAAGTGTATCAGTGAATCCCCTGCTAAATCTTGCTCACTGGGCCCTATACAAACATTCCTCCTCAAGGATTGTGTTGATAGCCTCCTCCCATCTATTACCAAGTTGGTAAATTATTCTTTCATTGAAGGCTCTTTCCCAAATGCTTTCAAAAAGGCAGTTGTCACCCCCTTATAAAAAAAGAAAACACCTTCTCTTCCCAGAAATAACCTTAAGAATTATCACCCAGTATCTGATCTTTGTTTTCTATCAAAGTTGGTGGAGAGAGTCGTTGCGAAGCAACTAATGTCACACATCAATAACAACAAACTGGACAATCCTCATCAGTCAGCATCCTCTTAATCCAGGACATTCCACAGAAACTGTTTTATTGTCAATAAAAATGAACTCCATCTCTCTCTGGCTTCAGGATGTGCAAAGATGGATGTCTCTTAGCAAACTCAAGCTCAACCCTAAAAAACTGAATTATTGTCTTTGTTTCTAAGACTCAACATCAGAAGATTTCCTCCCACTTTCCTGTCAGTATTCTTGGTAGCCTTCTTTATCCGGTTGATTCTGTCAGAAATCTAGGTGTGTGGTTCGATGCAGATTTTTCCTTCAATAAACAGTCAAGATAACTTGCAAAGTGTGCTTTCTTCAGATGCATGACCTTCATAGAATAAGACAGTATCTTACTCCCGAAGTGGCAGTCCTTGCTGCAAATGCCTTGGTTAGTTGTCATCTGGGCTATTGAAACTCTCTGTTTAGAGGTGTATTCAGAACACCCTTGCTCATATTGTTACAAATCATAGAAAGTATGCTCATGTTACACACTCATGAACTCCCTCAAGATGTGTGCAGTGCAACATCAGTTGCCTTTCTTCAGAAAGCTCAAAACTTACCTGTTTACAAAAGCCTATCCACCATAGCCTCCACCGTCACCCCTGTGTCTCCTTGGTATGACCTGGCTATGTCCTTTGATTAACGTTAACTGCCTTGCTTTATGTTCAGATGCGCCTTAGAACCCATCAGTGGTGGTGATTAAACGCTATAAAATTCCACATTACATTACATTATGGTGATAAATGGTCCTTGAGCCTCTGTCTTTAAGTTAGGTGAATGTCAGTAACTTGATAGTTGGGCTGTACTTGTTCCGTCAGATGGGTCAAATAACCATTTGAGTCCTGTAGTTCATAGAGATATTGAGTATAGAGTATAAATATATGATACAATACAACCATGGCCTCCGAAACTTCACAAATATTACCAAGTATTTATGAAGTGTACGTAAATTAATCAGTTGCAAATAACAGTTTACACATGTTCAATGTGTGACACATTATGTGTAATAAAACAATGCTCCACAGTTATGGCAGTTATCATGGTAATCACCCTGTTGTCCTGACTTGTAGAACTCAAATAAAGATGCTTACCATGGTCCAGAGTATGCAGCCAAGTTTGTGAAGAAATATGCATTTGACAAGATGGACTGTAAAATACTGGACATTGGTGCAGGTTCTGGGCTGGTGGGAAATGAGGTGTGTTTTGAATGACATCAGGGCTATAATTATTACTTAAGCTTTAGAATATCTTAAATACTAGTGTTTTGTATTTGGAAGCAAACATAGCATTTTCATTTTGGACTCAGATTTGTAAAAAAAAACTTAACACAACATGAAGTCACACTGTTGTCATAATCAATAATAGATGAGTTTTTAGGGGTCTGAATATAATTTTGGCCGACTGCTAGTACTGGATCTATTACAGAATGAATACTTAGTTTCCAAGTTCATTCAATCTCAATTTTTTAATAATTTCAGTGTTATATTGCTCAGTAATGCTGATAAAACAACTGATATGTTATTTACTTAACATTAATTTACATCTAGAGTTTTGAATGTGTGAAAAATTAAATTGTGACATATCTGAAATACAAATAATTTGCTTTGAATTGAATGTATAATATGGTGACACATTTAAAATACAGATAAAGTTTTTTTGATTAACTGCTGCAAACAAGATTCTACGTGGAAACTGCCAAGGTGCAATTTGTATTGCTGTGTATGGTATCCTATTAATTATCACATCACCATTGATACCTTACTGGAACTAGACACACCATTGATACCTTACTGGAACTAGACACACCATTTATTCCTTACTGGAACTAGACACACCATTGATACCTTGCTTGAACTAGACACACCACTGATACCTTACTGGAACTAGACGCACCAAAGCTACATAATGCAAGATGCAAAGCAGTTGGAACTGCTTTGATAGACCATGGCGATTTGCTCTGAAGACAAAATGATACCAGTCAATATGAATTGAAGTTTTTGTTTCATATTGTAAGCTTAAAGCACAGACCTCAAATTAAAATGAACAGATGTTTTATATAGCTTATGTTTCTGAAAATAATTCAAATTTCAATCTTATCACATCTGATTGGCTTACAGGCCTTTACAACAGAACACCACTGAATTTCTGGTATATTTGATATATTGTATGTTTAACTGGTAATGCAATTTCGTTGAAGTTGCACAAATTAGGTTTCACAAATCTGCACGCACTGGAGCCAGCTGAGAGATTTTTTGAAATGTCACCACATAAACATGTCTACAAGAGCCACATACCTTTGATGTTTGGACGAGGTTCTGCTATTGCTTTGAAAACAAGTAAGTATAACAAATACTCAACATTGATTAACTTGCATCAATAGTTTCAAAAACAGCAATGAAACATACTAAAATAAATACTTACATGAAGCTTAAAAATCCTGGATCCAGAATTTGCTTTCACTTAACCTCAAAATTAAACCAGGGACCAGTTTCACAACAGGTCTTAGACTTAGCATTGTCTTAGACTATGTCAGGGACTTAAAGCTGAGCTTTTTGCTAACTTAAGTCTTTCACTTAAATGTTTTCAGCTATATCTCTGGATTCATACTTATTCTTTCTGTCTTTATCACTCTAGCACCTCAGAGTCTGCCATATGATGGAGATTAGGCACCATAAAGGTACTCATTACATAACATTACAAGCTCAGATAACTATTGTGCATTTAATATAGATTTGGTATGAAAAATCTTTCCATGGGGGCAAGATTTCTCTAAGAAAGAATATACAACAGAAAAACTTCCAAAATGACTTAAGCAAGAGATTACATCACAAACAAGAGGACTTGGAGAGCACATACCTCTATATACTCCTCCTATATTGTTGTACAATGATAAAAATTGATCAAGACAGGATCTGGATTATCATCTGTTCCTTTCAAAACATCGACATTTTGAAAATCTTTCGAATTAAGTTATTAACAAAGACATGCTGCCAAAAAATAATCTTCTTGACAGAAGTAATAAAGATGACAACATAATATGGGTGTGACACTTGTTACCAGTTGCCTTTAAGTTGCAACAGGAAAAGACAAAAAGTTTGACTTAACAAATTTATTTAACAATTAAAATAAAAGATTACAGTCAGCTGGTATGCTCTCAACAGTACATACAACGATACAATAATGAAACCACTCTGACCTGACTAATGTAACGGACAGTTAAGTTTATCCACTGTATCCAGCAGTCTGTCCCGTGATCAGTTCTATGATCTGTCCTGTGGTCTGTCCAATGTTCACTAACACACAGATGACTGTATCCTGAGATCTGTTCAATGTTCCATAACACAAAATGTCCTTGTCCTGCTATAAGTTTTACATCCATTCACACAGAATGTCTGTCTAGAGATATTCAGAGAGTGTGCACAACTGTACTCTCTGCTCCAACATATGGACAATGTCCCAAAGTGCAGTAAATCCACTCTCCCCAATATCCAAAAATATCCAAGTACAGTAAATCTATCCACACAATGTAACCAGTTCACCCCAGTAATAATTCAATCACAAAGTATAAAGTACACCAGTAGTATATATCGAGTTCATAGTACAATGTAGCTCTAAGACACAGCCTTCTATATAGCCAGAAGTACTATCTTCACTTGTGGTCAGGTGTACAGTCCTTATACATGGTTATAGCAAGGGTCAGAAGCTTAGAGAAGCTTATAGGATGCTATAGAAGTAACTTGAAAGCAACACCTGTCACCTGATTCACCAAGGAAGTTCTAGAGACTACTAGTAATTAGGTTTCCCCAAATTTACTTATATAATCACTGAGGTTATAAGAAAACTTTCTCCAGTCTATAAATAGATCAGTACTACATAACACATAAAATGAATCAATCACACAATTACCTAATATGGCAATATATAGACATAAAGCTTAGATTAAACAATGCACTTATATATTGCTCATACATGTAACACCTCCCCCCTTCCAGAAAAATTTTGGAGGCCAAGAGAGTTACAAAATTTAAAAAAAATATACGTATACACAGGTAATAACCTTTTAAAGCATATTTATCTAAATACAAATATCTAAATTTATCTAAATAGAAATATCATACAATATCATGTGTAACTTTTACAAACTTACCGGTACTAATCACAAACATACAAATTGTACTTTAAACACAATTTTTGGATAGAGAAATCTGCATAGATGCTCTATATTACTCTTGATAAGTCCTGTTTATACATTGAATTCTTGTCGTTAACAGTGTTTTAATCAACAGCCATGAAAAGCTATGTTATACCTCTTTTGAAGCCTTACCATACTCACTTCACACATGAGTTAAGTGTAAGCTATCACTGTTTCTAATAGTGAAATGGAGAGTTACTACTCTTTGTGTCGCTAGGTATGACCCTAGATTTCTGGCCTGCAATGTGTTTCTTTGGCCAGGCAATGACACTGAAACTTTGCCTCCTGGATTGAAGACAAAGTTTTGTAATTTCCTATTTTTAAGCATCTTCATTTTTGACTGAGAATTTTTCAAATTTTGTTGCGCTAGCTCACAAGCTTTTTCAATGTATTCCTAAACTTTGAGACATAATCTAGCAGATTCAGGCTCTCAGTGTCCTCAGATTATACAACCTGTTGAAATAATCTAGACATAAAATTTGACCCTGAATCTGATTGGATCTCTTTTGGTAAGCCAACTAAAGTAAAGAAATTGACCAGAGCTTTTGAGATTTTGGGAGCTGTTAGGTTGGTCAAAGGTATGGCTTCTAGAAATCTGGTTGAGGTGCACATAATGGTCTAAAGGTATTGGTTTCTGGATTTTGTTTTGGCAAGGGGCCTATACAGTCAATTATCAATTTGCTAAATGGTTTCTCAAATGCTGGGATGGGTTTGAGAGGAGCTACAGGAATTTTTTGGTTTGGCTTCCCTACCATTTGACAAATGCGACAAGTCTTGCAAAATTCTGTCACACAGTGCCAAATTTGAGGCCAACAGAAATGTTTGCTTATCTTGCTGTAGGTTGTATTGATGCCAAAATGACCACCCATTGAAGACTCGTGAGCCAATTTCAATATATCATTTTGGTACACTTTTGGCACAACAATCTGGTGTACTACTGACCATTCCTTAGATGCAGGGATATTTGGTGGCCTCCACTTTCGCATAAGCACACCATTTCTGACACAATAGCCTACAGGGACCTTATCTAGCTCTACTGGTTCCAAGACTAACTTGAATAGAGGAGCTACTTCAGGGTCATTTTCCTGCTCTGAAATCAATTTTGATTTTGAAAGTGATACATCTTGACAATCAATTAAGTCTTGTTTTTCAGAATCTACCCTAGCCTTGGGATTAGTATTACTATGATTTTGCACATCATGGTCATGGTTGCTCAAGAATGTATCAGACAAATCAACTAAGACATCTGTAGATTGTTTCTAATCTATTGGTTCTTCTTGGACTTTTTTTCAGCCATAGCTTGAGTCACAGCACAAGAGGGAAAAATACCAGGAATAATCTCTTCTAATTTCTCAGTGGTAACCAAAGTGATTGGCTTAGAAGTAATCTTAGGATCAGCAACCACTTTTCCACCTGCTAGATTATTTCCCAATAAAAAAGATACCCTTTTAATGGGTAAAGTGGGCCTGGTACCCATGGCAACAGAACCAGTAACTAAATCTGATACTAAGTTGACCTTATGTAAGGGAACATTCAAATATCATCCTTTAATACCTTGAGCAATAACACTCTCACCAGTAAATGTGCTTACACTCAAAGGCAAAACACCTTCTAATAGTAAGGACTGAGTAGCTCCAGTGTATCTTAAGGTCTTAATGGGAACCTGCCTGGAACTACTTTCTAAGGATACAAAACCCTCAGATACAAATGGTTTAAACTCTTCCCTAATGATCTCAGACTTGTCTAAACCAATACTAGATTCTGCCCTATTGGGATTCAAATGTCAGTTAGGCTTGCTAGAGAAAAAGACTTTGGGCATTGCCTGTTTTTCTCGTCTTTTCTTTAAGAACCAACAGTCAGACTTAACTTGCCCAGGTTTTTTACAATAATGGCACACAGGAGCAAAAGATCTGGATTTCCTATCCTTACTCATAGTCTGATTTGAAGTTTGACCCTTATCTGAACTCTTTTCTGGGGCTAGATTTTCAGATTTCCTGCCTACTTCAGGATAAGACTTTTTAGTGGAACCAAAGGATCTACTCTTGTTAAAAGTGGACTTGTGAGTCAATGCATAGTCATCAGCATAAGCTGCTGCTTTTGCTAAATTTTCAACTTTCTGTTCATCTAGATAGGTTTTAATGTCATCATGAACATACCTTTTGAACTCTTCAATCAAAATAACTTGCCTTAGTTTTTCAAAGTCTGTACCTACTTCCCTGGAATTACACCATCTGTCAAAGTACACTTTTTTCTCATTGGCAAATGAGTTAATGTTTGGATTGGTTTAGCATATTATCAGTAATTTTGGCACTGGAGATTATGCTTATAATCCTCTCTCTTAATAGATTTCTTGCTCCACCAATACTTAGTTCCCCACATAGTATAAATTATGTGAGTGTTGCCTTCTCCGAACAAGTGGTTTGGTTGGCTAGGTGTCTCTTCAGAACACCTGATGCCGTGGCTGCTTATTAAAGCAGTTGTAGAGAGTGACCACTTGGCATAGTTTTGGATATTATGATGTCCCTGTAAGTGTGATAAAGGTGGTGGGCTTTGCGCCCAAGTGTCAATGACAGTAGTCTGACCAGCATAAGCAGACAAAAATGGTGCCTTCAGGAAAAACTGAGAAAATATGTCTCATGCTAGTCAGAGGTAAATGCCTGATATATGATTTTATGATTGCATATATTTCGACCTTTTAAAATTGAATTGGTCTCATCAGAGGCTGAAGGTTTATATGATCTGATCCCCTAAGGCACTTTTTTTGGCTCCGGCAGCCTCCAGCAAAAATGCGCCCTGGGGCTGCCCCAGATTGCCCCAGATTATTGATTTTTATAAAAATCAATAATAATGGTATTTGGATGCTACAAAGTACATAACTGATATGTGTATATAATGTACATCACATGTTTGTGTTGATGTAGTGGTGGGGGAGTACCCCACATGAGTTTGACTTTCTTGTTGACAATAATTTCTGAACTTTTGCCTATATGCTTCTGGTACCAACTCATATGCCTTCAAAATAGCTTTGCAGCAATAAAGGCCACTGGTCTGTGGGCCATCTCAAATTTTGAGCTACTCTTTCAAAGTGTTGAAAGTACTTATTAACTTCTGTTTCATTAAAAGGTGGTACCAGTCGCACATTTTCACCCAAATTAAATTTAGTAGCTATGGACTCTTCATGAGCAATTCTACGGGCATTGAGTTCTAAAGCTCACATTTCTCTTTCATGTTTAAATGCACGCTCTTTCTTTTGAGCTTCAAGCTCTTCTTTTCCTTGTTGTGCTTAAGCTTGAAGCTACTCTTTTCACTGTTGAGCTTCAAGCTCTTCTTTTTGCTGTTGAGCTTCAAGCTTTTCTTTTCCCTAGCTTCAAATTATCTAAGTTTTAGCTCTCTTTCTATTTGTAATCACCTTAGCTCAAATTGCCCAGAAGGTTCCATTGGAACAGGCTTATACACTTCCAAACAAGTATCAGGTAAAACGTCTTCATCAACCAACCGTTCAACAATAAGCCCTTTAAGCTCATGCTGACATGTTGACCTTTTCACCTCTAGCTGTAACTCTTGTACTACTTGCATTAACAGATCTTTTTTAAAAGTTTCTAGAACTTCCATAGATGGTGACTGTACAAACTCTTTAGCAATGGCCATTTTGAGTACTGTTGACTGTAACAAATTGTCAAATCAAATAAATTTTTAAAAATGTTAATGAATTGTTGAATCAAATGGTTGGATCCCGGACGAGCCCTAAATTTTCCTGTTACGGTCACAGGCAAGCGTGGTAGCAATTATTGGTTGCCTTTAAGTTGCTACAGGAAAAGACAAAAAGTTTGACTTAACAAATTTATTTAACAATTAAAATAAAAGATTACAGTCCCTTGGTATGCTCTTAACAGTATATACAATGATACAATAATGAAACCACTCTGACCTGACCAGTGTAACTGACAGTTAAGTTTATCCACTGTATCCAGCAGTCTGTCCCGTGATTGGTCCTTTGATCTGTCCTGTGGTCTGTGCCAATGTTCACTAACACACAGATATCTGTATCCTCTGATCTGTTCAATGTTTCATAACACAAAATGTCCTTGTCCTGCTATAATTTTTATATCCAATGACACAGAATGTCTGTCTAGAGATATTCAGAGAGTTTGCACAACTGTACTCTCTACTCCAACACTATGGACAATGTCCCAAAATGCAGTAAATCCACTCTCTCCAATATCCAAAAATATCCAAAGTACAGTAAATATATCCAGACATTGTATCCAGTTCACCCCAGTAATAATTCAATCACAAAGTATAAAGTAGTACTATAAGAAGTACTATCTTCACTTGTGGTCAGGTGTACAGTCCTTATATATGGTTTATTTATTTATTTATTTTATTTCAGTTTCGTACACAGAGTACAACAATTATTTAAAAAGAAGAAACACAAAAATATGTATACAGTTATATATACAAGGAAAAATGCTGATCAATCTGTACATAAATAGTCTATCATTGAAGTTAATTCTTCATATGTGAATAATGAAATAACACTATTTTCTGTAAGTAGAAGTAAATCACAAATATTACCAGCTTTACCCATGACATTTGGAATTTGATTACCACATCTGATTAAATTTTGTCGAACAGAACTTTGCAGTAATAAGTGCTTACTTACTTTTAATAAACAAGACATATGATTTACAGTGTTACTGATTTTATACCTTGATCTATTTAAGGCAAACTTATAGCATAACTGCAGCACATTATTTTCACTATTTCCTACTTTAGCCAGAAATTTCATTGCTCTTGACATTCACTGAAACTCGATTGGTATATCTTGACAAATAGAACTTAAAAGATTACAGTGTGTAGTGTATGGCAAATTAAAAAGTTTACGTATACTTTTCCTCTATTGAGTACAAAAATATTCAACACCCTGGTCGGACAGGTCCCACAGAACTGAACCATAAAGTGGCATACAGTAGGTTTTAAATAACCTGTATTTTAATTGACACTTTAAGTTTCCAAAGATTGACATCAATGAATTAAATGCAACACAAAAATTATTACACACATGTTTAACATCTTTGTTGTCCAGTTTAGGACCAATACAATGCCCAAGATGATTAGCTACTGACTGAGACTTTATGTACATACCATTATGATAAAAACCATGTATAGGATCATCCTTTGTGTACACTAAAAACTGATATTTTTTAACATTAAACACAATATCATACTCAACACCAAAAGTATCCGCAATCTGTAGCATTGACTTTAAGGCAGAGAGTGTTGGGCTTAACAGTGTCAAATCATCTGCATAGACTAGGGCACCAACGAACATATTCCCTATATGACAACCAATGTCTCAGTCTTTTGAACAAATCATTAAAGTAAGTAATAAATAAGATGGGTGATAAAACACCCTCTTGTTTTACACCATTGAGTACATTAAATGTGTCTGAAAAATAGCTTCCCCATTTAATTCTCATACATTGATTTGTGTATAAATTTATCAACACCCTTATAACAGATGGACATAACCCTTTATCAATCAATATGGAAAAAGGCTTTATATAATTTATTCAGTCAAACACTTTACTGCAATCTAACATGAGAACATAAATGGTAGACTTGTTATTTATATAATAGTGTACTATTTCATTTAAATCAAACGTACATTGTTTTGTGGAATGGTTGGCTTTAAACCCAAATTGAAGCTCATCTGTAGCAAATATGTGTGCGTTTTGTTTTATTACATCCAACATTTTCCCAATAATACTACTTAGAGCTATCCCTATAGTTGTCAGAGGAACTCAAACACTGATTATTTTTTGGAATGGGTATTATTGTAGACAAAGGCATGTCTCCAGGAATATAATTAAATTTCATGATAAGATTAAAAAGTAAACACAGATAAACAAACAATTTTCTTGGACCATTAATAATATGAGATGAGTCACGACCTGTATTTCCATCACTTTTACCATGTTTTAATTGCTTTATACTATAACAGATGTCAGTGACACTTATACAGTGTTTGTTATAACAGCTACCTTGTATACAGTTATAAAGCACACTTTCCTGTGTTTTTTCCTTAATATGTGACATTTACACTTTATCATATGATACACTTGAGAACAAATTTTTATACTTTTCAGAGAACAAATTAGCTATATTTGATTCCCCACTGACAACATCAACTGATAGTGGTAAATTATTATTTTTACCTTTTATTTTCTTAATTTCAGCCCAAAAGCTGTGTACTTTTTATTAGCCATATAATCACCCAATTTCTCAGTTAGTATTGAATCAGAATTTTTCTTAACATATCTTAAACAGTAGTGGTACTCTGTTCTGGTTTTGTTTCTGATAAATTGAAGGTAATCACTTTGTGGCCTGCCATTTTCCTTCCAGGTATTATGCCACATAAGGGATCATTTTCTGTATGGTTCTACATATTCTTTCCACCCTGGTACATTTTTCCTTTTAGAAGAGATCCCTTTCTGTGGAATTGACAATAACCCAGATAAGCAACTATTAACAATGTCTTCATAAAATTGCTGAATTTTTACACTACTCGATTCATCCTGATAATACTGAGACTTAATTACTTCCCAGGGAATGCTAATATCACTTAACAATTTCTCATTTTATTTACATATACAACAGGGATGTTTAGTATCACTTTTACTGGATTATGATCTGATAAATTATCACCCTCATCAAAAACTATACATTCAACTAACTCTCCTTAGCTACAGCTACACAGGAAATAATCAATGACTGATGTGCACCTAGTACTTTTGCTTTTGAAAGTATATATATTATCAGATGAATTTGAATTTATGCTACATGAAAAATTATATGCAAACATAAATTTTTTTATAGATTCTTGACAAACACCAGGTCTCCTAACATCAACATTAAAATCACCACC
This sequence comes from Sabellastarte sp. h YS-2021, assembly GCA_964017235.1. Classification (NCBI taxonomy): domain Eukaryota; kingdom Metazoa; phylum Annelida; class Polychaeta; order Sabellida; family Sabellidae; genus Sabellastarte; species Sabellastarte sp. h YS-2021. Next base: position 96,603,614 of record OZ024936.1, on the reverse strand, counting down.
AACAATACAATAGCTAGGGTCTATTGAAAAATAAACTGATGTTAGTTCACTTACAATGTGATTATATTCATAAATGTTATCACAGTTATTAAATCCTGTAGGCATATAAACGCAGCAGAGAAGAACAGTAGCATTTCCCACAGCAAACTGAACAGCACATATTCTATTACTGGGTGTTGTAACTTTACAAACATTATATGCCAAGCTATTCTTCCAGATAATGGCACACCCACCATAAGGCCTACCACAAGTTATTTTTTTTCCTGACATACCAGATACTATATGACAACAACTATGATTGAGTTTAGATTGATATGAATTAAACTGACTTTCATATAGCCAATGTTCTTGAATAAATATAAAATCATGTTTGACTAATAGCTTATTGATGTATTCAGTTCTGCCAAGGCCACTTCCTTGACTGTTGTAAGACACTATTGACAACTTAGTATCCACAGTTTATGTTTTGTTGTCCTTGCCTTTAGGCATATAAAATCATCTGACTCTTATTCCCTCTGGCCACATCTGATTGTCAAATAATCTTTTAAACTGAGACAAGGGAACAGAGAGTTTAAATGACTTGAATTTTGAATCCTCCTTCGAGACACACACTAAAGAACACACTGTGATTCCAGCTTCCTGAATAAATATTTTCAAGCCTTCTGTTTCAGTTTGTCTATCAACTCTGTAAATAAACAATTGTCTCTCTGGTTCAGGTGCACCTCTAACTCTGTGATCACTGTGCTTGGTTCCCACACCTGTCACTGCTTTTGCCTTTCTGCTGTTCAAATGGAGCTGTTGTTTTAAAACATAATTAGGCAACTTAAACCCATCATTATCAGTTTGATCACCATGTCCATAAATTGATCTATCACTCTTAGCATCTAAGGATAAGGTGCTTTCTCCATGCACATCAGTCTGTTCTTTTAGAGATCTATTGAACAAACTTCCAAAGTAAATATTTGATTCACTTTGATTGTTACTTTCTGAGCTTGACACTGGTTGACTTGAGCTTTTGGTCTGCTGAAGAGCTGCCTGGGAATTTACGGACTTGAGCTTTGGTTTAGCACCTTCTCCTTGGAAAAAAGTTTTGTGAGCTGGATTAGAGACTGCATCACTTGCATGCAGTTGAAGGTTTGACTTAAGGACTGATGAATATCTTGAAGAATAATCAAGTTTATCTTTAAGTTCTAAGTTACGTGCAACACAACTGTCTAGTGCATCTTGCATATCAAGCATCTTCTTTTCAACTCTACTCAAGTGGTCACAAATGGAAATGTCACATAACTCCTCTGGGTGTGTAAGGGGGATTAATCCTAAAGATAAAGAGTCTAATAATATCAATGGAACTTGTTCCATTCTATCAAGAACAGCAAAAGCCTGCAGTATATCCAACACATTGGCTTCAGATTCAGAACTATTAGGAGTATTCCTTCTTTTACTTTTCTCACCAAGTAGAGAACTGCCGCAGTGCTTCCACAATGCATCCTTTAATTCTGCTATCTGTGCAGATGAGAAGTGACTTAAAACTGCCATTTTAATTTTTTTCTTGTGTTCCACTTTGCAGGGAATAATGTATGTATGAGAGCACAGAGTCAATTAAATATCTGCACTCTGTAGGCTGTGGTTGACTTCTTGTTCTTGTGTCGTTATCTGAACTAGAGACTGTTTGCTTTACTGAAGTGTTTAGGTTCCCTTCAGTGGTCAGTGAACTTTCATTACACACATCCAGGTTATCAATACTAGTGTTCTTAAACTTGTTTCTAAATGAGAGGGCCTCTTTAATTAAAGTGCCAGGAACAGGGGCACCATTCACTTGCCTCCTTGTTAGCTCACAACTTTTACACAAGTCTAGTTCAGCATATTCAAAGCTTACTTCTGATCCACTAGCCTTATATGGGCAGGCTGAATCGGGTAGACCACTACAAGCTGACATAATAATCCAAATAATAAGGTCTTAAAAACAATCTAATCAAATGATAAGCTCTTCTGTGTAGCAATGTAATTCCCCACACTGGTTAAGATTGTCACATATTTCCAAATATGGTCACCATCATTTCTAATATGGTCATTCATAGAATTAAACATAGAATATCACAAAAAATAAATGTTTATAAAAGACATCTAAATCCTCCAAAAAAGTTTTTGATAAATATATTATTGGTTGCACAACACTATTGTCTCTTACTCTAAATAAGTTTTATGTCCTTCCTATCACTGTTTCCCAAAGTAAAATACAAAATCACTGGAGAGCAAGAAAAAGTCACCTCCTCCTCACACCACCTAGTGGGTTTGAAAGTTATGCACTTCAAAATACTATTGCTTTCATTAATGAGAAACAAGAACATGGTAATTGGGTTCACATTCTCAAGCCTTCTCCAATGTACATATAGTGTTGAACAGCAAGGGCCAGAAGCTTAGATAAGCTTGTAGAATAATATAGAAGTAACTTAAAAGCAACACCTGTCCCCAGATTCACCAAGGAAGTTCTAGAGACTACTCGTAATTGGGTTTCCCCAAATTTACTTATATAATCACTGAGGTGAGTAGAAAAAATTCTCCAGTCTATAAATAGATCAGTACTGCATAACACATAAAATGAATCAATCACTCAATTACCTTATATGGCAATATACAGACATAAAGGTTAGATTAAACAATGCACTTATATACTGCTCATATATGTAATACACTAAATTGATAATAGAAGATTCATTGATACACCACAAATATAAGTCTCAAGTGAGTTATATTTGATAAAACCTGTCCTAACTGTCGAAGGTAGAAATGTTCCAAAGACTGTTATAAATGTATCAGGACAAGTATCTACACCATAATGCTTCCAACATTTAAATTTTGCAACTGGAAAGTTAAGTCATACGATGAATAATGTAATATTAAAGATAATATGATAGGGGTACCGGGGGAAAATTCATCACAGTGGAACAGGGGTATAAATGTATTAATTATTTTTGCAGATGAATATGACACTGCTGTGATATCAGGGTGTTTTGTAGAAGGTCATCTTTCTTGTTCATCACTCTATGAGATGATACGTATTGTAAAGCCAGGTAATTAATATTAAATAATACACAACATCTTTGTCTTTATCTATAGCAGAAAAAAGATTATGTTATAATGAAGAGATCATTTACAGCCATGGTCGTTTTCACAATTGTCTAGTTAATTCAAAAGTTTCAGTTTTCATGGACAAAAAGTATAAAATAGGAAAACTTTCTGAATGACATTTACAAAAGTAATATTTCAAGAATGAAGCTGGCACTATAACAAGAGAGCATATTGAATTTATTCATTATAAGATTAAAAAATTACAAGGTATATTTTTCTATTGTGTAATAGATCTAATATTACTTTAATTATCGTATCCAATGGCTATGCTGAATATTACCACCTTGGTTATGCCTAGACCATGGCAGGCCACTGTATCACAAGTTCACATATGAATGTCAGAACCGTAGTTGATGGACATGAACATTTTCTGTAATATTTATAAACATGAGTTATATCACCTCTATTGTGAAAGGGGTTTCAGTACCTGACCAGGAAATACACAATTATGCAGTTATGCTTTCGTTTTTACTTTTTCTTTAAGGTGGCTACGTGGTAAATGTTATGAGAGAAAGGTATTTAACAGATGTTGAGGAGTATTGTGGGAAACTTGAGCCTTATATGGCAGAATTAGAACAGGAAGGAAGCTGGAAGCTGGTGGAGAGAGTGGTTGTAGATGATTACTCATGCAAATCCAAGGGCGTAATTCATGTGTTTCAGATATTGTAATAATACATATTTGACCTGTTGCCTAAATATATGCATCTGATGTTTGTGGGTAAATAAAAACGTGTCATTCACCACACACTCCATTGGCTTAAATACCGGGGATTACAAATATATCTTTATATTCCCTGGCGCCCATTAACATGGATAATTAAAATAACTAATCAGTAAACAACAAGAAGGGAGAAACTCTAATCATAGATGTTTATCCAAGCCCCCCCCTTGGTTTTATATTCAGCTGGTACCTCTGTGGTGACGGCCATTGCTATGCCCACAGACTCTGATTGAACTTGTGATACTGCTTATGATTGTCTCTCCTTATAGTCTTCATCAAAGAGGGGATAAAGCACTATAAAAGGCCGGTATAGAATAAAATAGAATTATCATATTTGTGAAATCCATGATGTTTTACATAAGATGACATTTAGAATTAAAAGAAATTTCCCAGATCTAGCCTATGTAATCAAAAATATTTATTTAAAGCTTCCCACACAATAATCGTTCACATTTTATAAACACATGGGAGTACATCTGCGACAAAGTGCACTGAATATATTGAAATGCAGGTGAGCACTAAAACTCAAGAGATATTATGTAACCCAGGTTCTGAAATTAACACTGTATTGTAATTAAAATCATTAATTAGTTTTCTCATTCAGCTACACGGTAACAATGTTTAAACACATTATAAGCACAGCAAACAATATCTAGCATGGTTTGAAGAACGTGAATCTTAAATTCACATAAAAATACTTAACTTTTTGCTTAACAGCTGTTTTGCCTGAGCTATTTGTAAATTAAGGTCAAATGTTAGACAGAATCAAGATCAGTATGACCTGTTTAACCCCTTCAGAGACACAGTACAGTTTCATCCTTAGGATACAGTAATAACTGATATTTCTTTAATGCAATATGCTTGGTGAGATATTATAAGATAAAGAATGTGGTACTTTTTAAGTGTCAATGGAAATAAAGTAAATGCAGTCAGTAATTCACATGAAGTATTCAAACTTGGACTAAAAATGTGGCTTGCAGGTAGATTTTAACGTGCTACCTGAAAGTGGCTATGGAGTGAGATGCAACAATCTCACCATGAACAGCATTCCAAACAGAGGGGAATCAAAAGCAAAACTATAACAGAAATGTTTTACAGATTTATGAATAGAAGGGTAGAACTTTGGTATGACAAGGAAATTACCACCACTCTGACTGTGCCTGAGTAGTAGTATAAGGCCTTACCCCTGCCCCCCAGGTAACTTTAACCCCATTAATTAACTTTGACCCCCACCACGAACCTGGGGGCAGGAGTAAGGCCTACATCACCCAATTTTTTTAACCAAATTTTTGTGTTAATTAGACAGTATGTTTTTAGTATGTTTTTTGGCATTTCATGTATTTTCCTGGTTGAACTTTGAATCAGCTGTTTATCATATGGACAACGGACTTACACAGGGAAAAAAACTTTTGCATATATGACCCCCACTACGAACTGAGGACAAGGAATATCACCCAACTTTTTAACCAAATTTTTTGTGGTAATTAGACAGTATGTTTTTGGTTTTTTGCCATTTCATGTATTTTCCTGGGTGAACTTTGAATCAGCTGTTTATCATATGGACAATGGACTTACACACAGGGAAAAAAAACTTTTGGATATATTCGGAAAAGCCTGTGTTGTTTTTTTGCCATTTGATGAACAGATACTGGCTACAGTCTTTTATGGACAATATACAGAATAATATCCATGTTAAACATCACCCAACCTTTTAACTAAACTTATCCCCAAAAACCAGGGTACATCGGACTGTGAGGTTGAATATTTCCAATTAATCAGTAAAAAAAGTTTTAAGAGTTCCTAGTATTGAACTACGACACCACGGACATTTCTTTAGTTGCTCTGCACACCTCTCACAACACAACAGATGTCGACAAGGTAGAAGAACCATTGTAATATCACCCTCCATACAAATCTTACAAGCCGGTGCTGTATCTAATCTCTTGTTCTCCTGAATAACTTGTTCATCTTCAATTTCAAATATTGCATCCAATAAATCCACGGTTGTAATGGTATTGCCTTTCAACTTTTGCAACCCGTCTCTTATTAATTTATCAGAAAATCCCAACTGACGTACAATCCTCCCTGCACTTTTATGTACCGAACACTGAGTCATATTAGTGTAATCTTGGTTTAAAATTTCGGTGGCCCTCACTTTGGCAAATTTACAAAATGGAAAATGTTTAAGATATTCTTTCAAAGGAATATCTCCTGTAACCCAATTATACATAATTCCACCACAGAAGGCACATTTTACCCTGTCTCCTGGTCCACAATAGAATAACCCCGCTCTAACTAAATCAACTGGTGACACAATTTCATCCTTTGGCCATTTATCCAAGAAGCTAGCCAAACGAAGACCTTCTGATGTATATTGATCATCTAAAGCTTCTGCCATTTTAATTGTGTTAAAAATCATCACCAAATCCTTGTCACACAGGGAATTAACTGTACCTCATCCTTTGGTCATTTATACCTCAAGAAGCTAGTCAAATGAAAACCCTCTGATGTATACAACTTGTCTAAATCTTTTATGTTATTTAATGTATTTTCCTGGTAAATCTTGAATCATTATCACATAGACAAATGAGCTACATAGAAAATGTTTCATTTTTTAAAAAAAATTCTCCACTCTTACCTCAAAATCTCAACTTAGACCTGTCAGATAATTCGTGGCCAGTTAGTTTGTAGAAAGATCGTGGACTGCTTGTAGTTTACAATATTTTCATATTTGGAAGGGTATCGTGAACTAGCAATGTACTAGATGGATATTAAATAAAATATATTTTATTTGGAAACTACGTTCTTTGTTTAATTCTTTGTAAAATATGTAGCCAGTTAGTTTGCAAAAAGATCGTGGATATTATAAAATATATATTTCGATAGGGAACTCATTTTGTTATTTACTTTTGAGAAAATCCCCCCGCCTCGAGCATGCGCACTCGAATCCCGGAACTCGCTTGTTTAGTTTAAAATATTTCATCGTTTAAACGTTTGAGAAAATCCCCCCGCCTCGAGCATGCGCACTCGAATATGCATAGTTTAAAATATTTCATTGTTTACTGTCTTTGGAAGGGTATCGTGAACTAGCAGTGCAGAGATGGATATTAAATAAAATATAATATATTTGCAAAGGCATTAGGAAACGACGGTGGGTACGTTCTTTGTTTAATTCGTAGCCAGTTAGTTTGTAGAAAGATCGTGGACTGCTTGTAGTTTACAATATTTTCATATTTGGAAGGGTATCGTGAACTAGCAATGTAGATGGATATTAAATAAAATATATTTTATTTTGCAAAGGTATTTGGAAACGACGGTAGCGGATGGATATTAAATAAAATATATTTTATTTTGCAAAGGTATTTGGAAACGACGGTAGCGGGTTCAATTCTTTGTAAAATATGTAGCCAGTTAGTTTGAAAAAAGATCGTGGATTGCTTGTAGTTTGAAATATTTTTCATATTTGTTTACTCTTTGGAAGGGTATCGTGAACTAGCAATGTAGATGGATATTAAATGAAACATATTTTATTTGCAAAGGTATTTGGAAACGATGGTAGGTTTAATTCTTTGTAAAATATGTAGCCAGTTAGTTTGCAGAAAGATCGTGGATGCTTTTTATTATAAAATATATGGTGGGTACGTCCTTTGTAAAATATGTAGCCAGTTAATTTGAAGAGTTAATTGAATCAATATCACTTGGCAAATTTGAGATAAAAAATTCAATTTCTCTGCTTATTATTTACATCTATTTAGTTTATTCTTAGCAAATTGTAAAATTTTGTGTCAGCGTAATTGGAATGGATACAGTGGAGAATCCTAAGGAATACATCACATGCATGTGTTTGGTAAGTGTCTTCTTTATAATATATGTTGGTGGAATGTATATAAAAAGATAATAGTTATAATGTAAGTACTAGATACATCTGCCTCATAATTAAATATAAATTTTCATTTTCATTGAAAAACTGTTTTTGTTATATAAAATGTTTGTCTTAGATGTCTTTGTTTTGATATATTGGTGAAAGATCAAAATTTCTATGCTTGTTTTTTTATATTCCTTAGCATCTATTTGTATTGTTTCACCTATTCTAACCACAATAATAGCTTTTTGTGTGTAATCTTAATCAAAACAATTTGCTTTGTATGTAGGTGTAATTGTTTTTTTCTTTTGTGTTATAGAAAAACAAATTGACATTGTTTTTTGTTGTGCTTTTGAACAATTGGATTGTTTATACAAGAAAAAAGACACAATGCCTTTGCATTATATATAAATGTACTGGGAGTAGAGGGGAAATATCACTTTCAATTTGACATAGGAAGGTAGAAGGTTGGTGGTGAAAATTTTGAAAATGTATTTTTTTATTTTAATAAACTGATAGGTTTGTTATAAAACATTTAGTTAGAAAGGGAAATATATTTTAAAATTTCTATAGTCTGTTTTGAAAAGGGTGGTAATGACAAAGCTAACATTGATTGCAAATTGATCTTACATTCCAGTTCCACTGAAATATCATTGTTTGATCAATATTTCTAGACATTGTATGTGTGTGTTGGTGTTAATTCTGTAGTTTGTATTCTGATGTCTAGTGTGGAACTCCCACAGCATTTGACTTCCATTCAAATATCACTTTTGATCAATATTTACAAGACTGACTGTTTTTTTTCATGTCTGTGTATTGTATTTCTTTTTGTGTGTGTTCAGCTGTCAACTGTTTCTTTTTTTGTTCCGGGTGAGCACAGCTGTTGACCATTGGAGGCCCTTCTTTTTTCATTCATTGATGGATTCTCCCACATTTACAGACATGAAGAAATTATAATAAAAGAGAAGTTTTTTTGTTTATTTGTAATCACTTTTAGATGAGAGAATTTTTTAAAAAAAACTATTGTGGATTCACATTTTTTGTGATATACTATTTTGAAACTACTGTTTTAAAAATTAATAATGAAACATACTAGTTTGATGAATCTTGGAGATGTAGGATCTAGAAAATATGAGTAAATGTGAACATCTTAATCATTCAGAGTTAGTAATTATTACTAAGTTTCAGATCACAGTTTCCTTATATAATGTTCCCTGGTGTGACCTACTCTTGTAAATGTGGAAACCCTAACAGGTTGAAAGGTAGATCACTATTACAAATGCACAAAGATATATGTGTTTTAGATATGTGTGTTTTTTGTTTTTTTAGGTTCATGCAGTGTCTGAATGATGTATGTCTCTAAGTCTTCTGCAACCAAATATACAGCACAGTTCCTCTGAGCCATCCAAAAGTTGTCATCATGGATCGTGAACAGTGAGTTTTTGTTTTTTTTATGTTGTGTTTGGTGTCGTTCGTTCGTTTTTTCAGATCTTTTTTTGCCTTTGTTATGTTTTCGTTTGTGTTTTTTGGCGTCGTCCGTCTAGTCATTTTCGTTTTTCTGTCCTGTTATGTGTGTTTGATCACAGAGAGATAGAGATTAAGTACTACAAAAAGTAATAATATTCTTTTGTCTTAGAAAAGGAAAAAAAAACCCCACATGTTTGACACTCAATCACCATTTTTTATTTTATGTACAATATTTAAAACAATTTAACACACAAGATTTATTTTACAATTCTTAACACTTGTAGAGTTAATGCAAGTACAATAGTTTAATAGTATGCTTATAATTAATAGATTATTCATTTTTTAATAGCTGAACAATTTGTTATACAAAGTAACATTATTATACATACAAGCAAAATTATAACTATGTATACTTTATACACAATATAACTTACATCATTACACACAGAATATGCTTTGAACTACCACCATATGAAAATTTAATTTTTTCAATTGTAACAACATGCTTTTACATTTTTTATTAATTTAACAGTCTATGATACCTACAAACACAGCATGTTTGAATTATCATGGCTATGAAAAAACAAACTTCTATTTTTGTAACAAGAGCATTATAGTTACAGCTCCTCTGTCTTTTTTTATATTAGACAATGATTAGAACCCACACAGTATTCTTTGAACTATGACCATGAAATTTATGCAATTGTAACAACATTTTGTTAATACATAATAATAATGCAGTTATTAATACATGACAAAGGTTTGTAAAACACCAAGAAACACTTATTAATTTATAACTATGTATATTTCTTTATTTTATACACAATATAACTTACATCATTACATACGCAATATGCTTTTGAACTACCACCATAACAAAATTTAATTTTTGCAGTTGTAACAACATGCTTTTATGTAGGTATAACCTTTTTTTTATAAAATTTAACAGTCTACAATTATGATGTATATATACATACAAAACACAGCATGTTTGAGTTATCATGACTTTTAAAAAAAACTTCTACTTTTTGTAACAAGAGCATTTATAGTTATTTACTCTTTTTTTATATTATACACAATGATTATAACCCACACAGTATGCCTTGAACTACCACCATAAAGTATACATACATTAATAATAATCACAATTATTATTACATGACAAAGCTTCATAAACACCAAGAAACACTTACTTCCCGTCATCTATGTATGTTAAGCTAACATTATCTGAAGTTTTACTGTCCTCCTTTTTCCGATAAAGCTGAGTTGTGTTTCCTTTCATCCTTATTTCATAACCAATAAATAGCCCAATGAAAAAAAGAGGAATAAGTAATAAGAGGTATGGCCAATCCACCGTTCTTAATTTGTAATGATGTTCCCCCTGCATAATATTTTCAAGATTTGGGTGACCCGGACAGTCCGAATCGAGCCAAACGTGTTCAGCTTTATCAATTGTAATATTACACAGATGCGTGCTGTTTCTGATAACAATCATTTCCAGGGTAGGCCATGACCTAAAATTGGGCAGTTCTGTTATGCCCGTATTAATTAAGTCTAAGAATATTGCTGTATTTTCATCATCCTCATTAAAAAAAGGTAGCGTATCAATATTTTTACACAAGATAATTCCAACAGCTTTAGTACACCAACAAACGGGTGGATTATCACACTTACTGGTAAATGCGGATACTACAAAGCAAGACCACAGGAGTACCGTTGAAAACATGGTTTTGATAAGTATTTCTTTGTACAGTGAAACTTAGCCTTGTCACATAGTTCATATAAAGAAAAGAATATTTACTGCAAACTATCAATTAACTGACGTGAAATTTGTCGGGTTAAGAAATCTTCTGAAACTTTTTTACTTATGTCTAAACCAAATTTCCTTTTACAAAACTCTTTAACCATTTTGTCATTTTTACTGTAACCCTCATGGTTGTACGTATTCATGATGTTATTGTAGGACATACCTTTACACCTGTTTGAGATGAAGTAGATACAATGTTGACCACATGCGGTAGAGAAAAGATGTTGTACTCTTCTGCTGTTGTAGCTATACTGGTCTACCATTTCGAGAAATTTTACAATGTATTTATTAGTTGGTTCTCCCCCATAACTGTCGAAATATTCTATTGGTTCCTTTACCGATGGTAAATAAATAGCAGTCCAATGCGTTCCTGGTTTGGTGTGTACATCTGTGTTGACTACAACAGCAAACGGAATTCGATCTATTTTTGTTGGTAGTTTATCGCAGGGAAATGTACCTAGGTATGCATTCTTTGTAATATTGTTCGTACTTAACACTTGAGTAATTTCTTGAGTGTCCATTGCTTTTATACCTCGGTTGCAGGATTCATTTCCGAATCTATCTCAATCATGTCCTGATATTCAAAATATGCAACTAAAGTGACAGCAGTGGTGCAGGCTTCTGACAGTTTTATTTCAACCCCAACCTCTCCGTTTTTGATCAGCGTCATCTCACCGGGGACTGAATTGGTCTCCAAGTCAAAGGCATAAATGGTATGACCATTTTTATAATTTTCAGTTGTAATACCCATTGAATGATTCGAGTATAAGGTATCTGTCCCCTGAAATAGTGAAAGGTACCCCATAAGGTATTTGCCAGAGGAGAAATCCAACTCCAACTCCTCGAATGGAACAGCTTTTCCATTGACTCTCAGTACTATACTCCGCACATTGAAGTGTTGAAAATTGAAAGGGTTTTGTTTTATATTTCCATTAAAGGCGGAAGAGTTCACCATCCCAAGAACAATTCTTGTTGGTAGTTGACCATCGCATAAATTTCGCTCGGACAGATCATCTCTGTTGGCCCCTTTGGTAAAATATTTCATCTCAACTCTTTTTATGGGATACTTTATCCGGTCGGACTGTAGATTTTTTAAGTGAGCGGCTCTTATAGATGGTATAATTGTGTCATGTTTCACAAACAAAGAAGCACTTTCAATTTCTAAAACGTATTCATTGTTCTCTGTTGCAGCCATCAGAAAGAATTTCGGCGAGTGTCTGTGTAATTTCACTTTTACCGAGCACTTTCCCATCAGGTATCTTGCTTGGTTAAAGATATCGGCATGTATTCTTCCAATTAATTCGAATGATTTTCCAAATTTTGTTTTGTTAAATCTTGTGACTGCAGAAGGATTCACATTGCTCGTGTCTGCAAGGGCTACTGGTGCTATCGCTTCCAAGTCTTTTGTTTCCGGAAAGTATAATGACATTGCCAGAAATTCATTCTTAACATCCTTGTCATATGAGAGTAATGTTTCCAGAAAAGCTCGGTACGGATACATTGTGTCATTTGAGGACACTAACCTTCCTCCGAGATAAACCTCTACTTGTTTAAACATTGCTGCAATTAGATAGTTGACAGGAAATACAATGGATCGATCTGGTACTGTGGGATCATCGTCGGCTACTTTCCTTCTAAGTACTCCACCATCAGTGGCTAGTATTTTACATTTTAGGTGCAACAATGACTGGCTAAAATCTAAATATTCACTCTCGTCGGCTTTAATTTTGAAATGCAGATCACTCCCTTTGTCTAAAGTGCTTATAGGTTTGTGCTCGACATATCGCGATGCCTCAGTTGAAATATGCGTGCTCGGTACAGTGAAGAGCTCTAGATTAGACATTGCACTCTCGCAGGACTGTGGGTGAATAGCCATATTTCTTTATTTATAGTACAAGATTTAACTTTCTTCTTTTCCCACTGGTTTGCGGAGAGCTCTTTTTACGCTTCTTAGATCTACCTGTCACAGGAGTGTTTCCCACAAATTCTGAGATGCGATTCTTCCCAGTGTCTAATAAGGCTTGTTTTACCCCTTTCTTGTTTATTATAACGTCTGATAACACCTCTTTTCCAGAACGGACAACTGCTGGTAATACTTTTTTCTTTAGAATTGGGAGTGCTCGTTTGAATAAACCGGATAATATTTGTCCCAATCCAAAACCTCTTTGAATTGGAGATCCAACAAAAACGGGTATATTCCCCCCGGATTGACAGTAATGGTGTTCTATTCCTTTTGTATTTGGATAATATTTGATGATTCTCATCTTGACGTCATGAGGAAAAATTGTTGTTTCCTTACATTAAAAAAGTGTCACTTTTCACAGTATCACACGGGCCCATTCAAAATTTCACCCACTCAGTCTTTCTCGGACTCCTTCGTGGTAGTTGTATGTATGCCTTAGGAACACCAATATCCACCAATGTATCCACAAAATCCTCTGCTCCCACGGGTATATCTTTAGCAGATGTAATGGTTAAACTGTTTGTTACAAATCTAAGTAACTGAATAATATTACTGTCCTGTATTGTTTCACCCTCGATCACAATTTCCATGTTATCTGTCCAAGATAAGATACCTCGCGAGTCTTTCATGTATTTTAAAATTAAATTAACCACAGGTCTTGTTCGCAAGGGAAATTGGTTTAATATGATATCCTCGGATGGAGCCTCTACTTCTGCCTCTTTTTTAATCTGTACAAGTTGCGGTTCTGGAAGGGGTCTCTTGGTCAATTTCTTTTTCTGATTATAAAGCTTAATTTTAACATCTGGAGGAAGAGTTTCGTCATTAAGTATGCCATCAGTTTTTTTGGGGGGAAGTTCTTTCTCCTCTGGGTTAAAGTTACACTTGTTAAATACTTCCAGTGGAACAATTACAGCCTCTTTATAATTCATTTCCCACCTCCGAAAAGTGAACCCAGCACAGACAATGCCACCGGCAATATACTTGTTAAGAATCCCCCTTCTTGTTTCAGAATTTGCTTTCTTTTCTTAAATGAACACCTTTTGTTCGTGAGATCTTTAAGGTGTCTTTTTATTTTCTTCAACTTTCCAATTTTAGAGGGTGAAATTCTCACACGACCATTTACTATGTTTAACAAGCACTCTGATATAATTTCTTGTTTTGTGGCTACATCTAAAAGCGCCTTCCTTCTTTTCACATCTTTTGAATTTGCTAATAATGTGAGATAATCTCTTCTCTTTAAAGCAGATCCCATATTATCTTTTTGTCTATTTTCTTCCATACTATTACACTAACTGTTGTTTGAATCTGTCACACGGATAATTTTTTATGTCTTGTTGGGTACAAGAACTTTCTGGAAATTTTTACCAAACAAATCTGTTCTAAAACGAGCATCCTCTGGTGTGTTGACTTTTCCATCTATAAATAAGTAACCATAAGGTTTCTTTGTTGCATTTTTGAACATGTCTAAAAAGATGCTAGACCTCTGTGGATAGATTTTTCTAGCTAGGGAATAAGCCAATGTGTAATCAAGAGGATTATTAAATAAGATAAGGTATGAGGCATTCCTATAGATGGTTTTTCTGTGTTTTCCCTCACAAAATAGATTTTGAAATATCACAATGGTGCTGATATTTTCGTGATGACATTTTTTGGTGAACAAATCCGCTATTTCTTGAGAATCACAGATGTCTGATTGAGAATCATCAAAGATAAATACACCATGTTGTTTCTGTTTGGTGAAACTGGTCAAGTCATCTGGTATCCCTTCCACAAGAGTAATTTTGTCACCATATAATTTTTTTATTTTTTCTAATGCCTCAGTTTTTTGACCATATGACCACACAATGTAGTCGAATTGACTATCCACCAATGTATTCCAAGACTCCAATAACTTGAGAACAAACTGAGTTTTCCCGCACATGCTCGGACCAGCTACAACTGCAGAAAATGGTGTCCTTAGACGCGCATCAAAAACTTCAAAACTCATTGTTTTTGTGTATGAACAAATTACACACACCCGCAAAAAGTGGTGAAGGTGGGTGGTACGTCTCATTAGTCTTTTATCTTTACTCTTACCAACTCATTGTCATAAAATCCACCTTTAATAATGTCCTGTTTTTGGTCCATTACTCTATATGTCACAGGTTTGGTATTAAGTCTGTCCGCTATAATGAAAACTTCTTTTGTAAATCTTGGAAGATATTTTTTAGTGAAAGGATTGTCTAAATGTATCAGTCTCACAAAGTCTCCTATCTTGTACTTATGTCTGCTCTGACGTTTATCAATTTCATCTTTGTATTGATGATTCCAAATTCTGCTCTCATTCCTCTTTGTGACACGATTTGGTGACGTTCCAATGGATGAATGTTTACTGTTGTTGTAGCTTTGTACAATATCTTGTAAGATAGAGGTGTAATTCAATTTCCCAGTTTTGCTGAAATACTTCCACATTTTTGATTTTAGTGTTCGGTTGAATCTTTCACAAATGGCTGCTTTGAAGTCAGACGCAGAGGAGTAATGTGTGATACCTTTAGATTTGAAGTAATCCTGTACAGTTTTGTTGTAAAACTCACTGCCTAAGTCGGTATGTACTTTCTCTGGCACACTCTCTTTGTGAATTAGTTCAAAGGCATTTTTCACCGATATTCCGGTTTTATTTTTGATAGGTACTGCCCATGCCTTTCTCGAAAAAATGTCAATGTTAGTGAGAATAAATTTATTTCCTTTATTTTCTCTAGACAGGGCACTGACATCTACAAGATCGGCTTGATGTATAGCATCAATACCATGTGCAATAGTCTTCCTGTATTTCTTAGGTTTTCTGGTTGGTTTGTGTAGTGTATAAACATCTTCCCCAGCTAAGAAATCTTGAACCATGGAGAGTGTTATATTTCTGTTTTTCCTCTTTGCTGCTTTATAAAGTTTGTAGCTGTTTGAAAATGAACTTGGTTTCTTGACATCGTAATACAATTTCCTCAGTAAAATGTCTGTTTTACTGCTCATTCTTTTTTGTATCTAAATCTTAGGACAAATGGACAACACCCTTTCTTCCCTACCTCTGAATGGTCAGTTTGGTCTTTCTGCCTTTTTTCAGTTTCACAACAGGTGATGATAACAGTATTATTAGTTATGTTGAATTTCATGGTTTTCTAACCTCTGTCCTAAACAGAACACCGGTAGGAAACCTATTATCTTTAATGCTTTTCTTTTTTCACACGGACTTTTTTCTTCCACCTTCTCCACTTCAGATGTTTTTTTGTTGTTCACCGGGTCTTCCACGGGTTTTCTCTTTCTTTGCTCTCGTTTAACCTTCTCGTTTAAATATTTCTTGTGACAAGAGTTACATCTAGTCTCCGAGTAAGTGAAGTATTTTTCATCGTGGAATGGTCGTTTGCAGCGTTTACATTCCCTGAAGCAATTACTTTTACAGTCGTGACAGTAGGTTTTCCCTTTCACCAAAACCTTGTCCTTGGAACAGTATGAACAACACTGTATCTGTTCACACGAAACATCTGATTCATCATTCGAAGAAATCTCCATTGTTGGGCTATGTTTGTAAGGCATGTTCAGACTTGACACACGGGCATATTATTGTTAACTAGCAATGTTTTTACACCTAATTCTGCATCAGAGTTTTTTACTCTTACTAGGTAATGCCTTCCATTTTCTTCTGAAAAAATGTTGCAGTAGTCTTCATACGATGGTTGCCAGTTTCATTTTCTTAACAGTCTTTCAACTTTTCTCACAAGAACTTCATCCTCATCGATGTTAGTCAATTTCTCGGCGCTGTCGCTTCCATTTTGTTCTACAAAAATGTGATAATACTCATCGTACTCCTTTGGAGACAATGCAGGTAGTCCCGTAAATCTATCATGGTGCTTTCTTCTTTTCGTTGTAATATCCGTTCCAAACATCTCTCAACATCTGTGACTACGTACACCAACTTGTTGCAACCTAACCCACAGTCTTTGTCGAGTGTTTCCCCAATTTTTTCGTGTACCCGATCTGTAAGATAATCATGTTGAAAGTCTGTCAGGTATCCTCTTTCATACTGAGCGTTAATGAAAATAACTGTGCTGTACAAGTTTCTCTCGGATATGAGGTAATCCATGTCATTGGTTTTGTGTAGGTTTTCTGAGTATAACTTTCCTAAGACATTTAAGAAGTAGTGTTGACAAACTGCAGCATTTTTCACCGGGTCACTGTAATATTCCCTCAATGGATTGTACCGTAAATATTTTTTAAATTTCTCCACTGGTTCGTCCACAAACCCAATTTTTTTATTGTCTGCAAAGGTAAAACTTTCTTCAGCTTTTTCAACTCGGTATAGTTAAACGTCACATTTTTTCTTGAGAACTGATCAGAAAAGTGACAGTACAGTTTTCCTTTGAATTTAGTGACCGAAGCCCTTTTACGAGCATTTATTTTGAAAGCTTTTGCTTTGAATCCCATCTTGCTATTCGATAATCTCCGTAGGCTAAAGAAGTAATACTGTCGTCTAGTATATATCTTTTGTCATCAAATGCGCTGAGGGCTATTTTTTCTGTATCCACTGTGTAGAGTTTGTGTTTGAAACTTCGTATTGCAGAAAAGTGAACAGTCTTCGGTTGGTTTTTTCTCAAAGTATGCAGGTAGTCTGCATGTACTAGTTCATTAGCTGCTGCCTTTGGTACTCCTTTGGCTCTATGGATGGTGTCACAGGAACATAATATGGAATATTGTTTGGATTTTAAACCCACAAACTCTGTTAGTTCTCGGGACCCGTATTCAAATTTAAAATAACCTTTCTGTTTTGCATTTTTAGTGTGGTGCAGTGGATGTGTGGTTGGAAAATTGGAAAAATCGAAGTACTTAGAGTTAGCTCTGTATATATCATTCGGTGTAGGAGCCGATTCGTCCTTTGCCACTATTTTTAACAAGAACGAATCCGTGTCACTGTATAATGGATGTACTGTATACCATGTACCAAAAATTTTTGGAAGAAATAGATACAGAAATTGATACATGACTTTCTTTGCTAATTCTAAAACTGTGAATCCTATAAAAATTGGTTTGTCCAATTTAACTGTATGATTTTTCAGTTCCACTGCTGCAATTTTTGGGTCGAGTAACTCCACCCTTTGAAATGTAGGTTTGTTTGCAAATTTCAAAAGTTTTTCAGAAGAATTCACTAGTCTGACTTTTCTTCTTTTGAACATATTTTCTATGGTTTTTCCATAAAGAGCATTGTTTGCCATTTTTAGATTGTTGCTCTCAAATTCTGAGTTGGCCGCCTTTCTTCTTTCAATATTGAACTCAATAAATGACCTCATGAATGCCCTCTGTTCAAACCTGAGAACTCTGTGAATTTTTGTCAGTTTGAGTCCGAGTTTTAAGTACAGTTTAAGTAGTTCAAAATGTATTACATAATTTTTCTTGTCTTCTAGTGTTTGAACTAATTTTTCTGCATTGCTGAACAAATTTTTCATATCACTCGATCTTTGGATATTTTGATTGTAGGGACTGAGTTCATCGTATTTATTTTCTTCTTTATCGGCGCCAGTGGAAAATCCGAATGTTTGACATGCAAATTCTCCGGGTATTCTAAGTCAACCTCTAAAATATACCCTAAGTCAGTATTTGATGCCGTGTTTTCTATGTCGAAGTTTGAAATTTCATTCTTTTCTAACCACCTAAATTTACCTACAGGTAGTTTTTTTGACAAACAGTAGGCATATAATGAATTGCAGTCAAACATGTAGAGGTAACTTAGCGGTTCTACTTCGTTGTAGTCTGGTAATGTTGGATAGTTCGCTTTTGCATACCTTGTGTACTGACCAGAGATACCACCCCTAATAGCTTTCTGTATGAATTCATACTGTTCAAGATCAGTGATCAGTTCGAGTTTTACTTTGGTTTGAAGCAACATTGCATCGAATGAGAAACTTGGTAGACTTAGGTATTTTGCAACGTCTAACCCGTACAGTTTATGGTTTATTGCTCTGAAATTTTCAAAAACATCTGCCAGTAAGGTCACATCTAATTTCAGGTAGGCCTCTAAGTATTCTCCTAAATTTGAACATTTTAAAGCCGTAAACATTGACTGTGCATGTTGATACTGTTCAGGGGTGATGGTCTTTTTTGTAAGAGAACTATAAAAGTGTTCTCGTTCTGGTAGTTTGCATTCATTCAGAACATCAGTCCCCGTTAGATACTCATAGGGGAAGAAACCTTTTTTCAACAATTTTAAAAATGTAGATTCTTCCGGATATAATTGTCTAGTGTGTTTGAATAATTTATCCTTACTTTCTTGCCCACTTCTCAGGATGTCTGTCAGGTTTGATAAACTGTTGGGTAAATGAGCATAGGTGTCTATGAACTGGAAATTTTGAAAAGAGATACATGCAAATGTCTCGCTTGTTCTTGGAATAATTTTTAACTGGTTTTTACTGTGTTGACACAATTCTCTTATCAACAATTTGAAGTCGTATTTCGATCCATTATGGAGAAATACAGGAATTTTTGGTTCATTGGAAATTGAAGAGTATTTCAGATTGCATCTATTACAAGCTATACCGAGTACATTCCCAAAAGGGTGTTCTTCCGTGACCTTGGGGTTTTGCAAGTGGTTGTGATCCCTACATTTTTTGTCACCGTTAAAAGGTGAACCACATATATAACAATGGGTAGCCTTTTTCAACATTCGCCAAGTTTCTGGTGTGTTGGTCATTGGGTATCTGTATTCGTTCAAAATTACGTTGATACGACTTTGCTCTTCCACCAACATTTCAATAGCTTTTTTGGCACAATTTTCTCCTGTGTAACACTTTAAAGATCCGTTGAACTTGTCATTTACATGACACACACGTTTCATGCCAACGCTTAACTGTTTATGCTGGGTGCTAAATTTAGTTTTTCCACTAGGTCTTTTATCGGTCACTCGGCTCTGATATGTCTCAAAGTCCATGTATATGACAAAGGGCGCCATAAATTTTTTCTCATAGTTTCTAAACTGTAACAGGTCCTCACCAGATCCTAGAGTTGGTACTTTTCCTTTAGGTTTGACCGTATTTATACTGCAAGAGTTTTCATGTTCTTTCAGAGCTTGCTCTGAATACTTTTTTGTCAAACAGGTTTTGCAGTAATAACCTTTTTTCCTGTTTGAACATCGAAAACCACAAAGAAATCTGGAAAAACTCCTTATTGTGTAATAATGTCCTTTGTACAACAATATATTTACGTGATGTTTCTTGTTTTCTTCAGAACTTATATGTAGCACCCCGGGTTCATGAGATACAGGGTTAATGTCATAACAATTTATGGAAACCTCATTTTGTGCCTCAAACAGTTGGATACTATCCAATGCCATGGGTAGAGAAATTCCATTTGTATTAAAATTTTTCACCAAGGTTTTGTATTGACTCGTACGACCCGCATGCTTTGCTGCTGGTTGTAAGATACCAGCTGCTACTGCGTACAAGAAACATTGGTTTTCTGGGGAAGATAAGTCGAGTAAACAATGTTTGTTTTTCAGAAATTTTGGAAGGTTTCCTTTTTTACATCCACCCAAAATTGGGGCATACTTCACTACTTTCAATTCAAGACTATAAATCTTGACTAGGTTCCAATTACTTCCATGGTGAAGAAATGTTTCTAATCTAGATGCAACCTCTTTATTTAATTCAGATATAATCCTTTTGATATGTACCTTCAAAAGAATTGCCTTTGTTTCCGATGTAAAGTACGGTTTGATGTAAACAAAATCATCTTCTGTTTGCCTGTACTTTTTAAGTTTTACCCTCAGTGACAATTGTATCTTTATACTCTTCAATTTACGCAGTGCTTTTTTAATTTTATTTTTGACCATCGGGTAAGATTTTGATAAATACATTTCCACATCTCTTTTCTTGTACCTGGGAAGTTCAATTTTGTACCTCTTACACACATTTTTGAATTTGTGATGCATTTTTTTAATCCGGTTGAAATAAAGAAAGCCTGATTATCACCTTTCCAAATTGAAAATGAATCAAGTCTCCAGTTGTATCTGTGATTTTAATTTCAATTTTACTTAGTACATTTCCTATCACAGGGATATAATTTAAAATAGGAATTGTCCTGTGAGTATATTGTGAATCGAGATGAGTGTCACAGTGAATGATCCCTAAAATTGGAACATTTTTATCTCCCACGTGAGAAGGGTAGACAATATCGCTGTAGATGTAAAGACTGAAAGTGAGCAAATTAATGTCGGGTATCACATCGCTTACGTATGCTCGTGGTAAAGCGGGTCTGTTTCCTACATTTGCAAACTGTACCTTGTCAAAAAATCCTAAAATATTTGCCAGCTTTCTGTGGATCTCTATTGTCTCTTCGCTCTCCACAATAATTTCACACAATCCGGTCCTGTTGTTTACCCTCAACATGGATTCCATCTTTGCACTTTTAATAGCTGTATTTATTGCCCATATTAATTGTTCTATATTACGGTAATTTTTACCGGGGATCGTTCTGTTAAAATACCCTGTTTTTATATTTTTCTTCTTCGAAAGATGAATCTTAGTCATTGGTTCAAACACATTCATTATACTGTTTGGATAAATTATTTCAGCAAGAGCTATCTTTGTCCCCGGTTTTAAGGTAATAGGTTCGGATAAATCTACCACAAAGTTTGATGTTTTGTTTTCAAAATAGTCGCATTTAGTATTCGATGGTAAAAAAATTGTGCTAAGTCCCCCTTCTGAAGAGTTTCCCAAAACACTTGACATCGTCTTAAAATTGATGTTTCAATTCAGTACACTCCCCAAATCCTTTACTTCCTCTAAATGTTTCCACTACAATGTTTTCCGTTTTTATGATGCAAGGGTTAATGGTTGAATGAAATATCAACTGTGCTATGGGTTTTGTCTTGTCCCATGAAATTTTTTGATTTGTAATATTGTGTAGTACCACAAATATTTGTGCTCGATAGTCCGGATCAATGATTCCAGCCAATACACGGAGTCCACATAGGCTAACACTACTCTTTTCTGCTACTTGTATGTACAGTGAATCCGGTAATTCCAATATCACACCTGTAGGCAGCTTTCTTATTTCATTAGGTAATAGTTCAAAGCATTCCGTACTAAATAACTCGTAACCAACTGCATTCGGAGATGATTTGTACAAGTTTTGTTGTCCATCACACAAAAATTTAACCTTAACTTCCATTGTCACATCAAACAGTGGTTTTTCTACCTGTCACACACTAATTTTTTGCGTCTTAAAAATTTTTTTCACCTAGTTGGTGATACATATGTGAGAATAAATGCATTGCTGCATCCCATTTGATAAACCAAAACCTGTTACACACTGATTTTTTTTAACCCAGTTGGTGATACATATGTGAGAGTATATGTATTGCTGCATTCCATTTGATGAACCAAAAATTTAATTCATCATAGAGGTAATCTTGACAAAACTTTTGCAGTTGATGTGGCAATAGAGCTTTGTTCAATGTATTAAACTGTATAGTACTAGCACACAACTCTTGTAAACTTCGCGGGTTAAGCCTGAAATAATATTTATACAAAGATATAGTAGCATCTAAACACTGATAAACTAATACAGGCGTTATTGTTATTCCCGGTTGTACGATTAACCCATGTTTCATAAACACATCTAAATCTCTCCATTTTAGTACATGATTTCTACATTGACAAATTTCTACATCAACTAGGAAAGTTATGTCTTTCCCACTGTCCATTATTACTGTATTAGTATTTCTTTTACTGGGTAACAGAGTATAAGGGTTTTTTTAAAAAAAAAACCCAATGTCCTTCCCCCCCAAAAAAAAAACTATTTACTCAGAAATCTTGGAATGGCAAATTCTAGATAATTCCAAGAAAACACTTTTTCAAACACATATTTCTCACTAAACTGTTTTCCAATGCCACTTGGGGAGTAATCAAAGTTTCTTTTAATATTACAAGTTGTTCTACATTGACAAATTTCTACATTAAATAGGAAAGTTATGTCTTTCCCACTGTCCATTATTACTGTTTCGTACAAATATTTCTTTTACTGGGGAACAGAGTTTTTTTGTTGTAAACCAATGTCCCCCCTAAATGTTTACTCAGAAATCTTGGAATGACAAATTCTAGATAATTCCAAGAAACTTTTTCAAACACATATTTCTCATTAAACTGTTCCCACAGCCCCTTGGGGAGTAATCTAACATTTAGGTTGAATTGATAAAGTTTTGAAAAACAAAATTCTTTCAATGTTACAAGTTGATCGTTTTTAAAAAGTTCGTATCTGATATTGTCTGCAAGTTCAACAATATCTTTCGTGATTTCCATATCAGGATATAACTGCAATCCTTTTTCTATGTACGGATACAAGTAATACCATTCAAAGTGGTAGCCGCAATCACACATGCAATCACACATGCCTTTGTTATTATACCTAACTGACATCATGGTTACTTTGTTATTTTTTGTGTTGTAACAGAATGACACATAGACTTTTATTTGTTCATTATTAATTTTTGGTTTTTCTTCCCTTCAGTTTTTTTATAGCCTGTGCCCTCGACAGTAAACTACAGTGTAATGGACATTTCACTTCACAGGATAATTCTTCAGTTTTTAAATTTTGTGGCAAAAAGGAATTTATTGAAGATATTGTTTTTTTCAAAATTTGGTTAAGTTTTTCCACATTATTGGTTAGGTTGATCAAATTTTCCTTTGCAATGTTGTGGTAATGCTGTAAATCATTCTGCTCTGTAAACTGGTCCAGGTTGTCGCGGTTTTGTATATCAATCTGTGGGCTTTTACATTTCATAAATGGGTTTCTGTTTTTCGATTCTGAAATTTTTAACGGTATCTTTCTTTTATGTACTGGTTCTGAAGAGCAAGTTTGTGCAGGTCTAGGACAATTGAATTCTGCTTCTTTTGCCTTTTTACACACTGGTTCTACCAACTCTGTTTCTGATTCGGAATCAGAGGATAAAGGAAAGAAAGATTCTGTATTTTTGTAAAATTCTACAGACCCGTCCTCACAAGTTTTTAAAAGATACGAACCCCCCTTCAAATTTGTTTTTGAAACATAGGTTTTAATACAATCTTTCGTGAAGTGTATGGTGAAAAAGGCACATAATTTCTCTGACAAAATGTCCATAAATCTGTCTATAGAATTAAAAGAAACCATATTTCTACCTTTTAGTGCTTGATTATCTGTCTCTTCAAGGGATTCGATGAACATATTCTTTAATTTTTTATATAATGTTGATTCATCAGTGATATTGAATGTTTGATAGAAATATGTGTAGTAATCTGTGAGGAAAGAGAGATTTATATCCTCCCACAAAAGGTGAGCTAAAGTCTGAAGGTACTTCATTATAAATGCTTGCGTTAAGTATGTATCCATGGTGATGTCCTGGCTAGCTGAAAGGAAAATTTTGTTAAAAATCGGTACTTTTTCTATCTGTTTGGTGCAACCGGTAACTTTTAAACAGTTGTTTTGTTGTGAGTATACAGTGAATACTAAACTATTGCTTGTGTATTTAGTAGAGACGCGTTCCTTTGTTTCTAAATCTGGTATTCTTTGAAAGTACTTTCGAAATTCGGTATGGTTAATTTGCTTCTCACCAAGATATAAAACTTTGATTTCCCAATGATAATTTAAACTTTTGAGTATCACTAGGTGAACTGATGATTTCACTAGATAAGGTTGTATGTACTTGTTTATAAAGTATTTCACTATATCTTCTATTCCACGGTAATTACTTACTGTATTAACTTTTCTTAAAAATATAAAACCTCTAGAATTTTTAACAAAATATTTAAAAGTAATATGAAGAAATCTAAAAATTGAAACGTCGTGTTGATTCTGTATTACAAAAGGATTCTGTCTAATAAGGTCAGACTTTACAATTGAAACTGTTTCTTTATTTTTGTTAAATATCTCAAATTTCAATAAGATCTGATTTATTTTCATAAAGTTATTGAAATAATACTACAACTCTCTGTTTAATTTATCCGCCACAAAAACTTTAAAACAGTAACTTTACCTCAGTAGATTACTCCCCTTTGCAGCACAGTAAAGTGTGAGGAGTTCATAGCCATCACACGGTCTTTATATAAGATCTGAGAAAAGATGACTACAGGAAATTTGCAGTGTGACAACAGATGTGGGGATAATTAGAAAGTTCTAGAACCCAGAGTGCACAAAAAGTGCAAAAAAATCTTTAGTAGAGAGAAAAAACTGGCATGTATTGAGGAATGACATATTGTTTGCAGAAGTTTCCAGAATAACATTAATGTCAAAACACCCTATGAAGCAATTAATGTTTAGTGAGTCACCTCACAGCAATTTCACACAGATGTAATAAATCATTAATTATAAAGTTCATTGCAAGAAATTTGCAGTGGGACAACACATGAAGATATATTCAGAAAAGTTTTCTTGAACACAAGTCCACAAAGGTTACGTGTCAAAAACACCCTAGTATTCTGTAAAATGTTCAGTGGGACGCCTCATGACCATTTTCAATAAATCAATAATTGTAAACCATTGCAAGAAAGTTGCAGTGGGACAACACATGAAGATATATTCAGAAAACTTTTCTAGAACACAAGTCCGCAAAGGTTACGTGTTAAAAACAAAACCCTGTATTCTGTAAAATGTTCAGTGGGACGTCTCATGACCATTTTCAATAAATCATTAATTGTAAACCATTTCTAGAAATTTGCTGTGCGACAACACATGGAGATATATTTCAGAAAAGTTTTCTAGAACACAAGTCCGCAAAGGCTACGTGTTAAAAACAACCTAGTATTCTGTGTAAAATGTTCAGTGGGACGCCTCATGACCATTTTCAATAAATCAATAATTGTAAACCATTGCAAGAAAGTTGCAGTGGGACAACACATGAAGATATATTCAGAAAAGTTTTCTAGAACACAAGTCCGCAAAGGTTACGTGTTAAAAACAAAACCCTGTATTCTGTAAAATGTTCAGTGGGACGTCTCATGACCATTTTCAATAAATCATTAATTGTAAACCATTTCTAGAAATTTGCTGTGCGACAACACATGGAGATATATTTCAGAAAAGTTTTCTAGAACACAAGTCCGCAAAGGTTACGTGTTAAAAACAACCTAGTATTCTGTGTAAAATGTTCAGTGGGACGCCTCATGACCATTTTCAATAAATCATTAATTGTAAACCATTGCAAGCAATTTGCAATGCGACAACAGATGGAAACATATTATTCAGAAAAGTTTTCTAGAACACAAGTCCGCAAAGGTTACGTGTTAAAAACAAAACCCTGTATTCTGTAAAATGTTCAGTGGGACGTCTCATGACCATTTTCAATAAATCATTAATTGTAAACCATTTCTAGAAATTTGCTGTGCGACAACACATGGAGATATATTTCAGAAAAGTTTTCTAGAACACAAGTCCGCAAAGGTTACGTGTCAAAAAACAAAAGCCCAGTATTCTGTAAAATGTTCAGTGGGACGCCTCATGATCATTTTCAATAAATCATTAATTGTAATCCATTTCAAGCAATTTGCAGTGCGACAACAGAGGGAGATATTATTCAGAGAAAGTTTCTAGAACACAAGTCCGCAAAGTTTACATCATGAAAAAAATTTAATAGCAAAAGAAAATCAATCAAGTCAAAATGCCCCGAGTGTTTCTACACACAGAACAATGTTGAATGGGAGAATTCATAGCAATTTGAATGCAATAAATCTTTACGACACTATCAAATGTTGAAAAAAATCACCAGACACAGTTCTACAAAAAAACCCGAATATGCTTAGTTTTGAAATATGGGTCAGTCTATATACTATAGTCATGAATTATGGATTCTAGAATATAAGTTCATAGGGGTTGAGATAAAATGACTTGCAGATGTTCTGTAGTAATTAGCACTGGTGAATCAATTACAAAAAAACCACAACCTGTGTTTGTACATTATGACATTAAAATTTGATCTCTTACATCTGTAAGTATATATCCTAACCAGTTTTTCCCCCTCCAATATTTTTTAAACTTACTTTTAGGATCAGAGGCATACCTACCAATTCCCCATACTGTGTCCCAAGGGCTGGCCTCAACAAGAATGGTACCTTCAGTTTCCAAAAGTTTTTCTTTCAATTTTGAATTTTGAGTAAACTTTGCTAATGAAGCTTTTCTAACAATGGCTTTGGATTTTGCCAGCCATCTTTGTTTGTTAAAATTCCTTACCTTCCTACCCAATCTTTTCATTACTTTGGGGTCTTTCACCTCCATAATTTTTCGGGCTGTAATATAGTCTTTAAATGCGATTGCCTTACAATACATCATATACTGTTCAGCACATCTATACATTACTCCGTCTATAGTAAATTTAGAAGGGTGAAACTGACTGAAAGGTGACTGAATTCCATAAAATAAGGTATACCTTTCTTTGTCTCCCATTACTACTGCAACTATCTTTTAATCGGTTGGTTATTAACCTTTCACACAGACACATAATTATAAATGTTTTTTTAAAAAAAAGCAGCTGTGTCTTTACAGTCGTAACAATGTGAACCTTGTATAAGCTCAGATTTTTTTTCCTCTGATGAATCAATTTAAACCCAACCTGTGTTTGTAGGAAAAAAACAGACATGGCATCGGTGTCTTCGAATAGAAACAGTCAATATCATGAAATGAGTCTTTTCTAGAATATTCTCAAAACCATTAATTACAAATTCTAAATATTGATGTAATAAATCTCTAATATGAGTCATCAAAATTGAAACCTTGTTTGTGAAGAAATTTGCATTGTGACAGTACTGAGAGGAATTTTTGTGTGTTACAGAACTCTCTAGAACACAAGTCCAAAGAAGTAATGAGATCAGGGTAATAAACTGACACAAATGCAATACATATGAACTTGCAATGACTAAAAAAAACTTGTTATGACTCCACAGATGAGAACTTCTGTGTAGAACTTGCTAGAATGGTAGTTTACAAAATTTTCAAAACACTTATAAAAACTGTCTCATAAACGCAATAAATTACATAGAAGATCATAAAAACAATATTAGGTTTGTATTTCTGTAGAATGTTCAGTGGGTCAACATACAAACAGAAGTTTCCAGAACACAAGCACAGAGAGGTTATTACATTTGTTATAATAATGACAACACTACAATAAATCTGTCAATAGTTCTTTGTTAGAGTTGTTTTACAGAGCAAACGAAATAATGTTCAGTGGGACACACTCGTTTGTAGAACATTCCAGAACAATTGCACAAATTTCAATAAATATCTGAACAGAAAGAATTGAAGGCTTATTGTTCAGTAGGGTGCCAAAGGATTACAAGTTTGAATTGTGAAGAATACAGTTAAGATTTCTATGGAGAGTAAAAAGGAACCAACAAAGTTAAGTGTTCTAGTATCATTTCATTTGAAAAATAATAAAAGTTAGTAAACTTTTCATATTTACTGTTTTCACATTTATGAAAATGGTTTATAAGTCATTGATGTCTCGATGCCAATACATTCAAAGGGTGTTTGATATTTTTTCTTCATTCATTATATATTTGACTATAATTACTTTCACACAACTAACTAAATCAATCAACACATGGAAAGTGTTAATGGAATTTTTCTAAAGGATTCATTTTTACAAAAAGTAATTTCTTTGACATTTAACCAATTATATATGTATTGAAAAATTGTATTTACTTCCATAAAATGTCACAGCTTCAAAAAAGTTTCTGAAACAATTGTTCAGAAATCTTAAGTCAACATTCTTACAGATTACCATGATGGTACAGTTTGTGCAAATTGTAATATCATGGTTAAGGATAATTTAGTTTAAAGGTGTTAACTGACAGTTTTTTTTATTTTTTCAAGATTTTCAAGATAAATAGGAAAAAAAGGTTTTATTTTTACTCATTGTGAAGATAAGGTGGTTTACCTAAAATGTTTAAAAACACATATTTAACTCTAGAGAAAATCATGAAAAAAAAACTTCTATTTGTTATTGATAATTCTTAGGGAGATAAATCTGTGTTGTAAATTTCCATAAAAATTGTCAGTTCTATAACATTACATCAATGCAAAGTGTTCACACATACCTAATATATATATATATATACATATTACAGTTGTTTCTAAATGTAATAATTCATCTCATATTGCTGAAGATGTGTGTAACATTAAAAGTTTACTGTCATAATAAATTTGAGAAAAATTGATAGTTTTATAGCTATTTCAATAAAACTAGTATATATCTTGTTTTAGATGAATTTTTTACACTTAGATAAATTTACCTAATGATGATTAATCACAGTAGCTGTTGCACATTACTTCAAAAATTTTAATTGTAATATTTTGCCCTCTGAAAATCAAAAAACAGAACAATCAAAACAAGTTCTTTTTAAAAAAAACAATGGTTAATCTAATAAAGTGATACTTCAGTAATATATATATATATATAAACTTCACACTGTGTGACAGGATAAGTAGGTTCCATTCTGGATAGAGCACAAGGAATATCTTTTGTAAAACTTACGGAAAATTTACTCCAACCATTTAAAAAAACCATCATTACTGTATACACGTATCATTACTGCGTCATCTTTCCTTTAAAAAGTGCATTCCACGCACTTTGTGTCTCATTTGGAAATAAAAAGTGCTTAAAATGTATGTTAACTGAAGGAATATTTCAAATTTATCTTTTTTGGATATTATTTTAATTTGGAGAGATTTTCTTCAATTAATGTAATCTTATATATTTTTTTGTGTTTTTGTACAGGGATAATAATCAGAAAACTGGCAAAGTGTAAGTATATTTTATAATAATATTACTTTTTTGTGCTACCTGTGGTTGTTAAAAAAGGTAGTGACACAGGATAAAATAATTGTGTGAATAAAAATTTATTTTTTAAAAAATTTGCTTTTATACTTTTAATAAATAGCAGTTGAAAGAGACAGGTATTTTAATGTACATAGATTATATAAATATATATCCGGTTTTCTTTCAGAGATTTCCTGACATTACTATTCTATTGCTCTGTAGAGTCACAATACTTAATACAATAGGGAACATAATGTGCTAGATTAAGAAAGTAGTAGTAGTGTCCAAGACATAATCCAAAATATTTATATATTTTATATTGTAGACAAAAGAAAAGAAAAAAATCTCTAAAATTTGTAATAAATATACCCAATAATGATTAATCATAGTAGTTGTTACACATTGCTCGATAAAAAATTGTTAATTGTAATATTTTGTTCCTTCCCAAATAAACACAAAACAAATGTTTTAACCTTAACAGGGTATACTGCAGTAATATATAAGTGATAACACTACGTGACAGTAAAAGTAGGTCCAAATTTTACCAACAACAAAAAAGAATACCTTGTGTAAAAGTAGTTATGGAAAATTTACTCTAATACACGTAATGCTTGAAAGACCATCTTTTCCCTTAAAAGTAATTTCAAAGTGTCTGTTTTGGGTATCATTTTAAGTTGGAAAGATTTTCATTTCATGTATTCTTATATATATCTGTTTTTTTTTGCACAGGCGTTACAATCTACGACAAAAAAGGAAAATGTAAGTATATTTCTTAATAATATTACTTCTTGTGTTACCTGTGGTTATCACAAAACTCTTAAAAAGTATTTGTGTGATAACAAAAAATATAATAATTGGTTTAGTTGGGATATTAACGTTTATCTCAACAACAAAAAGTTTATTTTTTAAAAGATTGCTTTTATAGTTTTAATAAATAACAGTTGAAAGTGATTAATATTACAGAGGTAAAAAGTTGATAATATTTTGGTGTACATAAATTATATAAAATATATATCTGGTTTAGTTTTAAAAGTTACCATACATTACTATTTTATCGCTCTGCAGAACCAGAATACTTAATGCAATAAAGAACATAGTGTGCTAGATAAACAAAAGTAGTACTGTCCAAAACATAGTCCCAAAAGATTTATGTATTTTATATTGTAGAGATGAAAAACAGCCGGAAGTAAAAATTGTAAGTGTTCTTCACAATTAGTTAAAAAAGTCACTACACCCCTAAGACAAAAAAACTTTTAAACATCTATTACAATATGGTAAATCATTTCCCCCAAAGAGAATTTTGAAACATCTTAATTACTAAGGTTAATGACTAAGTAATCAAAAATTAAGGAAAATACACCTTTACCATATGTAGCAAAACTGAGCTCCAAACCATGAATAATTGTCAAGTGCATTGTTGCAGTGGTGTGTATGTGCACTGATATCATGATGACCCATGTATTTTCTCTGTTTTATGCACCGGTAGGTCATTCAGATATAGAGGTGTAGATATAATTGAAATTGACTCATTTTAAATCTGAGAATGAAAAGACCAAGATATACTTCAGTACACTACCTACAGGTGTTTTTCCCCATGTTGATCACATTTACATGTAATCAGTTGAAAATATTTAATTCCTGTATGCCATGGGTTGATATGGAATATTGAAAATATATTAGCACTTTGATCAGGTCATAGGCATGATAAGGACATTGAGTATAAATTTTGTTTTGTATATATTTTCATAGGTAGGGGACCAATAGCATGGGTAATTCTAAATTGAAATGAGATATAGTATATCTAATTTTATAAAAATATTATGAAAGTTAATACCAGTGTATATGAATTTTGTAAGTATAATGCAGTAATAACACAAATAATAATTTTTTGAACAAATGAAATTTGTTCAATTTTGTTTTTACTTACATAATTTCACATTTTCTTTTTCAGCCTGTCAAGAGGCAAGTAAACATTGGTGAGAAATTACATAATTTTTTTTCAATTTGTTATGAAAGTATTTGTGTTTCAGATTTTTCAAAAATAATTTTTATTCAGACATTATAAAAAAATGTCTAACTTTATTTCTTTTATTCTTGTTTATAAATCTCTATTTACAGATATCAGGCAGAAAATGATTTTGGTATGTATTAATTTTTCATCAGTTTTAGGTGATTTCTTAAAGTTTTTTTCTTTAATAGTTCAAAAGTACTTTTTAACATATCAGAGGGTTCATGCTTTCCTTGTAGTATTCCTACTTTTAAGAGTGTGAAACATGGTAGCATAGGTGAGGAGTTATAATTAAAGATAAAATTGCAAAACAGTTCATTATGGAAAAGTAAAAACAATCATTGTTTTTTTTACATGTATTAGAAGATTCTGAGGTTTTTTCCTTGTAGTTATACCACTTATAAGACTGTTAATACCCATTGCATAGGTAAGAACTTATAATTAAAGGATGAAATTACACAAAAAACTAGATCATAAAAGACCTTCAGATAGAAAGATAGAGTGTAAAAAATATGATTAGTCACATATATATATTGCTATATCATTTTGAGAAATCTGTAAGTTTATTATTTATTGTGCATTTGATAACCAGTTTCTTCTACTTTTTGTTTTAACAGCGCTCAAACATTAGTGTGACAGTAAGTGTATTACTAATGTAATTCTCAAACCAAGAGTAAAAAAAGGGGTGGAGGCTCGGTGTAGTGGTTAGAGTTCTTGCCTCGAATCTCTGAGCCCACCGGTTCGAATCTTGGATCGGACGCTTCATGTAAGAAAGTTGGTAGTTACTTCTTGATGCCCGGTGGTTTACAGTGCAGTATGCACTGGTTTCCTCCATCTGTACACTACTTGTCATAATATGACCCCTGGCTGTTGAATGTGACATAAAACAACAAATAAATAAACAAACCAAGAGTAATTACTTAATTTTTTCCTTTTTACTGTAAATATGCTTTGACACAAAACTTACATGTACATATCAATTATGAACTTATTAGTGTAAAGAGTGTCATTCACTATTTGGTATATTAGTTTTTTTCTGCTTTCACTACTCAGAAAAAATAATGTAATGGATTATTTGTTATGTCATCTACTATTGTATCCACTGATAATCATTGTTTTACTAATTCATAAGACTTTAAGAGTAAATATATATTTATACAAGGACACTGATAACTCAGTAATTAGTGAAAAGTTTCCTTTGAGACCATTGGATTTTCAAAATTAAATAACTAATTTAACCAACTTCTATACCTTTCAATTTCAGATACAGAATGAAAGTCATAGTAAGTAGATAACCTTTTTTTACATTTCTTTCATCCTAAAGATATTTCCAAGTATTTTGTTCTCTACAATTTATCTTCACAAATCTGAAGTGTGGCTGTGTGTTCCATTATTTTGTCCTTTGAATATGTATTTTTTTCATAGTCTTCATTCTTCTGTTGGTGTGTGATGTTAAAATAAACAAACTAATGTTACATGACCAGTACATTGTAATGTACACTTATGTCAGATAATTAACAACTGATGTGTACAGAAAACAGGTTATGTAGAAATCAGTGTTGATTATTTGTTTAATTAAAACAGTAAAAAAACACTGAGATCATAAAATTCCTTGAGGACTTTTACCCATTTATTCTGAAAGGAAGAGTTTTATCACTGCAGTAAAAAGGTGACATTTTTTCATCCCACATTGAGCTGTGGTGTGTGTATATATATATATTGTAAGGACTCCAAATGTATGATATTTGTCATTTGAGGAGATTTTTGTCCGTGGTGAAAACTTTCTCTTTAAATTATTATTTTTACCTTATGTTTATAGATCAGGCAAATAAAGGAAATGGTATGTAAAACTTCATTCTTTTGCTTCCCATATTATACAATATACCTATGGTTCTGATTAATTTTATCAGTAAATATTGCTTGAGGTAATTATATTTTTTATTTCTAAAAATTTATGGACATTTAGGTTGCAAAAATTTGAGGTGTGGGTGTTTTTCTCCATTATTTCACTATGGAGTATTTAGTTGTATAACTGTTGTTGTTTTTCTATTTTATATTTACAGAACAAAAAGATGAAGTAAAACAATGGTAAATACAAGTTTGTTTTTACTTTTATCATGCTTTGCAGTATTTCTATTGTAATTAATTTTAGCTAACGTGATTTTGATTGTTATTTTCTATATAATATAGAACATTTAGTAAGTAAAATTACTTTTAGTGATTTTCATTGATATTATAATTTGGTTACAAGACTAACACTTTTTCTCTCTCTATTTGTGTTTAGATTAAAGAAGAAATAAAAAGAAGAATTTAAAGTTTTGGACTAAATTTTTGTATAATGTTTTTTTAGATTAAAATTTTGAAATTAGAACTAAATTTTGTATATATATATATATTTGAATAAAATTTTGTATTTTCGATTTAAATTATGTATTTATATTTTTGGAAAAAATTAAAATATTAAACATTTTTTCTGTGTTTTATTCAGGGTTTTTTCCTTCCCTTTGTACATTCACATAATACTAGTTTTCATTTCTCATGTATTTGGATCTCTGACATTTACTTGTTAAATTCACCAGAATAAATTATACTAGTTTTTGTATTTCTTTTTTGTGTAACAAGAAACAGTCATTGGACGAAACTGTTTTTTGGATAAATTTTTTTAAAGATTGCAAGGTAGGTTTTCATTATTACTTTTTGTATTCACCTGTAAAAATAATCAGTTAATTATATATAGATTAACATGTAACATCCAGGAAGATATAGATCAGAAGATATATGTATATTTTTTCAGTATTTAGTTACAATATGTAAAATTTTAAAGATAATCATATTTATATGTTAAATTTAAAAATTCATATGTTTGATGTATGTGTATTAAGCTATGGTTATTTTTGTATATTTCAGGGGAGAAGCAATGAGTGCAGCCCTGGAAATAGCAACTTGGATGTGTTTTCTTTTATTTCACACATTCAGTTGCTGTTTCTTGGGAATTTTTTATCAAGTCAACAAAAAGAGAGCACTATCTGAATGTAAAGCGGATATTTGGTTAAAATAAACAAAAAAATTATTTCATTGTGAGAAGGAAATATTAAAATATACCTTCTAATGACACCAAGAAATCAATTCTGAGGTCAAATTTTAATTATGTAGACAGTGGATTGCTTATATCTGACAGGTCTAAGTTGAGATTTTGAGGTAAGAGTGGAGAATTTTTTTTAAAAAATGAAACATTTTCTATGTAGCTCATTTGTCTATGTGATAATGATTCAAGATTTACCAGGAAAATACATTAAATAACATAAAAGATTTAGACAAGTTGTATACATCAGAGGGTTTTCATTTGACTAGCTTCTTGAGGTATAAATGACCAAAGGATGAGGTACAGTTAATTCCCTGTGTGACAAGGATTTGGTGATGATTTTTAACACAATTAAAATGGCAGAAGCTTTAGATGATCAATATACATCAGAAGGTCTTCGTTTGGCTAGCTTCTTGGATAAATGGCCAAAGGATGAAATTGTGTCACCAGTTGATTTAGTTAGAGCGGGGTTATTCTATTGTGGACCAGGAGACAGGGTAAAATGTGCCTTCTGTGGTGGAATTATGTATAATTGGGTTACAGGAGATATTCCTTTGAAAGAACATCTTAAACATTTTCCATTTTGTAAATTTGCCAAAGTGAGGGCCACCGAAATTTTAAACCAAGATTACACTAATATGACTCAGTGTTCGGTACATAAAAGTGCAGGGAGGATTGTACGTCAGTTGGGATTTTCTGATAAATTAATAAGAGACGGGTCGCAAAAGTTGAAAGGCAATACCATTACAACCGTGGATTTATTGGATGCAATATTTGAAATTGAAGATGAACAAGTTATTCAGGAGAACAAGAGATTAGATACAGCACCGGCTTGTAAGATTTGTATGGAGGGTGATATTACAATGGTTCTTCTACCTTGTCGACATCTGTTGTGTTGTGAGAGGTGTGCAGAGCAACTAAAGAAATGTCCGTGGTGTCGTAGTTCAATACTAGGAACTCTTAAAACTTTTTTTACTGATTAATTGGAAATATTCAACCTCACAGTCCGATGTACCCTGGTTTTTGGGGATAAGTTTAGTTAAAAGGTTGGGTGATGTTTAACATGGATATTATTCTGTATATTGTCCATAAAAGACTGTAGCCAGTATCTGTTCATCAAATGGCAAAAAAACAACACAGGCTTTTCCGAATATATCCAAAAGTTTTTTTTCCCTGTGTGTAAGTCCATTGTCCATATGATAAACAGCTGATTCAAAGTTCACCCAGGAAAATACATGAAATGGCAAAAAACCAAAAACATACTGTCTAATTACCACAAAAAATTTGGTTAAAAAGTTGGGTGATATTCCTTGTCCTCAGTTCGTAGTGGGGGTCATATATGCAAAAGTTTTTTTCCCTGTGTAAGTCCGTTGTCCATATGATAAACAGCTGATTCAAAGTTCAACCAGGAAAATACATGAAATGCCAAAAAACATACTAAAAACATACTGTCTAATTAACACAAAAATTTGGTTAAAAAAATTGGGTGATGTAGGCCTTACTCCTGCCCCCAGGTTCGTGGTGGGGGTCAAAGTTAATTAATGGGGTTAAAGTTACCTGGGGGGCAGGGGTAAGGCCTTATACTACTACTTGCCTGGTACTATAAGATCTGCAGTAGGTAGAAAGATATGGAGCAATAATACTTGGGAAAACCAGTGTAAAGAAGCTCGTAAACAGGTGTGGCTGCTTAAAAACTGTGCAATGTTCAACAGGAAGCCAATGCATTTTCTTAAGGACAATAGTAATACTGGTGTATCTTCTGGTGTTTGATACAATGGCAGATGAACGAATGTTTGGTCGGTAAGTCACTACTTCTGTCTCCATGTTGATCTCCCTAACAAATACCTTGATGTATGTTGTTATTGTTACGTCATCACTTAAAACTAGAATGTAAGGACATATTGATTTAACTGTCAAAAACTTTTCTTTCTTGTTAACTTGGCCTGTTAAACAAGAGGAGATCTAAGGTCTGAGTTGTTCTTCCACTGGGGAGAGTGGCCCTATTCCACATCCCTGCTCAAACATTTCTATATTCACCAGACGTCTAAGTGGCTAGGTAGCCGACAGGCTTGACAATCACCATTCCCTAATGATTGTGGTTACAGGTTTATATCACACTGATGGCAAGTAGGTCGCAGTGGGAAAGTTAAAGGGTTTTATATCCCATTCAGTGCTCTGTGTGATATTGAGGCAGACCCTCAGCATTTGTCACTTGTGGATGCTGAACCCACACAGAAGTGGCAGCCAGTGATTGGATGCCAAACTTGCTAACCATTAGGCGACAGAAGACCCTATCTGTCAAGATAGGACCTTAACTGAATTTAGAATGCATATTCACCGTGAGTGACTTTGATATGTTGTGTCACTGATCAGGACCTGGATTCAGGGCAATATTATTGGATAACATCAGGATTGAAAGACACCTGACATTGACATTTGCAGGAAACCTAAATGAGTAAAGCCTGTCGGAGTTATCCCTAACTGAGCCAGGAGCCTGGATGGCAAGGGGGGTAAGGGATAAATGACTTTGGTCCGCCACTTTAAGCCAGAAGAAGAAACTGAAAAATAATATGCCAGACAGCTTTATGACTGAGACCGAAAGAAAAAGAGGACACCTGGCACTAATTGGGGTGACTCACCACAAGGTCCCTAATAAGCCATACTGTAGTTTTTCGTCCTGTGGGTGACTCACGGGCACCCTATTCACCACAATTAAGCCTGCGCCTTAAGTACTGCCCTCACAAAAAAGAACCATAAACAGATGATATACAAAAATACAGTCAGGAGCAGATAAGAAGTTGCCGGAAGAAACACTAATGCCAGGCATGACACTAAAACAGATAAAACACACAATGGTTGGACAGTGCCTCAGTAGTTCTGAATAAAGTGGACCAAAATACACAGTTTGAAGGAAATGGGGGGCATAAAACAGCAATAAACCACATAAAAGGGTAATAAACTTCCAAGATGGTATTAATGGTAAGTTGGACAGTAACACAGTAATTCACTAGCGGATCGGGGGGGGGGGGGTTCAGGGGGTTCGAACCCCCCCTCCCCTTTTGAAAAATAATGTAAAGGGGTTCAACCCAAAGTACAAAATTATTTCTTGAGAGTGGTGTTAAATTTACAGGAAATGCACTATATTTTTACCAAAAATTAATTTTTTTCCCGGGGGGCATGCCCCCGACCCCCTTAGTTATAATATGTCTGATGTGAACCCCCACCTTACTCAATGTGAGCACTCACCTTACTCGATGTGAACCCCCACCTTACTGGATCCGCCCCTGGTAATTCCCCTTAAAGTGGGCAAAAATACCTAGTTTGGAGGTAATGCTAGGGAAGACAGCAATAAAGTACATTAAGGGTAATAAAATCAAAACATGTAAAGTAGGAAGAATTAACAGAGGTGGACTGAGAAATGTATACTAATAAGCCAAATTAGTGCTGAATTGAAGGTTATAATTTGTTTATTTGAAAAAAAAAACGACGTCTCCGTGGCTCGTTTACAAGAAAAATACTAAGTAATTGTATATAGTTAATAAATATGTACATGTAATGTGGTTTTGGTTTAAATAAATGTATAAAGTCAATATATATATATCTTTTTCGGTTTTTCTCGGCACAGCAGTAACTGTAGCATCTTTGACATTTGAACCTACATCCTCAAAAGTCAAAGCTGAGTAACTGACCACCCAGAATTATGTGTCTATTTAATTTATGATAGTGACATTTACACAGTGTACATATATAAACGACACAAGTATAGTGATTGTTATACCCAGCCCTAACTGAAATTTTATATCACTTTAAAATCAGTTTTTAAAAGGGAACAACATAATATTGATTTCTCTGTATCACATAACTTACAAATACAGTTTACTTACAACTTATATTGGTGAAAAAAATGCTAATTTATAAACATCTATTTCATCTGGCGTAAAATACATATTAAATTGTCAATAATATCTTAATCAAATATCAAAACATGCCAAATCATAAATATGCTTAAAATCATTAACTATTTCAGCTTAATAAAATAGTATTTCAGTTTGACAAAATAGATTTCAGTCTGACAAAAAAGTATTGCAGTCTGATAAAATAGTATTTCAGTCTGATTAATAGTATTTCAGTCAAGCAATTTTTTATTTCAGTCTGACAAAATAGTATTTCAGTCTGTTAAAAAAGTATTTTGATAAAATAGCAGCATTGCAATCTGGTTAAATGTTAGTTCAATCCCACAAAAATAGTAATGCAGTCCCTTAAAAAAATCTTTAATGTCCCTAAAAGACAGTATTTCAGTAGCTTAACATTAAGCAAAGCATTTGCCAACCCAATCTGCGCATAGGAACAATAATGCTACACTTGTATCAACCTCCAAAAACGAATATTTCATAGGCAAAAAATACACACAAAAATAAAATAAAATAAAAATAAAATAGCAATCATAAGGCTTAATCAAATATTTCTCATCATGTCTAATAAAGGTGAAATACAAAAGGAAATATACCTTTTAATAAGAGAAATCCAACAAGAATAAATCCAGTCATTTGTTTACATGTAAATAGTTACGCAATACACTACTCTCAAAAATTCTTACTGAAAATGGTTTCAGTTGACTCCAAGCTTATTAAATAATACCAGTGACGCTCCTTTATTGTCAAAATATTCTACTGATGATATATATGTTCCTTGTGTGACACCTAATATCTCCTATTTTTCAATGTGAAACCTTGTAAACATGTAAAAATATCCACATACTACTTCAGGGGGTTGTTTTGTATATTTGTGCATTCTTTTCAGCTATTTTAAATTTTGAAGCGAAGGCAGCCACATTTGAGCCTTTATTTACATAACTTAAGCCCTCTACCTACCAGTCTAAGCATTTGAGCCAGTGACTCAGCCAAAGCTGAGACTGAGATCTTTTTTAGACTCCATGAAGGCTGAGCCCATGGAGTTAGGAAAAATGTTCCAATAATTTGAGACAAAAGTCTCAAGCTTGAGCCTGAGACTGGGGTAAGACCTTTCGTGTCATTTCAGTTATAATAATCTCCAGTTATGTGAATCATAAACCCTCATACTAATTTGAGCATGTTAATTAAAGCATAGAATACTTTTAGAGTGTTCTCCTTTTGGCATAAAATCATAGGCCGCTTCAACAAATCTTTAGACTGTTATGCCTATTAATTAGGGTGCTATTACTAATCTTTAGTCCTTACAACTATTCCTGCACTTTTTCCACTTACAATAATCTAATTGTCCATGAAAAAAAAATTTTGAGAGTTGACCGATTAATGCGCAAGAGTTATTGGAACTTGGTACTATGCCTTAGTTCTATGAAATGCAAAGATTGAAAGCCGGTTTTATGCAAATGCATTTTGCCAGTTTTCATTTATTTACCTGATTTTCAAAATGTTTTAGAAGAGTGTCTCTTTATTTACAACAAGAGATTGGAAGTGTTATGGACAGGTTTTGGTGAAACTCACAGGAAATACTAAAAATGGCACAGGGAAAGGAACATTCAATTTTGGTGGTGATCCAAATTTTTTTCATTGCATTCATAAGAAGTTCTTGAGGTCTTGGTATTTGGCGGAGGTATGAAATCTTCTAGTTTTTTCTTAACGTGTTTTTCAATTTGTTCTGACATTTCTGCATGGATTTTAATAGAAAAAAATATTATATATTTTAGAAGCTCTTGAAAAAAATTCCCTGGTAATATATATATAACATATTTTATAGGTTACATAGATGCAGAAATACTGGCATAGATGCAGAAATAATGGCATTTTTACTTTAAAATCAGCAAAATTTCTCCACAATGAGGGCTGTTTGTAATAAAAACATAGTTACCCATTGTCAATAAGGTTTTAAAGACACACAGATGTTTTTTCTTAATTCAAATGCAATCTGGGATATAAAAACTATAGATTAATTGATTGGTATGGGTTTAATGTTACTTTAAACTGCATTCTAGAAGTCATATCACAACCGGTAATTAAGGGATGGAAAGAAGTTCTCATTAAAGGCTCTTAATTTTCATTATGATGTCGTCACTTAAAATTACCAAAAAATATGGAGACTTTTACTCAGCTTTCCTGTCATATTTGCTGTACCTTAGTCCTCTGGAGAAAATTAAAAAAAAAAGAAGATTTATTTGTGTGAGGAGGTGTAATAAAAAACATTTTGATCAATAAAAAATAACAGTAGCAGCATTTGTACAAAACTGTTATAGATCCTCTTATGTGCTGAATTCTGAGTAAAAGGGAATGTCCAACACTGAGCAGGGGTTGTTTCTAAGCAAGCTCCCTCCATGGACGACTGACTATACTAATGGGTGTGCCAGTCTGAACTGGTACATGTTGAATTGGCTCCTGAAACTCAAGACGTTGTGTGGCGATCTGACATTTAGTGGCAACCAATTCCATTCCAAAGGCGCAGATATAGCGAAACCTCCCCTACCAATTATCTTTTTAGACAGATTAAGGAAACTAATAAGCACTTTTCACAATGCTGTACAAGCGTGTTTCAACTGGAAAAATTTGTAAATTGTCATGAAATTGCAATGATTAGTTTAAACTGAGACAAGCAGTGTGTAAAGGGGTGGTTCTGTGATTTTGGTCTGCCACACATTTACAAGAGGCAGTCATTGAACCATAACAAGGCCTATCTGTTTAGAATTTGTTATTAGATATTAACCTCAATCAGATAGATGATAATAAATGTTAAATATTGAATTTTAGCATTCAAGAAAAAAATCGCTTAATACATTTGTCTTTTGTATTTTATATGTATTTCTAACATTTGTAGTGAAATCATGAAACAAACAACAAATTGAGATTTAACACTCTTATTTCACCTGCAACCTTATTTATTTTAAAAATTAAAGTAAGTCAAAGAGGGTCAGTTCATGGTTCCAAAAGGAATTTTATGAATACATCAATTGGCATCAAACTGAGACTTTTCACATCAAATGATATGCAGTATGCCATATTTGTACAACTTCTGACTTTATACACATTTTCACATGCACAACATCTTTACATTAGTTAAAACTTAGGGGCCGATTTGGCAATTTTCCCAAAACATATTAGCCAGTATTTTGTCAAATATACAAAAATAGGCGATGTTATATATGTATAAACGGTATGTAGTTTTTCTGTTTGTATTTATTTCACTATTCACCACAGTTAAGTCAAGTACTTTTATCTCACAGGAGGTTTAAGCGCATATTTATCATGTCTAATTTCATTTATCAACTCTTGATCTAATGTTTTTATGCAATTAATGTGGATAAACTCTAAGCAATTATAAATACAAGAGTACTCTGAGAGGGCATACCTCCCCCAAGTCACGAAATCATAAATTTGACGCAGTGAATCTTCGGATGGGATATGGTGAAGTTTAAGTTGGACCCATGTTCTCATTTTTTAATGAAGGTCCAGGTAGAAATATGTGCATAATACAAAACAAACAACAAAGAGACAAACAACAAACAGACAAGCAAATGGTGTTACATATATTGGACACTATATTAGTACATTGTATATTACATATATTAGGCACTATATTAGTGCATTGTTTAATTTAAGCTTTATGTTTATACATTGTCATAAAAGATAATTGTGTTGTTGGTTCTTTTTGTGTGTTGACATTTAAAGTAAGGGAGTTATTGACTTTTGTGTTTTAGTGTTTATTGATCTGTTCACAGACTGGGGGAAATCCCCCCCTCAGTGGTTATGATAGATTTGGGGAAACCCAATTGCCAGTAGTTTCTAGAACTTCCTCCTTTAGCCTAGATGGTTCAAGCTTTTCTGAGTTGGTTCTGTACAATTCCAGAGAAATCTGTGGATGTATATAAGGAATGTACATCTGACCACAAAAGAACTTTGTATTCGCTGGCTATAAGGAGAGCTATTGTGTTTTGGAATATAATATAACTTGTGTTGCT
Source organism: Sabellastarte sp. h YS-2021 (assembly GCA_964017235.1). Classification (NCBI taxonomy): domain Eukaryota; kingdom Metazoa; phylum Annelida; class Polychaeta; order Sabellida; family Sabellidae; genus Sabellastarte; species Sabellastarte sp. h YS-2021. Next base: position 96,560,829 of record OZ024936.1, on the reverse strand, counting down.
GTGAACTTTTACTGGAGTGAACTAGATACATTGTCTGGACAAATTTATTGCACTTTGGATAGTTTTGGATATTGTACAGTTATATAACAGAGAGTGGATTTACTGCATTTTGGACATTGTCCATATCTTGGAGCAGACAGTACAATTGTGTTAACTCTCTAAAAATCTCCAGACAGACCTTCTGTGTGACTGGATAGCAGGACAAGAACCTTTTGTGTTGTTGAGTGTGAGACAGGTCACAAGATATAGATATCCGTGTGTGAGTGAACATTGGACAGATCACAGGACAGACCACAGGACATTGGATAGACCACAGAACATACTACAGGACGGATTATGGAACAGATTGTTGGATACGGCAGATAAACTTTACTCTTAATCTCAGTGGTCAGGTCAGCTAGATCTTATTATTGTATTTGTGTGTTTGGTTAAGAGCATACCAGTTGACTGTAATCATTATTGTTGACTATTAAATAAATTTGTTAAGTTTAACTTTTTGCTTTTTCTGTTACAACTTAAAGACAACCGGTAATTGCTACCGCGCTTGCCCGTGACCGTAACAGGAAAATTGGGGGCTCGTCCGGGATCCAACCATTTGATTACAACCATTTGATCAACCGTTCAATTAACATTTTGAAAATCCACTTGATTTAGTAATTGGTTACAGTCAACAGTGCTCAAAATGGCTAGTGCTAAAGAGTTTGTACAGTCACCATCTATGGAAGTTCTAGAAACTTTTAAAAAAGATATGTTAATGCAGATAGCACAAGAGTTACAGTTAGAGGTAAAAAGGTCAACACGTAAACATGAACTTAAAAGGCTTATTGTTGAACAGTTAGTTGATGAAGATGTTTTACCTGATAGTTGTTTAGAAGTGTATAAGCCTCTACCAATGGAACCTTCTGGGCAATATGAGATCAGGCGATTAGAAATTGAAAGAGAGTTAAGACTTAAAGAGCTTGAAACTCAAGCTCAACAACGAAAAGAAGAGCTTGAAGCTCAACAACGAAAAGAAGAGCTTGAAGCTCAACAACGAAAAGAAGAGCTTGAAGCTCAAAAGGAAGAGCATGCACTTAAACATGAAAGAGAAATGAGAGCTTTAGAACTCAATGCTCGCAGAATTGCCCATGAAGAGTCCATTGCTACCAAATTTGATTTGGGTAAAAATGTGCGACTGGTACCACCTTTTAATGAGTCAGAGGTCGATAAGTACTTTCAACACTTTGAAAGAGTAGCTCAAAATTTGAAATGGCCTACAGACCAGTGGCCTTTATTGCTGCAAAGTGTTTTGAGGGGAAAGGCCCAGGAGGCATACACGGCTTTGCCAATTTCTGAATGTGTGGACTATAACTCTGTCAAAAATGCTATTTTGAAAGCATATGAGTTGGTACCAGAAGCATATCGTCAAAAATTCAGAAATTATCGTAAACAAGAAAGTCAAACTCATGTTGAATTTGCCCATGAGAAAGAAGTGTACTTTGACAGATGGTGTAATTCTAGGGAAGTAGGTACAGACTTTGAAAAACTTAGGCAAGTTATTTTGATTGAAGAGTTCAAAAGGTGTGTTCGTGATGACATTAAAACCTATCTAGATGAACAGAAAGTTGAAAATTTGGCAAAAGCAGCAGCTTATGCTGATGACTATGCGCTAACTCACAAGTCCACTTTCAACAAGAATAAGTCCTTTGGTCCTGCTAAAAAGTCTTATCCAGAAATAGGAAAGAAGTCTGAAAATGTAGCTCCAGAAAAGAGTTCAGATAAGGGTCAAACTTCAAATCAGACTATGAGTAAGGATAGGAAGCCCAGATCCTTTGCTCCTGTTTGCCACTATTGTAAGAAACCTGGGCATGTTATGTCTGACTGTTGGCTCTTAAAGAAGAGAAGAGAAAAGGAGGCAACGCCCAACGCCTTTGTGTCTAGCAAGTCTAACTGGCGTTCAAATCCCAATAGAGCAGAGTCTAGTATTGGTTTAGACAAGTCTGAGATTATTAGGGAAGAGTTCAAACCTTTTGTGTCTGAGGGTTTTGTATCCTTGGAAAGTAGTTCCAGTCAGGTCCCCATTAAGATATTAAGAGACACTGGAGCTACTCAGTCCTTACTTTTAGAAGGTGTATTGCCATTGAGTGTAAGCACATCTACTGGTGAAAGTGTCATTGCTCAAGGTATTGAAGGAGGCTGTGTGAACGTTCCCTTGCATAAGGTCAAGTTAGTATCAGACTTAGTTACTGGTTCTGTTGTTGTGGGTACCAGGCCCACTTTACCCATTGAAGGGGTATCTTTGTTGTTGGGAAATGATCTTGCAGGTGGAAAGGTAGTTGCTGATCCTAAGGTTACTTCTAAGCCGATCACTTTGGTTAGCACTGAGAAATTAGAAGAGGTTATTCCTGGTATTTTTCCCTCCTGTGCTGTGACTCGAGCTATGGCCAAAAAGGCCCAAGAAGAACCAAAAGATTGTAAACAATCTACAGATGTCTTAGTTGATTTGTCAGATACATTTTTAAACAACTATGACCATGATGTGCAGAATACTAGTGATACTAATCCCAAGGATAGGGTAGATTCTGAAAAACAAGACCCAATTGACTGCAAAGATGTATCGCTGTCAAAATCAAAATTGATTTCAGAGCAGGAAAATGACCCTGAATTAGCTCCTTTATTCAAGTTGGTCTTGCCACCAGTAGAGCTAGATAAGGTCCCTGTAGGCTATTATGTCAGAAATGGTGTACTTATGCGAAAGTGGAGGCCACCAAATGTCCCTGCATCTGAAGAATGGTCAGTAGTACACCAGATTGTTGTGCCAAAAGTGTACCAAAATGAGATATTAAAATTGGCTCATGAATCTCCAATGGGTGGCCATTTAGGCATCAACAAAACTTACAACAAAATAACCAAACATTTCTATTGGCCTCAAATTCGGCACTGTGTGGCAGAATTTTGCAAGACTTGTCACATTTGTCAAATGGTAGGAAAGCCAAACCAAAAAATTCCTGTAGCTCCTCTCAAACCCATTCCAGCATTTGAGGAACCATTCAGCAAAGTGATAATTGACTGTGTAGGTCACTTACCAAAAACTAAATCCAGAAATCAATACCTTTTGACCATCATGTGCACCTCAACCAGATTTCCCTTAGCCATACCATTGACCAACATAACAGCTCCCAAAATCTCAAAAGCTCTGGTTAATTTCTTTACTCTAGTTGGCTTACCAAAAGAGATCCAGTCAGATCAAGGGTCAAATTTTATGTCGGGACTATTTCAACAGGTTGTATTTCAGTTAGGTGCCAAACAGATCAAATCTAGTGCTTATCACCCAGAATCCCAAGGTGCACTTGAAAGGTTCCATTCCACTTTGAAGAATATGATTAGGACATATTGTTTAGACAATGAAAAAGATTGGGATGAAGGCATCAGCTTATTATTGTTTGCAGTTAGAGAGTCTGTTCAAGAGTCTTTAGGCTTTAGTCCCTTCGAGTTGGTCTTTGGCCATTCAGTCCGTGGTCCTCTCAAGCTGTTGGAAGAAAATTGGTTATCTGAGAACACCGAGAGCCTAAATCTGCTAGATTATGTTTCAAAGTTCAGAGATAAGCTGAAGAAGGCTTGTGAGCTGGCGCAACAAAATTTGAAAAATTCTCCGTCAAAAATGAAGATGCTTTTTGATAAAGAATTACAGAATTGTGTCTTCAATCCCGGAGGCAAAATTTCAGTGTCATCACCTGGCCAATTGAACAAATTACAGGCCAGAGATCTAAGGTCATGCCCAGTGACACAGAGAGTAGAAACTCTCCAAAAGACCATTAAAAACTGTGATAACAGACATTCAAACCAAATGTGGGAAATAACTATGGTAAAGCCATACTTCGAAAGAGGTATAACATAGCTTATGATGGCTATTAATAGAAACACTGTTAAAGATAGGAATTCAGTGTATAAACAGGACTTTGAAAAAGTAACATATGGCGTCCGCATGGATACGCCCTGTCCAGAAGCTGTATTTAATGTGTGATTTATATACCTGTAATTAGTAAGTTTATAAAGGTTATACATGGTACTAATTTTACTTTTGTATTTAGACAAAAATGTTTTGTAAAATGTTATTACCTGTGTTTGTATACATCATGAAAATCTCTTGTAAAATTTTGTAATCCCTTGGCTTCCAAAATTTTTCTTTAAGGGGGGAGGTGTTACATATATTGGACACTATATTAGTACATTGTATATTACATATATTAGGCACTATATTAGTGCATTGTTTAATTTAAGCTTTATGTTTATACATTGTCATAAAAGATAATTGTGTTGTTGGTTCTTTTTGTGTGTTGACATTTAAAGTAAGGGAGTTATTGACTTTTGTGTTTTAGTGTTTATTGATCTGTTCACAGACTGGGGGAAATCCCCCCCTCAGTGGTTATGATAGATTTGGGGAAACCCAATTGCCAGTAGTTTCTAGAACTTCCTCCTTTAGCCTAGATGGTTCAAGCTTTTCTGAGTTGGTTCTGTACAATTCCAGAGAAATCTGTGGATGTATATAAGGAATGTACATCTGACCACAAAAGAACTTTGTATTCGCTGGCTATAAGGAGAGCTATTGTGTTTTGGAATATAATATAACTTGTGTTGCTGTGAACTTTTACTGGAGTGAACTAGATACATTGTCTGGACAAATTTATTGCACTTTGGATATTTTTGGATATTGTACAGTTATATAACAGAGAGTGGATTTACTGCATTTTGGACATTGTCCATATCTTGGAGCAGACAGTACAATTGTGTTAACTCTCTAAAAATCTCCAGACAGACCTTCTGTGTGACTGGATAGCAGGACAAGAACCTTTTGTGTTGTTGAGTGTGAGACAGGTCACAAGATATAGATATCCGTGTGTGAGTGAAAATTGGACAGATCACAGGACAGACCACAGGACATTGGATAGACCACAGAACATACTACAGGACGGATTACGGAACAGATTGTTGGATACGGCAGATAAACTTTACTCTTAATCTCAGTGGTCAGGTCAGCTAGATCTTATTATTGTATTTGTGTGTTTGGTTAAGAGCATACCAGTTGACTGTAATCATTATTGTTGACTATTAAATAAATTTGTTAAGTTTAACTTTTTGCTTTTTCTGTTACAACTTAAAGACAACCGGTAATTGCTACCGCGCTTGCCCGTGACCGTAACAATGGTAATAAAATTAACATATCCCTTACTAATAAATGATTTGAAAAATTTACAGCACCCACAAGAGATTAGGGTTTCTTGCTTTGTCATGTGTACATCAACAAAATAGACTGTGCCTTCATCAACATTTCAGGCACTTGTTATTAAAAACAAGGCATGCAAAAATAAGTAATTGCAAAAATCAAGACTTTTATTTTATTGTATCCATACGGTGATCCTGATAGGTATGACATGAAAAAAGCCTCACTGTAATCCAGACAAATACAGATTTCGATATTTTTACATCAAGGCCATGATCCGGAAAGTCTCAAAATTTAATGGGATCTAAGTGGACCAAGACCCATCTTCTGATTTGTTTCAGGAAGATCCAGATAAAAGGACATATGGGCAAACAGACTAATGGTCATGAAAACAAGACCTCTTTGGCAGAGGTAATAAGATGTAATTCATTGAGTAATCATAGTCAGTACAATATCTCCTTTACCACAGGACACAAAAGTGCATTTTGACCCATCCCAACATCACAAGTCAGCCCAACCTATAGAGACTGACATTCCCCTAACTGAAAGATGGGCTGACCATATATTAAGATAATGCTTGCTGTTTTCAGCATTGCACTAGCAATCAGACCCAATGACAAGGTACCACCATTTTAAGTGATCATTCAAGCGACTATGTATGTGTGTCTGTACAGGGGCCTGAACCCAGGCCCTCTGTGTTCCTAGGCAAGTTCATTACTAACTTGACCACAGTTCAAGATGAATGGCATAACAAGCCTTGTAAATGTTTGTGTACATGCAAAATTGGTGACACTGAGATGTAAGCCCTCCTTCAACAGAAGGCAATGAAGGAAAAGCTTTAAAGATTGTTCTAGAAATAAGTAAATTCTGGTTATTTATCTGGAGTTCTCTATTTAATATATGTTCCTTGCCAAATATGCATTGCCAAATATTATACAGTGTGCATTCCGTAGATTTTCTCCTCAGTTCAACAGTTATATCTTTTGTTGTTTTGAATGAGAAGATTACCGGCCCTTGGATACAACTGATCCCAAAATCTATTGCATTATAACTGCACTAAATATGTTTACATCATATGGATAGTTAGCTATATCCAAAAAAGTATTTGATCACCTAAACTTCTTAGTGACTGACATAAATATGCTAAACTGTTAATTAAGACTCACCGTAGACCTGTTTATTTGCCGCTCCACCAACTTGACTACTCTTTCTTCATTACTTTTCAGTGAATTCTCTTTTCAGCCAAAAAGAAGACAAAATGTATCATTTTGGGGGGGCCAAGTGTAACTCAATGAATTGTGTATCCCCGCTGATTTCTTTTACCATATAAGGAAATCAAATATTGATTTTCTCTGCATTCTGCAGAATTATTCTAGTTGGTAGTCACCTTTCCTTTATTTTGTGCTTGTGACAGTACATTTAGTTAAGCAGAGAGAGTTCATGAAACTTCCTTTTTATTGAAAATGTATTGCGCTGTTTGCATCTCTCTTTGAAATATTCCTGAAGCCAGAGCAGTATTTAAAGGGTGGCAACAGTTTCGTCTTGTGTTCAACCTGTGTGCTATATTGTGCATCTATTCATGAGTCAAGTGGATACAAACTGCTTATTACATACATTTTGTGGTGAACTGCTGTTGGAGTGGACTGGATCTAGTGCCCATACCTACCAGAGAGTGGATTGCAAAAATTTGTTATTGTTAATTGGTTCCAACATCACAGTGGGAAATATATACTGAACAGTTGGATATTCTAAGCTAATGGCACTAGACAGGGGAGCTGGACAAATCGGCTCTTTGCCAATTTGGCCCTTGGCAAATCGGCCCCCTAAATAAGTCAGTCCTGGGCAAATCGGCCCCCTGAAAAATTTGAACCTAGACAAATCGGCCCCAATTGAAAACTTCTGTAAATAGAACTTATTTAGAGACCTGTAGAGAGCATTTGACTGGGTTGATGATGATATTTTTCCCTAAGAGACAATTTATATCTTATACATAGATCCATTGGTACTTTTTCCCTTATAATGATATCATGCTTCTTTGAACTTCCAAACCTGAATGGTAATTGGAGACAAAAGAACCCATTTATAGAAGAAATTCATCATTTAATTGTAATCAGGTTCCCATTAAAATAATGGGTTTATAAATATCCATACTTTTCCGCCAAGTGACATAGAACCTATTGACACACTTCTTGGATAAATCCCATAATGTACATCCATATAGTGGCATACAATAAGCCTTCAGTAATCTATATTTAATAGTAGTACTAGATTTACCAAAATGAGCCTTTAATTTGTTTACATTTGCAACAAATTCGTGTACTGATTTCTCAATATTTTCTAAATCCATATTTTTTCCAATAATGGTATCCAAGTGACAGGCATTTGGTTCACACTGAACATAAGTTGAGTTTAACATTACATGTTCCTTGTCATTTGTTTCACAGAAATTACCAAACTTTATCAATTTTATCAAGCTGATTGTTCCTTTTGATGTCCATGCAGATGATTATATCATCCACCCCCACCCCCCTTGTGGACATCAAAGAGAACAATGGGAGAACTATTATTATTATAATTAAATTTTTGTTTTAAACAGATAATATTTTGTCTCTTGTAGTGACTTTTAAAATGATAATAGTACTATTACTGTGAAGATTTTAAATCTATGAGAATGTCAGAGTAAATTGAATAGATATATAAAAGTCAAAAGTAACCCCAATATCCAAGGGGTGTGAAATTGTGAAAAAATACATAAATCAGATGTACACTTATCTATCTTTATCTTGGGAGCCGAATTGACCACATGTTATTTTATAGGGGGCTGATTTGACCAGCTAATTTTACTTTGGGGGCCGATTTGACTAGGGCCTATTTGACAAAGGGCCGATTTGTCTATGTTTCCTGGACAGAACACTGCAGTGATTGCTGGACAGAATGGACAAACTTGTTTTAAATGTTACATGGGCAGATAGGACTGTCAGGTCAGAATTGTTTCATTATTGTATTATTGTATGAACTATTATGAGTATGGCAGCTGACTGCAACAATTATTTTAATCGTTAGATAAGTTAGTTGTTTTGTCATGTAACAACATAAAATAAATAAAGATTGCTACCAAACTTTTTCCCATTGACTGCAACACTAAGAAAGTATAAAACAGAAATATAACACTTAAACAACATATATAAATATTGACAACTGCCAATATAAAGTGACCTTTTAAATGCCTCATGGCAGAGGGTTCAGAGAGAGATTCAGAGCCTCTTTTCAGTGCTGGTGGAGAAGATGCAAATCAGTCAGACAAGCCCAATTACTTCTCAGTGCACAAACTTGCAAGCTGGACGATATCTGAATGTACACAAGAAAATGGACTGTCTGTTGACCAAGGTCATTCTTAAAGGAACATACAGGTAAGTGGCAGGGTTATGAATAAGAGGTGGGATGAGTACTTAAAGTTCAAGTTGTTGTTTATCATTATTTAACTTGCATTTTAGTTTGTCCTCTCTTAATTATCCTCCACATTTAAACTTGGTTGTGTTGTAAACATCTTTAAACAAAATCAAAAAGCAAAACAGAACATATAGTATTTTAAAAAATAAATTTAAAAAGTGCTGTGTTTTAAGCAATGGTTGTTTTGTAAATAATTGATTTTCATAATTAAACTAAAATGAGATGATAAGCATGTGGGGACTTTTTGCAGGGCGACATACAAAAATTACTTTTGTATGCTTGATAAAAACTCCTTGTTGTGAGAGTGTCACTGCTTTTAACAGAATACTACTGTACTTTATGTCAAATGTTATAAAAACTCATGAAATTCTGAATGAGAGGACAATTGATAATAGAAGTCAGCAATCTTTTGTGCGTAACATCTAGCTCATCTGAAGACTCTAACTAAAGTGGAAGAACCACAGTTGGCCAAACTACTTCAAGTGGACCTGACTATCACAGGACTGAAAGGCCTCCCTCTGCTTGGAGAGCCAAGGATATACACAAACAGAAAATCACTCCATCATGCATAAATACTGGCATGTCACTGCCATCCTAGGCATATTGCAGGAGTATCAATCCCATCATGGGGAAATGTAGGGCTGTCAGTGCTACCATAGATGAAAAAAGTAGTGTAATCACCATCATAAGAACATATAAGGGGTTCAGTGCCATCATACACAAGTACAAAGGTTTAAACAAAACCTTATGCCTTTGTTTTAGTTCCCATTGAGTGGGAGGTCAGGATTTCATCTAATCACCCGTTCAAAGGCAAATGAGGGACGAGAGACACCAGAAAAGGTTCATCATGAACTACCACCTGAGTCCAGTGAAAGTCAGTCTGGTACATCTTTGTATCTTGATAAGCATTGGGATCAAGTATAGCCAGTAGTTAACAGAATCATTGCACTTCTACCAAGAGTTGCTTTCAGGATATAACAGATATTTTTGATAATGATGTGAAACCCAAAATTACACCGGTCAACTCTGGTTCTGTGCATGTTGAATCACCTCACACAAATGAAGAGACTTTGGGCGAAAGGAATTTCTGAACATCTATACACATATTCATGTGACTTGTGAAGCTAGTCATTGTATCGTGTGATTGAAGGAGTTGGATACACCTGGAGTTGTAGTAAGGCACAAGCTGCTGTTTTTTTTTCAGAATTTAGTGGTTTATGAGTTTGGTACTTACTCACTTGGGTCACACCACTGTGACTGGGTTTGAATGTAATTTATCAAAACATACCTATCAAGTGTTGTAAAGTCAAAGCAGAACAAAAATGTGATACAGAAAATTTAAGACATCTTTACAGGAAGCCATGGCTCAGAAATTTGTTATTTCCAAATCTGTTAGACTGTCCACTGAACTTTGTGGTGATTTGGTGGGAATATATAGTATCCCCTCAACTCCATGTTTGTGGGAAGTCATGGGCAGGTTTTAATTTGTTATTCCTATAACTATTATAACAGGATAATCACAGTTTGCAAGAAGTGTTTATTTGAACTACATTTGAATGTGGCACTTGGAAAAACAAGGTAAATCGGTTAAAAAGTTCAAATACACAGATTGCATGTTCATCAAGTGGAATTTTATCTACTCCTAAAATATATCCCCTTTCTGGCAGCAACACCTCTTTAGGATTTGTTAAAGTAAAGTGGTATGAACCCACATCTCAAATGCAAGCACATGTTTTGGTTGGATAAAGGTCATTGTAAAAGACACATAAGTGAGGCTTAATTTTCCTTATAAGGTTATGCTGATTGCTATAAAATACGATTTATATGTGTTAATTATGAAATCTAGCCCTCCCGAAGAAAACTCTTACTGTAGTGGAGCAACAAGAGATAGTTAACTGTTCCCACTGAACCTGACTTTTATAACGCTAAGTGACCTCTCTGTCAGGAGAATCTGTTAAATACACAGGTGGTCACACTAACATGCACAACAAGGGCTTGACTTGCTTGTTATAGAAATATTGGATTTTTAAAACCTATCACAGGTACTAAAGGGTTGTCACCACCATCAGAAGTAAATGTAGTGGCTCTCTATCATCACAGTTACAACACAGAGGAGGTTCTTCCATATTTACGGTTCCAGTGGGAGGTTGACTCCAGTTATGAACACACCCTCATCCGTATTATGATGGCCCCTTTTTCCCCATCAGTCATGCAACTGGTGATGCCAAATCCGACCACCTGGCAACAATACAGCAGTCTTCTCTACGGGACAGCTACAACTGGACATTGATGGTCAGAAAGAGGTTGGCTAAAAGGTGAAGGTCACAGGAGGGAAAGAGAATGTCTGGAAAGGTCAGTAGTGATCGTAAGATCCAAGACAATATTTTCAGATCCAGCCTAACTCAATTTTTCTACACTTTTAGCTTGTTATATCATTTAATCTTTAAATGTGAAAAGCTCTCACCACCAAAAGCCAAATAAGAAGCACAAATATAAAGATATGTGATACCCTTATTTTCATGAATTTTTATTTTTACTGCAAGTGCCAATGATCAAAACTGTAACTCTTCACTTTTGCAGTTTTCCCGCTGTTTTCCTCCAGGATAGCAGATTGTATTGTTTTCATGTGACATTGTGTTTTAGCATTAGCCTTTCTGATTCTGTTAATCCATTCAGTTTCCGTTTGTTAACGCACCCTTGGCCAGACCCACAAAGTAGGTCAGCAGGAGTAACCTTTGCCATTGTCTTAGAAAAGTCTTTAGCATCTTCCCATCAGAGCTCTAAAATATTCTAACATATGTGGGTTTTCCAATATGGATCTGATTCCTCTTGTATTATGTGAAAAATAATATTACGATTAAGTGGTCGTGAATTGTTATTTGTACTTTATAGCACAAACTCATGGGTTTGGCTTGTGTCAGCATAAATGTATACAATGATTTTTAGATCAATCAGGACATAAATCAGTTATGTGGTAATATAATTTTTATTGTATCAATGTTTATTCCTATTTTTATTGTATCTTGCTCATAGCTTCCAAACTAACAGAAATTGGCATCTTTGATTTCACGTTAAAGTATTGTAGATCTCATTTGGAACACATATTCGAGTGGCAGATATGCACCAGTTGCCTGATATCACCTGTGTCACCTGCACAGACATATGTGAATTCAAATCTGATGACAATAGTGAATCATATTCCAATGAGAAGCCTCTCACAAAGCTAAGTGTACTGCCTTGTAAACCAGGTCCAGATTCTAATGAACCTCTTAGTCTGTTGAATAACAACACAGTTTGTACAGCAGAAGATTCCGAGTATTGTACTCTGCAAAAGGATTCTCCATCATCAGAGTTTGTAACATCTATTCCTGTTTGTAACAATTCTTTTCCTGACTTAAGATTTTATTTTGAAATCAGTTTTGTTGAAGTTTCCTGTCAAGTTACAAATACCTTCAGTACTATAGAGGGGGCACATTTCAGCCCCTCTTTCCAGATAATACATTTATCAAAAGTACAAGTTATTCTAAAGCGCGAGATGAACAAAGATCGTCTAAAAAGACTTGCAACATATTATGAAGCTCTTGCTGAGAGAATACGTGTAGATGACTTGCTACCCAAACTGTTTAGCTATCACAATTATAGCAAGGAAGAACGGCAAAGAATTGAGAAGGAAGGACAGAGGAAGGGAACCTTGGCTCAGACACAGCTTTTACTGGACATATTGAAAACTAAAGATGACCGAGCATATGACTTGTTTATCAACTCCCTGGAATCCACCAGCCATACTGAGCTGGCCCAGTATTTGCAGCATGAGTTGTCACCCTCAGGTAAACTAACATGTTGTAACTGCTCTTCTGCTTTCATTCATGATTGTTGTAGAACGTTAGGATATGTTTGTGGAATAAAGTTTAAAAAGTGATTACAAAATCATAAATTTTGTTTAAATACTTTGGAATATATCTTTTTGAGTTTGTCAACTTTAAAATACCTTGTAAAAACATGGCAAACGTTTCTGTGCATCAAAGTTTCTCCCCTCATGATATCAGTGATAAGCAAAAGAAAGTTTCTTTTTGTTTCAAACCTGTGCAAAGCGACTTGTGTTTTGAACACTGAAACTGATCATCAGGCACAAATAAAGTAGAAATTTTGAAGAAAAATGTCACCAACTCTCAAATTTTAAGAAAATCAAATGGTTTTAGGTTTCACGGAGTGTCAGTTTCCATTTGAGAGATTCAAGAGAGTTCAGAAAGTTCAGAATATCCTTAGTTTCAAACATGGGATGCGCGAGTTAGATTAGATAGCAGTGAAGCCAACAATAAGCCGGGTAAAAGTTGTGCCACCAGATCTGGATATTAACTAAAATCTGTTTCTGTTGCCTTACAACTTGGTTTGTACAGAGCAAGATTTAGAGCATTTTGGACAGTAAAAAGAATGCCCATCATCCAAGTTTTTGGTATCTCACCTATTGTATCAACACACAATGTGAAAACACATTTAAAAATATATATATTTATAATTAAGACAGTTGAAGTAATGTATGCTCAGTAATAGTTCATATGAATATGCATTAAATTTTAATTCAAATAGTAGAATTTCTATCTTTTTTTCATTTTAAATTTCAATCCCTCGTTTGTTTAGATTTCCTTGTATATATACTTAGAATCACATCTCGCAGTGTCTATAGCATTAACATATACATAATGAATATATATGACTTTCCATAAAAAGTCTGAATGACAACCCAGAAAGAAGAACTAAAGTAGGCATTTTAGTGTAAAACATTAACCAAGAGCAAAACAAACAAAAAAATGTAACCTGACAAATTCTTTATTAATAATAAATTACTGATTTTTGAGACTAATACACCAGGCTTCTTCCAACTTCTTTTTAAAAAAAGTTAAACTTTTGTGTTAGTTTTCTTTCCTACTACTTCAATTGAGTTTTTTTTAGCTGAAACCTGGACCTTATTTCTGATTATATATTTCTTTTGTAATCCTTGTGCTTTTATTCTTCTTAGTCCTAAATTTATTGCAGATTTCCATATTTAAAATATTCTCCAAACATTTACAGCATCAAAAGGTCTATGGCAATTTTATCAATCTGATCAATTTACAGGCATTTCTACCAAACGGTACATGGACTCTCCGTCAGAGGATAGAGTAGGAACATCTGCAGCCTCAGAACTAAAATTAATGTTTCCACACACAAGCTCATTTCAATGGGAGCCACTCCAAAGGTTTAACAAGGATCTCATCCCAACGAGGCCAAGGGATATGGCCTCGTCACACAAGAAACCCAGGGTGGCAGCTGAACCCAATAAAAACCAACCTAAGATTACTCCTCGCTTGCATAAAAGCAGGCAACCCAAGAAGAAGACCCTGCCTAAGAAGCCATCTGCTCTCACCGAATACAACAACACCTACATGGCCATTTGTTCCAGAATACCAACAAGGCCCATTAAGGTGGCCCCAAGACGAAATACACCTGTACAACCTGTACCTAGAATTATCCAAAATGGGAACTAAGGCAAACAACATGATTTTCTTTTTGAATGAAGAGATGAGTCATAAATATATTAGATAAATTAGCCTTACACAACCTGTGTTTGCTCAGTGGTAAGAACATTTAAAAAAACCTTGTAAGTTATGACTAGGGGTGCGATGGTACCATTGCAAAAGGTCGCAATTTTGGGATACCAAAGAAGTTTGAGTTCAAGCATTTCCACAAACAAAGTTCCAATAAACCCACAAACAAGAAGTAATTTTCCGTAATCCAAAATGTCCCAGTTTTTTCAAAGAAATTGCTATAAATGCTGTAAAATCTAATGAAATATGAGATAATAGTTTATAATTTCTTCAGAATCAACTTCAGCATTTAATATTTTAATTATATAAGCTCGCATTTGAGATTCCGGTTGTCAAAGTGGTCATTGTATTTCAGTAAAATTGTCTCGATACTGGTATACCACAACTCACCCTTAGTTATGGCTATATTGTATGGGCACTTTTGATTACTCTTTCTTTTTATCAAATAAATATTAAGGTCTTTGAGATGAAGTAATATGTATGAGTAAATATATAAAATAAAAGTTCTTACAAAGAGAGTCATTAATTATGTATTTGTTCTTGATTTCTGCATAACTCCATTGTAGAACATTGTTTTCCCCCAAGAGAGTTTGACACATCAAGAATAATCCCTGTCAGACAAAATAAGAAACATCTTTAAATTACTGAAAAAATAGGGTATAGCATTAAGTACTATTATTGGTAAATTGCCTAAAATATTAAAATTTAAACATGTATTCAAAACTTGTGACATTCAGTTTGTTTCAAACTCAATCATTCCACATGTCAGATCGTGTTTCAATTGAGGTTGTCAAATATAGCAATGGTAACTCTGAAGTGTATTTTATTAACGCCAACAAAACTTTTCATGTTTAATTTTCCTCCTATCCTGTTATTGTGTATATTGATGAGTTGTTTTACGATTTCCACGAATTATTCTAGAATTAGCTGTCATATTGGAAGTAATTTCAAGGGATGTTTCAGTTATGCTGATAATGTAATTTTTCTTTTACCTACAATATATGCTGTGAAAACAAATGCTGCAGTTATGTGATGAATTTGGAATAAATTTAATATTAGGCTTAGTCTTGAGCAATAACAACTTGTACATTTCCAACCAGATGGAATTAACAAAATACAAGGAGTTTGTCAAAGTTTGATATAGGCTGTTGATAAACCAGTACACTTGGATTATACTGTTGGTTGAAATGTTGCTCATGCAGACATAAGCAATTGTATGACCATTTTTATAACAAGAACACTTGGACAGCGCATACTTTTGCCAAAGTACATTTTCTTCCACTGAAGTTGACTTTCACTGACTTTAGAGTTGGTTCAGTTTGTTTACAGTGTTGGTAAGAGTCAGTTAGGCTTCCTCCATTTTACATTGAGGGTCAGTGAAATATCAGACTTGTTGGATATTGAGCAATAACAAGTCGGTTTCATGTCTTCCTCTCACATCGTGTCAGTTGGTGGGTCTGTACATACACAAAGGATGAGTAAGTCCACAGAAGGCATTGTTTGGAATTTTTAGAGCAACAGATAACAAGTAGCATTGAGATAGGTTTTAATGTTGCTTTTGCAAATATAGCTACACTTTAGTGAATTATAATAGCTGATAAGAAAGCAAGAAAAATCACAGGAAGACAGACATTCCCTCATACACACCTGCAGAGTTTGAGTTGGGGAAAAAGCTGCTGCCATCTAGTGGACTAGGGTGGAGAGAGAAAGGGAGGAAACTGACAGGAAACAGAGGGAGGAGAGAGAACAGAAGAGTCAGAGGACAGAAAGAAGTGAGTGTTAGATAAAGATGGAAGGTGAAGGGGATATGAGTCACAGAACGTCTGGCTCTCCTATGTCCTATTAATCCAGAAAAAAAGAATGGCAAGATGACAAAAATCTGACAAGGATTCCAGTAAAGAGGAAAGAGCGGAAGCTATCAAGAATCACGAAGAAATCTATGATAAGATAATGAACTTTTCAATATCAAAGCCTACAAAGGTCTACAAGCATGGTTTGAGGCCCAAATGACTAGATATGAAAACCTGAGAAAGTTGAAGTCTGACCAGACCCTGAAGAAACTGACAGACAGCACTGGATACACAACAAATTCAACTTTTTGAAATCCCACATTAGAAGGAAGTGCCTTAGCAAGTCCTCAGGGTTCAGATCAACACAGCAAGACCATTGTCAGTGCACCCGTGAGAGTACAAACCCTTTGCAGGTTCTACAGACACAGACAGAATGGAGTCCAACCTTCACTCTGAGAGGCAGCAGCCATCCATTGCAAGAACCGCCAGTACCAGTGTAGTATCCCAGCCAGCATCTTAGGGCAAAGGTCAAAGTTGGGGAGTTTATGTCCTGTTTAACAGCCAAGATCATGCTGGGACAAGTCTTCAGCATTGCAACATTTAGGGGTTAAACCCACACATAGGCGACTGCCTGTTATTATATACCAAACATGCCAACCGCTAGGCCACAAAGACCTATGCATTATTGGATAAACAAATGTTGAATCAGTTCCCCCAGAGAAAGACCATGTTGGCCTCATTTGAGGTACAACGTAGCAGAGCACCAGAATAGCATTCTGTAGCTGCTCGACCACAGAAGTTTAATTGTTTAAGACCTCAATTATCTAAACGTTACAACATAACCCACAAAAACATATTCCATTCATGCATACAGGCATGAAAGCATGATTGAATAAATGAGGGATTAAGTGAGTGATTGACTATGTGATTAAATGAATAAGCGATGGATGCTTATGTGGTTGAATAAGGGATTAAAGTGAGTGTGTGAGCTAATGATTCTGTAAGTGGTTGACTCAGTGGTGCAGTGAGTGGCATCAGACAAGGCCAGATTGAGGTGCAATTTAATTGACAAGGGTGAAAACGTAAGTCATGTTTATTTCTTGGAGGGGCCTGACTTGAAAAAGGGCTAGGACACATCTTGTGACACATTACATATGGGTGTTGGGGAGTTTATTTGTTATTTTTTCTCAAATATTTTTACATTTATTTGGGTGACTGATTAGGTTATCGTCAACTTTTTGTGAATGTGAATGCAGTAACTTTTTTCCTGAGGTGTGCAGTTACATTGGGACTTTTGGGACACTAGCTTACATAATAGTTTGTGGGACAATAAAGTAGTCCCTAAACGGACTGATGGGTGCCAGCTGCCTCTCCCCTCAGGGAAGGTCCTTCTCATCTGAGCCATTCTTCCTGCCTACACAATGCATCTTCATGATAATCTTTAAGTATGCTTCTTTGATGCTTTTCCACTAACGAGAGATACCTACAGTTTTCATCTGCCCCACCTAATAACTGTACACTTTTGTGTGGCAGGCCATACTGTGGGTTGGTTGGATGAAATCAACCTTCTCGAGGAATTGGCGGTTGTGTAGATGTTGTTTAGCACAACACATGTTAATACCATGTCTCTAACAACCGTTTTTGCTCCACTGTGTTGAGCAGGACCCTGAATCTGCTAACTAATATTTCATTTGCTTTCCCACTACCCTCCTGCTTCTGGAGATCCTATATTTTGCTATTCTCTTTTCGGTTGTCTTCTGCTGTATGGTTTCACTAGCCATGTCTTCAAAGTAAAAGTAGCAAGAAATATTTCAAAGGATGTCCTCCCTCTCCCAGAGTTCCAGGTGGGGGAAACTCAATGTGTCACCCTTCTCTTTTCTTTCAGCCTGCAGTGAAAATTTGTGCGTTTGATGAACATAGACTGAACTCAATGTCAGCCAATATCTGTAGTTTGCATTCACCATGGCCAGCAAAACCAGGGAAAAGAAACCCTATAATTGTACTTTTGTTCCCAGATCTGGTAGGCATCAGTATGGTAATATTTTTCCATCTATACAGCAGGCCTGGGGGAATACTTTGAAAAGCATTTAAATACAAATACTTTCTAATTCATGAATATGAATACAAATATGAATACCTCATTAACCAAAGTATTCGAAAATGAATACTTTTGAAAAGTATTCGAATACATTTGTGAATACTTTTGAAATTTATTTGAATACATTTATGATATACTTTTGAAAAGTATTTGAATATATTGATGAATACTATTTACCTTATACAAAAAACAAGCTTTATTTTTACTACTTTATTTTCATTACTTTATTGTAAACATAAACTGTGTTAAAATATATTTTTCTAATCTTGTGTTTTCAGGGTAAAAAGTGATACAAGGTTTATTATGAGGGGTTTAGGCCTTTCATTATATTGATGAACAATATTGGTAATTAACCCCAAATATTATATTCACAAATTAAATTCACAGTTTAATGACAGGGTTTTATTGTTACATATACATGTACAAATAAAATAAATATAAGTATTAAAATAACTTTATGACCATAGAGGATTGTGTATTACTCGATGACAATGTTTGTCACTGAAGAATTACTCCCTAACAAAACATTAATAAATCCTCTATTCAAATGAACATCATGTGTCTATAAAACAAATGGGCTTACCTTTAAATGAATCAACAGATTGGAAATTATTATTCCAGAAGTTGCTACAGTAGTTGTGAAATGTTTACATTTTGCTCTGTATTTCCCAGAAGTGTGTTCTGGTATCTCAAAGTAATCAAACCCTGCAGAATGTTTCTTAAAGCTAGCCATCATTCCTTTATATTTGAAATGTTTCTAATGGAATTATCAAGACAGTTTTCACTTGCCACAATAGCTGCCACAAAAACATTACTGAGACTTAATCCAATATGACAACTTGACTAGTGACACATATTTATACACATGCTTCATAATCCCCTTTCCTACTCTGTCAATTGCATTACTTCTTTTAACCCTTTATCCAATGTCTTTATACCTTGTTATAATTGCAAACACCATTCAGCAAAACAAAATAAACATCAATAAGAAAATTAATACCTAACTCACCCCTGAGCACTTTTTTGTTATTTCACGTGAAGCCTTACAATAAATTACCTACTCACTACTGCAAAATTAATACCTCACTCACCGCTGAGTATTTTTTTGGCTATCTTTAAAGCTGATCTTAAAGACAGATGGATTTAAATTTTTAACACCCAGATAACCTGTGATCCTAAGTTTTGATTTAACTAACACAAAATATAGTAACAACAATGACCATATACTAAATTGAGAACTTATGACTCTAAGTTTGCCTCGTGAGAAAGTGCTTCAGAATATAGCTAAAAATCTTTCCCATATATTAATTCTTTAATTCATATTCTAACCATTAGCAACCAATAGCATATGAAAGGTAAAAAAATTCTTTTTGTATCTTTCTACATAGATTCCTATGAAAACATTTAGATGCTATTTATTCCCCGATATGAAAAGTCAATGTAACAATACAGATATACAGCACAAATATACAACAATTACACAGTCTAGATTGGGATGCATCATTCAAGTTACATGGTTTAATTCAAGATATACAGTCCACTGTCTCTAAGGTGCCAAAGACACCACTTACCAAATGTTACAGTAAAGTTATCATAAAAGGTTTTGCAAGTACAAGTATAAAGAATGAAAACTTCAAACAAAATGAAACATTTCGAAAGTTTTCGTAAAAGTATTGATGAATACAAATTCTTTTGGAATGTATTCGAATACGAATATGAATACTTTGCATTTTTCACAAAAGTATTCGAATATGAATACTTTTAAAATGTATTCAAATACTTATGAATACAAATATGAATACATTTTGCCCATTCCTGCTATGCAACCAACAGCATGGGGCATATGAAATAACTGAATTAGAATAGGTAGAATTACAACCGGAGAAGTTAGGTACATACTAAAACAAGACCAATGGAGTCATTCAGTACTTTACATATCCCTTTCAAAGGTTTTCAGGCTTTAGTAGTTACCAAAGTATCTGACAATGAAAATCAAGTTATCTCTGAGTAATCTGAACCTCATTCATGTAAGCAAGTAATTACATAGCATCTTTTCAAATTAAAGCAGACTAGGCATTTTTTACAGGTCCATTAATTACTATATGTAAATGATAAATGTTACTGGGATTAGCATGATGTTAATATTACCACTTGGCTAGAAATTCAAAACCTTTAAACTAACATTCACAAGGGTTCAAAACATGGAATCAATTTAACTTTGAGACATCAACTAGTCATAACTTTAAATTGCTAATTATAACTCTCCGCATAAAAATCAATTTGCACTTCGGACACTTTACATCCAGATACAGTAAATAATGTTCAAAATACATGAAGCATATCCATATATAATGTCAAACTGTAAATTTAGATAAATTGCATGAGAGACATATGAGATTAATACAGCTTGTAGCCAATATATAGCGAAGAATGCACAAAATAAACATTGTTTTCATAACTGGATACCATCTAATAACTCTATAAACGATATGAATTCTGTTTTTATCTGTTGAACTAAAAAGTTATAATTCAAGAAAGAGCAACTAAATTTGTCTGTTAGATATTTCTGAGGTGGCTTCACAACTCTATCGTTTCTAGTAATAACTGCAGGTTTAACTGGTGTATAATCATGTGTATAATCCTTTGGCAGCCCTTGATCTCCACCTGGGCTTCAGCGAGTGTGTGCATTGGAGTAGGGTGATCATATTGTCTCTCAGTTTAGGTTTAGGTCAATGCACACCTTCTCATTCATTGTAAATATGTCCTGGTGATTTCTTCTGTAACGTGTCCTTGTTCTGAGATGGAATTGTAACTACGAGGGGTCAATGGTTTCTTGTCACTCATTAGCTTCCAGACAATCCTTTAGTGACTTGAATCTAACCTTGTTTCTTGCAGGAAGATTTGGCTGTGGTTGTTTGCTAGAGCGTGTGTCGTAGTAGTGCTTTTGTATTGCTTGTCCAAGAGTAATCTTCTGGTGAACTGCTTGAGGCACTTCTGGTTTCAATAGCCCTTATTTTATTGGTTCTCAACCTTCTATTCATGAGAAGTTGAGCTGCAGATTTCCGAATAACTTCCAGTGGTGTGTTGCGGTAATTGAGTATTGTGATAGTTGGATCATCTCCCAAGGTTTTGCACTTTTGCAGAATGTTTTTTTATTGTTTGTGCTGTTCCTTCTACTTGGCCATTTGACTGGGACTAAGTGGGAGAGATTGTAGTATGTTTGAATTCATAATTACTGGCAGACCAGAGTCAGTGACACATTCCATGGGTATTCCAAATCTGCCGAACATATACTTAATTCCCTGGATTGTGCTTTCACCTGATAAGTCAGGCAACAGGCACATATCTGGCTAGTTTAAATAGTAGTCCACACATAAAACATATTCATGACCTCTGTAATGAAACAAATCTGTTTGTCCAGAGAATGTTTGTCCAGATCATGCTTGGAATATCCTGTGAAATCATGGGTTCCTTGGGATCTGCTTTGCTGTTGGATTGGCATACAGATCATTTCAACACCATATCTTCAATTTCATTGTTCATTCCTGGCAAATATATCTGTTCACATGCAAGCTGTTTTGATCTGACTATTCCTTGGTGAGATTTATGAATGTGTTTGAGCATGTCAGAGCGCATACTACTGGGTATGATATTGTGAGTTCCTTTGAACAATAACCCATCTTCTTGACTGATTTCATCCTTATGTGTGAAGTATGGCTTTAATTGGGTTGCAGTGTTTAAGGTACCTAACTGTGAACTTTCTTCATCAAGTTGTATCTGCCGGTAGCTTTCATCTGTGTCTAGGGTTGAGAATACTTTGCGTCTGGCATGTCAGTCACTGTTTCTTCTAATGTTTTGACTGAATGCCGTGATATTAAAATAGCCTTACTAAGTTTGGTTGTTATTTGAGACACATTCTGATAATTCATGGTTTGCGGACAATTGTAATGCTGTTGACCCATGGTGTTGGGTCGTGTTGCTTCACTGTTACACATTGTTCTTCCATCTTGACAAATTCAGCTTTGACCTGGTTACGAATGGCATATGGGATGCATCTTGGTGGATCAATCACTAGCTCAACCTTGCGGTGTGTATATATGGCTTTGTCTCTTGATACAGACAAGCCCCACAAAAATGCCATTGTATTTAGAAAGCACTAAATCATCTTCGCTGACTTCATATACACGTTTTATGAGATGCAAAGTATTTCAGGTTTCACATCCCAAATCTGCATTTTCAACTATTTGAAAGTTCACTGATTTTCCTCGTATGTTGACCCTTGCACACCCCCGTGAGTGAATTTCATGTTTGAAGTGTGAGATCAGCTTTGTCTTTGAAGGCTTCATGGTGATCCTAGAAAGTTGATCAAAGTCCTTCTTTGCCAGGATATCAGCTTCACTGCCTTGAACCTGATTGAAATACCTTGAATATGAATCTTTTCAGACCACTGTATGCTCTAAACAGTGTTTACTTTTTATGTTATTGCACCAATAAATAATTCATTGGGCTTGTTCTCTGGATCAGTATCCTGTAATTCAACATCACGGACCTTTCTTCCCATTCTCTGGGTTATTTTACTTACACATCCTGCTTTAGTGATTCATCTTACCACAATTATTGCAACTGGCGCCATATGCAAGACATTTCTTAAAGTGTGAAGGTGGCAAACCCCCACATATTTCACATTTTCAGATTTCCTCATCAGAGTCCTTGCGATATATGTCCTGTCTCTCCTCCAGCCCCAGTTTCTGTGTTGCTTTTCTCATTCCTGGGCCTATTTTCTGCAACTCCCTCCTTTGTTGAATATTTGCCTCAGTGTCCCCAGCTCAAATTCAGGATCACTATCAGTGAGAACTTCTATCCTCCTCAATCTTCTGCCCTTCTTAGGACCAATTGTCAAATAATAAGCAACATTTTCGTAAAAAAACCCCTAAAATATGATGTCAGCCAACTTCAACTAAGCACAGAGATTTCATCAGCAGACAAACCAGTGGTCATAAACTTGAAGCTGGCTTGACCTACACAGTTCCTGGATAGTCTTTTGTTTAACCGGAGTGTCAGTTTCTGTTTATGGCTTGTCTTGCTGAGATGTTACTGGCCCTACGGTGGAATACTGGGAGACTTTCCGTCTTGACGTGAAGTGTCCAAATCAGGTCGGTTATATTTATGACAGGCCTGCTTTCTTTCAAGTATTGTCACAGCCTGTCTGGAGGTGGAGTGCAGGTACTTCACCAGGACAGGACAGCAAATTTTTCCAGACAAGACACTTGAAGTAGAGGACAAGATGGGATGTATAACCAACAAGCCGTATAGAGATCCAGGACAGGATGGTTTTTCAGGTGGGCGGACGCAAGGTCCAGATACAGAGTCAGGGTGGGTCGGTGAAATATCAAGCATGTTTGATATTTTGCTGATCCACCACAACAAGCCAGGAAAGTGTAACTTATCCTAACCGACTCTCTAAACATTGCTCCCCACCCTTGAAAGATAACCATTACCGGCCAGTCGGTCCCAGTTGAAACCCCCGCTTGGAGGTTGAGTGACATATTGTCGCAATCTCTTGTAATGTTCCAGTGCATGAATG
This sequence comes from Sabellastarte sp. h YS-2021, assembly GCA_964017235.1. Taxonomy (NCBI): domain Eukaryota; kingdom Metazoa; phylum Annelida; class Polychaeta; order Sabellida; family Sabellidae; genus Sabellastarte; species Sabellastarte sp. h YS-2021. Next base: position 96,537,122 of record OZ024936.1, on the reverse strand, counting down.
AATGTATATGCCTAAATCTTTATAAAATTAGTCCACCTGTAGGGATTACTCTTGTAATTCATCACCCTGTATTGCATGTCAGCTTGTGTGATGTCAGTGTTCTTTGCTAGTTCGTTGATAGTTTGAAAGTATACTTCTATGTCAGACTCTTGTGGCACCAGAATTTTGTATAACCTATTAAGATTACTTGAGGAAGTTTTGTCTATCAGGTAGCCACAGGGGAAATTACCTACAGTTTCTGGCTGGCGTTCAGAATATTTGTGGAGGACCAAGAAGTTCCCGAGGTACAGAAATGTCTACCACCAGTTTTGAGCACGTTTTTTTACAGTATACAGCCTGTGCATGCCTATATTTATGTAAAGTATGATACCTAGCGGATCACAATATAAGGAAAGGTGCAGTGTATGGTCTAAGGTCTCCTTACAGCACCAGTCGCAAAGGCCTCCCTGGGATGGGATGCTTAATATGCACAAAGAGCTTTCGGAAAGTTAAAAAAATAGCGCTGACCATGCATATTTAAGTTGGTTCACTCTTGCTAAATTCTGAGCAAAGAATCTTATTACATCTAGTACTACCTCCTTGAATGGGAGGACGTGTTATCACAACTGGTTGAAAACTATTATGTACAGAAGACAGTACTTCCCTATCTTGTGGGCTTACCAGTACTTACCAATATCCGTTTTTGCAGCTTCCTGTTGCCGTCTTTGTCTGTACACTAGTGTAGCAACTTGCTGCAATTCTTCTTGGCAAAGATTGCAAAATGTGCACAATTTACCCTATACATAAGGACCAACCTCGCTATTCTGTAACACGTGAGAGTGGGGGTCGAACCTCGCCATTTTATTACTTCAAAGCCTGCCATTTCATCCAAATAAACACTGTAGTTATGTAAAGAAGTCAGTGTAACTCCAATATGACACATATCCAGAGCAGATTCATATAGGAAATGTCCCAAAACCACCATTTTACTTGAATAAACACAACTTTTAAAACACTGTATAAATGATTTCCTTCATGAAATTGCGGAGCCTCGTGGATGCAGGTGTTTTCAAGATGGTGCCATAATGATATTGCACAATTGTTGGACTTTCTAAACCTACAGTATCAATGATTTCGGACCAACTATCCAACTATCCCGAGAAATTTGTCATGTTCTGTACTACAATCATTGTTATAAATAAAGTTAATGTTATTTACATGCACAAAGCCATATATTCAGTGTTGTAATACTGAGCAATGTTTGTTTACTTCACAAGGAAATTACCTTACACTACTCTAAAAATCGAGGCAATTAAGATAATGTACAAAATATAATAAAGGACAATAAAACAAAATATAAGAAAGGACAATAAAAGGTGTTGCAATGTTTTATTAGAGATATTCTAAGGTAAAACAGTGGCATTGTTTCAAACAGTTGCTCTGCCACTGACTGATGGTAGTTACTCTGAGATCAAGTACTATGTAAAGTAGGTTGTCCGAGCTAATGACTCGGATGTGACAAGCCAGAGGTTAAGGTAGAGGTCAAGTGAAGGTCAAACCAATTATGTTGTATCTATAAGATTGAACACAAGAAAACACATTGGGAAACTTTATTTTACATGTTAGTATAGTCGTACAAGTAAAGTTTTTAAAATTTTGTAGAAATTTTTAAAAGCACCATACCCCAACAGGGGTTACCACGAAGGTACAATTACATATACAGGAAGAAGACTTTAAGCGTAAGCTTCATATGACCCCTTATGAGGTAATAGTTAAATTACAATGACTATGCTTGTAAAAGCGTATAACTTCTGATCAGCAACATAAATTACAGTAGCAAATGGATCATAATCATTTGTACATAACATTAGCAATGGGTTAGTATGTCTGAGTCTTAGTGTTAAGAGGCATTATAGGGGGGGATATGCCCTAACTGTAAAGAACAAATTTTTCCAACTAGAAAAAGCAACACTTTGTGAAATAACCCTAACTCCTAATTCTACATCCAAAGGAACGCCCTACCCTGGGTCAAGTGGTAGGGGTCCAGAAAAAGGAGGTCGAAACGAAAGGTCAAGATAGAGAGGGGGAACCCGGGTCAGCCGGGCCCTACCTATGGTCCAATTTAACAGTACCCACATCAATCCGTAGAGACCTCCCGGGGAGTGGACAGCTACCCCGGGGTCCAGGTACTGAACAAAGTGAAGCAACTCTGTGAGTTGGGAAATTGAGTGGTTTACAGTTATGTAATGCCTCTAGGTCATATCTGGATGTACCAGAGGGGGGTAGGAGGGATAAAAAATTTTCCCAGATGTTGGCGCAATGGCTGCCAGTTTGAAAGTGACCCTTCCACACACAGAAGGGGGTAATGGTATGTGGCCTTGATTGTGATTGGCCAAGGCCCAAAACCATAAAATTGGGTTTAGGCCAAGCAAAGTCAGTGGTTAAGGTGGCTGACAACTGCCTAAGCAGGCCCCTAACAGGCCTTGCTGTTCACAGTTGCTCTGCCACTGACTGATGGTAGTTACTCTGAGATCAAGTACTATGTAAAGTAGGTTGTCCGAGCTAATGACTCGGATGTGACAAGCCAGAGGTTAAGGTAGAGGTCAAGTGAAGGTCAAACCAATTATGTTGTATCTATAAGATTGAACACAAGAAAACACATTGGAAAACTTTATTTTACATGTTAGTATAGTCGTACAAGTAAAGTTTTTAAAATTTTGTAGAAATTTTTAAAAGCACCAAGCCCAGCTAGAAAGAGGAAGGGATGAAAGCTGAGAAGGTGGAAGGGACCAGGGAGGGGGCCACTGATGCATTTTGTACGTAGGTCCACACAGCAGAACTTTTCCAAAGGCCATGTGACATGATATTTTGAAGAGGGACACTATGGTCGAAAGCAAAGGTGGCCCCCGACCTCCGGAAGGTATGAAAACCATGAGAACTAGGGGAAATATTTCTACTTATGAGGATATTCTTGAGGACATCTCTAATGTGTGTATCAATAATGGGCCTATGGGGTGGTGAAATAGATGCGAACAAGGGGTCTTGGGGGGACAGGGTCCTAGATCTCAGGAGAGCCCTAAGGGCCTGAACAGGGCAGAGGTTTTTATTGCTAATGGTGGGGAGCTGAATGACATGGTGGGATTTGCGATCCTGCATGGTTTTAGTCCATTTCAGAACTAGGTGGACCCCTGGAGGGCCAAAGATAACATCCTGCCTAAGAAAATGTTGACATTTGTTGAAATTTTTGAAACTATGAGGTGCAATGTTGGACATCCTTAAAAAGCCGTAAAAGGCCACTAGAAAAATGGCCCTGTATAGGTGAGGGTCATTTGTTGAATCACATGAAAGAGAAATGTTGTATAGTGTGGGAATGTCAAACAAGCCCCTGGGGGTAGGAGCAAAGTGAGAGGTAAGACTAAGACTCCTAAGGAGTCGAGCTACAGCGGGATATGAAAAATTTTCTGAAGGAATGTTGTATAATATGGCCATGGATTTGATAGAGGAGACATAAGATGATATGACCTTGTAGGAAAGTAAGTTTTGATGGAGATATTCAATGAAAACCAAAATATTGTGCAATGAGGTGGTGGGAGGTAGCTGCATAATATGAAGAAAAGCAAAGTAAGATCGTATATGTGTTCTGTGTGCTGAAGCGGTTGAAGGTCTATAGGCTTGCTTCATTCTCTCATAAGCCGAAGCAATGAGGGGTGATGAGGTGCTGGATGAACCTACAATCACAAAGATAAGTCAAGATTAAAATAGTGAAGGGGAATGCTATGGAAAATGCAGTTATGTCCAATATTTTGAAATATGTCAGAGCTAGTAGGATTATCCGAATACATCCTAGATAGGGCATCAGCTATGGTGTTATTACGTCCCTGTATATGGGTGATATGGAGGTCTACATCAAAAGCAGCTGTGAGAAGCCAGATATTCCTTAAACAAGGAAGTCATCTCTTGACTTGCCCAAGCGAACTACCTGGACAACAGCCATGTTGTCGCAGTGAATGAGAATGGACTGGTGAGCCCAAAGCTTGGCCCAACTTCTTAAAGCTAAAAGGATGTTGAACATTTCGAGGTGCACAATGCCCAGTTTAAAGCCCAAGATAGAGTATACAGGAGTAGCATAAGCTCTGCCATTCCAATAAGCTCCTAAACCTGTTAAGCTGGCGTCAATAAAGACCTGGTTATCAGCAGATGGTAAACCTTTATTGAAGTAAGTTTTACCGTTGAAACTTGGTATGAATTTTATAAACCAGGTCCTGAAAGAATCCTGGAGTAAGATGGATTCTATTGTGGTTATGATTAGATCTGAATAGAGACAGCATCCTATTGATAAATATTCTGGCAGGTCTGACGCATTTGTGTATGTAGAGTAATTTTCCTAAAAGAGATTGAAATTTGTTTCTACTGAGATACTTTTTATTGAAAATGGAACAGCATTCCTGCCAAATGGCCCTAATTTTTGTATTTTCAATACTAAGAGTATGCTGTTCTACGTTAATTGTTATGCCAAGGCATGTAAGGGAGGTGGTAGGCGGACAAAGCTTGTCAGGATTCATTGGGAGGCCAAGATCAGTAAGAAGATAAACTAGGTATTGGAAGGCGTCATCTGCGTTGGCCCTATGCGTCACGAGGATGTAATCGTCAATATAAGGGAACATCTTGTAACCTCTCTTGGCCATGAGGAAGGCAATTGCGTCGGACGCCATCTGGAACGCCCCGCTCCCATGGACCCATCCGAACGCTGCCGCTGCGTCGAGATATTGACGCCCTCGCCATTGAATTCCGAAATTCAAGGCGTCACCTGGGTCGATCCTGAGGTTCCTAAACGCCCGAGAAACATCGACTTTGGCCAGAGTGACGCCCTCGCCAACTTTGAGTATTTCTTCCGTGATGTTGTCTATGGATGGAAACCTTAGCCTAAAAGTGACGCCGTCAAACCGCATCCTATCAACCTGGTCATTTAGAGACGATCCAGAAGGGTGAGATAGATTTAAGATGACTCGCCGCTTGTCAACGTCTTTGGGCCTAGTTAAAAGGGGGGAAGAGTGGATGCCATGGGCCGGGTCTATACCAAAAGGCCCTAAAATGGCTCCAGCCGAAATTTCCTTGGTAAGGTACTCTTCTACAGCCTGACTATGTGCTATGGCTGAAAAATGATTCCTAACTTCAGTAATAGGAAGTTTATCATGACTTTTAATAGACAGGGGGAAACCATATTTCAGATAGTGTATAAGCCTGGTGTCAGGATAGCCCTGTAGATGACGCTCCCAGGCATCAATTCTGAGGTCAGAGTGTATGGGGATTCTAGCTAATCTATAGTTCGGCACGCCTGATTCCTGATCATATGGGCCATTTGTATATAGTCCTGAGGGGATTTTATAACAGGATAGGGCCTATCTGGGCCAGTAAACGAGAAGAAATTTTCTTCCGTCACTATAAAACCCCATTTTTTGTCAGGAAAATTAACATCAGGGGAGTCGCTATTACATGGAGCACCCCTACAAAAATTCAGGTCGTCCTCAGTCATGCAGTCTTTATCTGAGTTAGCATTGAGGTTAGTAGTGTTAGAATCATGTACAAGATTTGCCAGAGCTGTGTCATCCAAATTATTTTTATTTTCCAAATTATCCTGTATTGAGATTAATTCATCTATAATATTTACCATATGCTTGTTATAATCAGTTTTATAATTATCCCAACAACAAACATCTTTATAATAATCCTCATAAGCCATTTTAGGTTGCATAGATGTATCAAAAGCTAAATTGTCAGACTTTACAGTATGACCACGGTGAACCCTGACATTTACATTAACTCTCAGAACATGTAATGGTAAATCAGGGCAAACGTAACATCTAAAGAGACTGGCTTCCACATGATTAGTTTCGTACACAAAATAGAATCCATTGTTGCAAGGTTCATGATAATCAATCAAGTATATTATGGGGGCCATGCCCTGGGGGCCACATGTGCACCAGTTTAATATCTGTACTGAACAATATGAAATTTTTGGTTGGATGCCAGTCTGCTTAGTGTTAGTTTCGACACATGTAATTTTCGTAAATTTTTCAAAATTCAAATGACAATATTGACAACATGACGCTCTGGGCAAATCAGTGTTAGTATAGTTGTAAGGTACAAACCCATCACCATAAGTACAGGGGTAAACAGCATTGTCCACTGCCATATTGTACTCATCAGTGAACTGTCTACAAGTGTCATTTCGACCTACAAACATACAATTAACATGATTATAACATGAAAAATCAGTATCACTCTGAGTAAAGTCTCTATGAACTTGGTTGGTATTAAGTTCTCTACAGTTCAATGTCAGATTATGTAATTCTCCTAAATATAGCTTATAGTTCTGTGATCGAGAAAGTGGCTGCTGTCCAGGTAGCTCTGTTTGATGTTAACTACTGTTCGTTTTCACCTGCCCCCTGACCTTAAAATTACACTTGGACTCAGGGTGGGATAAAGTCCTGCCCTGCTTCATGCAAAAGTTACAATGGTGGCTGTATGATCCATGGTGGTTCTCATGAGAGCATGAGCCGTCGTTGTAGTACTTACAGATCTTTCTGTTAGCTTGAACGGTTGGTTGACGGTTGGATAACGCGATCTGTGACGCCCCTAGTCTATTAAATGACCACTGGTTGGTGTCCTCCCAACCAAGCCTACCTTCTTCAACTGCATGCATGGAGACCGCCCATGCATCACGGACGGTGGGCCATGGAAGGGATGAGGCATCCTTGGTGGCCATGATTAATTGTAACAAAGCATGTTTAACAACAGAGGGGTCTTGAATGTTATAAATATTAGAAAGTTGCCCAGAAACCCACTGTGGTAAGGTAAGATCGTCGTAAGCCAGACGTTTCCTGCCCTGCACCCCTTGAAATCCTTCATTGGGCCATCTGAGGTGGGCAGGGGCGGTAACAATGTCTACTGTATTGAATCTACCAGATTTCTTTGTGTTGTTCTTACCTTGGGTAAGGTCCGACTGTAGTTGGGCATCATATGTGGCAAGGACCTTGTTAACTGCTTCTGATACAGAAGGAATTCTTCTTAACACATCAATGTTTGGAGCGATAGCGTCATTTCGTGCGTCATCAGTAACAGGGTGGCCAGTTATACCTAATGGCTTATTCCCCTGTGTCCTGTCTACTGGGGGTCCCGGAAGATAGCTTGCCCTCTGTGGGGATGAGTGAAGTGGCTGCTGATAGGCCCGAGGGTCGGTATTGTTAGCAAGTCTTAGATTCGGCTGGTGGGGACCGTGGCCTAAGGTTGTGGTGATAGGCTGGCCATCATGATCCAGAAGCCTAGCGTTGGAAAGCTGTGGGTTTGAAAGAGTTTCTTCCATCTTGTTCATTCTGGCTGTTAAAGCCTTGTTAGATTCGGAGAGACCCCTCAGTAGGTCGAGCATTTCTTGGTTGGGTGAGTCGATGGCGTGGGTCTGAATGGAGGGCCCTGTGGCGTTGGAAGTTGACGCTAAGCTATTACTTACAGAGTCATTGTAGAGTTGCTGTAAGAAGGATCCCTCTTGCTGGCCAGATCTTGCTTGTTTCCTCTTGGTGGTTGAAACGCGAGCCCTGGCTGAAGCTGTGACCCCTTTTCTTAATGTCGTTTTGGGTGTCTTCTTCTTGTCATTTCCCATTATACACAATTATAAAATGCAGTGGTTATGTAAAATTGATTAAGAAACTAAAATCTAAAATCCTAAAACCACTAATAAACTATGCATTCCGTTGTAGTGTTCTTATATAAAAATTTTTCCCAGATGTTGGCGCAATGGCTGCCAGTTTGAAAGTGACCCTTCCACACACAGAAGGGGGTAATGGTATGTGGCCTTGATTGTGATTGGCCAAGGCCCAAAACCATAAAATTGGGTTTAGGCCAAGCAAAGTCAGTGGTTAAGGTGGCTGACAACTGCCTAAGCAGGCCCCTAACAGGCCTTGCTGTTCATACTCTCACAACTGAACACTTACCAGAGAATCTACCATTTTCCATAAACAATGTGCTTATTGGTTTCCCGAACCACCAATTCCTCTGTCATGATTTTCTACCATTTTTAAAGGTAGAAATGGTAACAATGTCAGAATATCCATATATCTAGCAGGCCTTAATCTATTGACACTGTCTACATAAAAATAAGAGTATACTCCCTTTTAATTTTGCTTTGTACATTTGTCAAACACTTGTTTTGATATGTCAATAGTATGGGGCATGTCATCCATCTATATTTCCATTTCTTGATGATCAGTATGTTAAATGTAAATGGTTTGCATGTTTCTGCATGCCCAGTAGTTTTTCATTAAACCAGTCCTCTATTGACCAAGACCCAGGATTCTCCCCGTGGGTGAAAATAGATGCTGATATATTTACTTCATCTACTCCTGTTCAAAGTTGAACTGGTTAAAACTTTCATAACCAAGTTGGTTTGTCACTTTTAGACTTTTGTCTACATGGTCAAAGAATTTATTATCTAGATCCTCCTAATACAGCTAGTATCTAACCAATCTATCACATATTTCTCTATTTTACATAGCGGTACTGGATGCGCTGGTTTAGCATCTGCACAGTGAAAGAGCAGTAGCATCTTTCATCAGGTAACCATGATAATATTTTCAGAAAAATACTCGAGCGATGCATGTTTTTAAATTTCTAGCGTGAGAGAATGCAAAAATATGCAAATATACACTTTGAGTCCACAGGAACCAGTGATTTAAAGAAATTCATCAATAGAGTTTTCGTCACAACTTGTACATGGATTTCTGGATAAATGTTCACATTTCATTAAATCTTAGTCTTTCCATAAGTTTTTGAGTTATTTTGCCAACAAACAGACAGAGAAACGAATGTCAATCACATAAACTCCTTGGTGGAGATAAATATCTTCTTTCAATATATAGCAGATTTGTATGTTAGAAAGATAATCAAATATATTTCTGCAAAATCGGTAATTTCAAATTAAACAAAGTCAGCAAATTGTCCGGATAGTAAGGGGTGCCGGGTTTAAAACAAAGAAATCACTACTTGGCCTTTATTGCATGATACCTAGGTCAAATAAGGGCATTACATTATGAATAGTAAAAATTCTGCCCATGTGTCCATGTACACTCAAATTTATATCAGTTTGGGTGGGTGACTTGCAAATGATCGGTTAGTAAATATCAATGACAAAGCAATGTTAAAATGTTACTAATCAAAACCTTAATTCAGCAGCTGAATTCGAAAGGAAGGCCTGAAATACTGGGGACGTGAATAACAAATGTTCATTCAGAAAACATAAAAAAAAGATATGTTTGAAGTTTGTGAGGGTTGATGTAACTTTCAAGATGTACTGCTTATGTCACAATGAGAAGCACATTGGCTGTTAAAAAATTGTTGATCAAGTTTTTGTAAGCTACCAACACTTTTATTTTTAGTACACAAATAATAAAAACACAGTTTAGTCACAGTGTTATGCATAATAATTCAACTTACTGGAATGGGCTCCCCGATGATACCCAAACTGTAGTTTTGCTGTCATCATCCAGTAGCATGTTGAAGACATATCTCTTTGACAATGCTTACCTTGCTATTGTCTTCCTGGCATTCTGATTTCAGCCTGATTGTGCATGTGGATTCTAAGTTCTGTTTTTTCTCTCATTGCTACTACAGCTCATTTTGTAACTGTCATGCCCCATTCACAATACGGGGGGGGGGGGGGGGGGGGGGGGAGGGGGGGGGGGGGGTCATGCCCTGTGGTTAGAAGCTTTACCCAGGACACCTCATATTTTCTGAGATTTGGTCTATCCATGAGGTATCATGCGCAAAACCACTGATGGGCCACAGTGTGTAATCATGAATAATAGTAGGGTGACCGTAGTGCAAATGCTGGTCAATGAGAGGCAACCTCCAGCCTCAACTCACCTTTGGTAGCTGTCAGACGAACACATGCTACTGAAACATGACAGAGTCACAACCTTATGTAAACCACAGACTTCATCTTCAGTAACCAGATAACAAATTTATTCATGGAAGGTCAAAGTGAGAAATTCAGAGACAGAAATTCAAAAATTTTAAAATTTCTCTAGAAAGCTCAAGGATGGTGTGGTGGGCAGTTTGTTTAAGGACCTCAGACGGTAGTTGAAGGACAAGGGCATTTTGTCTAATGCCTAACCGCAGCTTATATCAGCTGTAGTTTCAAAGTGGTATTAGATTGTTTTTACATCACGTTCATCAGGGGCTACTTTCAATCATACTTTTACCATAAAACAGATTTCTTCTCATTTTGGCAGTTCAACTTGAGAAGATTGTATTTTATATTTCACCTTGTCTAATATCTGTTTTACTACCGTGCTCAAAGCATGATTTAATCCATCTTGCCTGCATAGGTACAGCTCAAGCTCTAGTGACGTTCTTTAGCCTTCCACTGGGGATAAGACACAATGACAGAGGATCACCATTTTAAATGTTCATCTAAGCCATTTTGCAGATGTATTCCTTGGTAAGTGTGTTACTCACTAGTCCACAGACCTACCAACAGAGTCATTATAATAAATTAGCTCCTTGACTAATTGTAATCTGTTTGAAATCAGAATTTGAAATTAAATAGTGACTGTGATCCGGATTTAAAATGAATCTAGGCATATTGGCCTTCGTTAAGCATTCTGGGTCTGGAAAACCAGGTTTGAATTCTCATTTTATCATTTACTGATCTTGAATGTAAACATATTTATCTTGTCAGGCAGTGCTGTAAAAGGATTGTGTGTGGATACCTCTGGATGGGAACTGGAGTGAAAGGATTGTGGACAGATTCCTCTGAGCAGATAACTATGGATGGGCAGTGGTGTGAAAAGATTGTGAAAGGATACCTCTAAATGGGCAGTGGTGTGAAAGGATTGTGAGTAAATACCTATTGGTGGGCAGTGGAGTGAAAGTATTGTGAACAGATACCAATAGATGAACAGTGGTGTGAACGGATTGTAAAAGGATTTCTCCGGATACACAGTGGTGTCAAATGATTTTGAAAGGATTTCTCTGGATATGCAGAGGTGTGGACAGATTATGAAAGGATTCCTCCAGATACACAGTGGTGGGAACGGATTGTGAAAGGATTCCTCTGGATACACAGTCGTGGGAACGGATTGTGAAAGGATTCCTCCAGATATGCAGTGGTGTGAACAGATGGTGAAAGCATTGCTACAGATGCACAGTGGTGTGAAAAGATTTTTGAAAGGATTCCTCTGCGTGTTTGACACTATGATGTCAATTGAATTTTTTTCAAAACAGATTACTCGTTCATCTCTTATAGATTGAAAAAATGTTGTAGTATATGTATGGAGGTATTTGTAAAATATAAACATTATTGAAATCTTTATAGGATGTTGAATGAGCTCTAACATAATGAGCAAGAGTATTTACAGGTGTAATACTTCAAATTCTCAACAAAGGTGTAATATAATTGTGTTAATTATTGAAAACACACGCACACTATACAGCTGACTGTACAATTTTTCTTTTAAATCAACCTTCGAATATCAAAATAAGGTGTCAGTTGCAAAAAAATATTTCATTAATGCGGTTCCTATTTTTAATAATGACAATTGGTAGTTTAACCAAAACTTTCCATTTTTCCACAAAATAATCTTCAATGTGCCTCCAAGAATATATTTTTATTAGTAACTGAGGTGACAGGTCTGAAAGATTCGGTCAAAGTTACAAAAAATTTCTGAAGGTTGATTCCCATTGCACAGGATCCAAAACAAACAGATTCATTAGGTGGTGTAAATCAGCAAATCTGTTTGAATTGTCTTTTCAGTGAGACTTAAGTCTAAAAAGTGTTCAGACAGCCCTTGAGGCTTTAGCCTTCAGTGAATGCTCATTCTATAAAATTTAAGGCAGCTGATGTCATTTAGGTACACTGCTTTTGAAAGACGAGAATTGACCTCCCCCCAACCCCCCCCCCCAAAAAAAAAAAAAAACGAAAAACAGCAAAAAAAAAACAAAAAAAAACAAACAAACAAAAAAACCAAAACGATGAAGATAAAAAAAATAATAATAAAAAGTATATATATTTAATCTTTTTCTTCATACAACATAGATTCATTAATTATCATTTTATCCAACACATATTTTGACACAAAACAAACCATGGACCATTTTTTACATGTGTTTGAAATAAAGATTTAAATAAAAAATAACAAAATGCGAGGCTACATTAATTTTCCTTATTGGTTTCGGTATACACTAATAGTTATAAATCATGCCCTTATCAGAACAGAGATTGTTTGCATAACCTGGATTTACTTCGACCAGAGATCTTTTGATGAAAAAACTGTATTAAGTAAACAGATCATGAATAACTGAAGATCTTTTGCTGACGTAAATCAAAGATATTGAGTCTAAAAACTGCATTTTATTATAAGTAAGTTTTGCTTTCACTTTGAATACAATTGTATTCAGATATATTCAGAAGTAGCTCCAGTGTGTTAAAGTGACTGTCACCTTGCACAATTTAAATACACACTACAAATGACTGGCCTCTGCTGCTTATACCTAATGTAATGATATGTCCACCTTTAATAAGACATACCAGGGGCCGGTTTCATAAGTCTTAAGTCTTAGCTGAAACCAAATACTGAGTTTTGTCTCAAATTTCCACAAGAGAATTTTGATTGATATCATCTGTGTTGAGGTCAGAAAACTTGTATTATACGTCTGACGGGGATATGTCATTTCTGATTTAAAGGTATAGTAGATGGAGGCTTAAGGACTTCAAAACATACATGATATCGTCCATAAAATTTATTTTGCATAAGTTACAAATTTGACCTGGAAGAAAAATATTAAAATACCAAAAATCACTAAATTATTGTTTGGCAAAATGTACAAATGTATCGCCTGTTGCCAGGTTATACTGAAGAGACAGAAATTTAACATTTCTTTTTAAAATTTACGATAGAAGCTCATTTATTTAAAAAAATAACGTTAACTACTAGTGAAAAATTCACTTATCCTTGTTATACTCTCACAAAAATTCTGATTCCAAATTGAACCAGTTTTCCCAGTAATTTTCGCTGAAATGCAAACTCCAAGTTGTGGCATAAAGAAAGTACAATTTCAATCTCCATTGATGAAAAAAATGGGTTGGCACCACAAAGAAACAAGTAAAATAAAAGATCATTCTGGATATGTTTTAAAATACTTTAGTAGAGGACTATCCATAAATTGAATAATGGAGACTTGGCAGGGCTATAATTCTTAACTACCAATATATTTTGTTTGTTTGCAAAGTTAATTTACCTTCTCGAATGACGCCGTAATGCTGTTTGTCTAATATGATCAATTCTTTTGAAACTCAACCTAACCAGTTTTTTTTTTGCAAGAACAAATTTTGCAACAGAAAACATTGATGAAATTGATTTGTTGTCAGAATAGATATATAAATAAATAGGAGATAAAGTTTGTGTTATGCATTGTTACCATTAATATATTTATCAACCTTAGTGTGTTCCCAAAACTACTGATAAACATCTAACCATATGTGGGCAATAAGACAATTGATTGTAAGAGATGAATTAAAACGCAATACCTTTGCATTAAACACATCGTCGAGTCACACGTGAGGACTCCACTTTGATGGGTACATCAATAATTTAGTTTTTACAACAGATTATTTTATTGCAAAATATCAATGTTGATCTTGATATCTTATCTTTGAATAGTTAGTGACATTTGCCATTCAAATGTTACTGCGCCATTTTGCATTATACCCTGTTCACACTGTTCTGTGCTGGCCATATGTGCTAGGGGCCCACTAAAATATTTCATTCAATCTGGTCTGGTTTGTGACTGAATGCATTTCATGTTTTGGTAGTATCTGTAAGTTTTAACAATTAAGTCAAGATTCGTATTTGGGAAGGGAACGTTCAACATGGCATGGACAGCATTTTTAGGACCTAAAGGCCTTTTCAAAAATCACATAAAAAATCACATAATGTTATGGAGTTATTGATTTTTATATTTTATAGAACTTGCCTAGTTGACACTTATGTTTATTGTACTCTGTTAAATTGGTCTGTTTATAGACTGGGGGAAATCCCTCTCGGCTTCCATAACCTCAGTGATTCTATTAATAGATTTGGGGAGAACGTAAACTACCTATAGTTTCTAGAACTTCCTTGGCTATTCTGGTGACAGTATTTATTTTCATGTTAGATCTATAATGTTCTAGATAATTCACCAGCTATATATAAGTATTGTAAGCATGACCACAGATGAATCTGGCATGCTACAAGGAAAGCTAATTGTGTTTTAGAATTGCTACACTGAGTTACTTACATTTTGTGAACTTTTGTTTGGAGTGAACTGGATACAGTGTCTTGAGCTATCAGAGAGTGGATTTGCTGTACTTTGGATATTGTTTATATGTGGATACAGTGTGTAATTATATCAGAGAGTGGATTTTATGCAGTGCGGATAGCGTTTACATCTGGATATAGTGTGTGGAGCTACCATAGAATAGATTTGGGGAGACCGTAAACTACCTATAGTTGTTTGGAGTACCACAAGGCTCCGTCCTTGGTCCTCTGCTGTTCTCCTTATACACCACTCTTTTGAGTAAGGTTATTGGAACACATCCTGACATCAAATACCACTTTTATGCAGACGACACACAGTTGTTTATTCATATCTCTCACAAAAATGCAGCCCTGGCTTTTAACAAACTGAATTCTTGTCTTCTGGATGTTCAAAAATGGATGTCGTCAAGTATGCTCAAATTAAATCCTGACAAAACAGAGTTTATCATCTTTGGATCCCATGCACAACTCAAGAAATTAGATCCCTATCTCCCAGTTAAGATATTTGGTAATTTCATGCATCCTGCAGTTGTTGTTAAGAACCTTGGTGTCTGGTTTGATGCTAATTTTTCCTTTGCTAACCATGTCCGCAATATTTGTAAGACATGCTTCATTCAAATTCGTGATCTCAGGTGGGTTAGAAAGCACTTGACTGATGAGGCTGCTATCCTGGCAGCTAATGCCTTGGTGAGCAGTCGCCTTGATTACTGCAACTCTCTCTTCAGGGGTCTGTCCAGTCTCAATATGCGTAAACTACAGTGTATTCAAAATACACTTGCCAGGATTGTCACAAACTGTAACAAATACACGCGGGCATCTCCTATTCTCAAACGACTCCATTGGCTCCCAGTTGAATCTTGCTGTATCTTCAAAACTGCCACTCTAGTTTATAAGTTTCTTCACAGTGGTCATCCCAGTTACTTTGGTCCTCTTCTGCCCACTCGTTGCAGAAGATATAGTACAAGATACAACCATCCAGATAAAAGGTTCCTGGAGGTTCCTCAATTCTGTCCATCTGTACATAAATCCAAAAATCACTTTGGCCACAGCTTTGCTTTTGATGTCCCCACAGTCTGGAATCATTTGCCTAATGAGGTACGTTCTGCCCCAACTCTCACCTGTTTCAGGAAAAGGTTAAAATCATATCTCTTCCATCATTCCCACCTTAGCATACACTCTATCCGGCGTCTCCGTGGTACTGGACTTGGCAACGGCTATGGACAGATGATTTCTTAAACTTGATTTTTGGTGTTGCGCCTTAGAGTCTGCCTTGCAGAGATTAAGCGCTATAAAAGTACAGAATAGAATAGAATAGAATTAACTGCATTTTGGATATTGTCCATATGTTGGAGAGGACAGCATAGTTGTGAAATCTCTCTGCATGTCTGTATACAGAAATTGTGTGCTGTTGGACACTGAAAGGATTATAGGACACAGATATTTGTGTGTTAGTGGACATCGGACAGATCACAGGACAGATTGCTGGATACAGTGGACAAACTTAACTGTCAGTTACATGGATACGGTTGTAGCCAGGTCAGATTGGTTTCATTATTTTGTCATTGTATGTACTACTGAGAGCATACAATTTGACTACAATCATTATTTTAAATTGTTAAATCAATTTGTCAAGTAAAACTTTTTACCTGTTGCAACTTAAAGGCAACTGGTAATTGCCACTACACTTGCCCTTGAGAAGAATCAGACAGAAAGACACAGAATATTTTGATGAGGTACACAGAAGAACTGCAGAAATGACAGGATGCTCTACAATTACTCTACAGAAGCTCATGCTGCCAATGATAGGCAGAAATCACTGATAAATGTCGGCAATGCCATCTGTAGTGTGACTGGGACATTAATCTTTGTATCATAAAAGTTTTGAGCCAGAATAGAATGTCCTTTAGTACTCACAACAATAATGACTAGATTATCTATATGGTTTACAATTTGAGCTGTCATAGATTTTTTCCAAAGTATTTAATAGTGTCGCCAGGGTATGTTGTAAACACAGCTGAGGCAAATTTCACGAAATGTGGTAGCCCGGTCTCCGACTCAAAATTAATACTTCTGTCTCAAAATTTTGGAACATTTTAGCTGAGCCCGTGGTGTCAGACTTTATAGATTTCATGAATGGTCTCAGTCTGGCTGAGCCACTGGCTTAATTGCTGAGACTGGTGGGTAGTGTGCCTAAGTTTTGTAAACAAAGGCTCAAATCTGGCCGCCAGACTTCTTTCTCCACTGCAAAATTTAAAATGTCTGAAAACAAGGTACAAACATACGTATTACCCCTAGTAGGACATTTATATGTGGATACAAAGTTTTTCATTGGAAAATAGCATTTTAACAGAGATAAAATGTGTCAAACAAAGGGTGTCCGTCATCATTTGATAATTTTGACTAGAAGTAAAGATCATATGACACAGAAAAACACTGTGGTAATTTGATAATCTTGGTCTCAACTAAGACCAATTCTGTGAATATCGTTTGAGACAAAAACTTAGCTGAACCAAAAAGCTCGGATTTGAGCCAGTGGCTCAGCCTGAGACTGGCTTAAGTCTGAGACCTTTTGTGAAATTGGGCCCTGGACAGGATCTTATGATTTTAGTGATAAACGGAAACTTGCAAAACCCTGGGAATACAATTCATTATTAAACACACCAAAACTTGTACAGTCATCTTTTTGGATATTTTTTGGCCATTTTTTACAGTATATATAATATTCTTTCCATAGAAAACGCTGAAAATATTTATAGCCTTTATGTGATACAAATACAAAGAGACAGTTCTATAAAAATAGGTTTTCTATTCACCCTCATATTTGTATTGATATATTTATAATTTGATTTTATACTTGCACATGTTCAAACAGTTATAAACTATGTATGCTATAAAATTAAAAACTAGGTTCTTATTTTCCCTCTTTAATTTTAAAGTTATTTGAATGCAAGTTTTTATTGTAATTCACAAGAAAGCAAAATAATGACACAGTTTATGTTTATTTGCAAAATTCAGACACTCGTCAATATTTGTCTAAACAATATTTGCCTTCAAACCATAAATAGATCTGTCCAAGGGCCGTCATTCCTGATACTGGACCTCTCAAGGATCATGTACTCTGAAAATATACCATGCTTATAACAGGTCTGAGGGCGGTATGAGTTTTGATGGCCCTGCACTGTAATTAAGATCCCTCTTGAAACATTTAAAAATAGTAGAACAACACTGGCCCCCCTTTTAGAATAAAATCTTAATGAGCAATAAAATGCTGAATATGTCCCGAATATTATATTTGCAACTAGATTCTGTATGTATTTTAACTATATATAATTACTGGGTATTAACCAAATATAAGCTCAGATATTTAAATAGTTATTCAGTAACTGCATTTAAAAAAAATAGATACCTTGATATGAGTGGTACAATTAACAGAACTGTACACGACCTTCAAGCCGAGGGCCATAAATCCTTGTAGAAGCCCTTCAAACATGTTATATTCAATCATATTGTTAGCATTTATATTCAAAGCATTTATATTCAAACATAGTTAGATAGATTTTTGTGTGATAAGGTAACACACAGTCTGAATTATTGAAATAAGCGCTTCAAATGACTGTACACTGGACATAATGCATTCATGTACGATGATATTTGTTCATGAAATGAGATACACTAGTGCATTTTTGTACATTTAGCCTGAAAAAGTTAAGAAATGGCTATGTATTGTGGGGGAATAATTCTGCATGCACTTTAGTAATGGCCAAGTACACTTCACCATCGTGGTCGCTCGCTGTGACCTTTATCTGGCACTGTGCACAAATGGGTCACACACATGCCTTGGAACACAGAAGAACCGGGTTCAATCCCATATACAGGCAGATACAAAGCGAATTTCATGACTTTCATGATTTAATGTCCTACCTAATGGAACTAAAGGGTATACATTGGTCCTGTGCTTTTTATCAACTCACAAAATAGGTTTTCGAATCAAACCAGAAAGAGCCTTTGGGAAAATCCTTGTGCTTGCCATGGTTGCCAGATTTGGTTTCAAAACGGTTATATATAATGCTACAAATCAGTTTGCTGTGTTTTGCATGTTTGATTAAATTCCTAGAATATAATGCATACCCGACACCTTTAAATATAACAGAAAAACTTCCTGAATTACATTTTCAAAAAAAAAAAAAAAATTATCACAATTAAAGACAAGAATATTATAAAAGTGTTTATTTTCATGAGTGATATATATTAATTTTTTTAAAATGCCGAGACATTACAAAGCTTTACAACCCTGGGCAGATTTCACAACGGGACTTAAATTTAAACATAAATTTAAGACTTTGATCTTAAATTTTATTATTTATAATAATTTTATAATTTTATTTTATTATGGTTAGTCTTAAGACTTAGTGAATTTCACAAAGAAGCTAAGTCGATAAAATTGCTAAGTCAGTTGACTTAACTTTAAATCTGGGAGGTAGTGGGCTCAAATTTTGTAAAGAGGACTTAAATATGGCTGCCATAAACTTTTCTCCAGTTCAAAATTTAAAATGGCTGTAAATAGAGTACAATTATATAGAACACCTCATTAACATAGTCTTTGGGATGTTTATATGTGTGTTTTTCCATTCCAAAACAGCACTTTTCCTTAGATAAACTGCGTCAAATGAACGATATATATCACCAATAGTATATTTTGAATATATTTGAAAGGTCACATGACACAGAAAATCACTGTGGTTATTTGATAAGCTTGGACTTAGCTAAATTACCCTTTTGGAAATCCATTTAAGTCCCAGACCTAGCTAAGACCAAGGTCTTAGATTTATGTCCGTGACTTAGTCAAAAACTTGGCTAAGCCTAAGTCCCTTTGTGAAATAGGCCCCAGGAAAAATATTTTAGCGTAGGTCCTCTCTTCTCCTTGACTTATCCAAAGTAAAGCCAGTTAGTTACATCCCTTCTGCCTCTCAGTGATTGGCCAACAGATATGACGTCACATTCACCAGTCATGCGATGTACATAAAAACCACAGCACTGGGCAGCTCCTAAAATATAATAGCAAAATTGGTTATTTATATATAATGACGTTATTTAGAAGTGTGTTGTGTTTTAAAAAAGCCTAACAGTAGTGAAACAGACGACATTTTGTAGACAGTTGATGCTAATGTGGAGAAAAACTCCACACTTTATGATCCAGTCTCACTGACTTGACTTTGATCAGTGATCAAAGAGACTATCCAGCACGGCCATGTCAGGGGCCTGCTTCGACAGTTGCCCTTTGACAGTTGACCTTCATATGTCCTTCAACCATGACCTATTGTCAGCAAACTCACTTGGCACTCAAATACAGCAATCATAGGCAACTGTATCCGGCATGGCCATGTCAGGGGCCTGCTTCGACAGTTGCCTCATACCTTAACCTTATAACTACTTCTATGCTTATAGCCTCTAATGAACTCTTGACCTTTGGTCAGCCAATAAGAAACCAGGCCAATGCCTTATTTGGCTTCGTATCCAAGCAAGGGTCATATTTGCATTGGTAGCCATTGTGTTAACATGAAAATTTCAGTTACTGAGAAAGGCCTTCCAGTGTTTTTATCAAACGGATTTTAGATAGATTTTAGTGAAGTAATTCATACACTATGCCTTCATCTAAAAAGGAAATACCAAATGCTAGGAAGCGGGTAACGGCTTCAGCAAGGGCCAGGACTTCTGTGAAGAAATCAAAGAGAATTGCTGCTTCTGAACTTGATGGCTCGTATGTACAGAGGGTTAACAAGACTGTAAGTACTGGTAGCGTCAAAGATAAACAACAACCAGTCCCTCATTCTGATAATGCAGCCATCTTTTCAATATTAAAAGACATTAAAGAATCGAATGAGGCTCTATCGAAACGAATGGACAGAGTTGAGCGACAGGCAATCAGGGACATGCACATGCAGTCGACCATAGGGGAATATCACTGCCAAAATTCACCTCAGCAGCCTGCCCAGCCTGCTGATCTGGGTGACCAGATCAGGGACCATATGGCCATACATGACTTCAGGCATCAGTATCCTCAGCCAACTACATTGACAGGTCCCCACCAAAGCCAAGGGCAGTTCACCAGGCAGCACCAATCCAGCCAGGGGATGGGCCACATCACCCACACTCGGGACAACGTGGGGCAGCTACCTGATCGTCGTGACGCTGTCATCCGAAGCATCCAGAATCTTAGAGGGAATACAGGCATCTCTGAGGCAGTCAACAACCTTCTGGCGTCGTATGAGGGCAATCTTTACTCTGAATTAGCCAGAGGTAAGCCAAACGTGAAAAAATCGGGAAGGTACAACACTCACGACTCGGTAGTAGCCCCTCCCCACCTCATTCCTCTAGTGGTAAGAAGAGGGTCGTATATGATGAGCTTACTCTACCTCAGTGGGTTGCTGGTCAACTTTGTAATATACACAGTATGTCGGACCCAGTCCTCGTCAAGCAGGCTCTCTCACAAGTTATCTTTACAATGCAGGATGCTACCTCCCTGCCCTGGCCGGCAGTCAGAACAGCTTGGGCCTCCTCCATGCATGAGTGGGCTATAAATAGGTTGAGCTCGTCCCAGATAGCCCTTGCCCACACACAAGTCTCCAACCAACCATCAGCAGGCAGAAGACCATGCAAATTTTTTAATGAAGGTTCATGTACACATGAAAGCCATCATGGAAGCTACTCGCATTTTTGTACGCACTGCAGTAAGCAAGGGAAAAGTGTTCCTCATCCTGAATCCAGATGCACTGCAAAGCACAGACAAGGAAGCAAACAGCCACAGGCTAATAGTTAGGAGTTAAGTGAACTACTTGAACACAGTGTGACCCCTCAGGCCATCGATGGGGTGGGGGGCAGTTCCAAAGGACACAATAGTAGCAAAAATGTTATATTTGACGATAAATATGTTGATAAAAATGTAGTTTTAGATGTGATCCCTGACAATATGTGTGAAGTGGCGTCTTTCAACAAATCAAGTAATGCATATTTCTCTAATTTGACCCCTGACCCCTCTGGAAGTACAGAAGGAACTGGGTATTACAATGTTTATCAGGGTGATGGTTCTTGTTATAATTCGTGTGTTGATATGTGTACATATAATACTGGCAACCTAATTGATATTTATCCAGATGTTAGTAAACGCCACAGTGCTGGCCCACAGGGTACCACATACTCTGTTGTTCATCACACTGACCATTATGTCGCCCCTCAGATGGAGCCCCACCCTGCCATCCCTCTAATCACAGACAGTAATACGTCAAAGCCTGTTCACCAATTAGCTTGTCACCTTGTTACATTGTTTGACGCAGGGTTCTATAATGCAATTAATAATTCTGACACTTGGTACTGTTACATACATGGCTACCCATGTGGCAGCCCTGGTGGCTTCTATTTAATTGAAATTTCATGAAATAATGGTCATATGCAGATTTTTCAGTGTGATGTTCAGCCTGAGTTACATCTTAATGTGTGGGGTTCTTTAATTCTGTATATACAGCCAGTAATTTTGGTTAATTATCACACGCCTCAAGAAATATTAGATGCTCGTAGAGTATTTGACAATCATAGGCGAGACATATCTATTCAACACTTGTATGGGCTTACGTATGAAGCTTTTATGGACCAGTTGATTGTTAAACTATCTGACCTTTGTGACAATGACATTGACAATACAGACAATTCACAGGATTCAAGCACTAATCAATGTGACACTAATGAGTGTGCAGCTGTTAACATTGACAACAGTTCCAACACCAGGTGTTCAGGTATTGTCAGTTCACCTCTGTGCCAGGACGTTAATTACCCTCACAAGACCAAGGGTTACATAGCAGTCGAATCTACCCCCTTTCAATTTATTGGCCCTGATAGGGCCCCAATCAAATGTGACTCCATTGGTCAATACTTGGAAATGGCTCGAATTATTAGGCACTCTGGTCTTCCTAACTATAAGCAGGCTAGATTCCCATTAAAATTGGGTCTGAAAATTGAAGCATGGAGTAAATACTTGCATGAATATAAGGACTAAAAACTGGTCCACTACTTACAGTTTGGCTTCCCTCTGTCACTTACTCAATCGAGAATTCTCTGTAACCAGAATATCAAAAATCATCACTCAGCCCTTCAATTTGAAAATGCAGTCGGGGCTTATTTGGCTAAAGAGCGGTCACACGAGGCCATTCTGGGTCCTCTTGGGAAAATTGGGGACCACCCTGAACATAGCTTAATTCACTGCTCTCCAATCTTGACCAGACTCAAGGATAAGGGCAAGCGACGTGTCATACTTGACCTGTCTTATCCCAAGGGCTTTGCCTTGAATGAGCAAGTTGATGGATCCAGATTTGATGGTGACCTATTTTGCCTTAAGTTCCCATCCATAGATGATATTGTCAAAGAGATATGTAGTCACAAAGATGACGTTGTCATATCAAAAATAGACGTGGCCAGAGCTTTTTGCAATCTTCGTGTGGACCCAGCTGACGCTATCAAATTGTGCATATTATGGAAAAATGACGTCTACATTGACGCTGTGGTAGCGTTCGGCTGGGTCCACGGAAGCGCGGCGTTTCAACGCGTGAGTGACGCCGTCACTTTCATCATGGCCAATGCTGGAGTAAAAATGTTTGCCTACATCGACGACTACATCATTGTATCCTCTAAGGGCTCTGGCGACGACCATTTTCAACGTCTGGCGTCGCTTCTCACTGAACTTGGGTTGCCTACCTGACAAACAAACCCCACCCTGTCGTAAGCTTACATGCTTGGGCATCCAGATTGACCTTGAAAAAAATGAACTCAGTATCCACCCAGAAAAGCTTGAGAGTATATATAATGAATGTGTGGCAACTAGTAACAAGCGTCAATTATCCAAAGGGGCCTTTCAGTCCCTCCTGGGCAAACTTTTATACATCCATAAATGTGTTTCCCCAGCTCGCGTGTTCATTAACAGGATGCTGGCCCTATTCAGAAAGAACTCAGATGCTAAGAAAATTACTCTAACAAGTGACTTTCACAAAGATCTTGCCTGGTTTTTAGTTTTCTTACCCAGGTTCAATGGAATTACTTACATTAACAAAGGTCCTATCCCTCAAGATCACACCCTGCACATTGACGCATCCCTCACTGGCCTGGGAGGGGTCTGGAACAAAGAAGTGTATGCAACCCCTCTTTTCAATGTATATCAGAAAGATCTAACAATTGTTCATCTTGAAATGCTTAATCTGGTCATAGCCCTCAAGTTTTGGGCTGAAAACTGGGCCCATTCAACGGTAAAATTTTACTGCGATAACTCAGCTGTCGTTCAAGTAGTTCAGACTGGCAAGACCAGGGATGATATGCTGGCATTATGCCTTAGAAATATCTGGCTAATCTCAGCCACATATGACATAACTGTTAACATTGACCACATTAGGGGCAAAGCCAACAACATAGCTGACCTCTTATCTAGGATATATTCGGATAAACCTGTTGACCAAAGCCTCTTTAGAGACCTGCAGAACTCATATATCTGGAAGAAAATACCTATTCAATTTTTTAATCTGGAAATCTCCATATAATTTCAGGTTCCTCATCTACCTCTGCTCCACTGCTGTTACAAGCTTGCCACAGAATATCTCAGGCCTACAGACCTTCAACTTCCTCAGCTCATCATCTTCACTTCAAGACTTACCTTGCTTTCTTACTATTTATGGACCTTCCCATAGCTATTTCTGTCCATAATATTCTTACTTTCTTGGAGTACCTTTACCAGAACCTCATCTCCCCAAAAGTCATATCCTCCTATCTTTCCTCCATCCATTCAAAAGCTTCTTTCTATAACTGGGACACCTCTTCCTTATCCCACCCAGCCATCCATCGGTTTATCAGAAGCATAAATATCAACTCTAAATTCTCTCCCACCCCCCGGAGGGTATTTGATATTCAAACCCTGTATCACATATCATTGTCATGTGACATCCTCTCTGATCCACCTCTCTTCAGGGCCATCTTCCTCACTGCATTTTTCGGGTTCCTGAGAATGTCTAATATTGCCCCTCACAGTTCTTCCAAATTCGATCCCTGCATCCACTTCCTTAGACAAGACCTCATATTTGCACCCCCTGGTGCCCACTTATTAATAAAATGGACAAAGACCCTACAAAACTATAAGTCACACCATTGGATTCAGTTACCATCCCTGTCCAACCACTTCTTGTGCCCAGTCAGGGCCCTGAAAGTACTCCTCAACTCTCGCCCTCTCCCACCCACCACCCCCCTCTTTGCTAACAAATTCCAACCCTATAACCAGGTGATTGACACCCACATTAGAGATGCCTTGAGGAAGGTCCTGGACCACAGGAATATATCTACAAAGGGGCATGGGTTCCACACCTTCAGGAGGTCCGTGGCTACCCTGGCTTTCGATAACAACATCAAGATCCAGAACATTATGGCACACGGATTATGGCGCAGCTCGGCCATCTGGTCATATCTGGAAAATGCATCTCAGGCACCCTCAATCATACCTACCACATTCGCCAAGCTCATCCCTGCCTCTTTCTAGATGGGCTTGGGGCTTTAAACATTACAAAGTAACATTTTAAACCTGTATTCTATTTGACTAACATGTAAATAAAATTCCCAAACCACCATCCATCTTTACTTCCTCAAATTTGACCTTCATATGTCCTTCAACCATGACCTATTGTCAGCAAACTCACTTGGCACTCAAATACAGCAATCATAGGCAACTTTATCCGGCACGGCTATGTCAGGGGCCTGCTTCGACAGTTGCCTCATATCTTAACCTTATAACTACTTCTATGCTTATAGCCTCTAATAAACTCTTGACCTTTGGTCAGCCAATAAGAAACCGGGCCAATGCCTTATTTAGCTTTGTATCCAAGCAAGGGTCATATTTGAATTGGTAGCCATTGTGTTAACATGAAAATTTCACCCACCACCCTCCTCTGACCATACATACATCATCCCATCAAGTAATGAGTGGGACCCCTGCAGCACTGACCCTCCTGTAGGGAGGTCTCCTCGGATGGACATAGCTCATTACTAACCAGGGTTCAGACCTAGGGGTTGCCCCCCCCTTGGCAACTGATTTCATGGGACTCAGGCAGGACCCGGCGGACCCACCCCCCCCCCCCTCTCGTATTGTCTTAGGTATTCCTAATTTCGATCTCTGGATGAGCTTGACCCCTCCAGGACCTACCCACCTGGAGGGAGGTCTCTTCGATACAATTTATTTGATACAAATCTAGCTGCACTATTTTTGGATGCACTGTAATTTATGAAGATTGAACTTGGAGAAGCTCCTAAAAAGTGAGTTACAGTAATCCAACCGACAGTACATAGGCATCATGAGTAAGAAACCGCCTGACATGCCTAAAGTCACAGAGCTTCACAAAACAACTTTTGCAGACATTCTGAAAGTGTTTAGACCAGGAAGAATCTAACCATATTACCGAATGACTGACTCAGCAGGGCAGAGGGGACTACCCAAGATGGTAGCTGGGAAATATGCTTTCAACCACCTTTCAGGGATCAACACAAAAACTGACTCTGGATCATCACTAAAATTAAATCAGGACATTGCTTACATTCCCTGAAAGTTTTGTCTAAATCTGCATGTAACTGTTATTTTCTTTGCAATTAGATAGGCACATGAATAGATGAAAAGAAACACGCCAATGTCACCAAATACAATGAGATAAATATGTTTGAAACCTTTGGAATGAATATTTGTATTCAAACTACGCATATCTGATCTTGTCCACCACACCTTTGTGGTTGTAACACCTTTCATGACCACTATTTACATGTGCAACCCAAAGATAGGCCTTCTCCGTCTCCCGATTAATCTTCCTAGCTAGAGTTTTGTGGCTTCATCTTACAAGTTACTTAGTTGTATCAAGATGGGGAAAGAAGACTGAAAAAGCTATCTTTGCATTCGTATCACTTATATTTTGGTTGTCATGTAAAATGAGTTTAATTCTTTGCTTGCATTTTTCCTGCTTTATGTGCACATGATTGGCTGCAGCAGGCACCTGATTTCAAACTTGCCAAGATCTTATGACAACTCATAAGGATAATAAACAGGATAATAAATGTCAAAATTAGACCTTCACTGCTTAATTATTTAGCAAATATCTTAACTTGACAATGACTAAAGCCCTGGATAATTTAAATTTGCAAACAAATTTGAAGTAGTGATGTTAGTCGTTAACTAATTTGTCTTGTATCAACGTTTGGGCTCTAATTTCAAGCGGAAATTGCATTCCTGCCCTTTAAAAGCCCCTGATGTAATACTGAAGCAGTGTCAACAGAATAATAATTACACTGACTGCATGACTGTGAGTGTATGCCCACAAGCTGGAATGGTATACCTCCTGTGAAATCCAACTTCACACCTGTCTCTACTTTTTTTGCTACAGAAGAGTAACTGAAATGGGGGGGGGGGGGCAGTTTTTACAGTGAGACACAGCAAAGATGTTGATCCAGACACTACAAAGGTACTGTAAAGACAGAGTATTGTTTAAATGCAAACATTTAACTTGACTTGAGACACAGAAAGATACAAAATAATACAAAATTGAAAGGGAATGTAGCAGAGCAGTTACAGAAATGACAAGACAACCTGTAGTTATGGCTGGTTATGGACAATGACCTTGACACCATCAATGAAATCCTGAAGTTTTGAACATTTCAAAACTAACATATGGGTTGCAAAAAGCAGAGAATGATATGGTATGCAAACTCTCATGACAGAATTCAATGCCTATAAATATCATAGATACCACCTGTAGTGTCATCAAGACAGATCATTGCTTTTATACCTGTGTAACTATTTGCAAAATCTTCAGGTTACTGAAAGTGTAGGTACACAGGAGAAGTGTCAATCCACAAATGTAGCCCATATAAATTGGCTTGCAATATAAATGCTTCATATACTGATGAAACTCACTGACCAACTATTTTAGTAGTATGGTATTTTGTCACTTGGCTTTTAACTTCTGTGTTAGTTGGGTTCGAACCCAGTTGGCAGAATGTGGGATTTGACTGGTGTCTGCCATAATATGACATTATTTACTAAGAGTAATGTAAAATAAACAAATATGTATAAAATTTGCATAAATCTGAGTTTAACAGAAGTGCAGGGGCACTGGCTTAATGTGAACCCTGGAATATACAAAAAGCCTTATTCGATTCAAAACAATTTAAGTGATTTTAGTGATCCAAAGTGATCTTTTCTATTCGATAGGGCCTCTTGTGTAACTAAAATCATCACCCAAGTGAGACTGATCACTTATATCATGATTCAAGTGAATAAATTGATCATGAATCGAATAAGCCTAAAAGTGAATTTTTTACCATAACATTGCATCATGCACTGATGTAACAAAGTGGATAGATCTGAATACACTGGAACCATGGGCATTTGATCATTTTTTCTTTTGAGACCAGCACACCACTGTTCCTTTGAAATGGAAGATTCACAAACTGTTTCTACTTCTTCATTGGATGTTGTAAGTTCTAAATAATTTGCCACCTCTGTTGTACCTGAAATAACATCATTCTAAAGCTTAAAAGTTTCTTTGTTTGAATTGTCAGAAGTTGATATTAAATTTCCTCTCATAACTATTATTGTCTGTGATGCCCAGGTGACATAGTGGAAAGTGTACTACTATCATCTTGGAGAATATGGAAGAATATAGGCATTTTCAAATATGGCAGAATTCACCAAAAAGGTGGGAAAATGTGGTCACACAATAAAGAGATCTTCATACTTCTACAATATTATGCAACATACTTTGACTGTCCTGAGGGCAAACCACGAGAAAGCAAGATTATAATGAGAATGCAGTCCCCACCATCCCAGGTCCAAGCAACAAGCCAGTGAGGGTTAATTTTTTATTGATATACAATAACATAAGTAAATTACAGTTGTACAATGTGTGTATGTATATATATATATATCTATGTAAATCTACTTTATTTTTACAAATTACAGTTGTGATAATACAGCTTTAAATCCATTAAATGCAGACACAGGTTAATTTTACAATAAAGCAGTGTTAACAGAATTAATTATCAATACCAAGGTACTTTACAGGAATTAGGAATTTTTACATTCTTTAAACTATTGTATACACAATCACAGGACACAGTCCAGATGTAGATTGGACTTTGACCCTTGACCCCAAGGTCAAGTAAATTACGCTTTGACCCTTGACCCCAAGGTCAAGTATAATCCAAGGTCAACCCCCACCTTCAAATTTGAATCCCTACTGAGGGTACGTGCAAGGTGGCCCAGAGGTCAAAGGTCATAGAGTTTTTGTTACTACTTATACTGAGTATTTTTATGCATCATTATTATCCAACTGGCCCACCATATAAAAATTTGACTAAAAAAGAAAGATAAAAATGATAAAACCAGTTTAAAACAATACTATTAGCCTTTCACCGGGAGGGGGGGAGGGAATTTTTAAACATGTCCTCCTTGTTTCATTGTTCCTGGCCAACTGAAGCCCCTATTTTATGAATTTCCCTCCTTCAGAATGCCCAGCCAATCACATTCTCCGACACATATGCCCTTGTTTTGCAGATGTGAACCCCACTTGGGGGGTACTAACCCCCAAAACCCCTTATACCCCCCGCCTGCCCCTGGGATGGGGGACTGACCTCCATGATGCCTTATACACCATTACTGACAGTCCCCACCATCCCAGGTACAAGCAACAAGCCAGTGAGGGTTAATTTTTTATTGATATACAATAACATAAGTACATTACAGTTGTACAATGTGTGTATGTATATATATATATATCTATGTAAATCTACTTTACTTTTACAAATTACAGTTGTGATAATACAGCTTTAAATCCATTAAATGCAGACACAGGTTAATTTTACAATAAAGCAGTGTTAACAGAATTAATTATCAATACCAAGGTACTTTACAGGAATTAGGAATTTTTACATTCTTTAAACTATTGTATACACAATCACAGGACACAGTCCAGATGTAGATTGGACTTTGACCCTTGACCCCAAGGTCAAGTAAATTACGCTTTGACCCTTGACCCCAAGGTCAAGTATAATCCAAGGTCAACCCCCACCTTCAAATTTGAATCCCTACTGAGGGTACGTGCGAGGTGGCCCAGAGGTCAAAGGTCATAGAGTTTTTGTTACTACTTATACTGAGTATTTTTATGCATCATTATTATCCAACTGCCTCAAGCCCAATGAGTACATCATAAAGCATTTATCAAATTCTTGAAAGAAGCAGCTATCTGAGCACTACGAGTATTGTCTTGTTGAATATATGACCACACACAGTCGGACGCCCAGGAGCCATGGGACTTAATACTTTGTACAGGAACATGAGCATTGTACGCACAGGTGGCTCCTGAGCATCTAAAAGTGTGGAAGGAGAAGTGATGGGGTTCGAACCCAAGGCTTGTATTTAATTTTGACAGGGTTTTACGCAATTTGGACTCAGTTACAAGCCTGTAACCATGAGTAGTCTTGACCTGAAACAAAGGTTCATGAGGAGATGGTTTATAATGGGACAGGGCCCTTTTAAGGGCATATACAGGGCAGAGGGGAGAAGGGTGGAGGAGAGGAAGGGTGATGACATGGACTTTATCACGGGTTTGCATTGTCTTAGACCATTTTAGTGTGATGCACATGCCTAAAGAGTTGAATTTTACATCAGATCTGGTAAGATGTCTGGTGGAATCAAATTGTGAATATGAATGAGGGGCAATGTTTGAAATCCTGAGAAAACCAAAGAATGCAACCAGGAAAATTGCTTTAAACGTGAAAGGGGAAGTCAGATCATCACACGCTACTATGAGTTTTTGAAGTACGACCAGGGACATGATATTTCTCTTCACCAGAGACAAGGGGCGATTCATCTTGAGAGATTTGGTGAATAGCCTGACACGGGGGTGTTCTAGGAGGTGAAAGTTAAGGTCGTAGATAATGAAATTAGCTTTCATGGCAGAGATGTTATTGGCCACCATATTGTATGAGACACCATTCTCTACCAAATACTCCAGATATGCCATTATATCTTGTACATCCAAGGTTTTAACATTCAACTTTGTGATTTGGCAAAAACCTATAAAATTTCTAAATAAGAGTTCGTAACACCTCCTAGTCTTGGAGCGGAAGGCCTGAGACACCCTGGAGGCAGCTCTCGACTTCAAGGCTGTCAGCACATTCTGACCTGAAACAAAGCATAGCATTTGTTATTATCTTCATATTTCATTGTCAATTTCCAATATGTTGTGAGGTATGGTCATCCAAGTGGGGTTTCTAACATTTTGATTTAGAATACAGTTTTGAAAATCCGAATTTTTCCACCTCGACAGGAGGTCAGCCACTACATTGTTCCTACCCTCTATGTGAGAATACCTCACATCAATGTCTGCCTTGGCAGTTTCCATCCATATATTGCGGGCGCATGCGCCTAAAAATGGGTCTTTCACCTTGCCTGTTTGAAGGACCTGGACAACTGCCATGTTGTCACATTTAACTTTGATTTTTTGACCCTGCCAATATTTGCTAAAAAGTCGTATGGCCACCAAGATGTTCAACATCTCCAACTGTGTGATGGCCAGGTTTAGATAACGCCTCTGAATTGGTACATGGTATACTAGATTCTCCCAACATCCCCCAAAACCAGTCAAACATGCATCCAATTCAATGGTGCCAAAAATTGGCTTGTGGTCAAAGAAGGATGTGCCATTGTACTTTTCCAGAAATTTATCAAACCAACGTAAGTCTCTTCTGAAACTTGTGGTAAGGGTTATGGATTTTTTGTCATAATTCTGCCTGAGGAGCTCTAGCATACGGTTCACAAATATACGGGCTGGCCTCACACACTTGTGGACGTACAGTAAATTGCCCAATAATGACTGTAGCTGTTGTTTTGAGCAAAAACGCTTGTGACACCACTCAGCCAGAATACGGTGTATACGCTCCAATTTTTCTTGTGGGATAGCAATAGTTTTGGCTACTGTGTCAATTTCGACGCCCAAACAGATTGCTGAAGTGGATGGTGACACTAATTTTTTGACGCTGACGTCAAGACCCAAACGCTCTAAGAGTTTTGTCAGATACTCATATGACTGGTGCGGGACGCTAGGCGTCGCAACCCCAACGAAGTCGTCGACGTAATTTATGATGTCATAGCCGGCGCGACGCATCATGAAGCGTACGGCGTCGCTTATGCGTTGGAAGATTTGCGTCCCGTGCCTGCTCCCGAACGGCAGACAGGTGTCGACGTACGTGACGTCACGCCAACGTAATCCTAGCAAGTCCAAATCAAAAGGATCAATTTTGACATGCCTAAAGGCGCGACTTATGTCAATTTTGAAGAGATGGGTACCAGGGCCCACATTTTTGACTGCGTCAGTGATATGGTCAACAGTTGGGAAGGTGAGATCAAAATTTGTGGCCAGATATGAGTCCTTATCTATACCCAAGTTTACAGATGCATCCTTTGGCCATGAGAGGTCAATGATGACCCTTCTGTGGGCTGCATTTGATTTCTCACGCGTCATAAATGGGGAATAATGTAACTTGTCTATCGGGCTATTATCAAAAGGACCAATTATGGCCTTGAATTTGGTCTCCTCTTGCAAATAAGCATCTACATCCCTAGGAAATTGAAGCGCAGAGTTATGATTCTTGCCCTCACAACGCAAGTTCGCATCCCTGTTAAAATCAAGTGGGAATCCATAAGTTAAAAATTCCAATAACTGGGAGTCCCAGTAACCCTCCAGCTCATGAACCCAGGCGTCAACTTTCAGCTGGGACTTTATAGGAATTCTGCAGCCTAGGTAATTATATTTGCCACTGCTTTTTATGATTTTGTGGAGTTCAATTGGGTCATCTATTGTATAGCTTGATTGAAAAGTGCTATTAGCACTTACAAACTCCCCAAGAGGGGTGAAGCCAAAGTCAAAGGCTGTTTGACACTTCCAATTTTTATAATTGTCACAATTGATTTCGGCCTGACACCTGAGTTGTCGGTTAACATGTTTTGAAAACATAGTGTTAACAAATTTGTCTTCATCGATGCCATTTATGTCAAATAACAACGCCTGTGTGGCATTTAAAGTGACGCTTTCATGTGGAACACACTTGTCATCTGAAGTGTGAGATTTTATTTCTGGGATGTTTTGTGTCGCATTTGTGCATTGGCTTTGTGAAGCGACAGTCTCACGGGGTTGGGGACACTGGTCAGCCTCCAGCACAGTGGCCACTGACCGGTGCCCCCCAATCTGACACCTTTTGTCATTGTCTTGATTTGTGTTATAACCTCTCTTGTTTCTGAACACTTTGGTTTTAACTCGACACCCTTCATTATGTACACCTGGCGCTACAGTATTCATACTCTGGTTTGTGATATGACTTTGTTTCATATTTTCTAGTGTTTTGAACTTGTTACCCCTAGCCAAGAGAGCATTGATATTTTTTCCAGAAAGGTTCGAGTTAATGAATGTTCTACTGACCACAGGGGTTTTAACAGCGTCACTTTTCGACGCCTTCTCAACTGCTTTCACAACATTATCAACACATGCATTTGATTTACTTTTGACAGACTGTACATTTTTCCTACTATATAAAAGTTGAGGGCTGCCCCCCTGATCTATGGGTGGGCAGCTCCCAGCTCGTTTTTTGAACCCAATTTTTTTTAAAAATGACACTCACGCTCAGGGTGATTCAGGTGTTTTCCCTGAGACAAACAGTGGGCACAGATGTGCCTGTGCAACTTCCCATTGACCTTGTGATCCTTACTGAACACACAACTACCTGTCTGATAATTTTTACAAAACCATGGACACTTTTCTGGTTGCCTAGACCCCCAATTTTGCCTACTTTGATGTTTTTGGGCGTGAGCTCTCCTAATTCTATCTATCCTGTTAGTATCAGACCATACAACTTGTCCCCTTTCCATCTCGCAGAGTAATACTGCGTGACTTGCTTTAGCACTTACCCATGAGAAATCTGACGCGTCTTCCATGA
This sequence comes from Sabellastarte sp. h YS-2021, assembly GCA_964017235.1. Classification (NCBI taxonomy): domain Eukaryota; kingdom Metazoa; phylum Annelida; class Polychaeta; order Sabellida; family Sabellidae; genus Sabellastarte; species Sabellastarte sp. h YS-2021. The sequence goes on along the minus strand of OZ024936.1, from coordinate 96,503,745 downwards.
TGTCACCCAGGTACCTCAACATGAACTCCCTATTTTCCAAATTTTTTTCATCTAAGATATTTTTTACAAAGCCCTGGACAAATTGGGACATGGTTAACTGGTCATAGGTCACTCTTTGCCTGGTTTGACCTCCCAGTATGTGCTCATGGGGCCATGCTACTTTTTTCTGAACTGAGACTTCTACGGGACCCCCCCTTTTTGATTTTAGTTTCTGTGAATTCTCATTACCTTCTAGTTGCTTCCTACTGAGCTTTGCTGTACTTCTATCAATCTGTCTTTGAACTTCTTTTGAACTTCTAATGTGTGATAAACCTGGGAGTTTTACTTCATCATCAGAAGACTCAAGACTCTCATTTGACTCACTAGAACTAGTATCAGACTGGTTTACAGATTTTTTTAATTTAGCACTACTACTTAACTTGTGTGTCTTTGTCTTGACTTTTGTGACGCTCTTCTGCTGCCCCACTTGTTCTTCTACCGTCTCCAACCGCGCCGCCATACTTCTGAGTTCCGCCAGGATTTGGAACTGTACCCCTTGGCTGGCTGCCTCATCTACCAAGCCCATTTCACCAGCCGTGTCGCTCTGGCCATACTGGCTCTTAACACCGAAGTCCTTCTTCCCTGCGACACTTGAGTACTTGGCACTTTTCTTATTTTTTACACTACTTTTTGTTTGGCTTGATAGAGAGTCCCATTCATCAAGGCTGTCATCAGAAGTACCACTCATCACAGTTTCATGACTTGGTTTCTGGGCATTTTTACAGTTCTTACCCGTGGGTGGGTAGTGTTTGTTGCCACAAGCCCAGCACTTATTTTTGTTTTTTCCCATACTTATTTTTGAACTATTTAGTCTTACATCCCTTCTGAGTAGCCAAATAAAGCCTGAGGTTGTCTCGATGACTTTCCAGGGTGCAGACAAGCAGGATGTGTTGACAGAAAGTTCCACAATTTAATCACTAGTGACAGATGATTCCACGGTTCATTTCCACACACAACATTTAAAATGTCAATATATAGACTAAATGACCGTTCCTTTAGACTTCACACGTAAAAATCATAAAAACAATAAAATCATTATGTTCTAAAAGCAAGTCCATAAAATAACAAGATAAAACAAAGTTCCAGAGATCAACACTTTTTACAGTTTCGCCAGTCTATTAAGAGTAATTTTTAAACATGTCCTCCTTGTTTCATTGTTCCTGGCCAACTGAAGCCCCTATTTTATGAATTTCCCTCCTTCAGAATGCCCAGCCAATCACATTCTCCGACACATATGCCCTTGTTTTGCAGATGTGAACCCCACTTGGGGGGTACTAACCCCCAAAACCCCTTATACCCCCGCCTGCCCCTGGGATGGGGGACTGACCTCCATGATGCCTTATACACCATTACTGAAACTCTGAACTGGTGAATATATCTGGCGATTTTTCAACAATTACCTATGAAAAAGCTACAAAAAGGTGGGAATGAATGCGATCTGTGAAAAATTGGTTGTGAACAAGAGAGAGTTCGATGAGTTAACTACGACCAAGTTACTAGTACATCTGGTTGGTGAATTCCCTATGGCAGAGCTACAACATAGAAGAATATACATGATGTTGTGAGTAATTAAGAGGATCTTAGACAAACGAAGAATAATGAGAAATCCACTATTAACATTGAAGAATTTGTTATAGATACTTGCTACTGTGTGACCTGGGCATAAAAGACTGAACCTACTGAAGAAGTGGTAGAAAAAATAACAAACCACATGATCTTTCCAAAGGTTGAAAAATAAGACTTGTGACAGAACAGAGTCAGCTTAGATGGCAGGAATAAGCTCTGACCAGTCTAGAACAGTGACTGGGGAAACTCCTACCATTAATTCTCCCTGGGGAAAACTGTAATAGAGCCAACAAGATAACACAGCAGCAGGTCATAGCATCATAAAGACAGGTGCAATTAGTACCCAATAGATAGATTGTATGTAACTTGCAAACAAAAATAGACTTTTTTTTTATTTATTGTTCTTTGTGAACATAGAAACATACAATAACAATAACAAAAATATGTTGGAAAGGAAAGGAAAATATTGGTTGCGTGCACTTAATAGAGAAAGGCTCACTTGAAAAGGTTTCTAAAAGTGTTTAATAATTTTAACAGGCCGGCTGGACTGTCTTGATTGGTCTCCCAGCTTCACATGTGAAAACATGTCATGTTTGTCAGTGAACAGGGGTATTAAAATGGGATGAACAGGGTCAACCACTTTGAAACACTAACATGCCTTTTTGGGTTTGGCCAATTTAATTGAAGATATTCTAAGAGTAGATGCATTAGTCTGGAGGTGTGTAAACTGATCATGGAAATAATTGTCGAACAGTACAGTACAAAAAAAAATTTGGCACATAAATTAGCACATAAGAAGAGAAAGACTTTAAACTCTAGCAAAGCCAAATGGAATTGCTGATATTAATTTATAATTTCAATGATGTAAGTTGTTTCGTCATGTGTCAGTTAAGGGGAGGAGGGTGTTTGGCTGATCTAAATTGAAGAGTTTGAATAATAAGTAAAGGAAGACTGTGTTTACCTAAAGAATAAAAAAGAGCACTTATGACTTTAAATGATTAAAACCTCAATTTTAATCTAACATTTTTCTGCCATTCCTGATTATTCTAATGGTTATTTAGCAAAACTGTAATATCACACTTTCCTAAGAAACGTGGCTGTCCTAAAATAGATTCCACAATGGAGCTGTGTTACTCCTGTTCATCTCTTAGCAGCCAATCGAAGGAAAGGTGTTCCACAGAAGCTCGGAGCTCTGGAGCTGGGCACACTCACACTTTACTCCTGGCCTTCTGTCCATTGAGACGTCAAAATTCTAAATTCAGTTGAACTTGGGGGCAGATATTGGACTTGTTACTTTTGTTGTTGAGCACAGGGAATAAATATAAAGAACCTAATATTCTACCTCTCATTCTACCGAGTTACACCCTCTAGCCCTTAGGGGTAAAGCAAAACGTATCCTAAATAAGGGCCCCAGGGAATAAAAAATGTTCCTCCCTTTTCATTCTCTGATGTTTAGACCAAATATGTTCACGGTAGAGAATGAATGTTATAATGAATTACCATGTGATTCTGTTTGTTCCTCTGCATTATCTGTTGTTGGTTTGGTTTGGGTGGCTGCCATGCCAGATGTTGATGACATTGAAGGTACATCTGTTCCTTGTACACCTTCAGATGACGTGGTAGAATCTTGTAGGCTTGAGGTGGGAAGATCTGCATGGGTTGCGGTCTCAGAGATGACTGTTTCAGGTCTTGTAGATCCTTCACTGTCCCCGCCAATTGGCAAGTCAGTATTTCCTTCCACCGGCTCATAATTCTGGACAGCTATAATTATTGAAGTTTTACAAAAAAAATGTAAATTGTAGATTTATAAATTTTCATGCCACACTGCTGTGATGTAACTATATATCTTTATCATCTATAACATCCCTCACAGAGAGAACTTTTTCATAACTTCTTTCTTTAGGTCGTGCCCTGCATAAAGATAAACAGACAAACAGACAGACAGCAGTCAAATGAGCGCTCCCAGAAAAAATAACTCCCTTGGTGAAGGTAACTTATAGTATAGCCCAAGATACAATACTTACTACCATCACAATTTCTTTCTGATCTCACAACACTGTGGGCATCCACTCCATTCTCTGAAAGCAACAAGAAAATATGAAAGTAATTAAACACCTTTCACACATTACCGATATGATGCCTAGACATGCCAACATGCACACTGTTTGCATAAAAATACTTAATGTACCTTCATGAGGCGTAAATAATGGATTATGAAGGATAAAATGTAAATCATTTAAATTTTTGAAGAACTTGGTTTCTGTATGTAAACCAAATTGATGTGATATTGAAGGTTTCAGTGTCACTAATATTTTAAAACTAAATTTATCATTCTCAATGAAGAAAACTGCGGGAACAATTTCAATGATTGGTCATTAAAATGACAGTTTTTCTGAAATGCCCCCCCTCCCCCCCAAAAAAGTTGTTTTTGTTGCACTTGGCAATTGCCTGTATATTCCCCTTTTACTGTCAATACTTCTACTGATTGAGTAAAAGTTGAGTAGTTTTGCCTGTGAATGGCCGGTTCACAAGAGACCTCTCTGAGACTTTATGCTTGATTTAGATCCCTGTCCCATAACAAAAATGCCATTAATACTTACATTGTTCAATCGTTATAAATTCTGGCCACGTTACTTGTCTATTCCTTATCCCAAATACCCAAACAAGGTTTTTCTATTGCTCCCTGGTATACAAAGTCAAAGTTGGGGTTTCACGTTCGTTCAACAGCCAGGGTCATATTTTTACAGGTCCTTAGCATTGTCACTTGTGCGAGTCAAACCCACACAGAGGTGACAGTCTCTGATTAGACAGCAAGACCATGCTAATCCATTAGGTCAATGGGGAACGTCTGCTCCAGGGTTTAATATGATACATGCCTTAATTTGGCACAAAACGGAATACTAAAAACTAAATCTCATTTGGCACCACTAAGACATTTTCAGGAGCGGACACTAGTTATAAGATGAAAATAATGGTAGCTAAAGTAACAACGGATATAACTTAATTTGATTTTGGCAGTTTTCATTTAACTGAAGTTTATGTTGGTAAAATACACTTCTAACTTGCATGTGTGGCACTACCTATTTCAGTAAAGCAACATCCGTGCTACTTGCACTTAAGACAAGCACTGGTAAGGACTTCTTGTCTTCCTGTTATGAGGAGCTATGGCTGGGAGGAGTGTACCTACATTCTGTATTTGTGAATTTGTCTTAATAATGTGCTTGGTAGTAAAACTGTGTCATTTGTTGGGACCTATCTTTTCATTTGTGAAGCTCAAGAGCACAACTAAGCGGGTATTTTTCCGTCAATTTTTCCAAGCAATTTTCCAATCATGTTTTAAACCATCTGTGGGTAAGTGTTCTTCAGCTGACTGGTTGCTTACGATTATTTCAGACTACAGAGTTATAGATACATTCACAAAAATAATCACCTCTTGTCCATCTGAAATCTGCAAGAGCTATCTTTCATAGCGGATGCAAGGCAAATATGTTACAATACATGAAGCGGTCTATATATCAAATTATTTCTGTAAATATGAATGCATACAAGCTCATAAAACACAGAACAAAGTCTTGTACTCATTAAAGATGATCCAAAATGATCCAATATGATCCATGATGATCTGATAGTAAAGTTGGAACTAAATAATATGCCGTGTGTGTACACACTTGTGACAACCAGTCAATACAAAACAGTTTGGATCAAAATGAATTTTGAGATCTTCATTGAATTATTAGGTAAAGTCTGCAAAACCCCAATTTGACCAAAATTTCCTTATATTTGGACCAGTTGAAAATATTCTTTACAATTTTGTTCAACTTGAAAAGGACTCATTTGAGGACCTTTATTGCATAGTACAATACCTACTTTTCTGGCATGTGGTTTCTCCATCCTGTGTGACCTGTTCAAATGCCTCTTCATTACACACGCACTTCCTATTGAAGAAGCCCGAAGAACAGTACTGAGAATACGGTTCACCAGCGCACATCTTATCACTCGAGCATGTCTCACCATTTAGCTCACCTAAACACCAGATCAGAGTTGATAGACAATCACATTCTTGTACTTAGAATCCTATGATTGTGACATTCTTCTAAGAAAATGAGGATATCAAGATTCAAATTATTAGAACAGTTTATGTAAATACCAGTTTTTAAAAACCAACTTTAATCAAAAACGTTCATGTAAATCATCAAAAAACATGCTAATGCAATTGGTTTTCTACATCATTTGTATCAAGTTTGCCATTTATTTCCTTCACAGTTCTAAAAAAAGCATTGCAAATATCCAAATCTAGAAATGTATCGCATTCTTAGAATTTTGTAAAGGTGAGAGTAATTCTAAAATAAAAATGTAAGTGACAATGGAACCATGTGGTGTATTAAATATATTAAGTATGAAAATACTTATTTGTCAACTCTCCCACTTTATCCATGGAATGGTGGTATGAAGACAAGCGTAAAATTGTCACAGAGATAAAGTAAATAATGCCACCAATTCTGGCCAATCAGGATCATATATAGAGAAAATATGATTTGAGAGCTGTATGTTGATTGCCGCGAGTGACTGTGGAAGGCTTTCTTCAAACTGAATGCAAAGGGATTTCTAAATTTCTACTACAAAAAATAATCTAATCAACAGTTTAGAGTGTCTTTTTAGTGGCAATAATAAAACTTCTATTTGAAATCTGCACCCCACCTCTGCACAATTAATATACAGACATTAAACCTATTTCTGTTGTTACTTAGACTTCCGTTTTTCTCATGCAAAAAGTGTTGCACATGACATATACAAGTTGGCAATATATATATTCTCTCTTACACTTTCAACCATCTGAACTTTATGCACTGATGTTGATGTTTTCTGTCATGTAAATGAACTAATTCTTGTATAGCACATGTAGCAAAAGTAGGACAGTGGTCACACCTCTGAGATAAGAGTTTGAATCCCAGCCTAACCTCAAATGGGAAAGCTTCTAGTTCTTTATTGTTTGTACTGGTTTCCTCCACCCTTCCATAAGGCATGACTAGGCATGAGGTCAAACACCAATTCGTTTGGATAGTACACAATTTATGGTTAAAACAACAGCCTCTGGATTTTGTCACACAAGAACAGGGGTCAGATTCATGAATTATACTTACATTAGGTCAATTTACTTAGTTTTGCAACTGAGTGCAACTTTCAACTGATATTCTATAGCAGTATTTTCTAAGTTGAATAACTCCCTTAATAGAAAAAAAAATAAAAGTGGTAGTGGTACCGCTGGTTTTATTTTTGTAAAAAAGAATTTGAATAAAAAACATTGATCATGTTCCAAACTTCTCATCTTTCGCAAGTCATACCATATAACTATCAGTGTATGGATGCAGTTTTTTTTTTTTTTGTTTTTTTGTCACATTGTACAGACCTCTGGCTTGTTCAGATCAAATTTAGAAGATTTCTTGTCATATATCAGTTTTCCGTTGTCCTTATCATCTCCTTTTGTTGTTTGCAGTGATTTTAACATTCATGTCGATTCTATATCTTTGTTGGTTTCAGATTTTAATTCTCAGCTATATCAGATGTACATGGCTCATGTTTCACTAGTGATTATAAAATTGCATCTGTGAATACCACAAAATTAATATTGATAGACTTACAGATGACCTAGCGGCCTCTACATTTGTTGCTTATCCATCACACAACATTGACACACTCTGTGAACAATATGTGTCTAGTCTACCTGACATTTTAGCCATTCATGCACCTATGAAAATCAGGTGTCTCACCAAACCTGCACCTGGATGGATAAAATGTGAGTTCAGAATTGCAAAGTGTTTGCAAAGGCAATATGAACAAACCTGAAGGAAGGACAAATCCCTAGCACACCATGACCGTCTTAGATGGCAAATGAATAGATGTAACCATTCACTGAACAAGAACAAGGGACAATACTAACAGGACTTAGTCAAAGATAATTGCAGTCATAGCAAGAAGTTGTGGAGTGTATTGAGTAAGGTGATGGGCAGGGGCCAGGTCATTAACCTTTTATCCTGTACTGATGAAAAATCACTAACCAATTTGGTGCATTTTTGATAGACAAAATTAACAAAATCAGAAACACATCAAAGTGTGTTGCATATCAAAAGTGTGCTGGTGTAGAAAAGAAGCCATCTTCTTTCAGTTCCTTCAGTTGGTTTCTGAAAGTGAAGTTTATTAAGGCATCACCAACAAAAACATGCTCCTTAGACCCCTCCTCTACATTTCTGGTTAAAACATGTATAGACATCCTCCTCCAAACTGGCCAATTTATCTCATCAAAACAGTGTTTTTCCAAAACCATTCAAAAATCCCATAGTTACATCTCTTATCAGAACAACCTCTGTGTCGAAGGATGACCTCAAGAATTACCGACCGGTTTCCAGACTTAGTTTCATGTCCAAGGTGGTTGAGCATACAGTTGCAGCTCAAATAAGGTCTCACATCGATGCAAATGATCTGGCAACACTTTTCCAGTTACGAAGCTGGACACTCAACAAAAACTGCTATGTTGTGTATTCAGAATAAGATACACTTGTCATCTAAGGATATGCCCATGGCCCTAGTCCTCCTTAATCTGTAGTATGCCTTTGAGAGCATCAACCATATATGGATGTCAAATACCATTTTTATTTACATGACCTCCAGTTGTTCATCCATCTATCTCCTGGAACTTATGCAAATACGTTTTATCAGCTCAAGGCCTTACTGAATGACATCCATACCTGGATGTTTGAAAAAAAAGATTAAACTGAATCCTGAAAAAAGAGATTATATTCTTTGGCTCTAAGGATAAGTACAAATTGTTCATAGATTCCTTCCCTGTCAATATTTTGGGAAACTGCCTCTCCCTAACTGATGTTCAAAATCTGGGTGTATTGTTTGACTCAAAATTTTGCTTCACCAATCATGTTAATTCTGTGATTAAATCCTGTTTTGCTAAACTATGTTGTTTGCATTGTATCTCTCTATATGATGTCTGAGTAATGGTTGCAAATGCATTGGTAAGTAGATGCCTGGATCATTGTAATTCTCTGTTTCATAGTTTGTCTTTCAAGAATATCACAATGCTCAAAAATATTGTTTGGAAGACATTGTCTATGGTGCTTCCAGAATTTCTCATATCACACCAACCTTAAAATCTCTTCACTGGCGTCCTGTTAAACAATGAATCATCTTCAAACCCCTTGGAGAGTTTTAAGTATACAAACATTTGGAATAATGCACTGTCAAAATTAAATTTATAATTTAAAATTTTCTCGGAATTTGTACCCAAGTCGCTGTGGTATAGTAAATTTAAGAAACTTATATAATCTGAATTGTATTATAATGTTTTCTATCTTGTACATATTTGTCTTTTTACTGTATTTCATACTGTGTATGAAGATTTCTTGTAAGCCCTGATGAAGGGTTCACTACCCTCGCCATTCCAGGGATCATTGTAAATTTTGTACAAAAAGGGTAAACAAAAGATATATTGGGGGGAGGGGATTATGAAAAAAAATCTTCAAAACCCTGCTACCCGTGTATAAGTACCTCAACGCTTTCAAGCCAAAGTACTTTGATCCTTTTTGTCTTTATATGCATCTGCTTTTAAAACAAGATGTAGCAATTCAGAAAACTTGTTTCTCAAGGTTCCTTTCGCAGCTCTTCAGTTCATAAATCTAAAACTCATTTACGCAAGTGCTTCTCATGGGATGCTCCAAAACACTGAAATGATTTGCCACTGGAAATTCGAACCAATAAGGCGACTTAAAATTTAACTGTTTCAGAAGTCTTTCTACATAGGTTTTCTAATTACCAAAGACTGATTTTCCCCTTGGTGATGACCTGATCATCTTTTACAATTTTGTGTTTTGTGAATTACGATTTGGATGGTGTGCATTACAATCCGCAAATTCCAAGATAAAGCACATGGATACATGATACCTTAACAAAAGGCCAATAAAATTGTACTTTGCCAGGTATTAATCATTGATCTTTGCCCTTTATCAAGGTCACATGATCAAAAAAACATTCTTTTCTTGTATCATTTTACCAAATTTTCTGAAAAAAATGACATATAGACCAACATAATTTGGCAAGCGATTTCCTCACATCAAAATCAAGGTACCCATGAATTCCAGATTGATCTAACCATAATTAGTCAATTGAGAACTGATTAATTATCATTTAGTAAAACAAAACATACTCAATTTGTCGATTTTGGGCATACATCTACTCACATTGATGGCATTACACAGATTAAATATGTTACTGAAGCCTGAAAATTGAGTTTATAGCTCCAAAAGTAACATCAGCATACTAAGGTCTTTATATTTTTGTATTGAATAAGGATTATAAATGGAAAATATAAATCCATATTACTGTTATTATTTCTTAAAGATGAACTAGATACAGATTTTCTGGTAACAATATACACAGTGGTAAGAAATATTTATATGCATTTTAATATAACTTGTACTTACATGATGTATTACTACACGATTAATCTATTTTACAAGACTCTATCATTTTTTTTACCATTACTCACTTTCTTTTTCTAAATTCTTACTCAAAACCGAGTAATACTTAATATGAATATGTTAGGAATGGTCTGCGTATTGACTCTTGAACTGGACCCTGGTTTTTTTTGTGCTGGAATTTTTTTCCCCAAATTGCATGTGGATACAGAACAAAATTGTAACCAAGGCGTTTCTCAGAATTATAAATGAAAGAAATAAATTAATGAAACAACAAGATGCTTTAGTATCCCCATATTATTACCTAGTATTGTACTGATTGCTATAAATATAGCCAGGTAAAGTCCATACTTTTGTCAGGTCTTTGTCACATATTTACATTTAGACAATCCAGGTCTTTCAGCTGGCATATAAAGGATATTGCAAAAATAATGCTAACTAAGCTAGGGTCACATTGTGATATGGCTTTAGTTTTGCCACTTCAAACCCACACAAAGGTAACAGGCTGAGATTAGATGACAAAACATGTGAAGTACTAGGCCACCAAGCAGAGTCCGTCTCTTCCAAAACATTTAAAGATGTCAAACGTATACAAACCTGCGCGTCCAACTGACAGCCATTCAATTTTTCCATTTTTAAAGAAAGTTTTGATCCAACTGGCTCTGTCTGAATGTCTGATCAAAATGGTGGCAAAATTCTCGTCTCTTACAGCGTCCAAGCTGATACATGCATCAGTACCTTGGGAGGCAAGTTGCTCAGAAACATCACCTGAAGAAAGAATTAAACTCATTTGTTTAAAATAATTGAAAGATTGATATTGTGGAAAAATAAACAGAAATAGAATCCACAAGTCATCACCCATGTTATTAGCATTGTCGGAAGGGGGGTTGTTCCTGAACGCCCATAGTACACCTGTGTACAACTTTACTTTGTACTTTTCTAACACATAGTTTACAGCAAACAAGGACAGATAATACATTGCCCTATTTTTTAGTTAAATAAATATATGACCAATAAATGTAGACTGATGAAACAATAGTGAAACTAAGTCTTTTTAGTAAATTCACAGATTTCCTAGAGGTTTCTGTGAAGGCTTGCTTCGACGGAAAAACCATGCTTCTAGAGATCACTTTTCTCCGGACTTTCATGAATTGTTGAATAGCACGTTAATATCCCATCTGATCACTAAATTTAAGCGAACCTGGGCTAGGTTAGGACTTGCATGACTGTCTGAGTTCTAGGACAGATACACAGTGACTCAGAATATTTTTGTCACCAGACTTTCATAAACTGTAGGCCACTACTCTTATCTGTGATGGCTTTGTAGCTAGTGCTTGCAGAATTTTTGGCCTTTTTCTTGAGTAAGGGCTTTCCTTGTAGAATTCATTTGCAAAATAAAAAACAATATGTTGGAATAGAAATACAGAAAAGCTGTTGTAGTTTTGAAATAGTTGGTGCAAAACATCATCCACACTGTGTGGCATGATGGTATAATGAAAAACAACAAGCTGAAAATGGTCAGTTTATTCCAAAATGTTGCCTGTAAATCTCTGAAATCAGTTTCTGCTGAAAAGTGCAAGGTGAAAAACTTCCAATAAAATATAGCAATAATAATTAAATACTATATATTGCCCACCACACTGTTACATTATTAGAGTGCAAACCATCTGCTTGGGAAATTGCCACATTTCTCAACTTGTCACAATAGCAACGTAAAGAGTGAGTATTACATATAAGCCAATCAGGATGACTGATACAAAAATATAGCTTTATAAGGTGTTATTTATTTATTTGGGTTTTAGTGTTGTCTTCAACACATTGTATAGGTCATATCATGACGGGTAGTTTTATGGACAGAGGAAACCAGTACATACAGTTGGTCAAGGTTCTGTACAGTAAACTATCGACCAATGGCAAGCAACTACCAGCTTTCCCACTTGATGTTGGCCTGGGAACTGAACACCGATCTCCACGGTGGGAGGTTAAAATGTTACCACTTTGCCACTATGGCCCCTTTGTAAGTTGTATGTCTATTCAGCATTTACTAACTTGCGATATTAATGCAATGTTGAAATTAGCTGATGTAGATCCTCTTATGACATTTGTTTATAATGTGTGCTATTGTCAGCCTATATTTTAACCCATGATATTGCACTTATGTAAGTACTTGTTCTATTTCAACAACTTGATTTGTATCACCCAACTTATTTTGTATCGGATTTTGACTTATTTTGTATCACTTTGCTGACTTTTCTGTGTAAGCAGTTGACTTACTTTCTGTCAGAAAATGGTGTACAAAATTTAGACCAGATTTGGGGTGATACGAAACAAGTTGATAACACCAAATAAGCTATTCTATAGATAACTTGTATCACTGATTTGTTTTGTAATGTAATGTTATGTATACCCACATTGTCTAAGGTGGGTTTGCTTTTCACATTCTTCAATTCTTAGCAAATAGCAACCAGATTTCCCACAAAGTTAATTTCTGTGCCCCTCCTTTTCTCTCTCTACACCAGTCCCATCAGTCAACTTATTTCAGGATTGTTACTCACCGTCTGTCTGCTTGATAACACTCAAATACATTCAGTGATAGACTCTAGGAACTTTGATTCCAGTATTACAGAGTTTACTGATTATCTAATTTCAGTTAAGGAGAGGATAGATGGTGTAAAACTGAAACCGAAAACAGATACAACTGAGTTCATTATCATTGGTGACAAGTATAACTTAGAGTCAGTTAGAGCAAAAGTCCTTGTGTCATTCATTCAAAGCTATATTTCTAAGGTTTGCCATGCCTGTTATCATCAATCAATGGCAATCGCTATTGTCAGTAGTTGACTAGACCACCGTAATTTTCCACTATGTGGGGTCAACAAAACGTGTGTTGCTAAACTTAAAAAAAATTTAAAATGATCTCACCACATTGTTTACAGACTGTAAATAATTAGCCACGTCGTGCCATCTAGAATAACTCCATTAGCTTCCCATTTCCTATTGTTTCAGGAGCCAATGAAACTGTTGGTGAACATCAGTATTTTTAAATAGTCCCCGACATTACAATGCTGATATGTATGCCATTATAGGAATAACGCCTGACAAACCATGGTATATGCAGAATTTTACCATGGTTTGAGGCAATATAATCTCAAACCATGGTAAAATTCTGCATATACCATGGTTTGGAGGGCGTTACTCCTATTCTAACATGACAAAACAATTAAAATACTTGTAATTTCCTTATATTTTGCAAAAAATCATGCCCATTTCACAAACGTTCGAAACAAATCAGGCTGTTCTACCAATTGTACATTGTGGCAGTAGCATTTTCTCACTAAATACGCCGAAAATAAAGAGTTTTTAAAAAAAATTTTAGGTTCTATATATTTTCTTTTCATTATCAGAATTATATTCAATTAAAAGTGCTTTTATGAATAATAATAAGTTCTGTTCCTTAACTGTCAAAAACCGGAAGCATGTACTTGGTTATTGTTACTTGCGATGGGATGACAATGGAACAGCCAACATGTATATCAAGGTTTTACCATAGCTCTTGACCAATCAGAATCGTGGACACAGCCGTGTCATGTTAAAATAAAGTATATATCAACTCGCTGACAGAGATTACGGCCAACCGTCAAGGATTCATTATCACAAATAAGTCATAAATTATCCATTCACATGATGACATCTACAAAGTTGCCTTCTCACGACCAGACTCAATAAATATACTGGGATGGGTAAGTTGGCTAATGGTGCTCATTCTGAATGGAACAAACTAGTTAAAGCCATCACAACCCAGAATGGTGTTTCTGGGTCAACCAGACTACGGTTGAAGTCTTACCTATTCAGACTAGCATATCTTCCTCCCTAGTCATTCCCCCTAGAATGAGAGATGGAGTATTTCTGTTATTGGATAATCCCTTTTTGGATATTATTTTGGGAGGTGTGGCACTAAAAAGAATGTCTACATTGTTTAAGTGTTTTACAAATACTTCCTTACAATTATTACAAAAAGATTATGCAACAACACTTAATTGGCACCAGTAATGTCCAGTATATGACAGATCAGGAGTAACACTTTGAATACAAAAACATTCAGTTGAAAATCGTGCATTGCAGATTGTGTGTTTTTAAAAGGCACAGTCATAATGTAACTGTTGAATTCCTTGAACTATAAATGAATTAATCAAAATTAACAGAAAAATGAGAGATTCTCGGTTAATCATGATAATACAAGGGTAAAAGGGAATCTAACCATAAGATAAGCATTTTTCCGGATTTGCTGAAATTTAGAATTTCCGTACTGAAAATGTACTCTTTAATAGACACAAAAATATTGAACAAATAGGTTGAAATTTTCATCGACAATATTTTCTCAAAGAAACAAGTGTGTGTATTGTAGCTATTTTAAAGTTATCCTATAATTTATTATGTAATCAGTGCTCTTATACCTCAGTGGTTATCATTAATTCATGACAAAGATGGAATGCATGACAGTAAAAATCATCTCAATCGTGAACTGTTCATACATTAGTAACACTTTATAAACCAGACCTGATGAATTAATTACACTTGTACTAGTTATGTGTTTACTTGTTATTCAACAACATGACAAATTCATTAGGATTTGAAGTATACCAAACTAGTCCATTTACTCAGATTTATGATGAACTAGCTTAAACGCTTTCATGGTTAAGGCTTGTTCACACCATTCCACGCAATTGTGAGAACTCATATTTGAATTTCGGTTCACAACCTTCTCCCTATTGTTCCGAATATCAACCTCATAGGAAACGATTGTATATTATGTCGAAAACATCCAGTCCCCAAAACCCCCAAGACAGACAAACACATGCGGATACCAGTTTATTAATATACATCATTAATAATAAAATATAATACTAAATACTAAAATTATTTACAGGTCGCTAAGATTTACATAAAGTCTAACTAGTGTATAATAATGTATAATATTACATCATTCTAAGCTGCTGAGCATAATGTGAAGCAGCCATATGAATAGATTATAGTAAGGCTGCTGAAAGCTGAATTACTGAGAAAGCAGCCATGTAAATGCAATGAGTTAGAGTTCATGATGAATTTGAAGTTCATGATACTTGTTACAACTAAAATTCAAAAACTAAGAATATGACCTCTGGGGTGACCTTCAACCCCAGCAGAAGGGAAGGGTTAAGGTCAATTTCTTGGGCCAAGGTTAAATTAAAGAAATCAGATATTTTGTGACTAGGGAGAGACCACTGCCCCCCTAAACTGCCCAAGGAGGAAGGCGACCCCAGAGTTTACAATAAATAAAAATTACATGAAATAAATACTGAGCATATGAGAAAGCCCTCAAGCCCAACCATAGGGACAATATCTATAGAGCATTAATGGTAGGTGCTAGTGCATTAGCCAGGTGTTCCCCTGAAGCATGGTCCGACTGAATATATTGCCAAACACAATCTGAGGACCATGTACCGTGCCTTTTAATTTCTTGTACTGGAATGTGGGCATTGTATGCAAAAGTGGCACCTGACCTCCGTAGGTCATGGAAAGTGAAGTAGTTGGGTTCATGGCCTAAAGAAAGGTTGATGGATTTTAAGATTTTTCGCATCTTTGAATCAGTTAAGGGAATGAGGCCCTGATGAGATACAATTTGCAACAAAGAAGTTATACTGGTGAAAGGGTTTGCAGGGCTCTGACAGCTCTGAAAGGACAAATAACTTTATTTTTTAGCTTAGGGACAGTGATGCACTGAACTTTGTCACGAGTTTGCATTGTTTTTGACCATTTGATCATAAGTTTCAAATGTTTCCTTGTAAAAAAGACATCCTGACCTGTGAAATGCCTGGTGTAATCAAAAGCAGCCACAGAGTGGGGGGCCAGGTTTGATAATCTTAAAAATGCAAAAAACCCCAATAACAATGAGGCCTTATACACCTGACCATCTGGGAATGCATCACAAGCCAAAGCAAGGTCTATCAACATGGAAATGGAGATAATATTATGGGATTTGAGAGCAGGAGGCCTGTTGATTTTCACGGCTTTAATAAAATATTTAACTTTTGGGTGGTCCAACACTTGAAATGGCAAATCATACAGTATAAAATTGGCCTTTAAGGCCGACACATAGTTAGCCAACATACAAGATGATACAGCATTTGCTACTAGACACTCTAAAAAGGACAAAATTACTTTAACATTGGCATTCTCCAAGCATGCTTTGGTGAATATACAGAATGCCACAAATGTCTTAAACATTGTAGTGTAGGCCTTGTATGTCTTGGGCTTGAATGCCTGGTGAAGCCTTGAGGAAGCCTTGACTGACCATCCTGTGAGGGCTTCATTCTCTACAAAACAAAGTGTAGAATCTTTCAGTATCATAAAAACGAATATAAGCCCCTGCAGTCCATGATTTAAGCCACAGTACTGCAAGATATAATAACATCACATACACAATTGAAATTTACACTAATATGATGACAGGCCCCTGGCAAGCCCTAATACAACAAACATACTAGAATACAATAATATTTACATTTCTGGATCCAACTCCAGCATATCGTGTGATACCGGCAGCCATACTGGCCTTTGAATGTTAGAATACAAGAAATTAAACTGATCACTGGTGCCCTGCCATCTTGACAAGACATCTGCAACTTTGTTATCCCCTAATGTGTATGTACTGTAGGTCAATGTCAGCTGCTGCAGCTGCATACCAGATGTTTCTTGCACATGCTGCAAGGTACGGATCGCGAGTCTTGCCTGACCCCAGTACTGTCACTACCGCCTCATTATCACATTGAATCCGAACCCTTTTTGTAGCCCATTGGCATTTGAAGGTACGAATTGCAAGCAGGATGTTCACCATCTCCAAATGGACAATTGTGAGGTTTCTGAAGCCTCTAGGGATTGAGAGATGGTATATGCAATCTCCAGACCGACCCCCAAACCCCGTCAAACAGGCGTCGAGTTCAAGTGTGACGTCTATGTTTCTATGGTCATATAAAGACACTCCATTGTAGGTATGCAAAAATTTGGCAAACCAGCCAAGATCCCTCTTAAAGTCAGGAGTAAGTTGAATTTTTTGCTGCCCATGGCCAGATCTGAGAAGGTCCAGCATTCTGTTCAAAAATACCCTGGCAGGTTTAACACACTTGTGTACATACAAGAGGAGACCTAGAATAGATTGAAGCTGACATTTTGTAGCGAAGTCTTTTCCCATCCAGTGACGCACCGCGTCAGTGACGTCATGCAACTTATCTGGAGGTATTGAGATAGTGCCCTCCACTGTGTCAATCAGGACACCTAGACACGTGACTTGCGTCGCGGGACACACGAGCTTCTTTTTGCTGACTGTGAGACCAAGTTGCGTCATTAGATCAAGGAGGGTATGAAATGACGCCCAGGCGACGCTAGGGACGCCCATTCCGACGTAATCGTCTATATAATCTATCATGGTAAAGCCTTCCCGACCCATGACGTACCTGACGGCGTCGCTTAAATGCTGGAAGATCTGGCTCTGGGACAAACCCAAAATTGAAGGCAGACTGACGACGCCATTTGTGAAAAATATCACTGTCAACATTGGGAAATTTGTTTACATCAATAGCATGCCTAGCATGCAAAATAGAATTGACGAATTTGTCTTCAATGCCGGATTAATTGATATCAAAAATCAAGCGATTAGTGTTTTCACACCTTTGTGACACTTTCTGGTAACCTGTGTTCCCACTGGACCCAATGTCGGACGTGACGCAAGTGACGTCTACATGCTGGCCCCCCTCACCTAGTGTTGTGACCTTAGCTGTGATATGGTTGCCAATGTTTGATGTACTGCCACATTGGCCAGTGTAACCACTAGGGAATGGATCCCTGCCCCTAGGGCGAGATACGACCTCAGCTGCTGGATTGGTGAGAGGACCAGGGCTTGAACCTGATTCATTCAAGCCAGCCTTTACATTTGTGACTAAGCTTTCATCATTTACCACAAGCTCTGAGCTCGTGTTGACATTTTGTACTTTAGTATTACACTCAACCTCCACTATATTTGTGCTGAGATTGGGGTTCAAATCTCGGATATGTGATCTGCTAGACTGCCTTATTCTGGCTATACATGCATCACTACCCACACAGTTGGGGGAGCTTGTACTTTTGCTTGGGGTTTCCACACCAGACATGACTTTAGCTGTTATGCTTGTATGAGGGCTTGGGTTCGAGTCCCCAACACGACAGTTAACCTGAGCACTACTTTTATCTACAGGGTAGCCATTTGTGACATGTTCCTGGACAGTTTTCACATTGTTATTGGCTGCTTTTGCATTAGCCCAAATCACTTGACCATGTATAATGGGTACCTGAGTAGTATTGGGATGTTTTTTACCAGCTTTTTGAGCAAATAAGGTTTCAACCTCCTTAGGTATGACTCTAGAATTGTAAACAAATCTGTCTCTATATATGTCACTTTGAATAACTTTGTCACAGACGACCTGTTGTACAATTTTTTCCCCAATTTGGTCATTTTTTGACACACCTTTGTTACAGCTGCCCCATCCTAGCGATTGACAGCTGTCTGCTCGTTTTTTGAGCTCTGCTTTGTGAGACAATTTTTTTCTGAGTGATTTAATTGTTTCCCTAAAGTCAAGCAAAAGGCACAGATGTGTTTGTTTAATCTCCCATTTACCTCATGGTCTCTTTGGTGAGTGCAAGAATTACTCTGGAAGTTTTTGCAAAACCAAGGTTTTTTCTCATTTTTTGACCAAGCTGATTTGGCTATAGGAATGTGCTTCTGGGCATGTGCCCTCCGGATCCGGTCAATGCGATCGCCATCTTCCCAATGGAGAGTCCCTCTCTCCATCTCGCATAATAGCACTGCATGGGATGCTTTTGCCCCCTGCCATGTAAAATCAGTCGCATCCTCCATGAGGTCTGCTAGATATGATATCATGGTATCTTTACAGGTTCCGGATCGCTCTTCCAGTATATTACGGCAAAAACCTTGAACCCACTGGGTCAATGATAATTGGTCATATGTGACTCGTTGGCGAGACACCCCCCCAAGGACTGCCTCATGGGGCAAATGCACCTTGTGCTTGACTTGTACATCAACTCTTCCTCCCCTTTGGGAGTTATACTTCAATTTTTTACTTTTACCTGGGAGGTGTGAACTGTGATTCAGTTCCCTGATTCTGGCATCTACTTTTTGTTGCAATTTAATGTGACTTTAATGTTTCTAGGGTGGGGTCATCACTATCGTCCGAGGACGAACTACTTGAGCTACTTTTATACTGCTTTTTGGACTTTTTATGAGATTTAATAGTCTGAAGAAAACTGTCTCTACTTAACTCTTGTTTTGGAGTAGAACTTGTTGCTGTTGCCGCCACTCTGTGTTCCACTTGGTCGAGTCTGTCTGTGACTTGTCTCAGCTGCTCCAATATCTGCTTCTGTAACAGCTGTCCGTCCTCTGAACCTGACGTGGACGTGCCACTAGCGACGGCAGCATCTCGAGAAAGTTCATTTGATTCTTCTGGGAAACTTTTCTTGTGCTGGCATTTCTTTCCAGTGGGAGGGAGGTGCCTCGCTTTACAGCTCTTGCAATGTTGTTTATGATCTGGCATTTTTGATTTGTAAAATTCACAATTTTTTAAGTCAATGTTTTTCTCTGAAAACGCATAAAATACGCCCACGGTGCTAAGACCTGTGCTCAACTTGTCAATATCAGGCTAAATACGACCATTTGACTGTGTGGCAAGGCCACAGAAATGATGAAAAAATATAGGGTAGACCGTCCCTTTCTAGCAGATCATATAAGCCTGAGGTTGACATGATGATCAAAGGTCCTAGAAAAGACCCAAATTCAGCATATCAGTCCAATTTATCACAATATCAGCATTGTTCAGTTCCCAGGTAATTCAAACATTCAGTTCATTGTATCACACAATATTCATAATAATCATAAAACACTTGTTGCAGGATAAAGGACCGTCCATATCTACATATTTACACTTTAAAATCCCTAAAACCAAGTTAAAAAATATAAAATAAGTTCATCAGAAATTCAGAAATTTTCATGTTTGTCCTTTGAATGTCAGTTTGAAAGTGACTTTCAACTGGGGTTCTAAGGCAGGGTTAAGTTACTAACCAATGAAATGATTTTGTTTTCTAGGTTGCCATTGCCAACTGGGTCACATTTCTAGGCTGAGCTATGTGATGTCATCAGACTGGTACCCAAGCCATTTTTCAGGTAGTAACAAACTTTGGGACACACTGCCTTGGGAGGAGGACTGACACCCGGGTCGCCCTAACAACCCAAGTGACTATCCAATGTTCAGCTTGTATGGAGCTCGTGAGACCAGCAGGTAACAGTCTGAACTAGGTATAAGCTCCTGCAGAAGGATTTGATTGTGTGTTTTAGACCACTGGACAGTTAAACTTTCATGTTTATTTGTATAGATGACTCAGGGGGAAGTATAAACAAAATATTAACAAAACATATACAAAAGGCTGCATACTTAAAGTAAGTTTTGGTTGATCTTTCACAATCCTTATTCTGTGAATATGGTTCCAGGTTAAGGGAAATAGTTACTCATTCATGTTGAAATATTGGGTTAGGTTATCCTTTCATATCGATTCTCAACACACAAACTTGAAGTTTACAAATTCAAATTGATTTTATCCAAACTTTACAGATTTAAAATATGGTGTGATTTTCAATCGGTGATGCTGATGCACCATTAAAGTGGTATGTTTGCTAAATTCCTGATTGCTTTACATCATTTAAACTCCGACATCTGAATTTTTAACTCTAGTTTATGAGTATGTTGTGCCCTTAGCATCTGAAGTTTCCAGAGATTAAGCTCTATGAAAGGTGAATTAGAATTAGAGCTTGGAATGTCTGGTTACAAATATTCTGGTACTACAAAGGGTAGAGTCCGATAAAGGCACTAAATAAAACTACTAGGATTTGACATTATTTATCCAATTAAAATCCAATTCCAAGATACCAAAAAAAAAAAAAACAATACAAAGGATATTTCAAAATCTGTCCAGAATTTATGCGATTGAGAAAACGTTTTGTCTTTACAAGTGGAGGTGTATACTTAATGCTGACGAGACCTATTGGAACTGGAGAGTTCTTCAAAATAAAAGCTGTGTCACACTGGCTGTTATATGACCATTGTCATGTGACTTCCATCTTCTTAGTCCAATCTTATCGCCTTGTATCAAATTGTATCTTCTTTGGTACAGGCATTAAGAAAAAAGCAAAAACTCTCACCTCTCACACTGTGGGAAATGAAAGTGAAATACACCAGTAACATAACCTTCTTTTATTTGTTTGAATTGTGGGGAATTCTTCTAATACTTGTAATTTGTGCGACAATATTAACCTTCTGATCTTCCACAGTGAAAGTTGGCATAATCCCCTTCGCCCACCAGACCCCTGGTGAAGTTCATATACTTTGTGGAATTTCACATTTTGTCACTCTGCTGGGCAGCATGGGGGTGCTGCTGGGCTCATTCCCCGGGGGGGGGGGGGGGGGGGGGAGTTTGTACTTGACTATAGTTATCACTTTATCAAGAACTTTGACATAGATTCTTCGATTGTGTATGGTTTTCTTATAACGAATATCATTGGTCAGCTCTCAGGACTGACCACGAGGTTGACCACTACAGGCCACTTTAACTCTGGCCAGCAGACGAGCAACATCAAAAACAGAGCTTCTCTACCTGTCTGAGTGGTCTTGGTTCTAGTTCAACACATGGCATCTACATACTGTATAGTATCACTCTTTATTATTTTAGTTGTTTTTAAATACTAGAGTTGTTATTGGTAACACATTTTATATTTTAGGCAACTGTTTGTAATACTTTCACACTAGTTGTTGTATACATTTATAGTGGTGTTGTTATTGTTGTTAATGCATACCAGAGTTAAACTATTGCATTTTTAAAAATTATGGAAAACAGCAGACAGTATAATTTGCGGTCACAAAAAGCTAGTACTTTTCAGGTACCTGTTCAGATTGACACAGCTGAAAATCGGGAATTTTTGGAAAAATTATTGAAATCTTGTGACAATAATGAAAATTTGAACGGTTCAGAAAGTTCAGATATCAGTGACCTCGACTGTTCGGGTTTGTTGAATGTGTCTGACGATTCAGATGTGGCTGTTAACAGCAAGTCGGATCCGGCAAACGGTCAGAGTTCTTGTAGTGATGGAAATCAGGCAACAACTTCCTCTCATGTCGGAACCAATTCACAGGATTTCATAAATCGTGAAATTTTGCAACAATTGCAAACCATCGGTAAATGACTAGATAGTTTAGAAACCAAAAATTGCAAAAAAAACTGCTGATGTAAAAAAAAATAAAGGCAAAGGCAAAACAACAAAGTCGCAACACCAGAATATCACAGAAATAAATGCTGTAAGTACTCAGGTTCTTCCTGAAGTGAAAGATGCTGTCAAAAATCAACAAAATAAACATATGCCCAGTTTGTTTGAACTTAGGCAGGACCCGCTTATACAGGATAGGGTACAGCAGCGTATACAGGAATTGAATCAACTAGTGAACTCAGGTGATTCAGAAATTAAGTCCCAAAGGGGTGGGGTTGACGTGTTTGTTAAACATAGGGTCAAATGGCCCCATGAATATGTCCTGTCGGGCTCCAATAAAGAAAGGGTCTCTTATGACCAATTGTCGGTTGTCCAATGGGTGGATGGCTTTTGTCACACCATGAAGGAGGAAAAAAATTCAAAAATGAGAGAGCACATGCTTGATTATTTGGTTTCATTGTTGGATGATGCACAGGATTTTTCCCGGGGTGCGGCAAAGGCCAGCCACGCCGTCCTGTTATGTAGGATGGAGCAAGGTGAAATCAATGACTATAGTTGTACTGACAAGATTGACAAGATTGAAGGGCAAATGCCCAGCGACATGGTAGCCCCCAAAAATCTGTCAAAATAAGTCAAAATAAGTCAAAAACCGGCAAAGGTCATGCCCTGCAATTTCTTCAATCAAAACTCATGTTCTTTCGGCAAAACACATGAAACCAAAGGTGTTTTATATAGACATGTATGTTCATATTGTTTTGGCACTCTGGGAAAAAATTTTGGTCACAGCGAATCGGATTGTCGAAACAAAAACAAAAATTCAAAAACAAATAAGTATGGATGTGCCTTCATCTCGAAAGTACATCCATCCCACAAGATGGGTACATGCAAAAAATTGTAAACAAAATTCAGAATATAATGTACCAAAAACTATTTGACGGCTTGGGCCTCCAAGGCCAGAGCATATGCTAACATATGTGATGGTAGGTCTTTCGCAGACGTGTTGCAAAAGGGTATTTCTAAAAATTGTAAGGTCAAACAACTTGTACCTGTTTTAAAGCCACAATGACCGAGTTTAAAAATACCATCGCCCAAGCGCATTGCTAGCATCTCGTATGAACATCATACTTCTTCTAACACTTGTCCACCACATGTTCCCATGGTTGCTGCCACTACACAGAATTTGGATCTGGGTTTGAACCTATCAAATAGATTTCAAATTCTCGCTTCCAATGACATGGTAGACAACAACTCTCAAGGATTTGATGATAGCTTATGTGATAGTTCTTTTGTAAATGAAGACTTGGTGGGAAAAGACCTGGACATAGGAAAACAAAGCATATCAATGCTTAGTATACCCAATAAACCACACCGTACTTCCCGTATGTAAATAATTTTCAGGACACCCTCTTGGTCATGCCAGCCCTGCACCAATATACAAGCACTTGCATACACAGGATGTAGGTTCGAACCCATCGCTTATTCATTCTAATGATCACCTTCATTCTTTACAGGGTTCTATAGGCGAATCTCATCTCGTTCAGCCACCAATGGCAGAAGAAGACCAACAAATGGTTCCTATTTTTGACATAAATGGCCTTTCAGTGGCTCATGGTCTTGACAATGAAAAATTACCTCCACACATCTATGCAAATCGCCATTGCTGTGGTGACTACAATCGTTTTATGCAACAAAGTCCAGTAGAGTTAGGCTTTATTCCACTCACTGATCTCAAGCTTTATCAGGGCCCTGAGAAGCGTTGGGCAGTTGTCCCTGATCTAATACAGGCCCATAAAATGGTCAGATCTAGTGGCATGCCGAATTTCTTATCATGTCGGATACCAGTTCAAGGTCCACTCAGGCCTCAGGTATGGCAAGCATATTTGCATGATTATTGCGACCAGCAGCTCACTGATCTCATCGATTTCGGCTTCCCTTTAGATTTTAAAAGAATGTACCCCCTTTAGTCCACTATGGACAATCATACTTCAGCCAATGACCATGTCACTGACGTTGAAAAGTACTTAAGTACTGAGATACAGCATAGGGCACTACTTGGACCTTTTTCTGAACCACCTTTTCCAATACATGTTTCACCACTTATGACAAGGCCAAAATCAGATTCGGCCAAGCGTAGGACCATTGTAGACCTAAGTTGGCCTAAGCAATTTTCTGTTAACGCTGGAGTTAATAGACATATGTACTTAGATACTTATTTTAAGCTTCAATATCCATCAGTGGATCATATCACTGACGCATTGGTTCAACTAGGACCAGGAGCCATGTTATATAAGGTTGATATTAGCCGAGCATTTCGGCACTTGAGAATTGATCCTGGGGACATTGATCTCTTGGGTGTGAAACACAAACATTTCTTCTTAGATGTTACGTTGCCCTTCAGATTTCGTCATGGTTCCACGTTTTTTACATGTTGCAGCGACGCTATACGTCATATCATGCGTCAGCATGGTTTTCCTGGTCTTTGGACATACATTGATGACCTAATATATACTGGTTTACCATCAAAAATTCACCAATCTTACACTTTCTTATTACACTTACTGCAACAATTAGGTCTGGATATCAGTATGGAAAAGCTAGTTTCTCCTACCACTTCTGCCATTTGTTTGGGCATTCTGGTTAACACAGTAACTAGAACTATTTCCATACCTAAAATAAACTTCAGCACATTAAACAGCTGTGTTCTTCTTGGCAAAATAAGAGAACTTGTACCAAAAATCAGCTGCAATCTTTACTTGGTTCACTCCTTCATATTACTAAATGTGTTCGCCCAGCTCGCTTTTTCCTCAACCGAATGTTAACTTTATTAAGACACAATCACAATTCTACGCGCATGCGTCTTACCACAGAGTTTTACAAAGATCTAAGGTGGTTTAAGACATTCCTCCAATCTTACAATGGCATTACTTATTATGATACCAAAAAAGTAACTGGGACCATTTATTTGGATGCTTCTTTAACAGCAATGGGTGGGGTCTACCAAAACATGGTCTATACTCTCCCTTTTCCACCTGGTTACAACAACTATAACATTAATCATCTAGAAATGATTAATGTTATGGTTTCTCTAAAAATTTGGGGTACTGTGTGGTCCAATAGAAAAATCAACATAAACTGTGACAATCTTCCGGTAGTGGAAGTTCTGAAAGCTGGCAGAGCCAGAGATGAGATTCTAGCCGCCTGTGCCCAAAATATCTGGCTGTTGACCTCGATATTTAACATACAGTTGCAGGTATCTCACATACAGGGAGCTAAAAATACTACAGCTGACCTACTGTCCAGATGGCGTGGCACTCCAGTTGATATTAAGAAATTGAATACATTATTACCTGATCACGTCTGGATCAATACACATCCAGACTTGATGGTGTTCAACAGTTATATTTAAAGTTTCTTTATTTTTAGATTCGAACCTGTGGACAGCCCAGCTGGCGTCCAGGGCATGTGCCAGACTCCACTACATTTATGAATGATGATAGAATTCATCTTTTCCTTAGGGCCACAAAAATCAACAGACCCTTGTCATTAAAAATTCAATCCATAGTTACTGAACCTATGTTACACAGTATACTACAGGCTTGCTCTCACTTTCAGCATGCGACAGTGTTTTCAGCATTATACTCATTCCTCTTCTTTTCTTTCTTGAGGTTGTCCAATGTCTTGCCACATTCTACTCACACCTTTGACCCTTCTTGACAACTTTGTAGGGGTCACATAATTTTTTCAACACTCGGGGCAACAATATTGCTAAAATGGTCTAAAACCAATCAAGAAAGACAGCAAATTCAAACTATTGCCATACAAAAACTAGGTCAGTCTTCAATTTGATCATTCCATGATCGCCCTCTTTCCTGCTGAATCTAATGACCCCTTGTTCATGATCCCGGCTGACGGGCACACCCTTCAACTGACTGATTCAAAAGCCAGAAAACATTTAAAGGACATTTCTGAGATGTTACACATCCATCCTAGTCTCACATTTCACATGTTTAGGAAAGGGGGCACCACATGGGCATTTCAACATGGTGTGCCCATCCAAGATATCATGCTACATGGCTCATGGTCATCCACTGCTGTTTGGTGTTACATCAATTCCCAGGCCACTAGTTCTTCAGTGGTTTCTCAAACTTTTTCCTCCTACCTACACTCCTAGTTTGGCTGTTTGGTGGGTGTTCAGTGAATAAAACATCCTCCTTTCAATTCTTTACCCTACAAGCTTATATTCCTTAACCTTTCACCTTTTGACCTCCGGGACATATTCCCTTTTCAAAATTAATCCCTAACTTAGCTTGTCGGGTCCCTACCTCGCTCTTTGCTGATCAATATTTACAACAAATTCAAATTTATTACTTTCCTTTGGCTTTTGGGTTCATTACCCCTCAAAATTTTCATTCTGGGCCTATTTTTCCAAAAAACTTGCTTTTGGTCCTTAGTTTTTGGCCCAGTTCAGATTAAGCCCATTAGGGCTAGTTCACATGTCATGTTAATTTCATATTTCAATTTCCAGCAAAGGGTTGGGGCAGAGATTTTGCTTTCATATTCTAAAAAATTCCCCTTAAATGAGTACATTATATATGTGTTGTGGATATAAAAGATTTTAGTAGAATAAAAATTTATGTTAACCCAATGCGGTTCTGTTTATTTATTCTCCCCCATATGGGGGAATGTGTACATCATACAGAAGGGTTGCTATTGGGGACACACCTCTCTGATAATTGTGTCACAAACCTGCCACAAAAAGACTGATGGAGTAGCTCAGATATGTACCAGCTCAAAACATATTTATTTAGATTTGCATATCCTTCACTATAGTATATCTCCCCCGGTGGGTGCTAATTTTTATCTTGACTTGATCCATCCCTGGACTTTCCCTTTTTGATCTCGAGGGCATCGGAGGATGCTAAATTGATTTTGTGCTGTATAAATATTTCTATCCTATTCTTAGTGTATTTAAAATTGACATATAATTGTATACAATGTTAGCCATGTTAGCCACAGCCCTGTATTTTATCTTTACAGATAACCTTACATTTTACACGTATATTATTAATAAACTATTTACCCTCAGCACTTGTTCATTGGCATTTGGGGTGCCTGGAGACTGTAAATAGGTATTAAAGACTAAATAAGCCAGAACAAAATTATCTGATGAAGGTGTGATATAAATGTCTTCGTGGGCAAAAAAGGACTCTTGCCTTGAGGTCATGGGTTTGACCCCAACTAGTTACATGTGAAATGATTGTGAAGACATAGTTAACCGGCTTGACAAAGGCTCTTTGATTTTTTTTCTAGATATGTGGCTTTAGTATATCAATTAAAAATGAAATTGCCTTAACAATTTCCTCTCATGTGACGCTCATGTGATCTACCTTGACCTTCATCTCATCGTTTCTGGTCTGCTCTATTCTTCGACTCTTTTTTTCAGACACAGGCCCAAAACATACTGGTTGGGCACAGCAATTATGTGCTTTATGTACTGGACGTTCTGACGTTCCCATGTTTCAAAATTCTTGCTTATAGAAAAAAAGACATGATTTTTTAAAATAATGTTTGGTTCAATACAGCCCCCAGAGTTCACCAGAATAAAGATCAAGTGCAACAAAAGTCTCAAAAGACTTTAATCTCTGTAGACTTATAATACTGTGTACTTTATATTGTAAATAATAAATGAATAAATAGACTTACTGAGAATGACCACAGCTCGGGCTCTGTTGACTGAGGCATAAACTGACTTGGTATCAAAGGTACAATCTCCTCTGTCAGCGAGGACCACTTTACCAGGGAACTGGATTCCATTGTCTGGTGATTCACAGAGTAGATTGGGTTTAGCTGCTATCGGTGGACCTGAAAACTGGTAAGCCATCAGAAAATTTAATATTTGCAAATTAATACACAATAGTGGGTTGTATGTTTGCCCAAAACAAATTCTCAGAACAGGAGAGATAATAACATGACATTGATTTGTGCTGTAAAACGAGCATATCCTGTATAATTTACAGCATAATTTCCCTTAGGTGTAGAGTGTTTTCACAGAGCATTTTAGGTTGAGGCTACTTAGAGGCAAAATAGAGGTGCCAAAGTGCATTTAAATGAGTCATTCCTCCACGAAATGTGGTGGCAACAATCTTGCCTCACTTAGTACTCTCAGAAAATTAAGTTTACGTATTTTTCAACATATTTTTCATATTGGGACTGGTCATAAGCCTTGTCACCTGTGGGATTAGAATCCTCAGATCAGTTGGATGGTTGAGAGCCCCAGTAGGGTCTTCCTTAAGCTTCAGTTTTCAGTAGCAGTACAATACTGTTATCATAATACACCATTCCTTTTAGTAAGCACATCATATTAATGTTCTATGTTGTATGTTATGTTTCTATGTTGTATTTCCATCCTACTCACGTGAATAGAGGACAGTATTTTGACGCAAAAAGAATGTTTTCTGAAAATAGGTTGAAACTTAATCGAAACAAAACAGAGTTGATCAAAGTTTGGTCAGAAGTGCAACATAAAAAGCTTGATACATTTCTTCCAGGCAATATAACTGGCAATACCCTCTCCCCTACTGACACTTTTAGGTTCTTTTGTGTGTGGTTGGATCCTGATTTTCATTTCCAGACATGTTAAAAGTAGCTGTAAGGCATGCAATTTACCTTACTGATACAGGATCAGCCATACTTGACAATTACAGGAAATTGTCAAGGAAATTCGACATTAAATTAACAGAGTTATAAATGGGTGCAAACCCCAAACCCCTTAAATAGTATTCTTGGGTGTTGCAATAAAAGTAAAACAATGGAATTTGCTCAAAAACATAGAATTACATTATCGCCCAAATGTGGTACTGGTAAAGTAAAAACTAGCTGCATGCACTGTTCAAATTCTAATTCCAATCGGATTTTTATAGTGCTTAATCTCCCCTATTTAAGGCGACTCTAAGGCGCAACAAAACCAAAACAATAATTCAGTTGCAGTATCGAGGGACAGAAAAAAGGCCAAGCACCACAGAGATGCCAGGGGGTAAGTAAGACTAAGGTGGGTATGCCTTGGTGTACAGGTAGGATTTGAGCTGCTTTGCAAATGAGGCTATTGAGGGCGATGCAGGAATCTCATCTGGAAGAGCATTCCCAAGAATGGGGGCAGCAAAAGCAAAACTATAACCAAACTATATCCCACTTTATAGATAGAGGGTTGAAACATTGGAACCACAAGGAAATTATCCCCACTGGTACTATAACAACTGCTGTAGGAAGAGATATATGGAGGAAAATACTTAGGAAATCCAGCATGAAGGCTGTTCAACAGGAAACCAATGCAATGTTTTGAGCACAGGAGTAATACTAGCATATCTACTGGTATTTGATACGATTCTAACTGCACTATTTTGGATGCACTGAAGTTTACAAAGATTGAATTTACAGAGACTCCTTAAAAGGGAGTCACAGTAATCCAACCGACTACTAACTAGAGCATTGGCCACTAGAACAGAAGCATCCTGAGCAAGAGATTGGCTGACATTTCCAAGTCACGGAGTTGCACAAAGCAACTTTTGCAGACATTCTGAACATGTTTGGACAAGGACAAATCAGAATCAAACCATACACCCAAATTCTTGACTGATTCAGCAGGGCAGAGGGGACTATGTAAGATAGTTGCTGGGAAATATACTTAAAATCAGGATGCAAATGTTATGGGTGCAAATGCTCTCGTAAGTAGTAAACTGGACTGCTGTGATTCCTGATTCAGGAGTCTCTCTAGCAGTCTATTCTGCATTGTCAAACATCAGCTATTTACACGTAACTCCTGTTTGTAAGACCCTGCATTTGTTGCCAATTGATCAGTGTTCTGTGTTCAAGACAGATTTGCTACGGCATAAATTTCTCCAAATGGATTACCCACAATATTTTTGAATTTCCTTAAACCCCAAAACAGTGGAATACACGGGTTGCTGCAATTCCATACAGGTCATAATACTATGCATTCCTGTTTTGTGTATTTTTACTCAGTGCAATATCTCCATGTACAACAGGACTCAAAGTACTATTTGCTCATCCCACTGTACAAGTAGTCCAGCTCTCAAAATACTGACATTTCCCTAACCGAAAGACATGTCATATGCAATTAAATTTTCATTTAATTCTCCAGTTCTTTATTTCTGTTATTTGAATGGATAGGTATTACAGTTAGTTTGTTGACACACAGACTCGCACAGTGTTGTGACAACCTGTGTACTGGCAGGCTTCAGGCAGATAGTGTTGTGATTGAGGTCAGAGAAGGAATGGTCATAGATCCAAGCAAGCTTAGTTTCTTAGATTTAAAGGCCAAAGGTTAGAAAAAAGGTATGGAGTTTAACAAAAGTTATTTCAAATACTACTTAGTATGTACAAGAATAAAATTGATAAGAACTTTTAAAAATTTTAAAATCATAAAATTTTTAAAGCACCAAACCCAATTAAAAAAAGAGGCCAAAAATGGGCGAAAAAATGTAGCAGTAGAAGAAGTCATACTAATAGAAGAAATAACAGTAGTAATAGTAAAAGGAGCAGCAATAGTAATGGTAGTAGTAGTATATATACATACATATATAGATGTGAGTATAATATTAATATCTACCTCTCTGTCCTCTTCAAACAAGTATCCTACACTTCCTCCCACACCACCCAACACGTAGGTCAGCCCTGAAGTAAGCCGCACTGACACCTTGCGACTGTAGGCATTAGATAGCACGGCTTCATCAACGAAATATGTACTGTTGATTTCTGAAAAGCAGAAGTTTGAAATACTTAGGAAATTACAATAGCTTTGACATGATAATTTGGTATAATTATACTCCAATCAATTTCTTTTGTGTATCAATGGAAAAATCCGGTAACTTTGGAAAACCATAGAAGCCATTACTTTTAAAATGTATAATAATATAAACAAGTAAATACCTCATATTTAGAAGTTACTAAAACCTAACAACAGTAACATTATCCAATAGGAAAATACAGACTTTTTCATACGCTTTTCATATGTGACAACAACATATGTTTGTTTTTTGTTCAGTGAAACTATCTTGCCATAAATTTTTTCAAACAGTGGATAGTAAAAGGAAACATTCCTCATATAAATATTATCCTATTTTATATGCAAACGTGATGTACCAGTTACTAACCATTTTGTTTGTTGTACAATGTATAACCAATATTCAATGTATGGAATTAAAGTGACCTGTAGTGTGTACTTTAGTTAAAATTTAATGTCCTCTGTGATCTCTTACCTTCAAAACAAACTCCTTGGTAATCACTGCAGGTACTGGCTGGCCCAATGAATGCATCACAGTATTTACCCATGAATGCAAGCATGGTAAAAAGACCTGCAAGATTCAAGAAATAGGTAGTTAGAATTAACTTAGTATGTCTTTGATTTTTGTGTCGTGTATGATACATTTGTTCTATGTGTCTTGTATGTCCATTTGTTCTATGTGTCCTGTATGGTCCATTTGTTGTACATGTCATGTATGTCTATTTGTTCTGTGTGTCGTGTATGGTTCATTTGTTCCATGTGTCATGTATGGTTCTTTTGTTCTATGTGCCCTGTATGTCCATTTTTCCTATGTGTCCTGTATGGTCCATTTTTTCTATATGCCATGTATGTCCATTTGTTCTATGTGCCATGTATGGTCTATTCATTGTATGTGTCATGTATGGTCCATTTGTTCTATGGTGGTTCCTGTATGTCCATTTGTTCCATGTTTCCAGTATGGTCCATTTGTTCTATATGCCCGGTATGCCCATTCGCTATTTGTGTTCTATCTTATGCACTTGTTACATGTGTCCATCGGAATTTTCCATTTGTTACATTTGTCATTTGTTGTCCATGAATGAAATATTTCTTTACTGCCCATTTATTATATTTGTCTTGCATTGTCCTGTAGGTGTGTGTGTGTCCTGTATTGTCATTTAGGTTTATATGTTATGGTGTTATATTTTCTGTATTCTTATGTTTTTATGCATTATTAAGTTATGTTAAAAATACTTACGTAACATATTTAAATCCATTGAACCAATCTTTTTTTACAAACTGCACGAGTAAACCCTTTATTAAAACAAAAATCAAGGAGTTTGACTGTTCATTTTGCATGAAGAAATTCTACCTAACATTACAAACTAATAGTAAATAGTTTTTTTTGTGACAGAAAACAAAATGTTTACAACGAGTTCTGTATACAGTCACAGAGTCCTCAATTGAATAAGATTTTGAAATATTCATAAATTTCTTTTCAGTAATAAACATGTGCAACAAACTATGATTGGTGTTTGTGTTAAGAAGAAAATGTATGCTCTACTTGTATGGGTACTTCTATAAAATATTAAAGCTATTTCTTAAAGGTGGTGGAAACCGTGCTTGAAAAAGTATCAATAAGATTTGACCTTGCCTTGCAGAATCAAAGCATCTATATAGTCTAACTTGACACGAACCAAGCCATGGCACCTTAGTTGTAACCTCGCAAGTTTGCTTCCTGATAATTCAATCTACAAGGTAATCTTATTGGTTGCATGACTTTCTTTTCAGTTGTAAAGGCCAGGATCATAATCGTAAGGATTGTGGATAGTTGTCCCCATTAAAAATTAAAAACCTTTATGAGTTAGTAGTTTGGTCCAAGGAGTCATGACCAATCTATTAAGTCCTATTTCAGCTGTTACTTGTCTTATTAGTTCTACGACTTATCTTAATGTCGTTAGGGCTGATTGTGTTTCAATTAATTGCATAAGTTCTTCCATATCGTGGAGCAGACTCATCTTTTGCCACAAGAAAATTAGTGGTAGGAGTCTACAGAGTACTTCACAATACTGGCTGAATCGTTACTGTGGCAAATTATCTTCATGTGTCATATCAGTTGAACGCAGGTTGTAAAAGTGATTCTGCCACTGTGGTCTAGCAGTTTACATAATTGCCATGAACACAGAAGATGTGGGTTCAAACCCAAGTACAGGCAGATTCTCAGCCTTTCAAGTTATAATTTGAGGAGGTCTTGTGATAACTGGTGTGAGTGGAACTGAGGTATTCAATATGAATTTACTTTATTTATCATGAGTATTAACTCTTATAAATTATTGACAATTATTTGCTCACACAGTATTCCACTGGACCTTTGTTATATCATGTGGTATAAATTATTCATTCTACGAAGCAACACTCTGCACTTTCCACACCTGACATGAACTTCCGACCAGTCATTTGTTTTCCTAGTGCTATTTTGGGGCCTTATTATTGAATTATTTACACCTTATTGAATTATAAACTGCTATCGATATGTTATATGAGTGCGTTTTGGCATATGCAGGACTGAATGTGGAAATCTAACTTTGATATTTTGCTGCTAACTTGTGTCAATATATATATATATATATATATATATATATATATATATATATATATATATATACATATATATATATGTTACGCCCAATCCACGAAATTGCCCATTTCGTGAAATAGGCAAGAATTATGCCCATTTCATGAATAGGCAACTGACTTGCCTATTTTATGAAATGGGCAATGTTATGCATGGAATTATAAACTTCATGCATAGATGAGGAAAAACTTTGGTACTTTATTAACAGAAAGTTTACAGATATCTAGGAAATATTGAAACTATGTTACTTCAAAAAATTACAGTGTAAAGAAAGGTAAATAAATAGTGTTTATTTCTGTGTTAATTGTTTCAAATATCTATATATTTGTTGGCACTTTAATACAACTAAAATATTCAGAAATTTAAGTAGTGCAATCAGAATTTCTACTTTATAACAGTTTACTGTTTCCAGGGTGAAGATTTTCATTATTTCATAAAATAGTACATCCTACCCCCACCGCAGGGGGATGGACATAAATATCTAAAATGAAAGGATATATGATCAAATTTACATTAATTTATCTTAGATGTTCTAAGTATAGAAAAGATTAACTATTAACAGAAATGGTCTCTTTTTGTAAGATTAGCATTTATGTTTTGTGGGGTTAAGGTGTAACTTTGTAGCCATTATACCCTCTGTAAGCACTGAACCTGAGGTGTGATTGCAATTGGGTTCTGTAGCTACAAAGGTTTAGCTGGCTTTTTGATCATACTTGTGATCTGTTTTCATAAAATCTGTACAAAGGAGTTTTACACAATAGTCACATTCGTGACCTCTGCCGGAAGTTACCTGAGTAGTCAAGGTGGGTTAAGACACTTGACAAACCCTGTGACAATCTGGTTATATAACAAAGATAATATACATTGACTTCTAAATCATAAACACAGAAGACACTGTTCTAATACTGTCCATAGACACTAAAAATGTATGTTTTAATATCTAGTTGATGTTTGAGTGTAATAATTAATCTTAATGCCTTGTGTGAAATATGTAGTTAACAATTTTTGCTGTAATATATACTATTTTAGCAAAGTATGAAAATAAAGTGTGACTTAAGTGTTTAAATACTTGTATGCATGAAACTTTATTTTTCGTACATGCTATTGCCTATTTCACGAAATAGGCAACAAAATTCTTGCCCATTTCATGAAATGGGCAAGCGAATATTAGAGAAGTTTGCCTATTTCATGAAATGGGCAAGTCACTTGCCTATTTCATGAAATGGGCAAGTCACTTGCCTATTTCACGAAATGGGCAAAATTCTTGCCTATTTCACGAAATGGGCAATTTCACAGATTGGGCGTAACATATACAGTGCCTTTACGCCTGTTTTGTATATTTTTGGAGTGTATATGGGTTTAAATTCTTATTTTAAATTTTTCATGGACTAGGATGTTAATTTTACCTTAATGGTAACATGATTTAAAATCATACATCACTTGAGTAATTGTCTTATGGGAAATGTATCGCTCCTGTATCGCTCAGCCATGGACCCTAGGTTTGGACCTCATTCACTGCTGTGCCACCACGAGTTTGAAGCCTTGGGCTTGTGCAGATGATCTGTTGTTAGCAACAGATTGACTTTCTCTAGAAGTTGTTGTTTAGGGGGAAAGCTGGACAAATTGACCTTTTTCAAAATCTGCTCTTGGCATATTGCTCCCCCCCTCCCCATAAAATAGTTGCTCCCCCCAGATAATCGGCCCCCTAAACTTTGACCCTAACAAACTCCGCCCCAAACATAAAATTTAATGCAATAAGAATACTTTTATAGTGCATGCATATTTGTCATATGAAAGACAGGCTGTAACTGGTTCTTTTCAATGGCAAATAGTGGGGGATAATTCTTTATGATCATGTTATGTTTTTTGACAAGGATGACATCAAAAGTGAATTTTAGCAACAAGTACAACTGATATATATCAAATAATTTTAAAGTAATCTTTATTGTCGTATTGTCTCCAGGATGAAAACTTTTAAAGTGATATTGAGTAAAAGTGCAATTAACATGAATCAAAGATTTTTGCATGCTGTATTTATTAAAGGTACCATCAGTCTGATGAAGATTAAGGGCTATAAAGGCTTCTTTTAGATTTATATATTAGGTGGGTTGTGTTCACTAGCATGAACGTTTGCGATCTTTGTCTTTGAGAAAAACATAAATGTCCTTTGAGAGAACAGTAGTTTTCTAGGGGCGGATTTGACTAGGATATTATTCCAGGGGCGCGATTTGACAGGGGCCCATTTGTAGAGGGTCAATTTGTCCATTGTAAGAACAGGGAACTCATTTGTGGATTGTCATGATATGCACTAAGTGGCTTATGGGAGGGCTTGAGTTTTATCCTTTGAAAATACAAACCAAGTCGCGCTTGACTTACATTCATGATGTAAAGTCTTCAAGCTTGTTTATCTAATGTACTAAATATATGGCTGTTGTTTTACAGTTCTGTATTCTTTTCATTTGGCTGGCACCCATGTTGATAACCTTCATTATCTCAATGTCCATTATGACACCGTTCCACATCTAGTTTTCTTATTTCATTAACTTTTAAATAAACGTAATACCTAAAAACAAACAAACAAACATTTGAAACAAAAAGATTTTGACTGTATTTAGGATGAACGAGTGTTAACCAACTTAACATTACAAATAATCAAACTCATGTTGATAACATTCTGTATATGGTCTGCAACTCTTATCACCACAATAGTACAAACAGTAGACATTGTCCAATACCTTAAGTCCGTGGGTTAGGCATGACCCATATGCCTCTACCCATATGCCCCCACCCACATGACCCACCCATATGAACCCACCCATATGACCCCACCCATATGACCTCACACATATGACCCCACCCATATGCCCCCACCCATATGATCCCACCCGTATGACCCCCATGACCCCACCCATATGAACCCACCCATATGCCGCATATGACCCCACTTGAATTCCCCATATTTTTCTGAACCCTCATCATCCCTGGATAAAGAGGCAAAATGGAATAAACTGGGATACAAAGGGTGTTCTGTCCATATTTAGCAGTATACTCTATTCTCAGTATACTCTATGTTTGAGCATTTTGCAATTTCTATTTCCACTTTTTTATCCATGAGCAATTATGACATGTAAGGTATTTTCATTGTGGTATCTAAAATAAGTAAAATCTGGAAGTAAGTATCAATATGATATTTTCATGTGGCAACACTCATTGAACTTCCACTGAATTAAAAAAAATAGTTTCTGAAATGGAGACATATCAATGCATCCACGTTTGTTCGTTCTTCTGATGTTTTTTTTTCTCATTTCATTGCCAAGATTTTGGAAAAAACTTCGCACAAACATCGTCAAATAGCCTGTCTGCCTTAAAGTTGCTTAGGTGTGGATGGACAATGCTAAGGATCTAACCTAACAAAACTGAATTCATTGAGTTTGTGAAGACCGTATCAGAGATACCTCAAAGTCATCGCATCTTATAAGTCTCCTTGGCAATGTCATGGAGCCAGCCGAATTAGTAAACAACCTTATGATTGAGATAATTCAATGTTCATAGATGTAAAGGTTTTTTTTGTATCCCATTGTATGTGTATACACATGTAAGTGTGCTGTAAATATTGTTGAAAAATATGAGCGTAACCTGGTAGTGGGGTAGTAGAGCAACAAGAGTGTCACTACTTGAATATCCTACAACAGACTGCGACTGGCTAGAGGTTGCACAGTGGGTTTATACAGGCAAGGTGCACATGAGTGTATGATACAACATATGCAAACAATGTAAGTAGATGGGGAGAACCTACAACACTACCCAGTAAACATTTAAAACGTTTTAAAATTGTTTAAACATTTACAAAACGTGTTTAAAGCCTATTTAAACCCTATCTTAAGGTTTACAAGCAAACATTTATGCAGGAATGTTTAAAAAATGTTTTATGAACATTCTATATACAAACGTTTTCCTGAAAATGTTTATTAAACGTTTATAAAATAACTCAAGAAACTAGGTTTGACTGGAAACATTTTTTAAATATTTATAAAATAACTAAAGAAATGTAGATTATGCTGAAAATGTTTTTCAAACATTCATCATGAAGTGTTTTATAAACAGTATACATAACATGTTTAACAACATTGTTGATAAAAAGTGTTAAAACATTTTGTCAAAAACGTTGTTAAACCCCTATTTTCACAATGCTCATTAAACCTTCTCCTCCAAAGATGTCCAAATAAAGATGGCAGTGAGCAATGATAGGGGATATTAGAGGACTTTGCCAAAAATTGCCAAATAAGAAATCCCTAAAAGTAAGAATTGAAAGGGGGCATAATTTCTAAGCCACTATCTTACAATTTTGGACATAAAAGTAATATTTTCATTAGTGAAACCTTAACCTTATAATTTGGCATAATCTGTGGAAAGACAATGGTTGCCCTGCTACAGGCTGGCCTGCTGAAATTTGTAAGAAAACAAGGGCAAAATATCATTATACATTGAGGCAAATACGTAAAGAGAAGGACACTATTCTTGCAAATAAACTTGCTGATAGTGTTATCAACAACAAAACTAATGATTTCTGGTCAAGTGTAAAAAAGATTTATGGGTCTCAGTCAGTATCCATAAATTGTATTGATAATGTTGTTGGAGGTGAAAATATCAGCAATTATTTCATTAACAAATATAGTGAATTGTATAACTCTGTTGGTTATGAAAAACAAAATATGCAAACACTGGTGTATCATTTGAATAATCTTGTATCAAAGCAATGTAACCCCGAAAATTACAATTTTAAACACTCGTTCTGTGTAAGAGATGTCTCTTTAGCAGTTCAGTTGTTAAAACATAATAAAAGTGATGGCAATAATCAATTGTCAGATGGTATTATTAATGGATGTCATAGACTGTTTGTTACCTTAATGTGCTGTACAATTTAATTTTGAAACATGGGTATGCTCCTAAAGATATGCTTATGTCTACAGTAGTACCAATCCCCAAAAATAAGAAGAAATCTCTTAATGACTCTAATAATTAAATGAGGTAATTAAGTATTTCAATAATAAAAATACTGATGTTTTTGTCATGATGCTAGATGCCAGCAAGGCATTTGACCATGTTCATTGTGTAAGTTTATTCAAAATAATGCTACAAAAAGGGTTATGTCCTCTTATATGTAGTCTACTTGCTTTCATGTATACAATGCAATCAGTGAGAATTAAATGGGACCATTTTGTTTCAAGAACTGTCAGAGTAACCAATGGGGTTAAATAAGGTAGGGTCTTATCCCCTATACTTTTTACATTGTACATGGATGAAATGTTATACAAGTTAAAAAACAGTGGCCTTGGTTGTTATGTAAGCAATGTTTTTATGGGTTGTTTAGGATATGCTGATGATGCAGTTCTGTTGACTCCAACTTTGTTTGCCATGAAGAAAATGTTGAAAATATGTGATCAATTTGGTATTGAATACAATGTTACGTTTAATGCTAGCAAGTACCAGTTCATACACTTTCCTGCAAATTAGTGTCAAGTAGTTGAAGGTCTGTTACATAATGATATTTATATAAAATGTGTCCCTTACGCTTCACATCTGGGCCACATTGTTGGTATAAACTCTGTAACCAAAGTGATAGATGATGCAATACATAGTTTTAATGTGGCTTTGAATAGTATCTTAAATACATTTACATATGTGTATGTGTCAGTAAAATATAAATTATTCAAGAGTTATTGTATGCCATTATATATCTGTGTTTTATGGGACTTTGATTCTGTAAATATTAACTGATTCTATGTAACTTGGAGAAAAGCAATAAGAAGACTGTTTAATCTTTCAAATAGAACTCATAGTAAATACATTCACTTAATATGCAGCGATGTGCCAGTAAAAGTACAATTATACAAAAGATTCAACAAATTTATGTACACCTTGTTAAATAATGGTAACCCTTGTGTAGAACTTGCCGGTAAACTTGTAACAACAGGAAGTAATTCAAATGTTAGTAAAACATTAATATCATATCCAGAGATTTAAAATGTAACTACTCTGATGTGCTTGCATCACTGTGTGCATTTACAAAGTATGTACAAAGTTATTTGACCTCTTGTAACAGTGTTGAGGACAATATAGTATGTGGAAATATATGTGATCTGATGTTTATAAGAGACAGAAATTTGGCAAGATTTTGTTCCAATGAAATAAATGAAATGTTATGCCCTTGTTCCACCAAAGGACTAAGCCCCGATCCTGTCGGCAACCCTTAATCGTGGACAGTTGGTGAAAAAAAGGTAAAATGGGCGGAAAAACTGAATCGGTATCAAAGTCTGGGATTAATTACAGATCGGCCTCAGGAAGCCTGAGGAGGCCCCAGGTGACCCCACACAGTCTCCGACTGGTCTGGGACTAAGAACCGACTAAGCCGTTTTTTTGGTCGGTTTGAACCACGATCTTGTCGTAGACATACCGACTGGGTCCCAGGACAGCTCAGGTCTCATGGGACTAAGCCCCGACTAACCCCCAATTAAGTCCCGGCATCCTCAGGCCTCCTCAGTCTTCCCCAGAGCACAATGGATGATTCTTGGTTTGCAAAATAATTGGTTTAGATCGTGGTATATATATATAAATTCCACGATCTAATCATCGTTATCTTTCTAGGAACACAACAGGATGCCACATAATGGTAGACAGCTTCAACAACAACTTGGTGCTTTTTGAGTTTTTATTCAGTTACATATAATGATGTATTTGCTATTTCTACATCGACCACAGCAACCACCACCAGCAGCACCTCAACCACCACCACCAGCTAGACAGAGACCTAGAAGAAGGCACAACATGTGGGTCAGGTCATGGCTACTACAGAGAGAGGAGAGGGGGGCCTACCACAACATTATGGCTGAACTGTATACCACAGACATTCAAGGATTCACCAATTACATGAGGATGACCCCAGAATTCTTTGAAATGATAAAGACCAGACTGGAACCACGTCTAGCCAGGCAGGCCACCAACTACAGAGCACCAATCATTGTTGGGGAGAAGTTAGCCCTCACCATCAGATATCTGGCCACTGGAGAGTCATACACATCATTATCTTGTCAGTTCAGGGTTGGCAGATCCACCATCTCCAAGTTTCTACCAGAGGTCTGCAGGGCCATCCAGGATGAGTTCACCAGAGAGTACCTCAGATGTCCAGATGCCCAGATATTTAATGCCTCTCAGCTGAAGAGGAAGCTTGAGGATGGCAGGATAGGCTTCCCTGACCCAGCACCTATCACCCAGGGTGGTTGAGATGTCCCCTACTTCATTCTGGCAGATGATGCCTTTGCCCTGAAGACCTGCCTCATGAAACCCTATGGCAGAAGAATGTTAACCAGAGAGGAAAGGATTGCCAACTAAAGAATATCAAGGGGCAGGAGAGTTGTTGAAAAGTTTTTTGCATCCTGGTCTCAAGATTCAGATGATGATGATGTGCCTGGTGATTGTCGATTGATTGGTGGTGCTGCTGGTGGTGGTCCAGACAGAAACCCTGCTAGATAATCCAAAAGACAGAGTAATTACCTCAAGGACTACTTCAATAATGAGGGAGCAGTAGCCTGGCAAGATTGCAGAATATAACTCCTGCTGCAGTAACCAGTCCTTTTCAGGACTAATAACCAGTCCTTTTCAGGACTAATAACCAGTCTACCAAATATTCCAAAAATAATTATTCAGCTGTGCTTGGTCCAAATATCACCACCATTTTCCAACATAAGTCACCCACCCAACAAACAGACAAACCCAATACACAACAGAAGTCACGCAACTAACAAACAGACAAACCCAATGCACGACAGAAGTCATCCAACTAACAAACAGACAAACCCAATGCCCAACAAAAGTCACCCAACTGAAAAGCAGACAAACCCAATGCCCAACAAAAGTCACCAACTGAAAAACAGACAAACCCAGTGCTAAACAAAATTCTAAAAAAAACACAAAAACCCAATGCCAAACATAACTTGCTAAATGGAATAAATATTGCATATATAATGAAAACTACACCCTAAAATTTTCTCCTTTACTGAAAATTAAATTATCTTACTCCACTTCACGATTATTTAGAAAATTCAACCACCAAACTGGTTCTCTTTACAATTATGGGGGTTACGTTTGCAAAATAGTTTGTCAGTTCTTTGGTATGGATTCTGTTTGCTATTGGGTTTGTCTGTTTCTTGGTTGGTGGTTATGTTTGGTATTGGGTTTGTTAGTTGGGGGTTAGGTTTGGTATTATGTTCGTGTGTTTGTTAGTTGGGGGTTAGGTTTGGTATTGGGTTTGTGTGCTTTTTAGTTGGGGGTTATGTTTGGTATTGGGTTTGTGTGTTTGTTGGTTGGTAGCTATGTGATAATGCCTTTTAACTATAGGGATGGTGTAAGTGTTGGACTTTTTTATTAAAGATTTTAACCTATTCCATGGATTTTAAACTAAACATGGGCTGATTATTGGCCATATGTAGAGCTTATTTATTTAATTTTTTTTTTCTATGTGGCCTTTTTTCGTTATGTGTAGTACCATGGGTTATTTGTTTCATGTTCGGGGGTGGTTTTGGTGTTGGACTTTTTTTAAAAGTATTTGTACGGTTATGTTTTGGGAGGGGAACAACTTGCAGCTGAATAATTGTTTTTGGAATATTTGGGTGGCCTTGAAAAGGGCCTGGCATGTCAAAGGCCCACCCTGACTGCTGCTGAGGCTGGTCAGTGGTCTGTGTTGAGATTAAACAAAGTAAGATTATACTGAAAATACCCTACAAAATGTTGAAAATATCTGGCAATTTTACAACAATTACCCCATAAATTAGCTACGGTAAGGCGAGCATCAATGAGATCTGGGAAGACTTTGCTACCACAAAGAAATAAAGAAGCAAGAAGAAGGAAGGATATTCAGGTAAGTAACTGAGAACGAAAGGTGGTATGACTCTGTGAATGATCTATAACAAAGCTATAGCACAGAAGAATATACTGGCCACAGTGGTGAAATGTCATGGAAAACTTAAAAATCAGATTATACCAGTGGCAATTTTGAACATGAGGTTGTTGTTGCCATGAAGTGGCAAATAATGAAAAGAACTGGAGACAAACGAAGAATAATGAGGAATCCACCAATAGCATTGAGGAATTTGATATTCACAGATATTCGCCATTGCAACTCAACCATGTCTGGCCTGGGCATTATTTAGGATAAGATTGCTTTGTTAATACTCATAATACTGATACATTTTATAACTATATAAAAAGATACTATGATTCAGTAACCCTCATGGAGATTTTACAGATATATCAAAGGAAAAAGTAGAGGATGAAATTCATGACTGCCATAAACATTATACATAAATAAAGTTTGATAAAATAGCCAAAATGATGGAAACATTCGATACTGCAGATTAGAATTCATGGAAGCATAGGTCTCATATCGCGGTATCATTCTGTCACTGGTGACTTTAAGTAAAATTAATGTTTCGACAGTTTTTACATTAAAACAATTTTCCAATGTATCTGATGCTATTTGATGTATTTTAATATTCAGAAATTATGAGCTTTTACATATTGTTAAAATTCTATTCCTTTTTCAGAAAACGCAGAATTAGGGATAGATAGGTTATCTGACATGCATATTTCAATACCTATTTATACATCATACATCACATCTAATTCTAGGTGTACATACCTTCTACAAATGTGAAGAGATTGTTTTTCTGCTATGTGTATCAAATGTTACTGCGTCATTCTGCCTTGATATCAATGGAAGTATATACCTAGCTGTTAGAATATTTTTCCAGGATGCTTTTCACATTGCCTCATTTCATGGGGAAGTGTGACAACTTATAGATATAATATAAAACTTCGGAATATGGTTAAAACATACTCTAAAGTATATTGTAGCTTTCTATGTTCATGTTTATGTAGTTATGTTCGATAAATTTTAAATTGTTGAAAGTTTAATGATACCTTGGTTCAAAGATTATTTCAATAAACCCAGAGTTTTGTCTGTAATATATATGGCTATAGTCTGTAGAACAAATAACAGTGAATAATGGAATAAAATCCTATTTTAATGCATCAGATTTATTGTTAATTTAACACACTTTACAACATGTGGTCTGACATGTGGTGAAAAAATTTGTGTTCTGTTTGTTGTTCATGGAATCTCCTAATCTCTGCTGATAAATGAGGAGAATGAACAGGGTAGATCAAACAAACTACAAATTTCTGAACTTTTTCAGAGTGTCAACATCTGTCCTATTGTGCTGTCAAAAGCAGTTGTTTTCTTTGTTTGTATTATCAAGCTCATAACATTCTGTGTTGGGATCTCAAACTACACGAATGGGCTCATATAATTCTCCTTAAGGCATGACTCGCTTTATATCTTGGTAAGATTTTATTTTAGGTGGGAGTCGCGTATATGGGAGACGTGTTTAATACAACACAGAATAAGATTTGTGTTCAAGACGGAATTCTTAAAATTATTTTAAAAAACGTCCTACAAGGGGGAATGGATATATCGAATGGCCCGTTTTTCAACATGCACTGGCCAAGGTCTTTTCTCAGAGGTATAATGATGAGGGTATGAAGCAGAAATAAATGTATATAGAAATGACCCCATAAAAATGTTTGGCCTAGGAACTAGTCCTCTTGGAATCATGTGATGGGTGAGCTTAATATTT
This sequence comes from Sabellastarte sp. h YS-2021, assembly GCA_964017235.1. Lineage (NCBI taxonomy): Eukaryota > Metazoa > Annelida > Polychaeta > Sabellida > Sabellidae > Sabellastarte > Sabellastarte sp. h YS-2021. Next base: position 96,459,218 of record OZ024936.1, on the reverse strand, counting down.
TCTTAGTTTAAATACTTGTATCAACAGCAGACAATGTTATATGTCTGTTGTTATGCTTTGGGAATAAACTCTAACTGTAAGTGAACAATAATGCCAGGGTAAAACCGGGGGCCTTAGTGGCCTTACAGTTGGCAAATCTGCAAGGTGGGTTTGACTCCCAAAAGAACCGTCACTATATTCCGGGCCCAACCTATGTTGGAAAGTTGGTGGTTGTTTACTAATGCCCAGCTCTTAACAGTGCAGAATCTCGACTAGTATGTACTGGTTACCTCTGTCCTTAAAACTACCCATCATGATGTAACATTATGCCCATTGTACACATCACCTAGATGGCTCATGGATATGGAAAACAGCTTTGCACTACACATTTGGGCCTTCACGCATTAACTCACTCTGACACCACCAGTGCATTCAAGGGAATTAGAAAAGTGCAACCAATCAAATTTCTCCTGAAGTCACCTCAATTTGTTGAGGCCCTTTCTCAGTTAGAAGATGCATGGGATCTTCCTGACAGATTGGTGGATGACTGGGATGAATTTACCTGTGCCATGTATGGCAGGAGTTTTGAATGCACTCTGATAAGTTCTTCTGAGTGAGAAGTGTGAAGGACCAGATGGCACCATCAACATCAACAGGAATATTGATCTCAGCCAGTTCCCACCATGCAGACACTCTTTCAGCACATACAATGAGTTAACTATGACTGGCATCTCGAAGTGTGCTGATGTTGCCCTGCCTGATATACTTGAATCCACAGATGGTCATGGATGGATATTCTCTGATAGCAGAATGACACCACTATGGTTTGATGGCCCGGATGTGGCAAGAGATGTTGCAATGGAAGATGAAACTAATGGAAATGATGAAGCACGGACTTCAGATGACGAAATGGAACTAAGTGACATAGATGAATATGTGATATCAAGTGACACCGATGATGACAGTTATTGGCTTTGTTGGGTTGTCCATTTGTCATGTGCTAACATTTATGATGCTGTTAATGCTTTATGGAAGTAAAATATTCTACTTACTGCAAGTTAAATGAGATGTAATGGTTTCTAGTTGTTTGAAAAATATTGAAAAATATATGTTTTTTATATGTACTTTTGTAAGTCTAAAGAAAGGAAAACAAAAATTTGCTTTAGACTTATTGAATGGTGCATGCACAATTATAGGCTTGAATTCTAGATTTTTCAAATTTAATGATTAAGAAAACAAGATAAAGTGTTCTAAGATAGATTATTGGATTGCTGATACTCAAAAATATAGGTAAAGACACCAAAAGCATGTCGACTCTATCTGTCCTAGAAGGAAAGTTATAAGCGAACACCTAATGTTTTTAGTTATTGTCAGCCATTTTGAAAACAGCCTCCAATGGGTAGTTCATCCCAAAATATACCTATGGACATCATATATTAATGTAGAAATAAAGTCCTCAGTTTTGTGATTTATAACCCCCGATAATTCACAAATTTCCGGCGAATAACGGACGAGCGCGTAGCGGTTTCATTGATTAATCCATAAATATTATTGTAAATATGTTTCTAAACACACCTAGTTGTCGCACTATATTTTCTCTGTATCGTTTACTCTCTATTATCGGCGATCGTCCAGTTATTGCCTCAGCTAATTGTACGCAAAAATATGCGCACTGCATTGTTTTGTGTAGTCTGTTCACTTCCGGTCTTTATAATGTTTCGTAAGGTCCCAGGTACTAAGAAAAATGCCCCATACTGTTATGGGGGTTGCACAGTGGATCTCTCTGGCCAATGGACGATATACAATGCGCAGAAACCAATGTTTAACCCAAAATAAATTAATCATTACTAGTATTAATAATTAATAGTTAAGCGAATAATGAAGATCTTTCCTCTTTATGAAGATCAAGATGTCAAGTTCTTCCAAAGACAGTTCAACTAAGTTAAATGATGATGAATTTCCAGTGTGGCTTCAGAATTTCTTGAGAAAAGACATGGGAAAGGATGAATTGTTGACTCTTTACAATCAATGCGACCACTATGAAAAGGTGAGTTATTCGAGTACTTTTTGTTTCTTTTAAAACACCTTACAAAAGTCATACAGTTGTTTGTCATGGTAAAGGTATAATGGTAATAGAAAAGATGTAATATTGTTAACCAGTTAGAGAGAGAGAGAGAGAGAGTTTGTGTTATTGTCAACCAACTCACAATCTTTACCAGGACTTAAAGACAAGGATCAAGATTTGAACCCATAAATTCAAATATGAAAACTGGCTGAGTCACCCACTGCTAGAGAATTAGGTCTACCGTTTTAAATAGGTCGAAGTATTCAGTTGAGCTCTTTTTCAGTGCTCTGTTGGAAAAATGTCTTGTACAATTTTCTAACCAAACCTTTTCATAAAGATTCTTATCCACCCACAACCTGAATATTTGTATTTTTTATGGCACAAGGGTATATATTTTGTGGTGTTCACAATTGCTATAATTAAGAAAAAACACAACTAAAATATACACCTGTTCAGTTTGTAGTGCTGATATACAAACCAGCCACATTAGATCAGGAAATACACTGCTTATTCCATGTACAAGACATCAAAAGAGACAATTTAAGGAGCCACAGGCCCATTCACCATCCTTCCCTAAAGACTGCTTTTGGATGTGTGAAATTATTCCTAATAGGCAATTAGAATAAACTTCTGTAACCCTCCCTGTACTTTAGGTGACCTAAACTTGACCCAAATGTAACGTAATCTTAAAATGTGTATGTGTACTGACCCACTTCTACTGATCCCTTATTAGGATATTGATGTCATTTTACTAGGGACTAAGTTGTGATCACAAGAAGAGCTTGTCCGAATGACTGTGTGGTGATCACTAGAAGATCTTGTGAGCTTCACTTATGTTTTAATGAACAGAAGATCTCACGAGTTCAAGAAGATTTCATGATCATGACTTAATTATTAAATAATGATCACCAAATAATGTGAGCTTATAGATGATCTCATTATCATTACATTATCTAGTGATCACTTGTTGTTTGTTGTTATCACTACATTATCTGGTGCCCCCAAGATGATGGTGAGCACGACATTATCTCATTAAAAAATAAGTTATGATTAGCACATTACCTGTTATCTGGTTAGCACAACATGTAGTGGTCACTAATTCATGTGATGATCATGAGATAATAAGTAATACCGACAAAATGTTTTTCATTTTCATAAGATGTTCTTGTCATCATGAATTGGTACATGCCAAAATAAATATTATAACATGTTATCGACAACCACTAGGTGATCTGCCACTGTGGCCTTGTGAGTAACACTCAGCTAGGAACACAGAGAACATGGATTCAAACCTAGATACAGCAAAACACATAGTTGCTTGGATGACCACTTAAAATGGTGGTCCTCTGATATTGGGTCCTATCCCCAGTGGCAGGTTAAACAACCTCAAGGACATTGATGTGGCTTGTAGCTTGTGGCTTGACGTTGATCTTTATGCGGCGCGAGGCCATGGCGGGTATTGTTTTTTCAATGATCTGATATTAAACTGCATGAATTATACTACATGCTGGGTTTACAAGTTCTTCATTGCCATTTTTAGTACATACATATTACCTTAATAATTAGCCATTTACAATTTTGGTTTAATGTGCTTCATATCTTCTGAATTATTCAAATATCTCTCTTATACCCTATTATCGCCCACATTCCCCATTACCGTGGTAGTATTTCTGCAACCCCTTTGTTGATGTAATTCACATCCCCCATTATCACATGATATGTCCCAGTGATTATTTTATAGTTCTATGTCCCAGTGATTATTTTTATGGGATTTTTTATGTTGAATACCTACTTGTGATGTTTTTAACTCTGGCTTTTGACTGATTGTAATTATGGGTTTCTATGCTCTTATGGTTTGTTAACTCTTAGGCTTTTGTGATCTTTTTGCATTTCTTTTTTCTTGTTACAGTTCATTTTCACATAGTTCTTTTTGCTTTGGATCTGGTGTTCTTGGCTGTGTTAGTTGTAAAATCCATTCTAGTGATATGTTTCCTGTGTGTTGATTTCTCGTGAAACTGTCTAAATGCTGACAAGAATCAGATTTGTAAAAAGGTTGACAGGAGTATCCCATTTATTTTTCAGCTCCCTGTTTTGGTACATAAATATTGTTACCTTGGCAATATAAAACAGGTTCCTCCACAATTGAAACTAAAACCTGTACTATTACTCCTTTTATTGTGTGGCGATGTTGCTTCAAACCCTGACCTGACCAATATTGGATTAGTCAATTGTAGATCCATTCACAATAAAGGCCCTCTCCTGCACGACCTCATAAAATGTAGTGACTTGGATATCCTGGGTCTGGTTGAGACTCATATTAGACCAAATGATACTGACAGTCTCCTGAATTCTCTCACACCAGCTAATTACAACTTCATCCAAAAACCAGGGTGTACTGGTTTGGGCTGTGGTGTTGGCTTTCTGTGTAGAAAAACCTTTTCTCCCAGTATTGTCTCTCAACCAGTTTTTAGATCATTTGAAATCATCATACAATCTTTCAGGTCAGACTACAATAGCTTTGTTGCTGCTTGTGTGTATCATCCCCCAGGTTCATTTACAACTCAGTTTCTGGATGATTTTCTGGCTCTTTCTGGCTTTTTGTCTTCAACTGGTTCCAAATTCATCATTTGTGGTGACGTAAATGTTCATCTGGAGGTTTAACGATATTCTTCAGTGTTGTGGTTTGGTTCAAAGTGTCAGTGGAACAACTCATATACTGGGTCATACTCTGGATGTTTTGATATCTCCTTGTGACTCTGATTTTGTCCCTAATGTTAGTGTTGGAGATTTCATATCTGACCTTGCTGCTATAAGATGCAAACTTGATTTCTCCTACCTATCAACCAGTATTGAAAAATGGGTCTCTTATTGTCGGTATCACAGGATCAATATTGACCAGTTCCACTATGACCTTAATAATATACCATTTGTATGGTCCCCTGAAGGAACTGCTGCAGAACTGTATGATCAGTACATGGTTGGTGTAACCCAGGTACTTAACAAGCATGCTCCTATCATCTCACATAAGGCAAAACGGCAGTCAGATGAGTGGTTGTCTGATTCATTCCACATGGCTCGCACTCTAAGGCAGCAATTTGAATGAATGTGGAGAAAACATAAGACACAGTTGAATAGGTCAAGGCTTCGCAAGCAAATTGCCTAGTGCAATCGATTGGCCAATAAAGACAAGGGTTCCTACTTGCTGACATGTTTGCTTCTTTTTCTCCAATGAAATAAGCAAAATCAGGGACACGCTTTATACTTCTAGCTCTTTTAATGATGCACCTGATTCAGTGCCTCCTGCTTTCAATACCTTTATGCCTGTTACGGAAGATGAGGTCCATAAGTGTATCAGTGAATCCCCCACTGAATCTTGCTCACTGGACCCTATACCAACATTCCTCCTTAAGGATTGTCTTGATATCCTCCTCCCATCTATTACCAAGTTGGTAAATTATTCTCTCACTGAAGGCTCTTTCCCAAATTCTTTCAAAAGGGCGGTTGTCACCCCCCTCATAAAAAAGGCTTCTCTTCCCAGAAATGACCTTAAAAATTTTTGCCCAGTATCTGGTCTTTCTTTTCTATCAAAGTTGGTGCAGCAAGTCGTTGCCAATCAATTAACGTCACACATCAATAACAACAACCTGGGCAATCCTCATCAGTCAGCCTATAACCCAGGATATTCCACAGAAACTGCTTTAATGTCGATAAAAAATGACGTCCATCTTTCTCTGGAATGCGATGAACCCACAGCTCTAGTATTACTTGACTTATCAGCCACATTTGACACTATAGATCATAATATTCTCTTGCTTACCTTAAATCCTGGTTTGGTCTTGGTGGAACTGTTCTAAAGTGGTTTGCTTCCTACATGAGTAATTGTTGCTAGGCCATCAAGATAGGCTCCACACTATCTAAATTAAGCAATCTCATCTATGGGGTTCCCCAAGGTTCTGGGTCCATTGTTGCCTTTACTCTATGCAGCACAACAATATAAATTCCATTTCTATGTGGATGATACTCAGTTATACATCCATCTCTCCCATAAGAATGCCTCTTCTGCTCTCGCCAAGCTAAATATCTGCCTTCAGGATGTGCAAGGATGGATGTCTCTTAATAAACTCAAGTTCAATCCTGAAAAAATGAATTTATTGTCTTTGGTTCTAAGGCTCAACATCAGAAGATTTCCTCCTATTTTCCTGTCAGTATTCTTGGTAGTCTTCCTTATTCAGTTGATTCTGTCAGAAATCTAGGTGTGTGTGGTTTGATGCAGAGTTTTCCTACAAAGAACGTGTCAAGATGACTTGCAAAGCTTGCTTTCATCAGATGCGTGACCTTCGTAGAATAAAACAGTATCTTACTCTCGAAGTGGCAGTCCTTGCTGCAAGTCCCTTGGTTAGTAGTCGTCTGGACTATTGTAACTCTCTGTTTGGAGCTTTGTCATGTTTTAATCAGCACAAATTGCAAAATATATAGAATACCCTTGCTTGTATTGTTACAAATCATAGAAAGTATGCTCATGTTACACACTCATGAACTCCCTCATGATGTGAACAGTGCAACATCAGTTGCCTCCTTCAGAAAGAAGCTCAAAACTTACCTGTTTGCAAAAGCCTATCCGCCATAGCCTCCCCTGTCATCCCTGTGTCTCCTTGGTATGACCTGGCTATGTCCTTCAATTAATGCTAACTGCCTTGCTTTATGTTCAGATGCGCCTTAGAGTCCATCAGTGGTGGAGATTATGTGCTATGAAAGTCCACATTACGTTACATTACATTATGTTGATAAATGGTCATCCTTGAGCCTCTGTCTTTTATTTAGGCATATGTCAGTAACTTGAGTTGGGCTGTACTGTTCAGTCAGATGGGTGAAATAACTCTTTGAGTCCTGTAGTACATAGAGATATTGTGCTGAGTATAAATACACAGTACAATACAACCATGGCCTCTGCAAACTTCACATATGTTACCAAGTATTTATGAAGTGTATGTAAATTTTAACATGTGTAAACTGTTATTTGCAACTGTTAAAATTTACATACACTTCATAAATACTTGGTAACATATGTGAAGTTTGCAGAGGCCATGGTTGTATTGTACTGTGTATTTATACTCAGCACAATATCTCTATGTACTACAGGAGATATTGCGCTGAGTATAAATACACAGTACAATACAACCATGGCCTCTGCAAACTTCACATATGTTACCAAGTATTTATGAAGTGTATGTAAATTTTAACAGTTGCAAATAACAGTTTACACATGTTCAATGTGTGACACATTATGTGTGATAAAACAGTGCTCCACAGATATGGCAGTTATCGTGGTAACCACCCTGTTGTCCTGATTTGTAGAACTCAAATAAAGATGGTTACCGTGGTCCAGAGTATGCAGCCAAGTTTGTGAAGAAATATGCATTTGACAAGATGGACTGTAAAATACTAGACATTGGTGCAGGTTCTGGACTGGTGGGAAATGAGGTGTGTTTTGAATGACATCAGAGCTATAATTTTTATTTCTTAAAGCTTTAGAATATATTAAATACTAGTGTTTTGTAGTTAGAAGCAAACATAGCATGTTTATGTTGGATTGCCTCTGGTTCCAGACACCAATAAGAAGCGGGAGTGGGATAAAATAATTTTTATTTACATTTTTTTATATATGTATACATAAATATATATATATATGTAAACTAATGTTTATGTACAATTGGAATCAACATTTTAAAATTTTTTATAATTAACGAAAAATTTAAAGTTATTTACATATTCTTCAGGCCACCTTAAGTGAGCAACCAAAGTTTAGTACTTGCAAAGCAAGTACAATTGACATAGTAAGTTACAACAGGGTGAAGATAAGGTCACCCTAATAATTAGGTAAAATTAAAACATGTGACCATGAGGTCACGATAAGAGGTTGGATGAATTTAAGGTGGCCTTAATTAGGTAATTCAGTTAAGTTACTGTTTTAAAAGTACTTAGAAGCAAACATAGCATGTTTATTTTGTACTCAGATTTGTAAAAAAACTTCACATATGAAGTCACACTGTTGTTTTTAGGGGGTATGTGTGAAAAATTAAATTGTGACATATTTGAAATACACTTAGAACGCACCACAGAGAACGCGTCCCTTTTTTAAGAATAGTTGTAAATAATAACATCTTACAGCCAATATACAGTACTAGTGTGATTTTCAAGCTGTAGTTTTAGGTTTTATTTTATCATTTACCTGGTGTAGAGTTGATTTTGTTCTTGTATAACTCTTATTGTGACTATACAATATTTAGGGTATTATTGCCCACCTAACTGGGAATTACAGGTAACTGTTTTTCAATCTGTTCATGCCTATTGTCTATTCTGGCTAACTGTATGTATATTTAAATTTGGTTCATAACTTTCACCTATGTTTTTTACTGTCTTGTTGTTTCTTTTGCAAGATTCTCTTCTATTTCAGTATTAAAATACTCTGTTGATTTGTGGTTGGTTTGAGTTTCTTAAGGTTGGCTTTAGTGTGGGTTGCTAGGGTGCCACGGGATGAAGTTTCAAGGGTTAGTCCTTAAGGCCATAAAGGTTTAGGCCACCCACAGGTGATTTTTGATCCTAGGGCATTTATCACTTAACCAACCCAACTAAGATGTTTGCCATGTGCATTTTACTCCTCTGCACCATGTTGATGGCTGCTACTCATCTCAGGAGTGTCTCACATAATTTATTGGAAGTGGATTCCTCATTCCATCCATGTTAAGGATTGCCAAAAATTACCCCTATAGCTCTACCTGCCATGTTTTCCCCCTACTGTAAAATAGAGTGGGCTTGTTGATGTTTGATGTTGCCATGAATCCTGGACCGGTTATGCTTGGCTTAGTAAATGCAAGGTCAATCCAGAATGGCCCTCTCCTGGCTCACATAATAGCATCTCACACCTTTGATTTCCTCTGTCTCACAGAAACACATATTCGTACTACTGATTCGGATAGTTTTCTTCGTTCACTCACTCCGGATGGGTTCTCTTTGATACATAGGCCATGTTCATCAGGTATTGGTGGTGGTGTTGGTTTCTTAATTCGTGATTCATACAAATATTGCAAGGTGGATACCCCTAATTATAGCTCCTTTGAAAATATGGCCATATCAGTCTCAGTTTCGTGCCGAACTTTGCTCCTAGCCTCTCTCTACTGCCCTCCTTGGCCGTGTTCTTCCATTTTTTTAGATGAATTTATGTCCTTTGTTTGTTTTCTGTCTTCTGTTGATTGTAATTACTTCATATGTGGTGATTTCAATATATACGTTGATGTACCTTGTACTGATAGTCACAAATTGAAAGCCCTTTTAGAATCATGTAATCTAAGACAGTCAGTTAACAATACCACTCGCATGGTCATATCCTTGATCTCATTCTTTCCCCCAGTGATCAAGATATGTACGTACATGTTTACATCTGTAAATTCATATCTGATCATGCAGTCATTAAATGTGTTATCGACGTTCCTTCTTCTCCTGCTACCTGTCAAACAATAATTATCTGTAGGAGGTACCATTGTATCAATATGTCCGACTTTCGGTCTGACCTTAAAGAAATGCCTTTTGTGAAATGTCCAGCAAATTCTGTCTCACAGCTCTATGATCAGTATGTACAAGATTTGAGTTGTATCCTTGATAGGCATGCTCCTCTTGTGTCCAGTTTGAAGACGAAAACAGCATGCTGACTGGTTGTCAGAGACCTATCGCCTTCCTAAGTCACTCAGACATCAATTTGAATGAGCTTGGTGTAAAGATAAAAGTCAATACAACAGGAGTTGTCTTCGATGTCAAATAGCCTGGTGTAATAATCTTGCAAACAGGGACAAACTGTCTATTACAGGAAACTAATCTCTGACAATAGCCATGATTCGAAGAAACTATGGCGGGAGTTACATAAAGTCCCACATAGATCCCATAGCACTACTCTGCCTACTTGTGAATCCTCAAAGTCATTGGCTGATCGTTTTGCTACTTTCTTCTCAAATAAAATCATGAAAATTCGTGAGAGTTTTTCTTCATCTGAGTCCTGTAATATGGTACATCCCCCCTTTGACCATCCTAAACTTACAGTCTTTACTCAAGTTAGTGAAGATAAAATCGCAAAAATAATCAGTAAATCACCCACCAAATCATGCCTGTTTGACTCATTGCCCACATTCCTTATTAAGGAATGCATTGACATCCTTCTACCATCTATAACCAAATTGGTCAATTTTTCACTTAGTGAGGGACTGGTTCCAGATGGTTTCAAAAAAGCTGTAGTCACTCCACTTATTAAGAAGGCCTCTCTTCTTGTAGAGGATTTGAAAAACTACCGCCCAGTATTTGGACCTAAACCGGTGGAATGTGTAGTTGCTAAACAGCTGGTTGATCACATTCATCGACATGACTTGGATAACTCATACCAGTCAGCATATAAGCCAGGTCACTCAACTGAGACGGCTCTACTTTCCATCAAAAATAATATTCATTTGTCACTATCTTGGGGTAAAGCTACTGCCTTGGTACTTATGGATCTCTTGCCTGCCTTCGATACGATTGATCATTCCACTCTCCTTGGCTGCCTTCTGGATTGGTTTGGTGTTGGTGGCTCAGCTCTCAAATGGTTCTCTTCTTATTTGACAGAACGCTATCAGTCTGTAAAGATTGGTTCTACTTTGTCTAATTTACAAAAACTGCTGTTCGGCATACCTCAGGGTTCTGTTTTGGGTCCTCTGCTATTGTCTTTGTACACATCTCCCCTTAGTACACTGAATGGTAAACCCAAAGGTGTAAACTTCCATTTTTATGCTGACGACACACAACTTTATGTCCATCTCTCACACAAGAATGCCTCAGCTGCCTTTGATAAGTTGAATAGATGCCTTCAAGATGTTAAAGAATGGATGTCGGCTAGCAAACTTAAACTCAATCCTGATAAAACTGAGTTCATACTTTTTGGTTCCAAGAAACAGAGAGAAAGGTTAAATACATGTTTCCCAATTGATATCCTGGGCAACCCCCTTCACCCCATCGAGTCTGTGAGGAACCTGGGTGTGTGGTTTGACTCTGATTTTTCCTTCTCTAATCACGTCCAGAATGTTTGTAAAGGCTGCTTTAGTCAACTGAGGGATTTTAGAAATATTAGGCAGTTCTTCACTCAGGATGCAGCTGTGTCGGTTGCCAATGCTTTTGTTAGTAGTCGGTTGGACTACTGTAACTCACTTTTCAGGAGCGTTTCTAAAGTCAATCTTCATAGATTACACTGTATCCAAAATAGTGCTGCTAGAATTGTTACAAATTTGTGTAAATACACTCAGATAACTCCGGTACTCAGGAAGCTCCATTGGCTCCCTATTCAGTTTTGCTCAGAGTTCAAACTGGCTACCCTGGTGTACAAGTTTATTCATACTGGTTTCCCTAAATATTTCGCTCCACATCTATCCACATACCGCACTACTTACAATACTAGACGCAGTCAGAGTGTTGCCAATTTCCTCAATGTACCAAAATTTCAACCTACAATTCACAAATCCAGTAAGTAGTTTAGCTTCAGTTTTGCCTTTGATGCTCCCACTGTTTGGAATTCACTTCCTGAAGACATCCATGCATCACCCACCATTGCCTCTTTTAGAAAGAAGCTCAAAACCTATCTCTATGCAAAGGCATATCCTCTTTAGCTCATTTTCTCTTATGGCTTCTCCGTGGTGCCGGAGAATTTGCATATTGCTATTGTCTTGTTGCACCTTACAGTCCACTACTCAGTGGAGATTAAGCGCTATAAAAGTCAAATTAGAATTAGAATACAGATAATATATTCTTAGATTAACTGCTGCAGTCAAGATTCTACATAAAAACTGCCAAGGTGCAATTTGTATTGTTGTGTATGGTATTCCATTAATTATCACACATGAAATGTCATTTAACTTCACAAAGAATCCCTTTTCATAGATTATTGGCATCCCATACCAAAAGCCATTAATATTTCACTTTTAAATAAAAAGCACTCAGAGAGTGCTGTCCTCAGCTGGTCTGTGGTGTTTCTGTAAATTTGGTATTTTTGTACCCAGAATATGATTCTAATTCTAATTTGATTTTTATAGCAATTAATCTCCACTAAGTAGTGGACTCTAAGGTGCAACAAGACAATAGCAATATGCAAATTCTAAGTCCAGGGACAGAAATAGGTCAGCACCACGGAGAAGCCATAAGAAAAAACAAGCTAAGGAGGATATGCCTTTGCGTAGAGATAGGTTTTGAGCTTCTTTCTAAAAGAGGCAATAGTGAGTGATGCATGAATGATCCAGACCTTTCACAAAAGTTAATCACTTCTTCCTTTGGTCGGGCCATACTTTTGGCATTACTGTAATCACACACACAAAATGAACAAACAGATAAAAAAGCGAGCATACCCCAAAAACATAACCTCCTTGTGGATATATAAATAGCTTTTTTCTATATATTGATAGATATTCCCTGCTTATAGCATCCATCTGTAAGGTTGCCAAAAGTTTTATCTAGCCATTTTGCATAGCTACCCAAATTCAATAAAGCTTGTATATGTCAATCTGTATTAGATTAAAAGAATACCAGATGTTACAATACTAAAACATGCTAAAAAGCTTATGATATGTCTACACAGAAATGTGCAAAAACAAAGAAATAATTACATTATTATAAGTTGTATTAGGTTTTGTAGGTTCCTTGAAACTTTTGCAGAAATTGAAAGTTTTCATTTTGTAATTTTGAAAGCCAATGCTGCACCTTTTCGATACTTATATATATTTCTCATCATTGATACCTCACTAGAACTGGACACACCATTAATACCTTACTGGAACTAGACGCACCATTAAAACCTTACTGGAACTAGACACATATCGTTGATATCTTACTGGAACTAGACACATCATTGATACCTCACTGGAACTGGATTCACCATTGATGCCTTACTGAAACTAGGCACAGCATTGATACCTTACTGAAACTAGACACAGCATTGATACCTTACTGGAACTAGACACACCACTGATACCTTACTGGAACTACTTCTAATTCTAATAGCACTTTTATGGCGCCTAATCTCTGTCAAAAGACAGACTCAATGTGCAACACACCAAAAAATATTGTTCAATATTCATAAGCCTGAGACATTGCAGATGTTAGCCCCACGGAGAGAGCAGGAAAAGTATGAACAAATTAGGGTGGATATGCTTTTCCAAAGAGGTAAGATTTCAGCCTTGACCCAAAGGATGCAACGAGATACACCATTGATACCTTACTGGAACTAGATACACCATTGACACCTTGAAACTAGACACATCATTGATACCTTACTAGAACTAGACATAACACTGATACACTACTGGAACTAGACACACCACCATTGATACCTTACTAGAACTAGACAAACCATTTATACCTTGCTGAAACTAAACACACTATTGACAACTTACTGGAACTAGACACACCATTGATACCTTACTGGAACTAGACACACCATTGATACCTTACTGGAACTAGACACAGCATTGATACCTTACTGGAACTAGACACACTATTGACAACTTACTGGAACTAGACACACCATTGATACCTTACTGGAACTAGACGCACCATTGATACCTTACTGGAATTAGACACAGCATTGATGCCTTACTGGAACTAGACACACTATTGACAACTTACTGGAACTAGACACACCATTGATACCTTACTGGAACTAGATACACCATTGATACCTTACTGGAACTAGACACAGCATTGATACCTTACTGGAACTAGACACACCATTGATACCCTACTGGAACTTGACACACCATTGATACCTTACTGGAACTAGACACACCATTGATACCTTACTGGAACTAGACACACCATTGATACCTTACTGGAACTAGACACAGCATTGATACCTTACTGGAATAGACACACCATTGATACCCTACTGGAACTTGACACACCATTGATACCTTACTGGAACTAGACACACCATTGATACCTTACTGGAACTAGACACACCATTGATACCTTACTGGAACTAGACACAGCATTGATACCTTACTGGAACTAGACACACTATTGACAACTTACTGGAACTAGACACACCATTGATACCTTACTGGAACTAGACACAGCATTGATACCTTACTGGAACTAGACACACCATTGATACCCTACTGGAACTTGACACACCATTGATACCTTACTGGAACTAGACACACCATTGATACCTTACTGGAACTAGGCACAGCATTGATACCTTACTGGAACTAGACACACTATTGACACTTACTGGAACTAGACACACCATTGATACCTTACTGGAACTAGACACAGCATTGATACCTTACTGGAACTAGACACACCATTGATACCCTACTGGAACTTGACACACCATTGATACCTTACTGGAACTAGACACACCATTGATACCTTACTGGAACTTGACACACCATTGATACCCTACTGGAATTAGACAAGCCACCAAAGCTAAATAATGTAAAATGCAAAACAGTTGGAACTGCTTTGATAGACCTTGGCTATTTGCTCTGAAGACAAAATGATACCAGTCAATATGAATTGGAATTTTAGTTTCATATTGTAAGCGTAAAGCATAGACCTCCAGTTAAAATGAACAGATCTACCATATAGCTTATATTGTTTTGGAAAATATTTTAATTACTCTCTTCAGTTCAAAAGGCTCAGATTTCATTCTTATCACATCTAATCTGATTTGCCTACAGGCCTTCATAACAGAACACCACTGAATGTCTGGTATATTGATTAGTGATCTCAACGGGTACCCGGATATCTGGGTACCCGAACCCTGAATACTTACCCGAATCTGAAATCTCATACCCGAGTACCCGAATCTAAGCTTATTTCCGTCAATATCGCCCACATTGGCTGACCAAGTACAGACGTATCTGGGCTTCATTAATTCACTTTAAAATGAAACTATTCAATTAAAATGCATAATAATATTGTTTTCTCACCCTTGTACACCGTTTATAGTATTTTATTTGTCTTTTATTTTAGTTGTTTATACATTGTCAAATACCGGAACCCTTTGAAAATTGTCAGTATATCAACACAGTTTCTTAATTTCGAGTCCATAAAACGCTGTATATTGGCCATATATAGTGACATGCACTCCTTAAATAAATAAGAGTACAATATTTTCACACAGAAGTTAATAATTTTACGTTAATAAAATTAACTTACCAACCTGAAATAAAAATAAAGTTTCAATTCTGAAACTACATTCGAGCAGTAGTGTAATGCTTTTGTGATAGGTCATGTGACTCCATTTTTATATAAACAACCGTGTTTTGAATGTACAGAAGTCTTTTTTTATTTAACCTTTCTTCCGTGCAATATTATTTTGAATGCAAAACCGTGGCCAACAAGAAATAAAGCAAATGGTTGCATCCCATTATTTCTGTAGGTTTTAAGTCTGTAAATATGGAGATATTTGTAGTTTCAGCTATTATCGCCGATCGGCGCGGGTATCCGGGTACCCGCCCGCTGAAACCACTGCATACCCGGTCCTAGTAAAAAGGGTTTATTGAGAACACTAGTATTGATACATTGTATGTTTAACTGACATGCAATTTCGTTGAAGCTGCACAAATTAGGTTTCACAAATCTGCACGCACTGGAGCCAGCTGAGAGATTTTTTGAAATGTCACCACATAAACATGTCTACAAGAGCCACATACCTTTGATGTTTGGACGAGATTCTGCTATTGCTTTGAAAACAAGTAAGTGTATCAAATACTCAACATTGATTAACTTGCATCACTAGTTTCAAAAACGGCAATGAAACATACTAAAATATGTACTTCAAAACCTTAAAAATCCTGGATGCAGAATTTGTTTTCAATTAACCTCAAAATTAAAACAGGGACCTGTTTCGCAAAGGGCCTTAGACTTAGCCTGGTCGTAGGCTAGGTCAGGGACTTACATCTGAGCTTTTTGCTAAGTTAAGTCTTGAAGTAAAGTGGTTTCAGCCTGCTATATCTCTGGGCCAGTATTCACGAACGGTCTTAGACTTAGCCAGGTCTTAGGCTTAAATGTGGTCTTAAAGTTGAGACTTTTGTCTCAGCTAAGTCTTGTCTTAAATCCGTTTTCACAAAAAGGGACTTAGCTAAGTCCAAGATTATCAAATAACCACAGTGGTTTTATGTGTCACGTGACCTTTCTTTTCTATTTCAAACTATACTATTGGTGATATATATCATTCATTTAATGCATTTTATCAAAGGAAAAGTGCTGTTTTGAAATGGAAAACCTTGTTACCACATATAAACTCCCAAAGACTGCTTTAGTGAGGTGTTCTATATAATTATACTTTACTTACAGCCATTTCAAATTGTGAAGTGGAGAAAAGTTTATGGCAGCCATATTTAAATCCTCTTTATAAAACTTAAGCCCACTACCAACCAGTTTTGGAGTTGAGCCCTTGGCTAAGCCTAAGACCGGTCTTAAATTCTTTGTGAATACCACTAAGCCTAAGACAAAAGTCTTAGCAGTTTTTGGGCAGAAACTTGAGACAAAAGTCCTTTCGGGAATACGAGCCCTGGATTTTGAATTATTTTTACTCTCTTTATCACTCTAGCACCTTAGAGTCTGTCATATGATGGAGCTTAAGCGCTATAAAAGTACTCATTGCGTAACACTACAATACAAGCTCCAAAAACTTTTGTGCATCTAACAGAGATTTTGTATGAATAATCTTTATATGGGGGCAAGATTTCTCTAAAAAAGAATATACGATAGAAAAACTTTCCAAATGACTTAAACAAGAAACTATGATAATTTTTCGCATTAAGTTAATATTAAACATAATCTTCTTTACAGAAATAATAAAGATGGCAACATAATTTTGGTGCGAAAATATGGCACTGAATGGAAAATAAAAGATTAGTTGTCACACCACAAATATAAGTCATAAGTGACTTAAATTTGATAAAATCCATCCTAATGGCCTAGGGTAGAAATGTTCCAAAGACTGTTAAAAATGTTTAACAAGTGGGACAAGCATCTACACCATTATGCTTCCAACCTTTAACTTTGCGACTCGTACGATGAATAAGATAATATTAGAGATTATATGATAGGGGTACTGGGAGCAAATTCATCACAGTGGAACAGGGGTATAATGTATTAACTATTTTGTGCAGACGAGTATGACACTGCTGTGATATCAGGGTGTTTTGTAGAAGGTCATCTTCCTTGTTCATCACTCCACGAGATGATACGTATTGTAAAGCCAGGTAATTAATATGAAATAGTACACAACATCTTTGTCTTTATCTATAGCAGAATAAAATGTTATAATGTAGAAATCATTTACAGTCATAGTCTTTTTACAATTGTCTATTTAATTCAAAAGTTTCAGTTTTCATGGATAAAAATATAAAATAGGAAAACTTCCTGAATGATATTCACAAAAGTAATATATCAAGAATGAAGCTGGCACTATAACAAGAGAGCATATTGAATTTATTCATTATAAGATAAAAAAAATTACAAGGTATATTTTGCTATTGTATAATAGATTTAACATTGCTTTAATTATCATATCCAATAGCTATGCTGAATATTACCACCTTGGTTATGCCTAGACCACGGTAGGCCACTGTATCACAAGTTCACATATGAACGTCAGACGGTAGTTGAAGGACATGAACATTTTCCTGTAATGCCTATAAACATGGGTTATAACACCTGTAATGTGAAAGGGGTATAAGTAACTGACCAGGAAATACACAACTGTGCAGTTATGCTTTTCTTCTTCCTTTCTTTTTAAGGTGGCTACGTGGTAAATGTTATGAGAGAAAGGTATTTAACAGATGTTGAGGAGTATTGTGGGAAACTTGAGCCTTATATGGCAGAATTAGAACAGGAAGGAAACTGGAAGCTGGTGGAGAGAGTGGTTGTAGAAGATTATTCATGCAAATCCAAGGGCGTAATTCATGTGTTTCAGATATTGTAATAATACATGTTTGACCTGTTGCATAAATATATGCATCTGATGTTTGTGGTTAAATAAAAACATGTGTCATTCATAAGTATATCCTTATATTCCCTGGCGCCCATTAACATGGATAATTAAAATAACTAATGAGTAAACAACAAGAAGGGAGTGGGTAGCATAGCTATGTTAGGAGCCTGCTGTGGCAGTTTCCTTCCACCTTAAACTTTGAGGTATTTTGATGGTTACACAATCCAAGGCCTGACCTATATCAATAATTGGGGTCACACCTCATTGATTTTTCATTTGGGGACCCCAGCACATTGTGTTCCCAGTTTTTGACATTAAAGGACGTGGAAAATTATTTGAAGAACTGCAGTAGAACTTTAGTCGATATATTAGAACCTTTAGTGATTTTAACATTTTAGCTGTTTTATGAACTGGTTTATAGTTTCAACAAACAATGCCTCCAAATGTGAAGAAAATCCCTGGTAATGGGAGGAGAAGGGTTACCGCATCGTATTGGGCCAGAATATCCACTAAAAAAGTGAAGAAGAATGGAACCTCTCAGATTGGCTCATACCTTCAGGAGACTGCACAGCCACGGAAGCCAAGCACATCAGTGGTAAGAATGAACTCCGAACCAAATTCACCACCATCACAACCCTCTAATTTAGACATTCTGAACATGTTACAGAGGTTGGAAGCCTCAAACAAAGACTTATCAGACCGGGTAAATCGCATGGAGCATAATTCCACCACATCTACTCCCCTGCAGATCAGATCCAGGGAGGGGAATTCGGATCCGACTCCCATGCGTCGAGAGCAGGCCATTCCTGTGAGCAATGATACCCATCCTGATGTTATTGACAGTCATCCTACTTCCCGGAGGGATGTTCCATTATTGGGAAACTTCACAAATCGTGGCTCTGCCGTACAGCTACTGCCTAACGTTGGCAGAGGACAGAGGGACATATCTACAGAGGCCTTTCAGCGAGATGACGTCCTGCCCGACTTAAACGTCTTACGTCACATAGCCACTGTGACTGACGCCGTGAATAACGTCAGTCTGACAGCCAGGCCAGAGCTCAAACTTCTCAAGGTAGGAACACATCTCATAAGTCAGGACGTTATAATGCCACAGATATCATCACAGCCCTCCGCCCGAATCCAGGTGGCCAAATGAAGGGTACCATGGATCTAGTGGTCGGAAACGTGTTCTATATGATCATTTGTCGATGGCCCAATGGGCAGTGGCATTCAAGGGGCAGTGATGACTGTATATTTAAAAATTCTGTAGGTGCAGGTTGTCAGTATTTTGATCAAAGGTTTAACAGCAGACATATGGGAGAAGCTGGTAGCAGAGCTGATTTTTTACATACTTTAGATCATGCCCTGGCCATGTATGGCGAGGTTAATGATAGTGTGCTAGGTCATATCCTACAGGGAGATTGTGGAAATGATATGCAACTCAGGGGCTGCCAATCTTCTCACTTAGCTAGTATGGGTCATGATAGGCCCATTCAGGGACTATTTCGGGTTGATTTTACCACATTTACCCATTTTAACCCTCTTACCAACAAAAGAGTATGCATTGTTTTTGTCCATAACTTGGATCATCAGGGCCAAGGAAAATTCTATTATTTAGTGGGTGGGGGTTCTTTGGCAGTCGCTGAGTTGATTCCATGTGATATGATTCCTACGGAGAGATTTGCATTTCTCATTTCTCATTCGATCCCCGTCATGGCCGTAAGTGGGAAAGCTGGTAGTTGCTTGCCGTTGGTCGGCAGTTTACAGTACAGAACCCTAGCGAACTATATGTACTGGTTTCCTCTGCCCTTCCAACTACCCGTCGTGATATGACCTGTATAGTGTTGAAAGCGACGTAAAACCCCAAATAAACAAAAAAATCAAGGGTCATGAGTATTGTAATTTTTGACATTCAGTCTGTTTATGAAAAGGACTTTTATCAGTCATTTGACCCCAAGGCAACATATAAAGATTTTTTGAATGATAAGTGGTCAATTAAGCAGTATGGCATGTCATACTCTGACTATATATGTTAAATAATAGATCAACTGATTCAGATACAAGATACCATCTCTCAAGTGGCCAAGCCAGCCTCTGAGGATGGTGAACTTTTATGCAAACAACAATCATTCGTGCACTCTGGTGACTCTTCAGCCGTGTCATTCCGCCGACTTCTCCCACTTCCTTGCACATTCAGATCATGGGCGACACTTATCACAATAAAGCCCCTGATGTAAATTTCCCTGATAAGGAATGGGGTTATCTAGCATTGGAACCCACTTGTTTCCAATTTGTTGGTCCAGATAGAGAACCTATTGACATGTCCAATACATCTCAGTACTTAAGAGCTGCTGAAATAATCAGAGAATCAGGGTTACCTAATTATAGGGGGGCTCTAATCCCAATAAAGTCAGGTCTTAAGGTCCCAGTTTGGGAGAAATACCTTAATATCTTAATAGATACCAGGGATAACATCGTTAGCATAGATTATTTCTGTACATCTAGGGTGTACAGGAGTTCATTCCTTGGGTCCTACCTTAACATAGTTCATATGTTATAATTTCTTTCACTACTAGGTTAATTAACCTCTATGTAACGCCCTCTCTGATTGGTCACCAGTTTATTGTCCTTGCATGCACATTGTCCTCCTGCCACTTTGACTTTGTCAGGCCACGAGGACACAACTGAAAGCTTTGCACTGGCAGTCGCACTTTATACACATGTACTTTTAAACTTTTTAGTTGTTTGTTTTTATATTGATTTTATGTGCTACTGAACATGGAAACTAGATATAATTTACATTCTACCACATATGAAGACAGACATATTCCTGTATAGTTGCAGCTTGCGGGTGATGGGATGTTCTTGTCACAGGCATTGGGGAGCAGTCATCGGGAACCCGGGCAAGTAACCACTTTACAGTCCGAAAGTACCAGTGAATCAGATTCGGAAGCTAGTTTTGTTGATGAGTTAAATAGCAAAAAGAATTCCCCTGTAAAAAATTCCGGATCCGGTGATTTTGTGCGTGCGGGTCAGTCGGCTGGTAGCAGTTCTGACAATGGCTTGCAAAGTAGTGGTCAAGATCATATTAATAACCAAATTTTGAAGCAACTGTCCCAGTTGAATGATAGGCTCACGAGTATTGAACAAAAGGATCAAAAATGTAAAAAATCTGTTGATAAAAGTAAGATTAAAAATGCAAAAAAATCCAAAACAAAGAATGTTGCGGTTACACATGGCGGGTTGGCCCCCCCGGGTCTGGATGGCGTCTCTGGCGTCGCACATCCTACCATTCCCACACAAGCTCGGCTCAGGAATGACACTGAGATACAACAGCAAGTCCAGGAGAGACTTAGGCATTTAGCTGATAATTTGGTTCAAGGTAATGAGAAAATTAAATCTCAGCGAGGCGGGGGTGTCGACGTGTATGTCAAGAATAGGGTCAGATGGCCTCATGAGTTTGTACTTAGTGGCACAAATAAAGAACGGGTCACGTATGACCAATTATCCACAGTTCAGTGGATGTCAGGTTTTTGTAGGACTATGAAGGATCAAAATGATGCTCAAATTCGTGAGTTTATGCTAGATTACCTCATTAACTTGCTAGAAGATGCCAATGACTTTTCCTGGTCAATATTTAAGGCTAGCCATGCGGTTTTACTTTGCCGTATGGAACAAGGTGAGGTAAAAAGTTTGTCTGAGGTTGAGAAAATTGACCGTATTCGCAGGGCTCATGCACAAAGGCATGTGGCTTCCAGTAATGTTCAAAGTCAAAAACCCTCGGATAAAGGTCAAAATGGTGGTAAAACATTGCCTTGCATGTTTTATAACAGAAATACATGTTTGCACAAAAATTCTCATGAAACAAAGGGCATTTTGTACAAACATGTCTGTTCTGCTTGCTTTGTTAAAGAAGGTAAGTCGTTTGCACATTCTCAAGTGGATTGCAGGAAGTCGAAGTAAAAAAACGAGTAGCTGTGGGCATGCCACATATACGGCATGTCCAATCATCTCGGATTTTTTACAACTGTAACAGTAATGCAAATCACTTCAATGAGTGCAAAAATCTTACAAAGGCACAGTGTAAGCAAATTTTAAACTAAGCTTTGGCTTTTCAATCAAGAATGGACCACAGGTCATATGCACAGGTACTCAAACACCAGGGTGCTCATTTGCAGGATAACCACCATCAATTTTCTCACGACAGTCCTTCACTGAGTTCTTCCACTCGAAATACAACAGCAGTTTGTGCAAAGGACGTTGGCACCAAAGGTCAGATCCAAGGTCGTTTCAGTCATAATAAAACAAAGGGCAAACGTCGTTCTTTGCCTCAAGAGACTGGTAGAATACATGTGCATAAACAACTACAGCACTTTACTGCACCTACTTCTAATACCTCCACCAATATGGGTTTGAATCCTGATGTATATCACTCTAACATTTCATTGTGTAATAGGTTTGAATCTTTGGCTGGACTTCAAGAAAATGATATCTCACACCTACAGTCATGTCGTGATGAGGTTATTAGTCCTCCTGGTGGTTTGCAAGCGAATGCATCTGAACGCATTCACCAACGCAATGGCCAACGCACTCCAACTGCTTCAGTACTCCAGCCAGATAACCAACAGGTCATATGTGCGGAATTTGAGCTCTGTAGGGAACAAAATGGAGTGGAGTTTGGTTGTGTACCTCTGTCTCCTTTACGACTTTTCATAGGTGACCCCACGTATTGGGAACAAATACCAGATATCATTTCTGCACATAAACTTATTAGAGATAGTGGTTTGCCAAATTTTTTGGGCCTCAGAATCCCTGTACATACGCAGCTTAATGTTAAAGCTTGGAGGTTTCATCTGAGGGACTACTGGGACCAACAGTTAGTTGACCTTATCGAGTATGGGTTTCCTCTAGATTTTGACAGGTCACTCTAGTTAGGTCATACAGTAGAAAACCATACCTCTGCACTTCAGTTCAGTGATCATGTTGACCAATATATTGCTGATGAACTACAGCATGGGGCGTTATTGGGCCCTTTTCACCACAAGCCATGTACATTACACATTTCTCCCTTTATGACTTGAGAAAAGTCTAATTCCCAACTTAGGTGTACAATTATAGACTTAAGTTGGCCTAAAGGACAAGCTGTAAATGATGGTGTTCAGAAGGATTCATATCTTGGTACTAAATTTGACATGCATTATCCGTCTGTTGATAGAATTGTAAATAACCTTAACCACATTGGTCCCTCTGCAAAAATGTTCAAAGTGGACATTAGTCAAGCTTTTCGACATATCCGTATTGATCCTGGGGATATAGATCTCCTCGTATTTCGCTTGGGTTCTTTTTTCTTTTCAAAATTGAGCGATGCAGTGTGTTATATCATGAAAAAATATGGCCATAATGCACTCTTAAACTACTTGGATGATTTAATATATTGCGGCCTTCCATCTAACATTGATCAGGCTTATGAATGTCTTATTCAACTGTTGGAAGAGCTTGGATTAGATATTAGTTGGAAAAAGCTTCATCCACCTAGTACCCAGGCCGTGTGCTTAGGTATCATGTTTGATACTGTTCACAGGACTATATCCATTCCTCCTGATAAATTACAAGATATTATTACTTTGTGTAATAATTGGCGAAATAAGACCACATGTACAAAAGCAAATCTTCAATCATTATTAGGATCTTTATTATATGTCAGTAAATGTGTAAAACCCGCAAGATTCTTCCTGAATAGGATGCTGCAGGTACTTAGGGATCACGTTTCTAATACTATCATTCATTTGACCCCAGATTTTTTCAAAGATTTACAGTGGTTTTGCACCTTACTTAAACATTATAATGGGGTTACTATATATGATGTTAGACCTATTTCTGCTGATATTTATTTAGATGCCTCACTTACTGGTCTGGGAGGTGCGTTTGGTGACTTTGTATACACTCTTCAGATACCTAAACAATTTCGCAACTACAATATTGTACAATTGGAGATGTTAAACATTGTGGTGGCTTTAAAAATTTGGGGCCAAGCATGGCAGAACAAGCGCATTCGCATCTATTGTGACAATCATGCAGTGGTCGATGCTTTGAATTCTGGTAGAGTACGAGATCTTACCTTAGCCACTTGTGTTAGGAATATATGGTTGTTAGCTGCCCTGTACAATGTGACAATTGTTACGTCTCATGTGTATGGAATTCATAATACGGTGGCGGACCTTTTTTTCAGATGGCATGGTACTGTTAATAATGTTGTGAAATTATATACCTTTATCCCCAATCCAATATGGATTGATACACACTTGGATTTAACCTTGTTGAACTACGATATATAAATTTTATTTTTCAGAGCCTGGGGCAGTTACAGCCTCTCTGGCCACAGAAGCCTCTGCGAGACTCTTCCTAGGCTATAGATCTGCTACCATGAGAGCACATTCTAGGTATTTCTGTGATTTTCTTGCTTTTCTGGTTGTGGCTGGTCTGTCGCTGCCCCAGGTCTCTACAATAGACATACTGGCTTACATGGAGTACTTACATGGCAATGGTATGTCTCCCTCAAACATAACAAATTATGTCACTGGAATCAGGGCTTTACATATTTTATATGGCCTGGAAACTCACAAATTTAGAGATCAAAGATTACCTTTGTTTATAAAGGCTTTGCAAATTAACAGACCATTGAAGCCGACCATTGTGTTGACACTGGATGTGGAGTTCTTGGAGCGTATTGTAAATATCTCTTTGCAGCTGCAGTTCCCACTAGTTTTTCAGTCTTTGTACCTGTTCTGTTTTTCATTTCTTAGACTATTTAATATTTTGCCTCATTCTGCCTCTGCTTTTGATAACTCTAGGCATTTATGCAGAGGGGATGTTATTTTTGGCCATTCTAAAGCTGTTATTGTGGTTAAATGGTCAAAAACTTTACAAAACAGGTGCAAGACGGCTACTGTGTCCATTCCTGTGCTGCCACTTTCACCCCTGTGCCCTGTGAATGCACTATTGGCCATGTCAAATGCTTTACCAGCTTCTTGTGACTCCCCTTTGTTTCAGATTTCCAAAGCTGGTGTCCTGTCACCTTTGACAGGTTCCAGGGCCAGGAAGCACCTCAAGCACATTTCTGCGGTATTGGGCCTCCAGAAACCCCTTACTTTTCATGATTTCAGGCGGGCTGGTGCTTCTTGGGCCTTTCAGCATGGTGTTTCGGTACAGGACATTCAAGCCCAGGGCACTTGGTCGTCACAATGTGTGTGGCGCTACATACATCTTCCATTTACAGGTTCTTCCAGGGTTGCTGCTGCCTTTCGTGCCCAACTGTCTCCCTAGTTTCTACTTGGTGCTTGGGTGCGCTGTTATCAGTTTATAACGCCCTCTCATTCACCTGTAAAGTTGTAGTGCTGCTTATTAACTTCAAGTTATTGCAACATTAACTTTCATATATATATCTCGGGACTGTTGTCTGTGAGCTGGGGGTACCGGCTTGCCATGTTACCTGCAACTTGTGTTACTTTATTATCTCGCCTTAGGGCCAGATTGAATATCACATCTTCATGTGGACATTATGATTTTAAACTGTTAGTTACTGAATGGATTATAATATTACCATTTATCAGCTATATATTACTATCATTATCATATTGCTTATTCATTATATTACCCTCTGCTTTTGCAGGGCGTTATTTCATATATGGACTGATACTATTAACATGTGTAATCTTGTTTATGATATTACAAAGAATTTTAGATGTAATAAATTTTATTAACCCAATTTCATTGTTATTGTTTTTGGGGGGACTTGGGGAATGAAGGCCAAGTTGGAGCAAATTCATGAGGAGTGCATCTCTGTTACCAACAAGAACTTTTTGAGTAGGAGGGCTTTTCAGTCACTTTTGGGCAAGCTTCTTTATATACACAAATTTGTTCGCCCAGCCCATATATTTTTAAATAGAATCTTAACCTTATTCAAGGAAAATTTCGACCAGAAGAAAATCAAACTCACCCCTAGTTTTTTTTCAGGATACAGCATGGTTCCAAAAATTTCTCCCTGCATTCAATGGCATCGTTCTATATAAGAAACCGGTCTTGAGTAACCCCAATGTTCTCTATATTGATGCCTTCCTCACAGGTCTGAGGGGGGGGGGGGTCTGGCAGGGTAGGGTATATGCCACTCCCACATACCCATTTCAGGGAGGGGAGTTAACAATTATGCATTGGGAAATGATTAATATTCTTATAGCCCTGAGACTGTGGGGTAGATACTGGGTCCACTCCTCTATTGATATTTTTTGCGATAACCTGGCTGTGGTCCAGTTGGTCAATACAGGTAAAACCAGGGATGCTGTATTTGGGGCCTGCATCAGAAACATTTGGCTTCTGTCCGCAGTTTTGGACATAGATATCAGAATCAAACATATCAGAGGCAAGAAAAACATAATTGCAGATCTATTGTCAAGGCTGTTTTCTAACAAACTAGTGGATCTTAGCTTATTATACCAGTTACAGGAATACTATATATGGGATAAAGTCCCTTGAAAACACCTGTTTCAAATTGGATCTTGATTTGTAATTTCAGGTTCTACCTTGGCTTCCTCACGCCTGACTTCCACAGCCTAGTCCAGGATTATGAACCTTCCACCAACAGAGCACATAGACTGCACTTTCAAACTTTTCTTGCTTTTGTAATATTCATGGATATCCCTATTTCACTGAGCTTGCATAATGTTTTGGCATTTTTAGAATACTTATACCAGAAGGCTTTGTCACCAAAGGTTATGAAAAATTATGTATCTTCCCTCTCCACCATGGCTAAAAATTTTGGTTTGGATCATCAAGCCCTGTTCCATCAGGTTTTATTTAGATATCGCAGGAGTATCCAGTTGAATTCCCCTTTCCGTCCCACACCCAGTGGTCTTTTTGACATCCCCACCCTCTATCACATTTTCTCTAATCATATATGTTCTCAAAGAGGAGATTAAGCGCTATAAAAGTCCAGTATAGAATAAAATGGAATTATCATATTTGTAAAATCCTTGATGTTTTATATAAGATGACATTTAAAACTAAAAAAAATGTCTCAAATCTAGCTTATGCAATCAAAAATATTTATTTAAAGCTTCCCACAAAATAATCGTACCTATTTTATAAACACACGGGAGTACATCTGCTACAAAATGCACTAAATACTAAATTGAAATGCCAGGGAGCACTAAAACTCAAGAGATAAAATTTAACCCAGGCTCTGAAATTAACACTGCATTGTAATTAAAATCATTAACTAGATTTCTCATTCAGCTACATGGAAACAATGTTTAAACACTTTACAAGCACAGCAAACAATATCTAGCATGGTTTGTAGAATGTAAATCTTAAATGGTTTACATAAAAATACTTAACTTTTGCTTACCGGCTATTTTGCCTAAGCTATTTGTAAATTAAGGTCAAATATTAGACAGAATCAGGCATCAGTATGACCTATTTAACCCCCTCAGAGACACAGTACAGTTTCATCCTTAGGCTACAGTAATCATTGATATTTTTTAATGCAATATGCTTAGTGAGATATTATAAGATAAAGAATGTGGTAGGTTTAAGTGTCAATGGAAATAAAGTAAATGTAGTCAGTAATTCGAGTGAAGTATTCAAGTTTGGAGGGAAAATGTGGCGTGCAGGCAGATTTTAAGCTGCTATCTGGAAGTGGCTATGGAGTGAGATGCATCAATCTCACCATGAACTGCATTCCAAAGAGAGGAGAATCAAAAGCAAAACTACAAGGGAAATGTTTTACAGATTTATGAATAGAAGGGTAGAACTTTGGTGTGACAAGGAATTTACCACCACTCTGACTGTGCCTGGTACTATAAGATCTGCAGTAGGAAGAAGGATATAGAGCAAAAACACTTGGGAAAACAATGTGAAGAAACTCGTAGACAAGTGTGGCTGTTTAAAAAACTGTGCAATGTTCAACAGGAAACCAATGCTTTTTTCTGACAGGAGTAATACTGGTGTATCTTCTGGTGTTTCATACAATGGCAGATGAAAGAATGTTTGGGCGGTAGTTCAAACACTTAAACGCCAGGGAGCACTTCCAGAACACAAACCTCCACCAACACAGCCGAGTATTCCTATGTTGTTCATTTTATCCAACTTTTGAAAATGGGAATGTTAAAAATTCGAGATTATTGGTGTCCAGAGTATGATCAAACTCTTTCTGAAAACTGAATTGCTTCTTGCTTTGTCCAGGACCTAACCACATCAAAAAATCTTTACAAAGTTTTTCTGATTCTTAGAGAACTCATGGTCGCAAACAGACAGATAAAGAAACAAACACACCCTAAAACATAACTTTTTAATTGCAGTGAGGGATGTTAAATTGTATTTTTGTAAAGGCTCTAGTCATATTATCAAGAGGAGATTTACCAGACAAGTTTAAGAGTAATCCATGGAAACACCCATATAATCTAAGAAGGTCATGGAAGGGGCCCGCTTCAGCCACTGTCCGCACCCGGCTATGTGCTCGGGTACCTGAGTTATTAAAGGAAATGTAAGTCCGGCATTTCCGGCCTCGTTTTAGCAACTGAAGACACCGTAGAACCTCAGAGTTCCTAGAGTGCTACCCGCTAGGCCACAGTGGCAGATGTTCTTTGTCATGTCATCAAAAGGAGATCTGACAGACAAGATGTGGCATATCCATACGGGTTGTGACATATCTTGTCAGTATACATTGAGGATGGTATACTATCATACTAATCAGATTTTAATGAACTTTTATCAATGAATAGTCTTAAATCTCCAGTTGAAATTATTAGAGCTTCCTTCCATCTGGAAAGAATTTCAAAAGTTTTTCATCCATTTTGCTCAGAGTAAAAACGGATGGGATCTAATGCCACACAAGTTATGTGTTTTACAGAACGTAAAAAGTCAACCAATTTATTCCAGTCTCATGATAACACTTGTATGTGTAAATAAGCTCAAGTGGTGTATGTTTGATTCTTTTGAGTCACTCACTTGGATCCAAATATAAACGTTTACCGGTGCAACTTATAAAAGCGACATTACAGAAATAATGTTGGGAAAACTTCGATCCCCGAAGCAGTCTGAAACTGAAAAGCTGGTATTTGGTTACTGGTGCCCAATGGCTTTCAATGAAGAATCTTGACACCAACTGGTATGCACTGGTTTCTCCATCTCTCCAACTAGCCATCATGATCCTACCCCATGCAATGTATTGATCAGGACATTAAACCCACGTCAGTCAATAAAGATATCTCACAACCCAAATACCTTTCAGATGATAAATAAGCTATAAAACCCCTGATAAATAAGCGATAATTGCACCCTTAATCAGAACCAAACCAGCCAAAGTACAGACTTCACATCATAAGCTTTGTATTGGCATTATTTTTTAACCTTCTTTATGCAATGAGTGTTTCAAAAATAAAAAAGACCTCTGCAGATGTAATAGGAAAAATAATTCCAAAAATACCAAAATAATGCCCAAATGAGTTGTCATCCAGAAACATTAATACTCACGGGTACCAGTGGATATAAAAACTTCCATTTTTAACTTGAGATATATCCATACAGTTTTTGAACAGATATTTATTGCAACAAAAAGAACAAAAGCTTTGTAAAAATACTGTTTAATGAGAAATATTATATTTGTTGCTGATATAGTTTGGGAAATATTAAAAAAAACAGCCTTTATTCATTAATTATGCATAATCAGTGGTATTGGGAATACAAATACACGCCCCTGTTGTTTGTGTAATTTAACTAATAGCAATGGCTTTATATTTAAATGGAACTTGCAATTATGAATGGCAACTTATAAACTGTTTAGCTGCACAATCGATGAAAATGCATCTCTGGGCATTTTATGAGAGTACATTAGTACCTGCTGATACATTCTTGCAAAATAATTTCAAAACTAAATTTCAAACCAATCTGCTGGTGATTTTGAATAAAAATTATTTAAGACCAAATTCTTGCTGCCATAAACTGCTAGATGCCTACCATTGCAAACTGTTCAAAAGTGCCATGGCATATATACAAAGCAAAAGCAGTAATAAAACTACATATAAGAAAACACACATGTGCACTTATGTTATTAATGTTATTAGCATATGCGTGTATTTGAATTATATCTTCATGTTGCTTGTTACTTATGACAATAAAACTGAGAGCAAAATTATCCAATTGATTTGTATACTGCCCCACCCCCGTCATAACCTGGCTTATGGCTCAACGTGGTACACAACGCAATATAGAATACTGACCAAGAGCTGGATGCCATCGACAACACCCGATGCATTCATAGGTGTGTAGCATAAGATATAAAGTAAAACAGTGGCACAGATGCCAATACTCCACAGCCTGGAGAAATAGCATTGGACATCATGAGATATAGAAGACGTAATAAAGTACAAAGATAAGGAGACTTTTAGAAAAGACAGTGCAAGTTATATAATTCAGTTGAAATAAGAAAGATGACCTGTTCGTGTAGACAAAGCATCAAAACAACATAATTTAACAAGATGATAACAGTATTAATTTCTTAAATAAAAATTATGAAGTTGTAAACTTATTAGTTGATCTATGTGTTAACTGAAGTGTAGCTATCAATGGTGACAACTTTATGATAGGAGAAATATGCCTCAAATATGACAGTAAGTAACATATGGACAGAGCTAAGGTCAAACATTACACCAATTTTATACAATGATGTTGCATGGCTACACCCTTCTAACAATATACATATTAAGAAAAAACTTTTAAACCTTACAGTTTCAAAGTTTTAACTCGAACAAGACTTTTAAGGTCAAGTCACTACAGCAAGGCCAAAAGTCAAGGTTACAATGTTACATTGCACACCTACACCCCATCCAATATCTCTGTCAAGTATCCGTTTCGTACAACTATTTTTTTCCCGATTTAATTCAGACATGAATTTAAATGTTAAGGTCACTACAACAAGGTCAAAGGTCAAATCAAGACCTCACCATGACATTGCAGTGATATATCCTACAACCATTATCCCTGCAATGTATCAACTTGCTCCACCTTATGGTTTACAAATTATCGCCCAGACAAAATTTTACAAGGCAAAGTCACTGTGACAAGGTCAAAGATGAAATGAAGCCCACACTATGATCTTGCAGACCTACATCCCAAACTAATGCCCTATCAAGTACCTTAGATTTTCCAAGATATAACCTGACAAGATATTGAACGTCAGGGTAACTGCAGAAAGCATAAAGGTCAAATAAATGTCACATCATGGCGTTCCACACTTAACCCTAACTAATATTTCCACTTAGTATGAACTTCTGGTACCTCATAGGTTCCGAGATACGGCCCAGACAAGATTCTTCCCCAGCCTGCCTGACTGCCCAGTCAGACGTCATGGGTCAAAACAATGGCCGCATAATTGCTTCCTGCAATTCGTGTGTGTAGATTTGTGCCAAGTTTGGGCATTCTCATCAAGTGGATAATCATACTATTGCCCTAAACGAGCACTTTAAATGGTTAATTGATTTTCTTTGTATGTGTACTTGTTTTAATGCATGGGTTTATGTTAAATTATCCAACCTACTTTGCACGTTTTGCCACTATTACTGGAGTGGACAGTCTACAGACAGGACAGGGGGCCACGGTGGCAGAGTGGTAACACTCTCGCCTCCCACCTCTGAGGCCGGGTTTCGGGTCCCGGCATGGCCTCAAGTGGAAAAGCTGGTAGTGTCTTGCCGTTGGTCGGCAGTTTACAGTACAGAACCCTGACAAACTGTATGTACTGGTTTCCTCTGCCCTTCCAACTATCCCTCGTGATATGACCTGTACAGTGTTGAAAGCGACGTAAACCCCCAAATAAATAAATAATTACAGACAGGACAGCACATAAATGATGGTAAAACAAGGCCAAAAGGGGTTTTGGTCTACTAGTGAGAGCCACACAGCCATCAGAGACACAAGTAGTGAACCCATCCCAGAACTAACCTAGCTCATTGCCGTTTAACTGCAGTGAACAGACAAATAATCTTCATGATGAAAGTCTTCATCTTCATGAAAGTCTGGAGACATAAAAAGGAAATGAAAGTGATGTTTAGTAGCACGAGCCTCGCTAGAGCTTGCACTTAAAAAATGGTCTGTCCATGGTACTGTCCTGTTTGTAAAACTGTCCCACCTCATATTGATTTTATTTCAAGTTATTCAATATTATGACCCCAATCAGTAACCTTCAATTCAAATGTGTACATTATTAACACCAGTTTTGCTAGACGTGGTTACCTCAGCTCTCCTGTGCCTGGCGATTTGCTTCAAATACAAATACCTACAAAAGTATTTCCACAATTATGTATTTATTGTCCTCTTTAATATACAAACATAACTGAGTGTAAATAAATGACACTTACCCATTTTCAACATTTTTTGAAGTTTTTTTTTTCCAAAATAGTGTTACTGTAAAAGTTGCCTAAAGTGGCTTATATAGCCTAGGCTTGGTATCCTTACATCACAATCAATTGATTTCAACTGTATTAAGTAAAATTTGTCAGTTTATGTGGTTTAAGTCAGCAAGAAAGTCCTTTAAGCAAAGCTTCAGTTTTATATGGAGTCATGGTGCCATGGAGTATAGACAAGGTAACCACATCTATGACTTGGTGTGATCATATATCATGAACTGCAGTCATGGATACATGGATACAGATTGCAGTGAAGTATTCTGTATCAGCTACAATACATCCAATCTGAACTAAAGTCTGCTGATGAGTGGCGCTGACCCACAGAAATCATTTCACATGTCTCGTCAGCTGTTTGGAAATACAGACCACAACATAACCCAGAACCTGAAAATAAGCAAAAATAAATATCAGCGAATAAAATTGACAAAAACTTAGTCTGATTCACTTAGAACGTTTACTCTGTAGACAAGGGTCTGGTATCCGGCTTCCATTTTAAGTCAATGTATTATATCAACTTTCGACAGTGTGCAATATAGTGTATTCCACTGAAAATATTGCACCTTCCGATATTGTATCTGTTACTTATGTTGAGACTGTGTTGAGATATAAGATAATAATTCAACAAAATTTGTCTTAAATAGAAAATTTGCACCAGGTTAAAGCTTTAAATCATTTATCATCAAACACGAAATAAGTTTTTCCTTGTAAATATTTTGAGAAATCAAATGTTATTCTATTTCATTATCAACATATAGTGTTACAATTCAAATAGTATAAATTACAAAGCTTAATTTAAGCCAACTGAAATATAAATAAATAATTTAGTTTTTAAAAAAAATCACTCAAGTTCGTATCACTAATTAAAGGTCATCCTGGGGAATACTATTTTTAAAAAAAAGTGGACCAGTGCCCGCCCTAGTGAAAACATTGAAATACTTTTTTCAAACAGTCTGCAGACCTTTACACTTCAACCATTGGGAAAAAAGATTTTTATTGGGATTGGCTTGTGGGCTACATCACTAGATATCACTATTTTGCACTGACGAAAAACATACAACTAACTGGTTTAGTTAAAGTTGGAGGTTTTAGGTCCTGTTCAACATCCAGATCCTCAGCATTGTCACATGTGGGAGTCACACCCACACAGAGGTGACAGCCTGTGATTGGATGCCAAACCTGCTAACCCACTAGGCTACTGAGGATCACTCTATTTATTTGGTTTAGACGGGAGAGCAAATGGGGATTGTCTGCACCTAATTATAAAACACTGTTACTATTGCAAACCAGAGGTTTAAGAGTTTAGTTAGAGAGAGTCCTGTTGCAAAATGCAGTGGTTAACAGTTGAGCCAGTAATTTCTCTACCTAGAAATTACGTATTAGTTAATTATTTATTTGATTTATTTGGGGTTTTACATCGCTTTCAACACTGTACAGGTCATATCACGACAGGTAGTTGGAAGGGCAGAGGAAACCAGTACATACAGTTGGTCAAGGTTCTGTACTTTAAAATCCCGACCAACGGCAAGCAACTACCAGCTTTCCCACTTGAAGTCAGGTCGGGAACCGAACCCCGATCTCAAAGGTGGGAGGCGAGGGTGTTACCACTCTGCCACCGTGGCCCCATGCACTAGTTAAATTGAACCTTAATATTCTATGGTAAATGGTGATAATATAAGTTAACAACTGACTAAAACAAATACAGATACAGCAACTAAAATGGATAAGTCACTGCTTCTGTTTCCATGTTGATAACATGATCTATCTAACAAATACCTTGATGTATGTTGTCATTGTGACGTCATCACTTAAAGGTAGAATGTATGGACATTTTGGTTTAACTGTCAAAAACTTTTCTTTCTTGGTAACTTGGCCTGTTCAACTAGAGAAGACCTAAGGTCTGAGCTGTTCATCCACTGGGGAGAGTGACCCTACCATGCCTACCTGCTCAAACATTTCTATATTCGCCAGAGGTCTAAGTGGCTAGGTAGCTACCAGGTTTGATAGTCACCTTTCCCTAATGATTGTGGTTATAGGTATATATCACACCAAAGGCAACAAGAAGGATGCCCAGTAGGTCGTAGTGGGAAAATCAAAGGGTTTTACATCCCATTCAACAGCCTGCGTCATATTGAGGCAGGCCGCCAGCATTTGTCACTTGTGGGTGTTGAACCCACACAGAAGTGACAGCCAGTGATTGGATGCCAAACTTGCCAAACCATGAGGCAACAGAAGACCCTATCTGTCAAGCTAGGACCTTAACTGACTGTAGAATACTATGTTCAAATTGCTGTAATGTAGCTTCACATTTTAGCGCTAGTTCAGGACCATCAGTAAAGGGTCTTTCATTAACCAAGATTTACTGTGTTGCCCTGTTGAGGTGTTGTTGTGTAAGTTACCATTATTAAGAACTCTTTGCCGTAAATATTTAAATGTTGTTGACATAGTGATCTGTAATTTAGCATTCATATCTTAAATACACCTGGGGTTACAGAGCTTGACAATGATGGCAAATTTGACATTGATAGGGATGATTCCGGACTGATAAGGTCAAGATGACATAATCACAAATGGTTTTCTTAATAGTTAATTAATATAGATATCAATAAGTACTGGAACTGTAATGAATATAGAAATTCTCAAACTCACTATGGCATTGAAGTAGACATCTTTGCAGTGAGTGCATTGTGTTTATTCCTAGTGATGCAGCACCTTGACCATTTCTGGGTGTAGTAAGCCTCCGACACCATTGTTGCTTGGACATAGCAATTTCACATATAGACTCACTTGCTTCTTTTGTGGAATGATCAGCTGAAATTGAAAGATGATCAAGTGTTCCATGAAATACCCAGTAAACATTAAAAACATTTTAAAATAGTTTAAACGATTACAAAACATTTAAAAAACCTCTTTAATCCCTATCGTATGGTTCATTGAACATTTCCAAGTAATGTTTCACACTGTAATGTTTAAAAACGTTATACAAACATTCTCTATAAAAATGTTATTGCTGAAAACCTTTATTAAATGTTTATAAAATAACTAAAAAACTAGGTTTTACTGGAAACTTTTTTTAAACATTTATAAAATGAATAGATGAAGAAATAAAGGTTATGCTGGAAATGTTTTTTAAACATTCATCATGAAAAGTTCGATTAACAGTACTTATAAAAGGATAAAAACCACATTTGGTGACAATGTTTGCTAAATGTTTGCTCTGAAACGTTTCACAAACATTTAATAGCAACCGGTTTTCATACCCATCATTTTAAAATGTTTTTGAAATGTTTTCTATCTATCAAATGTTTTGAAAACATTCTATAACAAACGTTTTTAAGCCCATATTTTCAGAATGCTTATTAAACATTTACCTAGTGTTATTTCCAAACAAAGATGGCGGTGAGGAATAATAATAGATTTCAGAGGACTTTGTGAAAAATTGCCCCACATGCAATCCCTAAAAGTAAGAATAGGGCATAATTTCTAAGCCACTGTCTTACAATTTTAGACATAAAAATAACATTTCATTAGTGAGCAACTTTAAAAAGATATTGAATTTGACCTCTGATCCCATTATAATTCAGACATCATTATGTTCATGTGTAGCGTTTTTCATTACTTGAAGTTTTTCACCTATTGCCCGACATATCTTTATATTTTCTATCACATCTGTGGCGCTGAATAAAAACTATTGAACAAACATGCCTGTTGGTAATAATTCTACACTCAGACTTGTGTCATCAGGTTCACCACTGGCGGGTTGTTGTGTCCTGACATCTCCTGAATCATTGCCATCATCATCCATATTTGTTGAAGAAACAGTATTTCCACTTGTGGTTGTTTGTTCACCAATTTGATTCAGACTTTGTGTTGAATCTTGATACCCCGCTGTATTGATGTTAAATTCAAATTCCTTGTACTCTGCATGGGGCAAGGGAGAAAATGGATACATGATAACTACAAAGGTAAGGAACAGGTCTTTCTGAATTTCATTTGGCTAGGGTCTGACTAAAGGAAGACGTGATTAAAGTTGAGGAAAAACATGGATCTTATCCTGATAACAAAAATCCAGAATTTTTGAAGGTCCCACTTTCAATGTATTTTTCAATGAAAGTAGAAGTATTGGGGAAGATCTAGATCTTTTTCGGAATAAAAAAATGTTGAATTTTTAGAAAATGTCCACTGGCGGATGTTTGCACTCTACAAGTGTTTCCTAGAACAAAGAATATAATAAATCTACTGGGTAGCATCCCGAGACTCTAGTTCATTATACTTTAAACTTGTACTAACATGAAAAACGCTACTTTCAACTTGATTTATGGCATCTAATCACAGGCTGTCACCTCTGTGTGGGTTAGACTCCGACAAGTGACAAATGCTGAGGACCTGTCCCAGTATGACCCCTGCTGTTGAAGTGGGACGTAAAATCCTAATTTCGACTTTTGTATACTTGAAACCCATTTTCAATGGATTTAACTCATATTATTTAAAAAAAACTCTTCATCATATTTGAGTCATATTTCCACACAATATGGAGTGTATCCATTTCAGCCCCTTCTTCTTAAATAGTCTGAATCTGGATTATCAATCCAGAATGTACTTTTGCTCAAAACTATTTATTGCATATGGGCTATATTTTCGCAGAAGGTGTGATGCAACTTTGCCTCCACTTCAAAGTTGATGCAAATCTGGATCCATAATCCTATTCTGATAGCTGGTTAGGGCCTGTCTGTTCTCAGGCACAGAACATAAATTATGTATTGTTCTTTATATAAATGTTCAAGCGTATTTAGGTTAGTATTTGAAGGTAGTAAGTTTCATGCAGATCAGAGTAAGTTAACAACATTACATTGTGTTGTAACTGAAATAATTGTTACAATAGAATTGGAAAAAATAAAGCTGGTATTACAAATGATTAGTTTGCACTTATTTTTTTCTACTATTCCAGCAATTTGTGTATGCATTGAGATGGTATGACAACATATATAGGTGACTATATAGACTTTTGTAAATATATTTAAATATGTAGTGTATTTTTGCATCTTTTCCATATCAATAACATGACACATTTCTAAAAAAATTAACTTCATACAATTATATAAAAAAACAGTCTTATCAATTTGAATCAGAAATATCAGTGAAACTTTTATGAAAATTTAATCTAAATGAATGTTTACCAATAAAGATATGGAGAAAGCTTAACTCAATTGTAATGATTATATTATCATAGTATAACTTAATTTTGTAATAATTGCAAGCAAAGTCAGCAAAACAAACACACCCAAAACAAAACCTCCTCACTGGAGGAAGAAAGGCTAGCTTTGTAAGTAGGGATTCAGTGACCAAAGAGAAATAAATGATCAAGTTGATGTACTATGTAGATTATGTAACAAATAACATCAGAATTATATATTATTATTTTGTTGTCACTATTATTATCATTTCTTCTTCATATAAATACAAAATATTTATATCTGTAATTACACAAAATTTGTATTACCAGGTGTATGAATTTAACTTACCCCCATTACAGTAAGACCCCTCAAATCTGACCTCTTCATGCGCGTCTACTCCTGATACTGAAATGTAAACAATTTTACCATTTACCAACTGTATTACACATGGGTACTAGGCTTGATGTATAAAAATTACCAAATGAACAAGAACAATCAGAGAGCATATATCTACTCTAAGGCACAACAACTGCTTACTGCCTATTGCTTAGGCAATATGAAAACTTGCTTTAAAAATTCCTACATCCAAATAGTGATTCAGACCATTAACAAAATTGAATCATATGTTTGTTGCATTATCGTCATCATTACCTTAAAATTCTAAGAATATCAGTGCATTAGTTTCTGAAACAGAGAAATAAATCAACCGTACCAAAACATAAACTTCTCGACAGAAACCATAAATGAAAATTGTCAGTTGGATATAAACATGAGTATACATCAGAATGCAGTAATCTTTAGTCTTGCATAACTTATTGCAATCTGACTCACTTTTCTGACACACTTCTTTCCCATCAACGGTAACCTGTTCGAAAGCAAGCGTATTGCAAATACACCTTTTCCCTCCATTCCGGGCACAGTGTTGTGACCAGTAATCTCCAAAACAGGCTTTATTCCTACAAGAACCGCCTAGCAGCACACCTAAAATAGGTTGAAAGGGCCATGATCCAAGCTAGTTCTTTTTATTTATTTTTTAAAG
This sequence comes from Sabellastarte sp. h YS-2021, assembly GCA_964017235.1. Lineage (NCBI taxonomy): Eukaryota > Metazoa > Annelida > Polychaeta > Sabellida > Sabellidae > Sabellastarte > Sabellastarte sp. h YS-2021. The sequence goes on along the minus strand of OZ024936.1, from coordinate 96,420,499 downwards.
GTCAACAAGAATATAAGGTGAAAGGTGCATATTTCGATTTTTTTGCTTGGGAAACAAAGAAAAGCAACTGAGTGAGTGTAGAGTTAATTTGTCATTGCCGGTGAGTTTTTGTTTTTATGAATACAGCATAATATATGTATAAATCTATTATTTCTTTCAGCATATTACATATTTATAGTTTTATATATCCCAGTATATTTATTGTTGAGTATAGTAGAAAGAGTAACAAACAGTGTAGCTTCTGAGAAATTGTTTACATATTAAACAGTATCTAGCAAAATATTTGGGAAGAAACTTGGTTGTATTTGCCATCTAAAGGAAATAGAAAAGAAAATGCTATTCCCTCTAGTAACTTGGCACAAGAGAAAAGTTGGGATGAATTTCCCTCTAGTAACTTGGCACAAGACAAAAGCTGGGATGTATTTCAGGTCATGTACCATACCAAATATGGGGAAAACAATGATAATTTTAGACTGTTGCGCCAACAAGTACTGTATTTATTTTGTTTGTTAAGTTGCGTAACCTACAAAAAATGTTATATAAATCAGTAGAAAAGAATTATGACATAAAAAGATATGTCTGGTATTTTTTCCTGCTGTTTGGATGAAATGCAGCCCGTAATGGATGATAAAGCAAGAAATAACCCTACCTGCTGCACTCAAAGTCAGAGCTTCTATGTCTTCAAGGGAAGTTTTGATGATCCCCACCTTATCCGTATCTGTGATCAGGATTGTTGCAAAGCTCTCGTCCTTCACATAGATGGTTTTGATGCATTCGTCCGAACCTTGTCCAACCAGTGTGGGATCATCGGTATCAGCTAGAAAGTGTTGTACATTTTAACATTCTTTTCCATCAGAACATAGTCTGACACAGAATTTCAGATAGATAGTAAAAAATCAAAGACTCATTAACCCTTTCATTACCATGACATACACAAAAACTAGTGACCTAATTAGACCATCAAACAATAGAATTACTGTGGATCACCTGACAAATAACCATAACTAGAAAGTACTCACAGAGCACAAACATTTCACCCACAAAATCAGAAAGAATGATCATGAAAGTGTAAGGATAAAAAATGGCAAAATCATTAAAAGATGATAGAAAATGGAATTTTTTTTGTACATGGTTTACACTTTTGTATACAGAATGTGATCCAGATCTTTCTCAAAATGTCATAAATACATCCTTTACTCTGGCTATCCACATACAATTTTTTTCCAATATTCTTATTGGACTTTCATAGCGCTTCATCTCCCCTGTTCAAAGGGGACTCTAAGGCGCGTTTAGAATTATCTCTACCATAAACCAAAGTTCTGTGGAAATGAGACCTTTCAAAATCAAGACCTTTTTGTACCCAGAGTAACATTTTGCTATATCTTTCCCCCCAAAATTTACCACTTTTTACAATGATCAGATACAGACAGACAAACACATAAATGCTCCGAAAACATAACTGTCTGATGGAGGTAAAGCATTAAACAAAATGGTTTTATTGAAACAGTATCCCAAGATAACTTATTAAGCTATCAGATAAATTATCAGCTTACACCTTAACATATACCCAAATTCTTTATAGAAATTTACGTCTTGAGGAAACAATCTTCAGAATTCGTGTTTAACTAAAAGGGATCTATCTTTATGGAAAAAAAGTATACAGTGAACCTATTCAAAGGTACTGGAGACTACAAAACTAGCTTTTATCTTATGGTTTCACCCTAATTCTGGGTAAATTTGGCTGTAGCTTTTTAAACAAAAACATGCTTCCATTTAAATAAAATAGATATTGTAACCTCAGTAATAGGAATAGATGCAAATGAAAAGAATATGGCCCTGTATTTAGGTCAAATATGTCGGTGATTAATAAATGATGTATTTTATATGTTAATTTTATCGTAAATCATGTACACTAAAGTACACTTATTATATTGTAGGCAGTAAGAAGGTTTTTAAAAACCTAAAAAAGTTTTCGCTTACTTTCCCTTTTTGGGTTATGTAAAATATAAATAAATTTCAAAATTGAGTGTGATTACAAAGCTAATGGAAGTAATAGAAGTCGAAACTATCAAGTCAAACGTAAAGGTGAAATTTGGGGTTTTACTTTCACTCAGCCTTTCCTAAGGATTCTCATTATTAGAATTTGTTTCTTTTGTTTTGTGACAATCTTTGTAAACACTTAATCAATTGATAGTTTATTCACGAATGGTCTGAATCTTATTTGGTATATCTGGGTCTCCTGTGTAAAATGTGATTATATCCGAGCACTTCATACAGTTACACAATAAAATAATGATGAACATATCCTGCCAATTTGAGATCTCTACCTATATTTCCCTTTGCTCTAGAGGGCCAACAAAACTCCTTACTGAGTCTAAAAATGCCTGTAGTGGCCATCTTGTTTTTTCCAAATGAGGCCAAATTTATTCCCAGCAAGATTTTGTTTCAGAAACTCTACCTACAATACCTTGGCCTCTGGTGGGGTAATGGGAAAATCTCTTCACACTCTGGCAGTGGCGTACTCATGCATAATCCATAGTATCCATCTGGTGCTATTAAGTGGATTCAGTAAACAGTTTGTGGAAGACAATCTTATTTATTTGACAAGTAAATTACAAAGGCATTAATTTTACAGTCTTTGCAGTTTAAAAAACAGTTTATTCACTTGAAAGCATGTATCAAAATACTTCAGAAAGGTGTTGTAAGTATATTAACTTAATTGTAACCATTTGGAATTATTAAGGTTGTAAAAATGTACGTGGTTGCACTACTAAAGACTAGCCTCAAATATTTGAGACCAACTCCAACTAGCCTTAGATTTATGAATAAAACTAAACTTAGACTTTTTGTGATTGAAACTAGGGTTAAGACTCAAAACTTAGACTTAGCTAAGTCTCTTATCAACTTACTGAGAATGACTATGGCTCTTGCTCCGTTGGTCAGGGCATGCACTGACTTGGTGTCAAAGCTGCATTGACCTCTGGTGGCAATGATGACCTTCCCAGCAAAGTCAGCAGAATTAACAGGAGGGTCACACAGGTCAGAGGGGTCTGCTATCAGAGGTGCTCCTGAGAACTAGAGTTGAACACTTTTTTATATGAATGTCTAAGCAGTAAGTATAATAAGAGAATTTTACTAGAGTCATGTCTATTTTGAGATTTTAACATGAGAGATTACACTCTGGAACTGTTATTTTGTCATCTCACCTTGAAGTCATAAAATTGTGCCAATCTGTATGATGAGATTTTTTTTGCTATAGCCTCCACTTTTTAAATAATGAAAAAACGTATTAATATTAAGCAAACAAAATTGTGTAAAATCAGCCATAAATATATCCTTAGTGAGACTTTACATTGAATGTAAAATATTCAGTTTTTCTTTTTTTGCAATTTCTGCAGCCATTTTGGTGCCGCAAAAATTTTAGTCAAGAATGTAATTTATTTATTAATAATTTCCCAAGTGATGCTGCTTATTCAAAGGTTAAATCAAAAGAGAAAACAAGTTAGTTTTGAAGACTGCTATGGTTATTGCGGCTTACAGACTGCTTGCATGGGAGATTTAATACTATAAAATTGTGTTTAAAGATTGTTTAAATGATTTGCCTGATGGTAATTAGTCTGCTTCTTATGTCACCCTCTTCAGGATGAATCTCAAATCATATTGGTTTGCCAAGAGCTTTCCACCATTTCCTCTGATTCAGCCTGTGTCTCTGTGGTAAGGACCATTGGTGAATGGCCATGGACTGGTGAATTTTGGCATACTACGTATGGTTCTTGTTCCTTAGAGTCTGCATGAAGGGAGAGATTAAGTACTATAAAAGTCCAGTGAATTGAAGTGAATTGAATTTTTGTTTCTTCTTTTATTCATACCTTTGGTTGTATTATAAGTAGGATACCAGAAGGATGCAAAAAATTAACTGTAAAAGGCATTCATAGTTGCATACTTCAGTTTCAAAACTTGTAATCTCTGCCCCTTCTGCATGGATTTTAAGGCATGAAAGAGCAGAAGCTTTGTAACATATCTTTGTAATGATTCGTAAAACATGATTTGTAGCTGACATAATCAATGAGATATTCATGAAAAATTGGTTCAAGTTTATGTATATGTAAATATCCAAAATAAGTGGATCTGGGGAATATATAAAAATATATTTACCCCCGCCTGTATTTTACCCTATTTCAAGTAAATACAGCTTTGAGTGAATAATAAAGTAATTAAATATCACTAGCAGTACAAGCATTTAAACGTGATGGCAAATTACACATTACAGAAAAACATTAAAATATTAATTAATTGATCCAAATGACATTTAAGGTTTAATATGAAACACATATTTAAAATCAATTTATTTTTTGTCACCTACTTGTCTGTCCTGTTCAAACAAGTATCCTACACTTCCCCCGATTCCGCCCAACACCCGGATTTGTCCATTTTTCTCGTGTATAGTTAACATTCGGCTGTAGAGGTCTTGCTGGACATCATCGTCCACATGGTAAGTGGAGTTCACAGCTACAAGAGACCATATATGTAAATAAACTAGATAAAATACAATGTCCTTAGTGAGATTTTAATGCTTGATGTTTACAATAAATCCACCTTTATAAGCTAGGCATAATGAAAATTCCCAGAATGTCCAAGGTTTAATAGTTACTGAATATACACAAGAATATCTATCTATTGATACAGAAGCTATACAAATGAACATTTTGACATATATGGAAGTTGAGATCTTTTGCAACTTACAACGTGTACAAAATACCAGTACAAACTGATTATAAAAGTCAATTTATTCAAATTACAACTTGTACGAATTTCGAACTTTTACAAAATTTAACCAGCTGAACAATCGATTTTAATGAGTTTATACATTCAGCTACACAAAATCAATATCAATGATGTTTAAAAAAATAATAACAACATCCAGCTGATCAGAGACAATAATGGCGATAGTAAAGAATCTATGACTTCAATTAAGTTTAGCTATGATGGCGTTTCTGAGTTCATATAAAATCTAATCTGATCTATTGCTTTACAGGCTCAATGTCTTCCACACACTGAGGAACTCTGTCCAGTTAATTAACACAAGTAATTCTGGAAAGGGACAGTCAAGGTTAATACGTGCTGGGTATAAACAGAGGAAAGATTAAGTGGGGAAGATTGAGTTTAAAATGCCAAAAAATAATCCAGGGGGACTCCTATAACTGTCCCTACTGAAAAAAGAAAGAAGCTTATACTAGTGGCCAGTTTAAAATGGTGGTGGCAAATCATTTTCCTTTATCACAAAAAATATACGTACCTTCAAAACATACACCTTGATAATAATCACAGGCAGTGGTAAGTTGAAAGCATGCCACAATGAGCAATATAACTGTAAAATCTGGAACAGAATTAAAAGACATTAGTGAATATCAAATAACCCTATTGATATTCACCTGAAAATAAATAAAATGGAATAAATGAATAAATAAATACTGACCTGCGGTTGATTCGAATAACAAATTTAAATACAATAAGTATAATATAATAATACACAAACTTTTCATGTGCCTAATTTTGATCTAAATCTAAGGCGCAATAAATCCTGAGGGTAAAGGGGATATCATAAGTCCATGGGCAGAAAAGAGTCGGCATCAGAAAGCATTTGCACTACCAGAAGAGGAGGATAGGCTTCACTAAAGAGGTGAGCCTTAAGCTCTCGCCTAAAACATGCCAGTGTTGAGACAGATTGTACAGCCAGTGGGAGACTGTTCCATAGTCTGGGTCGATCATAAGCAAAGGATCTATCAAAATGAGTTTTGGACTTGTGAATCTGAGGGTTAAAGTTGGGAACATCCAACATTTCTTTGTGGCAACAGCATGCTGAGTATTAACAGAAGATATGTAATGATTTATATATTCATAAAAGTACTTTTGACCTAGATCACCCTACTGGCCTTACAAGGTATATTTGGGATGAAAATGTTTAACTTTTCCCGGCTCATCTGTGGCTGAATGTATTTCACATTACGGCTTGGAATTTTACCGTTGGCCATTGAAACAGACTGATACTACAGACTTATTGGAAAGATCATTTTGTAAAATGTGCAATGAAAATTTGATTGAAGATGAGGTTCACTTTATTTGTACTTGTAAAGTTTTCAGACAGGAACACGAAATGTTGCATAACAAAATGATTACTTGGTGTCCAGATTTTAGAAATTACGTCCTGAACGGGACATGGCAAAGTCCAATGAAACTCTTGAAGCAATAAGATGTGAGATGTAAAATAAGGTTTTGTAAAACATCAGTCAGGAATTCAACATACCCCTCACTAATAAGAGAACCGGAAAATTTACAGCACCCATTAGAGATTATGGTTCCTTGCTTGATCATGTGTACATCATGAAAAAGAAAGTGTGCTTGCATGAATGTGTCAGACACTTATTATTAAAAACCAAGACATGGAATAATACATACACAGGAAGACCCAAATTATTGTTTTTTGTATCCAGATGGTGAACCAGATCACTCTCAAAATTTAATGGGATCAAAGTTTTCAATAATTTTAAGTGCAGCAGTGTATTTATTTTTACACAAGCTATTTTGTTAATAATTGTAACACTTATTCACTTTTAAGGATTTCTAATCCCTCTTTCAATTTTCTATTCCATATGGTATTGCACTGTCTTGTTTTAATGCCCAAACTTTATCTTTACACACATTTTCTCTCTCTTAAATGTTTTTTCCTATTTAAACATTATTTGGACCTATACATAACTGATACTGTTTGCTCTAAAGGTCTCCTGATTTTTGCATTGTTTTACTTCTTTAGATATCTCATGGTGTCGAAAAGCTATGTCCTTGAGCTTAGGGGTATATTCTTCTCTGATTCTAATTTTTTTTTTAAATTAAGTTCATTTTATGTTTTGCAACAAAATATATATATATATATATTTTTTTTTTCATTTTTCACCATGCAAAAATCACTTCCTGGTTAACTTTCTATCATGTTGTTTTAATCATTTGACTTATGATTTCCAAAGCTTTCCAGCAGAAACTTGGGAGAGCTTTAGATATGTTCTGAAAAAATAAATGCACCTGAAAATGAAGAGAGACTGGAAATCAGTTGATCCCTCCCCCCAAAAAAAATACTTCCCAAAAAGTACTTCTGCCCTATGACTGACTAAATGGTATATGGCATGTACTGTCTAATTGTTAGTAAAATAGTAAAGTCTTTAAAACCTTTAAAGAAAATTGCCTTTCCCAAATATTTAAATTTTGGTGTTTGTAATGGTGAAGAATTTAGATGAAAATGTTAAATTATTAATAATCTTTAAATTTCATAAAACACAGTAGAAATCAAGAGTCACATAGCACACCGTCTTTAATAATAGCCTCAGCCAATCCCTGCTTCTGTGAGATAGACCTCTCAGAAATAAACCCAGTAATTGGTGACAGATAATATGTGTTAGTGTACAGTGACTAGTATAAGAACTTCAGCCTTGAGTTGAGGAAAGGACAAAAACTATAATTTGGACAGTGTTTCTCTTGGTGTTTTGAATAAACACCAAAACCAGGGTACACCCCTCTTTGTATGGAAATATGTCCAAGATCTGATGTATAGTTTTTGCCTTATGCATATGAATAAACAAAAACAGAAACAAATGGAGTCATTTACCACATCCTGGCCCACCCTCTTTGACTGAAGACCATATATCACAAACGTAGGAATATAGGGAAGTACTGTGTAAGAAAGTTTAACTTCAAGAGGTAACTAAAGATGTCACTGGTAGGCCGGTAGGGGGATGTGTCAAAAACCCCAAACACAAGGATCCTGATTTGCTGGATCAAGGATAATTACAATTTAAATCAGAGAAATAACACGATTTCCTCTTGAACGATTCAAACAAAAAAATAGTTATTTGTTTTAAAATTTTAACAGGCTTCTTCAACCCAGGAAGTTATTAAATGCAAGCTCTAGCAAGGATTGTGCTTCTAGAGATCACTTTTTGTTTTTGTCATTTTTTGTCACAGTACTTTCATGAATTGTGAAAGATATTGTAATGAATTTTCAAGATATTGTAATGAGGACCCATCTCATCTGAAGATAAACATCAATGGGCTATGTTAGTACTTGGATGGATGACTCAATCCAGGATAGTTGTGGGATGTATCTGACTCCAAATTTGCTTTTGTCACCAGACTTTTATAAATTCTAGTTCCCTACTCGTGTCATTGATCTCTTCCAAGCTCTGATGTCAGTGCCCTACTGTTGGCTTTTCGGTTCATGCCTGTAGATTAAAAGACTCTTTGTCCTTGTTCCAAAATATAAATTTATTTCTGTAATAATTCATGGTATAACTATTGCCACAGTAATACACACAGTTTTATATTATAATGTCTGATAACATGATAGTTTTACATTATATTGTCTGATAAGGCTTAACGTCAGAATATTTCCTCTTATTTTCCTGTCAGTACTTTTGAAAGCCTTCTTCATCCGGTTTACTTTGTCAAAAACCTAGGTGTGTGGTTTGATGCAGAATTTTCCTTCTCTGAACATGTCAAGAAGACTTGCAAAGTATGCCTTCTCCAAATGCATGACCTTTGTAGAATAAGACAGTATCTTACACATGAAGTTGCCGTCCTTGCTGCAAATGCCTTTGTTAGTAGTCGTCTGGACTATTGTAACTCTCTGTCTAGAGACTAATCATGTCTCAATCAGCACAAATTGTATTCAGAATACCCTTGTTCATATTGTCACAAATCATAGAAAGTATGATCATGTTATACTCATCCAAAAGCAACTGAACTGGTTGCCTACAAAGTACCGCTGTATGTTCAAAACTGAAACACTGGTCTATAAATTTTTACATAGTGGTTCTCCTTCCTATTTTTGAACCGTTCATGTCTCTCAACAGTTGTTCCTATAGTACCAGGCATAGTCACCCTGATTGTCAATACCCCACAGTTTCTCCATTCCACTCATCAGTCTTTAAGTCGGTCAAACATTTTGGCCATAGTTTTGCTTTGATGCTAATAATGTAAATTTGTACCCATTCTGTCAACTGTTATAAAGTAGATATTCTGATTGTACTGCTTAGATTTCTGAATATTTTAGTTGTATCAAAGTGCCCAAAGATATATAACATATTTGAAACAACTGATACAGAGATAAATACTATTTATCTTCCTGTCTTTAGACTTTTATTTTTTGAAGTAACATAGTTTCAGTATTTCTTACATATCTGTAAACTTTCTGTAAATAAAATATACAAAAGCATGTTTTTTAAAGGTGATACCAAAGTTTTCCCTTCATATATGCATGAAATGTATAATTCCATGCACAACATTGCCTATTACATGAAATGGGAAAGCCACAATTGAATAAATTGCCCATTTCACAAAATAGGCAAGTCAGTTGCCTATTTCATGAAATGGACAAAATTCTTGCCTATTTCATGCATTGGGCATAACATATACACACCACTTTATAACTTATAACTCCTCTATGAAATCGAAAACATAGATCATTAAATATTAATTTCTTGATACTAAAGAAGGTATTAACTGTTGACATTGAAGTAGAGTACTGACCTCCTTTTTGGATCTGAACTATCCCTTTTGGACATCCCCTACTATCCCTTAGAAGATGTTTACATCAATTTCGGCACTTTATAAATGCTTCTTACTTACTTACTTACTTGTAATGTGTAATCAGGAGAGCATTATAACATGAAATAAGGAAAGAATGAGTTTTATTAGAATCAATATATTAACAGTTTTTATACTGTTTGCTACTATCTCCAATGTTCAAATGTAAAAGCTACTTCCCGACCAAAATCCTGATAAGTAAATAGCAAGCTGCTATAGCTTGTATAACTATTGTAAATATCATATCCATTTATTTAATTCTCACTTACCCCTGGTATCCAAACTCATAACTAAACCATAGTATTTAGTTTCTTATCCAAACTTACTGACAAAAATTCTTGAAGTGCACAGAGTTTAGTGATCTAATTATGAAAAGAGTGGTTTTTATCTGTGAAGTAAAGCTGTGGATTATTAATTATTTATTGCGTTGTATGATTTCATACACTAGTATCCATAAATAATATACAGTGAAGTGTTTGCTACATACAGTCCTCTTTGTGAGAAACCGAATACTGTGTAAGTCTAAATTTTCACTAGACATTAATTTTAGCTATTTTAGCTAAATAACTGAAAATTGATTTCTACTGAAATAGTGAATATTAATTCTAGTGAAACATTAAATCTTTCCCCTCCCCCCACACACAAGAGGTCGTGACTAGCCTCATATATATTGCAGAACAGGGGCATATGACAAACAGAGGGAACTTCACAGTCCGCTAACTCTTGTTTGAAATAGTAATGAGTATTTATTATTTTAACCTCAGTTCACTTTAGCCTTCTGTGGTCCTTAATCTATATTTATTTGTAATTGTTTCAGTCCAGCCTTGATCCATATTTAACATTCTTTTTCTTTTTGTGGTGTCTCACTGAATTGCACTGGTAATATGATATCCTCATTAACCTCTGTCATATACACTTCCCAAGAGCGCGAAACCAAGTTGCTCTACCTCCTGAAAGACTGGTTTTTCTAAGGGCAATAGTCAAAACTTACACTGTAACTGCTCAAAAAATCAGTGATTTATTTAAATTGACATACGTTAAAAGATATTAACATTAACTTGACCATCAACAATTGTAATTTCATCAACTGTACTGAGCAATAACTTTAACTGTACTGAATGCCACAACAACTGGAAAAAAACTGAATCATGTTGTCAAGTGTGAGTAGAAACTTTGGTTATTTGCAGTTTAAAGTTAACTTTGAACAAACCAGTAACTAATATATATTACTGAGTTACTAAAAGTCAATAAATTTTGTCAACACATTAAATGTCACAGACAAGTTCAGCTTATTCTATTCTATTTTATTCTATTCTGTACTTTTATGGCACTAAATCTAAGGCACAACACCAAAATCCAATTTAAAAAATCCCCATTACATAGCTGTTGCAAAGTCCAGTACCACAGAGGTGATGGATAGAGTGTATACTTTATTGGGAATGTTTTTTGAAGAGATACATGGCGGTTTTGAAGATCCAGAAAAATTCAACTGAGCGCCAATGGAGATGTTTGAGAATAGGAGATGCCTGTGTGTATTTGTTACAGTTTGTCTCAATCCTAGCAAGAGTGTTTGGAACACACTGCAGTGTGTGCATTTTGAGACTGGACAGACTCCTGAAGAGAGAGTTGCAGTAATCAAGGCTACTCACTAAGGCATAACCCGCCAGGATAACAGCCTCATCAGTCCTCATCTGTCTAACCCGCCTGAGATCACACATTTGAAAGAAGCATGTCTTACAAATATTGCGGACATGGTCAGATAAGGAAGAATTAGTATCAAACCAGACACCAAGGTTCTTTACAATAACTGCTGGATGCATGAAATTACCAAATATCCTAACTGGGAGGTAGGGATCTAATTTCTTGAGTTGAGCATGAGATCCAAATATGATCAATTCTGTTTTGTCAGGGTTTAATTTGAGCATACTTGACGATATCCATTCTTTAACATCTAAAAGACATAAATTCAGTTTGTCAAAAGCCAGGGCTGCATTCTTGTGAGAAATATGCAGGGGCGGATCCAGCTTTTAAGTAAGGTGGGGGTTCACATCAGACATGCCCCCTGGGGAAAAAAATAATTTTTGGTAAAAATATAGTGCATTTCCTGTAAAATTAACAATACCCTCAAGATTGAATCCGTATCAAATCTGTATTTTTTGTACCCTGGGTTGAACCCCTTTACAGTATTGTTCAAGAGGGTGGGGGGGGGGGGGGGGGGGGGTAGGACCCCCTGAACCCCCTGGATCTACTAGTGATATGAATAAACAACTGAGTGTCATCTGCATGAAAGTGGAATTTGATGTCAGGGTGTATTTCAACAACTTTACTCAAAGGAGTGGTGTATAAGGAGAACAGCAGAGGACAAAGGACTGAGCCTCGTGGTACTCCAATCAGCAGCTCACAAAATTCAGAGAGGCTTGACCCAATTTTAATTGATTGGAGTCTGTGGCTGGTGTGGCTGAAATAGGACGTGAACCACTTTAAGGCTGTTCCACACACACCAAACCATAACTTAAGAAGAATAGTGTGGTCAATTGTGTTGAAAGCAGACGACAGATCCTGTAAGACAAGTGCAGTAGGCACGCCATATGATAGTGAGAGATGAATTTCGTTTTTGATAAGCAGCAGGGTTGTTTCGATGAAGTGACCACCTTTGTATGCAGATTGCTTTAGATTGCCAAGACTGTTGCTGTTTATACGTTGCATGAGCTGTTTGGCAACTACCCACTCCACCAATTTTGACATGAAACATAATCCTAATACTGGTCAATAATTCTTCAAATCTTCGCTTGGAAGTGAAGCTTTCTTAATGAGGGGAGTAACAATCACCTTCTTGAATTTTTGAGGAAACACACCCTCAGCCAAAGACAGATTGACAAGTTTAGTAACTGATGGTAGTAAAATTTCCACACAATCATTCAAAAGGAAAGTCAGCACTGGATCTAGAAGACATGATTTTGTAGGGGAATTTTTGATGATTTTAAATACCTTGCTCTCCGAGACCTCATTAAAGTGAGATAGGTTGGGAGGTGTACACATGGGTTGTACAACTGTTGAGATAGAAGCTGTGAACATGTCACGAAACATTTTGATTTTTTGATTGAAGAAGGAATCAATTTGGTTTCCTAAGGATGTTTCTGACTGATGAGAAGGAAGAATCATCTCTTGGCCCTTATCAAGGACATGTCGCAGTGCATGCCAAAGCTTCTTTGGGTCATAGCTGTTGTCACAAAAGACAGTGTCTGTGCAATCTACTTCTGCTCAACTGAAACTTACTCTTATGACACATGCGCTCTAATTGCGCTCTGATCATACAGGTCAACAGTTTCGCTAGTGGGGATGTCACAAAGGAAGTATTTGCAAGATCCTTGCAAAAGCTCTGCATGTTGACTTTTTGATACATGTGGTAAGCAATACTGTTGACCTTTGGTATCACAGGACATGCAAAATCCCTATGACATTTCATCAATGTCTGATCTGATCACCAACTGTCACATTGCTAACAAAAGATCAATTGCTTGGGCTAAGTATGAGATCCCGTATATGACCATGGAAGTTTGTAGATTTGGTTACATTTTTGACAAGATTAGAAGATTGAGAAATTTTCCTTGGTTGATAAATCTGTATCCGCATCAACAGATGATGAAAGAGGAAGTGAGAGATGACAGAAAACCACAGAAAAACAGGAAATCACCAAGAAAGGTCATTAGACAAATGTAAATAAAACACAGACACTACACAAATTATAGAACCAGAAATGCTTTATCGCATATAATAAGATTGTTACAAAACACTGGGAACAAAAACCTTCTCAAACACTCACAATCCCAAATCACATTCTTTCAGCTCTATTCCTCACATTCGACTAAATAATCAAAATACTATGGGGCTCCGGCTAAGACTCGGGAATCAACAAAATGAAAGAACTGGAAATGATGACAATTGGGCCTTGGTTTTAGGTAAGTCATCTAATGTGAAATCCATTTAAATCCAAGACTTAGACGGATGGTTCAGGCTTAAGTACATTCTATTCTATTCTATTCTGTACTTTCATAGCGCTTAATCTCTGCTAGGCAGACTCTTAGGCACAACACCAAAATCAAATTTAACAAATCATCTGTCCGTAGCAGTTGAAAGGTCCAGTACCACGGAGATGCTGGATATAGTGTATCCTAAGTTGGGTTTTAACCTTTTCCTGAAACAGGGCGAGAGTTGGGGCAGAATGGAACTCATCAGGAAAATGATTCCACACCGTGGGAGCATCAATAGCAAAACTGTGGCCAAAGTGATTTTTTTATTTATGTTCAGAGTTGAAGAACTTCCTAGAACCTTTTATCTGGATGGTTGTATCTTGTACTATATCTTCCACAATGAGTAGACAAAAGAGGACCAAAGTAACTGGGATGACCATTGTGAAGAAACTAGAGTGGCAGTTTTGAAGATACAGTGAAATTCAACTGGGAGCCAATGGAGTCGTTTGAGAATAGGAGATGCCTGTGTGTATTTGTCATAATTTGTGACAATCCTAGCAAGTGTGTTTTGAATACACTGTAGTTTGCGCATGTTGAGACTGGACAAACTGCTGAAGAGAGAGTTGCAGTAATCAAGGCGACTTATCACCAAGGCATTGACTGCCAGGATAGCAGTCTCATTAGTCAAGTGCTTTCTAACCCGCCTGAGATCACAAATTTGAATGAAGCATATCTTACAATATCGCGGACATGATCAGCAAAGGAGAAAGTAGCATTAAACCTGACACCAAGGTTCTTTACAACTGCTGTATGCATGAAATTACCAAATATTCTACATGACTTAGTCCAAGACTGGCTAAGCCTAAGACACTTTGTGTTACTATCTCAGACTTTTATCATTGTCCCTCAATTGTAACTTATGTAACAAATGTTATAAAAGTTATAAATGTATTTTATACATCAATATTGATGTCAAATGCAATTTTATGCGTATGACTGACAGTTATTGACTCCTTTCCTTTAAAAATTTTGGGAAAATGCCTCTTCCCAACTGAAATCTGGGTGTATTGTTTGACTCAAAATTTAGCTTTACCAATCATGCAAATTCTGTAATTAATCCCGTTTTGCTAACCTTGGTGATTTGTATCATATCCAATGCTTTCTTTCATAAAATGTCTCAGTCAGGGTTGCAAATGCATTGCTCAGTAGTCGTCTGGATTATTGTAATTCTCTGCTGTGTAGTTTGTCTTCCAAGAATATCACAAGGCTCCAGGATATCCAAAGTTGTTTGGCATGCTTTGTCTCTGGTGCTTCAAGATTTTCTCATATCACTCCAAGTTTCTTCACTTCAACGAATCATCTTCAAAACCTTGGTGCTCATAACATAAGTATTTCACCACTGGAAAGCCAAAGTATTTTGGCCATATTTGTCTTTTTATACATTTGCTGTCAAAACAAGATGTAATAATCCAGAAAAGATGCCTCTCAAGGTCAAGTTTACAGCTCCCCAGTTCACAAATCTTAAGTTCTTTTCAATAAGTGTTTTTATCTCCCGCCGGGCGGGCGGGAGATTATAAAACGCATTCCGTGCGTGTGTTCGTGTGTTATTGAGTGTTACGCTTTTATAAAGGGCTGTACATCACACTGGTTGTTTCTCCTTGGCCTTTTCAATGTTTTTTATGACCTTATTGCTTATGTCCTTTCATTTGATGCTGTTATTTCACACCTAGGACCATAGCTAAGTGAGTAATAGCAATGGTGGCTACTTTGAGTAAAGTGCTCATAACTCCAAAACGACTGCATTTAGAGTGTTTCTGTAAGATGCGTTGTACTTTCTCCATGCCTACAAGATGGTACCATTTTTAGGGTTCTATCTTCATAGCTAAGTGAGTAATAGCTATTTTCTGTTATTAACAATGAGCAAAATGAGTAAATTGATTTTGTCTTTGTAACTGTTACTTACAATATTGGCCTGAAATATGTTGTTCAACAACTCCTTCATGTACTATATCATGGTGAGGTGTCCAAGGTGTAGCACCATAGCTAACTGAGTAATAGCTATACTAAGTTTAATATTTGATCATTGAGCAAGTCACTTATAACTCAAAAACTATTGAATATAGAGGATTTTTGTCAAATATGTTGTTCACCTATCTTTTGGATATACTGTATTGTGAATTTTCACAGCTGTAACTCCATAGCTAACTGAGTAATAGCTACTTTGATGATAACCATAATGAGTAAATGGCTTATATCTTCAAAAGTATTGCAGCTACACAATTTTGTTCCAATATGTTGTTCAGCTACTATCTCCACAGCTACAACATGGTCACTAGTTTGGAAGTGTATCTCCATAGCTAAGTGAGTAATAGCTACTTTGTCAATTTTTAATGATAACCATAATGAGTAAATGCCTTATATCTTCAAAAGTATTGCAGCTACACAATTTCTCTCAAATAAGTTGTTCATCTACCTTTTTGTGAACTGTAACATATTTAAGTTTCACAACTGTTGCTCAATGTACAAGTGAGTAATGGCTACTTTATTGCTACTTTTGGTGAAAATGTGAAAAATGACAAATATCTCGCAAACCGTAATAGCTACTTTGTCAATTTTTAATGATAACCATAATGAGTAAATGCCTTATATCTTCAAAAGTATTGCAGCTACACAATTTCTCTCAAATAAGTTGTTCATCTACTTTTTAAGTCATTCATTTACTTTTGGGAGAGCTTTCACATGGTGAAGTTTCAGACTCGTAGGTAATTACTCACCTACTGAAAATGAGTAAATGCGAATTATCTCTAAAAGTATTGGAGATAGCCAATGTTTCTCAAATAACTCATTCACCTACTTTTGGGAGAGCTTTCACTTGGTGAAGTTTCAGACCCATAGCTAATTACTCACCTACTCAAAATGAGTAAATGCGAATTATCTCTAAAAGTATTGGAGATAGCCAATTTTTCTCAAATAACTCATTCACCTACTTTTGGGAGAGCTTTCACTTGGTGAAGTTTCACACTCATAGCTAATTACTCACCTACTCAAAGTGAGTAAATGCGAATTATCGCTAAAAGTATTGCAGATAGCCAATTTCACCTACTTTTGGGAGAGCTTTCACTTTAACAGCAAAACTATTCAATTTAAAGGAGTTTTGCCAAATATGTTGTTCACCTACTTTTTGATGTAGTGCGGCGGGAGATCATACCACGGCAGTGGTCTTGTTTTCTCATATAATGCTCCTAAACTCTAGAATGATTCACAACTGGAAATTAGAACTGCTCCTACACTTTCATATTTTAAGAGACGACTTAAAACTTATCTGCTTCAGAAGTCTCTCTCTATCTAGATTTCTAACTACTGAACACTGATGGTCCCCTTGGTGACGACTCAATTGTGTTTTGCGACTTTCTGACTTGTGTATTACAATTTGGATGGTGTGCCTTAAAATCCCCTAGTTCGTAGATTAAGCACATAAATACCTGATACCTGAATGTAAAACTTTAGCTGTGAAATACATCACAAAGTTATAGGCACCAGCTAATATAAATACTTCAATTTCTAACTTGTGATATCTGCCATTTCTGCATAGCTTCAATGCCAAAAATAATAGAAAAGATTCTTTTAGTTTATTTCAAAAGACCCCTATGGTCAGATCCTAAGAATCAGAAGGATCTGCACCAAAAATAATGACTTTATAGAACATGGCATCAAAATGATACAATAGTACCTAGATCGAGGGTACCCATTTAAGCAGCTCAAAGACATATGGTTAGAGCTTGTGAGTTTACACAAGACGAATTGTCAAAACCAGAGAACTCACAAAGACACAATGTTATGACCACAAGATATAACCCTACCAATCCTGACATAAAAAAATTTATTCATGGCAACTGGAACATTATTGAAAACCAAACCTTGATAACCAAACCTTAGAGATATGCTTACTCAAGCCTCAATTTCTTACCCACAAAAAGAAAATGAGAGCTGCAAAATCTTGACCACTCACTGCACAAGGTTGGGCAAATGCACTTACTGCCCCATTATCAAGAATCGATAATGTCACCTGAAAATCACAGAAATAAAAAACAGCACCATTGACTTACCCAACCAAAGATCATGTGAACTTAGTGACATTGTATACTTAATCACATGCAACAAATGTGAAAAGTACTATGTAGGTGAGATGGGAATACCATTTAGATCAAGGATCTATGACCAAAAACTCTCAGTAAATAAATGAAAGGATTCCAGAATCACCCCTGTTTCCAAAAATTATACTGGAAAAGGTGATTCTGTTAGGAACATGCAATTCTGAATCCTAGAATGGTGTTCTCCCAAGTACAACACTCCCAAACAGGTTCACATGAGGAGACATGAAAAGTGGTGGATGTGGAATATTGGAGCAATCCATCTCATAGGCATTAACCAATTCATCTAATTGTGTGTGCATTTTGGCTTCATTTCACACTCATGAGACCCCCTGTTCTTGTTCTTTTAGGTTATTTATTTGCAGGCATCCCAGGGGAACCTTTTAAAAAGGTTTTAGCCTTTTTTACTGAAAAAACCTTTTTTTCTCATTTTTGCAAGAAAAACTTTTTTTAAGCTGAAAAATGGCGTGAAAACCTTTTTAAACCTTTTTTTTCAAACTAAAACCTTTTTTTTCTGTAGCAGTCAAATATATTGAGAAAAATTTAATTTTATTGTGCATACATTTAATGTGTATATAGCTATAAGTGAGTGTTTCAGACTGTTTAACTTCTAATCAGACCACAGAGTTGATATTGTGACACCAACAAAAATGTTTGGTCTCGGAGGGGCTAACAGTCTGAAACAGCAGTAATCAGTCTCTAAGAAAGCCTAAAAAGTAGTAAGGTATATACTTGTTATATTCCCATTTGTCATATATGTGCGTAATAACTCAAGTTTCAGTCAAACTTTGCACACAAATATATTTTTCAACTTTTTTGTGTCAACAGCATTTATGCTGGGTGGCATATAGAGGTTGTTTTGTCCTTTCTCCTGTGGCTTCGGCGTCGTCATCACACTTTTGTTTCCGGACATTATCTCAAAAATGGCTTGAAAGATTAAATTCAAATTTGACATGTGGATTTAACTGGTCCTCCAGGTGTGCCCTATTGTAAGGTGAACTTAAACTTCCAGTATCTCAAAATTGGGTTGACAGATTTAATGCAGATTTGGTATGTGGTTGGCAACTGGTTTTCAGGGTGTGCCCTATTTTAGCCATAAGCATGTGGAGGACTTTTTGCTGGATTTTTTCACATACTTTCCTTGTAACTTGGAAATGGTAAGTCTGGCCAGACTTTTTCATTTTCCAAAAATCGAGGCTTTAAGTTGATATTGTATGATGCTCATAAAGACCCTATTCAGGTAACTTCTTATTTCAGCTGACTTGTCAGTCAGTTGACATAATGGCATCACTCTGTGGCAAGTGTGTACACATATGATTTCTCTCTTATCTTGCATATATATACTAGGTCACAAGTAGATTCCCTTGTGTGAGTATCAGACCAGAATCAAATTATTTATGAATTTTTGAAATAATTTTAATGCATTAAAATTCATGAAATCATTCACTAAATAACTTACAGCTTGAAGAGTATTGCATTTAGAGCATTTTGTTAAAGTATGTTATTCAGCTACTTTTTTCATTGCTATAACATGGTAACGTGGGAGACTTTCCCAATAGCGAAGTGAGTAATAGCTACTTTCTGACTTTTCAGTACTTTCTGTAATGAGTAAAGTCACTTGTAACCTGAAAACTATTGCAGTTAGAGAATTTTGTATAAATATGTTATTCAGCTACTTTGGGATCAACTATAATATTGTGAAATTGCAGACCTGTGGCTCATTGCACAGCAGAACAATAGCTACTTTCCGACAGGGATGGGGTCTATTACAAGCAATCTATTACTATTACTTTGCCATCTATTACTATTACTTTTCAAAATTTTCAATCTATTACTTCACAATCTATTACTTCTATTACTTTTATTACTTTCTATTACATTTGTACCGGGACCATGAAAACATGCATATTTTAAGCATTTATTCATCTTTCAATTAAACAAAAAACTATGAGACTAGAAAATTAATTAAAACACACTTATAAACTATACTGTAGGAGATAAAAAAAACAAAAAACAAAAAAAAAAGTTCATCTAAGAAAAACATGTACTATTAACACTGAGCTTAAAATATAATTGTTTATGATCCTAATCATGCCCTTGTTATATGTAGATGAAAAACATCAAAACATTTATGATATAAAAATCATTAGATTAATAAACCAAATTCTTTGTTCTAGGTTTATGTTTTGGTTTACTTTTATGTTTTAACTACATACCTTTAAATGAGTTGTAAGGTTTGAAGAACTATTAGCATTGTAAGAGATCTTTGAAGAGGGTAATTTACTCTCTGCTTTCAAAATAGAACCAGAGCCTGCATTAATATCATTGCTAAAGTGTGTTGACAGCTAATTAGAAAGGAATTTAAGTCACACAAAGAAGTTAATTCTGATTGGCATAATTAGCACATGACTTACAAGATACAGTTTAAATATAATAGAGGCAACTGTTGATACCAATCAAGAGGTAATCCCCTTAACATTTCAAAGGTTTCAAACAAAATACCAATCTCTTTCATTTGCTATACAAAGAAGTTGTTTGCAATTGGCCTCAATAAACTTACCTGTGTCATTGAAGGTGTCACTCCCGAGTAAATACATAGAACTTGCAATCAATTTGCTAAATAAGATGTAAAAAGAAATGCAATTTAATACACAATTCTTATGTCCATTAATTCAAATATTAAAAGAGTTAAAGAAAAAAGAGGTGTCTTTTGTGCCAATTTCCCTTTTTTAAATTTGTAACCCCATTTTATTAAAAAACATTTTAGCTATAAAAGAAGAAATATCATAAGAAAAATTCTTTATTAAACATTTATGGGGAAAGAAAATAATTATAAACAGAAACAGAGGAATAAAGTACAAAATTGTTTTTTTTACACTCAATCATGTTCTTTGTTGAATCATGCCTTTCTCTCCACAAATTAGCTGTAACTGTTACCTAAAAGACTTTGCAAGAAATTTATAGATGCCAGATGAAATTAATTAAAAATTAATTATGGTAATTTAATAATAAACTGTAAGTATTTATGAATTTGAATGTAAAAATATCTAGAATATTCTTAAATGCAGCTTGTTAATAGTGATACATGCTAAACCTTTAAACCCAAACAATATAATGACATGCTCATTTCAAAGAATTTTTTTGTGTCATAAAAATACTGAACATTAAAACATTAAAATTATAAATGAATGTTTTATTTTGCAAACTTATGATCACAAAAAACTTATGACCACCTTTGAAATGAAATTTTAATGTAATAGAAAGTAATATAAAAGTAAAAGATTAAATCTATTACTTTTCAATCTATTACTATTACATTCCCATCTATTACTACTTCTACTACATTTCAATCTATTACATTTCTATTACATTTTATCGCATCTATTACATTGACCCCATCCCTGCTTTCCGATTCTCACTATTGAGTAAATTATTTGTAACTTAAAAACTATTGCATTTAGAGTATTTTGTTTTCAGATGTAATTCACCTACTTTCAGGGCAGCCATAGCACAGGAAAATTGCAGACCTATAGCCCATTGCATAGATGAGGAATAGCTAGTGTTACCATTGAAATAAAATTTGAAAACCAGGTCCTGAAAATGAAAATTCGTCGAAAACCAGATTTGTTTGAACTAGTACACACCAAAATGTAACATTTTCTATGTGTGTACATGAAACATAAATGCAAGTAAAAGGCGGTTTATTTGTCATTAAAATTGGAAGTTTTGAAATTATTTCACTGTACATTGACAAAGTATTAGACAAGTAAATATTTTTAAGCATTTCTGTGCAATCTTTTATATGTTTGATATTTGTTGGTGTCGAGTTGACACAGTTAAGTAGTTATTGATAGAAGCTGAGTCTAGACTTTTTCTTTCAAAAGTTATACTAATGGCCTTACTACTTATTAAGTGAATGTATCTTTTAGAACTGTTATTTCAAAACAATGTGAGTGTAATATTAAATAGGAAAAAAAACTTTTTTTTCAGATTTAAAACCTTTTTTCTTCCGAAATAGCCTTTTAAAAGACCTTTTTTTCCTTAAAATTCACGGGGATGCCTGTATTTGGGTTAAACATCGCTTTCAACACATTGTATACACTGATTTGTATTTCCCCCTATTTCTAGAAAATGAGTCCTTGAATGGAGAATAAAACTTTCTGTTAGGTATCATCATAGGTTTCTTGAATTTATTATATACTTTATTTGTACATATATTACACAGAGTAAAAGATTGATTTTGCTATGTTGATGTTAGTTCAAATTTGTTTAACATTGGTAGGCGACCCACTACTGTTACCATTGTCAGTGCAAGTTTTATTGGCACACTATGGCTTACTGGGTCAACTGATGTGATTAGCTAACCTATAACTCTCATAGTTATTTCTTGCCTCCTTGGGCAGAGATTATGAATTCCTAAACTTGGCCTTAGAAGAGCAAGACACCATCTTACAAAAGATTAAAAATATTTTAAGTTTCCTACCATCTCTCCCCTAGCTCCTTTTATGTTTGAATATCCCTGAGCACTTTATATCACAGAAATATACACCCCCATTATGCAGTGGGGAGGGCTGCAATATGTGCCAAAGCTCATTCCCATTGGTGTTCATTGGTAGTCACATCTGTTAAGAGTTATGGCACTTATTTTTTTTGTTTTTGTTTCACGTTTTCATTTTTTTCTTTTCATTACCCAATATGTGCACTTTTATATTTCCTATTATTTTTTCCTATTGACTGTATACTGTTTATTTTGAAAAATCTATATTTAGAAGTATTTTGTCATTATAATTATAATTCTGTCATGGTGATACTGCTTGGGATGGAGAGAAATTTAAATCAAATTCATTAAAATGAAAAGAATAATTACAGCATCATTTCATTTGATGCACACAGGAAGAAGCAACCGCCTTTGTGTAATATTTGAGATATTAAAACAAATATGAGTTTAAAAATTGGGGAATCAATATCAATAATTTAACTGACAAGGAATACACAATAAGGGTAAAATATACCATGTTATAATAAATAATAAAAATGTTATAATAAATGTTATAATAAAAAAATACTGGTGCAAAAATTATCTTTTTACAAGATACACATCTTATCCAGACTGATATGGCTATCCTCAAAAATGACTGGAATGGTAATATTTACTTAAATGGATCAAAAACAAATGCCAGAGGTGTAGCAATTCTCATTAGTAATTCACTTGAATACAAAGTAACGCATACTTGAATGAATGCTGTTGGTAACATGCTGTCATTAGACATAACTGTGAGCAATATAAAGATTAGACTTCTAAATATTTATGGTCCAAATACTGATGACCCCAATTTTTGTAGAGATGTAAAATTCTTTAAGCAAACATGACCAGAGCTACATAATCTGGTGTGGCTTCAATTTGACACTAAACCCTAAACTTGATTCTTATAATTATGTAACGATTAATAACCTTAGATGAAGAATTATTCTATTAGATATTATAAAGAGACTTAACCTGGCTGATGCCTACTGATATTTTCACCCCACCAGTAAACGCTTTACCTGGCGCAGACGTAATCCCTTAAAACAGTCCAGACTTGACTATTTTCTAAATTCATCTCCCCTTACAGATTTAATCTCAAAAATTGAGATAAGAGCAGGCTATAAATCTGACCACTCAATTCTGTACATGTCAATTCTTATAAATAGTTTTGAAAGAGGAAAGGGTGTGTGGAAATTTAACACAGAGCTTCTGAAAGATGAATCTTACTTGAAAATTGTTAGGGAATGTATAATTGATGAAAAAAGGAAATACACGGTCCCTGTCTATAACCTTCACAACTTGGAAAGTATTGATGATTCTGAAATTCATTTAACTGTAGACTTTGATATTTTTATGGAAATGTTACTACTTTGAATTCTCAGAGAAACTATAAAATATGCTAGTTATATAAAAAAGAAAATGTCTGAGAATGAAAAAATCTTGATATCGAAAATTGAAACATTAGAACAGGCCAATCCACCAAATATGGAGTTTTTGACTATTACAAAAATTGAATTAGAAAAACTAAGAGAAAAATCTACGAAAGGTCACTTATAAGGTCACGTACTCAGTGGCTAAGCCAAGGTGAAAAACCAGCAAAATATTTTTGTTCACTAGAACATCATAATTATACAGCAAAAACTGTCAAGAAAGTTATTAAAAAGGACAGGACAGAGGTGTCAAACCAAAAGCATATTTTAAATGAGTTAAAAAGTTATCATTCAAACTTGTTCAAGTTACAGGATCTTCAGTTAGAAAATTTTGACTTAAATGAATTACTCTGTGGTTATCATGTTAATAAGTTAGATAATTTACAATCTGAAAGCACTGTTGGACCATTAACTTATACAGAGATACACATGGCATTAAAACAAATGAAAAATAATAAAACACCAGGCATTGATGTGTTCCCTGCAGAATTTTTTGAAGTCTTTTGGAAGCAGCTTGGTATGGTGATCTTAAAAGCATTAAATAAAAGTTTTGAAAAGGGAACTTTGTCAACATCTTTACGACAATGTTTAATAAGCATGCCTTCCAAAGAAATGAAAACAAAAACAATTTATAAAAAACTGGCGTGCTTTACCAATGCTCTCAGTCTTGTACAAGGTAGTGAAACACAAAACACGCTTTGCATCAGGGAGATACATTGGGGAAAGTACAAGATTAGTCTATGACATCATGGACTTTGCAGAAAGACATGATATCTCAGGACAATGCATGTTAATCGACTTTGAGAAAGCTTTTCATTCAATATCTTGGAACTTCATATACATATAACCCTGAAATTATTTTGGGTTCGGAAACAATCTGGTGAGGCGGGTTCAACTATTTAATCAGGACATAACAGCCAGAGTACTCCAATGTAGTTTCATGTCTGATTCAATTAACATAGAATGAGGTTGTAGACAAGGTGATCCCATTTCTCCTTATTTGTATATTCTCGCAGGTCAGGTACAGTATATCTTAATTTCTCAATGTGTTGAGATAAAGGAATCAATATAAAAGGACAATAATTTAAAATTATCCAATATGCTGATGACACCACTCTATTCTTAGATGATTCATGCTCTTCCTTTGATGCTGCACTTAATATATTGGAAATTCTCTGTTCTATTTCTGGTTTAAATGTCAATAAAGATAAAAACAAGTTAGTGTGGACAGGGAAGAAGAAGCATTGCAAAGATAAATTGAAGAAAAGCTTGTTCCAGTGGGGCTGTACACAATTTGATCTTTTAGGATTAACCTTTTCAGTGGACCTTTCTGAAATGATAGATTTAAACTTCAAAGCAAAAATATTTGAAATCAAAGAGCTCATAAAAATATGGAACAAGAGATATCTGACACCAATGGGGAAAATAACTGTTATCAAAACCTTTTTATTGGTTAAATTGAACCATCTGTTCCTCACTTTACCAAACCCAGGTAAAGCATTCATTGGTGAACTGAATGACCTTTTTCATAAATTTATCTGGTCTATTAAGCCAGACAAGATAAATAGGAAAACTATAACTCTGACTAATCATTCAGGAGGGCTGAATATGAGTAATCTGGAACTATTTCAAAGGTCCCTCAATAGAAACTGGCTTCAAAAATAGTCCAAGAAGAAAACACTCCTTGGAGAAAATTATTTCAGTTTACAATTACTTGTGAAATTGAAGAAATTTGCAGTCTTGGACCTGAATATATCCTATCCTTAAAGTGAAAGACTGACAATAAATTTTGGTTACACACCTTTGATGCTTGGTATCATGTTTTGAGTGCCCAACAAATTGTAACTTCTGAACACTTGCACAGAACACTGTTATGGTATAATAGCAAAATTTCAAGTGAAGTACTATATCTTCCTTGGTATGCAAAAACAATCACTATAATTTCTGACTTATTAGATGACACTGATTGCTTTATGAGCTGTGGACAGCTTCAAATTAAGTATAATTTTGACAATATAGACTTTCTATCTTATCTAAGAGTCACACAAAGTGTCTAGAAATTTCTCAAGGAATGTAAAATAGACGATACTAAAACTCTAGCTTGCCCTTTTATTCCTAATCATATTAATGTAATCTTTAAATCCAAGAAAGGGGCTCATGACTTTTATGAATCACTACAAGCTGACCAGAAAAATAATCATATTATGAAGCAAGCTGGAATAAAGATCTTAATACATTTATAAATGAAGAACAATGAAACCTTATATTCAGGGTGTGTTTTAAAACACTGCAAAACAATTCTTTGATATGTTTTCAGCTAAAAATCCTTTATCGAATCTTTGTCACTAACCAATATTCACACAAAAGAGGTTTGTCAGATAGCCCACTTTGTTCTAGATGTAATACTAGATCCGAAAGTATTTTACATCTATTAGCTCAGTGTAATGAATCAAGGAATTTTTGGATTTCATTGGAAAACCTTATTTATGAAAAGATAAAATCTAGAATTAAATTCAATGATTCCAACATAATACATGGCTATCTATCTATAGATCAAAATAGTTAAATACATTAATAATTACTACAAAAAAGTATATATTTGATTCTGTCAAATCCAAAAGAACAACAAAAAAAAAGTTGTCCTCACAATGACTTAACTTTAGCCTTTCATAATTTCAGTGAAAATTACTTTTATGCAAACAAGCTCCGTGGAGCTGCTATCAGCCAGCGCTACACCTACTTATCATCTCGTGGAAGTCAAGCAGATGGTGTGGTCCTTGAGGTTCCACACTTCATCTCATCAGTTCACAAGTCTACTAAGGATTTTGGTCTTATCCCTTTGCATATGATGCTCCAATGATTTAGAATGGTCTGTATTTGACCTCTTCTGTCTCGTCACTCAGAAAGAAGTTGAAAACCTATCTCTTTGTAACTTATCTACCTTAGATTTTTATTTTCTCCAGTGCTTTGCCATGGTAATGCTGCCAGAGATGTCTGGTCAATTGAATTTGAATAATGTGTTATGTTATTTTAAATTATATGAATTTGAAAATGTATTAGAGTGCATTGTGAAGAACGGTTTTACTTTACCATTTCATAATGCATTCTTTCATCATGGTTAGTGTGTACCAATACATTGTTTTGTCTAGATAGTAAGTAGTGTCCAATAACTTTTTGTTCAGAAGTGTTTTGAAAAGTTTTACAGTAACTGACAAAGTTTTAAATCTATAGTAGTCTAACACGCCCAGTTATGTAAGTATAGTAGTACATTAATAGTATTAACATGCTATTGTAACTGTTTTAATGAAGTTTTTTTTTCTGCATTTCAGACTTTTCATGGACACTTGGCTGCAGGTTGGCCAACAAGACTTCACACTTTTTGTTACTCTTGTGACCTGATGGACAAAGGTAAAACTACACCCTTTTATGAATTGCAGGCAGTCTGAATCCTGACAAAATAAAAGTTATCTTCACCTGTGAGGATAAAAAAATGTAAGCCATAACCTGACCACAAAAAATAATAGATATAGCCAGGCTTTGGTTAACCTCTTAGGCAGCAAAAGAGGAGAGTAAGATTTATTTTGTGATTACAGTGACATCAGAATAATAATACTGGCACTATAGCGGAAAGGTAGCGGGGAGAGCCTGGGCGGAGCCCACTACCTGTCCGCTATAGTGCCAGAGCCTAGGAGGGAATCCTTGACCAGTGATGTCATCAGTCACATGAAGGGTGATGGGCAGGTAGCAGGGGGAGCCTAGGGGGAATCCATGACCAGTGACATCATCAGTCACGTGACGGGTGATGGACAGGTAGTGAGCGGAGCCTAGGGGAATCCAGTCACATGACCAGTGACAATCCTTGACCAGTCACATGACCAGGGACCTCATCAGTCACATGATGGGTGATGGACAGGTAGTGGTTGGAGCCTAGGGGAATCCAGTCACATGACCGGTGACAATAACCCTAAATATCAAGATATGCAGAATAATAATAATAATGATGAAAAATAATTATTATAATGATGCCAGCTAACGAGCTACATAAGGGTGAATTTATAGTAAGAATAGTATTTTTATGTATAAAATCTCAAAATAGTGGGTTAAAAATTGAGGGGTCACTTAATTCTGAGTATTGGGCACCCCATCCCCAGTCATTTTTTGACAAAGTTCCATAAAATCCCCTATTATTGCTCACCGCCATCTTGTATGACATCAGGCATGATGTCGCATGATGTCACATGTGACATCATTATGACATCATCATAGTATTGATTTTTGAAGACATCACGAGTGATGTCACAAGACAGGAGTTCTTTTATAAGCAGAGGCGATGGCTCCCAGGTTCATTCAAGGTTTAAACTTTGAAGAGTAAAGACCTACTACAGGACAAAGAGGTGAGCTAATGGTAAAATATATTTTAAATAAACACATTTTTTAATAAAGAGAATTATAATAGTTTAAAAACTTTTAAAAGTATTAAAACAGGCATTTTGTCAAGATATGGCATCCAAGAATAATAATAATAATGGAAATAGTTATTATAATGGTGCTAGATAACAAGCTACATAGAGGTGCATTTATACTGAGAATAGTGTTTTTATGTATGAAATTGTAAAATAGTGGGTAAAAAATTGAGGGGTCACTTAATTCGGAGTTTTTTTGCACCCCATCCCCAGTCATTTTCTGTCAAAGTTACATAACTCCCCTATTATTGCTCATCGCCATCTTGTATGACATATGTGATGTCACCTGTGACATCATTATGACATCATATTATTGATTTTTTACTGACATCATGAGTGATGTCACAGTCCAAGGATAAAAAGTTTGTGGGTGTTCCACAGCCTAAACTGTGCACAGATTTTCACCAAATTTTCAGGATATCTTTATCACAAGAGGATCTAGAGCTGATGAGGATTCGGTGGGTATTTGGTAATAACTGTTGCCATGGCAACACTTTTAAGATTTTTCAAGTCTTAATATTTATGGGTGTTCCACAGCCTAAATCCCTGCACAGATTTTCACCAAATTTTCAGGATATGTTTATCCCAAGAGGATCTAAAGCTGGTTAGGATTTGGTCGGTATTTGGTAATAACTGTTGCCATGGCAACACTTTTAAAATTTTCAAGTCTTAAAATTTGTGGATGTTCCACAGCCTAAACCCCTGCACGGATATTTACCAAATTTTCAGGGTCTGTTTATCCCAAGAGAATCTAGAGCTGATTAGGATTCGGTGGGTATTTGGTGATAACTGTTGCCATGGCAACACTTTTAAGATTTTCAAGTCTTAATATTTGTGGGTGTTCCACAGCCTAAACCCCTGCCCGGATTTTCACGAAAGTTTCAGGATATGTTTATCCCAAGAGGATCTAGAGCTGATTAGGATTTGGTGGGTATTTGGTAATAACTGTTGCCATGACAACACTTTTAAGATTTTTAAGTCTAAAAATTTGTGGATGTTCCACAGCCTAAACCCCTGCACGGATTTTCACCAAATTTTCAGGATATAGTTATCCCAAGAGGATCTAGATTTGATTAGGTTTTGGGGGGTAGCCAGTGGCAACTGTTGCCATGGCAACACTTTTAAAATTTTTGGGTCTTAAAGTTAGTTCAAAAATTTTTAGTGTTTTCTATAACCTAAAACATGGCAGCTGGCTTCATCAGATATGTACAAAATATAAATGGATAGGAAAGCTTGCCTGAGAGTAATTGTGTCCTTGTTTTGGAAACAAAATGGTCGCCATATTACATCTTTAATATCAAATAGGAGGGTCTTCATATTAAAAAAGGCCTTATATCTCCCTTTTATTGTTTCTAGGGCTTCAAAATATGAAAACTACTTGTGAGAAATCATGCCCATGTGAATCGTTTGCAGAACATCTTGTGGATTCTCTATTCTTCTTACAACAGAAGTTATTCAAAAGATTTTCCCAAATCTCAATGTTATTGGCCAGTTAGCTGTACCTGTGGGCTGGGGTTCTATGAAAGAATAACTTTTACAAGGAATTTAAACTACATCTGTGTGTATATGTACATCTATTGGTCACATGCAAAATCTAAAAATATTTTGTTGCTGTTATATTATAAATTTTGATAACTATATAAGGATAAAATAAATTATCAAAAGGCAAAAAACAGAAAGAAAACCCCAACAAAATACTTTGCTGTACAATTTCATAAAATTTCACAGACAGTTGTGGTAATATAGTGGTTAAGGCATTCAACTTGTGAGCTGGTGGTTGTGGGTTCAAAATCTGGCTGAACCTCAATTTTTTAAATTTTTATTCATTATAAATATTTTTAACTCGAATTGCATTGCTCATTTTATTGAATAACATAAAACATTTAACATTTTGAAGCGAAGTGCAATTGTATCTATTTTTTTATATATATATTTTTTAATTTAAAGTGAAGTATGAATTCTGACAGTGATGAAGAGATTGTGCTCTGCTATGAGGATTTTATGCAAGAACAACGACAGCAGCAAGAACTTTAGAACCAGTTCTCTGACACATCTACAGTAAGTATGTAAGTAGTTTTTAGCATCATAGGTAAAATATTAAAATAATAATAATACTAATAAACGGCAAGGACCATGCCTGCCATGATCTATAAATGATACATCATTATAATGTCTTTTTTGTTTCTCTATATTTTAACAGCAGTGTACATTCAAGGGGAGCATCAGACATAGATGAATCACCACAGGTTATGGCTTTCAGTCCACTGCAGTCAAATTCTGAATAAGATTTGTTTTATTATTTTTTGTTGATTTCATATGTAAAACAGAGATATGAGTTGTTTCAAAATTAAATGCAGGAAACTAATATACAGTCATGTAAAGTGGCCTGAATTTGAAATAATTTCATTTCACAATTAAGATAAAAAATATAAATTTCCTCCCATCTGCAGCCAAAGGCCATAAGACGCATTCTGTACATCCAACTGTCCGTACTTGTACGCAACTGTCATGTCTTAGTTATTTATGAAGATATCCTTACCAAATTTGCATGGAATGTTTATGCCATGACACTAGGTCTGTAAAAACATTTTAGCCTCATTTTGAAAAAAAATATTCTATTGTTCGAAAATCATTAGCATGTTCTAAAAATTAAAATATTAAAGCTGGCTTCATCAAATTTGCACAAAATGTTTATGGTTATAAAAACATGCCTGTAAAAAGTTTTGGTCTCATTTTGAAAAATAAAATGGCTGCCATATCCAATTGTTTCAAAAAAGTCATTAGCTTGTTCTAAAAGTTTAAATAGTGAAGTCAGCTTCATCAGACTTATACAAATTCTTTATGGCTAGGAAAGCTTGCCTCAGAGGAATGATGGCCTAATTTTGAAAACAAAATGGAACATCATATCACATATTTAAGATTAAATATAGTTATCACATAGAAAAACACACATCTCCCTTATTATTGGTTCCAGACCTTGAAAATGTCAAAACAAGTTGTGGGAAATTATAGCCTGCAAATCATTTGCAAGTGTCAAATTTCAGCTTTGGCATCTGCTTTAAGGTCAACATATCAAAAAGGCTTGATACCTCCCATATTATTGGTTCAAAAACGTTGACATGTGAAAGTAACCTGCAGGGAATCAAAGTGTGGAATTTCAATTTTGCCCCCTGCTTCAAGGTGATGCTAAAAAGGTCTAAAGAGGTATTATATCTCATAACAGCAAGAAAATTGAAGTGTTATAATGTCACTCAAGTAAATGTTCACAATAGATATTGTAGAAGTGCCTTACACAATATCTTTTAAACTATAGGTATTATGTTTCGAAAGCTATATTTTATTGAACTTTCTCATCAGGTATGAGGGATTTACAGAACAATCCCCACATAGTCATCAAAAAAGCTGACAAAGGTTCAGCAGTAGTGATAATGAACACCACAGATTATCTAAGGGAAGGTTACAGGCAACTTAGCGATGGTAACTTCTGCACCAAACTCAAAGATGATCCTACTATTGACATATCCAAAAAGATATGCCAAGTACTCACAGATATGAAAAATGTTAACTTGATCACTGAAAAGAACTTCAATTATCTAAACATAGACAATCCAAAATCAGGTAGATTTTACTTACTACCCAAAATACATAAAAAAGGTATACCAGGGAGACCAATATGCAGCTCGATTGGTCACCCAACATGTAACATCTCCAAGTTTATTGATGCACATATCAAAGACTACGTACCCAAGACAGCATCATATGTTAGGGACACACAACATTTTATTAGCAGACTCAAAACTCTAGATAAACTGCCTGAAGGTGCACTATTAGTCACATTAGATGTATCCTCTCTCTACACTAACATACCAAATAGGGAAGGGATATTAGCAGTGGCAGCCCACCTAAGGCGTGACAGAACAAAGGATCCTATCACCCCGTTCCTCCTCAAACTACTAGAACTAGTATTGCACAGTATGAACTTCACATTTAATGAAGAACATTACTTGCAAGTAGGAGGCACTGCAATGGGCACAGCAGTAGCCCCTAATTACGCCAATCTATTCATGGACCGTTTTGAGACAAAAGCCCTAGAAAAGTGGCACCTTAAACCACTGTTATGGCTCAGGTTCATAGATGATATATTTATGATCTGGACACATGGGCGAGATGAACTCAATAAATTCATCAATTACCTGAACAGTATACATCCCAAAATTAAATTCACATCTGAGATTAATGACACACATGTTAACTTTTTGGACACCACAGTCAAGGTTGACGCTGACAGATCCATATACACAACACTGTATGAAAAACCTACAGACACACACCTGTATTTACATTACCAATCTGCTCATCATAAACCATGCCATCAGAAAGGGCCATTTGGTCAATTCCTCAGAATACGAAGAATATGTACTAAGAACAAAGATTTCATTGATAATGGAATGAAAATGATTGAGCATTACATGAAAAGAGGATACCCATTCAAAACCCTCAAAAAACATATGCTAAGAGCTAGTAGATACACACAAGATGATTTACTAGAAGTTAAAACAAAAGAAGTTACGACCACCCCTGTCATGACCACTACCTTTAACCCCCAGAACCCTGACATAAAGGGTTTCATTCATGACAACTGGAACATTATCCAGCACAGTAATGACTGCTCGAGTACATTCCCAGATAAACCTATCATTGGCTTCAAGAGGTTACCTAACCTAAGAGATATGCTTACTAAAGCCTCCATTTCATACCCACCAAAAGAAATGGTAAGGACAAAACTAATACCCACCCATTGCACCCGGCTGGGTAAATGCACTTACTGCCCTCTAATCACTAAAATAAGTGAAATTACCTGTAACATCAGTGGAGATAAATACCAACCTAAAAACCTCCCAAAACTAATCTCATGTGAACTCAGTGATATTGTATATTTAATCACATGCAAAAAATGTGGTAAATATTATGTTGGAGAAACAGGGAGGGCGTTCAGACAGAGAATATATGAACACAGACTCTCAGTAAACAAACCTAAGGATAATAGAGTGACACCAGTTTCCAAACATTTCACTGGAAAAAGTCACTCTATTAAGGATATGCAGTTCTCAATCCTAGAGTGGTGCACTCCCAAATACAACACACCATCAACAGCCCACAGAATGAGCAGTGGTGGATGTGGAATATTGGAGCTGTCCACCCAACAGGCATAAATCAATTCATTTGAATATTATGCATTTCTGGTGTTTTATTCACGCTCATGGAGACCAAAACCCCCCTTTGTTTGAGGTATTATATCTCCCTTATTACTGGTTCTACAGCTCCAAAATGTGAAAATAACCCACAGAAAATCATGTCTTGCAAATCATGTTTTGCAAGTGTCAAATTCGATCTTTGATCCCTCATCAAGGTTCAGATGGGTCATCATATTGAAAAAGCCTTTTGTCTTCCTTATTTTTGCTCTTTCTTTGCATAAGGGCTCAAACCTACCAGTCAACATGTTTTTATAGCATTTGACCTTACTGCACTTCAAATATAACTTTTTTTAGCTACATAGAAGAGTGCAACCATAATAATAATGACAAGTACAAGTAGAACTACTAATAATTAGTGTAACATAAAAAAATTAAGCTAATAAAATAACTAATAATAAAACTAAGCTTTTTTTCAATGGTAATATAATGAAAAAAATATAAGTGTCCATATTTGTTTTTGTTATTCGTTTATTGTCCTATCAGTCTCAAAAGCATAATGTTGTTTTATTTTTATTTTTCACTACAGGTTCATGTCATTTCCAGACAGTGCCCTTGATATGACACCATTATCTGGTATAACCTACCCAGTTCGTAATCCAGTTCACTTTAGTCCCCATTTTTCTGCTTCCTCATCATCAGAAATAAGGACACTTGGTAGTTATAATACCCCTCAGAATCTTTCCATCCGACCTCCTATCTTGAATGATGCACCTTCTATCAGGCATGAAATTATGAATGACCATACATTTGATGATGATATTGATGCTGACAGTGGTGATGTTCACGATGGTCCTCTCTTTATGAGTACACCAAAAAGGCAAATATGGCACAGGGTGACTGATGATGATGAATGTAATAGTGACACAGATGAAAAGAATGGAGACAAAGATGATGATAATGATGATGACAATAACCCCCACTTCACTAGTACACCAAAACATAAAGTGTGGTACAGAAAAGCTGCTGCTGGAGGCAGTGGTGGTGATGATGGAAATGACACAGATGATGATCCTGATGATGATAACTCTGGTGGTGGCTTGGATGGAGATGCTAATGATGCTTCAAGGCAATCTGTACAGTCCTATTACATTGGTGACCAGGATGAGTACAGTCAATTTCATCGCACAGACTTATTTCTGATGAACCAATCCAACCTTATTTTTGATGATCAAGATTCTGGATTGATGAGAGAGACACAGGATGATTTTGAAATTTTTGTTCCGGAGAACAATCATACCCCCAAAGCACATAAAGATGATGATGATGAGGAGGAGGAGGATGAAGAAGATGAACATTCTGAACATGAAAAAGAAGAGGCAGTGGAAATAGGGATCAGAAGTCAAGAAGGAAGAGCAGAAGATGAACCAAAACAAAGTCAAGTAGGTCATGGAAGAATAGACTACACGCTCAGAAAACTAAGATCTAAATATATACAAAAATACCAAAGTGAAAGAGAGTCATGGGAAGTGAAACTTTATTTAAACCGCATGGACTATGGGGCTGATTCTTTCCATCAGGCACTGGTGAATACCTTTAACGAGATCTTAGACAGAGTGGCAGGTGATATGCAAGATAATGACCGCATCCGATTTGTATTCAATCACCCAGCACTGAACAGACCCATCAATCTTCCCCTCTTGCGCAGGAGTGATGTTGATGCAGAACGTATTATGAGTGAGATTGAACGGGTGATTCAATCAAACGAAGGATTTGATATTGATGACCTTTTCACCATGGACATTATCAAAGTTCATTTACCAGAAGGAAGAAAATTCATGAACAGAAGTGTGCTTATATCAAAGCTATTGCAAGGCGAAAAGTCCATTGTTATAATAAAAAACAATGACAATATGTGCATGGCAAGGGCCTTAGTAACAGCCGTAGCAAAAGTGGATGATGACCCCAGGTGGAAGGTAATTTCTGACAGCAGATGTGGGAAAGACCAAATGCAGCAGCAAATGGTGAGGGAACTCTGTGAGCAAGCTGGAGTAGATCCCAACAAGGAAGCTGGAATACCTGATGCCAAAAAGTTTCAGTCAAAATTGATGAACTACCAAATTGTGATCCTGTCCAAAGAGCATTTTAATACCCTTGTATATGCAGGGCCTGAACACAAGGAAAAAAGACTGTATCTTTACCATCATGTATAGTATAACTGGATTTTTATCTAGATCTTACTACTGCACACATTGTGAAACTGGTTATCAGAACAGATGGAATCACACTTGTGAGAATGTGTGCAAAGAATGTTTTTCAACCACTTGCACTGGGTTGAAAGTTAAGGAAAAAAGGTACTACTGTGATAAGTGTAACCGGACCTTTGGCAACCAGCAATGTTTCCTGGCCCACATCCAGATCCTGGAAAAGGGAAAGTCCATTTGTGAAGAAGTCAGTGCTTGTCAAAAATGTGGCAAAGTTGTGTTTTCATGGATGAAGGCTCCAGAAAAACACCATTGCGGGGAGAAAAAGTGCTCACCTTGTGGGCACTACATTCCTCTGGAAGGAAAAGAACATCAATGTTTCTTGAAAAAGTTGAAGAAACATCCACTGGCAGACTTTGAAAAAGATGATGTGAAGGTAGATCCATCAGATGAAAATGATGAGCTTCATTCTGACCCTGATGATAATGATGATGATGAAGCGAGCAGTGACAAAGAGCCAACAAAAACAACTGTATATTATTTTGACACAGAAGTAGAGAACAGTGGGGAACATATATGCAACTGCATGATCAACCAAGAAGGATCAGAAAAGAAAGTATTTTATGGAAAATCGGCTTTAAAAGATTTTATAGCCTGGTTGCTAGAACACAAACACTGCATATTCATTGCCCACAACTTTTCAGGCAATGACAGCTACTTCATTTTGAGAGGATTAGTGGACGAAGGCATTTGCCCGAGTATTACCCCCAGAGGAGGTAAAATTTTATCCTTGGGATTGCCCGGGAGAAAACTCAAGTTCATTGACTCATTTTTGTTTTTACCCCTTGGCTTGCAAAAACTACCTGCTTGTTTTGGGATAGAAAATCTAAAGAAGGGTGACTTTCCTCATCAGATGAACAGGGAATCTTACTTTGACTATGATGGAGAAATGCCCCCCAGAAAACTATGGTGTCCTGAACAGATGTCCAATGAAAAACGTTCACACTTTGACGCATGGTACAATGACAGAGTCAAGACAGGTTACCGTTTCAATTTCAAGAAGGAGCTGATTGACTATTGTCTCAATGATGTAGAAATTCTCAGGCTATCAGCAAATTCCTTTCAGAAATAATTCATAGCAACCACTGGTATAGACCCTTTTGCAAGGAACATAACATTGCCAAGTGCATGCACGGCTGTTTTCGGCACACATTTTCTGACTCCTCTATAAGGAACTGAGTGATGGTGTGACACTGAAACATGCCAGGAATGGTGGAGAAGTGAAGATTGGTCCTTACCGGGTTGATAAATATGATGAAACCACTGATACCACTTATGAGTTCATGGGATGCTTTTGGCATGGGTGTCCACATTGCTTTGCAAGGAAAACATTCAATGAAAAGCAAGGGAGAACAATGGGAGAACTGTATGACCAAACAAGGAAAAGAATCTAGAAACTGAAAGCCATGGGCAAGGAAGTTGTCTATATTTGGGAGTATGAATGGGATATGCTTGTCCAGGAGAATCCAGAAGCCAGAGAAGTTGTAGACAGCTTTTGATTCACCAGACCTTTATAACCCAAGGAAGGTTTTTATGGTGGGCGAACTGAAGCTATCCGGCCACATTACTCTGAAGACATAGATGGAGGAAAGGCCAAATATCTTGACTTCATGTCTCTATACCCGTACATTAACAAATACACTACTTACCCCATAGGACATCCTGAAAGTCTTGTTGGATCCCAGGCAAGGAAAGCAGAACTATCATCCTCTTTTGACATGGTGAAGGCAAAGGTGTTGCCACCCAGGCATTTATATCTCTCCGTGTTACCATACAGGCACAATAACAAGCTGTATTTTCCACTATGTCGCACCTGCACAGAGTTACCTTCCAATGAAGAGTCTCAACATGATGAAGAAGACAGGTACCTGTCAAGAACTTGGGTGACTACAGAACTTGAAGAAGCCATTGCACATGGTTATGCTATTGTGGAAGTTTATGAGCATTGGGAGTTTATTTGGCATTGGGAGGAAAGGAGCCTCTTTTCTGATTATGTAAACACATTTCTGAAAGTTAAAATGGAAGCCAGTGGATAGCCTGCAAATTGTCAAACAGAGGCAGACAAGCATGAACACATTGAACACATTTTTCAGGTTGAGGGTATTCATCTGGACCCATCTCAGATAGAATTCAACCCCAGCAAGAGATGTGTAGCAAAGCTATGCCTAAATAGTTTCTGGGGTAAATTCGCCCAGAAATCAAACATGACAAAGAGTTCCCTCCTCCATGAGCAAAAAGAATTTTTTGATTTGCTAACATCAGAGAGAGAGAAAGTAGATGAAATACTTTTTCTGAACGATGATATTGTGGAAATACGACACACCCCAGAAGTTGATTTTCTGGACCCCTTACCATGTAGTAATAT
Organism: Sabellastarte sp. h YS-2021; assembly: GCA_964017235.1. Taxonomy (NCBI): domain Eukaryota; kingdom Metazoa; phylum Annelida; class Polychaeta; order Sabellida; family Sabellidae; genus Sabellastarte; species Sabellastarte sp. h YS-2021. The sequence continues at coordinate 96,382,505 of OZ024936.1, read as the reverse complement.
TGTAATTGCTGCATTTACCACAGCTTCAGTAAGATTGAAACTCTACAAGGCTTTGGAAGTTGTTGGTAAACGCATTTTATGTATGGATACAGATTCACTGGTGTATATATCAAAGCCAAACAACCCTGAACCAGAAGTGGGAACAGCTCTAGGAGAACTGGCCAATGAATTAAAAGATGACGAAGATTACTTAACAGAGTTTGTGGCAGCTGGTGCCAAGAATTATGGCTATAAAACTCATTTTGGAAAGACTGCACTGAAGGTTAGAAGATTTACCCTAAATACAATGACAAGAGAAGCTTTGAACCTATAGTCCATGATTGATATTGTAACTCTAGAACCTACCAGAAAGGTTGATGTTTTCATGGGCACAACCATTAAGCGTGATAAGAGGACACTATAATTCTGCATGGTGTCCAACCATTCTTTTTTTAAAACCAAGTGTCCTTGGTTAAGATTAAAAAGAGGATTTACATTACTTTTCAAAACTATACTAAGCTAGACACATCATCATAATCTTTGGGCAAGACCATTTCCAAGAATGTACCCTTTTTAAATGTCTGCAATGTTAAGAGAAAGCCTCATCTATAATTCTGCATGGTGTCCAACCATTCTTTTTTTAAAACCAAGTGTCCTTGGTTAAGATTAAAAAGAGGATTTACATTACTTTTCAAAACTATACTAAGCTAGACACATCATCATAATCTTTGGGCAAGACCATTTCCAAGAATGTAACCTTTTTAAATGTCTGCAATGTTAAGAGAAAGCCTCATCTCCCCAGGTCCATGAGTGAAGAATGGCAGCACACCATACACATTGACATTGATCACCTAGTTATTAAAGTTATTATTTCTAATTGTGGTTTCTTTCTCCCAGCCATTAAATATTTCTAGACGGTTTTTATATTCTTTATAATTTTCCCTTTCTATTTTTTTGATGGCAATAACATCTTAATGAATTCACAATCTGGATTTTTTTCTTTTGTGAATTCTTAATGGCTCATACTAAAGGAATAATAATAATAATAGATACTAACCAAAAATTATGCAGTCAAAAATTTTTTAAAAAGTTGTGCCACAGCTGGGATTTGAACCCATGACCTTCAAATGATATGTGTGCGCAGTAGGACATAGTTGAATTTTGGAGTGTTTTATTTATTTTTATTTTATTGAAGAAATAATAATAATATATATTAATGAATTAAAAAATAATAAAATAATAATATTAATAATAAACAATTAAAAAAATAAAAACAATTGTGCCCCAGCTGGGATTTGTACCCACGACCTTCAGATGATATGTGTGTAGTTGAAAAAAATTGAAGTTTGGCTTGTTTATTTATTTACCTATTTACCCATTTATTTATTTATTTATGAAGACATAATAATTATACTACTGATAATAATAGATATTAATAAATTTTAAAAAAACTAATGCAGTAAAAAAATTTAAAAAACAAAAAAAGTTGTTCCGCAGCTGAGATTCAAACCCACAACCTCCTGTTAACAAGAACAAAAAACAAATAAGTTTTTTTTTAAAAAAAACATCTTTTTAAAGCCCAGTTTTCAATGTCGTAGTCTGAATATATCTTATCATTACTTTTCATGGGGTAGGGCCTTACTCTTCAAAGTTTAAACCTTGAATAAACTTCATCGCAAGAACTCCTGTCTTGTGACATCACTCGTGATGTCATCAAAAATCAATACTATGATGATGTCATAATGATGTCACACATGACATCATGCCTGATGTCATACAAGATGGCAGTGAGCAATAATAGGGGATTTTATGGAACTTTGTCAAACAATGACTGGGGATGGGGTACCCAATACTCAGAATTAAGTGACCCCTCAGTTTTTAACCCACTATTTTGAGATTTTATACATAAAAACACTATTCTTACTATAAATTCACCCTTATGTAGCTCGTTAGTTGGCATCATTATAATAATTATTTTTCATCATTATTATTATTATTCTGCATGGATAGCATATCTTGATATTTAGTCCCCCCATTGTTATTGTTACCACCTGTCAATCAAATCTCAAATCTCGTCAGGAAGAGAATTCCAAAGAGTGGGGGCATCAAAAGCAAAACTATGACCAAACTGCTTGACAGATTTATGGAAAGAGTGTTGGAACTTTCGAACCACAAGGAAATTGACTGCACCTGATACTGTGAGAACTGCTATAAGAAGAGATGTATGGAGCAAAATACTTAGGAAAACCAGTGTGAAGAAACTTGTAAAAAAGGGTGGCTGTTTTAAATACTGAGCAATGTTCAACAGGAAGCCAATGCAATTCCTTAAGCACAGGAGTTATACTGGCATATCTACTGGTATTTGATATGATTCTAGCTGCACTAATTTGGATACACTGTAATTTGCAAAGATTTAACTTAGAGAACTGACTATTGTAATCTCTCTACGAAAGTTTTTTACACCTTAACTTGGCTCAGTTGCAGTGTAGTTAGAAAAAGTCTTGTGAGAGTTGTCACTTATAGAAACAGATATTTACATGCACCCACCTGTAGAAGTTTATACTGGTCCACTTTTGAGCTCTGTTCCAGTTTAAACTGACTACACCTGTGTATAAATGCTTTCATATTTGGTGTCCTAAATATGTGGTTTAACTGTTTGAATTGTCTTAATTTAAAACCTGTTCCTCAGTTAATTCTTTAAACTGTAGCTGTTTTAAAGCATTATTTTTGTAGATATGAAGTTTAACCTATACTTAATTTTAATAAATATTTCATTGAGCTAACAACTGACATGCAAATGGTGAAAACTGCACTTCGTTGTCCAAAAAAAACACTTAGATTTTACAGAGATAAAGGCTTACTTAATAATATAAATTTAATGTGCTATAACAATCAATTTTAAAAATGAATGTAATGTAGAAACGGATGCATGTTTTTATTTTTTGAGTTTCTATAGAAGAAGTAAATCTTTGTATTCTGGAATATGAAATGCAGGAAAAGAAGTAGTTGACCTCAAAGATAAAGTTTATATATGTAAACCATACTTATATTAGAATCTACACAAATGCTACATATAACTATGAAACCAAATTATTCATTCATATTTAAAATGGTGATGATTTAATAATGTCATAATCCAGGTATTTAGAGCATTTACATAAAACTGACATTTCCATAGCACCAGGTTTTAAGTATTAATTGGAACATTGTTCTCACTTTACTGCACTTCCTGTTAGTTGGCCTGTTCAAATGTAGCAACATGAAAACACGGCTGAATTTAGTAACAAGGAATCAAAGGATTTTGCAATGTCTCAATATATTTAAGTACTGGAAAGTAAGGCATGAAAAAATAATAAGTTCACAATTGGGCTTTATATTAAACAAGTGTAGGATCTTTAGGTTCCATGTGGAATGACCATTAACTTGATTGGGGTTATTCTCCCCATTGTCTGCTGGCAGTGTTCTATTAATAGATATGCCTCGAGAATTTGTGCATATGTTGCTTGTTCATTTGTTTTATATGGCTGATTTATTTTAGTCATATACATTTTTGCAAAGAAATGTTTATATCATTTATTTATATGTATTAAAAGAATAGTATTGCACTACATGATGATTATGAAATTTAATTGATTTACCAGAATATATGGCAGCTTTTCTTGACCATACCATTGTATGTACATATTGCAACACGCCCTTATTGAGTGTAGAAAATGTACAGTTGAGATGTTTTTCAATAAAGTTCATTCAGCTTCTGAACTTATTTTAGGAAAACTTTACACCTTTTAAGATACTGTACTTTTAGTAGTGTAAATGGCCAATGGAATTGGCCAATTTTGTTAAATGTTTTATTGAACAATGGCATAACTAACACATCACTGCTAAATTTAGGTGGAAAAATACACTGTAGTGTGGTGTTATCTGTATGGTAATTTTGCTTTGTATAAAATAATCCCACCTTTAATTTTAATTCATTTAACATAATTAAATATACAGTTTCGAAGTAAACTATTTTAAACTATTCACTTATGTAAAAATAAATTAGCTGTGGGGAGAATATACTGAAAAAGTTAATGTTTAAAATTATAAACTTTTAATTTTAATTCATTTAACATAATTAAATATACAGTTTCGAAGTAAACTATTTTAAACTATTCACCTATGTAAAAATAAATTAGCTGTGGGGAGAATATACTGAAAAAGTTAATGTTTAAAATTATAAATATAAATAAATGTTATATTTAAAATTATACCTCAATGTGGGACAAAATTTCATTACAGACATTGAATTGATTGCCATTGTCAACTCTCCTGGACTTCCAAAAACAGACCATACCACATAAGGTGAAGATGATGGTAGATAAAGTGAAAATTGACATAAAATAATTGTGGTTGTTGGATTTCTTTGTGCTTTTTCCAAGTTTTGTGAAAATTGGACGAGCCGATTTGAATAAGAAATCATATAACCAAGCTCTTAAAAACAATTGAAACTGTTAATTCATTCCATTAGATTTAAATCTTGCGTTTATGTCAATCCAAACGCAATATACTTCTTTTATATTTACTTAGTGTTATACATCACACCTAGTACTTCCTTTGCTATATTGTGCCAGGTAGTTGGAAGGGCAGAGGAAACCAATACATGCAGTAGGTAGGGGTTGTGGTTTGGAAACAGCTGACCAACAGCAAGCAACTACCAGCTTTCCCACTTGAGGTCAGGAAAGGGATTCAGACTATTATCTCAGAGGTGGGGGGTAAAATGTGTTACCACTACACAACCATGGCCCTACATATAATTACACATCAATAATAATAGGTGTCCTCTCACTCATACCTAACAGACAAAGGTCTTAGTTTTGAAATCTTGGAGACTTGTTTAGCAACAGATAATAAGATCTTGGCAAAAATACTGGCCATAAGATTACAAAAAGTTATCACAAACTTGATAAACCCAGATCAGACCGGCTATCTTAAAGGTCACTTTTAAGTTAAAATGTTTGGGGGATAGAACATATTAAGGTATCTTTTAAAAATTATGAAATGCCTAGACTATTAATTTGAATAGGCTTTGAAAAAGATTCCATGTGGTTGAATGGGATTATATAGATAATGGCCAAGTGGCACTCCATTATGTAAACTTAATGGCCTGAGGCCCTGTAAATTAAATCCAATTTAGGAAATTCAATAATTTAACACCTTGTACCAAATGATCAACCTAGACAATCTTTGCAATGTTTCCTTTGGTGTGCATATCATATGGGGCTTTCACTAAATTAGTTCTGGTTGTTTTTTATTCCAATACACAATTAACATTGCTTCACCACATGTGCTACTGATTTTCCTTCATGGGAAAATATTATTTTGGATAAAGCTTGAAAAGTTTTAATGTTATCTGACTGCCACTAAAGTTAACCATGGATAATGACAATCGATAAAATATGGATCTGAGACTTACAGAAAACACTTACCAGAAAAAATTAGACTGCTTATTTAACAATGCTGGGGACAATTTGTTGTGGTGAGTGTTTCATGTTACTTTATTAATCTGTGCTTATTTTAAGACAGTAAGCTTATTTTTGTGTTTCAGGCATATGAAAGTACTAGAAACTGGAGAATTACTTACTTGTTTTCTTTTGTGTTGAAGTTTTGGGTTTCTCAAGATTTTTATTTTGTGTGCTTCTTTGTCTCTTAATTTGGAATCAAGAAAAAATGCAACCTGGAAAGATTGTCTCCTGGGAAAAAGCCACATAGAAAGAATGCCTACTCCACATTTTGTATTTCAGTAATACCTTCTATGAAAATTAATCCACAACATTAAGAACAAAATTAATTTCAACCACAAACAGTGCATCATTTGAGAAGTATATAACAGACTGTAATAAGGTAAATTAAAATCTTTGTATTGAACTTAAAAACATTGAAAATTTAAATGAAATTAAACCCATCAGTAATGCATTTCATCCTGCAATTTTGCACTATGTTTTTTCTCATTTTACTTGAGTAAATTTTGAGTCACTAAAATACTCCTTTTAATATAGTATGCTGGGTTAGATTTTCACAATGAGTTTGTTTAAAAGTTAGCTGCTTCTTCAATTAAGTTCACAGAAGATTATTGTAAAGTCAGATTGTAAAGAAATGCAATGAATTAAAAACTATCCAACTTTATAAATTAAATTACTTGTTTTGTATTTGTCAGGAGGTATTTTTTCAAGGTAGCATTTTTCCATGAGGTATTTTTCTATGAACTCTGAATGTCATTCAGAATTGAAAAGACTTTGTAAATGTACCCACTAAACTAATAAATATGAAAGAAGTTGTGAAAACATTTCAATATTGAATGCATTGTGCTGAAGGTGACTGGCAAATACTAAGTACCCTATTGTTCTTGGCAGACTGGCCATTGAACTAAACCACAATCCACTGTTAGAAAATAATGTAGTGTTAACTCTCCATTATGCAAAAGTAATGGAGAGTTGAGACAATGGAAGGGTCGCCCATCTGGGTTTTATTTTCTTTTAACCATTTTAAAATAATTCAGCATTGATCCAGTACTCATTACCTAGATTGGGCTACTTTATACTTATTGTGCTGTAACCAATGGGTATAAGTTTTATGAAGAGGAATTAGACTGGACTGATTTTAGTGCTTTAGATACTTATTGCTGAAGTGCTATCGATTAAGTTGAGAATGGCCAGAAACATAAATATAACAAAAGTAAATCTTTATGAGTATATAATCATTCAATAAGCTGGTGATCTAAAGTCATTGGCATTGTCTATCAGTAGAAGTGCACAACAGTTATTAAAATTTAAAGTAAGTTAAGGACTTTTTTCAAAAAATGAGATATCTATTTTGTAAAGGATCCTAAACAAAGTGATGAACTTAATTATGAAGGAGGGTTTTTTTAATCTTAAGTTTTGGAGACAATGGAATCTTTCTTTAAGGGGCACACAATGGCAATTAAGAGTTAGTACTATCACAAGACATGCACCTTTAGTAGCACATTTGATCCTTAGTGGCCTGTAGGGTTGGAAGGTTAAGCAACTAATCACAGACTGTCACCTCTATGTTGATTCGAATCCTGCAAGTGATAATGCTAAAGAATCTGTCCCGGTATGATCCTGGCTGTTGAACAGGAAGTAAAACTCTTTGGAACCTTACAGTAGCAGATTTTTATTTCAAGGAACATTTTGTAATAAACAAGAAATTAATATCAATTACAAAATTCATAATTACAAAAAAGTATACCGTGACACAGGGAATAGCAAAATAAATTAGCACTCTCTACACTACAAATCTGGGATTGTTTTCCTTTTCTTGAATATTTTAATTAGAGTTCAGTCTACAGTCTTGACAAATGAACCATATTTTTAGTCATTTCAGTTCAAGATTTAAAACTGAATTATTGTAGGCATAAAATGAATATAAATGGAATAAAATCTGCTGTAATAAGTCTCTTTACAACGCTAATTTGGATACTTTGGGCGATCACTTTACAACTACTCTCTCTGGTTTCACAACACAAGGAATTAGTTTTCATCATGTGAAATTCTGTTTGACACAATCTATTACTTTCATGGTGAACGGGATGTTTTATTCAGTAATAAGTAAGACTATAATTATTGAGAAATGGTTTTTCAATTTATATGAAGCTATGACAGATTCGTTAGGTGAAAATGCTTGAGGACAAACTGGGAAATATCAAAATCTGCCAAAGGCTTAAGAATGATTGAGACTATTAATTTAGTTATAAATTTATATTTATAAAGTAATTTGGATTAGTAAATTGTAAATATAAATGATATTTAATGGTTTGGATGGCCCTGGCAGAATGGTATGATAGTATGGACAATAACAATTCCATTTAAATGTCATGTTTCTTAAGCATTTAAATTGTTGTAAAAGTAGTTCACAATAGTACCTAAAGTACCTCAAAATGACTTTAACTAACATTCTTCTCTATCCAAAGAAGCATTGTATCTTTAACCTATTCAAAGAGTTAAAATCGGGTTTGTTGATGTGTCTGTTGTGTAACAATGATTAAAACACCTTCAACCATATGTTAAAGGAGGAAATAAACTTTAAAGAAAAACAATAAATAACAGTTTTGTGGTCCTGTTTTGCCAAGATTGGGAAGGGAAACGCACAGTTTGGGGGGTCTCTGATATACAAACATTATATAAAATGGAAAATGCAAACTGCAAGCAAATCTGATATTATGGTATCATTTAAAAAACAAAATAGGAGGCACAATCGTATATTATAACTTGGGTGTTGCTGGCTTCCTGATAACTACTACACCCTGAATTTTCACAGCAGATACTTCACCATGGCAACCCCCAGAGCAACTAGCCTGGATCCAGACAGTTGGCCAATACCATTGTAGCTGTGTATGATGTTCGCAGTCACTTCTAAAATTATATACGCAAAAAAAAACCAAACAAAATTATTTCACTATTTTTTCCTGATATTTACTTTTTATCTCATTTGGGTTTTCCAATAACAACATACATACAAAACAGGTAGTTTTTACTAAAGAATTTGTGATTGTAATTTGTAAAGACAAGAAAAAAGTGAGACACTTTGGTTTCTTTGATTTTTACTTTCAATGTCATTATGGAAGTTTTAGGGCCCAACTTAACAGCATTGGTCATACGAGGAAACTCCACTTTTACTGCTCTTTAAGTCAACATCTACTTTTTGCTTGCTCATGGCCACTTTTGAACCCTTGTACCTATTGTATACATTTTAGATACTTTTGTGATTAAATGAAATCATTGTCCATTTGAATATGTTTTTCAGGGCTTTTTCCTGGTATGTTATAAAGAGGCAGTATTCTCGGTCAACATGTTATTTTCAGTTGCTGCCTTATCTTCTTTCAACACAGATGGAATTATTACCAGGGCAGATGATGTGCCCACCAACACAGATAATATTTTAGCCACAACAGAAGACATTTTACAACATTTCAAGCTTTGTCAGAATAAATCAAAAGATATAATGATCAAAAGCTTATTTATTTTAGGATAACTCAATCGCCAAGACTTAAATCAAAGATTAAATTGGAATATTAGCAGATGCTTTTTACCTACCATAGGGGATATTTTAGTCACTGCAGATGATATTTGAGTCAATACAAAATGTTACTTTGACCAATACAGATGAAAAGTTAACCAACACAGATTAAATATTGTAGCCAACATGCATGAAAATTTAAGCCCACAAGAGGTTGTCTTCGAAATATCTATGGAAGGTGAAAAATCATCTGTGTTGGGGAAATTACATCTGTGGTGGCACAAATATGCCATTTGTAACTCGCTAACAAAGATATTTCCAAGAAAAAACAGGCCCACTAGTAGCACTAATACTCTTTCCTAAATTTGTGCTCAGTGAAAGAATTTTATCTTTTACAGGAATTCTCTATATGGCCATTTGAAAAATTCCAAATTGGTTTAGTAGCATTAAGTTTAGTAACATTGCTTCCTATCATCCGTTGGCATGATTCTGGGCAGCACACACATATAAACATACCTTTTAGCAAGCTGTCTGGGGTTTCATTACTAAGGTGAGAAATTGTGCCATTGATCTTCTCTGTGCTGCACACACACGCTTCTAAAATATATATATTCATACACATCACTTATTTCTTTAATGTTTTACTTAATTTATTTTAATTTTATTTACATTTTCCCACAACGGAGTACACACCAAACAGTCATTTGTGAGATGTGTAAAGATAAAAAACTGATATTTTTATACTGGCTCCTGATCTGTGAGATCAATGGAAAGAGTATATTGTTTTCACTTCAGGTTTGTAATAATTTAAAGTTTTAATACTTCTGTTTTTCCTCCCCTCTACTCGATAATTCATTTATGACAAACAGCTATGGCCATGTTTTGACAAATACATTAAATTGCCTTATTTCTAATTTAAAATGCTTGAACATTTCATTGACCTATGCATCAATTCAGATTACTCATTTGGTTTGGTTACTTCAGGCCTTATTATTGGCATAAATGCACTGATACTCACAACACCTTCACCAGCCAGACCTTCTAAAAATAGTGCCAACCCGTGTATTCCTGCCTTGAAATGCATGGAGAGCATGTTATTTCCACTATCAAGTTGGATCAAAATGGGAACAATTCCTCTTGCAAAAAATATTCCTGTTAGTTATAGTGTGTTTTTTGTTATGATATTACCAATATAAATACTTATAAAATGACTCGACAGATTACTTCAGAGATTAGTGTCAACTTACAGTCACCAGAATCTCAAACTCTGTTTTATTCTAATTCAACAGGTAGCAATATTATGGGCTGTTGGAGTTAGGTATATATTTCATTGCTTGCCAAGCTGGCAGTTATCTTTTCTACTGGGAACCACAGAAAGGTCCCACAGTGTACACTTGCAAGATTGTAGTGTTAGTACTTTCAAATTTGTCTTGGGGTTTTAAACTGACTGTCACTCAAGACTGATAAACACATTAGTTAATGGAAATAATAGATTTAATATTTGTAAAACTATCACTAAATAATATTTACAAGACAAAGCATTTTTTTAAAAATATTTTTATTAGGTACACATTAACACGTTACATTTAACTCATTAATGTACAATGCACATGGATAAAAATACAATATAAATTCAAAAGACATGCAGACATCACAACTTAAAAAAAGACAAGATTGAGTCATCTCCACACCATACAGCAGTTCCGTGAAATGTTTCATTTCTGTTAAGTATTGGTTTGTTTAGAATTTTCCTTCTTAGCAGCTTTCCCTTGCTAACTATCCCACTTAATCGTATTTAGCAATACAAAATTTGATGTTTTATAAAATTTTTACAGACATGCTTTTACAGCCATAGTATCCCTTTGCAAATCTAGTGAAGAAATCCTCATATATGAATGAGATATAAAGGTCTATGTAAAAATTTCACAAATGCACACATACAAACAAGCTCTCATGAAAAAGACATTTTATAATGTTCTAACCCTGGCCTTGGCTAGCAGAAGATAAAAATGCAACTGTAGTAACATTGGTTTAATAAGCCCCTCTTTCAATTGAGAAGTTCAAGACTGAAAAGTATTTAAAGCAGTGCGATGGCTCAATTGTATCGCCATCCAAATGTTAATCAGCTATAGATTCTCTTGGGGTTAACACCCTGAAAATTTGATGCAAATACATGCTTTAGACCATCCACAAATTTTAAGACCCAGCAATATCCAAAGAGTTGCCATGGAAACAGTTATTGCCAGATACCCCCTCCCTCCTCGAACCTAATCAACACTAGATCCACTTGTGGTATTATATCCTGAAAATTTGGCGAAAATCCATGCATTAGTTTAGGCTGTAGAACACCAACAAGCTTTAAGACCCCAAAATCTGAAAAATGTTACCAAGGTAACAATTGTTGCCTGATACCCCTAAAAACCTAATCAGCTCTAGATCCTCTTGGGGTGAAAATCCATGGGTTTAGGTTGCATATACCTCACCGCTGCTGCCCAGATGGTGAAGGGGAAGACTATAACTCCAGCCTATATGGTCTGGGGTTAAAAATCATTCATGGCCTCCATCTTTGGCTTCAAACAACACCATGCATCAAACTACTAAATCAGATCTGATGGGATGCCTGGAGGCCGTGGTACCTCAACCAGATGTGTTTCGGGATTTTGCACAGAGGTTCTTCCTGCCTTACATTGAACACATTCTGCAAGATGTAGCTCGAGTAGACATTGTCTGGGATGTCTACTGTGAAGAGAGCCTAAAAGCACAAACTGACCGAACCCCGGTGCTGGAAGTCAAAGTTTTGCAGCCGACAAGACATCTATTCCAGCAAACTGGAACAATTTCCTTTGTGTTGACACAAACAAGGATGGTCTGTTCAAACTACTAGCCAATGCTGTACAAGAGTCTGGATCACCATGATGAAAGCCGATAATCTCAATGAGTTGTGAAAATGCTGTATCTCCTCCCATGTCTGATCTGTCTAGCTTGTGCTGTGCCCATGAAGAAGCTGAGACACGACTCATGTTCCATGCTTCACATGCAATTCATCATGAGTTTCCTAAGGTTATGATACATTCAACTGACACTGATGTAGTAGATGTGAAAGATGGCAAACTGTAAAATGTGGGTAGCATTTGGTCATGGTTCTAGACTGTGGTACATCCCCTTGTTGCTCTTGAATTAGGAAGCAAGGCATCATGATGTCTCCTGTTCATGCACACAAGAACGGGAAAAAAGGTTGTGTCATCTTTCTTTGGAATCAGCAAGAAAACAGCATAGTCTGTTTGTAGTATGCCCAACCTTGCAGGGATCTTTGCTCATCTGTCTCATGCTCCAAGCCAGATATTGACAAAATGGCAGCAATAGAGAGATATGTTGTCCTAGTGAATCAGCTAATGTCAATGCTGAGCCATGTAAATAATGCAGAAAACAGCTGTTTGTTTTTGGGAACTGATAAGTAGGGAACTTTCCTCCAACATTACCTGGCTGGAACAGCATGTGAAAAAAGGCATGTGACAATATCTTATAGAAGAATCACAGGTCCCATCACCTGATCTGTGTTGATGGCAGAACATATGTGACAATCCATGGACTCCACATTGGACCACACTCTCAGAAGCTGCCACAGCGTGTCATGAACTGTTAAAATGTGGCTGTAAGAACTCATGTTTAGTCAGATGCAAATGCTTCAAGGCTGTTTTTGATGCACACAATTGTGCTAATGCTCTGGTCAGTGTAATAGAGAGTGATAATAAATGTCTAACAATATGTGCCTACGCAAACAGTATTGTACAGTACTATAGTATTGAAAGTAGGGAAGGGGGACCTGGGTAAGGGGTGCCATGAGAGGGGATAACTTCAAACAAACATGTTGATGCCTGCAGGGTGGTGTGTAGGGAATGACCAAATATAATATAATTCTTGGGCTTTGCGTCTTGAGGAGGAATTTGGGCTTGTTGGATCCCCCATCCAACTGTAAATGCTAAACTCCTTATTCCTCACTGAATGGATATTTTCTGAAAAATGTCTAGAGTCAGGAGTCGACTTTTCTTGGAATTTCTGAACATTACTGAAGTGTTCATATATTCTATTCCTAATAGGTCTTTTGGTTTCCAATGTATTGGAGGCCACACTTGTTGCAATTTATAATATAAATTACATTACTCAAGTCAATTTATGTTTACGTGGTAATGACTTACATTTGAATACCTTTTTAGTTTGGAAACTGGTGATTTGTTCCAGTTTCTTAAGTTTGGGACAGGAAGTGCATTTCCCTAGTCTAGTGCAGACTGGGATATGGACTGAGCTCCGTGCCTGTGGTTGGGGGTTTGGTGGATGAGTAATAGTGCTACTTTTCACTAAATCTTTAAGATTTGATAGTCTTCTATAACCTAAAAGTGGTTTTGTTTTAAAGATTTGGGTAAGTTCCTCTGTGTTCTGGATAATGCTTCAATTATCTTTGATTAGAGATCCTATTTGGGGATTTCTAGGGTTATATTGGGTAACCATAACAGGTGCTTCTGTTGCAGGTTTTGAGACTGTGTCTAACAGCTCAGCCTGGGAGAATTTCCTAGCGCTGTGGTTTTTTGGCATTAGTTTCAAAATCAGAGTCAAGACTGCAAATTCTCCTTATTCTGAGAGAACTAAATGATGACCTAATTACAACAAATGCCATATATTACCCTAGCTGTTAAATGGCACTAAGAATTGGTGTTTTTTTTGGAATGAGAACATTTTGTCCCATTAGAAGTAACAAAAAACCCAAAAATACCATTCTAATGTGATTCAGTTAGAGAACTAAGTGTAAGAAATATTTACAAAGATCACACTTGTTTGAACAAAATTTTCAAAATATATCCATAATAAGAGGGGGGGGGGGGCTGGAGAATGAAAATATTAATACACTGTATTTCCAACCATTAGGCCAAATACAGGGATTTATGGATAATAAAAAACCTTTTCTCCCACAAATTACCGAAGCGTTGACCAATTTAATGTTGTTATTCCCTTAGTCTGAACCGCACACAAGCAATAAGGAAGTTATAAACATAAAAATTAACCAGTTCAATGCATGGAGACACTAGCTTTAAAACTCTCAGTAAATAAATTTGTTTGTGCTATTTTGAACCAACTTAGAACCAAAAGTGATAAACACGGTCTTATCAGGAGTTTCAAATTATTTGCTGATAAGTGTTTAAGTGCTTAAAAAAATCTCTGCACAAATACCTTTGTAATTATATACTACATGTGTAATAAAATATCTGTGAATAAAAAACACTTGTTTGTGCAATAGCAGTGCTAATTATCCAGTAAGCGGTACTGGAAAATACAAAAAAGTATGTCCATCTGTTTAGGTCAAATAGCGGCACAATGTTGATGAAAAAACATATACAAAACTGACAGTATTAACAAGTATTCAAGTATGTTGTTTGGTACTTACCCAGCATGAAAATGACTACACATGCACTGAGAAGCAGTTTAGCAAATGTAGACATTGCTGTTGTTACTGTGCCTAGCTGAAGATGAGGAAGATCTCGTGAGGTTCTGTAAAAGATCAAAATATGGCAAGTTAAAAGAGGCACTGCCTAATTATTATGTTTCAAAAATAAGAATTAACCACTGTCCGTTTATACATAAGATGATAAAAATGGTACATGATAAAATATTCCTACGTTGTATAGCATATTAGCATACACATATGTTTCCATTTAATTTCAATTTATTTATTTATTTGGGGTTTTACGTCGCTTTCAACACTGTACAGGTCATATCACGATGGGTAGTTGGAAGGGCAGAGGAAACCAGTACATAGAGTTCGCTAGGGTTGTGTACTGTAAACTGCCGACCAATGGTAAGCAACTACCAGCTTTCCCACTTAAGGCCGTCACGGGGATCGAACCCCCGACCTCAGAGGTGGGAGGCGAGAGTGTTACCACTCTGCCACCGTGGCCCCCATTTAATTTCAAAATCTAGCAATTGTACAAAATGACACAAATTTTGGGACCCAGAAATACTCTTGTTAGCACATCACTAGATGAATGCATTAGTTTTAAAACACGGCTTTGAAAGAGTTCGGTTCCTGGCCCTACCTCAAGTGGGAAAGCTCATAGTTGCTTGCTGTTGGTCGACAGTTTACGGTACAGAACCTTGACCAACTGTACATACTGGTTCCCTCTGCCCTTCTAACTACCCATTGTGATATGACCTGTACAGTGTTGAAAGCGACGTAAAACCCCAAATAAATAAAATAAATAAACATGATCTATTTTTTGATGCTCACACCCTAAGTTGTGTGAAGGGATAAGTAATATGGACCAGGATCAGGACTTGAATGATCTTTTGAATCGCAGAGGTTGGAAGGAGTTACTAAAGACAATGTTCCTTGTAAAATTGGGGTGTAAAGCAATAATAACTATTGAATAGCATACTGCAAATTAAATAGTATAGATATAAACCCTGAATTTATTTATATAATGAACAATTTGTACAGGGGCCGATTTCCACAAAGGAACTTAAGTCCAGATTTAGACTTAAATCTAAGACTTTAGGTAGTCTTAGTGGATTTCACAAAGCAGCTATGTCCATGAAATTGCAAAGTCAATGGACTTAACTTTAAGTCTGGTAGGTAATGGGCTTAAATTTTGTAAAAAGGACTTTAATATGGCCGCCATAAACTTTTCCCCGCTTCAAAATTTGAAATGGCTGTAAATAAATTATAATTATACAGAACACCTCACTAATGTAGTGTTTGGGAAGTTAATATGTGGTAACAAGGTTTTCTATTTCAAAACAGCACTTATACTTAGATAAAATAATCAAATGAAGAATACGTGGCACCAATATTATAGATACAAAAAGTCACATGACACAGAAAACCACTGTGGTTATTTGATAAGCTTGGACCTAGCTAAGTCACCTTTGTGAAATCCATTTTAAGTCCCAGACCTAGCTAAGACCAAGGTCTTAGATTTAAGTCCAAGACTTAGCCAATAAAGGGACTTAGTTTAAGTCCTTTAGTGAAAGCGGCCCCAGATGTTGTGAAAAATCTATTTACAGATTAAAGCATTGAGTTTGTTCCTGTTTAACAATCTTGTTAATCATTCGATACACTTTGCACACTCATAGAAAGCAAATGAATAATTTAAAAATAACATATTCACAATGTTGATGCTAGGCAAGCTATTTTAGTTTAAAATTAACTACAGCTTTTGTATCATGCGAATGATCATTTTCTCTTTTTGGGCCATGAAGAGTTCTCATTTTCACATTTTCATTATTAAAAAGTGACTGTCCACCAAAACTTGCATTGGGCCTAGATAGGGAGACATACACCCTAAGACGATTACTTTTAATTCCCCAATGTAATTCATTATCCATCAGTGTTGTCACAAATTCGTTAACAATGCCTGTTTTTCGTTAATATTTTTGAAACTGTATTACCTACAAATATGTTATAATATCAGTAGATTGTACTTTGGAGAATATTGACTCTGTGCTGAAATAATAGACAAATTTGGTTAAACATTGAGTTGGTGTCCCTGGATATATGGCAGCCTTTTTGTAAACTTTCTTTAAATATGGACTTATTTTATTTATTATCCAAACAAAATGGTGGATAGGCAAGCAAAATATATCCCACTTCTGACACCATGTAATGTTTTAACTATTTTGTGTGGAGAGAAACACTGATCCTCAAAGCACTACTTTATTCTATAAGCTCAGACAAACAACTGACTGGTGTAACAGCATTAAAGAGTATTGTTCATAAGGTACACTAGGAACCATAATTATGTTACACTTGTTACGCATAATAATTATATCATTCAAAAATATAAACAATATAATACTTGTCCAGTACATGCAAATTATATTGTTATATTGTTTAACAATATATTCTTTTGTGTATATCATTTAGTAAGTTTTCCTTTCTGTATATACATAAAATTCTGACATGGTTTGATCTGGGCTGAGCTGGTGTAAAGCTTCCACTTTTATGTTTGACAAAAGAACTAAAGCAGACAAACTTAGACTATGCCTAAATTGTAGTAACAAGATACTAGGCTTTTACCACAAGATAGTAAATCCTTGTTTTCATTCATACCCACCCTTTGTTAAATCATTCCTATCACTTACTTAATCATTCCCACCACTTATTAAGTCATTCCCACCACTTACTAACTCATTCGAAGGGGTTGAGAATGATGACTATGCAATTTACAGTATGAAAAGACTATACAATTTGCAACTAACATGAGTTTTGCTGCATCCACGTATAGCTTATATCATAGGTGTAGGAAGTGGGGGACAGTGGGGGCAGTCGCCCCCTGTAATATATGTGTTTTTTATTAGGATGTTGTATCACTTTTATATAAATATTTGTTTGTTTTTGTGTGTGTTGTATGTAAAATAATGATTCAGTCTCTTGAAAGTTTATATTACTAGTTTACCGAAGTTGTGGTTTCAAAATTTCCAGTTCCCTGCTACGTGTCAGAATCATACACAGAGGAACTGCTATAAAAGTAAAGGGAGATAGTCCACCCTCACCTTTACACATTTGGAATATATTTGTAAAACTGAGATATAAGCAGTTTATTGTGATTTATTAAGTCAATTAATGTGATGTTAAAACATAGCCACTGCAAAGGCTAAGATATTTTCTTTGTCATTTTCACTCCTAGAAACATTTATGTGTTTCTCCAGCTGCATGCAACTTATCACTTTGACAGTCTAACTATTATGTTCAACCCTTATGTTATTGTAGATCTTTCCCTTCCCACAGGGCAGATTTTGATTGTGTGTTAGTTTGTTACTGCAATGTACACAGGAGACAGTTTTCTCAGTTAGTTTTGAGGCAGTAAGAAGTGTTTTCAGCCATAGAGCTAGATATATGTAAATACATATTATTTAGGCAGACCTAAGTAATTTTTATCTGAACAGTTTTGCAATTCTTTAATAAGTATTAATTTGGCAGACCTAATTAATTACTATAAAACATATGTATCAGGATTATTAATGTAATTTCACTGTAAATAAAATTAGAACTAGCAAACTGGAATTTTATCACTGATTACCAGGCAACTGCTCATCTGTGTTTACACAGCATCCCCCAAACATACAGTTGGGGGCAGGGGGCCCTTGACATCTTTTCTCCCCCCCCCCCCCAAACTTTTTGCAATGAAACTAAAGTCCAGTTTTAAAGTTTGTGCAAATGTTTACAGGTAACTCAATAATAGGTGGTCAAATTAGACTTTGTCCTTTTCACTGTTCACATCCATTATTGTGTATGCTACCACTACAATTTTTTATGATTTGTATGCTAGCACTATAAATTTTTTATGATTTGTAAAAGGAGCATTTTCAGTTAGTCTGCCATCGGATTTGTAAAATTCTGTGAAACATACATAAACTAATATGCAGTTTCAAATTCATAAAGAGCAATGGTTTAGCAATTTCTCAGCTGATGAAGAAAACTGTACATCAAAAACTGTGTGGCTCATCTGGCTCAAATTTTGCCAGGAAACACACATTAATATATTCTTTTTATATATGCCAAAAATCATGGCATTACGTTAAGACCCTACTTAGATATTTTTCAATATTTTCCAGTACATATTTTGCACTGTGACTTAAAAATGGTATGTCTTACAAGTCTTAAGCTGTAGTAGATATAACTTTTAATATGTAATATTTATCTGTGCAACATTTAAAGTCTCTCGCTTTAATTTTAAGGTCACCTTAAGATCTCGATAATAAAATACGGTGACTCAATTTATGGACTATTTCCACTTTTAAGCCCTATAGCTGTAAAACTATGTGATTGATGGAACTGTAGTCTCATCAGAGAATATATTAATATAATTTTTTACATGAGTAAAAATTGTAGGCTTTAAGTAGACATTAACCTGTGCATGAGAACCATAAACACCCACCTGAGTAACCCTTTTTCAACATTTTTAACATATTTTGCCCTCTGACTTGAAAAATTTAAGTCTGACAAGTCTCAAACTGTTTAAGTTACGACTTCTATATGCGATCTTTGTCTCTAAAATATTTAAAGTCTTTAAGGGCTTTAAAACAATTGCTTCCTACACCCATGTATATGAGAATCCAATGGAGATCTTGCAAGGTATGCTGTATCAAAAAGCACTCAATCCAATGTAATAAACTAAAATATCTTAGAAAGAAAGTGACCTCTAGGCACCTCTAAAAGACAATAAAGTAATATACCTATAATAATAAGTAGGTGACCTCTGAAGGTCACTAGGTAGGTAACTAAGAAGAATAGTCATTAAAATTGGTTAGGTATCAAAGACAACAAAATGCCTGTACATTGGCATCAAAGCAGACTTAGTAAAACTCGTGGGAATGAATTACTATCTTGTGGTAATGACTTTCTGTCTTGTGGGAATGACTTGCTATCTTGTGGGGAACG
The DNA here is from genome assembly GCA_964017235.1 of Sabellastarte sp. h YS-2021. NCBI lineage: Eukaryota > Metazoa > Annelida > Polychaeta > Sabellida > Sabellidae > Sabellastarte > Sabellastarte sp. h YS-2021. The sequence goes on along the minus strand of OZ024936.1, from coordinate 96,363,082 downwards.
ACTGGCTAACTTGTAAGAAGGACTTGCTAACTTGTGGGAACATATTACTATCTTGTGGTACTGACTCGCTAACTTGTGGGAACGACTCGGCAAATTTGTGGTAACGAATTTCTATTTTGTAGGAATGACTTGCTAACTTGTGGGAACGACTTGCTATCTTGTGGGAAGGACTTTCTAACTTGTGGGAACGTATTACTATCTTGTGATACTGACTTGCTAACTTGTGGGAACGACTCACCATTTTGTGGTATTGGTTTTCTAACTTGTGGGAATTACTTAGTATCTTATGGTAACAACTTACTAACTTGTGGTAATGACTTATTATCTTGTGGTAACAAGATATAAAAATGATAGGAAAACAGTTCTATGTCCCTTCCTGGGCTCTGTACAAGTATTTATAATTTCTATTGCATTTTATTTGACAAAAATTATTCAGTAATTCCATAGTTCTTGCGTTTCTGCTAAATCCCCTTGAAAATCACTGTTCTGGATTGTTCTTTTCATTATTGAATTAATGCAGAAATATGTCATTTACGTAAACTCATATGTGATCATCTCACATAACATGAAAACACAGACTGTTACAAATTATTCTACACATATATATTTTAACATATGATTTATTCATACACAAATTCTAATGTGAAACTTCCCACATAAGTCGCATAACTTGCATAGCTAATTTTATTTTTTCCCATAACACTGTGAAGACAAGACATTTCATATAAAAATCTGATGACAAAATTACTTGCACATTTACATGAGAGCAAAATGTGGTGTCAAGCCCTAATACTCCTTCATTTTCTGAATTTAAAAGTTACTGTAGTAAATACTAAAATCACAGTTATTTACGTAAAAGAAAGAAAAGGTATGAAAAACCGATTTTCATAGCATTTGTAGCACTACTACACACACCTTGAGACACACATTTAAAGATAATACTCATGCCCTTAATTTCTGAAATTAACATTTTATTTATTACAACACTAATGCTGTTGTCATAATAACTTCAAAAGGTAAACATGTTTACTAAAGACCTCACAACATAATAGTATTCTGTTGCATAGCTATTTAAAAAGGATAATCTATTACTCACTTATTTTTAAAGCTCAAACTTAACTTTAAACTTTCATTAAAATGTAAAACAAATGAGAGCATTAACAAACATAAATTAGACTTAGTGAATATTTATTACAATACTTACTTTTTGGTAAATGAATTATCCAACTACAGCTTAAAGGAGGAAGTTGCCACATTTATGTTTAAACATGTTAGACCCCCCCCTTCCTTCCCAAGAACTTCAGTTTGATAACTTATTTGATTGGTTCAAACATTAGGACAGGGTCGTTTCTAATCTTAATTTATTAAGGAAGTGGATAAGTTATACATAAATTTATTTTGGGGGAATCTATGAGATGCTATTTTAGGCAAGCTGCAAAGTGAAGGCAAAACTCTGTTGTGCATTATCGTAATCTAATTTACTTTTATTCACTTGACTACCACTAATTCTTTTATCCAATTTTCATCTGTCCCATTAAACCATGTCAGAAGAATGTTTATTTTTGTATTGTTTGCTGTCAGATTTATTGAAGGGTGTGGACATTTTTATCTTCAGGTTATGATTGTTCCATGCTCACCAATGGTTTGGAAACCTCCTGAATGAGCAGTTTGGTCAGAATGTCTCCAAAATTGTTCAGGGAGCTTCTAGAGAGAATTGAACCCTGAATCCAACACCAAAGAACTTGGTTCAGGAGGCCCCCCGCATACAGTGGCCTAAGGCAAGCTATTGCCTTGTGACATCTAATACATGGGCAGAACTATCATATGAATATTTAGACCACACATAGCATGTGGGAGGTTAACTGGCATTCTATTGGTTAATGAAAATTGAAAATTTGTTCTGCAGAGACTGAAGGAGTAACATCATAAATATTGTATATGAACATTTCTGTGGCACTTCAGCTTCTTTTTTAGCTATTTATTTTTTTATTATGGACATTATGTAGTTTTACATTTCTCCGGCTAATTCAAGATGGTTTCCAAGCAGTATAAATTTTGTTCTAGTAGGGTTGAACATTCTTTTACTGTTTAGTCCTTCTACAATAAACTCTACTTTCACTAAAAACAGCATTTAACAACAATATTAAATGGTTTTGTGAAATTATCTAGTATAGATTCATGTAAATTGTTCATGCTATGTAATAATAACCTTTGTACTCTTGTTATTACATTGTTAAATCACATTTTAAAAACTTAACTTTTTACCATTTTTGCATTTTTTTTAGGTTCTCAATTTCGGTGTAATTTACATTCGGTGTTGATTATAAACTCTTAATTTCTTCTGTCCATTTTAATTATTTTATTTGTTTGCACCACTGTAACATTTTCCTTGAGAAAAGTAGATTTACCAACTAAAATATATAATTCTTAGTTTGAGAGCTGTCTATAATCCTGACAGTGGTAGTATGCATACAACTTAATATATGGATTGTATTTTGCTGCTTCAGGTTTACTTTTTCAATCTTTGCTGTTGGGTGTCAATACAACTCATCATCCCCACTATTTTTCAGTTGGAACTGACTCACAACTTTCCTACCTTTTCCCAAGGCTGTTCATTTAATGGCCAGGATTTAGTAAAGGTTATATTTGGATAGGCCCTGTATACTGAGATATAATAAACTGCAGGTGTTATCTTAGTCAAGAGAGAACCCCCTAGCCTAGTGGCTAGTACACTTGGCATCTAATCACACGCTGACACCTTTGTGTGGATTAGATTCCCGCAAGTGGCAACGCAGTGGACTTGTCCCAATATAACCCTAGCTGTTGAATAGGGTGTAAAATCCTAATTTTGACTTTGTCTGTTCTCAACACTTACTACTACGAGGTTGATTGTAAGTGAGACAATAATCTCTAATGGCCAGGTCACACTGTGGCAAGGCCACTACGAATTAACTGGTGAATAGGAAGATTTCCTGCGAATTAGAATTCGTGGTAGTTTGCCACAGAAAGGGCGGAAAAGTGTGGTCATGTGGTTAAAATTTGAAAAATCCACGAATTACTTCGATCCGGCTACCATGGGCTACCATCATCTTCATCTTGTGGAATATCTTGGTACGATGTTCTCATCACCCCATCAAGAATATCTTGTTTCTGTGAAGAACGTCGACGAACATGAAACAAAGTTCGTAGAAGTATGTACAAATTAATGCATAGTGTTGCGATTTCCGTGAGATATTCTTGCACCGAGCCACGAACATGGTGGAGGGTCGAGCGAGCTGTGACGAGCCCCCGACGAGGAGGAAGAACATACTGAGAAGATGTGATGACCAATTCATGGATAATGCCAGTTCCTATATAAACGGCCTGGATCATCTGGATTCACTTCATTTCTCATCAGACGTCGGACAGTGTACATCAAAGGCTATGGATCTACAGAGACTCAGATTATTGCAGCAACTGTATGAGGCTCATCGTTTAAATCTACAGAATCAGATTGTGATTGCACAGATACTGGTTGACAGACAGAGAAAGCGTCGACCAAGGCCCAGGAGGTATTGGGTGAAGGAGACTGAGGATGTGGTGTCTTTCAGAAATTTTGTCCGGATGGACCCGGCCATGTTCAGAGAGGTCTTGCAGAGGGTGGGGCCCAGAATTGAGAAATATGACACATGGTACAGGAAGTCTATCAACCCTGGATGCAGACTTGCAATCACACTTCGTTTCTTGGCCACTGGAGAGAAGTACAGGAGTCTGATGTTTGGCTTCAGGGTAGCACACACCACCATCTCAGTCATAGTAAGACAGACTTGTGAGGCCATCCTGGCAGAATATGGTGATGAAGTCATGCAGTGTTCCCGTACCAGTGATGCATGGAAGCAGGTTGCTGCCGAATTTTCTTCCAGATAGAATTTCCATCACACCCTGGGGGCTATAGATGGCAAGCATGTGGCAATCAGGTGTCCTAAGAATGGTGGCTCACTCTATTTCAACTACAAGGGCTTCCATTCCATAATACTTCTGGCTCTGGTGGAGGCCAATTACAAGTTCCTTTGGGTGGATGTTGGCACCAATGGATCCAGTTCTGATGCACAGATCTTCAATGACTGCGATTTGCGCTCAGGCATTATTGATGGCACTTTGGATGTACCTGATGCAGAACCATTGCCTGGTGATGACCGTGATATGCCATATTTTCTGTATTTGAAGCATTATTATAATGCTCCAGTAGGGGCCACGGCATGGCAATGAGACATGATTTGAGACTTTCACATATGCCAAGGACATTTCTGAATAGTGACTGTATTGTGTTAAGTATTTTTATGATTCAGTGCTGCATCATTATCTGTGTTATATTGTGTATTGGGCGTTATATACTTGTTGAAATAAAGTTGCAATTTTCTTGTATTGCAATAAAGTTGTTGTCATATTGCACTTCATGTATGTATTTTCTTGTTACTAGGGTCAAAGAGGTCAAGTCGTAAACAAAATCAGGTCAAACATCTAACAGGACACACAAACCAGTTTACAACTTAGCCACCACAGGGGCAAGAAGGTCACAAAGGTCAAAAATCAATCGAGGCCATAACTCAAGGAAAGTTAAGAAATCTAACCAGCTCCAAGGTGGAAACTCTGCAATCAAACGCCGATTGCTTTGGAATGAGAGCATAATAAAATCCAGAAATGGAAGATAAACAAATTTTAACATTGGCCACCTGTTAAAATTTGTTTATATTACATTTCTGCATTTCATTCGAAACTGTGAAACTTCCATAGTGAACCACTTACATTGGGTCATAATAGATCTTGGTAACCACTGGGCCACTTTTTTGGATCCTTCATGCTAAGATGTGACACTTACCAAGTATTATGCCAATGTTTTTGAAACATGAGAAAAACAAACAATCATATAAACAATTTATTCTTCAAACAAGGTCAAAAAGGACAAATCACAATAACATAGTAACTGTACTTTTGAATAAAAAAATGCAGACACATTAGCTCACAGCTAAAGTTAACATACAACTGACAAGAACAGCTGCCAAAGTGAAACTTGTTATACATACCATTACTAACAGCTAAGGTTAACATACTACCCACAAGAAGAGCTGTCAAAGTGAAACTTGTTACATATACCATTACTAACAGCTAAGGTTATTATACAACTGACAAGAACAGCTGCCAATGTGAAACTTGTTACATATACCATTAATAACAGCTAAGGTTATTATACAACTGACAAGAACAGCTGCCAATGTGAAACTTGTTACATATACCATTAATAACAGCTAAGGTTATTATACAACTGACAAGAACAGCTGTCAAAGTGAAACTTGTTAGATATACCATTACTAACAGCTAAGGTTAACATACTACCCACAAGAACAGCTGTCAAAGTGAAACTTGTTACATATACCATTACTAACAGCTAAGGTTAACATACTACCCACAAGAACAGCTGTTAAAGTGAAACTTGTTAGATATACCATTACTAACAGCTAAGGTTATTATACAACTGACAAGAACAGCTGCCAATGTGAAACCTGATTAATAATAGTAATAGTCATAGTAATACTTGAGCCAAACATAGCAAAACAACACAAATAAATACCTGTTTGATAATTACTTTTTACATCTCACCTAAACTACTTCTTAAGTGTCTATAGACTTCATTTACTTATTGGGACAAAGTTATTACTAAACCTAAGAACCTTGAGAATCATCCTGATTAAGTAATGTCATAGGTGTCATGGGTGTTGAAGGCACACTAGCAATACCTGCAAATGATGCATTTAAATCTGACAAATTTAGGTCTGACAGTCCTATTGTCCTTCCCTCGGTGTCTGTGATAACAAACTTGGTGGATGAAGTACTAGATGATGAACCCGCTGACTGTCCAGAGGTACTGGCCCCCGATGGTGTCTGGAAAATAACAGTGGTCTGGCTCTGTGTGTCTGACCCTTGAGGCAAAGGGGTAGAGGAGACTACAGCTGCGGGCCCAGGTGCGGGTGGCGGAGGCATTTGTGTGATGGTGTACTGTTGCTGCTGTGGTGCAGCTGCTGTTGCTGAACCTTCATCTGCTGCTGCATACTGTCCAGCTGCTTCTGCCTATTGTCCAGCTGCTTCTGCCTATCATCCAGCTGCTTCTGCCTATCAAGCTCCTGCCTCTGGATGTCCCTCTGTGAAAGTAGCTTGGACTCCTTGATGGTCTGGTTGAGGAGGTCCATACTGCGCATCTGGTATGTGGGCCAGAGATCCTCGTGGATCTTCGACATGGCACTTGACATCCAGCCAGCCCAAGCAGTCCTGTCATTGGTCTGTGCCTCCATGGATGTCAAGAGTCTCTCCAGCCTGTCAGAGATCTGGGCACTGTTGTCAGTCTGCTCACACATCTTGTCCAGGAGCTCTGACTCAGTGCTGGCACTTCTCCTTGTGGTTCTCCTGCCACTAGTCCTGGAGAGGCTGATACCTGGAGGAGGAGTACTGCACACTCTGGGTTCACCCAGTGATCCTGACTCCACAGGCTCATCTGCATGATCCAAGTCGGTGCAAGGTGTGAAGGCATGGTGGCAGTTGCAAAAGTAGCAGAGGACGATGAGGTGATGACAGAGGCAGTGGTGGTAGCAGATGCGCAGAGGCTGACCTGGCTGCAGCAGAGGTAGTTGTGGTGGAAGCTGGTTTCAACTGAAAGTACAGTAAAACAAAGACAGATGGTAAGCATATAGTATATATGTTCAAGAAACACTTTAGGTAGGTACTGTGAAGTAACAAGTATAAACTCTGCAGAAAACTTTACAGATTTTTGCAAAACATTAGTGTTACAGCTACAAACTTGTATCCATAGCTAGTCACTGTTTACAATTCATGAATACACAACGCAGCAAAAACATCAGGATATCCAGGTGAGTCAGACTGTGAGAATGTACTTACATTGCAGGACTGCCTGGAGGGGACTCTGGAGATGTGGTCATCCAGGAAGCTGAAGGACCTCAGGATCCAGGTGTCCCTGTCTGTGTGTTCCTTTACCCCATCACCAGACTTCTTTGAGGTAAGTTTGCCATACCTTGTCCTCATCCCTTTAAACCAGATCTTCAGGTCAATAGCTGAAAAAGGAAGAGGAGACACGGACACATTAGGTAGGTTGTCACCATAACAATAGGTTACATTAAGTTTTAAACTGCTTTACATCTGTGGTGTCATCTGCAAATGGGTGAAACCTAATACATCATATAATAACAGAGCACAATTCAAAATAACATAAATTAACAGAATAAGTAAACATTCACCATAAGGCCATTTAGACATTACTGTACACGTAGTACCTCCATCACAATTTAAATTATTACCTGAAACTATGAAAGGTTAAATCATAATGGTTAGTCTAACTCATCTTCCAGGCCCATGGCCCTGGCCTGGGTGGCCCAAGCAGCCTTCTTCCTGTCCGTGTCCCTGTACTCCTTCTTGGCCTTGTTATACATCTCTGGATGGTTCTTGAGCCACTCAGCCATCTCATCCTCTTGGGCATCTGTCATCCTCACCAGCTTCTTCTTCTTGAACCTCCCCTGGGACTGGCTGTCTTGGGTGGCCTCGTCCAAATCATCTGTCAAAGTCAAAGTTGGGGTTTTACGTCCCGTTCAACAGCCAGGGTCATATTGGGACAGGTCCTCAGAATTGCCACTTGTGGGACTCGAACCCACAGAGGTGACAGCCTATGATTAGATGCCAAACTTGCTAACCACTAGGCCACTGAGGACCCTCCCAAATCATCTGTGTCCTCCGGCTGGGTGGCCTGGGTGCCTGTATCCCCTGGGTCTGATGCTGAAGCTTGAGTGGCAGGCAGTTCATCTGGCTGTTCTGGCTGTTCAGGCTCTTCCGATGCTTCAATCTGAGGCAGAGTGACCCTCTTCCTCTTTCCAAGTCCAGGTCTCTTCACCATATTTCTTGTATGAAATATATCCAAAAATTTATCCAAAGTTCGTCAATGTGAACGCATTGAAGAAAAATTCTCAAGTGATGAGAATTGTTCGCGGAGCCCTGCTTTTATATTCTCCAGCCAGTTTGCCGCAACGAAGGTCGTAGCTGATTGGTAGCCAGTTCTTCGGATGCGCAGCCAGTTCGCCAATCAACGACGAACTACTGCGACATTCGTTCTCATTGGATGAGAGGAGCGACGAATATCTCCGGGGCATCATAGCATATTCTTCATGGGTGACGATGCATGGCTTCCCTGCTGTGAATATCGTTGTTTGTTCTTCATCTTTCAGGCGACAATCTTCAAAGGAAAGTTGGCGAACAATGAAGAACAATAAAGAAGCCTGCTACGAAGTGGCGAATTGAGGTACGAGGGTGCTACGAAGTCGACGAACACACCACCATCTATGAAGAATTGCAAAGAACTGGATGAAGTGTGGCGATAGTTTTGAATAGTTTGAAACTGTCATAGCCAGATGACGATCCATGGAGAATGGTGGAGAACAGTAAAGATGGACCAAGAATATGCTACCAACAAGGACGAATTTCAGGATCGCGCATATTCACCACTAAACATCGCCACAGTGTGGCGTGGGCATAACAATCAGAAAATCCTGTAGAACAAAAGAACATTATTTAAAATATGACGCCTTAAAATATGTTCATAATTGATAACAAAAATAGCAGAAGTAATTGGAAGCAATGATTAGTCATGTACTGAGATGTACTTCTTCTTTACACTTTTGACATTTTGATTTACATCCTGTAACTTTTTTCTAGTGATAATTGGGCATTGATTAGCATCAAGATAAACTGAAAGTGAAAAGGACCAGTTATGAAATATGTACAACAGTAAAATTGCCATGCTTAATAAACACACTGTATACTGGATGATGGTGTGTTTGGTCATGTATTGAAACATACTTCCTCTTACCATTTTAGCAGAAGTAATTTACATCCTGTAACCTTTATCGTGCATTAATAGGCCACACATTAGTTTAGTAGTATAAACTGAAAATGAAAATTACTAGTTATTAGAAATTTATGATATTTGAATTTTTATATTTAATGAACTCACAAATGCAATTAAATAAACAGAATGGGACTGTATTTCATGGTAGGTTATAGGTTTTATGTGAATCATTTTTGTACATTAGTACTATTTTACTTTTTATATACAAACAAAAATATAACTAGATATATAGCCCTCATATCAATGAAAAATCAATATGAACCCAAAAGGAAGATGTTCTTATGTATTTAAGTTTTTTTAAATCCCATATATGCTTATTATATGCGAGATTATTGAAAGATCTTTTCAATGAACACAACAACGTTGTACCTGTTTTGAACAGTGGGTCGATACAGGTGTGTCTAAAATGTATTTGGGTGGAGAGGTTTGGGTCAGAAAATTGTTTAAAAACAGAATCTGTCAAATACTGGATTAAAACAAAATTTCAATATAATTATATTATCCAACAACAGATTTTTATGTGAACATAATGAAAAAGTTTTTTTCTTTTAAGCACAAAGCTTAACACTGAGTTTTAAAAATATGGCATGTAATAACACATCCTTTGATCAAAAGGATAGTGACACATCAACATGTACTTGGCTACTTATTGCCTGTAAACAATGAAGCAACAGATTTATAATATAAGAAATTATTTTGTTTTGTGGTAGCAAATACCCTACTCAGTCAAATTAGAAAAATACACACAATTTTTGGATTAGTGAAATAGACACCCACTCCATTAAACTTCTAATTCTTGAGAGCAAACTAAAACATTTTGGTTATGACTAATCTATTTTTGGAACATCTATAATAACACTAAGTTAATTTTGACTTATTAAATTGAATTAAGTTCTTTAATTAAAGACATTGGATCAGTTACATTTTATCATGAGATTTTGCCTTTGCTTTTGTAATGAATATACAGCACATGAGTGAATTCAACAAAATGTAAGTTACATTTTTACTCCTCATTTACAATCCTCTACCAACTGTGGGTAAGACCCTATACATTGTTAAAAGTGAACAAAATATGTGTAAGGTCTCACAGTAAAAGCTGTCATTCTGTCAAAGGCTGAATGATCTGACCAACAAACATTAAATGCAATCAAGTTATTGCCTGAGAGTAGCACATTAACATGAAAAGAATGGCTTCCTATTAACACAATATGGGACATAAAGCCTGTGGTAATCAACTAATGATTAGTTTATTAGATTTACTTAGACCTGTTGTTGCCGGCTCCTTTCAGTCTCAACAGGTTGATTGATTATATTTAATTGACCTCTGGTCAGAGAAATTAAAGTTATATTAAATCCAAACTTTATATTACATGATCTTTCTGCAATAATTTTCCAAAACAACATACACAGGTTTGATAGAAATTTATTTATTTTTTTACTTTATGTTGCATGGTTTCATAGAAGTAATACATTTTATAATATTTACAAATGCAATGGGACAGAAATACATTTAAAATATTGTAGAGTGCCAAGCTGTTATATTCTTGAAAAATGTGTGTGGTAATTAAGTAAACACAAAGAGGGATATTTTATATTTACAACCCAGGTTTCAACCTGAAATTCAGACACAAAATTAACACCAAAATAATTCATATGTCCTAACCAAATGATTCAACCTAGAAATAAAATTAAAGCCACTGGTTTTACCCTGTAAAATAAATGGTCAAACATAAATTATCATTTCTGACAGGTTTTACCCTGCCAAAGAAACTATTTCATGTTAACCCTTAATTAAATCAGGAGGTTTTACCCCTTAACTACATGTTTTACCCTGTGCCTGAGTTCATGGTGTATCGGCCAAAATGTTCCCTAAAAAATCCAGCACAGATACTGCATCTACCAGTCCAGCATTGAACTGATGAAATGCTGGCCCTAAAATAGACGGAACAGAATTGCTCAAGTCAGTAAAGTAACCAGGTCTCTCATTGGACTAAACTGACCCCCAAGTGATCCCCAAGATTTTGGAAAGACAACTGTCTTTTAATAATTATACAGAGTCACATTGAATCAACAGTTATCATTAACAAAATGAAACATACCACAAAATAACATAACGTCAACAGATATTGAAGTACATAGTTTACAAGAATATCTGCACAGAAACGGTTAGTGTTTTATATATATAAGTTGAATATTGCTCATTTGCAAGAATCAGAAATATGAAGATGAAACTTCTACAATAAAAAAATTTACCATAAACTTTTCCCATATATACATCTATGTATGTATGTATATGGTAGCATTTTATTCAAACACTGCAAAATTTAATTCAATGGAGCTGGTATAAGTATCACATCTTAAGATGGGTTGGCCAAACTTAAGATGGGATATCCTTTCCCAGTTCATCTTAAGTTATGCTGGCTAATGGTAAGATTGGTGGCCAAACTTATGTTCCTAAGTTGGATATGTGCCAATCTTAAGATTGGCAAGATCTCAAGTTTGACTGTAACATATATACTAGTGACATAAGTGTTGAAAATATCAGTTTGGAGAATGTCTACATAAAATTAAAATATTTTTGATATCTTAAAGTTTTTCAAGATATAGCTTCTGTTGTAGTTCGAACCACAAAGTCATTCTTGAATAGGTAAGAATTAAAAATATCAATTTGCATTAATATATATTCCCAGCACACTGTGGTATTGAATATCTCATCATTGTATATTGTCCTTCTGTATTTAGAAAGCTGTATTTAAATATTTTTAGAAAGAATAAGATAATAAGATAAAAAAAGAGTTATTGCAAGATGCTGATGAGAGGTTCTTCCACTCCCACATCTCTGATTGTAAGAGTGAATAAACGTATGTTTTTCCAGAAAATGTACAAAATTATTAAACTGATGTCAAAATAAAAATTAAAATATATTTTGTATGAAATAAGTAATTAATATGTGCAATAGCTAACGGTTATATAAGTGAACAGCCAAAAGAAACCTCATTGGTTTACAAAATATGTGAAATATAATGATTTATATATTGTGTAACAATACTTTTATTTCATTGTACTGGTTACATCATGACATTGTTCAGGGAATGGAGTAAAACAGTGTGTAACAAATTCTGAAGAGTCTGAACTAAACATCAAACAACAGCAACAACCACAATTGGCCCTTCAGGTCGTGCCAGAAATCTAGCCCAGGGAATATGTGGGCTGTGAGTGTGTTACACACCATGTACCACAGTTCTATGCCATGGATAATATATATATGTACCAGGGTGAAAATGAATGCAGAGTTTGACAGAATATTTCCATTCTGTAAATATCTGCTGGGTGCCAGACTGTGCAATGTGAAGAATTCCAGTCTCATTGTGGTCAACTATTGTGGGCATGACTCTATTGTCAAAAATTTCTTAATATCTGACTCAGGATTGGAGATGAGTGCCCTATCTCAGATCTAAACCCAAAATCAAAGTTTGAATAAAGTCGGCTATACAATTTAATTGGAGTGAAGTTTTTAATCCAACAGCGCTGTTTCTGTGACAGAATAGGTAAGATGTGACCTTGGAGATGAGATTAACCAGAAGATTTTACAGTTTTAAGGTCGCTGTCATCTGCAACGCAGCCAAAAAGTAAACAGGAGAATCACATACTTATTATTGAGTACTTCAGTTTATTAATCTATATCTATTAGACTTTAGTATTTAAATCAAAAATTAATCAGATTAAGTGAAGCCGAACTTCAAAAATGAGGTCAGAGGTCATCATAAACAAGATCACACATTATGCAAGCATTCATAGGTTTTCAAATTCTATTATTTTATTAAACAGCAATTCTAAAACTATTGTTTCTTTTTGCACAGAATTAATACAGTTTTAGTGGATAAATCATATCAGACAATACACAATTTGATTTACAGACATACAATATTTATTAATTGTTTTAAAGTTTTAATTACATTAGCAAGTTCGTTTATGACATTTGATCCTATAACATTTATTAAACATAACATATTGTAGTATATTCCGGGAGACGTTTCGGTAGTTCTGAGGTTTAGTAAGCGCCCATGCGCGGGAGTTGTACAGGAACTGGGGTTTAAAGTGACAAGAGTAAGGCTTGGAACTGTATACACGTGTTTAACGGAAACGCACATGCGATATTACTGAATATAAAGGAGAATTATATGGACATTTAGAAGTGGTAGATGGACTGATATATGAAACAGTGTAGTCACTGATATTAATAGTGGTAGTAGTAGGACTGATATATGCAACAGTGTAGTCACTGATAGTAATAGTATATAGAGTTATAGAAGTCCAGCAGAGACATAACAGTTGGTGTACTGATGTTAGAAGTCCAGAGTGGTTCTGTGTAGACAGTACCAGTAGTTAGACACCTCATCTAAGACCTGGCAACAGAACCAGCAGCACTAGTGCAAGGTGAGTGAAATTACTTCATTGGTACCAGAAGTGGGGTTGGATTTTATTTTCCACCCTTTGCACTAGCTTCTGGCCATGGAGTTTTTTGGTATTTTTTGAAATGAACAGTAAATTACAGTGTTGAATGTAACAGTTACTGATATTTGAATTCTTGTAAATATGTGAAATTTCCAGAAACCGTACTGTTACGGGGAGATTTCTCGACAATTTTTGTTGGGAAATTTTATAAATTTATTGCATTAATTTCTGGTTGAATGTCGGACAGTGAAATACTGTAACTTGTTTGCATTGAAGCAAAGTAGTTTTGCTAAGTTTTGTCATCGCAGACTGAAAATAAATATTTGTAATTCTTGTTTTTTAACATTTATTGGCTATTTCCGGTTCCTGTCAGTTTTCGTTGATTTATAAATATATCAGTAGCTGTGATACGGAATGTACTGGTTTCCACCGTAAATAGTTTTCCCCATATTCCCATATTAAACTGTGAAATAACTTTAATTATATATACAGTAATTTGAAGCTTTAAGTAGGATTCTGTATTTATAATTTTGCTTGTGTGTTTTTCGTATGATATTTACAGTAATTTGAATCTTTAAGTAAAAAACTGTAGTTATCATTTGACATTTGTATATACAAATCTGTTTGACATTTACATTAATTTGAATCTTTAAGTAAAATTCTGTAATTTTCATTCTGTATTTAGTGTTCTGGCCGTAATTCGAATCTTTCAGTAGAATTAACTGTAAATTAAAGTATTTATTGAATGTTGTTTGCAAATAGTAGGATCATTTAAAAGATTATTTGCAATTTTGAAGAACTTTGGTCCATACAGGTATATTTAAAATATTACATGTTATTTTGATATCCTTGCCTCCAGATTATCATAAATATATCGCAATATTTATTTCATTCTGGAAATATTATTTTTGCATTTTGGTCCAATTATATATGTGTTTTATACTCGTTTCATATTATCGCCCATAGTTGACACATATATACGGTACACTATTTGTTGTTTGTATTTCATCATTCAAATTTAATGTGTGTCATAATTTTCATATCTATATATATATTCCAATTAAATTCAACCTGCAACTAAAATATGTTTAATTGAATTAGCAATATTGCTCAAAATTGCTGTGTGACGTAATTCTGATATTTTTTGTTAATCTAAATTGAATTTGCTTAAGTGGAAGTCCTTTTAAGTGGAAATTTGATAAATATTTATCACTAGATATAGTTGTTTGATATACAAGTTTAAATAGGTGTTTATTAGCGAAACCCCTTTAAGTGGAAGTTATTTGTAAGTAGAATCCTGATATTTGGAAGTCCCATTTATGTGGAAGTTCATATGAAAAGCATATAAAATCATTTTTCTTTGATAATAGCTTTATCTAGAATACCTGTTTAAGTGGAAGTATTTTCACATCTTAATTTTTGCTTGCCACCATACTTCTATTGATAATATTACTGCCCAGTGCTTGATATTTCGCACTAGTTGAAACTTGTTTGCATGTTTATGTCTTACATTTAATGATATATTGTTGTGCCAGTTACACGATCATTGTTTCGTAGTTGACAATTGAATGTTTATTTTGTTGAAAGTAAGTAATACATAGATTGTGGTATTTTTGAGATTAAATTTTGCTAATATTACAAATTTAATAGTTTTGACTGAGGCAAATGAATCAAAAATTACTAATACAATAATGTACTATTGATATTTATATTTGATAAATTCAACATTTTTGATATTTTTCTGGACTAACAAGTGCTTAGTAATTGATTTAGTGTCATAGTAATTAGGAATAACTTTAGTATTATAGTACTTAGTAATATTTTAGAAATGTAATGTAAAACAAAATATTTTTGAACTTAAATTAAATTGTTTTTGACATTTGAGTAAATATTAGTGGTAATTTGATTTGACAGTCTTAGAAGTACTTCATTAGTAATATTTATTAGTAGTAAAATGTTAAATTACATACTTTTTACATTTTAATTTTTGGAAGTTTTAAAATTTCAATACTAGATCTTCATATTGTTTGTGTTTATTAATAACTTTAGTATTATAACTTTAGTATTATAGTACTTAGTAATATTTTAGAAATGTAATGTAAAACAAAATATTTTTGAACTTAAATTAAATTGTTTTTGACATTTGAGTAAATATTAGTGGTAATTTGATTTGACAGTCTTAGAAGTACTTCATTAGTAATATTTATTAGTAGTAAAATGTTAAATTACATACTTTTTACATTTTAATTTTTGGAAGTTTTAAAATTTCAATACTAGATCTTCATATTGTTTGTGTTTATTAACAATCTCCACTGGAATGTGATTATTTGCATTTGTGTTTAATCTCATATGTTACAATTAAATACTTTGAGTTTTTGATGGTCTTAAACTGTATGAATTACTGAAGTAACTGTATCATATTTTGCCTTTGTGAGTATTTGATCTGGCTTGAATGTTTGATCAAATTAGTTGATATAATTTATCTAATGATTAGATGCATAGTTGATCAAGTACTTTTGAATGTTTGATCAATTCATATCATTTACAGTATTTTGAATTTTTGTAGTTCATTTTGAACATATGATATCTTGTCACTTGAAGTGTAACAACATTATCAATTCATTTTTCAGTGTTTTGTGACTGTACACTGATTGATTATACAGCTTTGTGTCTGTAAACTGATTGATTATACAGCTTTGTGACTGTGAACTGATTGGTTATATTAGAGCTTCGTGACTGTTAACCGTTTTTCACAATCATAATCATATTTGAATACAGCTTAGTGACTGTTCATTATTTTTGAAAACTGACTTTAAAAATAACTTAAGTTCATTTTTTGATTGAAATACAGCTCTGTGCCTGTTAATTGAAAGATACTTTGAGTTATTTTTTGAATTATCCTTTGACAGTACCTAGGGTTAAACACAGCATCGTGACTGTTAATCTTAGTTGTCAGTGTGACTTTTGAAGCAGTTTTGCAGAATATTAGTCATAACTTGTTAATTACTGAAACTTCAAAATATTGCATTCAGTTAAGTGTTCTGACAAATCTTTGAGGTGTTGGTATTTTAATTTTGCTAACAAAATGGCCACAAATAAAATGATGAAAATTGAGAAAGTAACAAAGGAGGAGTTGTTATCATTGAAGAATATTGGAGAGAAAGTAGCTGATATGATCATTACTGCTAGAGAGGAGCATGATGGAAGTTTGACAAAAATGCAGTTTATGAGTCTGCCATTGCCAAAACCATCAGTGAAGGAGAGGATCATCATGCATCAAGAATTGGTGTTTAGTGACAACAAAGGGGGCGTGTCTGTGTCAGGGGTAGATGTTTCAACTGATGGCAAAGTGAAGTTTACACAAGCTGTTGGTGACATTGATGAAGATATAAAGTTGAAAGTTACGTCTAGTGACGTCAGTGAAGCAAGTGGAGTGGTATCCTCACAAGAAGATTCAAACATGAAAGTCCTGTTAGCAACTATGAACAAGATTGCCATGCAGACCGAAGAGTTGACAACAGCTATGGTCTCACAAAAAGTAGAATTGAAACAAACCATTGAGGCTCAAGGTAAAATGTTCAACAAGAAACTCGAAGATGTTTTGAAAGATTTCAGCAGGAAGTTGGACGCAAGCTCAGCTTTACTTAGCAAGGAGTTTAGTTTGAAGATGAAGGAGGAAATGAGAATACACAGAAGAGAAGTTCGAGATGAAATTGCTGAAGTGTGTGATGAATGTAAAGGTGAACTACAACAGAAGAAAGTTGTTGAAGATCAGTTTCTTGAGATGAAAGATGACCTTATGGCCATGAACTTACAAATGACTTGAATGAACAAACGCAAGGGACATTGGGAAAAGTTGATGAATTGGAGTTCAAAGTTTTGTATTTGACATCACGAACAGAAGTATTGGAGAAAACTAGTGCTGATAAAGACTGTGCTATTGATGGATTGGAGAGTTCAGTGAAGGGTATCCAAGGAAGTTGTGAAACTTTGTCAAGAACTGTTGCTGAACATGATAGGATATCCAAGTTACAGAGTCATCAACAGTCAGTGGAGATCATCTCAACCAAACATGATTTAGTGAGAGTGGAATCAAATTTGCATTCAGTGAAGAATGATGTGCAACATTTGATTAGTGGTTCAAATGAATTCAAGTCATCTGCAATGTCCACAAGTATTGATGTACCCGAACCTTCATTAATAACCGAAGTGAAGGAGCGCTACAGGGGTAATGAAGCTGCACTGAACAAGTACACGGTTACCTTTGAGAAGCAGCAACTGGAATTTGAAGAAATGCGCTGACGTTTGGCGAACATCGAGCAGTCTTGTGAACACCTTACTGAAGTTTCAGTTCAGAAAAGACATGATGATAAGGAACCTGATGATGTGCATAGGTCTATAGATGGTGAAACATTTGTCAAGACTAGACTAACACAGAATGTGCCAGTGAATTTTACCCCAAATCCACATGGTAGAAGGTCACATAGTGTCCGTTACTCAACCCCAAGGGAGACCGCACAAGGAAAGAATCAGAGTGAAACTGCTCGTGTGAACACCATATCAGCGTATCCAAGGTACTCTTCACAAGTGAGTCATGATTCACTACAACATAGAAGTCCTGATTCATCTGGTGATTCCGGGGACAGATCCCGTCGAAGTTATGTTTCGCAGGATCACAGCAGGCCAAACAGACATTCCACTCGTATGCCATTACCAAAATTATCCTTTAAGGGTGAACACTGGATTGGTTTTATTATGCAATTTGAATTGGTTGCAAAGAACTTTGGTTGGCCTGAAGCTGAGAAATTAGCCAACTTTGCTATGTCATTGAAGAAGGGAGCTGCTGAATTTTACAGCATTTTATCAACTAGGAAGGAACAAGACTATGAATGGCTGAAAAACAAATTCCAGCATCATTATGGAGGAACAAATTCGGCTACTACAATCCGTTATGAACTTTTGCAGACGGAGCAAAAAGAAGGTGAGTCCTTGGAATCATTTGGCAAGATTACAGAAAATGGTTGTTGCATCATTTCCAAATGAAAGTAAGAGAGAGGCTTGTAGCCCATTCTTTGTTGATGCATTCATGAAGGGTTGCAGGAATAAAGGAGCGGTTCTATCGGCAGCTGAAAAGCATCCTAAGACTTTGGAAGAAGCCTATAAGTATGTGTTAGATGCCATCCATATGCAAAAAGCAATCCTGGGGAAGAAGCATGTCAAAAAAGTCAAGCCTGTGGAAGCTGATAACAGAATGGAGACGGAGAGCTTAACATCAACATCTTCAGATTCACGTGAAATCAGGGGTTATCATGTCAAAACTGGTCATTTTGAAAGGAAGAGGTTTGATAGGAGTGACAAATCGGATGATCAGCTTGGAAGTGTACTAACTGGTCTTCAAAAGATTTTGAGTAGGAGTGAGCCACATTCTCCCAACAAACACAATTATTCACCACCAAGACAGGGTTACAGTGGTTGCTTCGAGTGTGGAGATCCTGATCATTTTGTTAGAGATTGTCCCAGAAGAAGGTGTTATCAAAGCTATGATGACAGGAGGTATGATGAGCGACAGTATCGCGGAAGTGATAATCCTAACTGGAGATCTCCACCAAGCTATGGACAGGATAGGTATGACGAGCGACCGTATCGCAGAAATGATAATCTGAACTGGAGGTCACCACCAGATTACAGACAGGTGAGGCAACAGAGGAACTATAGCCCAAGGTTTAGTCCAAGGGGAGGTGACAGGAGCAAGTATGCTACCTTCAGCAGTCAAAGTCAGGACTATTCTAACGGAAAGTGTCCTGAGTCCAGAACAAATGCTGACTCAAGCTGGAGAAGTCCTAAATCAAGTCCAAACAGACATCCTAAACAAAAGGGTTTTCATAGTCCGCCTCCGGCAACCTATCGGCAGGATAAGAAAAATCCTCAAACAAAAGGTCCCATGGACAAACCGCAAGGCAAGTTTTCCCCTCATTTAAACTACTAAGGGAGGGCGACCATTATTCACCCGGTGCTTCGACCCTCCAATCTTATAGATACTTTGATGGGGTGAAACATTACAAACATTATCATGTAAAGACAGTGAATCCAACATGTAATAGGTTGAAGGAAAACAACAGGGATGGTGTGAGTGCTTTAGTGAACTGTTATGTGCAACATTATCCTACAAAAGCATTATTGGATACTGGTGCCCAGATATCATTGATGAGTTCTAGTTTGTATGAGAAGCTTACTTACAAGTGTGAACTCGGGGATGGAATAAAATTGGAAGGGATTGTGAAAGATATCAAACTTGATGCAAAGTTGTGTGCAGGAGTTAAAGTTTCATTTAATGGAAACTCAGTTTACACCTGGAAATTCTATGTAGCACCTATTACAGAAGCATTAATAACTGGATTGGATTTATGGTGTCAGTTTGGAGCAACTCTGGATTTCAGAAGAGGAATTTTCAAGATTCAAGACACCAAAGTAAATTTGAAGGAGTTTGTCACTGCAGAAGGAAATGAATTTACTTCTTGTAAAGAAGTGTTGGATAAAAAAGTGTCCATTCCACCAGAGACAGTGATTAACATGCATGCTAGGCTGGATGGATGTTTGAAAGGTGAAATTGCTATTACTTCTTCCGGATCCAATAGAGGAGTGTTGCTACCAAATCTACTTGTGGAAGCCGAGGAGAGTGTTCCAATACAACTAGTGAATGACTCTGAGCATACTATTGTGTTGAAGACAGGACATGTGTTAGGTGATGCAGTTGATTGCGAAGTTTTGACGGCAAGTGGTGATTTAGTATCTCACGAAGTTAACATGCATTCTAGCTTGCCAGAGCACCTTGTAGGTCTGTTTGAGCGTTCACAGAAGTCACTACAACCAGATCAGTGTCAGAAACTCAAGTCCTTATTAACAGAATACCAAGACATTTTCTCCGAAGGGAGTCACAATTGAGGCTGGTTTACAGAAATTAGCCACACCATTAATACTGGTGATGAAAAGCCGATTAAACAAGCCATGCGATGGACACCATTGGGTTTTGAGAAAGAAGAAGAAGAAAACTTGAAATTAATGCTGGATATTGGAGTCATAACAGAGTCATCTTCTGATTGGGCTTCTGCACCAGTTTTGGTCAGAAAGAAAGATGGAACTCTGAGATATTGTGTAGATTATAGGGGTTTGAATTCTAAAACTGTTAAAGATTCATTCTCACTACCCTCAATATCACAGTGTTTAGATCAGTTATGTGGAAACACTTATTTCTCAACTCTGGATATGGCCAGCGGATATTGGCAAATTGAAATTGCTGAGCAAGACAGACATAAAACCGCTTTCATTACCAAATATGGTCTTTTTGAACATCGACGTATGGCCTTTGGATTATGTAATGCCCCAGCAACTTTTCAACGAGTTATTCAGTTTGTTCTGAGGGGTTTAACATGGAGCAAAGTTTTGGCCTATATTGACGATGTAGTGGTTCTTGGAAAGGGTTTTGAAGATCATCTGACCAACCTTTGTATGACTTTTGACAGATTCAGGAAATATAATCTCAAATTGAAGCCCAAAAAGTGTTGTTTATTTCATACTGAGACCGTATTTCTAGGCCAAAAAGTCAGTGCGGAAGGAGTGTCCATAAATCCGGAGAATGTGGAGAAAGTATCTAAATGGCCAGTTTCTACTCCAGTTAAGGAAGTGGAGAGATTCTTAGGATTTGCCAATTATCATAGAGAGCATATTAAAGATTATGCCAGTGTGACAAGGGTTTTATATCAACTGACAGGCAGCAAAGCAGTATTAACTGGTTAGTTGAGCATCAGGAAGCTTTTGAGTTGACAAAGCAAAGACTAATAAGTGCACCAATTCTTAGCTATCCAAATGCTGAAGATGTGTTTGTTTTAGATACTGATCTGTCGGGTCACACCATAGGAGCCGTCTTATCGGAAATACAGAATGACTGTGAAAAGGTGATATGTTACGGTAGTTATGTGCTTACACCAGAGCAAAGGAAGTATTGTGTCACTAAAAGGGAATTGTTATCTGTGGCTCATTTCACCAGGCAATTCAGACATTATCTTTTAGGGTGTAAATTTCTTTTGCACACAGATCATAACAGTTTAACCTGGCTACTGCGGTTCAAACATATTGAGGGTCAATTAGCACATTGGCTAGAAGAACATAGTCAGTTTGATATGGTAGTTCAACATTGACCTGGAACCCAGCATGGTAATGCCGATGGGTTATCAAGAATTCCGGATGAAGAGGAATTTTGTGATTGCTACAGAGCGGGAATTGATTTGGAATCTTTACCTTTTGGAGGATGTAAATTTTGTTCAAGTGCACATCATCAATGGTCATGATTTCAAGAGGATGTTGATGATGTGGTGCCACTAGCTGTAAGATCAGTTTCTTACTTGGATACAGTGGCACATACGTGGTTACAAGGATATTCCCATGAACAACTATCGAAGGCACAAAAGGATGATTTTTGTGTGGGTAAACTAATTGATTGGGTTTCGAAAGACATTACTCCGAAACAGAGTGAAGTTTCTTTGT
This sequence comes from Sabellastarte sp. h YS-2021, assembly GCA_964017235.1. Taxonomy (NCBI): domain Eukaryota; kingdom Metazoa; phylum Annelida; class Polychaeta; order Sabellida; family Sabellidae; genus Sabellastarte; species Sabellastarte sp. h YS-2021. The sequence continues at coordinate 96,341,145 of OZ024936.1, read as the reverse complement.
GTAGTCCATCTGTGAAGTATTTTTACATTAATAGACATCAGTTAGTGTATCAAAATGAACTTCTTTTATATAAATAGACAGACAATCATAGTGAAAAGTTTTTGTTTGTAGTGCCTGATAGTTTAAAAGAAGAAATAATGTCTCTGAATCATGATTTACCATTAACAGGACATATGGGTATTGTGAAAACGGTGTCCAGGATTCGTAATTCCTACATCTGGTACAAGATGAATGAAGACATTGAACTTTTTGTGAGGTCTTGTAGTGTTTGTAACAAGAACAAGAGAGCAAATGTTAAGCCAAGAGCAAGCTTAGGACAGTATCATGCTGGATCACCTTTGGAACAAGTTCATATTGACATTCTAGGTCCGTTCACAGAAAGTAACAGAGGAAATCAATATGTTCTGATGATAGTTGACCAGTTTACAAAATGGCTAGAGTGCTTCCACTACCACTTCAGAGCGCTGAGTTGACTGCAAAAGCTGTTGTGGATGGATTCATATCAAGGTTTGGGTGTCCACTTGAGATTCGTACGGATCAAGGGAGGAATTTTGATGGTAAACTGTTCTCATCAGTAAGTGAACGGTTAGAAGTTACCAAGACCAGAGCAACTCCGTATCGTCCATGTTCAAATAGTCAGGTGGAACGCCACAACAGAACTCTTTTACAACTAATCAGGTGTTTTCTGAAAGGCAATCAGAAGCATTGGGATGACCATTTACAGCAACTTGCTGGAGCTATAAGATCCACAGTGAACAGAAGTACAGGTTTCACACCGAACATGATGATGTTAGGCCATGAAGTTATGTTACCAGTTGATCTTATGATTGCTGCAAAGGATCCTGAACATCTTTATCCTGCAGAGTATGTAAAGAAGCTAAAGGAAGTTATGAATCAAGTTCACACGCTTGCTCGAGAAAAGCTGGTTTCTTACCGAATGCGCCAACAACGGGATTATGACTTAAAACTTAAAGTGAATACCTATGAAGTTGGAGATTTGGTGTATGTACTAGACACTGCAAGGAAGGTTGGTTTGAGTCCAAAGTTGCAGAAAGTATGGAAAGGTCCAATGTTGGTTGTAGAGGCAATTTCTTTGATATTGTTTTGAGTTGCAAATAGGAAGAAGTCTTTTGTTCTTCATCATGACAGATTAAAACCATGTGAGGATAGAGAAACCTTTTGGTTGAAAAGGAAGCGTAATGCACTTTTAAATCAGCTAGACAATGGTGAGAAGAATGAAACAGATGACTTTGAAGAAGATCTCGAAAGGCTCTTTGATTATGAATACTTACCTGTAATAAATGAACATGCTCTCAATGATGATCATTCCTATACTGAACAGGAAGATCATGAATTTCAGGAAAATAATGACAGTAGTAAACAATTAAATGATAGCACTGATATTCTCAATCACGAAAACCAAATTATAGCGCTGCCTGAAACATTCAAAAGTAGTGATTTGGAGCAAATAGTACCTCTACCCCCCACAAGATCTGGTCGTGAAAGAAGGCGTCCACGACATTTGAAGGACTATTCCCTCTAATCAGTTTTATTTTTGTTGGGGTTGGACACGCATGATAGTTAAGTAATCCTAACCCTAACATTGAACACTGTAAACTGATTCCCACTTTTTGTTTCTTTTTAGATGTCTGGTAAAAACAAGAAAGTGAGATGGAAGAAGGTGGAATGTGAATGGAGACCAAGGTCTTGCACTTATTATCTTGGCAATGCAAGAGATAGAGAGAGAGATAGAGAGAGGGAAAGAAATAAAAGGAGGGAATATGATGGAAGAGATAGGCGTAATAGGGGGGAGAGAGAGAGAGACGCCAAGATAGTAGATATGTGAGGAGGGATAGGAGATACTCAGAGCGCAGTGACGTGAGATCTCCCAGAAGCCAGGTTGTTGACACCCGCAGCTACCGAGATGTGGTAAGGGGTGATAGAAAGCAAGAAAAAATTGTAGTGCCACCGTGAGAAGAATGTACCAGCAGTACAGCACAGGCTCGCAGCTACTCTGAAGTCATTAAAGGGGGATAAACTATCAGTAGTACTTCGATTTACAGGTCGAGACAGTCTCGCAGTAATGAAGAAGTAAGATCTGATAGAGTTGAGACAGTGCCTAGATCTGAAAAACAAAAATCAACAGATCGCTTAAGGACACATTGCTGGACAAGTCATTCTGCATGTACCAGAGGACCAGAGAAACAACAGAGAGAGCAAGTACCTGAGTCAGTTCAGAGAGAACAAGTACCTGATTCGGTTCATAGTGTCAGCGAATTGGAGCATAGGAACACAGAGGTAGAGATCATACTGAAAGGGATGTTCCCACTTATCGATTGATGAACATTGAAATATGCAGAGTTGTTACTGGGGTTTAAAGTGACACTTCAGAATAAGACTTGGAACTGTATACACGTGTTTAACGGAAACGCACATGCAATGTTACTGAATGTAAAGGAGAATTATATGGACATTTAGAAGTGGTAGATGGACTGATATATGAAACAGTGTAGTCACTGATATTAATAGTGGTAGTAGTAGGACTGATATATGCAACAGTGTAGTCACTGATAGTAATAGTATATAGAGTTATAGAAGTCCAGCCGAGACATAACAGTTGGTGTACTGATGTTAGAAGTCCAGAGTGGTTCTGTGTAGACAGTACCAGTAGTTAGACACCTCATCTAAGACCTGGCAACAGAACCAGCAGCACTAGTGCAAGGTGGGTGCAATTATTTCAATATTTATAGGATTTGTATGTTTTATGTGAGTTATATAACCTACAGTGTAGTGTGGGGGCAAAAGTGTCTTAGTGCTAAAGCACTCGCCTCCCACCTAAGGTCAGCAGACCATATATGGGAAAGTCGGTAGTTACTTACTAATGGTCGGCAGTTTACAGTACAGAACCTTGACCAACTGTATGTTCTGGTTTCCACTGCCCATAAAACTGCCTGTCATGATATGACCTATGCAGTGTTGAAAAGTGTTGTTAAAACCCAAATAAATAACATACTGTACTGGGTTTGTAGTTTTATAAAGGTTATATATTTAAATCTTGCAGTATATTTTATGCTATAAGAATTCGAATCATATGGATAAAACCTTTATAAAGTGATAAATGAGACTTTTACAGTTTTTTACACTTTTTTCAAATAAATATGAATATTATTTTATGTACACTTTCGATCTTGTGGATACGTATTTCTCTGAATGTTTGTTCATGCCCGCTGTAAAACTTAAAACTTTAATGCATCAGATGGGATAATCTTTGCAGCTGAAAACCTTCTTACCACATAAAAACAGAAAACAAAATAGGGAGATGTTGTACATATTTTTAACTTATTGAACTCACTTAAGGCATTCAGGATCTCCGCGAAAGTCCACAAGAACGTCAATCAAAAGACTCAGCTCATGGTAGCTCATATATGTTGTTGCATAGTTTAATCAAAGAGTTCTAAAGAATGAAAAAACCAAACACCAAAGGCTGTTTTAAAAAATGACAGAAATAATCAAACTTTTACATTATTGTAATGCTCAGGGTAGTCAAACAATTTATTTATGTAACAGTATACTCGTGTGTTAAGGAAAGAAAAGTCTATATTTGTCAGTCAACATTTCTAGAAAACAGCAAAGTGATAACTGAACTTTTCGATGTTGTGGAAATGGAGATATTTGCCACTTATAACTTATAAACAGTGTAGGTAAGCCAAAGCACAGGCATTAGTACGGAAAACACACATATTCTGGATGGATACATTATGGTCGAAAGGAAAGGTGGCATGGGACCTTCTGAAAATATGAAACCCATGGCCTGAGAGAGAAATGTTAAGGTACTTCAAAATCGTTAAGAGCATCTCTGACATGTGTATCTATGACTTGTAAGAAATGTGACACATTATTAGCAAAGGGGGCTCTGAAGAAAGCAAGGGTCTTGATGGTAAGCCAGGGTTGTGATGCTGTCTTTCTCTAAATAGTGCAGGGTCTGGGAGGATGTGGCAAGATAATGAGATCAAGTATAGAGTCCTAATGTTGAAGACACCCACCTAGGCATAGGAGTAATATGCTGAATTAACTGATATGTCTCATGATTAAACAATGAAAAAGTGTGCTGTGAAACAAGTTATAACGCTTTGCCATCCCGGACACAGGTGAAAAGTAATTTTTTTCATCGCCTTGGGGAGAAATTGATGGTATAAAGATATTCTAGAAAAAATATAACAATAATAACAGAAAAATTGATTTGAAGGATCATGAACATCAAAAACAGAATTAAGTCTTGAAATGTCTAACATGGGCAGCTTCTTTTGCTGGTGGAAAGCCTGCTTGGTTATTTGCCAGGCCGATTCAAAGAGTGAAGAGGAATAAGAGTTAGAACTTGAAACTTTTGGTAAAAATCAATCTGAAAGTAACAAGAAGGTACTTTTTATCCCGTATATAATGTTTCTGCAAGATTGTATGTAACTTTTGATCAATCTAATGAAATGAAGACTGGATACCAAGTCCGCCACCCTGTTTTCCTGCTACTTAATATGTCTTATTTGTAAATGAATATCAAAATGGGCCACTAAAAGCCATATGCTATGGGTACATATGGCCAAAAATTTGTCCTTATATAGAATATTTTTCAGCTTCAAAAAGAAATTAAAAATAAATATTAAGAAGAAAAATTATTAAGTAGAATTAATTGTCAGAACCACATACCTGATAAAAATGATCAATATGGCAGAGTCTGTTTTTAAATATTTAAACAATAAGTATATAATGAATAAACACTGCGCACTGTTTTTTTTTTTATTTGAAAATATGCTTTAAGATAGTTTTTTTTTCTTTTCCAATTTAGATGTACTTGTACAGTATGTAATGTGTTTTTGATATTCACTTTTCGTATCCTTGTAATAATCTTGTAATCTAGTGAAAAAAAAGAATTTGTCCTCAGCCTTGTACACCACTTGGATGACTGCAAGGAAATATATGAACTGTCCAGCTCAGTAAGCACACGCCTGCTTTTCTTTGCAGTAATGTGAACTCAAGCTGATGCAGTTACTCTCCTCTCAGCTGTAGCTTCTGGTGTCTTTTCCTTTGGAGGCATCCTCTCTATATAACGTAGCACAGCTAAAATTGTCACTATAAAAATATCAAAACACAAACATAAAAATAAAATCCATAAATAACAGTTGTCGTGTTTTTAATACTTTTTGTGTCCTATTCAATGCCAAAATGTAAAGTGAGGCCAGCCCCAAACCTTTCAATAAAGTTCAATAAAGTATGCATGAAAGTCAACAAATTGTTCACAAGTTGGCAATATTGGTCACAGCTCTTCCAATGATCTATCAATACAGCTACTAAGGCAGACCTAAAATTACACAGCAGCCTGCTTAACAGGCCATACTAGTCCAACCCCGAGAGCATCAATTGCAGCAGTCAGTCATGAATTAAATGACAAATGTCATCACCTGGAACAGTGTCTCAAACAACAGCTTTTGTTTTTGACCATACTTAAGGAAAAAAATATTCAAAAGAAAAGATCAATACAAACTATAAACTAGAATGGGGTGCTACTGGTTTTCCTTTTCAGGGATAGAATTCAGTGTTGAAATAACCGAAATTCCAGAAATGAACTATTCAAATGTCATAAGCAAGATTGACAAACTACTGACTGGGTGGAAACAAGAGTTGCTTGACTCCTATTGGTAATATAACTGTTAATTAAGAATCTAGCAATCTCGAAAATGAACCACATAATAATAATGTAACACAAAACCATCAAACAGGAGGACTTAATTAAGATGATTAACTTAGAATTTTTTGTAAAAGCTATGAAGGTCACTTGGATTAGAAGGCTGGTGCTGTCACAAAATTCACAATGGGCTACATTATTTCAAAATCAATTAGAAGACTGCTTGACTATGGGCCCCAAGGGGTACGCACAGTAGTATCTAAAGCAAAAAAACAATTTTGGAATGATTTTTTTCACATCCTGGTGGGGGTTGTGACTATGGTGAAGGTGCTGGCTGTAGGGCAGGTGCTGGTCCTGGGTTCAGATTCTTCCTGTTTTCTCTGCAAATCACAAAGAAAATCAAAATATTAAATTCAATTAAAAAATAAAAGTGGTCTAAGCTTCTGTAGAAAGTCTTTCAGATGTATAGCTGGCATCTTTGCAGTGACAATGATAAGCTACAGCAGGCCAAAAGGGGGTTTATTTAGTGTTGGTTTAATCCTGACTCACGATCCCGACTCCAGAAATTAATCAGTCCAGTTGGGGTGGGTTGGGAAACTGCTCCAGTCCTAGCGGTTTGTCAATACTGCTTGCTGGGCCTTGATAAGGCTTGTCTGTTAGGGGTTTATGGCTTGTCATGGAGAAAAGCATCCCGATACCAAGTTAGGTCAAGAGGTGGATCCAGACAAGCTGGGACGTGTAACACCCCGGCGGGAGGTGAAATTGTTGCACGACCTTTTCTGGATGTAGGTCCCCGATCCTTTTCAAACTGATCCTAGATTTCCCGAGTCCGTTGGTGCGTCGACCCCAGTGGAACACCCCTATAAGGATAGGCATAGTTCCAGACAGATTCCAATGATCTAGATGCATTTGTAAATTCCTGCCTTTTTGGGCACTTTTCTACCCTGTTCCTCCCTGACCTTAAAAGTTGGGGATGCTGTCCCGATAGTTTCTTTATGAATATGGAACTACCTGGTGTTTCGTGATATGACCTGTACAGTGTTGAAAGCGACGTAAAACCCCAAATAAACAAACAAACAAACAAACCCACCTCTGAGGCCGGGGTTCGATCCCCGTCACGGCCTGAAGTGGGAAAGCTGGTAGTTGCTTGCCGTTGGTCAGCAGTTTACAGTACAGAACCCTAACGAACTGTATGTACTGGTTTCCTCTGCCCTTCCAACTACCCGTCGTGATATGACCTGTACAGTGTTGAAAGCGACGTAAAACCCCAAATAAATAAATAAATGAATGGCTAAGTTAGTAACCTTTAGGAACATATATCCAAGTTAAGCAATTTGTTGGTTTGAATATTTAAATTATAGTTACTTTTAGGCCCCTATATATTCAAATTAAAAAATATTTTATGGCTTACTTGAATTAAGTTACTAACTCTTATGTTAATAAAGTAGTGCTATTTCTCGATCTCTATTTAGGTAACATAAGACTCATGATAGAAAAAACAAATTGGATACTTTATCCCAGCAGGCATCTGACGTAGTTGTGACGTTTAGAATGTGTTGAAATTACGTTGCGACGTCTTATAATGTATTTGCAATGTCTTTACAACATCACAATAAGATGTCAGTGTGACGTTTTTGAAAGACGTCATATTGACGTTTGGATGACATCATTAATAGACAACAGGAAGGCATGCATCAGCCATGTTTCAAATAAAATTCTTTGGAGGGAAAGTGTAATGCTGAAAATCACCAAATATCAGGTAATATATTTTCCATCTTATGTTTTATTTGGTATTATATTTATCTGTTTTATATATAGACTTGGGTGGCATATGTATTATATATCTTTACACTGACGTTGCTTGTATACTTAGCGTTTTTTTTTCTCCCTGTTAAGTGTACTGCTCCCATTGTAACTTGACACAACGTGACCAATAAATTCTGATTTGTATGATGAGAGAAAGTAAAAGTTTTGATACAAAATACATGTACCGGCCTTCAAAATCAAGTGAAAGCCATATCCCCTGTAAAAGTTTCCTCCCTAACATTTTTTTTTTTTTGAAATTGACAGACTATTGTTACGGTAGCAACAATTTACTTTATTTCGTTGTTTATATCACTTTCTAAGCACTTTGGTGTGTGAATATGTGAGAATTTAAGGTTACAGCTAGTAGATAAATCTGCACAGTAAATCCACCAGCACACATGTGGGTTTACACAAAAAGTTTAGCCTCATATGAGGCTTTGAACACAAGATTAATTTTCAATGTTATTTTCATTTCTTTTTACAAATACTTCTGCATCAATCTGACCCTCGGGTAAATAATATGTACATATATGTGTTGCAAATACCAGCACAGAATTCATACTGAAACAAGGAATTTTATTTTGAATTTTTTCTTAAGTGGCTATCAACCTATGTACCAGCATAAAAGCACAGTATAAAAATATAACTTGTCTTCTCACTGTAACTTTGCAAAGCAATCCAAACTATGTCGTTTTTTTTTTTTTGCTTGTGTGTACATCAGTATATAGATACTCTAAATGTAAAAGAACAGACCAGCCTTGTGTGACGTAGTTCAACATATTTACAAACACTGCAAAGATGTCCATGCACAGCAATGAATATGTGCTATCTATGCAAGCCACATAGCAAGGGCTACACTAAGTAAATGTACATCATAATGTTGATAGCCCGTTAATGGATTTTGTACTTAATGTGCGGCAAAAGATTATTTTTCTTTGTATCATACAACATTTATTATAATTGATGATATTAGGTAGTTTTGGCTTCTGATTTGTTATAATTGTCACAGATATGAATTTTTCACAGTTAATAAAATAGTGTTTGCAAATGGCCATCTGCTATAGCCTTCTCACAAGCCAAATCACATACCACATTTTCAGGATTAGAAGTAGATAGTCTTGTCGCTGCAATATTGCAGGTACCATAAGATAAAGTCTCATATTTGCCTCAAGTACTGAGAGTTACAGGATCCAGTTTTAGAAACAAGACAATTACAAAACTAACTATGAGTGTGTGGTATTTGTGATACATGATTTAATAATAGGGAGTGCGAGTACAAATAGTTGAGTATGACATTTTGATTTGATGTCGGGCCCTTGCAAAGTTAATATGCACCTTGATAGGAAACATCATTGACTATGATGGTTTCCGTAAATGAATTAAAGTCTTAAATCATTTGAATTAGTTTATGTCACTATATTACATACTATGTTAAAATTGTGTATTGTGTGTTTTAATGCAAGTAATTTGTGTTAGTAATATATTACTCATCTCTTAAAATTAGGATTGAATTTTCATAAAATTTGGCTCATTTACCAAGCATCATTTACTCAATCTCACCTCTATTAAATAGAAATGGGTTAAATTTAACCGTTTCTTTAAAATCCACCTGAAAATAATTTTTATTGAAATACACTTGTAAATGACAAATATGTTTGTCTTCCAACTGTAATGTTCATCTGTTAATGTCGGTTACAGTTTATCTTTTTATATTTTTTGGTGGCCCAGTTGATGACAGTTCAGATACTGATGATGAAACAGTTGAGAGGAGATGCAATTCAGGATGTGCACTCAGTAGGTTTTCTTTTTTAAATATTTGCTGACACCTGTTAGATTAAATGTATTGCATCTAAAATGATTTTTGCATCTTGTTGTAAGTAAAAAGCTCAAAATATCTATAAATCTGAATCTGTCTTCAGTTACTCCAACTGTCATTGCTATTAATTTGTCATCAGCATGAAACCAGAAGGATAACATGCATGTAACCACTGCATCTTTGAAATTATCACTTTAATTAAGAAGGTATTGTAAATTTGTCTTTTTACTCCACAGCCATTAAGGACTGTTGGGGTATTGTTTTCACCCATGGTGTCCGGATGGGCAGGCGAGCGGATGGTGGGAAAATGTTTGTCCAGGCCTGTATCTCAGAAACCCTAAGGTGTAGGAAGTTGATACTTGGTAGGGACATTGGTTAGGAGGTGTAGATGTGCAACGTCATGATGTGACCTTGATATGACCTTTGACCTCGCCATAATGACCTTGACCTATAAAATCTTGTCTGGGCTATATCTCGGGAACTGTAAGGTGTAGGAAGTTGCTACTTGGTAGAGACATTGGTTAGGGTGTGTAGGTGTGCAATGTCATGGTGTGAATGTCATGGTCTGACCTTGATTTGACCTTTGACCTTGCCATAGTGACCTTGACCTATAAAATCTTGTCTGGACTATATCTTGAAAACCGTAAGGTGTATGAAGTTGATACTTGGTAGGGATATTGGTTATAGGTTGTAGGTGTGCAACATCATTTTGTGACCTTGATTTGACTTTTGGCCTTGTTGTAGTGATCATTAGTTTTAAAATTTTGTCTGGGCTATTTCTTGGATTCCATAAGGTGTAGAAGGTTGACACTTGGTAGGGACATTGGTTAGAGGGTGTTTGTAAATGTATGTGTACATCATGGTGTGACCTTTTTGCTCTGCCAAAGTGTGTTCATCTGCCATATTTGAGACATCTTTCACTTATGACAAAGATATATGGATTGCTGCAACTGATTATTATATGCACTTTTACATAATTATGCTATTTCCATTGACAGCTATTCTCCAATTAATGAATTTTATAGCTTTATATTTTTAATGTATTATTTTTTAATACTGATTAATGCTGTCATCTTGCTATTGAATTGTTTTAATACTTTATCTTTGCATACATTTTCTTTCTCTTAGATATTATTTTCTCCGCTTAAACATCATTTGGACCTTTAGATAAGTGACACTGGGCTGATAGTATCCCAGTTTTTGTACTGTTTCACTACTTCTGTATATCATGGTATTGAAAACTATTTCCCCAGGCTCTCGGGTACGGGCATCTCTGATGCTATCTTAGTAAACTTAAAGTCTCAGTACAACTCAATGATAGGTTACTGGTCCTGTGGCAGATGTTTATAAAATAACATTTTTTATTCAATCCTTTGCTAAGGCTATTTTAAGCTAACAGTTATTTAAAGGTAATAATCACAACAGATTGTCAAGGCTTTAGGAATGAGGGTCTATTTTAATTCATTATAATTTGAAAAATGTGTTTAATTTTTATCTTTTCTGATTCTTTACAGCACAGATTCTTCACAGAGAGTAGTCCGGAGAAGTGTTGACTGCAATGAGAGTGAAATGGAAAGTGATGTACAAGCTTATCTTAACTATGCCCCAGATCATGTTGGTAATGTGGGACGTAAATAGGTCATTTGTAGTGCTAGGAGACTTGAATACAGTGATAAAAATGGGCCCTTGCAAATGTGGGTAGACAACTTTCACATTAATGTAAATTTAAAAATGTATTTCTTGCTGTTTGAAAGTCCACCATTTGTTTACATCTAATGTTAATTACTTTCATAAAGTTTCCTATCTTTTATTGTGATAGAGTGGAAATTGGCCAGTTTCACTGCAGACTTACTTGCCAATTTGGTGAGTGCCAAAAATTTTCATTTTTATCACTGAAATATATGGAGATCATGAGAATATGTTTAACTTGTAAACACACACTACATAGATCTTCAATTCTTGTCTGCATCATTACATGAAGCCACTTTTGATTTTAAATACAGTCAATGCTAGTGGGTGGACGATAAGACTTGTACTTGATTAATTATCGGTGACAGTGTAGAATTACGGTCGGTCACTGACTTTTTCTAATTATCAATTATTCAGCTTATATCTTACCTTTCATGATTTTTTTCAATATCCACATTTTTTTCAATATTATAGGTATTTTTATTTTATAAACTGACAGCTTTGTTTTGAATTTCGAGTTGGGGGTCATGGTGCCAGAGTGGTAACACTCTCACCTCCCACCTCTGAGGTCAGGATTTAGTTCCCAGCCCTACCTCAAGTGAGAAAGCTGGTATTTGCCTACCGTGGGTTGGCAGTTAACAGTACAGAACCTTGGCCAACTGTATGTACTGGTTTCCTCTGCTCTCCCAACTACCCATCGTGATGTGACCTGTACAGTGTTGAAAGTGATGTAAAACCCAAAATAAATGAATAAATTGATTTTCGAGCTTGCTTATGTCTACCGCCAAATTTACAAGAAGGGGTATTTTCGATAGATTCTAATGTCGGAACGTTATTCTAATCGGATTAACCTATACTTCATCCCGGAAAGTGTTTCATGCTATAATGACTACCAATGGAGTAAAAAAATCCATTCTGGTCAATTATAGGTCAGACAAAATGGGTGATAATTAGTGATGATCACACTAAAAATTTTAATTTATTGGTCATTCGATCTTTGTCAGGACATTTTGTGGTGGTTGTTACAATCCATTGTAAAAGTGGCATTTATGAGTAACAGTTTTAAAAAACTCTTTGAAGAGTGTTTTCACTCCACAGCCTTTAAGGGCTGTGCAGGTATTGTTTTCACCCATGGTGTCCAGATGGGTGGATGGGCAGCGGGAAAGAGCTTGTCCAGGCTGTACCTCAGAAACCATGAAGTGTATGATTTGATACTTGGAAGGGACATTTGTTGGAAGGGCTTAGGTATGCAACATCATGGTGTGACCCTTTTTTGACCTTAGACCTTGCTGTAGTGACCTTGAGTTTGAAAATCCTATCCGGCTGTATTTCAGAGACCATAAGGTGTAGGAAGTTGATTCTTGGTAGTAAGATTGGTTAGGGGGAGTAGATGACGTTAGACCTTGCTGTAGTGACCTTGACCTTTAAAATTTTCTCCAGGTTATATCTTGGAAACCACAAGGTTTAGCAAGCTGATACTTAGTAGGGACATTGGTTAACGGGTGTTCAGGTGCAACATCTTGTGTACTTTGTGTTAATCTTTGACCTTGGCATAGTAATTTGACCTTTAAATCTTCTCCGGGCTATATCTTTGAAACCGTAATGTCTAGAAAGTAAAGAAATTTTTAAGGGGATGTAGGTATGCAACATCATAGAGTGACCTTTAATCTTGGCTATGCGAAGGTGTGTTATTTATTTATTTATTTGGGTTTTACGTCGCTTTCAACACTGTACAGGTGATATCACGACGGGTAGTTGGAAGGGCAGAGGAAACCAGTACATAAAGTTCGCTAGGGTTCTGTACTGTAAACTGCCGACCAACGGCAAGCAACTACCAGCTTTCCCACTTGAGGCAGTGACGGGGATCGAACCCCGGGCCTCAGAGGTGGGAGGCGAGAGTGTTACCACTCTGCCACCGTGGCCCCTATGCAAAGGTGTGTTCACCTGCCATATTTGGAGCATATTTCTCTTATCATAATATATGGATTGCTGAAACTGATTATTACATGTGCTTTTACTTAATAGTGCTATTCCATTGCCAGCTGTACTTCCATAAATAAATTATATATCTTTATAATTTTTACTTTACTGATTAATGTTGTCATATCTTGCTATTCAGTTGCCTTGTTTTAATATTTTTCTTTACTTTGTATATCTTTCTTAAACATTACTTTCTCAACGTAAACATTATTTGGAACTTTACAAAACGGATAGTGTTTGCTCTGAAAGTCTCTTCAGCTTGTACTATTTTCTTCCGTAACCCATGGTGGCAAAACAATTGCCCAAGGCTGTAGGGTATGGTCATCCCTAATGATATTTTTTACCACTGAAATAATTTGTTCACCTAAAAACAGATTAAATATGGATGTCTATCTAATCAAGACAAAATATGGGCTCTGTTTCAAATAACATCAATTTTATTCCTTTAAACTTTATTCTTGTTCACTCGCACAAGTATACTGGTGTGCAAAGAATACATACAAGCCCATCTTCTGTAGGCTGCTACAAATGTTAAAGAACTGTTTTTTATAGAGGAAAGCTTAGCAAAATTGCATTTTAAATTGGATAGGTTTAATCATGTGTGGTCAAACTGAAAAAAAATGTTTGTAAATTGTTAAATTATATGCATCATTTTTTAACCAACATTATTATGCTTTGCTGTCCAATATTTTCACTGTAATATGCTCATTGGAAAATATGTAAAAAAATGTAACAGTAAATCCCGGACAGTAAATACCAATTATTCTGTTGTCCACGTAGCAATAAGACACTGTTTTGAAGAATGTCTAATGCTTACATCACTCTAATTTTACACAATTAATGTTGGAATTTGTAACTTGCAGTTGACTTTCAGTTTATAAATATTTGTAAAGGAAGACCCTAGCTGCCGGGAACCTCTTCCTCTCATTGTAAATGGCAGATATATCCAAAAAAAACAATAAAAATTAAAGACTTATATGTTGTGTCTGTCTTAAAGGCATTGGTAGTTATGAAAACATTATGTTCTACCAACACTGAAATGGAACATTTAAACAATGTACGCAACACTATGACATTGCTGCAACATACAACTGTTACGTTGTAACAATGTCAGAATATGATGTTGTTACAACATGGAACTGTTACGTTGGAAAAACATTATGTTCTGACATTGTAACAATGTCATGAAATTACGTTGATACCACTAACACATCTGCATGAATTTACAACGTTGAAACAACATCAGTGCACAACGTTGTTTAAACGTCATTCCAACGTAATTTGCCTGCTGGGATGGCAGTTCTGAGCTTCCATAGAATTCAATCGTACATGATGTATCCCTTGTAAACACCTAAACAGACATCATTCACACAATATATGCACTACTGTACTTAATGATATGGATTTTTTGCCACAAACTTAAAATGTTCAGTAGCTGAACAAAGTTCAATATGGAATTCAAGATATGAACCTTGTAATAAACACCTATATTGTCAAGAAATATGACTTGCAGAAAGTATCTGAAACAAAAACATCCTATTGCATTAGTGAGAATAATATGTGATTATACGCACCTCATATGAGATTGTGAGTGCAGTCCACAAGGCCATAATACTACCAGTACTTCGGCAACACTTGGGTACTTCACTAGAATTGGGTAAGTACTGGAGCATATTGATACAGTATTATAGTGTGTTTATTTAAGGGTTACTTCCAGTGGTGTCTAGATCTTGAAATTGATTACTGTATAGTATATTTAACATATTTTTTCAGGATGCTTTTTGGCTGAACTTTGTATCGGGAAATTTATAATCACTTGTAAACTAATTGATTGTACAAACCACGCGCAATGTGTAAACAAAAGCACGTGTAGTGTACAAAACATAACTTCAACATGACAGTCCTTATTTCACTTGTAAAAGAAACTATTCCCATGTATATATATTGGGCGAAAATATGGATTTGGGTGTTTTTTTTGGTGTTGTGTTGAAACCAATGTATTGAAGTCTCATGTGCAGGTAGATACATAAAAGCTCAGGGGGGGGGGGGGGGGGGTTCACAAAAGATCACCCGCTTTAGCATGGGCCTTAAATCTGAGCCTTTTGTCTTTGCAAAGTCATAGACTTAAGTGGATTTCACAAAGGTTGAATTATCATATAACCACAGTGGTTTTCTATGTCAAGTGACCCTTTATATCTAGTCAAATATTTTAGTGGTGACATATATCATTTGTTTGACTCATTTTTATCTTTAAAACAATGCTGTTTCTTCAATCAAAAGCCTTAATTGTAACCACAGAAATATGTCGAAGATTAATTTAGGGAGGTCTTCTGTGTATTTTTTTCTTTCTTTATTTTCAAGTATTTCAAATACTGAAGTGAAAAAAAATATATATGGTGGCCATATTTAATTGAGTCTTTGTTTACAAAAGTTAAACCCACTCTCGGGGAGACTTGGACAAAGCCTAGACTTAGCAGCTTACTGAAACCCTCTAAGTCTTAAAAACACAGACTTAGCCTTATTTGAAGACAAAAGTCTTGACTTTAGGTCTAAGTCCGGTCTGAATCCTTTTATGAAACTGACCCTAGATGACCACTCAATATGGCGGTCAGATCTCTAGTGGCAGGTCAAGGAACCCCTGAGAGGTGTTGGTAAATGGTTATCTGTGAGACTAGACTTGCTCCAAGTCGTTGCATATCTGACATACATGAAATCATTATGAAGCCACTTGATGAGTAAAAAAAGCTTCTGTCTAGAGAAGTCAGCCCCACATTCTGGTAAAAACGTCATTTAGTCCTCGTATAATACCTTAGACAAAAGGACTTGATGAAAGTATCATCTGAGACATGTCTTCCCAGTAAACATTAGAAATGTTTTAAAATGGTTTAAACGTTTATAAGACGTTTTAAAACCCTATTTAAACCTCATCTTATGGTTTTCTTAATGTTTTAAAAAATGTTTTATAAACATTGTCGTTGCAAAACATTTATTGGAAACATTCATTAAACATTTATAAAATAACTGAAGAAGCTATAGGTTTGACTGGAAACGTTCTTAAAGATTTATAAAATAGCTGAAGAAATGAAGGTTATGCTAGAAATGTTTTTCAAAAATTCATCATGAAGTGTTTGATTAACATGCACTCATAAAATGTTTAAGCAACTTTGTTGATCAAATGTTTTAAGAACTTTCTATCAAAAACGTTTTTAAATCCCATATTTTCAGAATGCTTATTAAACCTTCACCTTCATGTGGCTTAAAAATTGTGCCCCCATTCAGTTCTTACTTTTAGGAATTGCATTGTGGGGCAATTTTTTGACAAAGTTCTCTAAATTCTACTATTATTGACTATTTTACAATATTTGACATAAAAATAATATTTTTATTAGTGAACAACCTTAAAAAGATATTTAATTTGACCTCTAACCCCATTGTTATGCATATATTTATATGTTCATTTGTAACGCTTTTCTAACATATATCATTAAAAGTTTAATAAATTTGTAATAAAGAGATAATTGACAATTTCTAATATGTGAGACAATTCACGCCTTTTCAAATGTACTTGTTTACACCCGGGGGTCAGCCATCCATCAGTTACAGTAATCGTTACAGCCATCAGTATACTTAAGAATGAGTTACACAACTGTGACAATAGTAAAGGGTAAAACTTGTCCTTGGAGCATTCATTGATGGTGTAAACTGTATAAGCCGTGAAACACCCAAACAACTCCAACGTAAACAAAGGCCCACTGAGATAAGGTAGGCTCAAACATGTTTTATAAGTTAACCAACATCAAAGTGTTTCTTAAGATGGAGCATATCTCTGAGAAGGACAACATGTTTAATTGAGAGGAAATAATATGCAAATGTAGTTCTTCCCAAGGTAATTGTCATGATATATGGGATATATGGTTCACCCAAAAGCACATTTCTTAACGTCGAGCCATTGGAAGGCTATTTGTTTCTAAGAGAGCAATTCATGCATATTTATGTGGTGATGTGTAGTTGCGTACACAGCTATGTCATCACTCAGTCACTAACACCACTCTCTTCCTGCCTGGATCCCTTTAGGTTAATTACAAACAATAAATATGCTCTAAACGTTCATCTGTGTTTTGCACATCAAAACCATATAGCAAACAGTAAGGACCTTGGTATGTATTTGTGTAAACAAGGTCTTAAGCCTAGTCAAGCAACTCTGCCCCCTCAAGGGCCAAGGGCAGATGGCAGACCCTGGGACCATTCAATGAAGTTCTAACTTTTAAAAGGAAGACTTAGTCTGTAATCATAATGACCATTAAAGAAACTAAGCTTTGTTGCACCAGGCTGGATGCAATGAAATGAATGACAAAGGGATTGAAAATAATTTAAATATTTTACTGTGGTGATCAATTTATCTATTTATTTATTTGGGGTTTTATGTCACTTTTAACACTATGCGGGTAATATAATGACAGGTAGTTTTGTTGGCAGAGGCACCAGCACATACAATTGGTCAAGGTTCTGTACTTTATACTGCTGACCATTGGTAAGTAACTAGCAACTTTTCCCGCATAAGGCCCAGGGTTTGAACCGCCGACATCAGAGGTGGGAGGTGAGTGTGTTACCACTGCGCCACCAATGTCCAAATATTGTTATTACTTGTCTTTAAAGCACTGTTTTATTGCAAATAAATATATTTTGTTGTTGTTAAATAAATAGACAAAAGTCTTAACTTTGAGCTTCATCAGATGTGCCCCTATTTCGTACCTGCTGCTGCTTTCTTTTGAGCCAAATTAAGCAATCGAATTTAAGAATTATTGAATCTTTTATTGCCCAAATAGGCATATTACATGTACTGCTTCAAATTTATGGAAGGGATCTAAATCCAACTAATGAATATTCATGAGGGAAATTATATAATTATGTGCACAGATATGTATCTCAACATTGCACTAAAATAGTGAGTGAAGGTTTTTGTTTAGTACTGACGTCACACAAAATATCCAAACACTTCTGGATGCACTGTCCCTGGGTGTATCTATACTGAAGGCTGTGTTTCTTAATGTATGAATATCAATATGGCTAAAGGAATATGGACAAAGGAATTCAAAGGCCCTTTAACCTCTAACCTTTGTGATTTAAATATTTTTCTTCTTACTATTTACTTAGGTCTGTCTGACATGGAGAGCTGGCTTTTCTAAAGAACGATGGACTCTCATCCTGCCCCAGATGGTGGTTGGGGATATGCATGCGTGATTGGCACTTTTCAATCCCAGGTAATTCATATTGGGTGGGGTTATGCATGTGTGGTTGGCACCTTTCAGTCCCAGGTAATTCATATTAGTGGGGCAATACATGAGTACTTTAACATTTAGCAATCTCAAGTGATAAGTAGAAAGGAGTAGGGGGTGGGGGCTGTGTCTATTGTGATTGGCACATTTTAGTCTCAGCAAATCAGTTGTGGGTGGGGCTGTTGGCACCTTTTAGCCTGAGAAAATGAGTGGTGGCTCTAGCTGAAATGAAAAACTTGTAGATTAGCTTGAATTACTAAGATTTGAGTGTGGGGGGATATATTTGACAGTTGAGTCTTGCCAAACAAGTTTTAGTTATACTTTGAAGTTAGGGTACAGTAATCCAGTTAGTTTGTCAGTTTGTCTGCATGCATAACTATACGTTTGACTGGGTTTTTAACTCTATATTTTGACACAAGTTGGTGTTGTTGCCCGTGACATCTTTCTCAAATGTAATCCAAACCCTGATTTGGATCATGAATGTGGAATTGCTGTTGTGATTTCTGTACAGAACATCCAACAGGTTCCATATTTGACGTAAAATACCGGGACTTACAAACATAATAAAGCAGCCGTCAGGGGTGCTTATTTGTTTTAACGCAGGTTCGACTGATCATGGTCTCCCCGGAATAACTTCTATGACTTTGGACCAATTTTTTCCTTTTGTTTCTTTCTTTAATACTATAGGCATGGGAAAATTTTGGAATGCTTTTTCACACCTTAAACTTTACATAAGGTCGCCTTAAGCACTTTTCTAAAAACACCCCATCATCGTGTTTCAGAAAAAAACCCCACTTGAACTAGCGCTATAAATTTTTGCAAGGACATTCTAGAACTAAATGCGCATGTCGGAAAGGATTTTCTGATCAATTGAACAGTAGATGCCTGAATGGGAGGTGTTTGATTTTCACAAATTTAAAAAAGGGCATTTTGTCTGTGTCTCAAAAACATCGGGATTTCAGCGTTTTGTTGGAATAAGTTATTCAGCTACTTTTTGATGATTTCATGTGCCAAAGTTTTAACCTTGTATCTGCAACCTTAAGGTCACCTTAATGTCAAAAAAGGGCTTTTAATCCTCCAGTTCACTTAGTTTTTAATATTTTTCAACCAAACATGGCATGTATATATTTCCCAAAAGAATATCCTGACTTTATGTGTCCTTAAACTCAAAACACTAATGGAGCTATGGCCTACTTAAAGTCATAACATTGGAATAAAACCCTCTGATTCTTTTGTTGTTTTTCTATTTTCCAAAATCTAACTGATCACTGATATTGAAATAGATCAAAAGAAGATTCTGGCTACCTTATGATTTAAATATTAACACTCTTATGGTCATCTTAAACTTAAAATATAGGGTAACATGTAGCCCTAAGCTCAGTAAGTCTTTAATTCTTTTAAATAAAACCTGGCACATTTATAAAGTGCGGCAAAAGGATATTATTATTTTATGGTCACCTTAAAGTCCAAATATGAATGAAGTTATGGCCACCTTACAGTGAAATAAGGGGGTTTTCAGCCTCCAGCTATCTTGTTCAACTGACCTCAGTTGAACTTTGCACACTTATAAAGGATGACAAAAGGGTCATTCTTATTTTATGGTCACCTTGAAGTCCACATATGAATGAAGTTATGACCACCTTACATTTAAAATAAGGGGTTTTTCTGCCTCCAGCTATCTTATTTTTCTACCGATTTCAATTAATCCTTGCACACTTATTAAGGACGAAAAAACAGGACATTCTTATTTTCTGGACACCTTGAAGTTGCAATACGAGTGAAGCTGTGGCCATCTCACTGGGCAAAACTGGGCCACTTTTCCATCACAATAAAGTTTACATTCTGGTAACAGTCTGATAATGCAACTACTACACGTTTTAATAACATACTTCTCCATCAAGGCCGCTCATTTTTCTAGTTTATTTTACATTCCTGTCACCACTCACTTTGCATAATTAGTGTTATAAATTTGCCAACAAGTACAAGTTTTTTCATTAATATTTCATGGTACAAATATGCTATAACATTATTAGAAATTTTTCAGAGCTTCTGGTCTTTTTTGTTGTATTCAAGTCAATGTAAAATGGTGGATAAATCTCAAATTAAAAATTGAAGTTATTATAATCACTGGTGCTCCTATATCTATCACATTTTTTGCATTCTTTCTTTAAATATGGACTTAGTTAAGTTATTATTCATACAAACAGTATGATCATAAAATAAAAAAAAATGTATTATTCATAAAGAAGAACAGTTACTTGGGCAACATACTCATATAAATTATTATCACCTTATTTCATGATATTTTTCCTGACATGCCATTCTTGAAGTTTTCCTTTGACTTGGCTTTTCACAGATGCTGTTTGGCTTGGCAGTGAGGTCATTTGGTGTGTTGTATCTGCTGACGCTAGAGAGGTTTCAAACGACTGCCACTGTTGTGTCATGGGTCGGTGCCACCAATGTTTTGGCCTGGGGAGCTTTCAGTGAGCATTATCCTATCAAATCTAGTACCCCTGTGTTACTGTCACAAATTGCCCAACTGATCACCCCGACAATATAGTATTGGGGTTTTATTGACAAGGATCATGCTGAAGTTGAGCCAAAAATCAGCTCAAGCTTAGTATAAACAGGTGTAAATTTGAGCCGATATTCGGCTCAGCTTGAGCTTGATCCCTTTTATGAATCCCAACCTGGAATGTAATCTCATTGATTGTACAACATTAATTAGACTTTTGCATGTTGGGAGAATAATCACATATGGTACAGATTGAAAATGTTCATCCCCAATATTATACACGCTTAAAACCCTTTGGAATAAGTATTGATGTTCCAAGTACCCATGGTAATCTTTTCTGTCATAAATCAGTTACAACCTGTCTCTACGGAGCTATGACTTCTTGTTGTGGTGTAACAACTAATCTTTGACCAGTGCTAGAGAAATGGTGCCGATAAGATCAGTTGTACAAGTCCCAGTGCTGTTGCATGAGATCTATCTGAGCTTCGTGTTGTGACAAATCTTCATGACTAGTAGATTGGAGCAGGTGCAATGGATCTTTTTACTCAGGACAAATCAATTGTTTTAGCAGTTTTCCAACCATTGTTTGGAGGTAATCCTATTACTGGCCCATGTCAAGGGGAGCTAGATTTGGAGAAACTCATAAAAGAGTCAGAAAATAGAAACAATAACTACCTCTACCCTAGGAAGTTCTGTTTTTCTGTGTATTTGTTTGTTCATCACTGTCTTTATGTCTGTCCATTTTCGGACAGATCTGGCTGACATAACTCCAGATGATACGAGTAAATCTTTGAAAAACAATTTTATGTGCATTTGGGCCTGGCCATAGGAAAATGTGATTACATATCTGGAAAGATATGACAAAGCTTCATGATCCAAGGTAAGATGAACATGTCTTGGCAAATTAGAAGGTTTCCCCCCCTGAAATATGTTAGAGAGAAAACAGTACAGGTATCCTGAAGTAGTTCATTGCAGAGAGTTGGAGAAATTGTAGGCAAAACTGTTGTAAAAATGTTTTTTTACAGATGAAATCATGATTCTAAAGCATGAACAGATATAAAGGTTTTATCTGGTCTACAATATCTAGTATCTGGCAATAATGGTAAAATAGCATCAATAAAAAGTCAATAAATTGCTTTAATAATTCCATTTGCCCACATATTAAGTCAATAAAATGAAATTGATATTATAGAATATCCCAAGAAGGCAATAGATGACAATATTTACGTTGGATTTTGAGATTTTGTCAGTAAAGGTTAGTCAGTAAAATGAGATATTTTTATTGAGATAGTACAGTAGCAAAGCTACATGGCCATTGTTTTGTGTTTTTTCTGTTATAGTGGTTGTCATATTGTCTGTGAGGATCAACATAATTAAGCTGATTTTGCAGTATTTTAGTCACAATGAAATTTTTTTTTTTTTTTATTTTATTGCAGTCTCGCAGTCCATATAATTGCAATAATGGTAAATATATATATGCATTGCTGTTATAAAATTATTGCACTGTTTAAAGTTCTTAAACAAAATTAAAACAGTGTAGATTTTAAATATCAGGGAACTTTGTAGATCATGTAAAGCCAATTGAAGAAGACATTAAATACAATTCGAAGGACTATTTAAATATTAGAAAATCATTTGAATATTTTCACAAAAACATCCATGTTCTCATTGTGTCCCAGGAAATAATCTTAGAAACATTTTGCACAAGTGTGAATGAAACTTTAGTTTAAGAATAGAATAAATTTGGGTTAGAACCTACAGCAGTGAAGGAGCTTAAAGGTTAAACATCAGAAAGTCTGCATTTATTATGTAACATGACCCCTAATCCCCATACTCCCTTTCCAGTCCCATCGGGAATGATGGTTGCTCTAAATGAGTCATTGATCAAAACTAGCCTTTGATAGGTTGTACTTGTAATTATTACCAAATACTGCATTGCCTTGAACCAGTCAGTGTTCAAAGGCTCTAAATGTTAGTCAACCACCTCATCTGTCTGCATTGGTAAATCCAAACAAACTCAGCCGTGGTAATAGATTGCCTGTTTCTAGTGTCTGTACCCACAAACAAGTTGGTAGCCAGAGTTTTGCAGTTTTGATGCCATCAGGCTGGAATAGAATACCACTTTGTAGTCAGGTTACAGACATCCAAGGCTTGTCTGAGAAAAAATAAACTAAAGGCTCATCTTTTCAGACCTGCCTTTCCCCCACTATCGCTCATATTGGATGCTGTTATTGGTGTGGACTTCATCCTAGCTGTTGGACTGTCCTTTCTCAGACCATCAGAACATTAGCAGATGTTTCATATTATATAAGTAAAAATCTTATCCCAGATCTTTGACTTATGTGTCTGTGGAGCAGTGGAGCTACTTTCCATCATATATTTCGACAAATGTCTAGTTTTCAAAAAAATTTTGTGAACTTTTTTCGGACCCTTTGGCCTTCATTGCTGGAGTGATGACCTACAACCAAAGAGGCTTGTGTACTTTTGATTGTGTTCAGTTGTTGATCATTGGGGAGATCAAATATATACAGATATAAACACAAGGAAAGGTGCAAAGGGGTCCATAACTTGTTTTCAATGTCTTAATATTAATTTCTGATCAGTCTATATAAATAACAGCCTTAATCTGTCCTAATTTATTGCCGAGTCATTGTGTGACCTGAAGACACATTCAAGGTCTGGTTAAAATAGCCATGTCATGATGAGGCAGGCAAAACAGTCTTTTTTCATAATATTGGTAAACCTGTTTTTTTTGTACCAAGATGTCAAAATAACTAATAACTGAAGAAGAAAATATTACTTGAATTGTAAAAACTGAAACTGTAATAAGTATTTTATTGAATTTGTACCAGTAGACTGTTTGTCATTTAGAAATTGTAATGATGAAGGTAATCTATTTTTTATCAAATCCTTGGTGAACTGTAAAAAGATTAACTCAATAACATATGTCAATAATGTGATGTTATTTATTGTAAAAGAAATGCATTAATATTATGCATTAAGAATTGAAACAAAAATCAAAATAAACAATTTAAATTTCTTTTGTTTTATGAGTTCAAGATGTTTGGTAATTTTTGCAACATTGAATCGTCTGTAAGTCCTAAAGTAAAGGAACAGGCAACTCTGATGAAGAGAAACCCATTTGATGCTCTGGCAAGAATTGCTGAATCAATTCATAATATAACCTAATAATAATCATATCAGGAGGGCATATTGAATAATATTATAAATTAATATACAGTAGGGAGACCTGCAATGTATTACAGAGGCACTATTCATTGATAAAAATCTTTATTTTGAAGTGATTACAAAAGAAACACATTAGGCAAATACGAGCACAATACTTCATTGATATATAAATCAATCATATTCACACTGACACGTACAACATATTTATTGTCCCCTGTTTCGGCTTAAGTGGAAAACGGGACATTAAATGTTATTCATCCGTCTGTCCATCTGTCAGTCAGTCTGTCAGTGTTTCCATCACAAAAACTTCAATCTGGCCCAAACTTACAAACCCCTTCATGGATTTTCACCAGATTTTTGTGCTCTGAACTTAATTGTTTGCCAGATATTTGTCAAGTTTGGTGAAAATGTGAACCCTAAACAGATCTATTCCTCATTAAGTTTTTGTCATGATCCAACCAAAATTGTTGTCATGGATTAGGTTTTGGGACAGATCCTTTGAGAGCTATTACCATGGCAACCATTTTAAAATTATCTGGCGTAGGGATTCTGTGACATGACTTTACCATTTGCATCTTATTTAGGGAATATATTTTGGGCGTGATCCAGTAAAAACTGTTACCATGCCAACCGTTTCTGTTTCAGTATTTAGGTTCTTGGGACTGTGTTTGTTGCCACAGACTAGGCCCTTTGACAGATTTTAAACTTCTAGACTAACCATTTGTCAGATTTACATTAGTTTTTTTCTTGAAAATGTGCACCATAAAGAAATCTACGCCCCATTAAGTTTTGTGGGTGAGCCTTTAAAATCTGTTGCCACGGCAACCATTTATGTTGGACATTTACCTTTTTGCACCTGCCACCGACATACCCTGTCAAGAATATAATAATTCAAGGTTTTGATGATTAATGTAACATACAGGCCAATTTTAAGCAGAAAAGGGGGACATTAAAAGCCAAAGCGAGGAACCATATTTCTTTGAATTTGCTCGCCAATAAACTTTTTATGTATAATCTCCCAAAGTACCCTTTCAATGTATAAATCATGTTAATGTTTCGATGACTGTATTAGTAAATATTTTCAGGAGTTGTTCCTTTTCACAAGGTGCTTAAGACATATTAGGACCTCTTCAGTCAAAAGTACATATGGGTACCAGTAGTGGTGGAACGATTGTCTACAGACATCGAATGGTTGGTCGAAATTCACTGTAATAGCGATGATCGATCCGGAAGAAGTGTACATCGATTCATCATTATCCTTGAAGATTTCATAATATTTAGTGATGTGTCTACATATCCACGCTTTATTTACAAGTATTTTAGGCTTTTTTCTCAATAATTTAACAGATTTGTCACGAATTTTTGGTTTGTTTATATCTGCCACCATATTTACAGGAAGTGAGCGTTTTCGGTAGATTCTAAACGTCGAAACAACGTTATTCCTACCGCATCAACATATACTTCATCCCGGAATGTGTTTCCTGCTATAGCCTACATTGGATTCGATTATGGCTCGATCATCGCTCAGAAAAATGGACGATTAATCGACCATGCAACTTGAGGCGATTCCCATCACTAGGTACCAGTACTTACTGGGGCAGGTAAATCTGTGACAGGCCAGCATCCTGTTTATATGAGTAGAAATAGAGTTACTTCAATTCACTGACACCAGAATTAAAATCCATCCATATGGGCCATCTGGCCTGAAGACTGACTTCAACTTTTTACCATACCTTACTAAATATTAATGTTTGTGTGACTGTCAGTATAATTTCGTTCTTAGTGTTTTACTAGTGAATATTGGACGAGCATTAGATTCCACAGACCATGGACTCTGCTTTATTACTTCCTTTTTTATCAGTTCTGACAAACTAAAAGCCCAGGAGACTGTTTCACAAAGGGTCTTAGAATTAGCCTGGAATTAGGCTAAGTCTGGGACTTAAATCTAAGCCTTTTGTTTCTGTTAATTCCTGGATTTAAATGGATTTCACAAAGGGTGACATAGTTAAGTCCAAGCTTACCATATACGCACAGTGGTTGTTTATGTCATTTGACTTTTTATATCTAGCCAAAATATTTTAGTTGTGACATCTATCTTTTGTTTAACTCATTTTATCTTCAAAAAATGCTGGTTTTCAATGTAAAGCCTTGTAACCACATAACATGCACATAGGCTAATTTAGGGAGGTGTTCTATATATTTATTCTTTATTTTCAAGCATTTCAAATTTTGCAGTAAGAAAAAGATATGGCGGCTTATTTAAGTTTTAACTTTGTTTACAAAAGTTAGCCCACTTCATGGTAGACTAAGCTAAAGCCTAGACTTAGGAGCTGTGTAAAACCCTCTAATTCTAAGACCACAGTCTTAGCCTCATTTTAAGACAAAAGTATTATCTTTAATACTAAATATTTTTGTGAAACCAACCCCTGGAAGCTGCTATAATGTGGAATATATTGTTAAATTGGAAATTTGGGAGGGTTAAAATGAGTTTATGAAATCAAATATTTTGAGACTAAGCCTTTTGTTGTATGTAATTTGCAGGTCCCTTAGCATCCATGATTTGTCATAAATTTGGCTGCAGAACATTGGCAGCATTTGGAAGTATACTGCAGTTTGCAGGTAAGTAACTTGGATTAAGTTGAGCAAAGATTTCTTTCATTACCATTCACTCATACAATCTTTCTAGAAATGAGACCTTTAGTGAATGGTAATTGAGAAAAATATCAAGTCTAAGATAGTGTAAGAATCATGTACCAATATTTCCATTATGATTGATGTAGCTACCTCAATTTCAATAAGAATGCTCAAAGTGTTTATTTTGATATTGCTTCTAATTCCTTGTGAGTCAGTATCTTCTAGATGTTGTTGTATAATGACTTTATATTTTAAAGATCAATATTCACACATTGAAAGAATAATTCTGAAGGGTTTGCAGAAGTTTATTTCTTTACAAAACAGTCTTTTCTCTGTGTTTTGTTAATAGCTTGTGTATTTTTGGTAAATAAGGCATCAGTAGCTTATCAGTCAAATGATGCTTTTGATGGCATGAAACAATTTTGAAATATTGATCAACATGCAAAGGGACATTAGAGTTCAGTAATGATATTGAAATTTTAATGCCTACTCTAGCCTCAAACAATTGCAAAAGAATAAAATTGAATTGACAGCAGGCAATCAGTAAATTTGGCTTGTAAGTTTACATGTTTATAAGTTCATTAATTAGCTTTATCGGTCAGCAAATAATGAGAAATGAATTCTGGTAGATAAATTCCATTGAATAAGTGTAAAAGAAATTAATATAGGTATACCATTGGTAAATCAGGTATAAATGATATAAATCACAATTTAAAGTTGAGAATTCATAGAAAAAAAGAGAGATTGTCATATATCCCTGCTAAGATGATACTTTCAGTTATGATCTATAATTGTTTCCCCTACCGGGAGATTATAATATTTTTGTGTGTGTGTGTTTGTTTGCATGTCTGTGTGTTTGGTGAGGAGGTTATGTTTTTTGGTCCATTCATTTGGCTGTTTGTTTGTGTTCACAATAACTCCAAAAGTAATAAATGCGATCTTTCTGAAATTTTGAATAAATTTTGATTACATTTTAGATACCAAAATATTTTCCATTTTCAACGGTCCCATTTGCAATGTATTTTTAGTAACTTTGGCTTTTGGGGTGGCATTACACCAGCAATGAGCAGATCTTCATGATACCTTTTGTTCGGTAGAGCTTGGCGGAATGAAGAAAGTGATTACATTTTGGGAAAGATTCGGATCGTATTTTGGATTCATAAATATTCAACATTTTTTAATCTCTGGTGGAGTTCTGCACTCTATGAGTGCTTTCTAGTTATTTTTGTTTATTTATGTTTCAGGTTTCTTGCTGAGTGCATTTTCTAGTCATATTGCCATGTTGTACGTGGGCTTTGGACTTTTAGTTGGTGAGTGATACTTGGAGTTTACTCAGTAAATCTGTGAACATTAATTATTTGAAATAATTACCAATTCTTCTTGTCCAAAGTAAAATACATTTATTACATGCCTTGGTAATTTGGCATATATTGAAAACCTCACTTGAGGAAATCAGCTATCTCTTTCCTCAGTTTTGTCCTAGATAGGCCATTAGTCAGCTGAGGTATTGCAATGGCTTCCCCCACTGAATGAAACAGACTCCCACATCTGGTAATATCACAGCACACAATAACAGTTTTCCAAAGCAGTTAAAGACCAACTTGTTTAGACTAGCATATCCTCCACCATAGTATATCTTCCCCCAGGGGGTACTAATTTTGATCTCAACCTGGCATGTCCCTGGACTTTCCCTTTTTAACCAAAACAGGATGTTGTATCAATTTTGTCCTATATAAATGTTTCTATTCTATTCTATTTGTGTAAAATTGCTCAAAATGAAGTAATCAATGATTGGAATGCTTAACCCTATTCATACCGACATATTTTACAACCTATTCATACTGTGTGGAGTCATAAATGACCCCATGTATATTTTGAGGATTTTCCGATAAAAGTTATATTTTTGAGTAATACATTTATTTTGTTAATCATATTAAAGTTAGTGGATGTAAAGTAAGACTTTTTACATGGATTAATATGGTATTACTAATCAAATATCAGAACAATAATGCATATGTAGAAGGAAAATTCATACTTTTTGGCAGTAATATTGGGAATTGTGCATACATATACCTATTGAGTAATTTATACGTTCTTGAGGTTACAGAAGTGAAAAAGGTTTCTTTACATTAATTACATGTATTTATATACCTACTGGTAAATAAAAATAACTATGTTAAGAATAATTTTTTATTTTACTGCAATACAGTCGCGATAAAAATATAACCATCCTAAAACCAGTTGTTATATTAATAACACATCAAACTGCGAATTTACTTTTGAAAACTCCTCTGTTGAATGATAAAAGGCATGGATTTACTATCAATTAGACATCACGAAGAACTACACTGAAGAATATTTTGTTCGGGGCATAGTGTATTGCTGCAGTTGAACATCAACATCTGACTACCCTGTCCTATTCAAAATAGATTAAATGATACCTCTTTTGAGAATGTCTGCCCTGAAATTTCTCTTGGTTGTGCAGAGAGGCTGCATCACCATCCGTCCGCGTCCGCAGAGATTTCTTGTTAGCGACCTACAGTCCACATTTCTTTCCAGATTTCTTTCATATTTGACAGGTGGCTTGATATGGTGGAGGACTCGCCACCCTATCTTTTTGGTAGGCTTTATGTGTAAATTAGGCCTGTGGTAGACAAAAATGTCTAAAATGTGGAATATTGCTTGTTAGCGACCTACAGTCCACATTTCTTTCCACATTTCTTTCATATTTGGCAGGTGGCTTATCGCTTAAAAGTATTGCACATAGCCAATTTTTCTCAAAAAACTCATACATCTACTTTTGGGAGAGCTTTCACATGGTGAAGTTTCAGACCCATAGATAATTACTCACATACTCAAAATGAGTAAATGCGAATTATCTCTTAAAAGTATTGCAGATAGCCAATTTTTCTCAAATAACTCATTCGCCTACTTTTGGAAGAGCTTTCACATGGTGAAGTTTCAGACCCATAGCTAATTACTCACCTACTCAAAATGAGTAAATGCGAATTATCTCTAAAAGTATTGCAGATAGCCAATTTTTCTCAAATAACTTATTTACCTACTTTTGGGGGAGCATTCACATGGTGAAGTTTCAGATCCATAGCTAATTACTCACCTACTCAAAATGAGTAAATGCGAATTATCTCTAAAAGTATTGCAGATAGCCAATTTTTCTCAAATAACTCATTCACCTACTTTTGGAAGAGCTTTCACATGGTGAAGTTTCAGACCCATAGCTAATTACTCACCTACTCAAAATGAGTAAATGCGAATTATCTCTAAAAGTATTGCAGATAGCCAATTTTTCTCAAATAACTTATTTACCTACTTTTGGGGGAGCATTCACATGGTGAAGTTTCAGATCCATAGCTAATTACTCACCTACTCAAAATGAGTAAATGCGAATTATCTCTAAAAGTATTGCAGATAGCCAATTTTTCTCAAATAACTCCTTCACCTACTTTTGGGAGAGCTTTTACTTGGTGAAGTTTCAGACCTGTAGCTAATTACTCACCTACTCAAAATGAGTAAATGCTAATTATCTCTAAAAGTATTGCAGATACCCAATTTTTATCAAATAACTCATTCATCTACTTTTGGGAGAGCTTTCACATGGTGAAGTTCCAGACCCGTAAGTAATTACTCACCTACTCAAAATGAGTACAAGCGAATTGTCTCTAAAAGTATTGCAGATAGCCACTTTTTCTCAAATAACTCATTCACTTAGTTTTGGGAGAGCTTTCACTTGGTGAGGTTTCAGACCCATAGCTGATTATTCACCTACTCAAAATGAGTAAATACGAATTATCTCTAGAAGTATTGCAGATGGCCAGTATTTCTCAAATAACTCCTTCACCTACATTTTGGAGAGCTTTCAATTAGTCAATTTTCAGATCCGTAGCTAATTACTCACCTACTCAAAATGAGTAAATGCCTATTATCACTGAAAGTATTGCAGATAGCCAGTATTTCTCAAATAACTCATTCACCTACATTTTGGAGAGCTTTCACATGCTAAAGTTTTTTATGAATTTTTAAAATAATTTTTAATGCATTAAAATTAATGAAATCATGCACTAAATCAATTATAACTTGAAAAGTATTGCATTTAGAGCACTTTGTTAAAATATGTTATTCAGCTACTTTTGCCATAGCTACAACATGGTGAGTAACTTGAGTGTCTATCTCAATAGCTAAGTGAGTAATAGCTATTTTGGGACTTTTCACTAACTTCCATCATGAGTAAAATCACTTGTAACTTGAAAACTATGGCATTTAGAGAATTTTGTGCAAATCTGTTATTCACCTACTTTTGGGTCAGCTATAACATAGTAAAATTTCAGACCTCTAGCTCGTGGCATAGCTAATAGCTACTTTTGCCTTTGCCGGTGGATACATCTTGCATCTGGCCACAGATGCGTCCTTGGTCTAGTTAAATATCCATGGCACTGGCAAAAAGTTTTTCCCTACCTACATCCCTTTGCCCCCCCCCCCCCCCCCCCCCTTATCCCCAGCCCAACTTTACTCCAAATCTTACCTTCTACTTTGCTAGCTATTATTTGTAATTCAGCCACATTTCAATTTGGCAAGACAAAAATAAATTTAATTAAGAAAATAATTGGTACAAAAATCTCTATATCAGCGGGGGTCATTTATGACCCCAGGAGTAATTACCATTTTCTTTTGTGCATCTCTCATACATGAATTTGTTTGTCATGTTTTGTGAAATATTGGTAAAAGAGTAACAAACTCATGAAATATGGTAAAAAAAATTGAACGTATTGAAATTTTATCAAGCATTTTTAGTGTGCGGGGTCACAAAAGATCCCACATGGTATGAATAGGGTTAATTGAACTACCAGCTTTGGATTAAGTGATTTTAACTAAGAAAATTGCTAGGACCAAGCAATTTTGTAATTTTATTGCTTTATTGACATTGTGTTGAATAAAAGGACATGTATAAAGAAAAAGCCCCTGGGTATGCATGGGTTAACACATTGAAGACATATTTAACAACTTGTAGATAAGAGTTATTAGCATGAAAAAAGTCGTTACCTAAAAATTGATTTTTCATTTCATGTTTTAATTATGTTTTGGTATCATTGAAGAGTAACTAGAAATGCAAAATATTGATGATGAAAAAATACATCAATATTTGCTCAGAAACAATCTAATACATTGGACAGTACATTTATATTGTGACATAAAGGCTTTCTTTAGACTAATACATGACAGTAAGACTGCTCTTTATTTCTGTGTTATTCCCTGCAGGCTCCGGTGTTTCCTTTACAGCCTTCTCAGGGTATGTGATTGTTAGTATGTATTTTCACAAGAAGCGAGCTATGGCCACGGCAGTGGCTTCCACTGGGTCATCCTTTTCTGTGTTCTGTATGCCACCACTTGTCAATTTCCTGGCTGAATATTATGGCTATCAGGTAATATCATTTTATTGCTTTATTGACGAAAAAAAGCTTGTGAGGCCTGTATCTCGGAAAATCTAAGGTGTAACCTGTTGATACGTGGTAGGGACATTGGTTTGGGGGTGTAGGTTGGCAAAGTCGTGGTGTGAGATTGATTTGACCTTGTCTTAGTGAGCTTGACTTTGAAAATTTTGTCTGGACTATATCCCAGAAACTGTAAGATACAGAAAGTTTATTCTTGATAAGAACATTGGGTGGGAATGTAGTTGTGCAACATCATGGCATCACCTTGGTTTAATCATTGGCCTTGACCTAGTGACCTTAACCTTTAAAATCTTGTCCTGGATACATCTCGGAAAAGGTAAGGTGTAAGAAGTTGAAACTTGGTAAGGGCACTGGTTAGGGGGTGTAGGGGTGCATCATCATAGTGTGACTATTGATTTGGTCTTTGACCTTGTTGTAGTGACCTTGACCTTTAAAATCTTGTCAGGGCTTCATCTTGGAAATAGTAAGGTGTAGAAAGTAGATAGTTGGTAAGGACATTGGTTAGGGGGTGCAGGTGTGCATCATCGTGGTGTGATCTTGATTTGGCCTTTGACCTTGCTGTAGTGATATGACCTTTAAAATATTGTCAGGGCTATATCTTGAAAGTTGTAAAGTACAGAAGGTTGATACTTGGTAGAGACATTGAATAAAGCCCAAAGTTGATTAAAGCCCATTCCCCTGTCAAGTGTGATGCCAAAATAAATGAACTAATGTTGCATGGCAAGTGCATTGTAATGTACACTTGTCTCAGATAATTCACAACTGCCGTGTACAGAGGGACTTGTGTAGGAATCTGCTGTTGAAAATTTAAATAAAGTTTGTGTACTTTAAAACAGTAAAAAAACTGCATCAAGTAATAAAATACCTTGAGGACTTATGTCCTTTTAGTCTGGAAGGAAGAGTTTATTAGTGCTATCAAAAGGTGATATGTTATATCCCAGTAAGCTGTGGTGTTTCTTGATATTTGTATATAAAAACTTTAAATGTATGATCTTTGTAATTTGATATTTTGTCCTGGGACGAAAACTTTCCCCTTTAAGGGGTGTACGTATACTGCGACATTGTTTGACCTTTTTTGACCTTTAACTTTGTCATAATGACATTGACTTTTAAATTCTTGTCTGGGCTATATCTGGGAAACCTTAACATGTAGGAAGTTACTTGTTAGTTAAGCATCCTTGAAAGGGTGCTAATAATTTGTTTTCTTGCGGCCGCTGCTGCATTATGGTCTACCTTGAATATCTCCATTATTATTGGAAGCATTGTGACCATATTTGGCAGTTATATACCTAATGCGTGGGAAAATGCTTCCACATGCTTAAATTTGACCTTTGACTTTTATCAAGGTCACATGAATAAAAAAAATTATTTGGGTACACCTGCCCATCATTGCCGCTCAGCAAAATCTACTTACCACTGAGGCTTGTAATTTCATACACATATTCATACTATTAAAAGCACAAGCTGGAAGCAAGTCAAATTTCCCCCCCGATCCCCCCCCCCCCCCCCCCGTAGGGGTCAAAGGGGGGGTCATAAAATGGCGGATTTTGACATTTTGCCGTATATCTCCTTTATTATTGCTTTTAGAGCTTTAGGATGTATTAAGAGGTATTGGGAAGCCATATGTGAAGAGTCTAGATAGCTGGCCAGATTTACAACCAGACCCCCCTTATGAGTCAAACTGGGGTCATAAATAGCTGCTTTGGAGTTTTGGCCTTGTATCTCCTTTATCGTTGCTTTTATTTTTTGTGTTTTTGCCTTGTAGCTCCATTATTTTTGCTTTTACTGCTTTAGAATGTATTAAGAGGTATTGGGAAACCATATGTGAAGAGTCTACATAGCCAGCCCCATTTACCCAATGACCCCCCCCCCCCCCCCCCCCCCCCTCCATGGGGTAAACTGGGGTCACAAATAGCCGATTCTGTGTTTTTGCCTTATATCTCCTTTAGTAGTGCTTTTAGAGCTCTAGAATGTATTAAGAGGGTATTGCGAAACCTTATATGAGTTTAGATAGCCACTCAGATTTATCTCCTGACCTTATGGGTCACACTGGGGTCATAAAATAGCCGATTTGTGTTTTGTCTTTTATCTCCTTTATTATTGTGTTTACAGCTTTAGAATGTATTAAGAGGTATTGGGAAACCTTATGTGAAGAGTCTATTTTATCCCCTGACCGCCCCCTCCCCCTTATGGGTCATACTGGGGTCATAAAAATAGCAGATTTGATCCTTATATCTTATTATTATTGCTTTTACAGCTTTAGAATGTATTAAAAGAGAAGAAGAAAGCATATACAGACAGCCTACATAGCCAGTCAGATTTACGCCTTGCCCCCCTACCCCACCTTATGTGTCAAACTGGACTTATGAAAAAAAGCAGATTTTCTTTTTGCCTTATATCTCCTTTATTATTGCTTTTACAGCTTTAGAATGCATTCATGCATATATGGAGAGTGTATACAGCCAGTCAGGTTTACCCCCGACCCCCTCTTATGGGTCAAACTGCAGTCATAAATTAGCAGATATTGTGTTTTTGCCTTATATCTCCTTTAAAACTACTCTTCTTACAAACTATAATATTTATTAAATTAACTGTCCACAATTTATGATCATAGAAAACAAAATAAAGCTTACATTTTTCTTTCATGTTAATGCATAAACCTTCACACTGTCTGGTTAACTTTGACTTAACAGCACTGCATGTTTTTCCTTTCAAAAAGCTTTTTCTATTTTATACTATATCTAACCTTTGCGGACGCTTTGTTTTTGTTAAGAAAACATTTTTCTAGTTTTATAACTAAGACGTTAAGATGTTTGCTTTTAACTTTTTTATTTTTCATGTTTTAAATGCCAAAAAATATACCCTTTGTGATCGATGTGTAAAATCTGAATGAAACTGATATTCGGACTACAGTGTATTTACTGTGTAACTGCATACAAATAAAGCCTCATGACACAGAAAATCCATCGTGGCTACACAAAACATGAAACTTGTTTTTTATAAAGTTTAATAAAATTAAATAAATATTGCATATACTTTCACTTGTTTTGGAAACCAATAATTGGTCATAGAAATTAAGTTCAACTACAGCTTTAACTTCAACTAAACTTTTTATTCCACACTTTCACAGGGGTGCCTGCTTATACTAGCTGGTATGTCACTCCAGGGTTTAGTAAGTGCTGCATTGTTCCGACCATTACCAACCTCATCTTTAGGAATAAAACACATCAGTACAAAAGACAAAAAAGAAGCGGACATGTCAAGAGATATACAGCTGATAGAGAATAACAACAAAACAGAGCAGAGAAGTCGTACAGAGTATCCTGAGACACCAGAAGAAGATACTTCGAAGAGTTTAAAGTCGGCAGATGAAGATAATGTGAATGTGGAAGGTATGCAATATTAGAGCTTTATTAGAGTGGATCAATAATATCAGTGCCAAGAAATACCTGAGTACCAAAGTTTCCGTTTTACTATCAAAATCCTAAATCAAGACATGACAGCAACATATTGATACAGAAAAAGTTGTTTTAAAGTATGATAATTAGGTTTCGTAAGAATTATTTTTTCTCATTTGTTCCCCTTAACTTTCTACTTTTCCTTATTACAGCAAAATGGTTAAGATGTCATCTACAGGTTTTCTTTTTTCTGTGTTTGTTAAAGGGGACAACTT
The DNA here is from genome assembly GCA_964017235.1 of Sabellastarte sp. h YS-2021. NCBI lineage: Eukaryota > Metazoa > Annelida > Polychaeta > Sabellida > Sabellidae > Sabellastarte > Sabellastarte sp. h YS-2021. The sequence goes on along the minus strand of OZ024936.1, from coordinate 96,305,422 downwards.
CTAAATATTTTTGTACGTCCGCCATCTTGTTTCCAAGATGGCTGCCACCTATTTTTAAAACTTGTGTAAGTCCAGATTGCTTTGACCGATTGTCTTTAAACTTTGTACAGTCATTGATATTACTCATGAGAAGAAACCTATTGATTTTGGGCAAAATTGATAAAAAACATGGCCGCCAGAGGCGATTTTGCAAAACGCAACTTTGCGAATGTGATGCTAAAAACTGCAAGACGTCCTTCAAATGTTTCAAAAATGTTTCCATAGTGTTTTTCTGACATGTTTTATCCCATATAAAATATTTTTTGCTGTATTACAAAAATAGGCCTGTTGAAATAAATGTTGACATTTTGCTGACTCAGCACTGGTCAACTCTATAGCATGTCATTACAGCAAAATCTATACACATATCAAGTCCAGGTTTCTTGTGTTTATTTTAGAGTCAAAGGGAAAACCTTTGAAAGAAGTTTTGTGTCTGCCATATTGTTTTTAGATGACCATCACCCAGTTTTATGTTGTAAGTCCGGATTGCTTTCAGAGATTGTTTTCAAACTTTGTACAGTCATTGATATAACTTATTAGAGGAACCCGTTGATTTTGAGCAAAGTTTATTAAAAAGCATGGCTTCCAGAGACAATTTTGTAAAATGCAACCGATGCGATGCTAAGTACCACAAGGCTTGCTTCAGATGTCTCAAAAATGTTCCCATTGTGTTTTTCTGACATCTTTTATCCCACATAGGATATTTTTTGCCATTTAAAAAAAATTGACTATGGTGATAATGGAAACTGACTTTTTTATTTCGTTAATACATCCTATCCAATGGACAATTGCTAATCCGGTCAGCGCAGACCGACAGAAAAAGTCGCTTATATGTGTCCATTATGAACTCGTAAGCTGGCCGGTCCCCTTGTGCGTTCGCCAGGTGGCGCGTAGTACTTCCTTCCTGTCCAGACATCGTGACGTCATAGCATCTTTTTCGTTTGGCGCGCACCTTGTGCAGACGGAATTTTGTGTTAATTGTTTTTTTGGAAGTATTCGTAGAAATATTTCTTTTAAAGAACTTTAATTGTGTGTAAAACGTCTTCAAGAGTACTTAGTTCATAATGTCTTCACCAGGACAGAGGAGAGGACTGTGTGGCCATGCTCTGGCAGGTTTTGATATGCACACGCACTGTGCACGATGTAGGGATAAACTGAAGGGTGACGAGCCGTGTGTAAATAAAAAGTCTTGTCCTCACTGTGACGTTCTTTCAGTGGATCAGAAATCTCAACTTGCTACTCCTGTTTACCAAAAGAAAAAGGAAAAGCGTGAACAGAAGATTTTAGACAAGAACTCTGATAATGTGACGGAAACACTAGTTGACCCTGCTTTAGTTTCTGTCGTAGGTGTTGTTCCCTCTGATACGAAATCTGTGAAGTCACCACAACCTGCCCCAGGCAAAGACAAATCCAAGAAAAAGCACTCTACACCTTCTAGGAAGGCGTTCACTGATGATAAGCTTGAGGCTATGGACCTTAAATGGTCTGAACATTTCAGTCGCCTGGAAGCGTTCTTTTTATCCAAGTCTCTAGAAGGGTCTCAACCGACCTTTCAAACAGTCAAGATGCCAGCTAAAGTTCCTCCAGCTAGTGCAGTTAAGGTTTCAGAACCTTTCCTTCCACCTCAGAGTGTCGACCGACCTGCAAGTCGACCTGGACTGTGCACTGACCAGGCTTCTGTACCCAGGAGTGACCGACCTCAGAATACAGATATTCACCAGCCGACCAACCGAACGCCTTCTCAGCATTCACCGACTCGCTCTCATCCAGTGCCAGGTCCATCTGGTTTACAGTCCGGTCAGAATACTGACATTGAAATGGATACAGATTCGGATAGTGATCCTGTCCATCCACCGACCGGACAGATTGTTGAGGAAGGTGACTTTTCGGATCCGGACAATGATCTACCTACTGCTGAATCTGACCAGGCTCTGTCTGAAGAGCAGTCTTATCGAGAAACAGTGAGAGGAATTCGCTCCTTCATGGGCTGGAATCATGTTCCGGACATTGATAATGCCTCTTCAGCTACAGATGACAACCCTTTTGCAGTTTCTAAGCCACAACCCTTGGGTAGAATTAGTGTCAAATTACCTACTGATGAATGGACACTAAAAATGGACAAGTTAAACGTCACCTTAGTTGAGGGCTACCCATCACGAGCATCAGAGGCCGGTGGCCTTCAGAAGGACCAATTTGTCAAGGTCAGTAGATCCCAGTCCAAATGGTATGGACTTCACCCAAGTCAGGAAAAATCTGCGGATTCAGTTACATTCTGGAGTAGTGAACCATCCAAACTCAATTCTAGTTACAGTAAAGTGGCCTGGTCGTCAGGTTTATCAACCCCAGCTCCAGCTTCATGTCCCATTAGCCAGGACACACTTCGGAGGTGGGAAAGGTCGGCTTGGGAGTCGACTTACATATGTAATCAAGCCGCAGGGTTTAGCCGGTGCCTCAGTAAGGTACAGTCCAGCATGCAAACACAATTGAAGCTTATCCAGATGGAACAGTCGAAGGGTAAATCTTCAGAACGCACCAGTACTGCCACAGATGAGTTGCAGTATTTACTGAACTTTAACTCCAGTATATGGCCAACATGACCTTAGCCAGAAGAGATGCGTATTTGGCCCATGTCAAAGCCGGGATCAAACACGACACCTTGTCAGCCTTGAGACAGGCTCCTATCCATCTGGATAAGGTGTTCCCACAACAAATGCTAAAGAAGGCTGAAGAAGATATTGCTCAGCATGAGAACAAGAATTGCACTTCTCAATCTAACACTGGCTTCAGGAAGGAACGTTTCCATCCTTGTCAAAGAAACGACAAACCCCGGGACCAGAAATCCGGAAAACCGGCTTGGAAGACTATTGGTGGTTTCCAACAGAAAAGAAAGAGCAAAAACACCAACTATTCCTCGCGTCCGGCCAAGGGCCAGGCTTATTATAAATGACAATCAATTTTCAAAGGTCCTGTTCTCCCAAAGACTGGCCAGGAGTTCACAGACTTTAATTGTAAATCAGGATCAACAGGCCGGACCAGGGATTGTGAAACAGACATTAGACAGTTGTGTAAACTTAAATGTTGTTTACCCTGTACTTTTTGCTCGCAGGCAGCCACAAAAGAAAGGCATAAGTCCCTTTATTGTAAATCAAAAACAAGAATTAAAGTGTGTGAACAATGCTTCTTGTGTAGATCACTTGTGTTCTGTAAAAATTGCACCAAATGTCCCACGTGTTGTAACAAATCTGATTGTAGGGGCCAGACTGTACAAATTTTGGGAAATTTGGGAAACCATGGGGGCTGGACTAAAGGTAGTACAAATGTTGAGAGAAAGGTACACCTTACCTTTCCAAGTCAAACCAAATCTGACCAGGTCACCCACAGTTGTCAGCTGTTATGTAAATCCCCACAGGAACAGCTACCTGTTAGAGGCATTGCATCAGCTGACAAACAAAAATGCAATAGAACTTGTAACCAACCAAGAATCTCTGGGGTTTTACAACCGACTCTTTTTGGTCCCAAAACCAAACAACAAATGGAGACCCATATTAGATTTGAGCAATATCAACAAATTTCTCAGGGTAGCAAAATTCAAGATGGAGACCCCAGAAACAATCCGGACCTCCCTCCAGGCAGGGGAGTGGGTTACGTCCATAGATTTCCAGGACGCCTACTTCCATATACCCATACAAACTCGCTCAAGAAAATACCTGAGATTTCATGTAGAGGGCAAGACATATCAATTCAAAGCATTTCCATTTGGCCTGTCCACAGCACCACTAGAGTTTACGGTAGTGGCCAAAGAGGTCAAATTGATGGCCTTACGGCAGGGTATAAGAATCCACCAGTACCTAGACGACTGGTTGGTCTGGGCCACATCCCACCAAACTTGTCTCCAACATACCAGGGCGCTAGTATCCCTATGTCAGGACCTAGGCTGGGTAGTGAATTTCGAAAAGTCAGAACTGGTACCCAAGCAGGTGTTCGACTTTGTGGGTTATCAGTTCGACCTTCAGGAAGGCAAGGTCAGACCCACATTAGACCGGTGGATGTCTCTCAAAAACAAAATAACAGACTTGCTGGCCAGAAATACCTGTCAAGTCCGGCAGTTGATGTCCCTTATAGGTCTGTTAACAGCTACAGAAAAACAGGTCCATCTAGGCAGACTTCATATGAGGCCCATACAATGGCACCCCAAAAACAACTGGAGGGTCCCCGAATCACTAGAAAAGGTGATACCAGTCCCCATGGCACTTCACCCACACTTAAGATGGTGGATGGAGGAGAGCAATGTGCTCCAAGGTCAACCATTACACCCTTTAAAACATGCTCTGCAGATATTTACAGACGCATCAAAAGAAGGGTGGGGCGCTCACTTAGACGAGCATACTGCAAGAGGAATTTGGTCACTTCCAGAAACCAAACTACACATAAACTATCTGGAGTTAAAGGCAGTCTTCCTGGCCTTAAAAAGCTTCCAAGCAATTTGCTCAGACAAAATAGTACTGGTAGCAACCGACAACACAACAGTGGTGGCCTACATAAACAAGGAAGGGGGCATGAGGTCGGGCCCACTTTGTGCCCTACTATGGAGAATCTTGACCTGGTGTACCAGAAATCAAGTAACGCTCAAAGCCCGACACATTCCAGGTCGGCTGAATGTGGTAGCGGACAAGCTCTCCAGACTAGGCCAGACCATCCAAACATAGTGGTCTCTCCTGCCAGAGGTCTTCCAAACAATTTGCAGCAGGTGGCACCACCCCCAGATAGACCTTTTTGTGACAAGATTCAATCACAAGTTACCTCGTTTTGTGTCTCCAGTACCAGACCCCCTGGCAATGGCAGTGGATGCACTCAGCCTAACATGGGAGGATCTGGATGCATACGCCTTTCCACCAGCAGCCATCTTGGGCAAAGTGGTGGAGAGGCTTCAGGGCTCTCCATTCAGAAGGTTCATTCTGATCGCTCCGGGGTGGCCCAAGATGCCTTGGTTCTGGGATCTAGTGGAGATGTCGACTCAAATTCCCTTGAGCCTACCCCACCTACCAAATCTGTTGACTCAGCCCTTCAATCAGATCCCTAACAGAAATCTGACAAACCTGAATCTCCATGCATGGCTCCTAGAGCCTCAGCAATCAAGCTGCAGCTCTTCTCTGAGACAGTGGCAGCACGAATTGAGGCTCCTCAGAGGAGATCAACCAGATCAGTCTATGAGGCACAGTGGACCATTTTTACAAAATGGTGTGTCACTAATCAGGTGGACTTCAGGGCACCCCCTTTAAAGTCAGTGGCTGACTTCCTTATGTACCTTTTTCAGGACAGGAACCTACAGCCCAGTACCATTGATGGTTACAGGTCAGCAATTGCTGATAAGTTGGGTAATTCGCCCATTAACATCAGCACGGATGAGAACCTCACTCGTCTCCTGGACAGTTTCCACATAGACAGACCCAAAGGAAGAAGAGGAGTTCCCTCTTGGAATCTCTCTCTGGTGTTACACCAGTTGACTAAGCCCCCTTTTGAACCGATGAAAGAGGCTTCCTTAAAACACTTAACGTTCAAGACAGTCTTCCTTTTGGCCCTAGGGTCGGGCAAGAGTAGAAGTGAGATACATGCTTGTCAAAACAAAAACATTAGTCACCAATCAGTTTGGTCTAAGGTGTCCCTGTACCCATCTCCCAGCTTTCTATCAAAGAATCAGCTGGCCAAAGAGGGTCCAGACAGTGTGGCCCCAGTAGTTATACCAGCCCTGGCGCCAACTCTGGATAGGTCCCTCAAGTCTGATAGGTCACTCTGTCCAGTCAGGGCTCTACGCTACTATTTGGACAGGACCTCGGACCTCCGGCAGGATAAGGAGCTGGTCTTTGTCTCCTTTAAGAAAGGTTTTGACAAAGATATCTCACCTGCCACTATCTCCTCGTGGATCAAACAGACTGTGATCCTATGCTATGAGCTCTCAGACCAAGAGGCCCACACTCTGCATCAGGTCAAAGCCCATGATGTCAGGGCCTTTGCTGCTTCTAAGGCTTTCCAGTCTGGAATTTCCTTGGAACAGATCTTGTCAGCCTGTCACTGGAAGTCACATAATACCTTCACACAATTTTATCTGAAGGATGTGGCTTGGGCTGATTCTGAGCTCTACCACCTGGGACCTGTAGTGGCTGCTCAGCAGATCCACAAATAACCCAGGGAGAGAGGAGATTTTGTAAATATGTAAATAGTGTATATATGTATATAAGTACAAAAAACCCCCCAAAAAGTGTGCTTTGCTTCCTTCGGGAGGTTTATTTCTTCTTATTAGGGGACTGAACTCATCCCTCTCTTCCCCTACCTCAGAGCAGGTCTAGTAAAAGGGGGGGGGGTAAATCGGGTGACCGGCTTCCGGTAACCTACGGTAGCCTTAAAGGTTTCTGACCTCAAGGTCGACCCAGACTTGGAAGAATTTTGTTCATTTAAGTCCCTAGTAACTTACCCGCCGACCAAGCGGTAGTTATTCAGCAATTGTCCATTGGATAGGATGTATTAACGTAATAAAATTGCAAATTTAATAAGTAAATTAAATTTTTATAAGTTAATACCCTACCTAATGGACAGACAAGACCCTCCCAACCGACCCCGCTATCAATTTACTAGGGGTCTTCATAGGTTTAGACAACGAAAAAGATGCTATGACGTCACAATGTCTGGACAGGAAGGAAGTACTACGCGCCACCTGGCGAATGCACAAGGGGACCAGCCAGCTTGTGAGTTCATAATGGACACATATAAGCGACTTTTTCTGTAGTTTGGCGGGTCGGTCTGCGCCGACCGGATTAGCAATTGTCCATTGGATAGGGTATTAACTTATAAAAATTTAATTTACTTATTAAATTTGCAATTCTGTGTGTCTCTGGAGGATGTCCCCAGGCCTGCAGGCCTTTTTCTCTAATTTTTTTTTTCAAAAGAGCTTTTTCATACCTTGGTTGGATATATCCATTTTGGAGGTCCTGAATATATGCCTAATATGTTTTATTGGTAAATGATATTTAATATTCAAGTAGTACGACAAGGAAACAATTAATTAGTATCTGGAACTCTTTCCCTTCATTTCTGCATAAGAACTAACTCCTCAATTGCATCCTTTAGGAAACTTTGTAAAACTCAACTGGATTACTGACCTGGACCCTCCCTTGACATTCCATTATGTCAGTTCTTCTATTAATTAAACACACTGAGTTCCCCATTGTGTTGAAGATATTGCAGCCACAAAGCAGTATATTAGAGAAGATTTACCTGTCGGCCTTAATTGACAGTGATGACGTGACTTTCATACTTTTCCCAAATGTTTCTTTATATGCTTTAAACCATGTCATAGTGCTTATAGCTCGGCAACCACTGGGCGAATTCTGTGCAAATTTAGCACATGTATGCAGTATCCTTGGGAAAAATTTCTCAATATGGTGTCATGACATTTCTACCAATCAGAGAAGTCACATGAGCAAAAACCTGTTTTTCAAAGAGTAGTGCTTGTCTGGATGATAACTTAAAAAGCGCTTGACCTATTCATATGAAATTTGGCAAGTTGGTTTGTTATAAAGATGTTTAGAAAGTGATCTGATACAAAATGGCTGACTTATTAACAATTAACTAAACGCCACAATTTTCCTCAACAATGTAAATGAAAACTCTTAAATATCTCAGAAATGGTGTGGGATAGAGTAATTTCGATGAAATTTGTGACCCGCATGGTATCCACAGAGTCATCTGGCGACTTTTCACCAAGAAACCTTTTCTCGCCATTATTGGCGGCCATCTTAAATTTCTGAATAAAATGCAAAAAAGCATTTATCATGGAAATGGTGTGAGATAGAGTGATTGGGGTTAAAATTTTGACCCCAGGGTATCTGCAGTCATCTGGCAATTTTCTTCCAAAAATTAGTTTTTCCACCAGTTTTAGGGGCAATCTTGAATTTCTGCATAAAAAGCAAAAAAGCATATAGAACTAGAAAACATGAAAGAGAGGAACATGGTCATTTCGACACAAGCATTAATTCTCATTGCGACGCTATGTTTATGCTTTGCAAAAGCTTTTTCTTTTCTCTTGAGAAGCAATACTCTAGTTATATTTGTATTCCATTTGTCTGCTTGTCTGTGTGCATAATGCAAAAACTACATCATAACACAATAATATTTTTTTACTCAAGATTTCCCCACTGCTCAGACCACCTTAAATATGATTGGGTTCCAGAATCAGATCACAAATCCAGATTTATTTTGTCAGTTTCTTTTTGCAATATTCGCATAGATAACTCATCATGTGCAGGTGACACTTTGTATGTTCTCAGGTACTGCCTGTTTTTGGAATTGTAAGAAGAGGCACCTTAGGTATTTCGAACTGTTAAAAATGATCATACTGTGAATTCTAAACATTGCTGGTTTTAGTTGCTTTGATGTTTCAAGTTTCTTCACTCTGCTGATGATTTAAAGATTTGTCATCCAGGAGTTGATATTTGACCTTCTTCAGCAAATACATTATGTCATCAAAAATAGACAGGAATTTATAAAATTAAATGATCACATAACAGAGGGTCAGACAATGAACATTCTGCCATAGTACCTGTTTATGTGTTATAAACAATAATAATTGCTGTGAATAAATAATAACAGAAATCCGGGATGCTTGAGTTAGATTCATGAAAAGGTCGAAAAAATTTAGTTGTCTTTTTATCAAATCAAATAATGCTGAATGCATGAGATTTCATTCTCAATTAGCATTCAATCCTGGTTTTACACTGTAAACATTTGGCTTAAGTATTGCCTTAAATACGGCATGGTCCATGGTGGCCTAATGGTTAGCAAGTTTGGCATCTAATCATAGGCAGTCTCCTCTGTGTGGGTTTGACTCACCCAGGGTGACAAAGCTGAAGACCTCTCCCAATATAACAGTGGCTGTTGAATTGGATTTAAAACCCCTAACTAGGATAAATTGTCACTTAAGTTCTTCCTTAAATATAGCAAAACTTGTAGGGTGACATATGTGACTCACTTTGTCACAGTTGGCAAAGCTCAGCCTTAGACTTTTCATGAATCTGACCACGGATATTTAATATCAATAAATTTATGCAGATAGAGAGGTGGTTGATCAGAGAGTTCCAAACAATGAGGTAGATGCTGATGAAACTGCAGAAAAGGCAATAAAAGGTGATGATAACTCAAAGAAAGGAAATAAGGACAACAGTGATAAATGGTGTGGGCTACAGCAGAAAATTCAGCTGCTCCGGGATGAACCTGTAGTGGCAGGTATGGTTTTAATGTCAGTTAATGAAGTTGCTGACATATTATCATGGTCTTACAACATTGCATTTTGTGGATTCATCCTCATTTGTGACTTCTATGAAAATACAAAACTTACAGAGTTGCTGGATTGGTTAACCTGAGGGCATATGAGTTTGGTCTTTAAATGTGTTTGTGTCATTCTGGTCTGCCCATTCAGAGTAAGATACTCCCCACTTAGTTATAATTTTAAATGCTCTCTGTTATTCATTTTTACTTTCTTCTGAAACTATGTGTGAATATAGTATTCCACCAGCAGTAGCCCATATAACTTTACCTCTTGATGTAAACTGACTAAAGATTTTGCCATCATGTTTTATATATATATGACCACAATATGACAAACAAAATTAGCTGGAGCCATTTCACAAAAGGACTCAGTCAGGACTTAAACTTAAAAGCTGATTTTGGCTCAACTTGAGCTTGATTCCTTTTGTGAGTACGGGCCATGGATCTTAAGGGCAGTAGGATTAGCTCTTAATTATTTATCTTACATCTCTGTTACCACTGTAGTTTGAATCCAGCTTATGTGCGATGTGCTAGGGCCCTTTCTTGACATGACATTTTTAAAAAGAACTTTAAACCCCAAATTTGAAGTTTACAAACCATGTTTATGTCTGCTTTACATAACCAGAGTGTTCAGAGAGTGCATACCCCCAGCAAGGTCCAACTCCTCCAATATTGCTTATGAGCGCACTGATCATAAATCCTATTAAAAAATTCCTGGATCAAAATGGTGATCTGAGTAACCATCAAAATCTAAACATCAGTTCCTTGTGCTATTGTTAACATTTCTTAGAGATTTCATAAAAATATGCGTGTAACTTTTTGAGTTATTTTGCAAGCAGACGGACAAACACATGTTACATTAGTTACATAACCACTTTGGTTGAGGTAATAACTCAGTTGCATGTGGTACTTAATACACACACTGTTTCGTTAGAGCAATTTTGACTGTTACATATTCCAGCAGTTGACATTTGCCATTGATAGTGAAATTATATAATAATTGAATATTTGATCTAACATACTATTTACAACAATTGGCTTTGTTGATGTGTATTTGTCTCAAATCATTCCTAGGTTTATGTTGTTGTTTAACATCCTGTTCAATAACCCCTTTGGGTTTCCTCTTCAATTAAAAATGACCTCGAAATTGCTCTTACTATTTTATAGATAACTCTTAAGTTTTCAGATAATTCTGAAATCATAAAAATTAAAGATAGCTGAGAAACTTTAAAAAATCCTAAAATCCATCAGTCATCTTCTTGGGTATAGAATTACCTTAAAGACACTCTGTATCTTGCTATTTCCTAACTACAAAGTTTTCCAAATACAGTAAAGTTGTATTAATTGGTTTAAAGGGTACAAGACTTGTTAAAGACCCTGCAATGGCTGAATGAATTCTGATTCAGGGAGTGAATAGTTAAGCACTCTAAAGGTATAATGGGATCACAAATAAGATGATTAGATAAACTGAGCTTTAGCAGTATCCTCCACTGAACAGCAATGGGGGATGTGATGAGGGTGCCCTTATCACAATATACCAACACCACGTTATTAAACTGCTAAGAAAATATTAAAATACTGAAATCTGAAAATTTAAACTTTGTAGGCAATTTTGATGAGCAAAAACTCTTAAAACTCCACTTCCTGTTTGTGGGTCATTTAAATATATGTCAACTTTAGATCACAATTTTTTGGATATCCCAGAATCAACAAGAAAACAGTTTTTCATTGGTGGAATTCCAATGAGCAGCATGTGCTACCATACTATCCCTAATAGGAAGCTGTTACAATTTATTTTAGAGAGGAGTGGTATGAAATTGTTGAGGGGTTGTAGAGCCAGGTAGTTGGGAAACTGGATGTAATGGAGGGCTTTTCACAGAGTGGATCAATTTCAGTATTTTCACAAAAATGATGTTTTTGCCATCTATTTTATTTTATTTTTGCAAAATATGTCCTGGACAGTAATTGTTTTCAGAAACAAACACAACCATTGCTAAAGGCGATGACTGCCTTTTTGGGTCCAGGGGCAAAGTTAACAGAAGGTATAAGTGAAAGATGTGTCCGAAATAAGCTAAGGTTCTGTGTAAACAACTGAATACTTATTTTATGCAGATGTTTGGGTGATACCTTTCACGTAAACCAACCAAGGGGGTCACCATTTACACTAGGGTAAGGTCATGAACACTGGTATCTTGGTATTGAAAGCACTTCACTTGTATACTGTGCCAACACTTCACTTAAGGCATCTCAAATTGTAGTGCATATAATTGTGGGAAAACATAAAAATATTAGAAACAACCTCAAATCTGAAGAAATTATAAACTTTTATGTTGTATTTTATGTAGATTTTAACACTTCTAGAGAAACAAATATGCTTTGCCTTCATGAACTTCACATCTTATTAATGATCATATTCTATTATGGAGATGCTTTCACACTGGTGGGATACCACAACAGAAGTCTGCTACTGCCCCAACCCTAATTTATATGCAGATAATATTTCAGAAATTTACTGTAAACTATAAAAAACGATAATTATCACAAAACTAATCTGTTAATGCTTCTCAAGGTCTTATGTTTTTCTTTTAAAACTTTTCGAGGATTAAATTATGCACAGTTTACTGTGATTGGATAGTCTTATAACTTTTTAACTTTTTGTATTTACAGGAATCGTCCTTGCCAATTTTACAGCTACAGTAATGTCCAGCACATTCTCCACTTTCACACCAGCCTTGGCCAAAGAACAAGGTTATCCGCAAAGCTTGGCTGTTCTTTTAATATCATTTGGCGGGATTTCTGACATCATCGGTGAGTGATAATGAAAGATGCACGTCAAAAATGTGATTTTACAACCTGAATAAAACTGGCACATGAGGTAGTTACTAAGGCAGAAGCATGGAAGCAAACTGAGATCTAGGTGTCAGAAAGTTTATTCTTAGCAGGGAATCTTATTGTTACATGGTAGTATTCTGTCAAATGCTTTGCTAAGGTCTATCAATACATGCTTTAATAACTCATCTCTAACTGTTTTTAAACTTTTTCCTCAGTCTGTACAGTGCATACAGAGGAGACAAATGTTTTCAGAAATTCAAACTTTATTTAACATTATAAAAAGTTGTTGAAGGTTGAATGATAGTTGTCATACTTATTTGAAGTAAATAATTGAAGTAATATTTGATAAATTGTTGTAGAGAAATATAATTCCAATGAAATTAAACAAAATTTTTGACAGGCAGGCAGGCTTACTGATAAAGAATATAAGATATGTATGTATATATATCTATGTAGACATGCAATTAGTTCTTTAGGTTGTCACTTTATTGTTTGTCTTCTTAATATACTGTAGGTCAAAAAAGTCATACACGAATGATCTATTGACCTGTCATATGTTTACACATGCATGTCTAGCTTGTTACCTAGACTAGTGTACGTTCCTTCCTAAATGCATTTTCATTCTCTAAGAACATTTCCTTCCAGAAGAAAGTTATAATAACCAAGATCTGCAGATATGACCCAGATTGACTTGTCTTCCACAGTATGTGGGGGTGAATGAGATGTGTAGCTCCTTGTGGTGCTTGGCATTACAACAAGTTGATCAGAAGTTGTTGAGTAGAATCTCATTATGCAGTTATCCATTGCCCTGATTATTAAAATATTTCATATACTCTGAATTGATTTTATTTCTAATGTCAGTATATTCTTTCATATTATAACAAATAACAATTGCTCATATTTTATCCGTCTAATGATTTCTCTTTCATATAATTTTACATTTCATGGATAACAAAGGTTAACAATTTGCTGTTTATTGATTTCACTTTATGATAATTTTATATTTCATATATTTTGTAGTTCACTCAAATATAGTTTTATAGTTCTTTGTTAATCGTTTGTTTGTTTTGATATTATTTTAAGTTCTTAGTTTGTCTGTCAAGCTGTCAGTATGTCCTGCTCAATGATAGTTGTTACTGATCAAGGAGAGCGAGACTATGTCTGCTAACCATACTGGGTGTTTTCTAGACTGTACAACCTGTATAAAACGTATTGGATGAGACATTGTCTAGAATTAGTGCTAATGTAATCATTACTGAGTGGGATGTTTAATTCTGTATTGATGGTAATTTTAGTCTTAATAAATTCTGCTGTATGTAACTGAGGATTGACATCTCATGTCAGTACAAAGTTCCACTGAGAATGTAAAATCTAGACTGTTGCAAAATGTTAAACGCTAGTTTCCCCACTTAGAATCTTTCCCTTTTTGCCACACCCATAACTCCAGATTACTTGACAGCCCCTCAACTATTCTAATTATAAATAAAACAGTGTATATAGTATCTCAGACATCATAAGGTGGACAATGTTGATACATGCTAGGGACATTAGATGCGGATCACAGGTGTGTATTGGAGACACATTTCTCCTATCACAAATATATGTGGTTTGCTGCAACAGATTATTATATATACTTTCTTTCACCCAATTGTGCTATCTACATTACAGCTGTACTTCAGTTTATAAATTCCACAGCTTCATTTTAATTATAATAGCACTTTTATAGTGCTTAATCTCTGTCAAAAGACAGACTTCAGTTTATAAATTCCACAGCTTCATTTTAATTCTAATAGCACTTTTATAGTGCTTAATCTCTGTCAAAAGACAGACTCTAAGGCGCATCACACAAAAACATTGTTCAATATTCATAAACCAGATACATTGCAGGGGTCAGCACCACAGAGAAAGCAGGAAGAGATTGGAAATTTAGGGTGGATATGCTTTTCCAAAGAGGTATGACTTTAGCTTTGACCTGAAGGAGGCAAGTGAGTTTGCAGAGCGGACCTCGTCAGGAAGGTCATTCCAAATCATAGGTGCATCATATGCAAAACTGAGTCTAAAATGCTTTTGAGCCTTGAAAACTGAAGCAAAGTGCGGAACCTCAAGGAACATGCTATCAGATTGACTTTGACGAGTGTTATATGCGCTATGTCTGGGTATCAGAAAGGGTTCAAAGTATTTAGGATTACCACTGTGTAGGAACTTATAAACAAGCACGGTAGTCTTAAAGATAGAACGGTACTTACTCGGCAACCAGTGTAGTGCTTTTCTAACTCAAGTGATGTGTGAATACTTGGTGGTGTTGGCCACAATTCTTGCAAGACTGTTCTGAACACATTGAAGTTTGCACAGATCCAGAGCGATCCAGAGAGACCTTTGAACAGAGAGTTACAGTAATCAAGACGACTTCCGACCAGAGCATTGGCAGCCATAAGGGCAGCTTCATGTGTCAGATGTCCTCGAAGTCACTTAAGATCCTGGACATGAGCAAAACAAGCCTTGCAGACCTTCATAACCTGGCAAGAGAATGAGAAATCTGAATCAAACCAGACACCAAGGTTCCTAACTGCATCTGTTGGTGATATAAGATTAATGAGTATGTTGACTGGGAAGAAGTGATTAAGTTTTTCACGCTGAGACTGAAGACTTTGGTCTTATTTCGGTCTGATTTAGCTTAAGCTTATTTGTAGAGAGCCATCTCTTAACGTCTTCTAGGCAGCGTAACAGCTTATCAAGGGCCAAGACAACATTTGTATGTGTGAGATGCATATACAATTGTGTATCATCAGTGTAGAGCTGGAAACTAATACCAGGATGATTCTGTATGACTTTACTCAGCAGAATAGTATAGAGTGAAAAAAGGATTGGCCCCAGTATAGAGCCTTGAGGCAGACCATACAATAACTTTTTGGCATCAGATAAAATTGACCCAATTTTAATGCACTGAATGGTCTGAGAGATAAGACATGAACTAATCGAGGACAACCCCACCGACACCAAATCAGGAGCTAAGATAATCAAGAAGTGTATCATGATCAATAGTATCGAACGCTGCTGATTAATCCAAGAGAGCGACAGCAGTAGCCTCACCTTTAGCAAAAGCCAGACGAACATCACTCTTAATTGAAAGCAATGCAGATTCAGTTGAGTGACCAAGTGTATAGGCAGACTGCCTGACAATCTCTAGTCCATTCAAACTGACATGGTCATTCAATTGAGAAGCAACAACATGTTCAACAAGTTTCGATATGAAGCCCAGCCCTGAAACAGGCCAGTAGTTTTTTAAAGTCATTGGGTGGTAGTGATGACTCTTTTTAATCAATGGGGTTACAATAGGCTTCTTAAACTCATCAGGTACAACACTTTCTGACAATGAGCAGTTAACAAGCCTGGTAATATAGGGCAGTAGAATATCTATATATTCTTTAACAAGAAATGTGGGCCATGGATCTAATAAACAAGGTTTAGAGGTTGACTTCATGATAATTTTTCTAATTTCCTCCTGAGAAACTTGTTTAAAGCAGCTTAAATTAGGCACATCAGGTGGAGGAGAAGGGTGAATGAGTCACTCGAGGAAAATGAGTTTCTGATTTTAGCTATTTTGTCACTGAAGAAAGTGACAAACCGGTCAGCAAGACCTTTATTAGATTCATGAGAAGGGAGTACTGCTTCAGGACTAGTGTGTAGTGCAGAACGTAAGACCTGCCATAGCTTCTTAGAGTCATTAGCATTTTCTCTGACCAGGTTTCTAAAGTAATTTGCCTTATCTTTGTTGACCAGTGAATTGCACCAAGCAATCTGTCTTCAAAGTCTAGCTCAATTGTAGTCAGATTTATCTTTACACCAGATTCGTTCCAGTCGTCGCCTGATGCTTTTTGCCAGCTGGTAGGAGTCAGATAGCCAACCAGTAACTTGTTTAGTAAAAGTACGAGTAACCAATGGTGCATGTTTATCAAGAAATTTGCTCAAGTCGCCTAAGTATTGTTCACACAGAACACTGACTGTATCACCAGGGCGTCGTACGAATGGGCAATTTACCAAATCCTTACGCAAACTGTCCAAGTCAATTTTATGATACCTTCTAAAGGTGCCGACATTTGTCTTATGTGAAGGAGGATTAACTGAATCAAGCTGAGCAAGGACAAGAGCATGATCAGTATCAGTAGGAGTGAGAACAAGGTCTAGATTTTGACCATGAAGATGGGTAGCCATTTCAACATTTTGTGTAATATTGCATGATTCAAAACAGTTCTGGAATTTAATACTATCATTTGAAGAAGTATCCCCATGAATATTAAAATCACCACAAATTAGGAACGAGGGAGAAACTGAGGATAAGTATTTTAAACTTTTAGTTTACTTATTATTCTTGTTATCTTCTAATTGAAGTGCCTTGTTTCAATACTTTATCTGTACATGCTCATTAATGTTATTTTTACAACGCCTTTACACAACTGATTGTTCTGAAAATTTCCTGATCTTTCTACTATTACCTTGTTTATAATTCATGGTTTCCAATGGTAGTTCCCAAGGTTGTGGGGTATAGGCCTCTCTGATGCTAATTTTGTTAGATTTGGACATAAGAACCTGTACTACATTGCATCATAATATGGTACACTTTCAACACAAAATACTGAATAATTAACCCTTTACAGCACTCTTGATATAATTACCTTATGTCCCTGTGGCTTCTATCTCTTCTACCTTGTATGTTATGATAAATCACAGGAAATGTTAAGAGTGTTACCAATAACAACCAAATTTCAATTGGTAATCTGCATTCTGGTGAATTGATGGATGTGCCAAGTTACCACACCTTGAAGAGAGAACAATAGGTAGCTATGTCAAGCCAAAGAATGAACAGTTTGGCACAGATAATAGATTTGTCATATCTCTAGTGTTAAAATGTTAAAATATGCACCACTTGAGTAGGTTTATGTCAGTGTAACTCAGTGCTATAGCTTTTGCCCTCAATTTCTTGTTACTAGCCAGAATCTCCTTCGGGTTCCTGATGGACAGTCGTTGTTTGAAGCCAAGACGTCTCTGGTTCTACTGCAGCTGTGGAGTCATCGGATCATTGAGTGTCCTTGTCTTTCCACTCATCCCATATTTTGCTTGGTACAGTGTCTGGGCTGTGGTGCACTGTTCTGTGATAGGAACAATTTTTGGACAGAGGACAACAGTTATAGCAGATATACTGGGTGTCAAAAGAATGGCGCCAGTCTTTGGTTTGGTCCAGCTGGTAAATTCACTGGGTTTCACTGTTGGGATCGGCATTGGAGGCAAGTTATAGAAATTTTTTCATTTATGCTATGAGAGTAATCCTAAGCTGATAGTAAGCTGTGAGAGTAATTCTAAGCCAATAGTTGGCCTTCGGAGTAATTGTAAGCTAATTGTTGGCTGTGAGAGTAATCCTATTAAGCTGATAGGACGCTGTTAGAGTACTAAGATAGCAGTTGGCTCTGAGATTAATCACAAAATGTTATTAGTTAGTAGTCTATAAGAGTAATCCTAAACTAATTGTTGGCTGTTAGAGTAATCCCGAGTTGATAGTAGGCTATGCGAGTAATCCTAAACTGTTAGTTGACAGTGACAACAATCACAAGATTATAGTAGGCTCCAAGAGTAAGGCTAAGTTGATAGTTGGCTTTGATATTTAACTAAATTTTCCTTTAAGTTTGAGGAGACAAAGTTGGGCTCCTTTGGCTTTGTGGAGTTTATTGAATACCAACACAAAGGAAGGTGTAACAAATAAGTGGAGGAGGTTTAATGAATACAGACCCTGTTTCCAACATGGGAGGTGGTTCTGCATATCCGCAAAGTTTGAATTAGGTATAAGTAAATAGTGATTGGAATGGTAAGCAGGTAGTCTTCTTTCCATTTTGGTGTGGTAGAAATTATTCAAGAAAATTTAGAAATTAGTTGAAAAATACACAAAAAATCAGCAGTTGTTTATGGAAAAGCTGTAAAATTTATCCATTGTAGGGTACACCAGGGAAAGGCAAAATTAGTATCTATACTGTATGTCCCAGTATTCAGGTTAAATATGCCTTATGCTGGATAATAACAGGGTTGATAGACACACAAAGTTAGAGCTAAATCAGATGGTATGCAGTACTTCAGTTTATTTTATTTGGTATGTAGATGACATCTCTATGTGAGGGGTCATACTTGTTCCGAAATGAAAATCGGTTTCTGGGGCTTTGAAACTGAATGAAATCCAGTATCCATTTTGTACACTTGAGACTGATACAGTAAAACTTAACTGCAATTGTATTTGCGAGATATTTTCACAGTGAATTCAAAGTAAAACTTAAAGATATTTCCTGAAATTTATACAGAGCATTAACCAGTAGAAAGCCTAAAATAATAACATTTTCAATAGTCAATTCTTAAATATAAACAAAATGAAAAGTGGTATAATATTGGTTTTCCATTCACACCTCTATTATATATACCCAAAAGCGTTAAATTTATTAGGATTTTCCTCCCTGAATGAAACCTTTCTCCTCAAATTGTCTATTTGTTTTTCTTTGTACTTTTCAGGAGTGTTGAGGGACCAGTTGGAGACATACGCATACAACTACTACATTGCTGGAATTGTAAGCTTGTTTGGTTTTGGTTGTTTGATTACAATACTTGGATACATGCAACGGTTCTCTCAGGCAACTAGGAAACAGAAAAACAGCTTCAGATGAGCACAACCTCAGCAGCTGATTGGTAGACAACAGAACCTCCTTCATCCAACCCTCTGGTGTCCAGACAGTTGATTCGATGATCAATCTGTCAAATCTGTTATTTGCTTTTATTATGTTCACCTCATTTCACTTTGTTATGCCACCATTACCACCACAGTTTCTACAGTGATTTTATCATTACTGCTGTCTCACAAAAAGTTTTACCCCTAGGCTTCTCAAATTTACAGCCAATGTTCTGCATCATAAATGCTTGCGAGATCAAATTCACAAAAGGGATTAACAAAGTGAAAAATTAGCTTAAGTATGATTCTTAGATGTTGTTATATTTGATTTTGGATCCCTCTTTTGAGGACAAATGGGAGAGGCCAAAATTAAAAGTGCCTATATTTCACTTATTATTGATCCCAGGGTTTAAGGATGTGTGACTCACCTATAGGCAATCTTTTTATGTTGTTTGATTTGACTTTTAATCCCACGTTGTACCTTACTTCTTGTTGCTACTTACATGGGTGCTGGGTAAAGTGCCTGCTAACAAGGATTGATTATCTCTTCAATGGATACAAATATGCATTGGTGCTCTGACGCACTGATTCTAATTATTCACGGAAAGCCTCTTTTATCGAATCACGATTTTTCATTAATATTTTAATGAATTGTGTAAGCTACAACTACATTGTTTATATCAGTGGAAAGCTTACTTTATAGAGCTTCTTCATGGTTTTGTACCATTAAAAATTCTATGCAGAAATGAGTAAGATATTTTAATTTGAAAATTGTAGTTATGATATTTATTGTTGCTTGTAAGTATGGGTATATTTCAGAGATAAATTTGTGAAAATATGGACTTATTCCATTTATTACAGAAGCCCTGTTATGGTTATATATTACACTTTATTCATTGTTAAGTGTGTTGAAACCCAGCTTAAGTTGACACTGACACAGTTATGACTTCTACTTAAATATTCCAGTTGAAAATATAAATCCTATTGTTTTGGCTTTTGAACTAAAGAATTGATATTTGTCATCAAACTTCTTTGTTTTCAGACTTAATCATGTGTATTCATACTTGTAAACATTAGTTTGACTTAGATATTTCTTTATATTTTGGCAACAGTTTTCTCTTAGATAGTTACATGATCAATTGAATGATAACTCCCATGAAGGTTACTACTTGTTAACTGTTATGACAAATATGTCCAATTCTTGACATCATGTTTTGGTCATGCTAGTATATGACATCAAGTAACTATCACTCGGACATGATTTAAGGTGGTCACATCATCTGACACAAATCTGACATCCAGTTTATGTGACATGACATGACTTTATGTCAATAACATACCTACAATATCAACTAGATGACAAAATGATAACCAGACCTAATGTGATTGTATTATCCTATTCAATGACATAAAATTGACACCATCCCAACATGACTTTTTGTAGTCATGTCAAATGATGAAAATATGATGTTCGAATAATATGATGTGACCTGATATTCTACTCGGGCATTGTTTCTGACATCTTAATGATATTAATATGATGTCACTTTGTTAAAACATTTCAAGTGGAGTATCATCATATCATTTGAGATCGGATTAACATCAGTATTCTATAAAATTATATCATTTTTAGGAATATTACATATGTAATATCATCCTGTACACCAGCCAGGGTCATATTAGGACAGGCCCTCAGCTTTTTCACATGAGTAGGGTCAAACCTAGGCAGAGGTGACAACCTTTGATTAGATGCTGAACCTACTAACTTGGCCTCTAGTCTCTGTGATGTTGCTTTGACAAAAAAAATTAAGTTTTGGTACAGACAAAACAATTATGTTTAAAACTGTAACTAAAATGCTGTGTGACAGCAAAAATTTACAAGAAATATGTTGTTTTGTAAACAAATGTATACTTTAGTGTTTGCAACCAAGCCAAAGATTGAATAAATAAAGATAAAAGTTCAGAAAAAGGGCTTCTAATATTCAAACTTTTGTACCCATAATTTGTATCTTTACAAATGGTATAAATTTTTGAACTGGTTCCCACTGAACATTAATTTTTTTCTCCCATGGAATAATCTTTATAGCACATGGAAATCACTTAAGGCTGTGTCAGGTAAGTGTACACAAATGGTAGTTAAAGCAATGTAATGTGATAATAACTGTGAAAACAAAATGTTATTAACCAATATTTTTATTACTGAAAATTAGTTTCAGCACTTGTGAAATGATGTCAATCAGATTTTTATATCAGTACATCAAATTGATGTCAGTTTCTGATGTCATATAGACATGAAGTCAGTCCAAATTGGGCGATCATATTGATGTCTTATGCTGATATCAAATTTATATCGGCTACTAGATGTCATTTTTATGGCTTTTGGAGATGTCAAATAGACTAGGCTACTAAAGATCTGTTTGACATTTAACATATGATGTCATTTCGAATTTCAAATAAGCATCAGTTTCTGATGTCTTGCCCAGTGTCTTTTTGATTTCTTTTTGATATCCTATTGCCTGCTGGGTGGTCTACACAAAATGCTCACTTTAGTATTTCAATCATCAGATATACACTAAATGTTCACTTAAGTTGGTATTTTTCATCTTCAAATATACACTAAATGTTCACTTTAGTTAGGGCTTTACATTATCAGATATACAGTCAATATTCACATAAGTTCGGGTTTTCCATCCTCAGATACACACTAAATGTTCACATATGTTGGGGTTTTACATCCTCAGATATGAACTAAAATGTCACGTAAGTTTGAGTTTTACATCCTCAGATATACACTAAATGACCACTTAAGTTGGGGTTTTACATCCTCAGATATACACGAAATGTTCACATAATTTGGGGTTTTCCATCCCCAGATACACACTAAATGCTCACATAAGTTGGGGATTTACAGCCTCCAATATACACTGAGTGTATACACACCAAAATGTATACAAGATATCTAACTTGAATTTATCTAAAGTTGAATTTTTGAAGCATTCCAGTATTCAGAATATCTAATAAAAGTGAATAACATTGTTAAAGTTTGAACAGACATTTATTTTAAATGTGTAGCTATAAATAAACTAATGCATGTAATTTTATGTGTTTCTAATATAAATTGTGCCACTAAGAATATTGTTATAGATTTTAATAAATATATATTAAATCCCAATTCTTTTATTCTTGGTTTCATGGAAATGCCCATATCAATGTCAATTTCTGGATCTGGAATCTGGATGACCGCCACAGTGTTGGAAAATATGACTTTAATTTGATTTCTATTTATGTTATGTGCACAGAAAGCAGTTCTGAGTACAAATGCAAACTGATGACTTGTCTCTTTAATGTGTAGGAGTAACTAAGAGAGTGCTAAGAGAGTGTCAGTAAAATCGTTAAATGAAATAAAGATATTTTATGTCACACACTCATTGATGCAATAACAATTGCTTGATATAAAAATAGATAACCTCGTACAAGGAAACAAATGTGATTAGTTTATCTTAGAGAGTTTATCTTATCTAAGAGCACTCTGAGGGAGAGTTGAGTGCAGACAAAATCTTTGTAGTCACCGAATGATTACATTGATTTCTGCGGTAATTTAACTAAAAATATTCTTCAGAATCCCAGATCCAGATCATATCCAAATTTGAATCAGTTCTGCCTTTTAACAGTTCTGGTGCTGCCTGAAAATTTTGTAAACAAAGAAGCAAACAGAATGAATAATATACTTATATACAAAGTAATGAACGAACAAGAGCTGAAGGCAGACTTTGCAAAATTTTGTGCATGATTCGAACAGGGCATTGCTGCATTGAATAAATTCTCTCATAGGTCCATATACTATATACAGTTCATTCCAATGAGTTCACAAGAAAATGAATATCATCAAACAGTTTATATCCACTTGACACAGAAATGAAGTGGTTCACGGAACAGCATTCCTTACAGGATATTAATTTAAAACACTGTTGTGGTCAGGTTTTCAACCCTTTATATAGTGGAAATAAAAGAAGGTTCTGGGAAAATGTACACAACAGTGACCGGAAAGTTCTAGAAAGCATACACAATACATTTCCAGGAAAAGGGGCATTTCCCACCATCTTCCCAGCGCTAGCCAGACCAAAAATCAGTAATTCAATATCATTATACAGTAAAAGAAGAGAAGAATTCTGCCAGCAGGCAATATTGTCCTCTTTTAAAGACACACTGGCAGATCGCCCTTATATGTAACATCACATGACTGAAAATTGCTTCAGTATCAAAGATACTGACCTGATCATTCCCACATTTGAATCAGTTCTTCCTTGTAACAGTTTGGATGCTCCCTGAAAAATTTTTATAATGATCTGTGCAGTGGTTTTTGAGTTGTGCTGTAAGCAATCAAACCTACAAACAAACCTACAAATAAACAAGCAAACCAAACGAGCAATATACTTTAAATTTTGCACAGTAATGGGCAAATAAAGGCTCAGATTGATTGGGGCTTTTGGGTTATTTCTTTACAAATTTCTTTACAGTTTAAAAATGTAAAGTTAAACATGTAAAAATGAATTTAGACACATTTTAAAACTTACAAACACAACCCCCCCCCCCCCCCCCAAAAAAAAAAAACACACCAGAAACAGTAACTTTAATGTATGTTCAATATGGTTTGATAAATTCAAATAATTTGTCCTTGGGTGTTTAACCAGGAGAGTCACTATTATAGAGCATGAACAATGGAGTGCAGTATATGCAAATGACACAAAAGAAGCTACCTAGGTGAAATGAGAAACCTAGAGATTTCTTTGTTTTCAGGATTTTCACCATACCAGATAGTTTTTACTCGTAAGCAGACTCTACCTCGCTGGTAAATTATAAAATGTTCTACTTACCTTCATAAATTTCTAATGTCTCTACCCAGTTCTGAACATATTTATATTCTCCCTGTATATATTGACTTCTGGGAGGACAAGAACGATCTGATATGAATGCTAGGCTACAGGTTTGAGCACTATTACAATTGTCTTTTGCCTCTTGAGTATGCCATGCATTTATTTATTTATTTATTTATTTATTCGTATACAATTGCATGTGATTGATACAGTTATTTTTTAATTATTTACACAAAATAACATAGGAATGAAAAGACAGAGAAAAAAAATGTAAACAAAACATTATACACACAGAAGTAAAACACAACCAGGCTATATTGTACAGGCAAAGGACAGTAATTCACGTGTTTGAGTTGGAGTCAAAATGTTAAACTTATTCTGATCTATAAAACTGAGCATATCAATAATCACATCAGCATACACCAAGGTATCTACATCTACATTTGTACTGAAAAGGTGTTTCATGACATAAGTTAGCTGACTCAATTGTACATTACTTAAATCATATTTACATATTCCATATTTATAACAGATATAATTTAATGAATTTGACGTATGAGATTTACTACCCTCGACAATTAACTGCAATGCTAAGTTATTATAAATATTATTTGACTTTGCCAGGCATATAAAGAACTTGATAACTCTTTTGTGTAGTTGACATTCTATTGGTAAATCACTGCAAATGATAGGCAACAATACAGAGTGGGTATTGTAAGGGACACTTAAAAGTCTTCTAATACACTTTCTCCAACATACAAATAACTTTTCGATATACACTGAAGAGTAGTCCCATAGAACACATCCATATAGTGGCATTGCAAATGTTGAAATAGTTTGTACTTTATATCATATGATGCATTTCTAAAAGTCGATACTAAATGATTGGTATTTATAACCATTTCATTGATTTTACTTTTGATATCTTCATCAACAAGACTAGGACCAATTACATGACCAACATGCTTATCAGTGGGCAGACATGTTAAAAAGTTGTTGTCAATAACAAAACCCTGGATATCACTTCCAAATATGAGTAACTTGCTTTTTTGAGGATTAAAAACTATGTTATGAGAATGTCCATGTTGTTTACATACACTATAGAGTTTGTTTAAAGAAAAAACAGTAGGTGCCAATAAAACAATATCATCAGCATATCCAAAGGCTCCTGAGAATAAATTCCCTATGTAGAACCCAAAGCCACAATGCTTCAACTCTGTGAATAAATTATCAATGTATAGGGTAAATAATAAAGGTGATAAAACTCCACCCTGCTTAACTCCATTGGATGGCTTAAATTTTGTACTAATACAATTACCCCATTTAATAGACAATAACTGATTGTTATATAAATTAAACAATATCCTAGTAGTTAAAAAACACAAGCCACGATTCAAAACAGTACAAAAAAAGTCTTTTATAGTTCACTCTGTCAAAGGCTTGACTTGCATGCAACAATAATACATAACCTGAAGAATTTCTATTTTTATAATAATTTACAACTTCTTCAACAATTGCAGTACATTGAGTGATTGAATGTCCTTTTTTAAATCCAAACTGCATATCACATGATTGAAGTCAAAGTTGGGGTTTAACGTCCCGTTCAACAGCCAGGGTCATATTGAGACAGGTCCTCAGCATTGCCACTTGTGGGACTCGAACCCACAGAGGTGACAGCCTATGATTAGATGCCAAACTTGCTAACCACTAGGCCACCGAGGACCTATATCACATGATTGAAGAACACTTTCATGTAGATGAATAATCACACTATCTAATATCTTGCCTATGACTGAGCTCACTGCAATGCCTCTGTAATTTGAAATATCATTCAATGATTTTCTTTTATTTTTTGGTATAGGAACGATTTGGGATTCTAAGAATCCAGATGGTACAGAACCATGCTTTATCATACAATTGAATAGCAATGATAAGTATACAACTAGTTTTCCAGAACCATTTATTAGGTGGTCAGTAGTAATATTACAAGTCCCATCACTTTTTCCCTTTTTTAACAATTTGATTGCTGTACTAACACAATTAACATCTACATTATGGTTATGCTAACACTGACCTCTGACAAAAGAATGACTAATTCCTTGACTAATTTCCTGCTTTATTGATTGCATCTCCACTGGAGAACATGTAGAACAGTTATAAAGATTATAATATTTTTCCCTAAATAACTCGGCAATATTATAATCACCACTAGTATTATTAATAGAATTTGGAAGTTTAGTAACCTTTTTACTGTGTTTTTTAATGTCATTCCAAAAATTAGTATACTTGTTATTTAACAATTCATGTGCCAACTTATCTGCAGCAGTGTTATCCTGTCTTTTTAAGAGTTTCACACTGTAGTGGTATTTTGCACGTGTAGAACGTCTGATATTAGCTATGATCCCCACATTAGGAGATACAGAACTTTTCCAGATTGAATGCCAAAACATGGCTGTATGATGTAGATCACGGACTAGATCATTCCAGCCTGGGAGTTTGTTGGTGGATTTTTCATCTAGCCTGTCACACATTTTAGGAGTAGCGTCGAGACATGCATTTATAATATTATCACATAGTGACTGGATATCAACATGGTGCTCATTACAAAACATATTACCACAATGAACAGCATCCCAAGGAACATTTACATGATCTAGATTAAAGTCAAGTCTTAATTTATAACTGTTTAGATCTTTCTGAGATGCCTTATACCACCTGACTTTATGAGTATTTGTCACTGCATTCAATTTTTTAAGTACAATATTTTCACTCATACGTAGATGCAGAAATAGTGGCAGGTGATCAGATGGGTTTTCTAGGTCGTTACAAACATAGTATGATTCAACACAGTTTTGTAAATTTTGGCTCAAGGTATATTTTATATTATGAGAATGATTTAAATCAGAAACACAGAAAAGGTTTTCATTTTCTGTCAATTGAAAAATCTCTTTTACAGATTTTTAGTTCTGTCTGTTAAACAACAATTAAAATCTCCTCCGATTATTATGAAATCATATGTAGAACTGTCAGTCAAATGTGCAAGAGTTTGGATCACATCACTCCTTGTATCAACTGAACATAGTTTGGCACATCCAGGCATGTACACTGAACATAGTAATATAGTATAAGATTCAAGTTTGATAGATGCAGCACTTATGCGCTTCGATTCAGTCAGAACAGGGGTTATTTCCAAAAGAAGATCATTTCTCCAAAGAATACCACAACCGCCGTAAGGTCTCCCATACCTGAGACAGGAATTATCCATACCAGATACACAGTGGGAATTTATATTAGAAATTTCACTTTCAAATATTGAGAGTTGGGTGTCAAATAGCCAATGTTCCTGTAATAGAACAAAGTCACAGTTATGGCAAAGTTGTTTTATGTAATCCATCCTTCCAGGGCCATGGCCATGACTATTATGTTTGACTGGCCATTGTTTATGTTCTTGGGATTGTAGAATCTGCAGATCCTTATTCCTTCAGGCCACATGTCTGGGTCATGCAGAGTGCTATACATTGATAAAGGAATTGACAGCTTGTAAGATTTATATCTGGCATCAGGATTTGAGACACAATCAAGAGAATTTGGGGTTATACCTTTGTCGATAAGATAGTCATATAGACTGTCATCATTAGTAGATTTATCCACTCTGTAAATAAAGACATCACGGTTTGGTTCTGGGGCACCTTTCACAGCACCTGAACTTCTATCTTTGCCAACAGCAACGTTT
Source organism: Sabellastarte sp. h YS-2021 (assembly GCA_964017235.1). Taxonomy (NCBI): domain Eukaryota; kingdom Metazoa; phylum Annelida; class Polychaeta; order Sabellida; family Sabellidae; genus Sabellastarte; species Sabellastarte sp. h YS-2021. The sequence goes on along the minus strand of OZ024936.1, from coordinate 96,277,926 downwards.
CTTCTATGACGTCTTGGGTACTGAAAGCCAGAAGAATCAGCCATACTGACACGATCTATTTCAGGAGTGTCATTCAAGCTTTTACCTGAAGAGCCTTTTGGAGGTGATTTCACTGGAAGGGGGAGCCGGAATTTGTTATCATTACTTCTACATTGAATGGATGAATTTGGATGCCTTCTGATGGGTGGTGGATCCAGGGTCTTAACTGTGTAAGTATCCTTGGCTGAAGCAATTAATGGTGCTCTACTCTGGACTGCAGATGCATATGAGAATTGATTAGTAAGTCGTTCATTTATTGAGATATTTTCAGCTATCACTCTGTCAGTATTAAACTGGAGATCAGCCATCTTTTTCTCAATTCGGTTTAATCTGTCCAGAAGTGACATATTATTTAATTCCTCTGGATGAGAGCGTGGAATCAAGTGTAGTTGAAATGCAGGAATCACGACAGTGGGCATTTTTTGCAACTTATCTAATTTATCAAGAGCAAGAAAAATGTCTTGCAAATGGGCCTCATGTTCTGGACGCATGGATGATCCGACACGGCAACACTTTTTACCAATGTGTTGTTCTTCACACTTATCCCAGAGTAGATCCTTAGCCTCTATTATTTGTGCAGCAGTAAAGTTTCCTAACACAGCCCTCTGAACATTTTCCTCTGTACCACTTTGCAGGGAGAACAACATGTAAGGGAGCAGTGGGCTCACTATCAAGCTGTTGTCAGTGTTTTGAGACATTAATTTAACACTGTCATCATTGATGGAAGCACTTTTATTCTCCTTTGCTTTCACTTGGCTGGCTTTATTTATACTTGATTGGGTTCTATTATTAGAGGTGTTTCTATTCTGAGGCTGATTACCAACAGGACTTTTCCCTCCACTTGCCTTCATTGTGGCTTCTCTTTGTACCTTTTCACAACGAGAACAGAGGTCTAGCTCTGCAAACCTGAAGTGAACACTAGGACCTGAGGCATTATAATTACAGTCTAGCAGGTTTGCACCACACTGGAGACAGCTAAGAAGATAATGTTCTTTTATAAACTCTTAAAATTGTTTATTATTGTTCAATGAAGGTTAAAAGCACATCAGAACATGGAAATATAAATAAATCTGTAAGGATTGGATTACCCAACACAATTTTTTCCATTGTATTTGTCAGACCGAATGTAATTACATCTAGCTCATCCAATCTCATGCTAGCCTCACAGGCAACATGAGCTGTGGGTATGTAACTCAGCCAGGTTCTATTGTATCTCAACATATTTCATGTCTTGGTACTCCTCAAAAGGTTTCACAAATCAGGATTCGTATTTAGGTAGGACATCGCCATGGTATGGATCACATTTCCAGCTCATGGAAGTTTGTATGCAAATGTTTGAAACACCTCCAACGGGCTCTCACATGCTTCATTATATCAAACAACAAGTAAAAAGGGTGACAGGGGGCACTACAACAAAGTAAAGATTTTTGGCATTTGCAAATGTTTGAAAGGAAATGTTAAGCAAAGGTTATAAACGGGTATGAAAACCATTTATAATATAATATTTTTAAAAACATTCTATGTGTAGAGTTTTCAACTGTGTAATCATAAATGTGTAAACAAAATGTCTGAATAATAATGGGGCCAGAGGTCAAATTCAATATCTTTTTAAGGTTGCTCATAAATAACATATTATTTTTTTGTCTAAAATTGTAAGATAGTGGCTCAGAAATTGTACCCCCATTCAATTTTTACTTTTAGGGATTGCATGTTGGGCAATTTTTGACAAAATCTTCTAAAATCCCCTATTATTGCTCACTGCCATCTTTGTTTGGACATGTTTGAAGGTAAGTGTTTAATGAGCATTCTGAAAATATAGGTATAAGAAACGTTTTTGATGGGGTATGAATAACAATAATGGGTATGAAAACCAGCTGCTATTACACATTTGTAAAATATTTTCAGACCAAACATTTCCAAAGCAGTGTCAATAAGTGTTATATAAACATTTTATGTATACTGTTTATAAACATTTCATGATAAATGTTTGAAAAACATTTTCAGCATAACCTTCATTTCTTCAGCTATTTTATAAATGTTTAAAAAAACATTTTTAATAAAAACATTTAAATAGAGAATATTTACAAAACATTTTTCAGATATTACAGCATAAACGTTTACTTGGAAACGTTTTGAAAACCATAAGATAGGGTTTAGATAGGTTTTAAAAACATGTAAACATTTAAACCATTTTAAATTCTTTCTAATGTTTACTGGAAAAGACACAAGTTCCCGTTAAGGGGTAGCTCTTGAAGCGAAATTCAAATATGTGTTGATGCAACCACATAGAACAGTGTGAACAGATCTTTACCAAATGGCAGTCCAGTATAGTGCAATAACGTCGAAGTTGGTATCTTGCACCAAAATTCAACAGTCACAAAATGCCAAGGCAGTCAATCAACTTCATATATTTGGCAAGTATGAAAGATGATACAGTGGGATATATTAACATTTTATAATCAGAAAAGACTGATAATGCAACCTGTTGAAAACAATTTGGGAGCAATATTATTGTTAAAAGAAATTTAAATACTGAGTCTGCTAAACTAACAATGGACAGATCAAAATTCACAGTCAAGTGACAAATGAGGTCAATAATTTAGGGCTGTGGGTGTTTAAAGAAGGGAAAAATAGATGGGGCAAATTTAATTTATAGAGATGAGTCTTAGGATGATTCGTAAAAGATATTAGTGGTTGTGAAGTTAGTGAGATTTTCAGAATGCATGTGTGTAAAAGGCTGCAAGAAAGAGTTTTGTGGAATTAATAAACTAAACAGCCTAAAGAGGCTACTTTAAGGAGTTTAAATGTTATGCAAATGTTTCTCGTATTTGTATCAGGGGTTAATGGAGGAGTATTTTTGAGGTATACAGGTTGGCCATGTTTTAAAACTTTATATAGGATAAACTGTCCAAATGTTGGTTTTGGGGGTAGTTTAAGGTGGACTCCAGCAGTGCCTTGGGGCAGCTGTGGATTACCAGATCTCCACTTCTGTCTGTACTCGCTTGGCAGCAACTATTGATAGGTCTAGGATTGCCACAAAGACAGAAGCAAAACACTTGATAATTCTTTCACAGTTTATTCTAGTTCAATAAACACAAGTCCCAATTACAATTCAACACATTCTCACGAGTGAGAGAGCAAACTAGGCTCTCCCCCTCTGCATTCTATTTCATGTTCTTTCACTTGTTATTGTCCTGATGTCTCTTCCTCAGCTCAAGACTGAGACTCTTATACTAGTCACTGTACACTAACACATATTACCTGTCACCAATTACTGAGTTTATTTCTAAGAGATCTATCTCACAGAAGCGGGGATTGGCTGAGGCTATTATAAGAGGCTGTGTGCTATGTGACTATTGATTTCTACTGTTAAGCCCAATGAGACTTAATTTACTGGGGCACTTTGCCCGTGTTTTATGGAATTTAAAGATTATTAATAATTAAACAGTTTCATCTAAATTCTTCACCATTACATAAACCTAATTTTTAATTGTCCCAATGTTTTGTTGAAAGCCAATGGATTTGTTTAGTTGATTGGTATTACTGGAAAACTTTGAATCCTGTGTTAATGCCTTGCTGAATGAAATTTGAACATGCCACTTTCTCTGAACTAGAAATTTCTGGGTGGGGCATAGATGAAATTGCAGCAGTTCAGTTGGTTGCTTTGTAGAACATTTTCAATGAAGTTTTATACATTTATTAGCATTTGTTAATGTAAGTGTGTTTATACCCTTTATACCCTTTGTAACTCTCACTTTTGGGTGCACAAACTTTTTTATATATATATATAATATATATATAACTACATAGACTCATGTACAAAAACACTGCAACTGCCGAAGAAAATTTTCTTTGAAACAAAACTATAGCACAAGGCAATTATACCTTACGTCTGTACCTTTATAAACATTTAATCTTAGTAATATTTGCTATACGATACTTAAATCTAAGTAAGTGTGTTATTAATGCTAATTTCATAAACATTTATTTATATTAATACTGTCAACGTTGATATTTGGTTTAAAACTGAAAACAGGTACAGAATTTAGATTCAAAATGTTTATCAACATTATTCATATAAACATTTATTAATGTTAGCATTATTAACATTGTTAAATGGTGGTGATTTCAACATTTAACAATGTTGATAATTTCAATGTTTTTGACTGTTGATAAATTTAACATGTTTCAATGTTTAACATTTGACAATGTAGTGTATTATCAGTCCTAATTTCACAAAGTTTTATTAATATTAATATTGTCAACATATTTTAATGTTAAATTTACAGACATTTCTCAATATTGCTATTATAAGAAATGTTTACTTATGTTGGTATGACACGTATTCTTAATATACATTATATCAAATAATCAATGACGCAAGTTTACCAAGATCTTTCAATATCTATTTTATTGAAGTTTATTAACTCAATATTAGTGAAATTTTGACATTTTTCAAGCTCACTTCTACTTATGTCTTGGTTTATAGGGCATTTGTCATTTAAATGTCACCCCATAAGTTGTGCTAAAAAATGTTCAAACACTGGTATACCACAAAAATGAGGAATTAAAAGAAATTGTACCAGTTCAATTCCTTTTTATTTTGATCACAACCATATGGATTTATATCTCAAAAGCACACACAAATTGCAAATACTAGAGTGTCTTATTTGCTAATTTGAAGTCATCAAAGCAAGGGAAGATAATGACAGAAATAGTAATATTTATAACAATGTAAAACATCAGTAAATTACAAATTTGTAATTAAATATCTCAGTTTTATGCATTACAAATATAGTACGTAAAAATACATTTGGAAATATGTGACTCACGTTTATGTATGTAAATACATTATGTATGTAAATACTTTACACAGATATATTCAGAACCTCTGTTATACAAACTTCTATTATCCGAGTAAACAATTTATTTTGTTTCCTTCTGTTTTGCGCTTAAATAGTTTATCCAGTGAACACAATTATCTGAAGAAATTCTTTCAACCCTGATATGTTTGTGTAGTTGGATACTTAAATATTAGAATGTGTCTATTGTATCAAACTCTCACTTCCTTGATTTATATGTGTGGTACTTCAGTTGTCTTTTTTGGTTTTGTTGTAGTAGTGGCAATGTGAACCAATGTGGCAATGTGTATTGGACCATTCCCAAGTGGTATCTAATACACTGGAAGCTGTTTAATCTGTCAGCTACAAGAAAACAAGGCCGAAATGTGTTTTGGTTCCCTAGCATGAGCGCAAAGCCATCAGAGGTACGAGGACTAAACTCTGGTGATGCAAAGAAATTCCAACACAGACACCTCCTACAGCTGGTGTAGAACTCAGACTGTCAGTCATCCAAGTACTAATGTAGCCCATTGCTGCTTAACTTCAGTGAGCAGACAAATACTCATCACACTACGCCACAATTCATGAAAGTCTGGAGACAAAAAAAATTGCAGTGATTCCTAGAAGTGTGAGCTCTATTGAGGCTTGTGCTTAAAAAGTTTTGATCATAGAACAGAGCTCTGTAAGTAAATAGGACCCACACTGTTTCAGCCCTGACACACATGCATGGACATAGCCTTGATGTACTTTGTACTAGTAAATTACATGAATTCAAAACTCCACAACATGTCAATAAAGGGTTTATCAACAGTGAGATTTTGTAGCAAAAAGGACAAACCCAAACTCAAAATTTACTATGCTGTAAATTGCAGTAGATATAGAACCACTTTAACCACCTCTTGGAATGTTCAAAACCAGGTACTACAGTAACATGGTTAGGGAAAATGAGGATAACCCCAAGGCCTTAGGAAGTCTATAAAGAATATCCTCCAGAGATCACCAAAAATAGTACTCCCAGATCATACAACTATCATCAGTTTAACCAACACTTTTGGCAAGTATTATGCAGATAAAATTGCTAAACTGAGGATTGGATAATTATGTACTAATGTCAATCCTCCTGTCCCAGGCTCCTACAAAACTAATTTTGTCTCTTTTTAGACCATATCAGAGGACAAAATTCTCAAAATCATAAAGTCTACACCAAAAAAAGTCTACACCAAATGAATCATGTGACTTGGATCCAATCTCAACATCTTTGGTCTTTGATTGCATCAGTGTACTCTTGACCCCATTACAAATATTGTGAACTACTCCCTACAGAATGGCAGTTTCCAGTTTCAAGACTGCACATGTCACACCCTACTAAAAAGCTGGTCTTGACAGAAACACTTTCAAGAATTATGGACCAGTATCCAACCCCAGCTATATCTCCAAACTTATAGAGAAAGCTGTGGATAAGCAAATAAATGAGCACATTGCTCAGGAGGGTATATGGAACTTTAAACTGCTTTTTCCTCTACTGAAACGGCATTGCTAAAAATAAAAAATGACATTGCCACCTCAATGGATCAGGGTACTGATGTTGGATTAGTCCTTCTGGATATATCAATAGCATGTGATACAATAGACCACTCAATCCTATTCGATTGCCTTCAACATTGGTACAGCATTGTTGGGGTTGTGCTTAAGTGGGTTAAGTCATACCTCAATTCAAGGAAACAGTGGATCAAAATGGATGGACAGCTTTCAGATGTTTTTCCACTTGCTTATGGGGTTCCTCAGCGCTAGGTCCTTGGTTCCAACATTAAACCCTATATACAGCCCCTCTAAGTTCAGTCATATCTAAATTCAATGTTATCAATCATTTGTATGCAGATGATATACAAATTTACGTGGAACTTGACACTAGGAACTTGGATTCTAGTATCACTGAACTGGCAAATTGCCTTGAGACCATCCAGGCATGGATGGGAAATAACAAACTCAAATTAAATCCTGATAAGATGGAATTCATAGTGATTAGTGATGATCAAATCAGAACCTCCATAAAGTCATCATTTCTAGTAAGCTTTCTTAGGAATATTATGGAATCAGCTGAATCAGTCAAAAACCTTGGTGCCATCCTGAATGCTGACAACTCAATGCAAAGAAATGTGGCAAATCTATGAAACAGCTGTGAAGTTGGCCTTGGTAAGCAGTTGCTTGGATTACTGTAATTCACTGCTTTGTCACACAAAAAGGCATATCTAAAGGCACATCTACACCCCCTCAATTTTCTGCACCTTATGGTTCCCCAGATATAGCCTGGACAAGATTCTAAAGAAACAAGGTCACTACAACAAGGTCAAAAGTCAAATCAAAGTCAAACCATGACACTGCACACTTACACTTCCAAACAAATGTCCCTATCAAGTGTCAAATTTCTGCACCTTAAGTTTATGAGATACAGCCCAAACCAGATTATCAAGCTTAAGGTCACTACAGCAAGGTAAAAGATCAAATCAAGATCACACCATGATGTTGCACACCTACACACCATAACGAATGCCCCTACCAAGTAGAGAGCATGCCCCTAGTTATGCAGCAAAGCCTTTCTTCACCAAAATCTTCACCACCTACAACTTTTCAGCTTGCTGCACCTTATGATTCATGAGATACAGCTTGGACAAGAGTTTCAAACTCCAGGTCACTACAGCAAAGTCAAAGGTCAAATCAAGGTCACACCATGATGATGCACATATTCACCCCATAACCTATGTCCCTACCAACTTCCTATGCTTTACAGTTTATGAGATACAACCCAGACAAGATTTTCAAAATCAAAGTCACTCCGGCAAGGTCAAAGATAAAAACAAGGTCACACCACAATGTTGCACACCTACAGACTATAACGAATGCCCCTACCCAGTATCAACTCCTGCACCTTACAGTTCCTGAGATATGGCTCAGACAAACTTTTCCCACGGCCCACCGCATACCTACCAACCCATCTGGATACCATGGGTGAATATGATACCCCGATATCCCTTAAGGACTTTGGAGTAAAAAGCAAAAATAATATGTCCACTCTTAATCAAGTAGCATAATAAGGTTATTGATATATACCTTAATTGAGCCTAAAAGTTATGCAGCAAAGCCTTTCTTCACCAAAAATCTTCACCACCTGCAACTTTTCATCTGAAAGCTTCGCCCAACAGATTGTTGTATGTGGGTGTCTTTAATGTTCAACATGATTTTTTCAATGAATATCTCAACCTAAAATTGTCATGCAATAAACTCACAACATTTATAAACATTTATAAAGGTTTTGCATTTAAAAATGTTAGTACCAAGTAGGATAAATCCAACTTATTCTTCACTGATATGATACTTGATGAAGCTAAAAATAAAGAAATTTCTGCACTACGCCAATAACTATAGTTTGTCTTTTCAGTAATGCAATTCCTGCCCTAAATTCAGTGTTCCTTGTAAAAACTGTCTATATTAACACAAATCTAATATATTATTTAAGACACACCAGTCCTTGTAATGCTATAATAAAACTCCATATTTAAAAACTAGTACATTTTAACTGATTGGATATAAAAACTAAGATATAAATGGGTACACATACCAGTATTTTCTCTCAATCCCAAAACAAAATGGCTAACAGCTATGATGACATCAGCATCCAAATTCATGGTGCATTTTTTACATATATATATGCCTTGGATAGTTTTAGGACCTTTCTTGTCACTTGCTAGCGTTCTGTCAAATGCTTTGCTAAGGTCTATCAAAAATGTTTTAATAACTCTTTTCTGACTGGTTATTGATTTTCTTCAGTCTGTACATTCCATACAAGGGTGACAAATGCTTTCAAATTTTAAATATGATTTCACATGATAGCAAGTTCTTAGAGGTAGGAATCATTATCATGATTTAACACGATAAAAGTTATTAAAGGTGATGATGCCCCCATGTAAAAGTGCATCGTTTCTATAATGATCATTTTAAATGGAAAAACTTTCAATGGAAATTCCAATTCAACTTTTATAGCGCTTAATCTCTGCCAAAGTGACAGACTCTAAGGCGCAACATCATAAGCATAGTTACAAAAAATCATTGTCCTTATCCATAGCAATGGTCAACATCACGGAGAACGCCATATGGGTGGAAAATACTAAGGAGGATAAGCTTGACAGAATAGGTATGCCTTAAGTTTTTTTCTGAAGGAAGCAATAGAAGTGGCAGTTCGTACATCATCCGGGAGTTCATTCCGTATTTTGGGAGCATCATATGTAAAGCTTAGACCAAACTGCTTTGTGGATTTGTAAATAGATGGTTGGTATTGAGGAACATGTAGAATTACCAGTATACCATCAGGTTGACTCAACCGAGTATTATAGGCACATTGTCTAACTTTGAGGAATGGGCTGAAATATTTTGGACAGTTAGTATATAGGTCTTTGTATACCAGCAAGGCAGTCTTGAAGATGCAATGGTGCCTTATGGGTAGCCAATGAATGGCTTTTCTTAGTGGAGTGGTATGAGAAAGACAAGTGGCTCTACAAACACTTCTGGCCAGACTGTTTTGAATGCATTGTAGCTTGCGTAGGTTAGAAACAGATAGACCCATAAACAAGGAGTTACAGTAGTCAAGTCTACTCCCCACAAGTGTGTTTGCAGCCATAAGAGCAGCATCACGAGTCAAGTACTGTCAAATTTGTCTAAGATCCCTCATCTGGATGAAACAAAGTTTACATACATGTTTGGTGAAGGAAAAGTCTGAGTCAAACCAGACACCCAAATTCTTAACGGCATCTGAAGGTATCAGTGATTCACCCAATATGTTTACTGGAAAGAATGGGTTGAACTTATCTTGTTGAGACTTGGAGCCAAATATAATATAACTGACAAGGTACTACACATTACATAAAACAATAAATATATAAATTTAAAGTCTGTCCTGGCATTGTTGTGATCCAGTTACAAGGTTACGAGTTCTCAGAAACCATAAAGTTGATACCTGGTAGGGACACTGGTTGTGGGTGTAGGTGTGCAACGTCATGGTGTGATCTTGAATTGACTTTTGATCTTGGCTCTGCCAGAATGTTTCCTTCTGCTGTAAGCAATCTACCTTGACAGCTACACTTCAATTTATAAATTTTTCACTTGCATAAGTTTTACTTTACTGAATAATGGTGTTATTTTTCTATTGATGTTGTTTTGATACTTTATCTTATTTTTCATACACCTTTACATAACTGTTTTGAACGTCTGATCTTTGTACTGTTTTGCCTCTTCCATAATTCATGATTTCCAACACTATTTTTTAAGGTTGTGGGATATAGGCCTCTCTAATGTTATTTGTTTAGATTGGGACATTAGAGCCTGTACTACTTAGCATGATAATGTAGCACATTTTTAACACAAAGTACTGCACAATTCACCCGTTACAGTTCTTTTTATGGACTTACAACAAAATTTTCCCTTGAAACCAGCAGCTACAAACTCACTTGGGTGAAGCTGGCCTTATGACTGCCTTCCAATCGGCTTATAGAAAACACCACTCTACTGAAAGTGCCCTCCTTAATATTTATAACGATATTCTTCTTAATATGGTCAAGGGGTCTGTCACTGAACTTACCCTTCTGGATCTGTCCACCGTTTTCGATACCAATGACCACACCATTCTCCTGGACAGACTCAATGTTTATTATGGAATCAGTGAGCTAGCACTTGGCTGGTTCAAATCATACCTGTCAGGAAGGACACACTTGGTCAAGTTAAGTAGTACACTCTCACATCTTGCTGCGCTCCAGTATGGGGTTCCCCAGGGTTCTGTCCTTGGACCAATTGTGTTCTCTCTCTACACTAACCCTATCACCTTGATCATTCATTCCCACAGTAGTATCAACTACCACTTTTACGCTGATGACACCCAGTTATGCAAAACAATTTCACAACCAAATTTCTCTCACTCTGCAAAAACTATAGAACTGCCTGAACTACATTCAAAATTTCATGTTTACAAAGAAATTAAAACTTAACCTCAAAAAAAACCCAAGTTTATTCTCGTAGGCTCCCAAAAACTTGTAAACAACTCCTCCCTCACTTCCCTATCAATATTCTGGGAAATCAGGTCTTGCCAGCACGCAGTGTCAGGAACCTTGGAGTGGTGAATGCTTTGGTGAGCAGCAGGTTGGATTATTGCAATTCACTTTCTTATCCATCACTCATTTTGAGTTTAGGAGATTGCAGCTAGTCTAAAACTCACTCTGCAGGGTTGTCACCTGTTCCTCTAAATTCTCTCACTTTACCCTTCAACTAAAAAAACTCCATACGCTACCAGTAAGATACAGGGTACAATTTCAAATTGGCCTAAGGTTTACCTAAGAAAATTAATCCACCCATACACCTCTTCTAGAAATATAAGGCAAAGTACCCCCAAACTCAAGTTCCTTCAAACCCCCACTTTCGATCGTAGAGTTCACAAATCAAACACTTCCCTAATGCCTTCAGTCACTATGCCCCAGTCCTTTGGAACTGTTTCCCCTTTCATGTAAGAAACAGTCCCTCTTTTGCATTTTAGGAAGCACCTTAAAACCCTCCTCTTCAGCTCTAGTTTTCCAACTTAGTTTTCTTCCCTCCTGGTCACACCCACAATCCTTGATTTCTGACCTTGAACGCCCCTGAATTCTCCATATGATAACAATTTTGTTTAATTAGTGCACTGGGTTCCCCTTTGTGGGGAAAATATTGCGCTTCCAAAGCAGTAGATTAGATTAGTAGCTCAGTTTCACACCAAGTTGGCACTGTTGATATAATTACCTTATGTCCCTGTGGCTTCCATCTCTTCCACCTTGTATGTTATGATAAATCACAGGAAATGTTGGAGTGTTACCGATAACAACCAAATTTCATTTAGTAATTTATATTCTGTTTTGTGATGAATTGATGTACATGCCAAGTAATAGGTCGTTATCTCAGGCCAAAAGATAAAAAGGTCCTCACATACAGTAGATTTGTCATATCTTTAGTGTTACAATGCTAAAATATAAACCATATGAGTAGGTTTCCTATTATATTAGTGTAACTAAGAGCCATACTTTTTTGCCCTCAAATTTTGTTGCTAGCCAGAATCTCCCTTGGGTTCCTGATGGACAATCATTGTGTGAAACCCAGACGTCTCTGGTTGTACTGCACCTGTGGCATCATTGGATCACTGAGCATCATCGTCCTTCCACTCATCCCATATTTTGCTTGGTACAGTATCTCGGCTGTGGTGCACTCTTCTGTGATAGGGACAATTTTTGGACAGAGGACAACTGTTATCGCAGATATAACGGGTGTCAAAAGAATGGCACTAGTCTTTGGTTTTGTCCAGCTGGCAAATTCACTGGGTTTCACTGTTGGGATTGGTATTGGAGGTAAGTTGTACAATTTTTAAGTTTATGCTATTAGAGTAATCCTAAGCTGATAGTAGGCTGTGTGAGTAACCTTATGCTGACAGTTGGCTTTCAGAGTAATTGTAAGCTAATTATTGTCTGTGAGAGTAATCCTAAGCTGTTAGGGTAATCCTAAGATAATAGTAGGTTGCAACAGTAATCACAAGCTTTATTAGGTTGTGCAGTAAACCTAATCTGATAGTAGGCTGTGAGATTAATCCTAAACTAATTGTTGGCTGTAAGAGTATTCCTCAGCTAATACCTGGCTGTTAGGGTATTCCTAAGATGAAGTTGGCTCTGAGAGTAATTACAAGCTGTCAGTAGGGTGTGAGAGTAATTCTAAGCTGATATTTAGCTGTGAGACTAATCCTAAAATGTTAGTTGGCTGTGACAGCGATCACAAAATTAATTTAGGCTCCAAGAGTAAGCCTAAGCTGGTAGTTTTGATATTTTGCTAATTTTTTAAGGTTTCCTTTAAATTTTAGGAGACAAAGTTTGGATCTTTTGTCTTTGCGGAGTGTATTGAATACCAACACAAAAGAAGGTGCAACAAATATTTGAAGGAGGTTTTTTTAATATGGCCCTTGAGTCAAACATGGGATGCGATTTTGCATATCCTATCTACAAAGTTTGAATCAGGTATAAGTGAGTTGTAATTTGAATGGTAACCAGAATAGTCTCTTTTTTATTTTGGTGTGGTATAAATTAAGGAAGAATATTCAGAAATACGTCAAAATATACACCAAAAATCTGCAGTTGTTTATGGAAAATCTGTAAAAATTATCCATTGTGGGGGACACCAGGAAAAGTCAAATATGCCTTGTGCTGGATAACAACAGAATAGATAGACACACAAATTTAGAGCTAAAAAGGATATAAAAGAGATAAAATCCAGTATATTGTATACTTGCCACTGATATAGTAAACTTAACTACAAATGTAAACAAGCTATAATTTATATCAACAATTATATTGGAGAGATATTTTTACAATGACTTAAAAGTATAGCTTTGCGATATTTCCTAAAATTTATGTGTTTTATTTTTATTGTTTTAACAGAGCATTAACTAGTAGAAAGTCTAAAATTATGACTTTTCAATAATCAGTTCTTAAATTTTTCCTTTCTACCTAAACAAAACAAAGAGTCGTATACTGGTTTACCATTCACACCATTATCATATACACCAAAATGTAAAATTTAATAGGATTTTTCTCCTTAAACAAAAAGTTTATCCTCAAATTATTGATTTGTTTTTATTTGTAATTTTCAGGAGCATTAAGGGACCAATTGGAAACATACGCATACAATTACTACATTTCTGGAGTTGTAAGCATCCTTGGGTTTGGTTGTTTGATGTCGATACTCGGATACAGGCAGTGGTGTTCTCAGGCAACCAGGAAACAGAAAAACAGCTTCCAATGAGTTTAACCTTAGCAGCTGATTGGTAGACAACAGAACCTTCATTATTTGACCTTCTGTTGTCCAGATAGTTGGTTTGATGATCAATCTATCAAATCTGTTATTTGTTTTTATGATGTACACCTGATTTCACTTTTTTACACCGCCAGTACCATCACAGTGTGTTGAGAGATTTTTATCATAACTGCTCTCTCACAGAAAGTTTTACACCTAGGCTTTTCAAATTAAAGTAAAATATCATAAATACTTGTCTGGGGTCAAATTGACAAAAGGGATTAGCGAAGGATGAGTGAAAAATTAGCTCAGTATGGGACCTTTGATAGGAAACTTAAGCTAATTTTCTGCTAATCCCTTTTGTGAATATGGCTCCTGGGATTACTTCTGGCCACATTTTGAAAAAAAAATATTGCTGCCTTGGCTAATTTTTGGGAAACTTGACAGTGCCTGTATCTGACTTATTATAGGTCCCAGAGGCTTGGGATATGGAACTGACATATAAGAAAACATGGATCCCTCTTTCAAGGACAAATGGGAGAGGTTAAAATTAAATGTGTCTTTATGTCACTCACTATTGATCATTTTCACTTATTATTGATCTTTTTTGTCACTTATTTATTAAAGTGGATATAAACTGCTTGTGAACTTTTACTGGTATGAACTGGAAACATTGTCTGGATAGATTTGCTGTACTTCAGATATTGTGCATTCATATAACAGTGGATTTACTGCATTTTGGACATTATCCATATCTTGGAGTGGACAGCACAGTTGTGCAAACTCTCTGAATATCTCTATACAGACATTGTGATTGGATATCAAAAGGACAAGGACACTTCACGTTTTGGAACATTGAACAAATCACAGGATACAGATATCTGTGTGTTAGTGGACATTGGACAGATCACAGAACAGATCACGGGGCAGATTGCTGGATACAGTTGACAAACTTAACTATCAGTTACAATTGTCAGGTCAGATAGGTTTTGTTATTAGTCGTATCTTGGATTCGAGTTATGTACTGGGTTCTGATTGTTATTTAAGAAACGCCATTTTATCCTCTAAAAGCTGAAGGTATATGCAATATCTATACACATATATTAAATATAAGAGGCACTGTATATACTCTGTCATTTTGTTTTTTGTTTAATATTTTTTAATGTGCAGTTTATGAAATGAATACACTGTCTAGCCTTTGTCTAGCTTCTTGCAAAATACCAGGATGTAGAAAATCCTTTGTGTTTTGCTTTGTCATCTGGTGCTCATTGGAGTAATTTTCCCCAATATAAATGTCTGGTTCTTCAACACATGACTTCCAGACATGTCTTCCAGACATACTAATAGGCTCAATAGACAATATTCAATAAACAGTCTTTTATGCTTGTGTTGGTGGTTATTCAAAACACTGGTAGAAACACCATTTACATATTTGGAAGTGGCAGTATTAAAAATGTGGGTGCAAGTTTTTGCAGAAATGAAAGTTGAGAAAAGTGGCCTTTATCAATGTGAATGGCATCAATGTGTATTTGTGACACATGTACGCTTAATTGGTATTTCATCAATTTTACAAGTCACACATAGTACATAACATGAACTTTTTCATACCTGTTGTGAGTTTAAAATTTGCATTTTAGGGAATGTCTATTGTCCTTGACAGCTTGTATCTGTCTCCTGGTAAAAATATTCCAAAGGAAAAACCAAAGTCTGTACTTAATGTCATGTACAACATTCAGGGTCATATTTGGACAGATCTGCTGTTGTGTGTAGCCACATCAGAGATGTGTATAAACCATGTAAGCCTCTTTAAATATAATGTAGAGTACCAATATTGAGGATCTCTGGTGCTTGCACCTGAAAGTCATGGGGTGTGTGATGTATAAAGTTATACATATATACAGAATTAGTTTTAAGTTGTTTCTAGTTCTTAGTAGATCACACCTTGTCCTTTAAACTTGTAATTGATGAAATACCGTAATTCATTCAATTGACACCCAGGGAAATTCACTTAATTATGGGGAGGCCCCCGGTAACATTCTACCGTCTCCAAAACACTAGAGAATAGTCATAAAACATTAAAATTATGTTTTTACTTTGGATGACTACTAACGTAACAGTGACTACAGTAGGCAACATAGTTTCTTTGATTAGATTTTGTTTAATATCAAGTAAAGTTTCCATCATATATGTCAACCATGGTAATATTAAACAGAACCTTTACAATGTCATTTGTCGGAGCTGAACCAGTAGAACCAAAATAGTGACACTAGTATTGGCCCTAGCTCTAGTACAAATGTAACTTTTACAATACACAAAGCAATAAATCAATCTTTGTTATGTTGCAACATGTACATTTTTGCAGTGGCAAGTGAATGTGAAGATATAAATCATCTTTTGTTTTGTGCAAGTTAAGGCATTTTTCAAGTTACAGTTTGAAGCATTAGACAGCCCCAAAATCTGTCTTTCATTAGCCATGTTAAGACAGCTTCAGTACAATTTAAGTATTAATTTAAATGGTATTGATCTAATTTTTAATTTCATCATTGTATAGGTAATCTGTGAATGTGGAAAGGGAAGTAGAACATATGCCCATGAATGCCAAGGCAAGCAAGTACCAACCTTATGACAATACATGATGAAATGGGCAAAACTAACATTTGACTTATGATGTAATCTTGGAACAAGGCCTTCATATTGTTAGCTTACTGATCATACAATATTTATAAATTCTGTTTTATTGAATAATTTAAAGTCAATTATATTATTCATGCAAGTTAACCATATAGAAATAAAAGACAAATTTACCTTTAACTCCTGCATCAGAAATCTACTTATATTTTTGATATTGAGAACTATGATTTATAGCTTACCCACCATGTTTCTCTGGAGTGCAGTCCATCCATACTTCAACCCAGTAACTGTCTTCAGATAGAGATTAAATACTAGAGAAATACTATAAGAGTTAGAATTACCTAATGTTGATTAGTCTGCAAATAGACGCAACAGAAACTGAGCCAACTATATGTCTTGAAAGTGTCATGTATGCATCAAAATCTTAACTAACTGTATGTAACACATGTCAACAAAATCCCATGCATTCAGCATCAATTTCTACCATAAATGAGGCAGAAATTAAAACACATGATTCAAATAATTTGGCTCATAGTGAATCAGAAGTTAGCATGGAACAGTGTTGTCTGGTGTTTTAATCACAGACACTCTCATTATAAATTTGGTATTAAAGTAAAGGGGCATGAATTAAAAAATATATGGTATATGTAATGATTAGTATTTTTCTTCATTTGTAGGTCACAGTTTAAAATGTATAATGAAAAAGCCATGCATGGGGATATGTATCTTTATGATGAGATACAATTTATTTTGGATCACAAAAAAGTATTCATCATTCTGGTGGCTCTACACATGAAAGCATGTGGACAGTAACAGTTTCATAGATGGCAGACACCACATGACTAGTTTAATAAATTTGTTTGGGTTCTGCAAATCTATTTAGAATTTCTCCCTCAGAAAAGGTTATTGCCTTCTCTGTTAGGATTTTCATTTGTAAATCTATCATAAAAACACATTTTAACAGTCTTGGTAAATGACATTATTCTATTCAAAAACACTATTAAACATCTTGAAAGTTATTGGGTAATAATGAGCTCTCTCCTTGTTACCCTTGTGGTATATGTATATTGTTAACTAAACACAATAAATTGATATCTATTATTCTGGGTTTAACTCAACTTTAACCTAAAGATTCGACTTTGTGGTTTTTCTGAAAGACAATCACTGTTACCTTGTTGTAACATTGTGTGTACTATTGAGAGCATACCAGTTGACTGTAATCATTATTCTAATTGTTAAATAAATTTGTTAAGTTAAACTTTTTGTCTTTTCTTGTTTCAACTTAAAAGTGACTGGTAACTGCTACCGTGTTAGCCCCGTGACTGTAACAGTATAAGTATAGTATAGGCCATGACACTTTTTGCCTAACCACAACCTCTACAGGGCCACCACGCTTTGATTTAATCTTATTTGATTACTCATAACCTTCTACTTGCTTTTTACTCAGTCTTGCAATGCTCTGATCAATTTGCTTCTGAATGCTTTTTGAGGACCTTATATGGGCCAGATCTGGGAGAATTACTTCATTATCAGAAGAATCAGTACTATCACTGGACTTATCATCTTTTTTATTATATTTGTTTACAGTTTCCAAACCAGTACTTAACTTGAGCTTCTTCTTGTCCTTCTTCCTGGTAGCAGCCACATCCGCTACCTGGCTTTCAACCACATCCAACCTGGTGTTCACCTTCTTCAGTTTCTCCAGTATCTGCCACTGAACATCCCTCTCCTGTATCTCACCAGTCGAAAACTCCCCTTTGTCTGTATCACTCTGGTTTTGGTGACCTGGAGCCGAAGCTTTCTTAACTTTTGAGTCCATCTCCTGAGCGACTGATGAACCGCTGCATGTGAACGCAGCTTTACTGGGTGACATTACACATTTCGACTGAGAGTCCCATTTCTTCTTGGTTAAACAACCAGTATCACTCCACTCTGAAACCTTGTCCAGGGTCACTGCATTCGTTTTTTGCTTGCTGGCAGTTTTTTCCAGTAGGAGGGTAATGTTTACACGCCCAGCATTTATTTATATTTTTACCCATGTTATAACACTATAAAATACACAAAGACGACCTGAGGAACTGCACACAACAAAAACAGTCTAAATTTGGCTATGCAACTGTGAAGGACTGATATAAAAACAAATTAGGGTAGACCGTCCCTTTCTACACAGCCAAATAAAGCCTGAGGTTGTCTAAATCACTCCCGGTCCAGATCCACTGCAACAGTTCAGAGAGTTCATTCATGGAGGCTGGTACAACACGTATAAAATGGCAGTATAAAACTAAATGACCGTCCATTTTGTAGTTTAAAAGCTTTCAAAACACAATAAAAACTTAAAACAAAAAATATAAATAAAAGAAATCTATGAGTTTATCTTGAGGGCCACAAAAAATAACATGCCTGTCCGGCTCTCTCAAATTTCAAACTGAAGACAAGGCTTCAATCTGTTGACCCCTCAGTTTGGTTAACCAATCAAAAACCCCAACACATGCATACCTTTTGATCACCTTAGCAACACTATGGCGACCTTACATAACTGGGTTAAACCACTGTTCACACGGCCATGGTGTGTGTGTGTGTGGGGGGGGGGGGGGGGGGGGGAACTGACAAACGTTATGCCTGGACACCACTCCTGAAAATATACACTTAATATCCACTTAAGTTGGGGTTTTACATTTTCAGATATACACTAAATGTCGACAAAAGTTGGGGTTTTATTTTATCAGATATGCACTAAATGTTCACTTAAGTTTTCCATCCTCCAGTATATACTAAGTGTTTACTTCAGGTGTTTTTTACATGCTAAAATATATACAAGAAAAATAGTAAATAACATTACTAAAGTTTGAATAGACATTTATTTTAAATGCGTAGATATTCATAAACTGATGCATGTATATTTATGTGTCTCTGATGTAAATTATGCCACTTACTTTATTGTTAAAAATTTTAATAAATATATATTAAATCCCAATTCCTTTATTCTTGGTTTATGGAAATGCAACTATAAATAACAGTAAGCATAAAACATGTCTGGATCTAGAATCTGGATGCAGATCCTGTTAATTTTCTAAATTTGTATTACTTGACTTATTTCATATCAATTTTTTACTTATTTTGTATTACTGACTTATTTTGTAGTAAAACTGCCTTATTTCGTATTACTTGGCCAACTTATTTTGTACCAACAGTTGACTTAATACTTCGTCTACTAATTAAACGCAACTTTACAAACCCCTTATAAAGAAAATAATACACTATATATCATTGTGGCAAAATCATAATATGCCAAAAAAGTCTTTCATTGACATTATTTCTAAAATACTCTTAAGATGGTAAACAAATCAGTTTCACATAATTCTACCCAGGCATTTTTAAGATGTCGAAGGTTTTTTCAATTTGCAATAGGAATGGCTTATTAACACATCAAAGGAAAATTGCATGGTCTTTCATGGAACGAGTAATAAGAGGTTAATATTTGAAAATTATAACTTGGATTATAATTTGGATATATTTTCTAACTTATGATCTATATTTTAGTGTGATCTATGCAAAAGTCTTAATGTTACTGAAGCTCTGGACTGCCAAAGTTTTTTTTTATTTTGCTAACTTGAATATACCAGCTATTTGACTTGAATATAGCAGTTAGAAACTGGAATAAACGAGTTAATAACTGGAATAAACCAGTCACTAACTTGAATATACAAGTTAACAAACTGGGGTATATACAAGTTAGCTATTTAAAGGTCAAATTAAGAGTCTACTTATTACTAGCCATTAACTATCTTAATAATATGTTAATTTCTGGTGACTTTTTACAAGATCATCTTCTCATTTTTAATCTTTATTATTCTGCAGTGACAAACCGATACAATGCTATGATTGGAATTCAAACTTCACTGGACTTTGATGACTTCAGTGCAGTTTCATTAGCTAAGCCTACTTGACTCAGCAGCAGAAATAGTGAAAGAAGTAGTTCAACGAAAAATCGAAACACTGCCTGAAAGTGTCAGGCAAATTGCCATAGTAACAGTTGTGGTCATAAGGTATGTCATGTTAAATCAAAGTTTTGCTTGACAGGAACCCACCGTATATCTGCATCAATCACTCTGGTTTCATGTTACTCTAATAAAGTTCCAACATTATTTAAATAAGGTACTATATTTTAATGCTTACAGAATACTCCCTTTAGTTGTCCTTAATACTGTAGAGACATATGAATATTTGTGGTAATAAGATATTGAATATTTATGGTAATAATTTCATTGAGAATTAAATTGATAAATTTTAACAGGTCCTGGAGGATATTATGGAAGACACTTTTACCATGACTGGGAATGATGGTAGTATTCTGAATATAGATTTCATGGATATAAATTTTGGTGAAAACCAAGGTAAGGTAATGATTTGTAGAGTTCAATTTATTTCGGTGTTAATATGTAAATATTGGTCAAATCATGCAAAAAATATAATTATTTAAATAATTAAAGTTGTAAACAAGTTTTTGTTTTATTTATTTACCCTACTGAAAGTGCCCTCCTTAATATTCAAAACAATATTCTTCTTAACATGGCCAAAGGTTTTGTCACTGCCCTCACCCTTCTGGATCCATCCGTCACTTTTGATACCATTGACCACACCATTCTCCTGGATAGACTCAATGTTTATTATGGAATCAGTGAGCTAGCACTTGGCTGGTTCAATTTATTTATTTTGGGTTTTATGTCGCTTTCAACACTGTACAGGTCATATCACGACGGGTAGTTGGAAGGGCAGAGGAAACCCGTACATACAGTTGATGAGGGTTCTGTACTGTAAACGGATGACCAATGGCAAACAACTACCATCTTTTCCACTTGAGGCTGTGCTGGAAACCGAGCCCCGGCCTCAGAGGTGGGAGGTGAGAGTGTTACCACTCTGCTACCATGGCTCCTTTGTAAACAAGTATAATAATGATAAAACCAATGGGATTGAAGACCACATGTGCAAACTGGGGGTAAAATTGGATAAAATCAATAAATTTATGTATCTAATGTGTTATTTTTCTCAGCATATGTATGCAGTGTAGGATATTACATCAACATTGAGAGTGCCAGCTGTCTTCCATTTCCAAAGCGTACATACCAACCAGAAGGTAAACAATGTGAACAGTCTATTCTTTGGTGTTCCACTCGGTATCACAATTAGCATATTAATACATTATATGATCTTAAAATTCTGCACATTTCTATGTTTTAAAAATTTACTTTGTAAATCTTCAATTTTACTGGTTATATTTGGTTTGAATAAGACAAATTTGTTATTGTGTATAAGTTCCTAAGGTTTGTCACATGATTCAAAATTTATATTAAATCAGTTAATGTCAAGTTGTTAGACAAATCAAAAACAATCTGGACAAATTCCAATTCGTGTGAGATAATCAACTTACATTTATTCCAATTTGACTGCACACATTGTATGTCATTGTGACAGGGTTAAAAGAACTTTGTTGGCCCTGTCCATCTGGTACTATCACTGATGGGAAGGCTTGGGAATGAAGCTGATGTGTGTAAACAAGGAGGTATATTTTCTAGTAACTTTAAAGAACCTTAGATAAGTTTTAAAACTCAAGGCATTACTAATACAACTGAAGGCAGATTCCGGGCAAAATATTCAAAATGATTCTTGTCATGACACATGATTTTCATAACCTTTCAATATATTGTATGTACTATAGGTAATTTCAAGAATTTAAATAAATATGTAAAGAAGACAATGTAAAGAGTTGGTTTATGTTCTGCACTGGGAACCATCGATAGGCAACTAGCATGTAGATTTTATACTTCAAGACAGTGACTTGATTTTTTTAAGGTTCTGTTTAGATTTATTTACTCGTTTTTATTTTATTGTTGCATATGTGACTAAACTAAGGTTATTACTATTAAATTAAGACATAGGGTTTTGTTATATGTATGCAGATGACACAATAGGAACCAGTGTGCTGATTGGATTGGGGATTGGTATACCAGTGATCTTTATTTCTTTAGCTTTGATTATGTTGGGATTCCGTCTCTACATCAGTTCACTATAAGTATGTTGCTACAACTCTTTAGAGTCACAGAATAATATGTCTGATGGATTAGCATTCCAGGTTGATACACCACTTTCAGACTGCAATCAGAACTGTTAGCTGTAGATTTCATATCTATACAGATAGTATAACAAATATATTGATAGTGACTTCTGGTAAGCAATCCCACATGTTGTTGTAAACTGAGATTGAACAGAGGTGAGAGTCTTATAAACTACTGTACATTTTATAAAACAGTATTATAAAGCAATAGTATAGCTCAACATGCGGTGTGCTATGTGATTATTGATTTCTACTCTTAAAGTTCAATGAGAGCTGATTTAGTGAGGCACTTTGCCCGTATATTATGGGATTGTAAAAAGATTATTAATAGTTAAACAGTTTCATTTAAATTCTTCACCATTACATACTCTGAAAATGTTAAAAAGGGGTAGTTAAGGTTATATAGCATGAACTCAGTCAATTCAACATTATGGAATGAGATAAAATGACAACTTTCCACTGATGTCTCTGGCATTATCTACACATTATGTAGATTTATTAATGTTTGTGAATAAAAATCAAAGCTCAGCTGAAGACAAGTTGTATCAGTTCATGACAAGCTGTTCTGACAAATCTACAGTATCGGGACCCATCCCGACTGGACTGATTATTTTTTGGAGTCGGGATTGAGAGTCAGGATTAAACGCTATGTAAACCCCTTCTGGCTGCTGTAAATCATCATTTATCACTGCAAAGATGCCAACTACACACCAATGAGATTTTCTACAGAACCTTAGGATACTTTTGTTTTTTATTGAGTTTAATATTTTGATTTTCAGAATGATTTGCAGACAGAAAGGGACACATCTGAACCCAGAACCAGTATCTGGCCTATAGCCAGCATCTTCACCACAGCCACCGCCATCACCCAGGAGACGAAGCCACCAAACCCCTTAGGCATGCCCTGGACACTTCAAAGAGAAGAAGGATGTTACAGAACCCTCCTGGCCTACTTAAAATTTTGTGGATGCCACCTGCCTTGTTGAATTCATTGAGGAACGCATACACTATCACATAAAAAAGTTAGTCACCAATTTTGGGAAGCTCTTAGAAATTGAATTAAAATTAGGATTAGTGCTGAGACACCTTGCAACAGGAGAGACATACACTTTTTTACAGTATCACTGGCTGGGTAACCAAACCACCATCTGTAAATTTTTCCCTATTGTCTGTCCAGCCATTCTTGACATATTTGACTTTCCCTATGGATCCTGAAGACTGTAAAACGGTGGAGGAGAAGTTACAAACCATATGGAGTGCCCCCATGCTGTAGGGGCTCTAGACGGGTAACATATTACTATGAAAAAGCCAAAGAAATCTGGGTGTAAATATTACAACTACAAGGGCTTCTTTTCCTTGGTGCTGCTAGCAGTGGTTGGTGCAGAATACAGATTCCTTTGGGTAATTGTCTGATCAACTGGATCTTTATCAGGCGCACACATTTTTAACTGCAACAAGTTGAGGAAGAAGATCAAGGATTCCACCTTGGGGCTTCCGCCAACTGTACCCCTGGGGCAGGGGGGACCAGATTTGCTCGATTTCTTCCTGGGTGATGATGCCTTTGCCTTTATGCTATGGATGTTGAAACTTAGCAACAGAAGACAAGTCATAAGGAAGAGAGACGAATAGCAAACTACAGGATCTATAGAAGCAAGAGGGAGATGGAGAATGCATTTGGAATATTAGTGAGCAGATTCAGGGTACTACTGGACACCATGGAGCAAACGTCAAAGGTTGTCACTGACATTGTTTTAACATATGTGGTGTTGCACAACATGCTGATGACACACTAGGGTGGAGCAGACAGGGCACCCACCCCAGTAAATGATGTAGCGGCCCTACAAAATGAACAGGTGGTGTATGTACCAGATGATAACTACAAGAATCCTTCAAGGGAGGCCAAGCATCAGCAAAACCTAATGAAAGATTATGTGAATCATCTTTGTGCATTGACTGGGAAGAAGGACAGGATCTGAGATGGGATCTATCCTCGAGACAGAAGAAGCTGGCATCTATCAGTCCTTTTCAAGACTACCCAATTATTCCAAAAAATGATCTAAGCTGGCATTCCTTCCAGCAATTTCCCCCCCAAATCCAATACATTTCCATCAAGTTTTTATTTCCAACCAAACCACAAGTCCTTCAACACAAGTGTTGTGAAAATGTCCTACATTGAAAGTCTTATTTGTAAACCTTTAATGATAAATTTCTTTTTAAGTTTCTTTTTCTCACACATTTATAAGATATTTCATATTATATCTTTTGAGAACACCAAAATTTTTTCAAAGGTCAAAACTGAATAGATCAGATCCAAAGGTAAATATCATTCCCCAAAATGTCAAAGATTCTTATAAGTCAAAGTGTTTCCGACTTTTTGAGGTCCATTTTTTGGGCAAACTTTATTTTGGATCTGTGTACAAAATTTTCGGGCCAATTTTTTCACTTTATTAATCAAAATGATTTTTTTTCAGTCTTCAAAATCTGTTAATTATATGATGGTTCTTTATCTTCAAATTTCAAACTTCAAAATCTTTATTTAGTTTTTTTTTTACTTTTAAATTTTCAACTACTCACACACTCAATCATTCACTCATTTTTAGTCGAATCTTGGATTCGAGTTATGTACTGGGTTCTGGTTGTTATTTAAAAATGCCATTTTATCCTCTAAAAGCTAAAGGTATATGCATTATCTTTACACATATATTAAATATAAGAGGTATTGTATATAATCTGTCATTTTGTATTTTGTTTAATATTTTTTTCAATGTGCAGTTTATGAAATGAATACACTGTCTAGCCTTTGTCTAGCTTCTTGCAAAATGCCAGGATGTAGAAAATCCTTTGTGTATTTCTTTGTAATCTGGTGCTCATTGGAGTAATTTTCCCCAATATAAATGTCTGGTCTAATATTCACTTGCACCATTGTATAGGTAATCTTTGAATGGAAAGGGAAGTAAAACATATGCCCATGAATCCCAAGGCAAGCAAGTACCAACCTTATGACAATACATGATGACTAACATTTGACTTATGATGTAATCTTGGAACAAGGCCTTCACATTGTTGGCTTACTGATCATACAATATTTATGAATTCTGTTTTATTGAATAATTTAAAGTCAATTATATTATTCATGCAAGTTAACCATATAGAAATAAAAGACAAATTTACCTCTAACTCTTGTATCAGAAGTCTATTTATATTTTTTATATTGAGAACTATGATTTTAGCTCACCCACCATTTCTCCTATAATCTTATTTTACAAATTTGAAGCTTACTTCACAACCTTCAGCTTTTCACCTGCAATGTCTCATCCTTAATAATTGCTGATCTCTGATTTTTCTTGTTTGATGTTCCTCAGAATCTAATTCAACCCAGTAACTGTCTTCAGATAGAGATTAAATACTAGAGAAATACTATTAGAGTTAGAATTACCTAGTGTTGATTACTCTGCAAATAGACGCAACAAAACTGAGCCAACTATATGTCTTGAAAGTGTCATGTATACATCCAAATCTTAACTAACTGTATGTAACACGTGTCAACGAAATCCCATGCATTCAGCATCAATTTCTACCATAAATGAGGCAGAAATTAAAACACATGATTCAAAGAATTTTGGCTCATAGTGAATCAGAAGTTAGCATGGAACAGTGTTGTCTTGTGTATTAATCACAGACACTCTCATTATAAATTTGGTAGTAAAGTAAAGGGGGCATGAATTAGAAAATATATGGTATATGTAATGATCAGTATTAATCTTCATTTGTAGGTCACTGTTTAAAATGTACAATGAAAAAAGCCATGCATGGGGATTATATGTCTTTATGATGAGATACAGTTTATTTTGGATAAAAAAAAGTATTCATCTGGTGGCTCTACACATGAAAGCATGTGGACAGTGACAGCTTCATAGATGGCAGACACCACATGACTAATTTAATGCATTTGTTTTGGTTCTGCAAATCTATTTAGAATTTCTCCCTCCGAAAAGGTTATTGCCTTCTCTGTTAGGATTTTCATTTGTAAATCTATCATAAAAACACATTTTAACAGTCTTGGTAAATGACATTATTCTATTCAAAAACACTATTAAACATCTTGAAAGTTACTGGGTACTAATGAGCTCTCTCCTTTTTACCCATGTGGTATATTGTTATCGAAGCACAAATATTCTGGGTTTAACTCAACTTTAATCTAAAGATTCGACTTTGTGGTTGTCTGAAAGACACCCACTGTTCCCTTGTTTATTTGGGTGTTATATGTTTAGTGTGCAGCAGGGTAATGCTTCTGGTTATGAAAAGAACTGATTTTAGGCAAGTGCAGTGGTGCTACTGCTGCTTCTTCTTGGGGTCAGCTGCTGGGTAGGCTGAGGCTGGGCCGGCTGCTGCTAATGTTTTTGCTGCGTAGTGTGGTTTGGAGGAGAGGCAGCTTTTTTATGTGGGTCACTTGGTGACAAGGTTGCAGTGTGTTGCTGGTAGCTCATGACTGACTGTAGATTCTGAAAGAAGCTAAAGAGTCCTGGTGTGTTGTGTGAACTTTCTTCGCCTATGGCTGAGGCAACTGACAGTGGGTTGAAGTGCTTCGTCAGGGTCAGTATGAAAGTAAGTGGTGTTGAAGGTCTGGCCTGTTGGTCATCAAAAACTGCAAATGAAGTCAGCTGCCCTCTGGGCTGTTGTTGTTCTCTGGGTGTCACTTGGCTCTGTTGAATTCACTGACAAAATCCTGCCTGTTAGGTCTTTGGCTGACATTTCTTATATAGGAATGCATTGATATACTGCAGCCATCGCTCACAAAGCTGGTCAACTGGTTGCTCATGGAGGGATGAGTTATGAGTCAATAAAAATTGGTTCTACTTTGTCAGATGATTGTAAACTCCTATTTGGCATTCCCTAAGGTTCTGTCCTGGGCCCTTTCTTGTTTGCATTGTACACCACCCCCTCAGTTTGATTATTGGTAAACATAAAGGAATATAAAGGAATTTTTATGCAGATGACAGCCAAGTGTATGTGCATTTATCCCAGAAGAATGTGTCTGCTGCCTTTGAATAGTTGAACAGGTTCCTAAATTATATTAAAGAGTGGATGTCTCCTAGTAAGCTCAAATTGAATCCTGACAAGACTGAGTTTATTATATTTGTTGTAAAGAGACAGAGGGACAAGTTGAAAGCATGTTTTCCAATTGATGTCTTGGGCAGTGTAATCTGCCCTGTTGACTCAGAATTTGTGTGTGTGGTTTGATTCAGATTTTTCCTTGTCCAAGCGTATACCGAATGTCTGCAAAAGTTGTTTCATAAAACTCTGTAGTTTCAGACATGTCAGGCGGTTACTCATGATGTTTCTGTACTTGTGGCTAGAGCTTTTGTCAGTAGTCGATTGGATTATTGCAACTCTCTTTTCAGGGGCCTTTCCAAGTTCAATCTATGTAAATTACAGTGCATCCAAAATAGTGGAGCCAAAATTGTATCAAACACTAGTCGATAAACCAGTACAACTCCTGTGCTTAAGAAATTGCATTGGCTTCCTGTTAAACAGTGCACACAGATACAGCAACACTTGTTTACAAGTTTCTTCAAACAGGTTTTCCGAAGTATTTTGCTCCATTTCTTCTACATTTCTTCCTACTGCAGTTCTTATAGTACCAAGCACAGTGAAAGTGGTTTCAATTTCCTTACCATTCAAAAGTTCTACCCTTCTGTTCATAAATCTGTCAAACATTTTGATGATAGTTTTGCTTTTGATACTCCCACTGTTTGGAATGCTCTTTCAGATGAGACTTGTGCCTCTCCCTCTCTAGCCTCTTAGGGGCCACGGTGGCAGAGTGGTAACACTCTCACCTCCCACCTCTGAGGCCGGGGTTCGATCTCTGTCAAGGCCTTATGTGGGAAAGCTGGTAGTTGCTTGCCGTTGGTCGGCAGTTTACAGTACAGAACCCTAGCGAAAACTCTATATACTGCCCTTCCAACTACCCGTCGTGATATGACCTGTACAGTGTTGAAAGCGACGTAAACCCCCAAATAAATAAAAACTCTCTAGCCTCTTTCAGAAAGCAGTTTGAAACCTACCTATACACCAAAGCATACCCACCTTACCCTGGATCATCTCCTGGCGTTCTCCTTGGTGCTTGACCCACCTTCTGTCTCTGGATACTGAAATTTGGTTGACTACTTTATTGGTTTTGTCTTCTTAGTCATCTTGTATGGGCTATAAAAGTTCAATTAGAATTAGAATGAGGTCCAGTGTTTGAACCAATGACCCAAGAGATGGGGATGAAAGTGTTACCACTGCGCCACTATGGCCTTCTTACTGAGATTTAGATTTATTTGTTGTTTTGCGTCGCATTCAACAGCCCGGGTCGTATTGCGACGGATAGTTTAAAGGTGGAGGAAACCAGTGCATACTGCACTGTAAATCACCGGGCATCGGCAAGTAACTACCAACTTTCCAACATGAAGCTCCAGGCCCGAGATTTGAACCGGCAGCCTCAGAGGTTGGAGGCGAGAACTCTAACCGCTACACCACCGAGCCCCATCCTTCTCACTGAGAGAAATGACCATATATCAACGTAAAATGATGTGTTCATACCTCATATTCAAGCTCAAAACAGAAAGGTTAAAGAAAGGTCAAGTTCAGAAATTAAGTGCGTTGAATGTTAAAGGATACATCCTCTACATCATCTAAAATGATGACAGATGCATAGTTATTACCAGTAGATGGAAAGTTCGGTCAAAATGGACTGGATGTGTACATTCTGGTAGATCAACCAACTGAATATCCCAATAATCATGCAATAAAGCCCTTCAATTTGATCAGGATAAGAAGGACGACCCGCTTTGTGAATTAGTTTACATAGAAGAAAAGAATTTAAGGCAGTTTGATTACTAGTGGACTGAATATTGTCTATGGAATATTATCTATGTCAATGGAAATTCAACAGTTTTGTTTCCCGGCTGTTTTTGGCATTACCTAAAGAAATCACAAGTATGGGCATTTACAATGTGCTTTTTCTTTAATGGGGGTGTTCCACTGGAGCTGACCCTGTAACTGACCCTACGACTCTAGGGTCAGTTGCAAAAGTCATAGGGGCATGTGGAAAGCATGCAAAAATGCGGAGTCAGTTGTGAATTACATGACAGGACGGTACAGTTACAGACCGGTTGTATTGGCCATCACGACAAGATGTAGGGTCGGGGACGTTTTTTTGCAAGGCCAGTCGTAGAATTATTACGACAAGCCTTAAACCCCTAACAGACAAGCTGCATCACAAACAGACAAGCCGTAAAGACAAACAGACAAGTGAGGAGTATATTCCCGACCCTTCCAACAGGACTGATTGTTTTTTTAGGTCGGTATCTATAGTTGGGATCCAGAATCGGGATCAATATCACACTATATAAACCCCCATCCCATGTGATGTGCCATTCATTTCACACTTCAAAGATGACAGGAACACATCACTAACAACTGATAGATCACTTGAGGGTCCTTTTGTTTTTATTGAGTTAAATTGTACATGATAATTTCAAGACACAGAAGACAACAGAACCCAGCACCTGCACAGCCAGCATCACCATCACCGCCACCACCCCCAAGGATAAAGAAGCCACAGTATCCATGGGTCATGCCCTGGATACTGCAGAGAGAGGAGAGAGGTTGCTACAGAACACTCTTGGATGAGTTAATCACTACTGACATACCAGGCTACAGAAACTACACCAGGATGCAATCAGCATTTTTTTATTTGATTGAAGAAAGAATCACCCACCCACATCAGGAAATCAATCACCAACTTCAGGAAGCCACTGGAAGTCGGGTTGAAACTGGCAGTTACTTTGAGACACTTATCTACAGGGGAAAGCTACACCTCACTACAATACCACTTGAGGGTTGGAAGAATAACCATATGCAAATTTGTCCCCCAAGTCTGCAAAGCTATTTTGAAAGAATTTCAACATGAGTACTTGATGAGTCCCACTGAGCCTGAAGACTGGAAAAAAAATGAAGAAAGAGTTAGAAACAGATGGAATGTACCCTATGCAGTCGGTGCACTAGATGGAAAACACATTGCTATAAAGAAGCCCAAGAAGTCAAGCAGTGAATATTTCAACTACAAGGGCTACTTCTCCCTGGTACATTTGGCTTTAGTTGATGCAGATTGTAAGTTCCTGTGGGTCAACGTGGGGGCCACTGGGTCATCATCCGATGCTCAGATTTTCAACTGCAGCAAACTAAAAAGAAAAATTTAGAACGGAACCTTAGGACTACCACCACTTGAAACACTTGGATCTGGGGGGCCAGATCTACACTACTTCCTGCTGGGAAACGATGCCTTTGCCCTGATGCCTTGACTGATCAAGCCTTACAGTAAACGACAACTGACCAGGGATGAGAGAATTGCCAACTACAGGATATCCATGGGGAGGAGGGTGGTCGAGAACTCATTTGGTATACTTCTCCAGAGATTCAGGGTACTGTTGACCACCATGGAGCAGAGGCCAAAAGTTATCAGAGACATTGTGTTAACATGTGTGGTACTACATAACATGCTGAGAAGCCATCAGGGGGGCAGACAGACCACCCACTCCAGCCAATAACATACAATCACCAGAGGGGGACCAGGGGGAACAGAGACATCATGAGAACTTAAGAAACCCATCGAAGGAGGCCAAACATCAACAAGACCTACTGAAAGACTACTTCAATCATGCTCACTGGCTGAGCAAAAAAAAGTGTTGACCAAAAAATAACCCCAAATTTCCAACAATTTAATGCAAATTCAATTTTACCAAAATTATTCCCTATCACAAACACAATTCCCTCCCAAACTCAGTACACCAATGTTAATATCATATTGTACAGATTAAGACCCAGGTCCTCAATTTACAAAGCTCACATCCACCACCAAAATGACCTTGGTTTATTGTACAATAAACTGTCAGTTAGTAAAACAGAAATGATCCCATTTTAAAATAAATTCTGGTCCCAAGTATCACAAACAGAAACAATTTTAATCATCCATTTTATGCAGAAACTAGAAAAAATAAATTTAAAATGAGATTTTCAAAAGAAAATGTTTGAATGCTTTGTTAGGTCTCGCTGTTTGTTTGTCTGTTAGTCCCTCCACACATTGAAAACACAACTTAGTTGTATGCTGCCCGATTCATATCGTAGGGCCAAATTTATCAGGCGTCAATTTGAGGATAGGTCTCAGTTGAGCAGAAGTAGATTGGGCAGACAGATTGCCTGGTGCAATGCAATCATAAACAGAGACAAGGCTGAATACTACAGCACCATCATTAGTGATAACAGCCATGAACCAAAGAAGCTATGGCATACACTTCCTCATGTCCTCGATAAGGTTCAAGAGATGATTCTGGCTCCTCATCAGTCTGAGAAATCCTTAGCAAACAAACTTGCTTCCTTCTTTCAGAAAAAATCAAAAGGATTTGTGATATGTTCACAGCCTCTTCGACAGCAGTCATTCCAGCCATGTGTACACCTCCCAACCTACCTCGTTTCAATGAGGTCTTGGAGAACGAGGTACAAAAAATTATCAAAAATTCCCCTACAAAATCATGTCTTTTAGATATAGTGCCTACTTTCTTTTTGAAAGATTGTGTGGAAATTTTACTTCCGTCAATTACAAAAGTTATCAATTTGTCATTACCTGAGGGTGTATTTCCTCAAAAATTCAAGAAGGCAGTTGTCACTCTCCTCATTAAGAAAGCATCACTTCCAAATGAAGATTTGCAAAATTATCAACTTGTATCAGGACTATGTTTCATGTCAAATTTGGTGGAGCAGGTAGTTGTTAAACAGCTCATGCAACATATCAATAGTAACAATCTTGAAAATCCTAGGCAATCTGCATACAAAAGTGGTCACTCCAAGGAAACCGCCCTATTGCATAATAAAAAATGAGATACATCTCTCACTATCATGGGGTGAGCGTACTGCATTGGTCTTACTGGATGTCAGCTGCGTTCGACACAATTGACCACACTACTCTTCTTAATTGTCTTAGGTCATGGTTTGATGTGTGTGGCACAGCCTTGAAGTGGTTCACATCCTATCTCAACTACCATTTCCAAGCAATTAAAGCATTAAAATTGGGTCAACCATCTCTGAATTGCATGAGCTGCTGTTTGGGGTTAGTTTTTGGTTCTCTGCTGTTCTCCTTATACACCACTCCTTTGAGTAAGGTTATTGGAATGCATCACGGCATCAAGTACCACTTTTCTGCAGACAACACACAGTTGTTTATTCATATGTCTCATAAAAATGCAGTCCTGCTTTGACAAGCTGAATTCATGTCTTCTGGATGTTCAGAAATCAGAGTTATCATTTTCGGATCCCATGCTCAACTCAAGAAATTAGATCCCTATCTGCCAGTTAGGATATTTGGTAATTTCATGCATCCAGCAGTTGTTGTAAAGAATCTTGGTGTCTGGTTTGATGCTAAGTTTTCCTTTGCTGATCATGTCCGCAATATTTGTAAGAAATGCTTCATTCAAATTCGTGATCTCAGGCTGGTTAGAAAACACTTGACTGATGAGGCTGCTATCCTAGCTGCCAATGCCTTGGTGACCAGTTGCCTTGAATACTGCAACTCTCTCTTCAGGAGTTTGTCATTCTCAACATGCGCAAACTACAGTCTATTCAAAACACACTTGCTAGGATTGCCACAAACTGTAACAAATACACACAGGCATCTCCTATTCTCAAATTACTCCATTGGCTCCCAGTTGAATTTCACTGTATCTGAAAGTCTAGTTTACAAGTTTCTTCACAAAGATCAGCCCAG
Organism: Sabellastarte sp. h YS-2021; assembly: GCA_964017235.1. NCBI lineage: Eukaryota > Metazoa > Annelida > Polychaeta > Sabellida > Sabellidae > Sabellastarte > Sabellastarte sp. h YS-2021. The sequence continues at coordinate 96,244,655 of OZ024936.1, read as the reverse complement.
TTACTTTGGTCCTCTTTTGTCTACTCATTGTGGAAGATATAGTACAAGATACAAGCATTCAGATAAAAGGTTTTTGGAGGTTCCTCAATTCTGTCCATCTGTACATACATAAAGAAATCACTTTGGCCACAGCTCTGCTGTTTGGAATTATTTGCCTGATGAGGTCAGTTCTGCCCCAACATCGCCTGTTTTAGGAAAATGTTAAAATCTTATCTCTTCAAAAAGCATTCCCAACTTAGCATAGATTCTATCCGGCATCTCCATGGTACTGGACCTGGCAAGGGCTATGGACAGATGATTTTTTAATTTGATTTTGGTGTTGCGCCTTAGAGTCTGCCTAGCAGAGATTAAGTGCTATAAAAGTACAGAATAGAATAGAATAGAATGGATGTTGGGTTTCATTCCAATTTTTGTTTGGGGCGGGAGGAACGTGGATTGGTGTCTGGATCTTTGTTTTTGGTTATTTGGGGGTGGACTTTTGTTTTAGAATTTTTTTGTGGGGTAGGGGAGTGGGTGTGGCTTGCTTTAGAATTCTTAGGGGACAAATTTTATTTAAGTTTTTTTATTTTCTTTCTAAATATTATTTTTTTTACTTTTTTCCATTTTCTTTTATTAATTTTGTTTGTTTTGTAGTGGAACTTTATTAATATTTGTTCAACATTAACTCATTCACACAATTTTTTGTGTACTGTTGGGAAGTGTAAGTGTTGGATAGTGGACTTTTTTGTTTTTGGGCATAGATATTCAGGTTATTAATTGTTTTTGGAAGATTGGGGTTGCCATTAGAAGGGCCAGATTGGTGCGACTTGTGTGGGCTAATCCGCTGATTTGGGCTGACTTCTGGCTGGACTGGCTGGGAGGTCTTGACCTTTCTTGATGAGTGGAAGATGGCACTGGTGACTGTTGAGAGTTGAGAGGGTGAAAATGGCTGTAGTGTGTCCATTTACTGGTACTTGGAAGTACACTTGGAATAGCTCCAAAGAGTTGTGTTGACTTTCCTCCTGTTGTGAAGGTGTAACTGAAGGTGGCTTGAAAATCATCTATCTGGAAGTTCCAGGCTGTTGGTCATCAACAACTATGTAAGAAGTTGGCTGTGCTGACGCTGATAAAGGCCTTGATGGTTGTTGTACTTTGGCAATCACTATAGCAGGCTGTGTTTTGGCTATCTGTGTAAGCTGCACAACTGGAATGGAGACTGCTTGAGTTTCCGGTATGGTGAGCTTCTGAAAGTTGACTTGTGGTGACCTGGCTTTTGCATTCTTCAGCCTTGTACTGTATTTCACTGAGAAGCTTCACTGTCTCATTCCTGAAGGTCAAAAAGTCTCTCTCCTCCAGGTGTTCAATCTCAGAGTAGAGATAGTTGCAGAATGACTGTCTTGGACTTGGAATGGGGTCCTGACATGCACCCAGAAATGTGGAAATCATTAACCTCATCAGCTGGAACTGATCTAAAACTGGATCTGCAGCAGTGGTGGTAGTTGTAACTGGAGGCTGTCCTCACTTAGGACTGGTGCTCGAAGGCTGATGAGTAACATCTGATGCAATGCCGATTTCCATCTCAGATTCTGTGTCTCTGGATGTATCCAGAACTAAAGCTTAGGTTGCGGCTGCAGAGGGCCTCTGGGGTGACTTGAATGCAGAAGACTTGGAAACTCCCTTCCTTCTGATGTGACCTCGTAGAAAACTGAAACTGTCCTTCAACCAGGTCTGTCATTCTGTATTCTTTCCAACTTTGTCTGAGTGAGCTTGCCATATCTGGTATGTTGAGTCTCAAACCACTTCTTCACAGTCTTCATATGCAAATTTCTGGTAGCTACTAGCTGCTCCCAAAGTCTTTCTTTCTTCTGCTTGTCTTTGTAACTGTTATTGGTTTTCGTCCTCATGCTGTTTAACGAACTCCAAGATGGCTTTGTCTGAATCACTTGGGAAAATGGACTTCATCTGGCCCTTCTCTTTCTGGATTGAGTTGATTCTACATCGGTGTTGATTCTACATCAGTATCCGTATCTGTTGACAATCTCTTCTTCTCTTTCCTGGCTCTCTTCCCTTCTCTCTCTCTCTCTCCATCCTCTCTCTGTCCCTCTCTTCCTGTTCTCTCCTCTCTCTCTCTCATCCCTCTCTATCCCTCCTCCTTCCCTCTATATCCCCAGCTGTATCTCCTAACTCAAACTGTGGTTGGAGCGTCAGTTGGTACTTCAATCTTTCTCCTTCTGGCCCTTGGCATGCTGATCAATCAATCAATTGTACAGCTTATTTAAAAAACAAAACTTAAAAATACAAGTGAAACCTCATAAAACAGATTTCACTCCCAGCCAGTCCAGCCTATGTCAGACTTAAGCTAATTTGCAAAAGTTCCTTGCTTGTATGTTAGTGTTACAGGCCTGTTGGTTATTATTTACGGCTTGTCTGTTTCAGTTTCAGGCCTATCGGTTACAAATTTTCCTGACTCTAGGACCCAGTTGGTTAAAGTTACCGGGCTGGCCTTGAAACATTACAGGCCTGTCGGGAACAGTTACAGACAGGCTGGCTAAAGTTAACGACTGTACTGTAACACTTCCAGCACAGTCTGTTTGTCATCATGTGCAGTCGGAAAGTCCATATTTGGGACAAGCCGGGTACTTATTACAGACAGGCCTGTTTGATTAACCAACAAGCCGGGAAGTGTAACCAACAGGCCGTTAAATTAACCGACAGGCCTGTTGCTAAGTTGATGAAATTAGGGTTGGATACAATGGTAGACAACGGTTATGGAAATATCAAACATGTTTGATATTTCGCTGACTTTACCAGACAGGCCGGGAAACTACAATCGACCATGTAAACATTTGTCCCGACTCTCCAAAAATGTATAGTTACCGGCCGGTTGGACACCTGTATAAGGAATGTGTGTACTCGTCAATCTCAAGATAAAAGTTCTTGGCAAGATCTTTCTGATTAGGTTCTACTTTTCTGCCTTTTCTAAATGGGGTGTTAGTATGGTATTGCAAGTAATCAGAAACTCAATCCAAGAAAAGTCATTGGCATCATCCAGTAAGACAATCAATTAATCCAACATGTGGTCTGTTAAATTTTAACACTTTTTCTTTGATGGCGTGGCAAAAGCCATCCATCCATTTTGTTATATTGAACTGGTTATATGACACCCTGTCTTTGGTATTGTCTGTCTAAACATTTTCATGGGGCCAGTTGACACTTGACATGGCGCAAGTAATATTCAGGTGTACATCAGCTGACTCACCCCTTTGTAGATCTTCAAGTAAAAAAATTCTTACCAATTAAAACAAAATGATTTAATACCTTTTTCTACTTGTTGCTGTTTTAGTTGATAAAGTCTGATGATATGTGAATCAAAAATACATGATCCAAATAGAATTACCCTGAAGATTTTGTGAGATTTCATCTAGCAGCATGTCTTTTGTGTTCCCGGGTTTTGCCTTTAAACAAAGAATCAAATGCTGTCACACTTGTAATAGCATTCAAAGGCTTGCTAACATAACATAGCTTAGACAAGATGTTATCACTGATAAGAGTGTATATCCTTATAAAGTGGTGCCCTATCAGATTTTCCAACAGCTATTTTACTATTTCTTCATCCTCAGATTCACTACGCAATCTAAACATACTGCATCAAAGTCAACATCAGTGTGACTGAAACGGAATAAGAGAATATCTGGCATGATATTTGCTGAGAGGAAACTTCCTGTGAAAAGGCACTATCACCCAGTACTTGGTAGCTCTTCTATTTCAACCCAGTTTGCAAATTTTAAGTGATGTGTCTGTGTCAAGCCGCCATTCTGCCATGAAGACCCCAGAAGTTTTTGTTGCACAAAAAAATCAAAATATAAAAGTTCGAATTAATTTTTTTTCACATCCTGCCTTTTAGACTACAGGTTCAAATGTGACCATTTTCTCATTGAACCATAGAGGGTCAAACAGGAAGCAATATATGGGTGTGAAAGAATGGTTGATGTTGATACCAAAATGTTAATCTGTAAATATTTTATATTCAAGTTATTACAAAGCCAAAGGAAAGTTTTATATCCTATTCAACAGTCAAGTTTATATTGGGACATGTCATCAGCATAGTCACTTGTATGCCATTTCCAAGAGCTAAGGTTATATCAGGGACATGACCCTCACTGAATACTGCTGTACATGCCATAAGCTGGCTTGAACCTACTACCAAATAATCAAATGTCAAACTGGATATCCACTAGGGCCTCTGTATTTGTTTGTCTAAGATGGCAAATGATTTTACACAAAAATACTTTTTTTAACCCCCACAACCAACAACCTTTATGAAAGGTAGTTAAATATTTCACAATCTCCAAGAATGTTTCCAGTAGAATGTTAATAATATTTTGGTCTAAATTTCATCTCCACTGCTTTGAGAGACACAGCACTGCCGTGCCAGCTTCTCCAGACGATGCCCTGTCCATGGTAGATCTGAGGGATGGGGCTGTACTTCCCATTGAGTCCCACCATCTGACAGTTGTAGAACCAGAAGCCGGCCCCAGTGGTATGGGCACAGTGCTGTACACGACTGACGTCATTGTCCTGATCGTAGGTGCTGAAGGCATGTCCAGCATGAGGAAAAAGAGAATCACCAGCTGTACCGTCATAACTGTTGAAGGCAGCTGAACAAAAATTACACCAGTATCAGAATGTGAAATGGCCATGAACAACTCAAGTCTTAAGTATAAGTTTATTTATTGAGCTTCTGTGCCAGTTAAATATGGGGTGACACCAGGCTTCATGAAAGAACTTAAAGGCATGAAACTTTTTTGTTTCAAATGAATTTATAGAAAATGAAATTTTTTTTTACATTTTTAGGTATAACATTTATTATCCACAATGCGCCATATTTTTCCAAATCAGGGGACACAGAGACAGGACATAATTCTTGTTCAGCCAAAGCCAGTTAATTTGGATAAACTGGGATCAATTTGTGAAATGATGACAATTCTTCTTCAAAATCTCTAATGTGTTATATACATAATTAGAAATGCATTTTTATGCATTTTGAGTTCAATATAGAAACGAAATTGAAGTTTTAGACCATTTAGCATTTTTCTTTAAAATAAACATATTTTACTTATTATTCACGCAAATGGTGGATAGTAAAAGTAAAATATTGGGACACATGTCACTCTAATAAACAATATTATACTCGTAATATGCACTCGTATAATATTGCTTCTTCAGTCGTGATATGTCTTTTTGTTTATGTCACTTGGAAAGTTTTCCTAATGTATAGGTCACATCATGTCAGCTAGCTGAGGGCCTGGCATAAAACAATAAATACTGATTAGTCGAGATTTTGCCTTGTAACCCATCTGGTACTGGCAACCAACTAAAAACCTTCTCACGTCACTTCAGGCCCTAGCCCATTAACTTACTGACAGGCGAATGTGTAGCCAATAACCCTTTAGGAATTCTACCAAAAAATGCAAGCTCAAAGTTGAACCATAATTCAAGATAAGAAAAGAATTAGTCCTTTCAAAAATCCTAGAACAAAACTTTTCCAACATTCTCAGAGTTCTGGACTTAAACCAATATGGACTTGTTTCCTTTTGCTAAAAATCTGTACCAGGATATTTTAAAATCTTATTCTAATAGTATTTTAATAGCGCTTAATTTCCACCTCCGCCCTACATAAAAAGTAAAACTCTATAATCATTAACCTGAGACACCACAAAAAGGGCCATTTAAAAATTTATATTGTGATATCTGCTTATAAAATGTATTTTGTTTTTATTTTTCCCCACACATATCATTGATCAAGCCTAGTGTTCATTAAAATCAAAAACTCTCCAACTCAAACTCAGTCCTGTATTTGTATCAACTCAAACCAAGTATTCACAAGTAAAGTCCTACCTTAGAAGTACATGCCAAAACATGGCAAATATAAAACCTAAAACATAGTTATGCAAAACCAATAAAATCAAAATCTTACATATCTGCCACCTCATGCAAAATTGAATATAATCTCTAAATACGGGCATTACAAATTATCTTGAGCCTGCGATTAAGAATGTGCTTAATTGGGCATAGGAGTGTGAGTTTAAACTAAAATTTGTATTTATGTTTGAACTTAAATTTAAGGTTTAAATGCTAATTTATAGAGATTGCACTTGACTATGAGACTGAGATTTTTATGAATACTAATCCTGTTAATCGGTAGAACCTTACCTAAGACAAGCCTGTATAATCTTTCTTCTGACAACACCAAAAAGTCATCATATTCTGCATACACTCTCCAAAGGTCAAAGTCTTGTAAGTCTATGTGCAGTTTGTAGACCTTCATTGCTGTCATCTGGGCAAGGTGATCGTTTCCCAACCAGAATTCTCCCGACAAGTTCCCAAACCCCTGCTTGTAACCGTTCCATGATTGGTTGAAGTTGATGCTTCCATCTTGACGTCTCTGAAAGACTGTCCACCCACCACCGGTAGTTTCCATGTCACAGTAGACCTGGATCTGTGTGTCTTTATCTGGATACACAGTGTAAATACCACTCTTCTGTAAAACAATAAACAATATCACAGTTGGTTTAATAAACATCTCATCTCCAATTTAGGCCCACATCTTTTAATGTCAATTTTAAGTGACAAAGAGTCAGAAATTAATGTAAATAGTATTTACTCAGCATTGGCAAGCCCAGAAAGGTATTAGACAAATTTGTAATTTCTCAGTCTGGATCTTGTATGGCATACAAATGTAGCAATATTTTTATTAAACATAAATAAATGTTACAATTTTGTTGGTTGGCTGTTGAAAGGTATGTAAAAACTCCCACTTTGACTTTGGGAAATTATTTTGTTTAACAGTACACATTTGAGATTGTGAAGTAAAATACCTTGCAATATTAAAATTGTTGGCCATGCATGTAACCGGTTAGACCAACAAAAAGTAAGTCCAAAATGGCATGAGAATACGAAGTCTAAAACCACTGATATGACCACTATTTTCAAACATTTTCTTTTAGATAGCAAAGAATTAGTCCCAAAAATCTTTTAAAAATACTTACTGGAAACTTGCAAGATACTGACTTGTATCCAAGTTTATAACTCGTCTATACATGTTTGCCAAAAATAAATTTTAAACATATTTATTCAGAAGCATAGGACAGCCAATTCTGATAAACTACATAATTGTCAACTTGGCTATAAAAGTTAGCCCAGAAATAAATAAACAAGGTTCTCAAAGATAAAAAAATATTTTGCACACTACATTATACTTTACCCTCATATTCTCCACTTTATAGAGGTCAGCACAGTCTTTGCTGGCATATGCATCATCAGGTTCCTCATCTGGTAGACTCTCTGCATTGTAAGTCAACAGGTGCTTGTTCAGTACTCCTGTCAACAAAAGTCAAAGCTATTAGGTCAGGTTTTTTCCCCCTTTAGCAGCATTTTGGCACAGGAGGGAATGACTCTGAATGTTTTTTCCTTTGTCCTTTAATTTCCATACTTTCACATTAGTCTACATGGCCAGACCTTCAAATGGCTGATTTTAAGAGAGGAGTTGGTTAGCCAGTTTGACGTCTAATCACAGGTGGTCATCTCTGTGTGGGTTCGATCTCCACAAGTAAAATGCTAAGGCTTTTGAACTGGACTTAAAACCTCAATTTTGACTTTTTTCTTCTTAAGTGGCTTGCTATTTCAATGTAAGTATCGTCCCAGGGAGAATGCCCTACATAAAACTTTTGTGAACATTCCTAAATTTGACCACTCTAAGTTCAGTTCTTCTCTCTTCAACAATAGTTTTCACGGTTTTGGCCCTATATTTCATAATTCCTTTTCAGGACATGTTAGACTGCCACAAACCAATTTAGCTTTAGGTTTGCGAACTTTCTTATGATATCTTAAGGTATGGTATGAACTGCCTGACGACATACACTCTACCGTCTCTTCTGTCTGCAAGCTTATTGTTTTACACAAAAACCTACCTATCCTATGTTCATTGTATTATTTCCGATTGCCTCTGTGTGGTGGACTCCCTTCCCTATTTATGTCCCTGATCCATGAATTTTCTTACTTTATTCTTTTGCTTGATGCACCTTAGAGCCTGCCTTTTGGAGGATATTAAGCACTGTAAAAAGTCTCATTACAATTAGAATTATCTTCTATATTTTATTCGCACCATAACACTAATCTATTTAACTGAACTTTTACACCACAACATTATCTTCAGCCAATTCCGTAATTTGGCAATGACCATTATTTGTCCGTAGCAAATGTTTTTTTCAAGTTTGATTTCTTTTGTCGTGCATGATATTTCACTTGGAAAGAATAAGCACATAACACAACATGCAGATTAGATTAGATTTGAGTTTCATTTGGGCTTTGCCAGTTCAAGTCACACCGACTGTGTCCTTGAGTATTTCCAAAATATCCAAATAAACTTATTTCTGACCAAAGGCCACACACCTGAGAGATATGATCATTTGTGAAACTTGCAAACCACGTGACCAATGAGGTCTCTTCCTGATATTGAACTGACATAGATTTAATTTTCGGAGGATTTTTGAGGATTCGAAAAACATTTATGAAAAAATTAGATACACTAGATGATCATGTTTGCTATGATTAGTTTTGGAAGTAAGCATCCCACTTTATTTATATTATACAAGCTACACACCACAAAATCATGTGGAATTCTGTTTATTGGTGCATTTTATATTGAAATAAATTATTTTTACAACTGTTTTAAAATTTATTTTGGATTAAATTTTGATATCGCTTTCGAAAAGCATTTGCTCCAAATATCACATGTGCAAGCTTTATATGTTGTTGACAAAGATGAACGTGTTGTTTGTTGAAAATATTGTGCTGAAAATAGTTTTGGCATTTCTGCTAAATCATCCATGTATATTTCCAAGGACTATTACACACTTGACTGGTAATTTTTACACTGATCTTTCACAGAGTTGAGCAAAGCAACACTTTTGGACAATTCTGTTATTTACTGTGCATTGCCATTCGCGGTTTGAAAGGACCTTTCAGGCACCCAAAACATAAAAAGTCAAGGAATCTATAGATCTATGTATATTACCTGATATCTCCTGTAGGACCAGATTATGAGACTCCACATGTCTTTGTATTTGCTGCACTGACTCCATGGTCACATAATCATTGTCTTCCTCATCACTTAGGGCTCCGCTGGCTTCACAGGTGGCGCCACTGTACAATAACAAGCTCAGTAGCAGTGTGATCATCCTTCTTCTGTGAACCATAATGATTCATTTGCTTCTGCAAATCCAGCAGATGCCTTGAAAAGTCTTTCACTTATTCTTTATTATCCTAAAGTGATAATACTGTTTCATTATCATTACCTTATTTGGCAATTCAATGGAATCTTAAACAATGACAACATGATACCGTTCAAATACAATCTTCTCACATAGAAAGCAATCAGTCTGAACCAGTTCCTATATGTTTCATCTATCACCAAACCTAGTAATCACCAGGGTTGGTGTCAAATCCTTGAAAAAGGATTTAAATCCAAATCCAAATCCTTTGAAATTTTTTAAAATCCAAATCAAATCCAAATCCTTTCTTTTTCAAAAGGATTTAAATCCAAATCCTTTTTAAAAAGGAATTAAAATCATCTAATTACCTTTCTGTTCCCTATGTCGGACCCAATTTAAGGCATGGGGAAGACCAATGTTACTCTAACACTCTAACTTTTCCTCATGCAATCAGAACCCAGGCTATTGTCACCAATATTCACTCACATCAGTATTAATCATAATTATTCTCATTCCATGAAATATCAAAGAAAACAGTCATTTGTAACAAAAATTCTAGACTAAGAATTTGTCAGCATGCTAGACATGTGAATAACAAATTTGATACCACAGCCGGTGAAAGGGTCCTATATCCAAAAGAGGTCTTGCCAAGTCTTTGGCTAGACTTTTGTATACAAATATAATTAACTTAAGCCTAAGATCTGTCTGAGAACTTTCATGAATACCGCTCCAGTATCATTAATATTTTTATTATTGATAAGCATGAAGGTAAAACTTGTGTAAATATATATGCATACATACCGTTTTATAGGACAACAATGGCCATCTTTATGAGTGGTATATGTTTTAGTTTATGTCTGTTGGAAAATGTTATGTTGTCATTAATCACCATGTTGCTCTCATAAAAAGTAGAATAAGCCCATGCAAGGGAAATGAATATTTAAAAACATTAGCTGTGAAATGAATCTACACTTCAAGTGAATATAAAAACTTCTATGTTAAAATGGAGATTGTTCTATCATTTTTGCATGGATTTTGATGGAACAAAAACTAGCTGAAGCTCTGTATGAATACCTTTCTAACGATGAATGTAGCATATTTATAACTCACATAATGAATAAAATATTTACGAAAATGCAGCACTTGTTGAACAAGATGCACTCAGAGAGAGCAAACCCCTTGACTTGATGTGACCTGACTCGCGAGTGTTATAACCTATTCTATTATCACCCTTCAATTGTCGTTTAAATTTTAAGCGGACAGGAAGACAGTGAGCAAAATACTTTGGTGCAAAATGCTTGCGAAAGCCATTTTTATTTGCAATCTCTTTTGAATAGTATTGCTAGTGACCAGAAACGTAACTTTATAAAAAGGTTTATAAAATATTGGGATCATCTGTGTAATTGGCCAGTTTGACTTTACATTCATCACTTTGGGTAACATTCAAATCAAATGTACCTCCTGGGAGATACATCTAAGAAATGACCTGGACTCCCAAAATAGTGACAAATACATCAATAATGCCATTAGTTACATGTTCATTAGCTTTAATTCTATAATGTATAACTTTCATTCTGCCATCATTTTGCCTTCTCGCCAAATTTGAACTCGATTGAAGTTTTCGAGTTATAAGGGGAGGAAGGCGTACAGACAGAACTACTAAACGACACGATTACAATACTCCTCTCCTGTCGTCAAGGGTTAATATTGCAATGCTAATAATCCATAGTAAGCCTTTGCTGGATAATAAAATGTCCAAGTTTGAACTTAGTACTAAATCCCACTATATTAGAATAAAATAACCCCATTTTCCAGGGAAAAAGAGAGATTTTTTAAAAGAAGATTTCATCCACCCCCCACCCCCCACCCCCCCACCCCCGAACCCTCAATCTCATCCTCACAAATAAACCATTTCAAAGGTACACGCAGGTGGTCATAATAGTGGTGGTTCACAAGTGTCCACTGGACAGCTTGATAGCTGTAACAAATAATTACTCTGTGGCTTACTCTATAATATTCTTATCAAATCAACCACTATTATGACACATTCAGATTTTCTGTAAAACTTCTAAAAAAGGGTTGTATATGCATTATTTAATATATCTACAACAACAAAAGGCTTAGAAGTTAATCCTGTGATTTCTTACTTTGTATCAGTATATGATATACTCATATATAAGGAATATCACAGCTTGAAACATCAATTTCCCCTCAAAAATTGGACACTACTGTAAACACCAGTGTATATTGTAGACAACTGATTGGACACATGGGAACCTCGAATTACTCACAGCTTTAGTGAGAGTGATCCTGATAGGTTAAAATTGACAAAAATTGTATATACTTCCGGTTTGTGCTGATTTTTGGTGACAACTGAGTTACCAAAGCATTGTTTATAGTTTTTTTAAGGTATGAATTTTTAGGCTATAACACTACATCTTTCTTTATTAATCGACTTCCACAGTATCCGGAGTTAAAATATTGTTTTATGAGTCGGTCATTTATACATATATATTATTTCTTGCAGATACTTAACACTAATGTCATATGTTTCTTAATAAAATAATCTTTTCTTTGACTTATTTTCAAAACTAAAAATTTCATAAACTAGGAGAGTATCCAAACGATATTGTTCATAAGTCTTAATATCAACAAATATATAAATATAAACACTATTTACGGCTTGATTATAGTTTTTTTTTTACAGTTTTATCACAGTTCAGTATCCTGTTGCAGAAAATTATGCCACAGTCGATGACCACTGAACTGATGCAACACAAATTTGCCAAATGTATGTACCCTTTCATCCAAATTAAAATAAACACAAATAAAATAACTGTTGTTCTACCGACTGGTTTTCCGGCAGTTGGGAGACAGATACATGAATGTCTAGCCTTGCTTTAGGCGGAAGTTTGTAACAAACATGACTTTTTAAAACAGGCACACTAAGACTTGGTAACTTAACACAACTTTCAAATAATATCACTTTAATTCTTAATGTCTGAAGGCATGGGGTGGGGATGTTTTGTCTTCGAATTTGTTTATTTGTCTGTTTGCCCATGTAAATAACTTGAAAATTATACACCATATCTGGGTTATATATTTAATTACCATACTAGGTGGAATTTAGCCATATAGCTGGGTCCCGCGACAAGATGACCTGGTTCCACATCACAGATCCAGAATTGCTTTTTGTTGGTTTTGAGCTACTGACGCATGCATAAAACCATGCACCAAAACTATTATGATAACAGGATTATAATTGTACTGTTTATTTAGGCTTGTTGTTAAATTGGTTTCTTCTGAATGAATCATACATTGACAAAAGCCATGCTGCTTGGGATCATACATTTTGGCACATACTTCAACTTGGCTGTTACAGTTGATGGGGCAAGCCCTGTCACAGTTACCAGTTGCAACAGAAGACGGAAAGTTTTACTTATCAAATTTATTTAACAATTTTACACAGGGGTTGTGGCTTCAACCCCAGATATATAGTGCCTTGGATGACCACTTAAAATGGTGGTCCTCTGCCATCCGGTCTTGACCACAGTGGAAGGCTGAAGAACCTTGGGGACATTGATTAATGGTTATTTCTGACACTCTGTCTTTCTGGTAGAGGAATTCTGTCATTATAGAGCTCTACTGGTGTAGTTGGGGTTTTTGTCAAAAAAGTACTTGGGTCTTGTAGTACAGGAGATATTGTACTGATCATCAAAATACAATTATGTTAATAGATACAGTTTAGCCAAATAGAAAAAAATATATATAAATTTATATTTAATGTATTGTTAAATATGAGCCATAAGCAAGGCTACATAATGTCCCAAAATACATGACGGGGAAACAATGTTGATACTTATTTGAGATGAATACAGTTATTTGAAAGATTAAAATAACAACAAATATCAGAGATGTTATGGCAAGAAATTGAGTAAAAGAAATCATGTTTGAAAAAGATTGTGGGAAAGCATAAATAGACTGTAACTGACGCCAGGACAATATATAAGCATCTGACGTGTTTGTTTTCTTTGTGTAGTTTCTTACCTTAAGCATCGGTCACACTTACTCAAACGGGCTGATGCTAATTTTGTTTGTCATGATGGAATATAGTTAAGTGAAAATGTCATAAATTCATGTGTTCTGTTTTAACATTAAAACATAACAAAACAATATATACATTGATAAAGATTTTTTTGTATATTTATTTTCAAACTTTTAAAGATGCTTGATTTTGTAACAATAAATTCTTATGCACCAAGACATAACCACTAATATTTCTATGAGTCATTAATCAGGCCACGATGGTGCAGTGGTAACACTGACCTCTGAGGTCGGTGGTTCAAAGTCTGAATCTTGTGTGGGAAAGTTGGTAGTTGTTTATCGATGATCAGCAGTTTTACAGCACAGAAGGTTTCCCTAGCCCACAAAACTACCCATCATAATATTACCTGTACAGTGTTAAAAGTGACGTGAAATGCTAAATAAATAAAAAAATAAATAAACAAAAAATTAGGTAATCATCCATAGCCCCACTGATAATGGAAGAGATCGCTATAATATATATTTAGGAAGGTCACCGTATCACATGCAAAACGTTTTATCATAATGGAACTTTCAGCTGTTACTGCAAACTGAAGAAATTGCCAGAAAACTGACTTAAAATAATATAAATGTGGACATTTTTTTGGCCACCAGTGCCGTGTTCATTGTAAAACAATTAAAGATTGGAGGCACTCATTCGGAGAAATATGAAACTACCATTACTGTTACTGGAAAGCCATTTTTTTATTTAGCCCACATTTGCCGAAAAATAACTAAAAAGAAAAAAAAAACGAACAAAACCTTCTGTGTTGCACAGATGTTGGTGGTTCAGCTTTCAACTAAAAATCAAGTTAAGTTGCGTTTCCATGATTCCGACCATATGCTGTTCATATATGGCTGATTGGATATATATCAGATATTTAACAACTATCATGTGTACTTATTTGTTCTTTTCTTATTTTTCGTTTTTTTTGATCAAATTACCAAATTCAGCCAATTTTGATGATTTTTTTTTACTTTCTCACTTGCTTTTTGATTATGAAACAAGGAAAATTCTAATTGTAAAGACTGGGTAGTTTCTATTAGTTATCTTTTGGTAATTTATTGTGAATTAGAAAGCATTCACAGAGTGCAAACCTCTGCAAATCCGACCGAGTATCTCCCTATTTTAATTTCATACAAATGCATCTTCTTATTTTGCCCGATATAATGGGATAGCTTGACCATGACAATACAATGGAAATGGGTTTTTCAGATCCAGATTATGATCCATATCTTTCCGGAAATCCTATCACTTCTTCTTTTGGTCAGGATATAACTGCGTAAAAATTTGATAAAATCTGTTATTTTTCCAGTTATGCACAAATGCAAAAGCATTGAAAATTCAGTGATGAAAATGGGACTCAAGATTTTATTTATTTTTTGTATCTTGTATATGATCCAGATTTTACCTAAAATGTTGTTACTTCTTCCAGAGGTCAGAATCTACCTAGTTAAAAATTCTCATAAAGACAAATTCGTCAGTTTTGGAGTAATTTCAAACAAAGATAAACAGACAAACAGATATACAAATAAATGCAAAAACAAAACATGCATTACAGAGGTAAAATAACATGGATGTAAAAATTATTTCATCACACAATAACTCCTTTTATTTAATATAACTTTAGAATTTATTATGGACTATAACTGCAACTGTTTGGAAATTTCAGAAATTACTTCTGTGAGGTTAGATAAAACACTGTCTGCTGCTTTCCTTTTACTCAAGCCGTACTTTTCTGTACTAGAGTCATGATTTACAACATTGGCTCATGTACTTTTTGTGGTGGTTGGTTCTACTTCAGCCTGTTCTGTACCTTTTAGGATGCTTTCATAGTGGTTCGCATTTGGGTAGGGCATCTTCATTGGCATTTGTCGCATCTCCGAAAAGATTTGCATTTTGGACTAATTTTTTTGAAAGAACTGTATTGTTTTATTATCTTACTTTTGATATACTTTACACTACCTTACTGGGCCATAGTGGCACAATGGTAACACACTCGCCTCCCTCCTCTGAGGTCTGTGGCTCGAACGCCGGAGCCAATGTGGGAAAGCTGGCAATTGCTAAGCGATGGTTGACAGTTTACAGTACAGAACCTTGACCAACTGCTTGTACTGGTTTCCTCTGTCCTCAAAACTACCCATTGTGATGTGACCTGTACAGAGTTGAAAGCAATGTTAAAGAAACACCCAAATAAATAAATACAGTACCTTACTGTAAATTAATATTTTAATACTGTGTTCAGTTTGTAAAACATTATAATCTTAGCTATTTTGTTTCAGTCAGTAATAACTCAATTTATTATCCACCAGCCACAACATTTGTCAAAAGTAGAGGGATATATACACATTGAGATATTTTCTGTTTTCCACATTTTAATTTAAAAGGTGCATCACAGTTCTTATCACTTAAATGATACTTTTTCATCCTTTGCAACTACAGCTTGATGGTTCAGGGACTCGGTGGAGCAAAGGGTAACACGGATACCTCAGACCATTTAGGTCATGTGTTCAATCATTTCCCAGACCTCAAGAGTGAGAGTTGGAAAATGGCTTACTGAAGCCTGACAGTTAACAACCCAGAATTTTGAAACTAATAACCATTACCAAGAGAGTTATGTTTTTTGGAGGTATGTGTATTTTTGTTTTTATGTTTGTTTTCAGGCTATGTCGAGAATGACACAGGGAACAGGTGATTGGATATTGGTGGTGATCATAATCTTGATCCAAAAAATATTTTAAGGATTTGGAATAATGACACTCATAAGAAATACTGGAGATGCTGGACTTTGGGGAATATATTATATGCTCTCTCTGAGTGCTTATGTTTGATAAGTGGTTTCCTCTGTCCTCTGAGGCACCAGGTAAGGTCATCAGTGGCCTAATGGTTAGCAAGTTTCTCACCTCAATGTGGGTTTGACTCCCACAAGTGGCAAAGCTAAAGACCAGTCCCAATATGACCCTGGCTAGTACACGGGACATAAAACCCCAACTTTGACTTTGAGGTGCTTGGAGAAAATGTTGTTTGGATTGAAGCTACATTGATAACAATTATTGGGGAGGAAAACAGCTTAATTAAATAAATTTTGAAATTATTGTTAATTGCACAGTTAATCATATTGTTTAGGTTATGTTGATAATTAAAAAGGTTCAAAAGAACATGTGAATTATATAAATCAAGATGCACAGCAAAAAGGAGTTAAATATCAGTATGTGTTTGTATGTAAGAATTAGTATTGTAGCATACAAGTCTGCATACTCTGATCAGTGTGCATGTTATTTTTATGAGATTTTTGTGCACTTCTGTCCTTCAAACACATCTCAAGTTTTCAGTGTGAATATTAGTACAGAATTCCAGTGAAGTGATGTGATCATTAAAATATGCAGTGTTTATTTTAATACAATGCAGATCATGGTTCACAGGAAGTAGGTTTCACAGAACTTATGTCACATGACACAGCTTATCAGGGAACAAAGTAGGGAAGCACAAGTAAATTCTCTAAATTTGTCCAGAACATAGGTCATGTGACCACCACTTCCTCTCACATTCCAGAGGTGGTAATGACTGTGAGTCATCTTTGGCATTCCAAAGCTTAATATAAAAGTAGCAGCACATGCAGTCAAAATTCACTAAGAACAAGAAGATGTAGTAACAACTAGTAGAAACAGCTAGTAACAACAAGCAGAGGTAGCAGAAATAGAGGAAAGATCAGAGAAACACCATGCAGTAGATGCAGAAAGGAGAGACTTGTGCCAAACTGCTGTTAAAAGAGCATTTAAACATCTAGCTCCATCATGTTGCAACAAGTTTGTTATACTTTTGTTGTTGGTATTTTAAAATAAAAGAGAACCCAGAAGATACTGCATTTTAATACAAAATTAATTGTCGAACATCTCCACCCGACACAATGTATAGCTCAAATTAGCAAGCATATCTGTAAAGGTAAGGAAACAAGCTCGAAGACTGAGACTCTTATACGAGTCACTGTACACCAACGCATATTACTTGTCACCAATTACTGGCTCTATTTCTCAGAGGCCTATCTCAAAGAGACAGGGATTGGTGGAGGTTCTTAACATGAAAATTTACTGCTTGCTTACATATTTTGGCGAAAACCTTAACTTGGCACAAACCGGAAGGCAAAGTTTTTGCCAGCATGTGATTGTCATCCTTTAAACTTGTGCGCATCTTCATACCAACTAAAAAGTAAATGTATAAGGGAACATCTATGGGCAAATTTTTGCCAAGTTGGATTACTGGTTTCTGGTAGATTTTTATGGTCAACCCTTAAAAAGCACTGTAAAACATTCTTTGTTTTGATTCTAGGTTAGTAAAAAAAACGTAAAACTTGCATTGGTGTCAGTGCATCGTTTAATTTAAAGAAATATAAAAAAGTAAAAGCACTTAAAACACTCAAACATCAGTTTGTTTGGTGTGTGTCCCAGTTGTGCCGAGTTTTAGAGAAGAAATAAAAAATATGTATCCAATTTAGCCTTTATTATTATTTGATATTTGGTCTTTTCAGAAAATGACTATTTTTCTGAAGGAAAATGTCAATAAAATCACCAATAGAAAAAGCTGAAACTAGATTTATACCCTTTATGCTTGAAATAAAGCTTGGAAGAAATCACAAGCACAAGTATTGCATACCAGAGGGGCAGATTCCATGAAAGTCCGGTGGCAATAAGCAAGGCTGAAAGGGGTTTCCGTCTACTAGCACTTGCTGCAAAGCCATCAGAGACATGAGTAGTGCACTGAGGCGGTCACCCATCCAAGTACTAACATAGCCCTTTGCTGCTTAACTTCAGTGATGAAACAGGTAACAATCAAGCTACGCCATAATTCATGAAAGTTTGGAGACCAAAAAAATTAGGTGATGTCCAGAAACACGCACCTTGCTAGAGCTCATGCTTAAAAACAAAAAAACCCAAAGATCTCTAGGATCTTATATCTTTATATATATAAACACAGTTTGTATTATTTCTTAAAATATGACCTTACTTTTCTTATTATTTATACAAAATGGTGGCTATAAAACATATTTTACATGGTATTTATTAAGAAATGAATCACTTATTTTCTTCCATGCATCAATGGTGATGTTCTTGATCATATTTGATAACTACTTTGCCTTAAAACAATTTATGCACTTTTGGGATATTTCAACTTTGTGGGTGATTGGCAAACAACAGTCTTTCACGAATTTCTATTGTATTTTCAGAGTGCTTTATATGTCAGTAGTATCCATTAAGTTTGGTAATCTTGCATCAGTATTTGAGAAGGATGCATAGGACATAATGAAAACCTTTTTGCACATGTAACAACTTTTTCAAAATTTCGGAGAAACCTCCAACAAGTTCTTAAAAGCTAAACTAAATATACTCACTGAAATGATGAAATGGGGTGTTGATACGCCTGACCAGAATGGTGTTCTGGTCTGTTACCACCTAGTTGCCAGTGTCATCTGTGGGCTAGGGTTCTTGGCTGTCAATAATTGTTTATTTATATACTGGCAAGAAAACTACCAAGACATTTATATGCAGACAGTGTCTAAATTTTCTGATTTTATTCTCTATACAGATGATTCTCAATTGTATAAGTCAGTATCACCAAATATTGAGGAAGACCAACTGACTGCTGTAATGCATCTTCAAAACTGTGTATCTCAGATATATGACTGGATGAACTGGAACAAGTTAAAAATTAATGAAGATAAGACTGAATTTCTGATGGCTGGAACATCTCGACAGCATGCAAAAGTGTTGTTTGACTCTCTCAGTGTAAGTGGAACAATTATACTAGCTATTTCCTGTGTTAAAAACCTTGGTGTTATTGATAAGGAGCTTACATTAAATAATGATATAACTTACATCTGCAAGTCACCTGCTATCATTATCTGAGGAATATTCATACAGTTAGGCCATATTCGACCACATTATGAGCTAAAACCATTGTGTATTCAGTTATCTCTGCAAAATTGGATCACCACAACTGTCTCTTTGTCAATGTCCCAGATTTTTTATCACAAAGTTACGTGTATAAAATGTTGCTGCTTTAATTGTCCTGAATTTGAAGAAGTACAACTCTGTTACACGTTATCTGATGAAACTGCACTGTCTACCTGTAAAACAGTGCATTATCTACAAACTGAACCTCATTGCGTTCAAAGCATTAAAGGGTGATGCCCCTGACTACATTCAAGCCTTTTTTTCCATAAACCAACTACCAAGACCACTATGTTCGGTTGACAAACTGTATATACTAAAAGGGATTATCAATGGAAACTGAAAAGCAAGGGATACCGATCTTTCCACGTTGCAGCACCGTGCTATTGGAATAGCCTACCAGACGATGTCTGCAATATCGAACTGGATTTAAATGACTTCAAGAAAAGACTTAATACCTTTCTATTTAAGAGTGCTTTATTGGAGTAGCACAGTGATTAGCCAATCAGTGACTAGAGACTGTGCTATATAAGAACTAACTATTATTATTATTAGTAGTAACATTATATGCTGTCTTTATGTTGTCCCATTGGAGTTTTAACTGTGTACACCAGTTTAACTGTGTACACCTGGTTTAGTAACCTGGGTAGTAACCCTCCTAATATGGTAGTTCCAGAGTTACATAAAGCTTGAGGGTGACAACTTTATTATATGTGTAAACAATTGTGTACACATCCAAAACTGGACAATATGTTGTGTTTTGTCTGTTGAAATCTTTAGTGGTGAGCCAATTTTATGACATCTCAGGTTACTGGTTATAAAAGTGTGAGGTGCCCATATTGTAGTGATTTTTTTTCAAATTATTGCTTGATCTTGCTAAACTGTGATCATATTTGGGGGCCAATGAATAACACTAAGTTATTTTTTCAGTGCTTTAAAATATTTTCAAATGTAGTAATTTTAGTGTAATTAACTATTGAAGTTTAAAAGTTAAGAAATCACATTTGATTAGTGTAATCTGCCAGCCCCTTAGTTACTGGTTGGAATCTTGGAAAAAAGCCCTAAAAAATCCCTATACTTTTTGATACCTATGTAGAGAAGCCATACACTATTTTTGGATTTCCTTATTTATTTGGGTTTTAATGTTGCTTTCAACACTGTATAGGTCATATCATGACGGGCAGTTTTATGGGCAGAGGAAACCAGTTAATACAGTTGGTCAAGGTTCTTGACTAAAAACTGCCGACCATTGGTTAGAAACTACCATCTTTCCCACATAAGGTTCAAGACTTGAATGCTGACCTCAGAGGTGGGAGCATATGTTATCACTGCGCAACTGTAACCCGTCATTATTTTTCAAGATAATGGAGAAAGCTCTATATATCATGTGTAATCTGCTTATGAAAGAGCAAAACATTACTTAAAGAGGTATTACAATTGCTCTTCAAACTAACCAATGCTCTTATTTTCAATTCCAGTGCCCCCATAAATAGGTAAAGCCTACTCTGGGTAGCAGTTGCTCAACCTTTACAACTGCTAACTGGTCAAATAGAATATGGCTACCCAGGGTTAAGTATTGCAGTGAAATCTTAAACTGGAATGGAGGTGCCACCAAATAGTTTCAGTCAAGAATATTCACAAGCAATTGAACTTATGTTTTTCTGGGGATTGGGATTTGTTTACTTTCTTAGCATTTGTAATACAATAAATGTGTTATTTTATGTGTTATTTGTATTTTGACTATAAACTTTGTTCTTTTTGATATTTTTGTTTGTAGTCCAAGAAATGTATAAGCTATATAATAAATACTGAAAATAATAATAATATTTTAATATTAAAAAGATACATAACTTTGGAATAGTACATGTTTGTACTTTGTGCCGTATAAAAAGGGCTTTTATACAGTCTCAAAAATAGTGTAGGGCTTTTCTCTACAGATGTCAAAAAGTTGTTGGACTTTTCTCTGTATGGATTATTTCTGCAGGGCTTTTCTCTGTTGTATGGAATAAACCAGTTGAAAGTGAGAAGCATATTTTGACTGAAATTGAAAGGCGTCAAGGGTGTATATTTTACTTTGAAGCAGGTCATTTTGAAAAGGAAACACTGAGTAAATGTTATTGAAATATGTAGTATCCTTGAACTTCACGAATCATTTATTTTAGGCTGCTCTGTGATAGGAATTGTGGTAGACATTTTAATTGATGTTTTCCCAAACTTCAAAATGGCACAAATGATATTTAAAAAAAACTGACCCAAACACTGGTGTATAAAATTATCAATTCAATCTACTAATATATTTATCCTTGCCCATGGACTGTACTGGGACCTCTAGCTCAATGTATGAAGTACTCTAAGACTGTACAAATATTATGCTGCTTTTTAATAAGATATGGAAACCACGTCTCTACCTTCAGCCTTAGCTCATAGATATAGGTTAGAATTAAGCAAATGTAACTATAATTAAATTTTTCCTTCCTTTGGAATCACTGGTGGCCTAGTGCCTGCTAAGCACTACAGTACTGGTCCCTTTATTTGTTTTCTACAGGTCAGACAGTTTCAAAAGGTCTAATTACATGCTTGTTTCAGTCACACTTACTTCCAGCATTCAGAATGTGATATGCATATAATAGGAAAATAGAGGTCCTCGGTGGCCTAGTGGTTAGCAAGTTTAACATCTAGTCACAGGCTGCCATGTCTGCGTGGGTGTGACTCCTGCAAGTGGCAATGCTGAGGACCTGTCCAAAAAGGTATACAATATTATACCTACATAATCCTTTGAATTAATCATTTGACCATTGAAGAACAGTCATATTTGGCCCCACTATTTGGGAAAGGTGTACTAACTCATGCATCCCTCTAGCATAATAGGTTCATTTTAAAATATTCTGTTAATGAGCTTAAAGACCCCTTGTAAACCACTGACCACCCATACTACCCTTGCTGGTTACTTCAAGCTCCACCCGCATGCCTGTTAAATGATTTCATTGGTAATTCCTGAATACGTCAGTTTACTACGCTCCATAAGTGCCCCCATAAGGTGGGTTTTTTCCATTTGGATGCCTATCTATACAAATTTATGCAAAATGAAGATGACTGTTTTGATGATTGAGTTCATTTTCAACTGTGGTATTCATTAAAATTTAAAAGAGAGATCCAGGATCCAAGTAGATGATTTTTTATATTAAAAGACTGATCCTTAATGTTTTCTCTGTGATATGGTAACTATTTCTCCGCTAAAAGCTTAGTTGGAAGAGCTGTGGACAATTTTGATAAGAGAATCTTGCAATCCTCGACCTTGGTCTTGCAAAGACCAAAATATAAGGCAGAATGTGGTGCAGAATATGAGGTAGCTGAAATAGTTGGGGTTCAGGTTTCAAGTATAAATTATATTGTCGCCCGTCATGAAGCATGTCAAAAGTTAATTATTTTGATATTAATGTGGTTAAAGTCTTTCATAGCCTACGCTTATGTCAATGTGAATTTCTGTCATGTTTTGGTGCAGATCATTTATATAGTAACTGCTGCCAAGAATATACAAAAGCACAAGAACACTCAGAGAGTTCAGTCCTGTACCAAGGAACTAACAGCTGAGATACAGTTTTTTCCTATTTATAATAATAATGCATTGTATTTGCCCACAGAGAAGTCATTGCTGAAAATGCTCTTATTAACAGTCAGATAGACTACTATGATTCCTTTTTCAGAAGTTTGTCTTATGTCAACCAATTCAAAGTACAATGCATCCCGAAAACACTTGCATAGATTGTCACCTGTAATGGTGAAGAATTTAAATGAAATTACTTAATTATTAATTAACTTTGAACAGCTGAGCTAAAGGGGAATCCACGGAAGCCTGGGTATTAATAGAACTGATATATGTGAGGATATTACATACCACCCCTCCAAGGAAAGACCTGCCCTCAGGTCTTACATGACTACATTATATGACTTAACCCTGCTTAGCTGTGAGAGGGAAGGATCTTCAGGCATCTCACCATGTAGTGGAAAGGGAAAAATTATTGATTGGTTCAGCTGTGTCTCGATCTCACAGCCTTCTAATCATACACAGAAATAAACACAAGTCTAGCTCTTTAACCAGCTGAGCTAAAGGGGAATCCCCAGAAGGCCAGATATTAATAGAACTGATATACGTGAGGATATTACATCACAAATCATAATTAGTAGCCGCCTCAAATCTAAATAGTTGGCTACTCTTGCCAACAGGTTTCTCTACAGTGGTCATCCTAGCAATTTCAGATCATTTCTTGTCCTCTGTAGCAAGAAATACTACAAAAGATGAATAAGACTGGATAGAGGTTTCCCGACTTTAGTCAACCCATGGACAAATAAAACAAGCATTTTGGTCATAGTTTTGCTTTTGATGCTCCTACAACATGAAATGAATTGCAAGCTGATGATGTTCATTCAGCTTCTTTGGTTCTCTCCTTTAGGAAGAAACTTAAACCATATGGATAAGGCCTTTCCACCATATTTTTTATTTAGCCAGTGTTTCTGTTGTAATAACCATTGCCATTAACCAGCACCCAGATTTCTGGAAGGTGCCTGTGGATTTTACATGGACATAACCTCAATCTCTCCCCCTGGGTATCACCATGGGGGTCCTAGGTGACAGGCTACCCTGAACTTTCCCAGAGTTGCTGCCTGGGCCTAAAGTCGCCCGAAACAGCTAGGTCAACTGGACGAGCAAAAAAGTCTCTGGGGATAAAACAAGGATTACGCTGGCAATCATTATTATTATTATTATGTATTTATACTCAGCGCAATATCTCCATATACAACAGGACTCAAAGCGCTATTTAACCAATCCGACTGTACAGGTACAGCCCCAACTCACAAGTAACTGACATTCCCCTAACTGGAAGATAGAGGCTCAAGGATGACCATTTATCAACGTCCTTGGGGTTCTTTAACCTGCCACTGGGATAGGACCCAATGACAGAGGACCGCCATTTTAAGTGGTCATCCGAGCCACTATGTATCTGCCTGTACCTGGGATTGAACCCACATCCTCTGAGTTCCTAGACAAGTGTGTTACCTAGGCCACAGTGGCAGATCATTAGGCGCATCATGTCTATTGGAGAAAGAACTTGACAAAATCCCATATTGAAGAGTTACTGTGGAATTAATTCCCATCCATCCAAGTTCAAAGTAATACCTCAGGTTCTATTACAGCAGTATCACATGGTTCGGGGGTCTCTGTTTCAGACTTGCAATTATCCCCTAATTCAAGACCATGGCCCCACCACAGGGCATCTGGTTACATCAGTACCTGAACACCATACTCAAACCATGGTAGAACTGATCTCAAACTTGTGGTGATCATGAATTAAAAGAATTGAAAATGTACCCCAACAAGTGTTATGTTTTGTGGGGCACCAGCAAAATTAGGACACTGTGGCACCCACCAAGAGAAGTGGTTCAAATGATGTCAGTTAAGCCAGACAATAAATCAGAAATCTAACTTAAGATTCCCTCAACAGAACGGATGCTACCAGAGGGGTATCTACACAGTGAAACCCTTTAAGTGGCATTGTAAAATGGACTGGTGATATCCTTGTTAGTGAACAAACAATTTTAACAATTTTAACACTCCTGAAATGCTCAAAATGTCCTAAGAGAATCAGAGCTCCACGAAAGAGATCAAGAATAGGGCACTCATTTAAGACAAGGCAGTTCTAATGGCTTCTTGACAACTCTAGAATCAAAGCTTCATCCAAACCTGTGGCTGACGGGTCTGTAGTTAAGGACATTAGTATCCTCCTTTCTCAACAAAAAAAAACAAAGAATACAAACCTCATCAACTCAACTACACATAAGAAAAAATGGGGGTGTTCCACTGGAGCCAACCCTAACAGACTCTTACTGTTTCAAGAGTTGGTCAGCTGAGTCAGGGATCAGGAACATAAATCCAGAAAAAAGGCATACATATTACATCCCGACATGTATTGATCAAGATTCCAACCTGACTTGGGGTCTGGATGTTTTTCCCCACAACCAGATGGGAAATTACCAAGACAAGCCATGAAGCCTTTAATGACAAGTTGCATCGGATAACCACAAATCATAGTGGTAAGCCAATAAGACTAGAGCAGTGTCCTGAGCCATCTGACTGGACTGATTAATTTATGGTCTCAAGATTGTGAGTCAGGATCTGAGCAACACTATAAACCCACTGTCAATTTGTTACTCACCATTTATCACTGCAAAGATGCCAGCAACACATAAGAGAGACTTTCTATAGTAGCTTATGGCCCTGTTGCTTTTTGGCTGAGTTAATTATTTCGATTTTTATTCTGATGTGCAGACAGAAAGGGACACATCTGACCCCAGAACAACCACCTGCCATACATCCAGAACCTTCACTACAGCCCTCGCCAACACCCAGGCTAAGAGGGAAGAGATAAAATCCCTTGGTCATGCTATTTGTCCTTCAAAGAGAAGAAAAAGGATGCTACAGGAACCCCTGGCGGACTTAATACAGACTGAAAAATATTCAGTCACTGGCTCACTCATTCACTCATTTTGATTATTGTGTTTTGGGTCATGTCTTTGGTGTGGGGTGGCGTATTTTTTTATTATTATTTTTTTTTTTGGGGGGGGGGAGGCGTTGACGAGTCAGCTTATTAATTGTTTTTGAAAGATTTGGGTGGTTCAACATAGGACCTATGAATCAGCAATTGTCCTGAAAGGGACATTTTACAGCAGTGGTCTGGAAAGGACCTATTGTTAATAGGTGCAGTAAGTCTTGAGGTGTGTCCATCTGTTGGTAGTTGATGACATACTGATTTTCCTAAAAATGTTAAAGAAGCCCGAAATGTGCTGCTCCGGAAACAGAGATGAAAGAAGGTGGGTTGAAGCTCTTGGTTATGGTGAAATGTATGAAGTCTAGTATGAAGTCTACTGGCCTCTGGGCTGCCCTCTTGACACAACTTCACTTTGTGGAGCTTGTTGTATGACCTGGCTTGCTGAAATCTGGGTTTCTGGAGTAGTCAAGGTGTATTCCCTGGTAGAAGCTGTTGCAGCTGCTGCTGAAAAGTCACACAATGTGGCACAAATGTGGAAGTGGCACTGTGTAGAGCTTGTTGTATGACCTGGCTTGCTGACATCTGGGTTTCTGGAGTAGTCAAGATGTATTCCCTGGTAGAAGCTGTTGCACCTGCTGCTGAAAAGTCACACAATGTGGCACAAATGTGAAAGTGGTACTGGAGTTCCTAGAAAGTATAAGTTGCTGTGGCTAATGGTTACTTTCCTCTGCCGTGCTCTGTATCCCACTTAAAAGTTTAACTGCTTCATTTCTAAAAGTCTCTTTCTTCCAAGTTTTCTACTTCAGATGCGAGGTAGTGACAAAAGGCTGTTCTGGTTCTTTCCTCTCTGGGGCCAAGGAAAGATGTGAGCATAGTCTTCATCTGGACAAGTTGTTCCAGGACTTGGTGGTCGACTGATGAAGGCTGGGACACTATACTTGTACTGACAGTGCTAGCAGTGGATGGCTAAGGTGTTGTGTCACAGTGGATGCTGGTCTCCATACTTTCTGTATCCGTGGATCCTCGTGAAATGTCAAGGACTGAGGCTGTATTAGTACTGGCTCATCTTTGTGGTGAATTAAATACAGAAGACTTGCTTAGGCTCTTTCTTCTGATGTGGGTCTTCAAAAAATTTAATTTATCATGAATCCAATTCTGTTATTCTGTCATTTCTTCGGAAGCCTCGTCTGACTTGGATGGGTTAATTTTCAAAAATGAGTCCTTTGGGATTCAAACCAAGTCTTGCACACTTTAACTGAGAGCTTGCGGCTGCTTGCAAATCTTGACCACTGGCATTCCTTGCTGGCCTTGTCCTTAAAGTGCTCATTGGTTTTGCCGTAAAGCTCCTCATGATCTTTGATAAAGTCTACAATCAGAGTCAGTTAAATAAATTTTATGCTACCTTATCTTTCTTGCAGCTGGAATGACACTCAGTAGATGCGCTGGCCTCTCCTTCACACTCTGTATCCATTACACTCTAATTCCTCTCAGTTCTTTCTTCAACCACTCCCTCCATCCTTCCACATCAAGACAAAACAAAAAGCCTATCACCTAGCCAGCAAAAGTTATATCTGTGAACTATATCTCAATGCTACCAGTTGTAATTCGTCACTGTTGAAAATCCAATTGGTACATTCTGTGCATCAACTCGTCGTTTTTGCCTCTGATATCATAATCAAAAAGCTGTGAGTCGATCAAATGAAGCCTACCTGTCCTACACAATTCCCAGTTTGATTTCCATTCATGCACATTTTCGTTCTTGGGCAGTGAGAAAAGCTTGCACTTTTTCTCTCATGATTTCTTTAGTAAAACCAACTTTCCAAGGAAGGTGCCCAGAGTACAACACCAAGAAAGTATTCTGGCTCTGACCACTATCCTAGACAGATTGACGAAGAAGGAAAGAATCTATGATCCAGTTCATGCTCTCAGGTACTATGTCAATAGTATCAAGGTTCTGTGTGGCAATATATTTCTTTTTTTCCTTAGCTCAAACAAAGCATTTCAACTTATCAGCAATCGCTGGACATAGTCCAAGTAAAGGCCCAAAGTCGAAACCAAGAGATCTGGAGTGGTATTCACAAACGGTCTTAGCCAAGTCTTAGGCTTAACTTTTGTATAAAAATATAGTCAATTTAAGCCTAAGACTTGGCTAAGACCTTTTGTGAATACCACCCCAGGTGGATTTGTACTGACGAATGCTAAAGATGCTGTTATTGAAAATACATCTTGTTTAAGTATTGAACATATTGATAGATCAGCATAAATTAATGATATCACTCTGTCTTGTTTATTCCTTATGTCTGATGTTTATTATTACAGAAAGTGACAGCACGCTGTGAAGTGCATAGTTTAACTTGAGTTTGTAATTGAACAAGGGATTTGTGAGTATTTTGTACAGTATGGTCACAGTTTGGCATACATGTGATGTACTTACACAATTTAAATATGTTATTCTGTATTAATATCAGTCCTATTAGCTTGATACAAACTTTTCAATTGCATCACTGAGTGACAGGATCGATTTATCAACTGTTTAGTGGTGTACCTTTTATACATTACAGGTTGTTTTATTTAGAATAGGAAAAAAATAGCAGTTACAATATGAATCTCATTACTTTGGAACCTCATTAATGTCTGCTTAATTATCAGAAGATCCCTGGTTGCTTTTCAAAGTGTAGAATTCATAAAGTTTGAGGGACGTGAAATGTTCTCAATTCAAATCGCAACTTCCTTTGAACAAAAATAGTAGCTCCAAAAATGATTGCATCAACAAGTGTGCAAAATATAAAAATTTGTTAAGAGCAAAATATGTAAGTGATGAATTTGAATTCATTTATTCAGAATGTAACCATGATCGGTTAACCTTCCTGTATTGTACCTGGTTGTATTTGAACTTTACAAAGTGGTTACTGTTACTGTAAAGCCCAAACCCAAAACTGCTAATTCTACCTAGTATATGTGATCCTCCAAATGTTTGGAATGAATTGCCTGACAAGACATTTCTCTTTCCTCTTTCAGAAAGAATCTGAAATCCTATTTCTCTGTAAAAAAACATATGTCAGGTTTTTGTCCTGTTTAATATTCCAGGATTTTTGTTTTAGATATCTGCCTTTATGCCTCGAATGCCCCAAAGTGGGACTTTTGAAGGAGACTAAGCTCAATTTGTTGTCAAAGTCAAAGTTGGTGTTTTATGTTCCATTCAACAGCCAGGGTCATATTGGGACGGGTCCTCAGCTTTGTCACTTGTGCGAGTCAAACCCACACAAAGGTGACAGCCTGTGATTAGGTGCCAAACCTGCTGTTCCACTAGGCCACCGAGAACCTCAAGTTCATGTCGGAATTGTTTAACTGTGCTGATATTCATGTAACTTTACAAATCCACAAAACTACAGCAGTTAAACAAGAAATTTACTGAAAACATGTTTTTTATTCATTGTTACTTGAAAGATTTCACTATACTATAATTCTTATTTAGTGTATGACAAATTTGTTTCTTGCATAATAAGGTCCACCGAATCAATGAATTATTACTGAAGTATTATATATTCACACAGACTTTTTGATGCAAACAATATAAAACTTGACATATATTTTATTAAGTTGTGTTTCAATAAAAATATTTTTAACAGCTTTCCATAACTGTCTATCATGGGCTATTTGACCTAATCCAAGAGATGTCCTAACATATTTTCTCCAGCACATATAAATGTGGGTTACTTTATCGGATTAAAAAGTCTGAAAGGACACTTTGTTATGAGTTGTAGTAAGTCTCAAACAATCTATATTTTGCATGTATTAACCCCACTCTTAACATACTCGTCATTGAATTAAATCATTTGATAAGATAATAAGCTTTCCTTTTATGAGTCTCGTGATATTTGCTCTGATATAAGTTAGTAATATTTAGCTGCATCCATCCAGAGCAACAGGAACACAATTAAAATATATTTCATTTGATTTGCAGCTTTTCCTTAATGGATAACATACATACTTTTACTGGGATTGAATTTAAGAGATATGTCGCTATTAACATCCAATTGTTAGAATCACAATGCAAAAAAAAAAGTAATTCTAAATAATATCTTACACAGTTCAGATCATAATAGCCTTGGATAATTTGGATTGACAAAGGTAAGGTTTAATGACTTGTACCATAATGTACAGAACAGCCATTTTTACAACCAAATTAATTTTAGGCATTTTCCGCAAAATTGAATTTGTTTACCTTCAAAGTCATCAAAGGGGACAGTTTATTTTATTTTGTCAGGTTTGCTTTCCTATAACAAATAGTAGGAATCAGCTTGTTGATTGCTTGGGAGATTGTCCCTGACCCATGAAATATTAAGAAAACAGATGAACAAATATTTGTAACCCAGTGATAAATTGAAATAAAATTCCCTATTTAAATGAAAATAGATGTCTACTTCCTTGAAGGAAAGTGAGGTACCAGATCGCCTAGTGGTTAGCAAGTTGGCATCTAATATAATCTAATCTACTGCTTTGCAGGCGCAATATCTTCCCCACAAAGAGGAACTCAGTGTGCTGAGTTAACAAAAATCATTATAATAAAGAGAGTCCATGGGCGTTCAAGGTCAGAAATCCGAAAACTGTGGGTGTGACCAAGAGGGAAGGAAACTAATTTGGGAAACTGGAATTAAAGAGGCATATGATCATAGCCTGTGTGGGTTTGACTCCCACAAGTAACAAATGCTGTGGACCTGTGACAACATGACTTTGGTGGGACGCAAAACCGTAACTTTGAACAACATTGACCCTTGAGGAAAGGCATTATTGTTAAATAGGAATTATCTTATGACCCCCACAACAACAATCCCAGTTAAAAGCACACCTATGCCTTAAATTACTTGAAAATAACACTCAAAACACTTTTATTTTTCTTTGTAACAAACATGGAAATTTTTGTACATTTTATCAAATTTCTCCTTTACAAATTTATAAAAGTCATATTCCATCTGTATGTCTTTTCTACTTAATAAAATGGATTTGGTTTTCTCAGTCACTGTTGTCCTTTTAAAGCTTTTGTGTCGTACAACGGGAATATCTGATATTTCATAGTACAACTTCAAAGCTCCTTTGAAATACTGAGGAAAGACATATTCTACAACTTCAATGAACTGTTCATAATTTTCTAAGTAACCAATAACATCAAACTCATTCTCTGCATTTCTTTTGGCTTGCATAAGTGCACATTCTGAAGGCATGGTACACATGGGATCTTGACCACAGAAAAGTGGTATGATTCCAAATGTAAACCGTGGGTCTGAGCATTCTATGTCTTTACTCTGAACACATTCATTGAATGTCATATTTCTTCTGACTATTGGTGGGGCTTCAGCTTCTTCGCGGACAACAAACTGCAACGGAGTGGTGTATCGCAAATTCTTTTCCCTACGGTAGTGATAAAATGACAACAACCTGTCAATGGGATCTCTCACAATGTTGATATAGGATGGGCTGATGGGGTATTCTGTTTCTGTGAAGTTGATGAAGTCCAAATGACCATACCATAGCCATGGCTCTCGCTGACTGATGATGTACTTCTTTGTTATGTAGTGTACTCCAGGCTCACTATAGAAAAATAATTCAACAATAATATACTGCAATTGTATTATCATAATATAATATTTAGCCCTTTCATTGACTGTTTATCAAATTTAGTACAGCAGATGACCTATACAATACCCACTCATCTTGTTGTTTATTAAATGGCTAAAAGTTACCCAAACCATATCCCTATATGAGGAGACATTAAAAAAGAGTTGTGAGATGGTGATCATCCAACAAGCAGAACCACTTATACAATGACAGTCAAAAGACTATTATGTGGGACAACTTTTTCTATACCTGCTACCTGGGCCCAGAAGAATTATTGAAGTTTACATCATGTAAGTCTAGACAGGCTGCACCAGGACACAAACATTGTCAGGAAGAGGTCACTGTCTCTTTTTCAAGTCACACATTATGACAGAGTTTTGAAGTAAGTATATGCTTCTTCGCCAATGTTTTGCTTGAAATCTGAGGCTGAATGTCTGGATTTATTAAGTTTTTGGCTGAGTTAGGGACTTAAATTTAAGAAGCTAGGTCTTAGCTAGGTCTAGGACTTTAATAGATTTCATAAAGGGGTACCTAAGTCCAAGCTTATCAAATAGCCACAGTGGTCTTTCTGAGTCATGTGACCTTTTATTTCTGTTCAAAATATAATATTGGTGACATGTATCCTTTTGGTAAAAATGCTGTTGGCAATGGAAACTCTTGTAACCACACAAAAACTTCCCGAAAACCACTTCGGGGAGAAATACTCCATATAGTTATACCTTATCTACAGCCATATAAAAATTTGAAGGGGAGAACATTATATGGCGGCCATATTTAAGTCTTTGGTTACAAAAGCTGTTTAGACTTTTTGTTATGGTTTCTTGGACAGTGTGGATAAGTATGACTACTGTCTGTTGGAATCTGTGGTGCTTGTTCTTGTGACAAATGTATGAATAGCCTTGGGTGATGTGGTTCTCTAGGGCCAGGCCTTCATTTTGTTGAGCCTGGCTTGATTCAAAAGTAGCCTAATGTTTGGTTGCGTTTAAGTTTTCTTGTCTAGTTTAGGGATGGTTCGAAAAAAGGAATTAGCCTGAACTTAAACTTAAAGTTAAGACTTAGGCTATTTTTGTGGTCTTAGACTTTATTGATTTCCCAAAGTGGCATTCTACAAGCTTTGGTCTGCATTAAGTCCACCAAGGAGTGGCCTTGGCTTTCAAACTCGGGGGGGGGGGGGGGGGGGGCAATTTGCATCATCCCTGTGTCTACTATGGGGCATCATAATAATATTAATAATAATTATTGGACAAGAACTTAGTTTGAAATTGGCTCTGCTTATTCTTCGCTGCTGAAGTGGAACATCAGTAGCAGTAAAGAGAGATTCAGGTCCAGGATAGTATTCTGTACTATATAGTCAATAGGCTCGTAACAACACCCGGCTTTGGAATTATTCAGCCCCCTTATATTTGTACAACATTATATATTCAACACCCAGACGATCAATTTTGGAATGTCTTTTTAAAAGGGCTGTTACTACATATCTCTTTGGTGTATTTTTTACTTTATGTAGCTCATTATACATCAGATATCTTCCATCTGGTATCTTCAGCAATATCAGACAAATATGTTACTGTCAAATATGTTTAAGGAACTTTTTACAAACACATAGTTAAATTTGGGTTCATTTGTTTTGTTATAACTCAGAAAAGAAAGAAACACACTCCATACAGAGAGTTGTATCTCCAATTTCTTACCTCAAGTGATAGGGTGATATGACACTCGGTGGATCTTTGTAGCGACGTCCTGTTTCTTTAAAGTTATTAACTTTTGCCATCCTGTGGATAACCTCACGAAAACCAAGACTGCCACACTTAGGTACCATGTTATAGATGAGTCTAGTTTCATTCACTTTCTTCTTCAGCCAACATGGCTCTTCTTTGGCTGGATTTTCTCTGATAATCTGGTTCAACGTTGATAATTTTACTTGATCAAAGTCTATCTGTACAATACATAAACTACTGATTATGGAAGTACAAAATAAACTAGAAGAAAACATAACAAGGGGTTATTAATTTAAGTTTGGGTTCAAACATATTTTTGTTAAATATTGCCCCTAATAGTTAACAAGTGAATAGATTCATAGCATTATATACACCAAACCAGGAAAATGACAACCTTGATGTTTCAAATTAGGCCATTTGTTCAAATCTATATCACAGAGACATAACAGAAATACTGACGGACTTTAGATACCAGTGATAGGAGATGGTGAAGACTCAACAGTAAAGAACCATCATTGAATAATGGATTCAGCAACTTTAGAAGTGGAATGGGAATGTATTTTTTTGCTATGATATCAATATTCCCGTAATTATATTGTTCAGGTAACAGTTTCATAAAAGTACTTAGCCCAGACTAAGACTTTTATTTTATAGACTCTGTAGTCTTAGCTTCCGTGGATTTCACAAAACAGCTAAGTCTTAGCTTTGCCTAAATCTTTGGCTTAAAGTTAATCTTGGCTTATGTTACTCAACATGGGAGTAACATGAGTAGTAGCAAGATTTGTAAACAAAATGGCTGAAATGAAGTATAAATATAAAGAAAACTTCCCTGAAGTAGTAAATGTGAGCTTAATGTGGCCACAAGGTTTTCCATTGGAAAAGAGCATTTTTTCTGGTATAAAATTATGTCAAAGGACATATGTCAGTAGCATAATATTTTTAAGTAGAAACAAAAGATCACATATGACCTCGGTAATTATTTCCTTAGTCAGTCTAGACCAGGGGCCGATTTCATGAAAGGTCTCAGACTGGCTCAAATCATTTTGGCTCAGCTAAGTCTTTGTTTCGTCTCAGTAATTATGGTTTTCAGAGAAGGGGTCTCAGCTAAGACCAAGTTTGTCAAATAACCACAGTGGTTTTGTGTGACCCATTTTTGTTATCTCTGGTCAATTGCTATTTTGCAATGGAAAACCTTGTAAACATGTAGAAACAAAGACTTACGCAGTTGTTTTATACACTTGTACCTTATTTTCAGCCATTTCAAATTTTGAAGTGGATAAATAGTTATTATTATTTGAGCCTCTGTTTACAAAATTTAAGCCCACTACCTACCAGTCTCAGCATTTGAGCCAGTGGCTCAGCCAAAGCTGAGACTGAGACCTTTTGTGAATCCATAAATGCTGAGCCCACGGGCTCAAGAAAATCTTCCAATAATTTGAGACAAAAGTCTCAAGTTTGAGCCTGAGACCGGGTTAAGACCTTTCGTGAAATCTGCCGCTGGTATTAGCAAGTCAAACTTTGGGAAATCCAACGAAGTCCCAAGCTTAGCGGAGACAAAGGGGGTAATATTAGTTTCCATTACTTTGCACAAGAATGGCAGGGGCCACGGTGGCAGAGTGGTAACACTCTCGCCTCCCACCTCTGAGGCCGGGGTTCGATCCCCGGCATGGCCTCAAGTGGGAAAGCTGGTAGTTGCTTGCCGTTGGTCAGCAGTTTACAGTACAGAACCCTAACGAACTGTATGTACTAGTTTCCTCTGCCCTTCCAACTACCCGTCATTATATGACCTGTACAGTGTTGAAAGCGACGTAAAACCCCAAATAAATAATTGCATAAGAATGGCTAGGTCTAATGCCCTTCATGACACTGGGGAGTGGAAAATGACATATAAGCTGTTTAAAGACTAATTTGTAGAAGCCAAATCTTGACTCTCCCAATTCTGGAACTGATGTCTTCTCAGACAGCCAATGGTTAATTAAGCAAAGCAATTTTTTCAATCATGGTTTAATGTTCAAGCTTATCTAAAAATTTTACTGCTACCCACCATAGCCCTGCACAACTTGAGCAGAAAATCCTTATTTGTTGTTGTTTTTATGTAAATAAACAGTGAGTGAGAATGCATATACCCTTGACCACAGGTAGTACAGAAAAATCGCAAAAACCTGTCTACACTTGGGATTGAGATCCGGATCCAGACAATCTCAATAAGGAGAATATGCCATGGTTAGACTTCCACTTTTTGGGATACTGAGCCTATTTATAGTTTATAAGTTATGTGCATCAGCTGACGGATGAACAAACAAACAGACCCAATTGAAAAAACACTAATCCAATCTACTATGAAATTTAATAGTGCTGGATCTTTGTCATTGGCAGATTCTAAGGCGCACCTGTGCACACATTGAATAGTGGCGGATCCATTGAACCTAGCCAGGTCGTATCTAGGAAGACACATTGTGGGGGTAAGAAAGTGGTTTTCTTTTGATTAAAATATACATTGACACAAACACAAGTTATGAATACACTTTTCCCATAAAATGACGAACTAATTAACTGTTAACAGTACTTTTCAAGGGCCAACAATCCCTCAAATCAGCCTTCCAAATTGACACATTTAAATTTTAAGTTCTGTAAATGAACAGCTGAGGATTTGAACAAAAATGCCTGAAAAGTTAGTTATTTCTGCCAATACTTAGACATCTCCCCACTTTATATGGTATTCGATTAGTGATAAACAGGAAAGAACCCGTCAATGTCCTAGTAACAGGAAATTCATTCACCAGTTAACAGTATTATGATTACATTTAAAAAATTTTTGCTGATGAACTACATGTTTTAAAAAGCTACAGTCTTACAGACAGGACTATAATAGTAATAATAATATCATCACTTATATAGTGCTTAACATACTAAGCGCTTCACAGTTTAAAAATATAATAAAAACTATTTTGCATGATTGTTATTGATAAGCCTTCCTGAATAAGTATGTGTCTTAAGATCTTTTTTGAATACTAATATAGAGTTTTGAGCTCAGAGCTTTGCTTGTATGCTATTCAACCGACGAGGTGCAACTTCACTAAATGCACGATCCCCAAAAGTTTTGCATCTGGGGCCGGTTTCATGAAGCCTCCTTTGGAAAGGACCTCCTTTGGAAAAAATTTTTATTCCTTTGATAAAATTTAGTTTTACAAAGCCTCCTTTAACTCTCTTTACCAACAGTCTTCCTTGAACCTTAAGGAGGGAGCAAGTGTTCTTTAAAGTCAGTAAACATTCCTTCAAGGATATTTCCTTGAAATTTAAACTGAGATTTTTAAAGGAGGGAGAAATTCAAGGAATTCCTTGAATTTCAGGTGACCTTTATCTTAATGAGGCCTTGTGAAACCGGTCCCAGGATCTTGGTACTTCTAGGAGGTTAAGTGAGTTTGATCGCAGTGATCAAGCTGGTCTGTGTAACTGTAGTAGATCAGAGATATAGCCTTGTGCAAGTCCAGTATTGCCTTGAAACAGAGAAGGATGATTTTATATTCAATACAGTGTTGGACTGGAAGCCAGTGTAGTGCTCTGAATTCCTGTGTGATATGATCATACTTTCTTACTACACAAACAAGACATGCAGTGGTATTCTGAACTAACTGCAGTTTATGAAGTAGAGATATACCAAAGTATAAGGCATTGCCATAATCATGTTTTGATGTGACAAGTGCCTGTACAAGGGTCTGAGGGGCATCTTGACTGTACCACGGAAAGACGATTAGTTTTTAGTCTGCAAGACTGTCCATCCCTGTAATATATGTATCTCTATGGATGGGTTCTCTGGCACTTTGGTTCTGAGGTCATGGATAGATTCTATATAGAATGGAGAAATGGTATAAGGATATTGCTTATTTTACCTGATGCAACACATTTTAGGCTGTTACATCTTATTTCTATTGATTTCCCTGTGAACATAAAGGTTCACAAAATGTCTAACAAGTTTGTATCATAAATATGTAATAGTAATCATTATGGTATGTCGTTTACAGGAAAGTTAGCTGAAAATGGCAGTGATTATAATATATTTAGGAATTTCCAGAGCAATGTGATAGAAGCTAGTTTTAATCTGTTGATAGAGTAGTATTTATTAAAATATATTAATGGAGATGACAGTATCTCTCTAACAGGTACTAAAGATCTGCTGTTAATTAGAGATACTAGCAGTGCAAACATAAAAACTGAAGAAATTATTTTTATGTTGCAGTAGCTGGATATAATGATGCAATACTACGCAGTGACATTACTCTAAAATCACATTAATCATCGAAAATATAGCATTTTATTCTTTCTACTATTTCCCTGTGTGTAATTAGTAATGACATTACTACACATTGAGTACTAAGCAAACAAATTAAAGTTAAAAAAACTAACATAACACAAATCTAAAAATATACACAAAATTAGCTGACAGGTATCTTTAAATGACACCTTTGGGCAATATACTGCTGGATAATAAATTCTTAAACGTCCATGAACACAATTCAGGATCATTTATATGGCCATTTGGGACCCTGTATGTTTGTTAACATTATATTATTGCCCTTTCATCAAGAATATTTACATTTTTTGACAATTCAAAGAAGAACACACAATTATTGTTTTCAGGCTAGGCCAAGTTCTAACAGGGCATACTTGTAAGCAAAGCTACATACCACATTTGAATGATTCCATATCAATTTAAACAAAACAGGTAATGAAATAGCTAATCCTAAAAGTATCCATTTTATTTTGTTCATTTTGATCCAAAATGTTTCTTTAGTTGGCTTACTTTTGGTAAACATCAACCCTAATCAAATCTACTTCTTTCTTAAATACACATTATGCCACTTATCTTAAATAGAACATCTTAGAATGGTGCAATCAGTTTCTATTTTTCATTGTGTGAAATTTGACTTGTGTCAATTCTGTTGAATAGAGAGACACTATCAACACCAACAGTGCATATCACAATATGTTGCTGCAGTAAATTCAAATTTGAGTCCCCTGTTTCAGCATAGAGGCAGCTGATTGATTGGGTAGTTTAGTTCAAATTACTCTTCATGAAGCTGACAATGTATCTATTGTAACCCTTAACAGTGCACAATGGAATCTTTTCAAAAGTAATGCACAGCACTACACTAAACAGAAACAATGCAGGTTGAATGATATTGCCATCAAGTGTTCTGTTGGTTAATTGTTGAAGTTGATTAATTGTGTAAACACTTAGTTGTGACACTGTCTTCTATTTCCAATAAGTTTGGTTAGTACCTCTTCATCAGAAAAATGAGATTGGTCTTGATTCAACTTAGATTTCATTAAATTTTGAGATAGATCCGTATCACTGCCTGGATACAATTAAAAAGTTAAAGTGCCTAATTTTTCGATCTACTTTTATTCTATTTTTTATTTTTATTATATGTATATACATACATTGAGTAATAAGAGTTTTAGTTGCACACTGGTGTTCTACCATAATTATTTGCAATTAAACAAAGAGCTTAATAATAGATGTATATGCACTAAACTGATGTCATATACTTCTAGTAAGATACCATAAAAGGCAAAATGTGAAGTAGCTAAAACAATGTACAATAGCGGTATACATACACAAAATATTTGATATAATTATACGACAAATCATTGGTGAAACAACATATGGTTTACAATTGTCATAACTAAGGATGATTCACAGTCACATTAATATAACAAAAGTAACAAGCATCAAGTAGCAATTATGTAGCTGTAAACAAAGGTTGCCATAGTTCCCATTGCTTTTAAAATATATTAGATATATTGCACATTCCTGATATGTATTGTTGCTCATGAAATCTTTCTTGGATCACGTTTTGCAGACCAAAGATATTGATGATTTTGCTCTTCTGAGCTTTGATAGACATATCTACTTAATAACAGTTTAGTATTGAGTGGCCAGTAGTGTTCGACAAGATAATGGAATCCTGTTGTTTTCATAAATTTTGCATGCAATGTGAGCTTAAAGCTTAGATTTTTCTTGATGCAGTTTTCAATGTTACTCCTCAGGTTATCAGCAATTGGGCATTCAAGAAGGAAGTAAATTATTCTCTCTGGACACATATGACAGAAGAAGTACATTTTATCACTCACCAGTTTTACTTTGTATAAATAATTTTAGTATCTAAAATATGATAAATGATTTTGTATTGAAACAATGCTATTTCATTATCGACAACTGATTCAACTGTTTTAAATATTGTTAGCCAGAAAATCTTCTTTTTAGGTTTTCTAGAGTTAAAAATAACCATTTGAATCTAGAATGTCCCTATGGTAGGTGGACTAAAGCCAAGACTGTGTGATCCCATTGCTACTTGATATTTTCAAATTTCTATAAAATGTATAAATTTGCAAAAATTCTCTAGCCAGAACTTATTTTTGAATTTGTTTGAGATAATATTTCACCATTCACCCCCTTCAACAAAAATATTTTGACAAGCTGTCATTAATAGCTTACACCATTGTGAATCATTTTCAAATAAAAATTGATCCGGCTTCATATTCCTTAAAAACTGGAAGAACATTTTATTGATATCAACCTAAAGATGTCTGCGGTAGGTAGGGATGTTAGAAAGTTAAAAAGCTTTGAAAATAGCATGATTTTTATTACTGTGATTTTTCCTGATGGTAGGGCCACGGTGGCTGAGTGGTAACACTCTTGCTTCCCATCTCTGAGATCAGGGTTTGGTTCAAGTTGGAAAGCTAGTAGTTGCTTGCCATTTGTCGGCATGTTACAGTACAGAACCTTGATCAACTGTATGTACTGGTTTCCTCTGCCCTCCCAACTACCTGTCGTGACATGACCTGTACCGTGTTGAAAGTGACGTAAAACATTAAATAAATAAATTCTCCTGATGGTATTGATGGTATGCTTTGCTATTTACGAATATCAATTTTAATTTTTTGCTTTAGAATAATTCATTTCTGGCATCTTGTCCATGTCCCTTGAAAAATCCATGCTCAAAGGAGTAAATTCTGATTTATCCCAGTCAAGACATTCTGAAACACTGACCTTGTCTTGTGAGAGTCTTTCCTTACCTATCCAAATCATTTCTGTCTTTTCTTTATTCATTTTCAGTCCAGAAAAATTGCCAAATATTTCAATGGTGTTTAGGGCAGATTGAAGGGAATGCTGGGAACCAGCAAGGATAAGGTTGGTATCATCTGCAAAATGTGGGAGTTTGAATTCCTGTACATTGAAAATAACTCAAATAAAAATTGGATTGGATTTTATTAGGAAGAATAAAACTTCTGGTCCAAGGAGAAACAAGTACTGAGCTATGGGGTTGTCTTGTCTGCATCCATGTCCTATTGTCATTGGATTCGATAACTTACCACATTGTGTAACATAGGTTTTTAAATCACTGTTAAAAAGTTTTATTCAATTTATATAACTGCCACAATAACCAAAAACATTTATTAACGCAGAACATTTATTAATTACTGCTGTCTGCGTAAAGGCATATATCAGTCTTATGTTTTCATTCATTTTTATGTGGCTGAAACGAACCCAGTTTGTGTTTTAGAAATAAGGATTTCAAATGTTTGTTTTAATGTCTCTGCAATTAAACCTGAGGGGATTTTATAGATCTCACACAAAAGAGAGATAGGTCATCAGATCTATAACTGACTTCTTTGTTTTGTTTCCCCTGGGTATGCAAGTAAATGCACTGGCGTAAGGTAGTTGATAATTTTCCTTTGTTAAATAAGAGTTTAGTGCATTTCTTAATAAGAATTTCGATTTCTCCTCAAGATTTCACCAATTATTATAAAGCTGTTTTCAAACATCATGTATACTTTGATAAAGGCAGGCACTGTCTGGGTGCTCTTGTTAAGGTGTGACTTTGCTGGATTTTCTTTTATTTTCAAATAGAAATAAAAATGAGGAAAAGGGCTGTACCTAACAATGCACAAACCCTCGCTCACAGGTATTGATGGAACAACAACAAAACATTTGGGA
The DNA here is from genome assembly GCA_964017235.1 of Sabellastarte sp. h YS-2021. Lineage (NCBI taxonomy): Eukaryota > Metazoa > Annelida > Polychaeta > Sabellida > Sabellidae > Sabellastarte > Sabellastarte sp. h YS-2021. The sequence goes on along the minus strand of OZ024936.1, from coordinate 96,203,494 downwards.
TTTTGAATTCAGATCAGCATTATTGATTTGGAGAGGAATCAGCTTTAGATATAGCCCAAACCTGATGCATAGTTATTGAGTTATACATGAAGCTTTGGCAAAAATAAATTTAACAAATCTTTTACCTGGATCCGAACATGCCTTATGTCCTCCTGTATCATGATTGCATAATATGCTAGAGTAATATATTAATATACAATATACAAGTAATCTATTTATAGATGTGGGGTACACCCCAAAGCTTATAGAACCTTCTGTGTAGCTCTTTTCTTGGAAATGTATTGATATTTTTACATTTCTTCTAGAACCCCCGATGCCTCTATTGTTTACATTGTTTCTAGAACCTTCTATGATCTCCAGCTAATCAGCATATGAGTTTGTGTGCTATATGGAAGTTGTATATTTATTTGTATGTCTTGTGGACAAAAACTGCTTGCTATATACATTTTTTGGCGAACTCTTATTGGAGTGAACTGGATAAAGGGTGTGGATCTACCAGAGAGTGGATTTTCTTAATTTTGGATATTTTTCACATCTTGGAGCAAACAGCAAAGCTTTGCAGACGCTCTGAACATCTGGATATATAGATATCTTCAAGTATCAGGTATCCTTCTGCTTAATCTCTGAACTGGCGGATTCTAATTCACACCATCCAAATCGTAACGCACATCACAAAGTCATAAAACATAATCCGGTCATTTGATATCTTGTGTTAATGAATGCTGAACGGATTGTTAGAAACAGATATTGTAAAATAATGAACAATGAAAGGATCACAGTGGATATAGTGGACAAACTTGTTTAGCTGTTAATTAGGTGGATAGGACTCTGGTCAGGTTTGGTTTCATTATTGTAGTTTTGTACCAACTATTAGGAATGTGTCACTTGACTGTAAATATTATATTGATTGTTAAATAACATATCTAAGTTAAATTTTGTTTTCCTGTTACAACTTTTAAGCAACCAGTAATTGCTACTGGCAATTATTATTTTGACTTTTAAATAAAATTGTTAGGTAAAATTTTGTCTTTTCCTGTTACAAGTGAAAGCGACTGGTGATTGCTTGCCCTGTGGACCATAAAACTTCTAAATAATGTTTCATCTAAGTTGTCTCTGTAGTCTCTGTTAAATTTTTAGCTGTTTTTTTTAAATTTGGCTTGAATGTGTTGGGGTTTTTATGTGTAACACTTAAAATTCAGAGTCACGGTTATTACAGCCTCTGAAATTCCAGAGGGAGTGATGATCACACGGCCCAGTTTCCAAACCAACATTTAAGGGTGTTACTTGTATTTCTCTACGTGATTTTCTAATAAATATTATACGACTATCAGTTTTTATCCCACTCTAATGTAATTTGTATATCCTCCAGTCCACACAAACCTTTCCAAACTAAGTTTTTCTCTACAAAAGTTTCCATCAAAATTCTTCATTAGTATGTTAAATGAACATGTGTCACAATTGGTTGATTCTTCAAATTTGTAGGGATGTGCAGAAATCAGGTTGGAATTTTATTCTTTGCCTACCGGTGAAATGACCTGCAACTTAAAGTAAAAAGATATTAAAATAAACAGTGTTAAATATATGAATATCAACAATGTATGCATTTTCAATTTTTCCTTATGTTTTGTCAATAATTTAATGTCCAATGCACAAAGGTTAGCAAACCTCTATGAATTATGCAATGTTTATTATTTAATAATTAACTGGAAACTATAAGTCAACAAATGTGAAATATAACCAGAATAAACTCTTAAGCTTTAAACCTAAATTGAATAAAAACATTCAATTTAATGTATTAATCGGGTACAAGGGTGAACCAGACCTACCATCTTTGTAGAACAAATAAGTAATACATATTCAAGTTGTTACTGTCATAGTCTTGCATTATGTAACAATGTATTTAATAGTTAGAAGATTTAATATCTCATTGTTTTTCATTCATCATTTCTGTTTTTACAATACCAACCTATATAACTGTTAACTATAATAAATGCACATTTTATGACAATCATGTGACAGAAAAGGACGTTAAGTAAACATAAAGGCAGTACAGATATTTTAACTTTTTCAGTAGACAGCTGATATCAGGTAAAATAATTGATATTGATACATACTGATGTAGATGGTGTAAATTACTTTGACATTTGTCATGGATTGTTGAGTGAAATACTATAGGTTCAGCGAAAAACAATGACAATTTGAAATAACCCATCCCTGCTTTAGAATTTATGTGATTGCCCTATATATTAAAACATAAATTAAGGTACCCCAAAACTTGATGGAGACATACATGACTGATTTGTAAACTGATCGCTTCAATAGTAAAGCCCTTGTAACCTCCAATGAGCTATGTTGATTGGAATATAAGTATAATGCATAATACCCATGTTTTATTGATGTTTTAGTGGCAATTTGATGCACAATCATGATTACACAGTCAGTCAACATACTCAATCAAAGGATTTTACTAATATCAAATAAGCTGATATTACTAAAAACCATCCAGGGCCCATTAGAGCTTCTTTACAGTCTGTTCAGTCACCAACATCTAATGCAATGCTATCTTTATCTAATGTTGAATACCAGTTACCTCCCCTTTCTGGAGACCAGCATTTAGGCTTGGCAACAGGCCGTCTGCCTTTGGCAACTGAAATTCTTTGTAATCATCAAGATGCCAACGGATTCATTTTACGGTTTAGGTGGTGATCCTCCTTATCAAACAAATGACAGACCTTATGCTGGAAACAATTTGTACATTGTCAGCAATTTTCAAAGACCTTGGTCATGGTTGTGGAAATTTCTCCTGAGAGACTATTATTTCTTATAATACTGCTTCTGTGATATGGGATCGAGTTTTCCTTATAGCTAGCTTAGCATGTCAAGGTCATTCCAATTCCAAAGAAATATTACATATTGCTCCTAAGAAATAAAAAGGGCTAATAAAAAAGATAAAAATTTAATTTCAAGGTGATAAGAAAAGAGGTGCAAAAGTTCTGTCACTTTTTTCTCTGCTAACAGTTGCATCAGCTGTTCACGCCTAATATGGCTAGTGAACAGTGGTATATATTCCTTGAAATGCAAAAATCTTTGGTTGAGTATTCATTCCTTAAAAATATAAAATGTCAGATATATTATGGCAATAGAAGACATTTCACAACACAAGTCTTATACTAAAGAACTAATGCAAAAAGAAGGATGTAAATGACATTCCTGTAGCAAGAAAAAAATGGAGGAGCCTTAGTGTACTCAAATTCTTGACCATTACACTTAGTAAAATATTGTTGTTAAGGTAACCTTACTAATGGCATTACAGTATTGATTATACTCCTTGACAAATGATCTGATCCAAAGGTGATTTTTTTTTACCAACTTACCTTAAAAAATAAGGGAGGTTTTGGTGAATACGGCCCTTTGTATACTCCTGAGTTCCTGATGGCAACACATTAATGTGGCGTTCTTATTCATAGCCCAATTATAGCCATGTTTCCATTATCTGGCGGAGGTGTTAAAGCAATGGTCAATAGTCTCTAAGCTTATAACCTTGTGCTCAGAAGACATTACGCCCAAAGTTTGATTTGAAAGCAGTTCAAAGTTGGGGCTTTACGCCCCATTTGACAACCAGAGTCATATTGAAACAGATCTTCAGTATTGTCACTTGTGGGAGTCAAACCCACACAAAGGTGACAAACTTTGATTAGTTGCCAAACTTGCTAACCACTAGGCCACTGAGGTACTTTGATTCGAGAGGAAGTAAACGTTTAACCATAGTTACATTTTACTTAATCCCCACATTAGAACATTCAAGCCAAAGTCTATGAGCTAAGATCCAAGGACAAAGACTTAGTTTATATGTTCCATTCAAAGGTCAGAATAATACTTGGACATTGTTACAATATTTCAAGCATTGAGCTAGGGGTTCCAGTACAACCCATTCGGCAAAGTTAGATGTATTAATGGATAAATTGAAATTTGAAATAGAACTATACACCCGTCATTCTACTCAATTTCAGCACAAAATATGCTTCTCCCTTTTCACTGCTGTATTCCTACAACAGTCTATAAGACGTTGACACATTACACTAATCAAATTTCATTGCATCACTTTCAAATTCCAATAGCTTATTTATTCAACTGCTACAATAAAGTTAATAACTGTGAAATTAGACAGTTATACTTTCAATTATGGACAAAATATTTAACTGTTAGTTCCTTGGCTTACAAATATGATCACGGCCATTTAAAACACACTAACTTGAAAAAAATGCACTAGAAAACAAGCACTACACACTTTCCATAACCAGCAATCTCAGATGTCATAAAACTGGTTCTTCGACCCATAAAAAGTTCCCACAGGCAAAAAACATATTGTCCTGGTTTTGATGTGTACACCAACATTGATGTGCATGTATATAGCTTTACCACCCCCAAGATTTTATGGAAATCAGACACTATCATATTGGGCCTGTAACCAAACTGTAAAACTCTGGTTACTTCCCACTCCTGTACACAGTAAAACTCTAGTCAAAGAACATCAACTGATTCCTCAAAGCAACTAAGTATAAAGTTTTACAAGTAAATTTTACACAAAGACATAGAAACATGGTGCTGTCACATATGAAAAAAAAAACAAATTTCTGCCATTTTGAGAAAATATGGCTTTGAGTGGATAATAAAATTGAAATCTGCAAGTACATGCTGTGCATGCTAATTCATAATGTAAAGCTAATGCTTACTATTATGTTTTTAAGCATGAGCTATAGGAAGGGTCGCGCTTTTAGAGATCCCCTTTTTTGTCTTTTTTGTCTCCGGACTTTGATGAATTGTGGCACAGCGTGATGAGTGTCTGTTCATTAAAGTTAAGTGGTGTGAGGCCACATTCCCCGTTATCGTGAAGAAATTTATTCAACCCTTTGTTGATGTGATTCACATTCCCCGTTATCACCTGATATGTCCCAGTGATTAATGTATGGTTTTTCTTGTCCCAGTGTCTATTTTATGGTTTTTAATGGTTTTTTATGTTAACTTTATACTTGTACATGGTGTTTCTGACTCTTGCTTTGATTGATTATAATTCATGGGTCTCTCTGTTTTTATGGTTTGTTAACCCTTAGACTTTTGTGATCTTTTCCCATTTCTGTTTCTTGTCATAGTTTATTTTCGCACAGTCCTTGTTTCTTTTTGTTTTTTTTTGGATCCAGTCGTGTGTTTTTGGCCATGTTAGTTGTAAAAGCAACTCCATTGATATGTTTCCTATGTGCTGGTTTCTCCTGGAACTGGCTTAATGCTGACAAGGGTCAGAATTGTGAAAAAGTTGACAGAAGCATCCCATCTATTTTTCGGCTCCCTGTTGTGTTCCGTAAATATTGCTACCTCGGCATCTCAAAACAGGTTCCTCCACAATTGAAACTAAAAGATCCACTCCTACTACTCTTGTTGTGTGGCAGTGTTGCTTTAAACTCTGACCCAACCAATTTTGGATTCGTCAACTGTAGATCCATTCGCAATAAAGGCCTTCTCCTGCATGACCTTATACAATGCAGTGACTTGGATATCCTGGGCCTGGTTGAGACTCATATCAGACCAACCGACACTGATGGTCTCCTAAACTCCCACACACCATTAAATAATAACTTAATCCAAACACCTAGGTGTACTGGATTGGGTGGTGGTGTTGGCTTTCTGTGTAGAAAATCCTTCTCTCCCAGTATTGTCTCTTCACCGGTTTTTAGATCATTTGAAATCATTATACTATCTTTGGAAGATTTTCTGGCTTTCTGTCTTCAATTGGTTCCAATTTCATCATTTGTGGTGACATAAATGTTCGTCTGGATGTTGAGTGTGGTGATAGGTCTAGGTTTAACGACATCCTTCAGTGCTGCAGTTTGAGTCAATGTGTCAGTGGCCCGACTCACATACTGGGTCACACTCTGGACGTTTTGATATCTCCTTGTGATTCTGATTTTGTCCGTAATGTTCATGTTGGAGACTTTATCTCTGACCATGCTGCTCTACGATGCCAACTCGACTTTTCCCACCCAACAACCTGCATTGAAAAAATGGTCTTTTGTCGTAGGTATCATAGAATTGATATTGACCAGTTCCGCAATGACCTGAGTAATATACCATTTGTACCGTCCCCAGGAGGAACTGCGGCAGAACTGTATGATCAGTATTTGGTTGGTGTTACCCAGGTACTTGACAAGCATGCTCCTATCATCTCACGCATGACAAAACGGCAGTCAGATGAGTGGCTGTCTGATTCATATCGCATGGCTCACTCTCTAAGGCGGCAATTAGAACGAATGTGAGGAAACACAAGACACAGTTGAACAGGTCAAGGCTCCGCAAGCAAAATGCAATCGACTGGCTCTAACCTAACCCTAACCCAACCCTAACCGACAAGGGTTCTTATTATACCAATCTTATAACTGTGAATAGTGATGACCCCAAGAAGCTCTGGCAGTCATTGAGGAAGGTATTGCATCACACCTCTGAAACTGTTCTGCCGGCTCATTCCTCCGAAAACAGCCTTGCAGACACGTTTGCTTCTTTCTTCACCAATAAAATCAGCAAAATCAGGGACACTTTCCCTACTTCTGGTTCGTTCAATGATGCACCCGAATCGGTGCTCCCTGTTTTCAATACCTTTAAGCCTGTAACTGAAGACGAGGTCAATAAGTGCATCAAAGAGTCTCCTACTAAATCTTGCCCTTTGAACCCCATACCAACATTACTCCTTAAGGATTGTCTTGATATACTCCTTCCATCTATTACCAAGTTGGTAAATTACTCTCTCATTGATGGCTCTGTCTCAAGTGCTTTAAAAGAGCAGTTGTCACCCCCCTCATTAAAAAAGGATTCTCTGCCCAGAAACGACCTCAAGAACTATCGCCCAGTGTCTGTCTTTGTTTCCTGTCGAAGTTGGTGGAGCGAGTTGTTGCTAAGCAACTTACGTCACACATCAATAATAACAAACTGGACAATCGACATCAGTCAGCTTATAAGCCAGGACACTCCACTGAAACAGCTTTATTGTCAATAAAAAATGAGGTATATCTCTCTCTGGTATGCGGCGAACCTACGGCTCTAGTTCTTCTTGATTTATCAGCTGCGTTTGACACCATAGATCATAATATTCTCCTCGGTTACCTGAAATCCTGGTTTGGTCTTGGTGGAACTGTTCTAAAGTGGTTTGCTTCCTACTTGAGTGATCGATGCCAGACCATCAAGATAGGCTCCACACTATCTGAATTAAGCAAGCTCATCTATGGCGTTCCCCAAGGTTCTGTTCTGGGTCCATTGCTGTTTTCACTTTATACTACACCACTTAGCAAAATCATCCGCCTTCATCCGCATATTAAATTCCACTTCTATGCGGACGACACACAGCTATACATCCATCTCTCCCATAAGAATGCCTCTGCTGCTTTTGCAGCTTGTGCAATGATGGATGTCTCTTAGTAAACTGAAGCTCAACCCAGAAAAAACTGAATTTATTGTCTTTGGCTCTAAGGCTCAGCATCGGAAGATTTCCTCCCATTTTCCTGTTAGTATTCTTGGTAGCCTTCTTCATCCAGTTGACTCGGTCAGAAATGTAGGTGTGTGGTTTGATGCGGAATTCTCCTTCTCTGAACATGTCAAGAGGACTTGCAAAGCATGTTTTCTTCAGATGCGCGACCTTCGTAGAATAAGACAGTATCTTACTCCAGAAGTGACAGTCCTTGCTGCAAATGCCTTGGTTAGTAGTCGTCTAGACTACTGCAACTCTCTGTTTAGGGGTTTGTCATGTTTCAATCAGCACAAATTGCAAAGTATTCAGAATACCCTCGCTCGGATTGTTACAAATCATAGAAAGTATGCTCATGTTACACCCATTCTGAAGCAACTCCACTGGCTCCCCGTTAAGTATAGATGTATGTTCAAAACTGCAACACTAGTTCATAAATTTTTACATAGTGGTTACCCTTCCTATTTTCAACCATTCTTGTCACTCAGCAGTTGTTCCTTTAGTACCAGGCGTAGTCACCCAGATCATCAATACGTTACTGTTCCTCCTTTCCGCTCATCAGTCTTCAAGTCAGTCAAACATTTTGATCACAGCTTTGCCTTTGATGCTCCTAAGATCTGGAATTAACTCCCTCATGATGTGCACAGTGCAGCATCAGTTGCCTCCTTCAGAAAGAAGCTTAAAACATACCTGTTTGCAAAAGCATTTCCCCCATAGCCTCTCCTGTCACCCTGTGTCTCTTTGGTATGTCCTCGGATTAATGTCAACCGCCTTGCTTTATGTTCAGTTGTGCCTTAGAGTCCATCAGTGATGGAGATGAAGCGCTATAAAACTCCACATTAGATTGGATTAGATTAGAATGGACTACATTAGTATGGGGATGGGTGACTGCTTTGGTGCACTAATCATGTCTCTGATGGCTTTGCAGCTTGTGCTAGTAGACAGAAACTGCTTTCAGCCTTGTTTTCTCTAACGCTTAAGTTCAGCGAACAAAAATTTCATATGATCAGGAAAATGAGATGAAGTTGCATTATGCTTGGCCAGTATTATTATAGTTTACAAAAGAACTTTTTAACTATATAGTTGAAAATATATTTTAAAAACCTTTTACAACTATATATCTTTTACCATATATTTATATTATGTGAGGTATAACCTGTTAAAAGTTGAGGAAAAAAGAAATATATCAGATTTGGTATCTATCATGACAGAAAGGGGCCATGGTGGCAGATTGCTAACACTCTCGCCTCCCACCTCTGAGGCCGGGGTTCAATACCCGACACGGCCTCAAGTGGAAAAGCTGGTAGTTGCTTGCCGTTGGTCGGCAGTTTACAGTACAGAACCCTAATGAACTGTATGTACTGGTTTCCTCTGCCCTTCCAACTACCCATCGTGATATGACCTGTACAGTGTTGAAAGCGACATAAAACCCCAAATAAATAAATAAAATAAATCTTGATAGAAAGTCACTGTATTCCTGTTTAAGTAGAATCTCTGTTATTTAGGTTAATGGGTGTTTTATATAAAGAAGATCCACTTTCTTATAATTGGAGAAATTTCCCCCATTTTACATAAAACATGAAAAATATATGTATAACTGTTTGTAAGAAATCCTTCCTGTAAAATATCGATTTTTAATGTTTTGTAAAATAAAAAGCTCAGTTAAACCAAGAGTTATGTGTTAAAATTATTAAACAATTCCATCATTGTTTCTTACAGACTAGTAAATTTTTATACATTTTATCAAATTTTTCCTTTACAAACTTAATAAATTCATATTCTAGCTGAATGTCTTTTCTGCCTAATAAAATGGATTTGGTTCTTTCAGTGACAGTTGTCCTTGATGAATTTCTGTGCCGTACGTTAGGACTGTTTAATATTTTATGGTACAATTCCAAAGCCCCTTTGAAGTACTGAGGGAACATATACTGTACAACCTCAATGAACTGTTCATAATTTTCTAAGTAGCCAATGACATCAAACTCGCTCTCTGCATTCCTTTTTGCTTGCATAAGTGCACAGTCTGAAGGCATGGTGCACATGGGATCTTGTCCACAGAAATGTGGTATGATTCCAAATGTAAACCGCGGGTCTGAACATTCTATGTCCTTGCTTTGAACACATTCATTGAAAGTCATATTTTTTCAGATTTCAGCTGAAGCACTAGCTTCTTGCTGGATGATGAACTGCAATGGTGTGGAATATTGCATGTTATGTTCCCTTCGGTAGTGATAAAATGACAATAATCTGTCAATTGGATTCCTCACAATGTTGATATAGGATGGCTTGATGGGATAGTCTGTTTCAGTGAAGTTGATGAAATCCAAATGACCAAACCACAGCCACGGCTGGTGCTGCTTAATGATATGCTTCTTTGTGATGTACTGTACTCCAGACTCACTATAAACAGGAGAAGGCAACAACAATTGCAATAAGAATACTGAGAGAATGACAAGTGCATAAAAACAGTCTACATACAGAAGGCCATCTGTTGAATTCCTTACCTCAAGTGATAGGGTGATATGACACTGGGTGGATCTTTGTAGCGACGGTCTTTTGCTGTAAAGTGATGAATGCCTGCCATCCTGTGGATAACATGACGAAAACCAAGACTACCACATTTGGGTACCATATTATAAATAAGTCTAGTTTCATTTATTTTCCTTTTGAGCCAACACCTGCCCTCTTCTGTTGGGCTTTTCCGGATAATCTCCTTCAATGTAGATAATTTTACTTGATCAAAATCTACCTGTACAATAAACAAAAGGAATATTAATAAGTGATATAAACTTAGTAAGAAAAAACAGAAAGATCTAATGAAATACTTTTATGGTGCTTAATATCAGAAGGGAGGCACTGGAGCCTCAAAGGGATTAGGAAAAGTTAGAATCTAGAGACATAGTAACCTGACATCAGAGATGCCATTGCAACAAGAACCCTACGGAGTGTATGAATTGACTGTTAAATTTTGATTGAATTGACTTTTTTGTTAAATATTGTGTTGGTGTGTTGTGTGTGTTGTGTTTACTAAGAGATGTGTTTTTGTCAGTACAGTAAATTTATCAAAAAATTCTAGGTTTAGGTTGCTATCTTGAACATTGAAAGAACTTACATTAGAGAAGTATGTATCAAAAATACTTTTATGTGTTTTTGAATGAAAATGGTATTTGGTAAAGGGTAAAAAAACAGAAGAAAAGAGTCAACTTCTTCAGGAAAATTTACACCAGCAAAGAAATTAACAAAGAAATCACCAATAGAAAACTTTCCAAATATGGCAGAAGAAAGGAAAGATATATGTCAACAAGGTGAGCCCCCAGTTGATACTACCCTAGATGCAGTCTTGAAAGAACTGAAATAAATTAAGTCAGGCCAAGCTGATAAACATTTTTTTGACAAAAAATTGATGAATTAGGTAAAAAGCTTGCAGCAGACTTATCTGAACAGTGTGAAGCACTAAAAACTGAGTTTAAAAGGGACATGGATGCACTGAATGTCAGGGTGGATACCTTAGAAATTTGCATTGCACGTCTAGAAGAACAAGACACTGGTAATAGCCAGCATTCTGGTGACCCTTTAGAAAATATAGAACTTACAATTGTGGCTACCAATGTCTTCCAACATCCAGAAGAAGATCCAGTTCAAACCACAAAGGCACTAATTACAGCAATGGGCAAAGCAATTGAAATACAAAAATTGCATCTCAAGTTACAGTAATTGCTGCTTAATGGCTGCCAAATATGAACCAAAGAGGGCCAAGCTTGCTGAAAGTATCCTTCCAAAGCCTGGGAGACAAAAAGTATGTTTTACAAAACAAATCACTTTTGAGAAATGTCACTGGATACGAACGTGTTTTACTCAGACCAAGCATGTCCCACATGGAGCGCTTGTTACACATGAATTTCCATACAGTTTTGAATATATTGCGCTTGGGGAGGAACTACAGGCTAACTGCAAATGATCGTATTGTGGAGAGAAATAGACAGTCAGCACAAAGAACAACAGATAATATCGAGAATCATGGTCCTTCTGGCTTCAACACTCTGACTAGTGTTTGAGAACTACCCAGCTCACACAAGTACTAGTAATGGTTCACAAACTTAAAAGTATCATCATTAACCCTTTCGTTACCATATACGTCGACTAGCAGTCGACATCAATGTGTATTATAAGGAACCATGTCTGTCGACCAAGGGTCGATGGCAATAATATTGATTTCTTCTTTTCCTTAAGTATGCTGTTATACGTTTTCTTTGGTGTATCAGTATTAAAACGATTTTTAAAGTAATTTATATGTAAGTTATGCTGTATTTTAAAAAATTTCAACATTTTTACCTATTTTAACTGGTTTTTGTAGATATTGCCGTATTTATCGCATATAGCTGCATAGTGTTTACTCGTGGTTATATTTATTTGGGGAATTCCCTGCAGTTTCTTCATGCGACATTTCATCATTTCCTAATGAAATATGCCGAAAAATACCGCAAATAAAATGTTATAAGGTAGTGAGATAATAATTTACCTTATAGGCGTTTCTGACGTGATATGATGTCATATGGCTACAGTCCTGTGGAATAATGATCCTTCAGTAGCGAAAAGGTTAAACACTAATGGATGAACTGAATCAACTTACACAGGCCTTGATTAAGTGCACAGACCCTGAAGTGTTATATTTGCAGGAAACACACCTGGACAGTGGCAGAATAATAAAAATTAATGGCTATTATTGGATTAGACATAATAGAACTCAAAAATGTGTCAGAGCTAAAAAAGCCAGTGGTGGGGTTGGTTTTCTAACTAAAGACTCAGTACTACATCAATATAAGATTTTTAATATTGATAAAAGTGTTGATGGTATTTTAGTCATACCTCTTTGGAAAAGCATATCCACCCTAAATTTTCAATCTCCTCCTGCTTTCTCTGCGGTACTGACCCCTGCAGTGTCTCTAGTTTATGAATATTGAACAATGTTTTTTGTGTGATGTGCCTTAGAGTCTGTCTTTATGACAGAGATTAAGCGCTATAAAAGTCCAATTAGAATTAGAATTAGTTTTTTGTTAAGGTTTGGAAAGATATGACAGATTCAGAGAAATAATTTCTCAAACTGAATAAACTTACATCCAAAGCAAGGAAAACTGAACTAAAACAACTTTACAAAACAAATCGACACATATTTGATAAACCATTGAGAAAAGCTGAAAGAAATTATAAGAAGGGAGTCTTAGAAGATATTGAAATGGTTAATACTGAAAATCCTAAGGTATGTTGGAATTTTATTAAAAAGCTTGGACCAAGAAACGCTAATAAAATATCCATGCAGATAAAAACCAATGACAGTATAGTTGTTGAAAAGTCTGCTGTTTTGAAAAAATGGCAACATGATTTTTCTAATCTTGATGGTGCACCAGAAGCCAATGAATTTGATACTGAATTTTATGCTGATAAAATTGGTGAGAAAACAATTCTTGAGAACAGTGAAATTACTAATGAATATTTGAATGGCCCAATTACTTTCGAAGAAGTAGAAAAATTAATTAAAAATCTGAGGCCAAACAAATCGAGTGGGTTTGATGGTATTCCAAATGAAGTAATAAAGGATAAGCATGTGGTTTTTAAGATTATATTTCACACAGGTTTCGTGCCAACAATCTGGTTAAAAGCAATCATTACCCCAATTCCAAAATGGAACACTGTTGATCCCTGTATCCCACTTAATTACCGTGGTATAAGTTTATTGAGTTGTGTTGCAAAACATATTCCAGCGTAATTAATAACAGACTTGTCAAATATCTCGATGAAATAAATTTCTTTGCTGATGAGCAAAATGGGTTCCAAAAAATAGATCATGCAATGACCACATTTTTACACTGAACAATTTAATTAAAATGTCTGTACAAACTCAAAAATCTGTTAAGGCAGCTTTTGTTGATATCTTGAAAAGGCATTCGACAGGATTAATCATCATTAATCATTAATGTTTTTTATAAACTTTTGAGAAGTAATATCCATAATGGTATGGAGAAATACTTAGACCCAAAATGTACTTACCTTAATCGAATTATTCCAAATTAGTGTTAATAACACAATGAAAACAAGAGATAATCCTAAAACTAACCATTTTATATTGCTCATCCTGGTATAAACAGTTTGTTAAATGTATTATGTGCCAATTCAAATTCTGAAATGTTATATATTATGTACATACAGCACATAAATTAGAATACAAGACGCTAAAGTTTTCCAATGGGTGGGTAACCGAGTCGCCTATTCCAGTGGTGTGATTTATATATCTGAATGACGTTGAAACATCAACTATCTAATACACATGTGCAGAGACAAATCAATACATCTGTCCAACATATCTTATCTCTAGCAACACAAAATAGACAAGACAAGCCAAGCACACACAGAACCAAAAAATACCTCTATGAGACCAATATATCAAGAATGAACATGACAATACTACATCAGAGATTTATTTGGACAGGCTCTCCTTAATTAAAGGAAGCTCATGTTTTTCCTTTGGAATGCCACCTTACATATCAGTCTCATAAAACCTCCTTTGACGCTCCTTATCAAAGGGTCATCCTTGAAACTTAAGGAGGCAGTTTGCTCCCTCTTTTAGTTAAAAGAATGGATAAAAGCTAGTGAGTTTTTTACATATAAAACCCAGACCGGTGAAACTTCTGTGGTGTAAACTCTCCATTATTTTTTGCATAATTGATAGTTAAAGTGGCATTATGACATAACATAGTGTGGTTTGCCACTGTTCAGTCGGCAGGTTGCTGAGGACAAATGGGTGTTTCCCAGCAATTCTTAGCATAATGTACTAAACTGGTCAATTCTTAGCATCATATAGTAAACTGGTTTCATAAGTTTTATTCATATTTATTTGTTCGGTGGGTACATTTGAAAAGTCTTTGCAACAACAGCCAGCACTTGTTAGCTATTTACAGATGCAGAATAAAACCTCATTTATCCGAACTCCATAGATAAACTTTTATTACAGATAATCACGGGTTTGGGTTGCCAAAATCACCTAAATCCAGTATCTATGGGGTATCCAGGTGGGCGATAATTGTAGACAGATCATTTTTAGGCACTAAATATGTATGTTGGAATAGGTGTTCATTGATGAAGCAGCTAAATATATTTGTGTAAACAATTATATTACAATTTATACTTGAGCTGGATGTATTTGGTTGATGCATGCATTGTTGATGTCATTTTTAATGCACTTCATCACGCAGTTTGAGACTGAAATATTCTGGGAGAATATCAATTGAGGACACTCCTTTAGTCATCGGTTCATTGTCAAAGTTGTGTTGTGGGGTCATGTAAATGAATTAACCCCTCCCTGTTTGAAACAATGGTGCTAAAAATCAAGGAAGTTAAGCTTTACTGAGGACATTATGCTTTACACAGGGCTAGAACAAATGGTTTACAAAAAAGTACAAAATCCTACATTATAACTCATGCTATACCATGCATTATATCAGGGAGACAAGATTTCGGATTGATTAGTCCAAAGATTATACAGAAAGAAACATATAAACAAGGTTCTACTGTAAATAATAACTTGTCCTAATTAAGGACATTTTACTTTATTTTCAACAATAAACATTAGGGCAAAAGTGTTTATTACAGAATATGCATAAACCTCACAAGCTAGCTGTCCTCCAAGCGAAGTAAAGACACCAAAGCCAGACAGTCCTGTGTTGGTGTGCAGATTGCTGATGTTCTTGTACCACTTTCAGTGTTCTTCAGCTGTAACCATTTCAAGAAGACAAGAGTCATGTAGTATTTATTGGACCATATATTTGAGCTATTCTGAATGAGAATCAGCCAGGTGCCACCTTGGCACCCTTGACGAATTTTATTAAAAGCCAAAAAACAAAATGGCCACTATAAATAAAGGAATATACTATTTACATGCATATCCTTGCCTCTAAGCTGCTAACAGACACAATCTTGTTGTCTAAACCTAGGTTTTGGGGGTCAAGGAATCTATTTATTGTAAAATAAAGATTTAAATAGAACATAAATATCATATTTTTACATTCGTGCACCAAATTTTGATATATAAAAGTTTTTTGTGGTATATTTTTATATCTTTTAATGCACTTTCCAAGAAAATCAATAAAATGTTGACCAGAGCAGCTAAAATGGCACATGTTTGACCTAATGTGGGTATTCCACCATACGACTAAGATTCCCGATTAAGGGTTTTTGAGGGTCGGTTTGAAAAATTTGCTTAGTCCCAGGCAGTGTGCAAAATTCGCGGTGGCCCTGTGGCCCGGGGCCCCCCCTTTTCAAGTAAGGGCCACCACAACTTGACTTTCATGGGCCCCAATGGGCCACCACATTGACTACAACATGCCTCGTGTGGTAATAAAATCCAGTGTGCTGTCATTTAATTTTTAACTGGTTTTCTTTCCCCATGGCTAAGCCTTTAATTATGCATTGTGTTTTGCATATTCCAGATTGAGTTCACCCTTAATTAGCAGTTATATACTCTTTCACACACAGGCCAACATACATCCCCCCTCCCTTTACCAACTCTGCAGTCTTCAGCCAGAGAGTGAATATAAAATCAAAAGATCCCCTCATTCCTCTTGCCCCTCCCCACAACACACACACAAGGCCTGCCACTCACTCTCACACAGAGTTCATGTTAGCCTGGCCTTCCAGGCTGTCTCAACCATAATGCAAACGTGAAATATTTTTGCCATCATGCACACTGTATCAGAGGCCTTTCTAGTCTGGGAGACAGTTCTCCTCAGCAAGCTAGGCTAAGTAAATGTATGAGAGCATTATGAAAAATGCTTATAATGCAATCACACAGATGTGTCTATATTATACATATAAACGCCAGTGGCAAGGCTAAGTTCATGTGTTCCACCTCTTTAATCTTTATGTACTTCAATACTTCCAGCCTGTAGCTTTTCCACTAGTGTGTTGCATGTGATAGAAAATTTCTGAAAAGAACGAATTTATTTTTAATAAAACTCTCTCATAATATCTTAACTCACCACTGATTTAGTTCCCTCAGATAAAAAAAGTTGTAGGCCTTTAATGTGTGGAGGACATAAAGTGTATTTCATAGTCTATTTTTGACATTCATATTGAATAGTTGCATTATACTGAAGACAGCTTTGAAGGCCTGGGCCGGTATTCACAAAAGGTCTTAAGTTTAGGTATTTTTTTTGCTTAGAGAAATCTTAAAGTTATGACAATTTTTTGCTTAAGACCTTTTGTGAATCCCGGCCCAGGCTGACAGTAACAATTAATGAATATTGCAAGAATAGACTTTATGCATACAAGCCCATTTGTAAACAAAACAAACCACACACTTGCTGGGATTTGTTATGGTAGTATTCATATACACACACAAGCCAAGTGTGAGCATCACAAGCAAAGCTCTGTGTATTTGTCCATTTCTTTACTTATTATCTCTTTTTTAATTAACTACACCGCACCAGCATCCCTTGCTTACATAATCATCCCAGAGTATCCACAGGTAATTAAAATCTCAGTTTTGTACAGTAACTGTATTTATATTGTAACTGTAATTATATGTATTCTGTATTTATTGAGGATATATCTGTTGCAGCATGACTGTGTATGTTTGCAAAATAACTCACAACAATTTTGCATGCACATGGATATATTTTGTTGGAAAAACACATTTTGAAAAAAAATGTTGACAATGGCACAGACAATTCAATTTTGAGGGGGATTCCAATCGCCATCTGGATACATGAATTCAAGGATTTTGCCATTACAATCATAATCAATATTAGAGGTGCTGGGCCTTGGCAGATAGTCTTCAAGTGCTATTGTTCCATGTAGAATTAATGAATCCATATTAGTACAAAACTTGGTCATATTTCTGGACACAACTAAAATTCTGTAAGTATTTTTTTTAAATCCTGGACTGTTTACACTTGGTGATATGGATGATTACAAAAGTTTAGGAGTTCACACTTTGGTGACACCTGGCACATAAAAATGGATATGACCAGTGTATAACTCAGAAGGTAGCAACACCTTTCTATCATTGTGACTTTTCACTAAGTGGTAATCAGAATTGTTGCATCTTAGAATTTATCGGATGAAAATAAGGGCAACAAATTTTATTGATTAGATAAATTTAAAAGTAGCTACAATGTGATGTATCAATTATTCTCTAATTATATTAGGCATCAATTTCCATATTTAAGGGACTGATGTGGTGGGCATGAGTCATGAGTTTTGGGCATGAGTTTTGAATGAACTTTGCTTCAATGTTGGAAATGTATAATAAACATGTTCATTATTTATTATAAAGATACAATATAAGACTGTATTTGACACTAATTCAAAATATAATGTATATATATAGCCATAAAACTGTATTTGACACTAATTCAAAATATAATGTATAGATATAGCCATGAATCTATCTGTAGATTTAGAGTTTTATTGTCAATTTTAACACTGTATAGGTCATATCTTGATGGGTAGTTCTATGGGCAGAGGAAACCAGTTCATACAATTGGTCAAGATTCTGTACTGTAAACTGCTGACCATCCGTAATCAACTACAAACTTTCCCACATAGGGTCTGGGGTTTGAACTGCAGACCTCACAGGTGGGAGGGGAGTATGTCACCACGGCACCACTGTGGCCCCTTAAAACTATCTAATCTAATCTAATCTACTGCTTTGCAAGCGCAATATCTTCCCCACGAAGGAGAACTCAGTGTGCTAACCAAACAAAATCATAATCTTAGGGAAGTCGAGGGACATTCAAGGTCGGCAATCCAGGATTGTGGGTGTGACCGGGAGAGAAGAAAAACTAAGTTGGGAAGCTAGAGCTGAAGAGGTGAGTTTTAAGGTGCTTCCTAAAAGATGCAACAAAGGGACTATTTCTTACATGGAAAGGGAAAGAGTTCCAAAGGGAAGGGGCATAGTGACTAAAGGAGTTAGAAAAATGTTTTATTGACTTGTGAACTCTGTAGACACTTAGTACATTTATTTTTAAGAAAACCCGATTTTAGCCCTTTTAAGTTCAAAGTTAATGATTGATAATATTTGATTTTGATTGATAAAACAATCCATTAAATTTGCAGTGAAATAGTTCAAATTTTGATGTACGTTAGGTTTTGATGGAGCAAAAATTAAGAAAACAAGATTTGGTGACAGAAGTAGCTTTGTCTTTGTGGTAACATGGAAAAGTCAATTATGATTTGTGTCCTGGTCTTATATCCAGTGTCCTATACAAGGCACTTATGTAATATATCTATTTATTACAAAAGAAAATACAAAGAATAAGCTACACAAAATCTTCAAATACACTCATTACTGAACCTGTGTTTTTGTACCAAATATTAAACAAAACACACATATTGTTTCTTGTCAAACCATTTGATGTTCAACAGTCCACACAAGATTAACATTAAATGGTAGACAGCAAATAAAGTTTTCTAAGATAAGTTAAGTAATCAACCCATTACTGCAATAAGAAAAATTCTTCAATTGCAGGGTGTATTAACATTTTTACAATGAACATCTATTACGCTTGGAATGTGTGGTTTTAATCATGAAAACTTTGCAATCACTTTTGTTCTAAAATATATAAAGATGTAAGTTTGACATAATTTGACAATTTGCAAAAAAAAATAGCATCAAACAAGAGTTCTATTTCATCAATAAAGTGTTGGCCTAGTTCTCATCTATTCTGCACTTATCATAAAAAAGATTAAAGACAGTTTCGACATTTCCCAAATTCTTTACAAAAAGTGTTTCTTTTACACCAACTGCATGCAACAACTGTTGTCCAAGTATGTTGTTTGCAATGTATGTTTTTAGATTTATCTAAGTACAGTTTAAAAAAATATATAAGGTCTATAATACAGCTTAAAATGTTTTGTAAATTAACAGTAGAAATACATTACACAACACAGATTGAACAAAACTCTCATCACACACAAACACAAGGTACTACCACAACACTTGCAGTGAGGTGTGTTTACAATAACATTGAGTGTTTACACTCTGTTATATAGGGGAATGCATAAGGTCTATACTAATATTAAATCGTATGTTTTGCTGAGAATATCAACAGAAAGAAGGAAAAGAAAAACTCCAGTGCACATAAAAACCCAAGATCTTAGAATTCTATATGAGTTGAGAAAAAAACATGCACTGCCAAACTTGTGACTTGAATGCACAGTGAGGGTAGATTCTAGTGTATCAGTGGGGAGGAGAAAGTCAGTAAATTCTATTGATTATTTTGGTTCATGGCTTGGTTGGCTGGTTCTGAGAAGATATACACCTTTACATACACAACACGTAAACATATAATCTTTAACATTCTTTTCCAGCCTGAATTATTAATAATTGATAGTATAGCATGGAAAAATTTCTAATCAAATACAGTAAAAAAAGAACATAGAGTAACTACTGAAGGTGACTTTGATGACAATATGCCTTCCACCAGTAGTTTGGGCCATCAAGTTTTAATAGGGGCCACTGAACTTCAGAACCTAGTGGCCCTATGGGGCCATCACTGCTTTACAACAAATTTCTCACACTGGTCCCAGGCATCCTGTAAGGGTCGGTTGTGGTCGGTTGGGGCCGTGTGAAAAATCAAACATGTTTGATATTTCTCCCAACCCAAACCGATTATTTTTTCCCGCCATAAACAAAATGTCCAGTCCCAGGCTTCCCCAGGCCTCCTCAGACCACATTTACACAGTCCTATGTTGTCCCAGGCCGCCTGCGACCCTTAGTCCCCGACCCTTAGTCCCAGACCCTTAGTGCCTTAGTCCCAGGCCTCCTGCAACCCTTAGTCCCATTTCAAAACAAGAATCGGCCACATTGGTCTGAGGAAGACTGGGGATGCCTGAGGACGCTGGGACTTAGTCGTGGGTTAGTCGGGGCTTAGTCCCAGGAGGCCTGAGGCGTCCTGGGACCCAGTCAGTATGTCTACGACCAGATCTTGGATCAAACCGACCAGAAAAATGGCTCAGTCGGTTCTTAGTCCCAGACCAGTCGGGGACTCTGTAGGGTGGCCTGGGGCCTCCTCAGGCCCCCTGGGGTCGATCTGACCTTAATCCCAGACTTTTACACCGATCCAGTATTCCCGCCCATTTTACCTTTTTTTTCACCGACTGTCCACGATTAAGGGTCAGGGACAGGATCGGGGCTTAGTCCTTTGGTGGAACAGGGGCATTATAATGAAGATGTAATCTAAATGTAGATACATGTTAAAATAATGAGTTGAGGATAAAAATTATCAGTGCTGTGGCTGGGAAACATTAAATAAAAATCACATGCACACAAAAATTATTGAACTTGAAATGATCCTGTGATGTAACTGTGGTTTGATTGATTTGTGAACTCTACTATCAAAAGTGGGGGTTTGAAGGAACTTGAATTTGGGGGTAATTTGCCTTGTATTTCTGGAAGAGGTATAGGGGTGGATTAATTCTCTTAGGTAAACTGGTTGAACTTTGTTGAGAACTTTGTATGTAATAAGGCTAATTTTAAATTGATTACAATTCAATTGAAGAAATTGTTACAGGTATAATTATGCAAAGATAGATAAAAATAGTTCTAAGTTTTTTAAATGAAAACTTCTCAATATAAATCAGTTAATCCATGTTAAATATTTTACAGAATAAATAGAAATGATACCTAAAATATTCAAAGAAAAAATTCCTAAAAATACAATAAGTGACAAAATCTAAGAATTACAGTGAGTGGCTAGTAGTAATTTGTAAAACCTTTCCTATCTTTTAGGTAACTGGTTTAGATAGTATATGTATAGGTCTTGGCTTCTAAGGATACGCCATCCTGCTTTTTCAACTGCTCTGACCCGTGTAGTAAACTCCTATGTGCAAGTAGAAACAATAATAAAAAGTAGTATACATAGGGGTGATGGGCTTCATGTGCAACTAACCAACTGTCAGTCTATACTCTGTTACCAAAGTTGTGTGTCAACATATACATATACACCACATAAAAAGGCATAAAAAGTTGTCCAATCAAGAAACTTTCACAGCAAAGAAACCACGATGATCTGACATAGGAGAATTCATTTTCCAAAAACATTGTATTTTGTGTGGTAAAGACTGTGAACCTCTTGATCCACACAATCCTAAGTGGTGGAGGAAAGTGATACAATGCAGAACAGCAGATCGTGGGAAGGACCGATTACCCTTTAAGCAAAGTATCCTGTTAATTTGTGATCAGCGTAATGATTTACAAGCTCATGAGGTACATCTACGGGTCAAAGGAGCAGTTTCTGATTTGCATGCTACTGACGCACAATACCATCTTGACTGCTACAATACATTTGTGTCTGCCGGAGTTATAGAGGTTGCCAAAAAACATGTAACACCTGCACAGATGTTGACACAGCGTTATAACAACTTATTGAGGAGATGGAACAAGACAAAAAACGGCCTGTGGAATTCTGTGGACCTTCCACACCCATACACCTCTCTTGGTGATGGCAAAATTTAATGGCGGCATCTTGTGGACTGTGTGACAAATCATTTTGGAATGTAACTGGGACATGCACTACATATCTTAAGAGCAGTGGATGATACAGAACAGGAAAATCCAGAAATAAAACACATTGTGAAATGTATTGTACAAGAGACAAGAAAGCTAATAGCGACTAGCAATACATATACAACCAGAATTTACAAAACCATTGCAGAAGAAGCGGTCAGTCCAACTCTGGCAAACCTTTTGAAATTAATTTCACCAAAATTAGCTTTAACAAACCAAGCTCTTTACATTGGAAATATCATCACAAGTTGTGTCAACCATCAAGTCTTCAGATTGCTCTTGGGGTGTTACTCAAAGAGAAGCATCTGATTGACGAGTGCTGTGCCTTTAGACTTTGTGCATCATATGATGAAGTACTGCGTTTCAAGACATCAGCTGCACATGCTTCATGTAATAATAACAAGGAGCTGAGAGGCATGTTTAGAAGCAATAGTGGTTTCCTTCAAGCATTAGCAGACAACTATGATGCTAATGTGTGTTCTCCTAATGGTCTTCGCTCCACACATGCTCTTGCCCTCCTATTGACACAAACAACTGGAGATAGGACATCAACAAGTTCTGACCATCTGCTAATCAGACGAATTGGTAAAGAGATACAGGATGAACTTGTACCACCAATAACTGTTCACCGGTACAATGGTCCAAAAAGACCTGTATGCCAGAGGGATGTTGTGGATGACAAATTACACAGTTGAGAGTAGTAGCATCATAGGTGGTTTCACTCTCCAGGGCACACAACCTGGACCACTTGTTCTTCCGAGAGATAATAGAAAATCCTAAATCCTTCTCATACCCCCAAGTATAATGGATTTAATGTTTGCTGTGAGTGTAACCAAGGCCAAACAGCCAAGCCTGCTACAACAGCCATATATACTCCACTGATATACATGACCCCATCCAATCCAGATACAATGATGTCTGCCATGATGGAAGCTCAGTATCTGACAAATGAACATGAACAAATGTTTACTGTGTTCACCAATGACCAACAGCGAGTTGCTGTCAATATCACATGTATTTATCCTGAATTGTTTCGAAATTTTAAACCACAATTAGGAGTAATGCATACCTTAATGAGTTTCATTATTGCCATTGGAACTCTCATGAACAATACAGGACTTTCTGAAATCATGCAATCAGCTTTTGGAGGAATTCCAAAAATGCTCAATGCCAAAAAGTTTCCGCAGTCTTTGCAGTTACAGAAATGCTTCCGTACTTCTTTGTGGCTGGTCATTGCAATTATGCCAGGTAAGATATTAAAAATCAATAATTGCTCATTAAATCCAGTTTCTGTCAATTGTAGGCCTCCGAACTGTTAAAAAGAAATCATTTTAGACAATATTTTAGTCAATTTATACCGCATTATTTCCTTTAATATCAAGACATATTGGAGGCATTCCATTTATGGTCATAAGATAGATTATTATTCAGCATGTATTACAATGAGATGATATAATTATTTAAAATAAGTGCTGAATCTTGAGTTGATGTATATATTCATTTTTTCACCACAGATATGGTCTTTACTACCTTTGATCCATGGAACGACTACCAGATGAACTTCTGCAAGAGTTCCTGAAAGGTAAACATATCATGAGACACAAGCCAAGGATATGGAACGGCATTTTGTCAGACATGTTTATTGAGTCGACTTTCATAACGTATGGTCACAAGTCTGGAGGACTTACAGGAGTTACTCTAAAGCCGGCTTCTGTTGCAAGGTGGGCTCTTGGTTTGCATATATGCAGCCAGCTATACAGTGATTTGTTGGCAATGAAAGTAGAGCAAGACAGCAAGATCAACAAACACGAAGAGGAGAACCCAGGCAGGATAGCAAATGACAAGTCTGACAGTGAGAAAATCCAACAAGCTCATCAAATTTACATTGATCCCCTTGCAATAGGCACTCACCCATCTGGCCTCTTGAACATTGTCACAGGCCTGCACACATCAAACAAGGTAAATGTTGATGAAGCTCTTGAGATTGGAAAAAAACAGATGGTGGAATTTGAAACTGGGTGGCCAAAAAGCTTCCACAAAGTATTACTCAAGAAGGTGATCACCATGGCTGCAAGCAAAAAGAATATAACTCTAAATGAAAAGCCTCTGTATGACATTGACTTTATCTGCACTTGTGCCATATGCCTCCAAAAAACAGGAAAATTAATATCAAAGATGTCATGTCATATGAACTATCCCCTGTTCCAGCATCTTTATTTGAAGAAAATGGTATGATGTATGTTCCATTAAAGACAATACTGAAAACAAAACTGCAAGTTGAGCAGTCCAATCGAATCCATGGCCCATCAGATGCTGTAATCATTGATGGATGTGTAATGCTATGGACTGTACATTGGCCTACAAATGGAGTGGTTCAGGATTATGTTGTCAATTTCATGGGTACCACTAAATACCGTCTTACACATTGTGATGTGTACGTAGTTTTTGACAAGTATATTAAAACCAATACAAAGCAACTGACATGATCAAATCGTTTGGGTAACAATGCAAGTCAAAAACATGAACTCAGCCTGCAAATAAAACTTCCTGTACAGAAAGTATTACTCAATGTCACCTACAAAAAATTGCAACTAATTGATTTAGTCTCTCAGTATCTGACAGAACATGTTGTCAACAACCAGAACAAACTTGTAATCACTGGAATCACTCGGATGATTTTTCATTAGGACAGCTCAGAGATGCTGAATCAACAAAAAACTTCATAATAGCAAAAAACACGCTTTGGTCTAATATGGCTATTTGGCGTCTGGACCATAAGTATCTTAATATTGTAAAAATATCGACTAAGACTAACTGCTGTAAACTTGCAACAAGCAGACCACCTTGCATATTACTTGTTTAACTTAACAGTTACTACTACAGCCTACTCTTATTGCATCCTACTTGACTAAGGCACTAGTGATAAGTGTGTGAGGAGGAGTAAGAGACAATGGTATTGTGCAACCAATGATATATTTATTAAAAACTTTTGGGAGGATTTAGATATCTTTTATAAAAATTTATTTTTGTGATAATCTGTGTTTAATTCTATGAATAACCATATTTAGAAAAGATGGTGACCATATTTGGAAATATTTGACACTCGTAATCAGTGTGGGGAATTACATTGCTACACATGAAGAGCTGATCATCTGATTAGAAGGTTTTAAACCTTATTATTTGGATTATTATGCCAGCTTCTAATGGTCTACCCCATGCAGCATGTCCATTTTAGGCTAGTGGATCAGAAGTAAGCTTTGAATATGCTGAACTAGACTTGTGTACAAGTTGTGAGGTAACAAGGAGGCAAGTGAATGGTGCCCTTGTTCCTGGAACTTTAATTAAAGAGGCCCTTTCCTAACAAACAAGTTTAAGAATATTAGTAATGATACCCTGGATGTGTGCAATGAATGTTCACTGGCCATTGAAGGAAATTTAAACACTTCAGTAAAACAGTCTCTAGCTCAGATAATGGGGCAAGAACAAGAAGTCAGCCACAGGCTGTCAGTACAGAGTGCAGATATTAACTGACCCTGTCCTCTCATATATACATTATTAACCTGCAAAATGGAACACAAGAAAAAATTTAAATGACAGTTTTAAGTCACTTCTCATCTGCACAGATTGCGGAATCAAAGGATGAATTGTGGAAGCACTGTGGCAGTTCTCTACTTGGTGAGAAAAGTAAAGAAGGAATATTCCTGATTGATCTGAATCTGAATCCAATGTGTCAGATATACTGCAGGCTTTTGCTGTGCTTGATAGAATAGAACAAGTCCCATTGATATTATTAGACTCTTTATTTTTAGGGTTTATACCCTGTTCACACCCAGAGGAGTTATTTGACATTTCCATTTGTGACCGCTCGAGTAGATTTGAAAAGAAGATGCTTGATATACAAGATGCACCAGACAGTTGTGTAGCAGGTAACTGAGAACTAAAAGATAAACTTGATTGTTCTTCAAGATGTTCATTAATCCTTAAGTCAAACCTTCAACAGACTGCAAGTGATGCAGTCTCTTACCCAATTCACAAAACTTCTTTCCTAGGAGAAGGAGCTAGACCAAAGTTCAAGTCTATAGATCCCCTGGCAGCTCTTCAGCATACCAAAAGCTCAAGTCAACCAGTGTCAAGCTCAGTGACTAACTAATCAAACTGAGTCAAATATCTACTTTGGTACTTTGAAGCACCTTATACTCAGATGCTAAGAGTGATAGATCAACTTATGGACATAGTGATCAGACTGATGATGATGGGTTTAAGTTGCCTAATTATGTTTTAAAACAACAGCACCATTTGAACAATAGAAAGGCAAAAATAGTAACAGATGTGGGAACCAAACTTAGTGATCACAGAGTTAGAGGTGCACCCGAACCTGAAAGATAATTGTTTGTTTACAAAGTTGATAGACAAACTGCAAGTCTTTTAAACTCTTTGTTTCCTTGTCTCAGTTTAAAAGATTATTTGACAATCAGATGTGGCCAGAGGGAATAAGAGTTAGATGATTTTATATGCCTAAAGGCAAGGACAATAAAACATAAACTGTTGATACTAAGTTGTCAATAGTGTCTTACAACAGTCAAGGAAGTGGCCTTGACAGATCTGAATATATTAATAAGCTTATAGTCAAACATGATTTTATATTTATTCAAGAGCATTGGCTTTATGAAAGTCAGTTTAATTCATATCAATCTAAATTGAATGATAGTTGTTGTCATATGATATCTGGCATGTCAAAACAATATATAAATATTGGTAGGTCTCATTGTGGGTGTGCCATTATCTGGAAAAATAGCTTGGCGTATAATGTTTGTAAAGTTACAACACTCAGTAATAGCATATGTGCTGTTCAGTTTGCTATGAGTAATGCTGCTGTTCTTCTCTGTTGTGTGTATATGCCTACAAGACTTAATAACTGATAATATTTATGAATATAATCAAATTTTAAATGGACTAACATCAGTTTATTTGTCAATAGACCCTAACTATTCTATTGTTGGTGGCGATTTTAATATTGATTTTAGGAGACCTGGTGTTTGTCAGGAATCTATACAAATTTTATATCTGCATATAATTTTTCATGTAGTATAAATTCAAATTCATTTGATAATATGTATTCTTTTAAAAGCAAAAGTAGGTGCACATCAGTCATTGATTATTTCCTGTGTAGCTGTAACTTAGGAAAGTAAGATGAATGTATAGTTTTTTATGAGGGTGTAATTTATCGGATCATAATCCAGTAAAAGTGGTACTAAACATCGCTGTAGTATATGTGAATAAAATATCCTCTGACAATTGTAATAAAACTTTATGGGCTAAAGCGTAATCTAACAACATTAGTCTGTACCAAACAAACTTGGAGAAATTGTTAAGTGATATTAACATTCCCTGTGAAGTAATAAAGTCTCAGTGTTATCTGGATGAATTGGGTAATGTGAAAATTCAACAATTTTATGAAGACATTGTCAATAGTTGCTTATCTGCTGGGTTATTGTCAATTCCACAGAAAGGGATATCTTCTAAAAGGAAAACTGTACTAGGGTGGAAAGACTATGTAGAACTATACAGAAAACGATCCCTTATGTGGCATAATATCTGGAAGGAAATTGGCAGGCCACAAAGTGATTAACTTCAATTTATTAGAAACAAAACAAGAACAGAGTACCATGGCTAATAAGACAGTACACAGGTTTTGGGCTGAAATTGAGAAAATAAAAGGTAAAAGTAACAATTTACAACTATCAGTTGATTGTGTCAGTGGGGAATCAAATATAGCTAATTTGTATTCCGAAAAGTATAAAAAGTTGTTTTCAAGTGTATCATATGATAAAGCACAAATGTCGCAAATAAAGCAAAAAACACAGGAAAGTGTAGATTGCAAGTAAAGAGTTTAACTGAGTAAATTATATCAAGCTTTTTTCAATATTGATTGATAAAGGGTTATGTCCATCTGTTTTAAGGGTGCTGTTAAATTTATACACAAATCAATGGATGAGAATTAAATGGGGAAGCTATTTTTCAGACACGTTAAATGTATTCAATGGCATAAAACAAGGGGGTGTTTTATTGCCCATCTTTTTATTGCTTACTTTAATGATTCGTTCAAAAGACTGAGACATAGTCAACTTGGATGTCATATAGGGAATATGTATGTTGGTGCCCTAGGCTATGCAGATGATAGATATGCAGATAATTTCTGTGTTGCATTTAATTCATGGATGTCAATCTTTGGAAACTTAAAGTGTAAATTAAAATACAGGTTATTTAAAACCTACTGTATGCCACTTTATGGTTTAGTACTGTAGGACCTATCCCACCATCATGTAGAATATTTTTGTACTCAATGGAGGAAAATTATACGTAAAAAACCTACTGTATGCCACTTTATGGTTTAGTACTGTAGGACCTATCCCACCATCATGTAGAATATTTTTGTACTCAATGGAGGAAAATTATACGTAAAAATATACCTACCAAGTTTCAGTTGATGTCAAGAGCAATGAAATTTCTGGCAAAAGTAGGAAATAGTGAAAATAAAGTGATGCAGTTATGCTATAGGCTTGCCTTAAGTGGATCAGTGTCTAAAACCAATAACACTGTGAATCATGTGTCTTGTTTATTAAAAGAAAGTAAGCACTTATTGCTGCAAAGTTCTGTTCAACAAAATTTAATTAAGTTTGGGAATCAAACTCCCAAATATGTCATGGGTAAAGCTGGTAATATTTGTGAATTGCTTCTTCCTAGAGAAAATAGTGCTATTTCATTATTCACATATGAAGAATTAACTTCAATGATAGACTATTTATGTACAGATTGATCAGCATATGTCCTTGTATATATAACTATATACGTATTTTTGTGTTTCTTTGTGTTTCTTTTTAAAATAAAAATGCAAGGAATATAAATAAATATAAATGCTAGGAAATCATTCATGCAAGCACTGCAATTTTCCATAGCAAATGTTGTATTCCATTGTAAGATTTTTTTGGGAATTGTGTTGTACTGGTTCAATACCCAGTCAATACTCTCAACACATGTGTTTTTCTCTTTTGGCGCATTTTAGTGTCAACTGCTATAGTATAGAGAAAAAGAAGTTGCATTATCATATCAGTTTGAAATATAGAAAAACTTTTCCAAACTATTGGTCATTTTAGCTTCTAACTGAACTTGTTAAATTATTAAAACCTGAACTTCTTCAATGAAGAAAAAAATAAGGGGAACAGGAGAAGTTGAATAAAACATAATGTAGGGGATCTCCATGGTCTGAAATAATGGTGCAGGCATCTACCATGGGTAATAAAAACCATTTATGATTTTTTTTCATTGTGAAGGTTTTTCTTTTGAATTTTATTTGAAAACACAAACTGTTAAGTCATGTTTTTCAATAACCCAGAACAGCTAATGGAACTTAACAAATAACTTTATTCCATTAAAGTCATTTATATGGTTGAAAAAAATAAATATATATAATACGTTTAGGAAAAATTAAGGCTTTAGACAGTGGGCATATTTATTGTTCAATGAAAACAGGTTTGCTTCTGAGATACACTTCTGAGATTGTATAACATATAGAGATCTGAGGATATATCTGTGTGTATCTGTGGTTCTGTATATATGTATGTATGTTTTTGTTTCCAGAGACTGTAAATGATGTATTTATTTGGGTTTTAATGTTGCGTTCAATACTATATAGGTCATATCATGATGGGTAGTTTGATGAACAGAAGAAACCAGTACATACAGTTGATCAAGACTCTGTACTGTAAACTGCCTACCATCGGTAAACAAACATCTACTTTCCCACACAGAACTTAGGTTTGAACTACAGACCTCAGAGGTGGGATGCGAGTGTGTTACCACTGTGGGCCCTGAGACTGTAAATGAGGGGGGGGGGGGAATTCAATAGAATCAGTAAAACTTATGACAGTACGTTTGTGAGTGCTCTGTGTTGATTAATAACTGAAAAAAAAAATGGAAAATTCATTTTCACAGGTTGTATTAAGCCTGGTTGTGCTCTACATAAGTCTTATGAACCACTCAAGATTTTCTGATACTGTATATATTTTGCAACATGAATAAAAATAATTGTACTTGAACAGAAAATATTCGAGAATTAAAAATTACAATATAACCACAACAGTCCCCCCAAGGTTCCCCAGCACAGTAAGTGGACAACAGAGGGTACTCAGTTTATTCATAACATACAATATTATCTTTAACATTGAAATAATACACTAGCTACTAGAGATATTTACATGTCCCAAGTGAATACACAACAGGTTATACAGTTACATTTAATTTGTGTAAATGTAAAATATCATGATAAGATAATTTTAATACAAAGAGATACAGGTAGTCTGACCTTGAAATTTGGATGGGTTGTGATGAGATGTCACAATGCTAGACTTAAGAGGACCATAAATCAAGGTCCTAAAAGATTAAGAGAAGTTACTCTAAATTTAAGGTGACCTTAAGGGGAGAGAGTGATTTAAATTTTGTGATTCCAATATAAGGAATAAAGTCAGACTGTCTGGCTATAAAGATATCTCTGAATAAATAGTTTACAGATAATACATCATATAAGAACCCTCTTTGTACAGATTAAAAATATAAAATACTTATAAAAGATTTTACCACAATGAATTAATTAAAAAGACATGTCAGATAAAAATTAAAGTTGGCTTTGAAACACTGAGATCGCCCAGCAGAGGACATATCAATTCATACTATTGCTTGGTGGGGAGCACAGTGCCAGTAAGGCGCGACGCGGGTTGGGAAAGGACAAGCATGGGCCCATAAGGGCTAACCCAACTAGTTATGATTTACAATATTATTTGGGGAAGGGTTTGGGTGGAGAGTTTCACAAATGTTTACTTTTTGCTCCTGCCAGGTCGGCAATCTGAGAAGGACTGAAGCTTTGAATGTGCTTGGGGTCAGAGGTCACACATGTGACCCAATCAAGCTGTTTGTTTACATGGTAGTTTGGGTAGAATCTAAGAAACAAGGGAGGTCTCCAATGGACTTCCCTGTTTCAATGCTCAGATACGACAGTGGGCCAATTAATTTAAATTTAACAGGTCTGTTACTATGGTGTGGATTCCCCACTATAAATAAACAAGTAGACTGGTACCCTGACCTGAGGGAACTCATGGACTGATCCCCTTAGTGCCTGGACACTAAGGAAGAATGAATTTATAATTTTTTGGTTTTTGTTTATAAAAATGTCATTGTTAGAATATAAGCAGAAAACAAGGGATGAACTTGTGTGTAGCTATCAACAATACATCAGTGAAAATAGTTGTGGGAGTGACTGTTGATTTTTAAAGATATATATCCTCAGAAAGGTATAATTTTGCATTGTTGTTCCACATAAATGGAATTAGTTTATATAATTGGTACTGAAGGGCCATGTCCTAATTACATTCACACCATGATGTGGCATACACTACAACTTCCAGCCAATGTCCACACCAAGTATGAACTTCCTTGACCTCATGGTTTCTGAGATAAAGCCTGGACAAGATTTTTCTTGAACCCACCCACTGGAAAACAAAATATGGGCACCGCCATTAAAGGCTGTGGGGTAGAAATGTAAACTGACAAATTACAGGAAGCTTCCTGAATGACCTATGCAAAGGAAAAAAATGAATCACAAAAATGACAATCTAATATGAGGTTTTACAGGTATATGTCTCAATGTGTTGCATTGTATTTCCCACTGTTTTAAATATGGCCTTGAGGGGATAATACAGTAATCTGCACTAAAATTCATGCATGCTAAAACTTTATGGAAAGTTAGTGCTCACTACCATTTTGCATTTAGTATTGTACACAGTCAATTAATTAAACTTGGAAGCAAAATAACTTGATAAAAAGTAGACCACTTTATATAATAAAGGTTTATAACACCAAATTTCTCCATGCAATTCCGTAAATTGTAATACATCCTGTTCAGTAACAGACATTTAGATATAATACCTCTTTTGACAGGTTGTTGCTGTATTTCTGTTTCAGGTATCTCATTTATGTTTCTAAATGTATTATACAGACAGCAACCTTTCTGTAACGGATTTAGCCACATTTCTCATTTTACATGAAAAAAATTGTCTAATGCTTTAACAAAAATCCTTCCTGTAAAAATAGTGGATTTTTACTGTTTTATAAAATAGAAATCTTAGTTATACCAAAAGTTATGGGTTAAAATTATTAAACAATTCTATCATTGTTTCTTACAGACTAGTAAATTTTTATACATTTTATCAAATTTTTCCTTTACAAACTTAACAAACTCATATTCCAGCTGAATATCTTTTCTGCCTAATAAAATGGATTTGGTTTTCTCAGTCACAGTTGTCCTTATTGAACTTTTGTGTTGCACTTTTGGAGTGTTCGATATTTGGTGGTACAACTTTAAAGCTCCTTTGAAATACTGAGGAAAGACATATTCTACAACCGCAATGAACTGTTCGTAATGTTCTAAGTAGCCAATGACATCAAACTCCCTCTCTGCATTTCTTTTGGCTTGCATAAGTGCACATTCTGAAGGCATGGTACACATAGGATCTTGTCCACAGAATTGTGGAATGATTCCAAATGTAAACCGCGGGTCTGAACATTCTATATCCTTACTTTGAACACATTCATTAAAATTCATATGTTTTCTGATTGTCTTTGAGGCATTAGCTTCTTGTGTGATGATGGAATTCAAAGGTGCTGAATATTGCAAAAATTTTTCCCTTCGGTAATGATAAAATGACAACAGTCTGTCAATGGGATCCCTGACTATGTTGATGTAGGATGGGTGGATGGGGTATTCAGTTTCTGTGAAATTGATGAAGTCCAAATGACCATACCATAGCCACGGCTCTTGCTGATTTATGATATGCTTCTTTGTGATGTAGTGTACTCCAGTTTCACTGCAAAAAATATAACAATGGCAATTATGATCAAAATATTTCTCCCTTTTGTAGTTGAAATATCTGATCTCATGCAGCAGATTTTCTCTTCTGGAATGAATTATATTTAAGTCAAAGTTGGGGTGTTACATCCTGTCGCCAAACCACACAGGTCCTCAGCATTGTCACTTGTGAGAATCCAACCCACGGATGTGACGGCCTGTGATTAGATGCCAAACTTGCTAACCACTAGGCCACTAAAGACCTGGATTATATATTGGATCAAGTCTGCCAATTTATCATATGCAATACACATTCTTGTGTTAACATGTAAAATCTCCTGAGTTACATATCACATAAAAATCTATGAGAAGTATTCCACAAAAATGGGCAAAATATATGCAGAATTATTGTGCAAGTTGTGCAAGGAAAAAAAGTCTAGAGGACTATGTCAATAAATAATAATGTGAGCAATGAATCCTTCACTCTTCCTGTTCGCTTTAGATAAACTGATCATTTAAACCAGTATTGAAGGCATTTTAATGACATATAAACATATATAAGGCTATCTTATTATGACACAATGCCGATGCCCGGTGGTTTACAGTGCAGTATGCACAGTTTCCTCCACCTGTAAACTACCCATCACAATATGACCCTGGCTGTTGAACGCAACGTAAAACAACAAATAAATAAATAAATATTATGACACGATAGCTTGACAGCATTCTATGTGTCTTCTCTTCTTTGATTTATAATCTATTTTACCCTAGTTAATATTTGAGTTATAAGTGGATCTATTGATAGTAACTTTTTTAGCCCAATGTTAAAACAATAATATATGAGATTATTTAACCAAAATACCTTCACAATCACTGTTGACCTTCAATTTGTTGTTCTTTTTCAAGCATATTAACAAAACATAACATACAAGAGAAAGTTAACCAAATACAAAATAGACAAAGACTTGAATGAATTACACAAAAATACACTCAAATTAAAGGAAAAATCTTTTATGTTAATTTAAGTTCTGGATTTTCTTGCTAGAGGACATAATACCGGATCTGTTATACATATTATAAAATCCATGCGGGTGACCCTGCCATTGTGTCAACTCTCCATTATTTTTATATAATGGAGAGTTAAGAGTACATTATTTTCTAACAGTGGAAAGTGATTTAGTTCAATGAGCAGTCTGCTCAAAAGGGTATTTGCCAGTCATCCTCAGCACAATGCATTCAATATTGAAATGTATTCACTACTTCTTCCGTATGAATTAGTTCAGTGGGTACATTTACAAAGTCTTTAATTCTGCATGATAATAATCTTTGTAATGTTTCCTCTGGTGTGCATACCATATGGGGCTTTCACTAAATTAGTTCTATGGTTATTTTTTTATTTCAATACACAATCAACATTGTTTCATCATGTGTACCACTGGTTTTCCTTTATGGAAAAAATGTAATTTTGGATAAAGCTTGAATTTCAATTTATTTGGGGTTTTACGTCGCTTTCAACACTATACAGGTCATATCACGACAGGTAGTTAGAAGAGCAGAGGAAACCAGTACATACAGTTTGTTAGGGTTCTGTACTGTAAACTGCCGACCAACGGCAAGCAACTACCACCTTTCCCACTTGAGGCCATGCTGGGGATCGAACCCCGGCCTCAGAGGTGGGAGGCGAGAGTGTTACCACTCTGCCACCGTGGCCCCTGGATAAAGCTTGAAAAGCCTTAATATAATCTGACTGCCACAAAATTTAACCATGGGTAATGATATTATGTAAACTTAATTGTTTAAGATTACATAATGGAAGTGCCACAAGGAAATTATCAGGGGTCACGGTGGCAGAGTGGTAACACTCTCGCCTCCCACCTCTGAGGCCGGGGTTCGATCCCCGTCACGGCCTCAAGTGGGAAAGCTGGTAGTTGCTTGCCGTTGGTCGGCAGTTTACAGTACAGAACCCTAACGAGCTATATGTACTGGTTTCCTCTACCCGTCGTGATATGACCTGTACAGTGTTGAAAGCGACGTAAAACCCCAAATAAATAAATAAACAAGGAAATGATCTATATAAGAACACACATTTTCCCTATTTGATGAAAGGTTCTAATGCATTATATTTCATGCATTATTGCAATATGATAACTCCCGTGTGCAATTGTCCAGTTGCAAACCAATTCACACAAATACAAACTATATTCTTCATCTTATTTTCACAAATTGTGCATGTTTAAATTTCATTTTTGAAGCACGGTTTTGTTTACATAGATCATAAGTACAAAATTCTTTAAGGGATAGGATACCATTTGATCTTGAAATTTTAAAAATATATCCTTTTGCTGTTTCTAAAATAATGGTATTGATTAAAAAGTGGGAGATGTTTGCAACTTTCTTGTTGCAAATATTGCAAGTACTGTGTACCTTGAGGTTTTTTTTGTATTCATTGGTCTTCAAAATTCTGTTTGGGGTTCTGTTTTGCATCCATATACGGTCATTGTTATTAACAGTTTTACAGCAAATTTTAACTCTCGCCTCCCACCTCTGAGGCCGGGGTTCGGTTCCCGGCATGGCCTCAAGTGGGAAAGCTGGTAGTTGCTTGCCGTTGGTTGGCAGTTTACAGAACAGAACCCTGACAAACTCCATGTACTGGTTTTCTCTGCCCTTCCAACTACCCGTCGTGATATGACCTGTACAGTGTTGAAAGCGACGTAAAACCCCAAATAAATAAATAAATACAGCAAATTTTATAAATTTGCTTCCCATTATTTATAATGTAGGGATATATCTTGGCAATGTTTAAACCATCATGGGCGCTTCCAAAAAAGTATTTTCACTTTTTGTTGAAGTTTTTGGAGAGTTTTAAAGTTTTGGGGAGTTTTTGCACAACAGTTTGTGCAGCAGTATGGTAGATTCTATATTCAAAATGTTTATAACCACACCCAGGTTTTGGAATTATCCATTCTCCTTCCTTCTGCACAACGTTTTGTTAAACCTCCTGTAGATCCAATAAAAAGATACAAGGTCACAGATTTTTGTTTGTCCTTTCAAAGCCTTCTAAATCCATCTCTTTAATGTAGTTATACTTTAAATAGTTTGTTATACAGCAATATTCTTCCATTTGATATATTTAACAATATGGCACTACAGAGGCATCAAGAAAAGTACTCCTGCAAAATATAAGTTTGTAATATTTTACAAACATGTATCTGAATGTCTGTAAATAACAAGTGTGTGGTTACATTTCACATTATGTCACAGCTAACTGATTTGAAAACAGCATACAAAACAACTCTGCTTGCAGTTTCTTACCTCAAGTGATAGGGTGCCATGACACTGGGTGGGTCTTTGTAGTGACGGCCTGTTGCTGTAAAGGTATGAGTTTTTGCCATGTGCTTGATAATCTCACGAAGCCCGAGGCTGCCACATTTGGGCACCATGTTATAGATGAGTCTAGTTTCATTTATTTTCCGTTTGAGCCAACACCCATCCTCTTTGGTTACCTCTTCCCTGATAATCTCCTTCAATGTTGACAGTTTTACTTGATCAAAGTCTACCTGTACAATACAGAACGAATTGAACAAATAGTAAACAAATGGGACTGGTAAATTGGAGAATAAGTTTAAATGTTATTTTCTTTAATATTGCACAAAACCAATATCCAATGAACAAATTCATGGCAAAAAAGACAAAACTGCTTTCTTGGCTGTCAAAACTCCAGCACCACTTTGACACACTTTGGACACAAAAATCCTTATTTGTGGTTATTGCCAGTTTAATATCGTGGATTTCTATTGATTAAAATATGCATTGACACAAGCGCAAACTACAAATGTACTGTAACAACAATAGTCAAAGCAATAAATATTTCAGAGGGGTTTGAAAGAGGTGATAATATGATTTTTCTAACTTGGCACAATTTGCATACAAAAACTTAATTGACATGCAAAAATGAGTTTTATTGATGCCAATCAAATGTTAATAAATATTGGATCTTTCATTTTGTGCCACGTTTAGGTTTCTATCATGATATGGCGCCAAACAGTAAGTCAATCAAATGGCCAAATACCTACAATTGTAGCCCAGTGGGTAACGTACTCATCTAGGAATACAGAGGACATGTGTTTGATCTCGTGAACAGGCAGGTACATAGTGAGTTGGATGACCACTTAAAATGATGATCCTCTGTCACTGTATCTATCCCCAGTGGTAGGCTAGAGTCCCAGAGATATTAATAAATGATCACCCCTGAGACTATGACGTTTAGTTATGGAAATGTCAGTCATCCTAGAACTTGGGCTGTACTTGTGCAGTTTCCCAGATGTCATATAGTGTTATTAGCCCTGTGGTAAAGGAGATATTGCACTGGGTATGAATATGATATATATTAGTCAGGATTCCACATTGAAAATCAACATCCAAGAGTAAATAATGGATTGCCTATGCAATGCCAGAGGTGGAATGAAAGTAGATGTCCTCAGTACTTCCATCGAATAATAAGCTAAATTTACATTGGCTCATAGGTATAACCTTTGCGTTTGATCTAAAAAAACAGTGCCTGAGAATAAACAGATCCTCACCCATGAGTACCGCTGAAAAACCATAAAAAAAATTTGTATTTGTGATGCAGATCTGCATCTTGACCATCTTTGAGGAAGACTGCACCATGGTTTGACGCTCACTTTGTGTAAAAAAGAAGTATGCTGATTCTTTTATTTTGACTCTGTATAGCTCAGATCATGATGGGTAGGTTTACGGGCAAATGACACCAGTACATACATTTGGTCAAGGTTCTACACTGTCCGGAGCTTGAACCCCAGACCTCAGAGATGGGAGGTAATGCACCATCATCTCCCCATAGATTTATTTATTTGGGGTTTTAGGTTGCTGTCAACACTACAGGTTATATCATGGCAGGTAGTTGGAAGGGCAGAGGAAACCAGTACATAGAGTTTGTCAGGGTTCTGTGCTGTAAACTGCCGACCAATGGTAAGCAACTACCAGCTTTCCCACTTGAGGCCATGCTGGCAACCGAACCACGGCCTCAGAGGTTGGAGGCAACAGTGTTACCACTCTGCCACCTATGCCCCCTTGAAGTATTTGATCTTCAACTAATAATCATTCCCACATAAAATACTCTATCTTGAAGCAGTTTTTATGTTAATAAAATACAAAGTATTTTAAGAAAACCCCACGAAATTAGGTGATCTCATTTTGGGACATATTTCTTCATTTATATTTGACTAAGTATTTGTTATTCAAACAGAATTAGTTTTTATTGTTATAAAATAGTTCTTAGTAGGTAGTAGTATTTGTGTACAGTGTTGTAAACAAAAACAGTAAGTCCACTAAGCGGATCTTGAAAGTTTTTTTTTTGTTATTTTATTAGCTTATTATAGTGACATGAATTATGTTGGCAAGGATAATACAAAAGGTATTAAATATCCAGCCCTATATGGGCTTAACAAGTCACTTTAAACAGATAGTAAATCTCAAACAGAGTAAACATGTTTTGAGCTAGAAAACAATGAGTAAGAAAACAATCCAAACACAAAGATTGATATATTACTTATTTATTCTTTCCTGCAACAAATCAAGAATAAAATAAATAACCATATTGACACGTGGAAAGTACACATGTCCACAAGTGATTTTGGTGGTGGTGGGGGGGGGGGGTAAAATATGACTGCCATTTTTACACCCCCTTAATCTCCCATTTTTAGGGTGTACGGAACTTTGCCCTTCAGGTACTTTGCCCTTCAGGTACGTTGCCCTTCGGAACTTTGCCCTTCAGGTACTTTGCCCTTCACTAAATATGAGGGGTAGGAACTTTGCCCTTCACTAATTAAAAATGCCCTTCACATGTAAAAACCTTTACTGGGAGTAATAGCACACTTTAGTACTATACAGTACTATACTGGGAATGAATCACCACAGGAAATGTAAAGCCCTTCACATTCAAAAAAGTTTTATTAGGATTACTTGCATACTACATAAAATCCAGAAATACATTCACTGTAAGTATTGACAATTATTAGTGTTAATTGCATACAGATAATAAAACAGCTACATGGGGTACTCATTAAGTACAGTTAAGTATGAAGCACTAAACACTATTTAAAACACTTTTACATGACACAAACCTTTTCAACATAACAACAATAAGCACTAAATATCAACATAAAGCACTGTAGGTACTAGGTATAAACATAGCTGTTAACACTATAACTACATAAAATACTACATAAAATACTGATTTATTGTAAAAAATATCACCATAAAGCACTGTAGGTAATAACTGTAACTACATGATAAATTGCATACTACATATACAGTCTGAGAATTGTTTTGTAACTGTAGGCACTGTTATTATGTCCAGTTCTTCTAACCCAGTCTAATAGTGTGGCCCACAGCATACATAATCATATTACCACTATCTTTAATTCATAATGAATTTTCAGTTGTCTTTATGTAATTTAAGTTAATTTGTAAAGTTGTCATACCCTTACAATAAGTGCTTTTTATTATTTTTAATATGTGTAATTAAGCTTAAATGGATCTAATTTGTGGATCAACAAACTGATTCTACATACTACATAAGACACAACTATGTACAAGCCCTTCATATTTTTAAGAACATTTGTTGGGATTAATTGTAGATCTTAATTGCATACTATACAGAGGCCCTTCATATTTTAACAAAGTTTAATTAGGATAAATTGCATACTACATAAATTATTGAATTGAATAATACATAAAACTGGATTATTGATTGTCTAGAATAATAGCCTTCAATTATGTAATCATATGATAAAGTATCTTCTGTGATCATGGACTGAAACAATAGAACTGCCACAACAGTAAGAAACCAGTTATGGGTTTACCAGTCTCTCATTCATTCACCATCCATTTCCCTTTTCACCTCAATAGCCAATTCAACAAAAGGTCTGTCACCCATAGAAATGTATTGTGGGGATTAACTTGGACAACAGTCTTTTTGTTGGGCTTGACATGCATTATACAGTTATATATTATACATACTTGGCTTCCTCAACAAAATAAACACAGTATCTCATTCATTCACCATCCATTTCCCTTTTCACCTCAATAGTAAATTCAACAAAAGGTCTGTCACCCATAGAAATGTATTGTGGGGATAAACTTGGACAACAGTCTTTTTGTGGGGCTTGAAAACAACTCGTTTACACACATGAATGGACAATATTTATAATTTAAATTTTTTTTCATGTGAAGGGCATTTTTAATTAGTGAAGGGCAAAGTACCTACCCCTCAAATTGAGTGAAGGGCAAAGTACCTGAAGGGCAAAGTTCCGAAGGGCAACGTACCTGAAGGGCAAAGTACCTGAAGGGCAAAGTTCCCGGATTCCATTTTTAGGGG
The DNA here is from genome assembly GCA_964017235.1 of Sabellastarte sp. h YS-2021. Lineage (NCBI taxonomy): Eukaryota > Metazoa > Annelida > Polychaeta > Sabellida > Sabellidae > Sabellastarte > Sabellastarte sp. h YS-2021. The sequence continues at coordinate 96,163,131 of OZ024936.1, read as the reverse complement.
TGTAAAATATGATTGCTATGTACTACACTCCCTGAAAGATCAAAGAAAGTTTCTAAAATATGACAGGAGTGGAAAATATGGCGTGACACCAGCTTTTACCCACGGAATTTTGAAAACAAAGGCACTTACCTTAGTTGAATAATCCCATAACAGTGTTAGTATTGCAAAGAAAATAAGAACTAATCCTAAAAGTACCCATTTTATATGTTTCATCCTGGCCTGAGACAAAGAGTTACTTCTTCTATTTTAGTGCCAAATCAAACTAGTTCGTAAATACCCTTACATTACAAATATGACATCTTCAAGGATTTCAAAGTTATATTCCATTTGCACTGTAAGAAATAGTATTTGTGTCAATGCACATTAATATAGTGAACCGATTAATATAAACGATGGAAAGCACACTTCAGTCCTGTCAGAATGTCAATGAAATATTTTATGTACACTGCACATTAATATAGCTAAAATGGTTGTTAAAGTTCAATTTGCACTACTGCTGTAGCTCGACCTCTGGGTGTAATTAGAAGTCTGTCTTCTATATTCTCAGTTATTTATTCTTAGATTCAAACTGAAACACATAACCAGCATTCCAAATGTTTCATGCAATATCCACTCAGTTTGGACTTCCTGTCATGTCTCTTAATATACATATTTCACTGTGGCAATGTCATTATACTTATATTATTTTAGTACCAATCTTAATCAATACCGTGTATGTGTAAAACATATTCCAAGGTCTTAATATGAGTATTCTGCTTTTTATCTCTTCTTCTCTATCTTAATTTTCCCTATATTTTCGTCTGATAAAATAAGACTGGCATCTTAAAGGGTAATTCACTAAACAATATCTGACTTTTGAATCAATACACAAAGGACTGAACTCTAATACAATATTGATCCTTTTGTTTTCATGTATCACCTAGCATGGGGATCAATCAATTGATTTTAGCATGGTAATGAAACAATGACAAATGACATGGACAATTGTGACGCTACATCAGGTAGCACAATAGCTAAGGCAGACAAACTACTTTGGACATGTCCAAACAAACATAATGTAAATAAGCCCAATCTTAAAAGGATTATTTGTCGCCTAGGAATGGGTTCTCAGAATTGACAAATAATAAATCCCTTTTGTGGTTCCATAATGGATATTTGTCCTGCATAAACAAGTACCAGACAATATTTCTTATAGTTTAGTTTATTTCTTTGTTATAGTGACGTTTTATATATGAACAGTTTATACAGGCAGGAAATAGATTTAACAACCAACCCATTACAACTTATAAGTTACTTCACTTACAAAACTTTTAACATATGTTGGGTGTGGGTGTAGGACATTTTGTACCTGGACATTTCATACCAGGACATTTCGTACTGGGACAATTCGTTTGATTCACTAGAATATAAAACACCCCAAAATATTAAAATTGAACAAAAATCTTTAAAAATAAAACAAAATAGTTAACTCTATGTATTAGGTGAGAGAAGAAATTGTCAGGTTTTTTGTAGAAAATAAGGGTTGCATTTTAAGTCATTATCTACTGTGGTGTTGTGATGTTTAAATTAGAGGGGAACAGACAAAAGCCCCCCCTGACACCCCCCCGTTTTAAAAAGTAGGGCACAAGCCCCCCTTAAATATGAGGGAGGAGGGCAAAAGCCCCACGTCCCCTCATTTTCTGAGGGGTAGGGTAAAAGCCCCCCCTTATATTTTTTAAACACTATTCACACTTTTATTATTTAATGAAAGCTAAATTTCCAAAAATGTCATTTGAGAGACTTATAAGTTAGGTACAAAAATAAACTGTTTAAAACTATTGAGTTTTACTACAGACACTTGTTTTGTTTCACTAGAGTGACAAGTTTTACTTAGATATGTTTATTTTGGGATTAAATGTTTTAGAATGAAACAATAGTAGTGGCAATGTCTGTCACTCTGTTTAAACGTTTGTGATACATAATGAGGGGATTAATTCCTAACAGAGGCAAGTGTCACTGATAACATGATTCTCAATAATATCATTGACTGTGGCTTCATAGCAAAAGAAAATGACTGGACAGGTTTTGAAAAACCTTTTTTTCAAATGAATGACACAAAGTTAAATCATCTTAGTAATGATATTTTCTCCTCTAGAATAACTATTTTAACAGTAAATACATTACATGCCAATAGTATGTTTTATGACACATATATTAAAGGAAAAGATTGATCTAAAATTATTGACAACCCAGATATTCAGACCCCATAAAACACCATATAAAAGTTTTAAAAGGCATTTTTCACATGGCTAAAATACAAAATTCACAACAAGATATGTTATTTTACTTTCATAGCATGTAGCATTTGTTAGAGCATGGCAAAATTGTAATTTTATAGTTTGGGTACAAAATGTCCAGAAACGAAATGTCCGGGTACAAAATGTCCTTACCCTGTTGAGTATATTCAAGCAAGTAAATACAAAATAAATCATTTATAACTAGTGTTGAACATATTGTACACATTTAAAACAATAATAGTAAGCAATACTATTTAAACAGCAACACCTTCCTGTACTCCAATAGTTCCACAATAAAATTACCAAGAATCTTGTGGTGGTTTTCATAAAAATATAAAGGAATTTTATTTTATTATCTGATATTTAAAAATCTGACCATTTCGCACTATGCTCAAAGTATTGTTTTATTATCTCAAATCTACTGCATATACATATGAAATGAAATTTAGATTCAATTAATTTTGATTTACATAAATTGCATAATCTATTCAGTGGTAACACTCTCGCCTCCCACCTCTGAAGCCGGGCTTCAGTTCCTGGCATGGCCTCAAGTGGGAAAGCTGGTAGTTGCTTGCTGTTGGTCGGCAGTTTACAGTACGGAACCCTGACAAACTGTATGTACTGGTTTCCTCTGCCCTTCCAACTACCCGTCGTGATATGACTTTTACAGTTTTGAAAGCGACGTAAAACCCCAAATAAATGCACAATCTATTCTCCAGTTGGGTATTTCTGTCACAACCTGTTTTATATGATTTACTATGATTTTGCCACACATGATTTCGCCACACATGTTTTTGCCACAGTTTTTTCAGAGCCCTTGATTTCGCCACAGTAAAACAATGATCTCGCCACACTTTTTTTACATATTTTATTTACTATGTATATTTTTGCCATTTTTCACATTGCCAGTAATGCATACTAAGACAAACATAATAAAAGATTGTAGGGTAACAACAATTTACTTAGTATATGGTAACACTAGTTACTTTAAAGTACATAACACAAAACTCACATATAAAGTTTAGTTATAGTAATGCTATAGTACAATGACAACAAAAAATTCAACTAGAAGTCCTAAACACAACTATTCATTTACAGTTACTGAGTCTCATATAGTCTCAACAGTTGGACTGTAAGTTTTTCCCTACTCTTTGTAAGAAAGCAGGGATGTCTTTTTTGTTTTCAATGAAATCCTTCACTAATCTTTCAAGTCTTTTCTGTAGATTATCATAGACTTTCTGGTTCCTTTTCATTGGGGGATTACCAACTGCATCTTGAGCCATTGCTAGTGACACTGAGCTGTTTTCTTCTTGTAAGGCTGAAATCAGCCTCCATATACTGGGATGATGGTGACCAACGAGATGGAAAAATTTTGAATTCCAACCTTCACACAGATTGTTTGTTCTTGGGTTGTTATTTAAAGTTGGCCCATGAACATTCCAAAGTGAGGGTGGAAATGCAGGGTATGCGTCTCATCTTGAATACAAGGTCTCCAGTTTGTGCTGGTCTGTATGGACCTTGGATGTATGTTGTGTCAACATATGCCAAGAGCTCTTCTCCTGCTAGAGGACAAATACTATAAAGGTAGTTTACCCCATCAATCACTCTATCAGCTGGAACAAATGCCAATGCATCTATCATGCCACAGAAGATACGAAATTCTTCAGTCTCTCTGTGATGTGTAACAAGACCAAGGTCTTGAATCTTTCGCCAAGTACACTGCCGCTTATGGTAGAAACACCCTCTAGCATCAATGCCTAATATGTTCTTCACAGCTTTAATCACAGGTATTTCAAAATCAATCATAACTTCTTCTGGGTCTGGATATAAGTTCTGTTCGTGGCACTTTTCTAATAAGGTCTGGAACATTTCTTCATAGGTTGCTTGGTTTTTTCTTTGGAGTAGAATATACATAACTGAAACTGCAGTGCTTCCTCAAGATATAAAGTTGGAGAAAATGTTTGGGTGCCATTTTATAATTGCCTATCCATGAACCATATCTTGGATTTACACATCAGTTGCAAACAGTCCTTGGTGGCAAACATGACAATCCTTGAGTTTGCATCACTGCCATTGTCATGAAGAAGGAACGGTTCAGGATAATGCACTGATATGGCTTCTGTATTCATTGTCAATGGATGTGTGTCCATCAAAGCATCAAATTAGATTCATATTAATCCCACCCCTAATTAAGATTAATCCTAATTGCACTGGTGATGTGGCTTCTACATTTTAAAGTTTTCACTACCTTTTTTTTCAATATAACATTCTATGAAAAAAATCATCATAAAATTTACTGTTACTTATAAATAAATTCAATATACCATTCTAAGAAGTGAAAATCTACCCATAAAAATCAAAATGTGACAAAAATCAAGATTCCCTTCCATTCTTTTGTGGGCAGATTTTATTCAAGGATTAGGAATGGGTTTTCTGCAAATGGGGTTATTCATGTGTCACATTTACATCTGTTTGACTTTGTGATTTTAATGCATGTGTTTAATTAGGGATTATAACTGTCAAGCTAAAACAATAGTTTGATAACCAAACAATCTGTTACAATGGCACATTTATAAATACAATGTATAAATAAAATGTATCATAACATTCTATGGAGTCAAAACACTGCAAAATGTTGCAAAAATCAACATAAAATATATATGAAATCAAAATTTAAAAGAAGGTGTGGCAAAAAAAAGTGTGGCGAGATCAATGTACCCCTGTGGCGAAATCAATGTCTCTGAAAAAAGTGTGGCAAAATCATGTGTGGCGAAATTAAGTGTGTCAAAATCAACGTACACCGTTTTATATACACAGAGTAAGAATACATTTACTTCTCCAATGAATTACTGATTTATATGTAGGTTGTGTGGCTAAATGTGTGTTTGTGCTTGAAATAGACATCTTATTGTATTGATTCTTCCCTCTGTGTGTGTGTGTCGATTATTTTTTTATAAAACACAATTCAGTGAAGAAACATTTACATTTGTAGAAATGTATGTTTACTTTTGGAAATAACAAAAACAGATAAACAAATAAATAAATAAACAGATAAATAGGAGTTTGTGTGTCAGTGACAGACTGTTAATCCCTCAATTAACTGCCTTATATTGTCCAAAGTGTTCGACAATATTTCGAAAATACTATGGATTTTCTCATCAGAGGCTGAACAGTCATCCCACATTTTGTCCTAAGGTACAAAAAACCTAAGGTACAAAAACCTATCCACTTATATCCGCCAATTTGAGCGGATTATCCGCCAAATAGAGCCTCTAAATTGAGGATTTGGCAGACTTGGGATTTTTGGAGAGGAAACATATATGAAATCTTAAATATTGGTTATTTAAAGTATTTTCAGTCATAATAACCATTAAATATCAATGAGATAGCTATTTTAAAGACGTTGTGGCTCTATAAAAGTTCAAACTATTTGTGTGTTAAGTATTGGCTGAACACACCATTTTATGGGAGTGAAGGTTTGAATAAATATGTAGATACACGAATAAAAGGACTTGTGAGGAAAGAGCATAATAGCTCCATAAATTGATCAAGATGACCATTACATTCAGAAAGTGCAGCTAGGTGGCTGTACAACTGAATTACTGATTGCAATTGTCTCAACAAATGTGGAGCAAAGGCGTCAAAACAGGTATTTCATATTGTAAGGAGCAAAGTTGGATGTGTGTGCTGGCACATGTCTATTTATGTGTGTGTTGGTTAACTCTTTGTTGTCTCAAATCAGTTTGTGATGACTGACAACAACCAAAATCAGCATATTGTTTGGATATCAGTTGGTAGGTCAATTTTGGTGCTACTTAGCTGAGATTAATGCATATTTAATTGTTAGGTTGGTATTAATGTGGAAAAAACGTAAATTTTCCATCAAAAATCCCAATTCCTAGCTAAACATGCTTTTGGAAAATCTCAAAGTTAGAGGTGAAATATTGAACATATCAAGTTAATTTTTGGATATCATAACAATCGCCCTTTTTAAAATGAGGGGATGTTTTAATAATGGTGATATCTTGAAAAATTGTTATGATATGCGATTGTTATGATATCCAAAAATTAACTTTAGGTTTTTTAGAAGGACTTAATTAATCATTAATCAGGGCCTAACGGCCACTGGGCTATTAATGATTAATGTCTTCCTGCTAAAAACCTCTAATGTCCCACAAAATCACATTGTTGTACTATTCATTTTACACCATTGCTATTGTCCATTTTTACTGTTGTATTGTATTTTATTATTTCATAGAGTTGACTAAACAAATGAATGTACTTTGTCATTTCTCTATTGTATTTGAGTGTTTTTGCTATCATTGGAGAAGTTGAAATTATAATTACAATCACAAACTATATCTTTTAAAACCTCATGTAGACATTTACAGAGCTGGTTTTTTGTGCCCCCAGTAATTTTGAGGGTGGGGATTTTATGGAAATAACAAAAACAGTGCCTTTATGGTGTTTTTATGCCCGTTTCAGCAAACTGACATGAGCTGCCCCACCCTTGAGATAAGAAATCCCTGGCAGAAGCACCCCCTATTTTATTAATAGAATAATTTCACATCAGCAACCTACTTGTAGACTAAAATGTAAAACAGCCTGTCTATTTTTAATAAAATAATGGAAATAATGTTATGAATTATTTTTTCAATTTAACAAGCAATCAAAGTTAAAATATTTGGCGTGTGAGTTATTTTATTTATTCAGTCTTTATGGTCGTGCCTGGTACCTTTGTATCAGTTTTGTTGTGACAGCTAGTTTAAGAGATGGAGAAAACCAGTGCATACAGCTGGCCAAGGTTCTGAACTATAGATCGCCAACCAATGGCAACAACATCTTCCCCACTTGATGTTAGGCCAGTATGGGCCATAGGGCCATAGAGTCAGTAATGTCTCAACAAGACAAACCTGGAACAGAAACAAACAATCCTTATTAAGCAGAAACCGACAAGCCTGTTACACAACAGACAAGCCAGGAACTATGTAGGACAAGCCGGATTCAAGTTTATAACACATGGCTTGCCTGCTGATGAATCTCTGTCTATATAAGGACAGTCAGTTTGCACACTGCATCATTTGGAATCTAGCATTTGACAGAATACATCTGGCAGCTTTTCAAGAATAGGAGTTTGTTTTTTATCATATATCTAGGGCAGTGTTAAGCTGAAGTTGGCTGACTTTATATTTTAGGATTTTGCTGCTTATTATTTGACATTGGGTCTTAAGGGCAGTCAGGAATATAGAAATTCTGAGTGACAGTGTTCCTGAATTTGAGTTGGAGGATTCTGCGGCAGATATTCAATGGAGGAGGGAGGAGAGGGACACTAGAGCATGGGAGGAGGCATGACAACAGCAATAGAGGGAGTAGCCAAGGAGGGAGGAGGAGGCAAGAGTGGAGAAATCATACTGCGAAGAGGGGGGACATTCAGAAAAAACGCCCAGGAGAGAACAAATTGACACTGAGACAGAGTCTGCTGGAGGAGAGGTGGGAGCTTACAGTCATGCTACAAGAAGGGCCTAATGACCAACATATATCTTACAGACACAGAGGAGGCAATAGTTGATTTCGTGAAAGATCATGAGGAGTTGTACAACAAAATGAGTGAACATTTCAAGACAAAGCAAAGAATCAGTGTCTCTGGGAGAGGTTCGCCAAAAGTCGCAAGCTGTCTATCAAGGTATGTAAGACCTGGTTTGGGATAAGCTTATACAGTCAAAGTCTGGACAAGCCCTGAAAGAGACGATGGAATGTTAGAACAGGACAAGTTAGGATTCCTGAGGTCACACATACGATGCAAGTGGCTGAGCAAGTCATCAAGATTTAAGTCCCAGGCCTGAGGAGCCAGTGCTTCAGCTGCAACAGCACACAACATATTACGTGCCTTCACTGACGCAGACAGCATGGAGATCTGAATGCAGTCAACAGCCACCATGTTACAGCCTCAATAAGTCACCAGCCCTAACACAGCTTCAGGGTGCTCTTTGGTCGACCATCAGGTCATGGGACAGTTCACACAGTTCAGGCAGAAGCAGGAGACTACAACATACAGCCTTCAGCAACTAGCTGGTGTCAGAGTTGGTGGGATTAGAAGAGAAAGACTTTCAGACATTTAGAAACGAGGCTGTCAAGCTTATCAGCAACATTCAAAGCAGGGCAAAATAATATGGTCGTCAAGTCCAGCAACCTCAACAGACACTTTCACGGAGCTCAAGTACCACTTCAGTCTTTGTGCCACAGACGTTTCAACAGCCACAACCACCAGCACCAGCTGCAAGGGAATACATCTTAACCATTACAGAAACAGTGCCTGTTTTCTTTGGCTTCTTCATGGCGATGTGCTTCCCATCTATGGCCCCTACAGCATGGGGGACATTCCATCTGGTTCAGAACGTCTCCTCCGCCCTTTTCCACTTCTCAGGGGTATCAGGGCAGCACAAATATTTGTCCTGGAATTCATCATGGAAGGCTCAGCAGACCTGGGAGATGCATTTGCAGATGGTGCTTTTGCCAACCAGCCAGTGATACTGCAAGGAGGTTTAGGTCTCTCCAGTGGCCAGGTGTCTCTGCATTATTACTAGTTTCAGTCCCATATTTAATGGCTTACTGAAATTGGTGGCTGACTACTTGAGGTGGTGCATTCAACAACAACAACAACAACAACAACACATGATTTTTATATAGAGCTTATCACTTAGTATGTCTCTAAGCGCTGTAGGATCTAGACATTGTATGCAAGTCTGAAAAAAGTATGTTTTGAGCTGCCTTCTGAAATCTAAAAGTGAATTTGAAGATCTAATGCTAACAGGTAGATTGTTCCACAGAGCTGGAGCAGCATGAACAAAAGCCCGTTTTCCATAACTGTTTCTAGGAACCTTGACTGGAAATGCTATATTGAAATTTTTGGATGATCTTATTAATCTTGCTGGTTGTGCCAACAAAATGAGGTCAGTGATGTATGTTGGTGCTAAGCCATGTAACGCTTTGTACACATCAGTGAGAATACTGAAAGCAATCCGCTGTTTTATTGGAAGCCAGTGAAGTTCTTGTCTTGCTCTACTAATGAGGTCATACTTTCTCATTTTGAGGATGACTCGGGCTGCTGAATTTTGTACAATTTGTAGTCTGTGCAAAAAGACTTTATTTACTCCATAAAGCAGGCAGTTGGCATAGTCTAGTTTGATGTTACCAGGCCTTGAATTATGCAGGAACATGTATCATTTGACAAATATTTACGAATTCTGGTAATTTTATGAAGTTGTAATTGACAGGCTCTGCACTTTTTGATGATAAACTCTTCCATGTTCATCCGTGAATCAAAATAGGCACCTAGGTTGCGAACAGACCTTTTCGGAGTGATTGTACAGTCTCCCATCCTAATAGAAAAAGAAGGCATTCCTTCCAAATATTTTCTAGATCCAGAAACAATAACTTCAGTTTTGTCTTCATTCAATTTCAAAATGTTTTGTGACATCCAAGATTTTATACCATCAATGCAAAGTTCCAGATGTTGTAAGGATGCAGCCATTGAGCTTTTGTTGAATTCAACATATAGCTGAGTATCATCTGCATATAGCACATGACTCATTCCATGTTTATTTGCAATGTCCGCTACAGGAGCAACATATAAAGTGAAGAGTATTGGTCCAAGGACAGACCCCTGAGGAACACCAAAATTAAGATACATCTTTTCAGATGAGCTGTTATTTATTCTTACTGCCTGGCTTCTGTTGGAGAGGTAGGATCTAAACCAGTCTAGTGTTGTTCCATTAATGCCAAATCTCGTTTCTAGACGATGAAGAAGTTTTTCATGGTCAATAGTATCAAAGGCAGCACTTAAGTCAAGAAGGACTAAGGCGACCATTTTTTTATTGTTCAAGGAAGACAAGATGTCATTTTGGACACAAAGAAGTGCAGACTTTGTGGAATGAAAAGGTCTATATGCAGACTGCATTTTGCACCATAATTTATTCACCTCTAAATGTATTCTGAGACGAGCTGCAACAATTTTTTCAATGACCTTTGATAGGAAAGGCAAGTTTGATACAGGTCTGTAGTTTTTCAAAATTTCTTTATCCAAGTTTTCCTTTTTTAGCAGAGGTGTTATATTGGCATGCTTCAAGTTGGATGGAAATACTCCCTCTTCCAAGGATTTGTTGACAATACGGGTAATGACTGGAGCCAGGGTGTCTAAGTTATCCTTGATCAATCTGGTGGGGAAAGGGTCATGGATTGCAGAAGCATTAGAACTAGCACTTATTATCTTTCTGACTTCATCTTCATCCGCAGGTTTGAAAGACTTTAGAGTGACTTCTAAGTTTGGGTGAATGTACTCTTTGATGTCAGCATCTGTCTGAGATAATGAGTTCTTGATAGTTGATCTAATTTTAAGAATTTTGTCAACGAAGAATTTATTAAATGTCTCAGCCAATAGTTGATCTGAGTCACTTTCGGGAAGTTTGGGTTGCTTAACTTCACCTAGTAATGTTTTAGACAAATCATACAGCTTTTTTATATCATTCCTACTTTGATTAATTTTGCAGGAATAAAATTCTGTTTTGTATTTTGTCAAAAGAAGCTTAACTGTTTTACATTGTTCTTTATATTTCTCCAAGTCAGCTTCTAGTCCTGATTTTCTGTATTTTCTTTCCAACCTCCTCTTCATGACTTTTGCATGCCGGATATGACTATTAAACCAAGCTGTGTTAGGTCTGATTCTAACATATTTCTCAATAAGTGGAGCATTATTTTGCAGAGTTTCAGATAAACTGACATTATATCTTTGTACCATAGAATCAAGCAATTCTGTAGGAAAGCTTAATTTCTGTAAATCGCTATTCAAAACATCCATATCTATGTCTTTAAGTTTACGGTATCTGAGAAACTTCTTGACCGGGTCAGGTTTTTTGTCCAGTAAGAACCCAGAAAGTAATAGGTGATCTGAAATACCTGGATTGCTGACAGATATTGGCCCAAGCAGTTGGTCGTCTTCTCGAGCAATGATTAAGTCTAAACAGTGACCTTTAATATGTGTTGAAGTTTCTATCCGTTGTTGCAAATTTACACTGGATAAGAGGGCTGTGAAAGACTGTGTTTGATGATTATTGTCATCAAAATGTATATTGAAATCCCCCATGATAAGGACAGATTTTGGAGAGCTAGAAAAAGAAGCCAGATAGTCACTGAATTCATCCATAAATGAGTTAAAAGTAAATCCATTTGCCGCACTTGGTGGAGGTCGATAGAGCACGGTGACACACACTGTGGAAGACCTTAAATTTAGTTGGAACTCCTGATGCTCAAAAGTTTTAAAATTACTCTCACTGGTAACTTCTTTAACACTCATTGAGCTTTTGTACAACAATCCAATACCCCCTCCTGCTTTGCATTGTGACCGAGCACAATGAAGGAAAGAATATCCTTCAGGTGTAAAACTGTTCACAATATCTGATTCTATATCACTTGATGAAAGCCATGTTTCTGTGATAGCCAAGCAATCGAAGTCTTTATCAATTACCAATTCATGAATAACTTCAGTTTTATTTCTAATTGATCTTGTGTTTAACAATCCATATTTGAACCTGGAGGTGTTATTTCCAATATTGTGGGAAATGGTAGCATTCAATTTTCCTTTTTTCAGTTGATGTTTCAACTTTACACCTGCCCTTTTTCCACGTCTTGTTTGTTTAGCATTTAATCCTAGGTTTTTGATGGTTCTAATTACATCCTGATGTATCCTAATGGCAGAACTTATACCTCTACTTGCTAAGAGGTTATTTCTTGTGTATTGAATCATTTGCGACTTATCCCAATAAGGAGGAGATCAGAGCCTCGTGCAAGGCTATGCTGGATGTGCACATCAATGTGGCGTGTCTGGCAGGTAAGTAATATATTATCACAGACCACATCTCAGCTTCCTTGAGTCTGTTTACACCACCTCTTTGTGGTTCAGGTCTGTGTGTAGTTATTAAGAAGCACTGTGTTGCAATGATGACTGGCCACATGTCTGTTTTTAATCCTTTGTTTTTATACACTACTTCTATACACTTATTCAGATTTTAGACTTGCTATCTCAGACCGTTTGTCTAAAAGTTTATTGAAAGCACAGTATCACTCTTTACTATGTCATTTCTTCTATAACCTGATAATAAATATGTGACATATCCTTTCATAGAAGCAGTGTAAAAAGTGCTTTATGCCGGAGTTTCATAGTTATGCTGCCACACAGGCGCTCACTACTCCAAGAGGTGTAAAACAAGGTCGAAAAAAGCAGGTAGCATCTTGACAAAATTTTGGTGTCCTGGGATGTCTGTGTGTATGATTTCGGCCAGAAGATTGCTGTAGCATCCCTTTTCCTGTCTTTGAAGGATCCATTGCATGACCCATGGGTTTGGTGGCTTTCTTCTTCTCCTGGAAGCTGGATGGAGCTTAGTCTGTGGTGGATTTAGGGCAAGTGATGGGGCTGGGTTCAAATGTGTCCTTCTCTGTCTTCCCATCAAGATGCAAATCAAAATATTAACTCAATAAAAGCCATTAGTACCCTAAGCTAACGTATGAAGTGATGTGATATGTTGCAGGCATCTTTGCTGTGACAAATGATTTTGTGAGCCACAGTGGGTTTACATAGTTTTGGTTCGATTCTGACTCAGTCTAGTTCAATCAGTCTAGTCAGGGTGTGTTTATAAAGTACTCCAGGTTGAAGGGGTTGCTATGGCTTGTCTGCTAGGGGTTTTTACAGGTTGTCATGGTAGTTCCCCATCTTGTCGTGGAGAAAATGATCCCCGATTCCCCAAATCAACCACGTATAGTCATAGGGTCAGTTGCAGTGGAACCCCCCCCCTCCCCATTAGTTGGGTAGAATATCTTATGACATCAGCCCAACTTAAGATAATATAATTCAAGAATGATTTTTTCTCTGAATATAATATAAAACATCTAAAACAATGTGCAAATGGACGGAAATTACAAATATTAACATGAAATATATGACATTATCATTGATCAACTTATCTGCCCTTGTACAGAATTATTAATTTGTCCATTATTTTTTTTTTCTATTTTTGTAAAAATATGTTAATTTTGTCAAACCTCAAGAGATAGTTTTAAATGCACAAACTAATGTACAAAGAAAAGTCCTAAGGATATGATTTCCACAGGAAAGATTTTCCATAATATTTTGGCACCTAGGGAGAGAGGCTCTACATAATTATTTCCGACTGTGGATCCCTACAGTGAACTTTGATGGTCCAAACACTCAACATTGTTAAAGTTACACTATAGGTAAAATAATATGGCAGAATTATATATATCACAATTTAGAAAATAGGAAATATGAAAAAAACAGGAGAAGGATATTTTTAACAAAACCTAATGAAAACTCAAATTTTTACAAAATATATAACTGAAGAGAAATGGGCTATTTTCAGTTCCCTGACTAAATTTTTAAAAATTAGTCAAAAAAATTAGTCAAACCTGAATTTGTAAAGGAACAGAAAAATGTTAACTGTTAAATGTTAGTGCTTTCTTCATGGGATGAAATATAGGTGTTTTAGGGTTTCTTTCCAAAGCTGTTAAAACTGTAAGAATTATCTGCTGTAGGAATTATCTCTGTATGACTTTTTCTGTATCCATCAGATTGGATAGAGTAAGAAATCTAAAATTCGCCAGAAATCTAAAATTCGCCACCTCTAAAACCTTAATTAATTCCATGAAGAAAATGATTCTTTGTCTTAAAACCTTATATATTTTAGTTCAAATAGCCTCGATTTACTATACATTCAACAAATCTCACCTCAATACATTTATTTTATTTATATTTCCTCATGTGGCGAATTTCAAATATGTGACGAATTTTAGATTTCTAACTGCTGCGGCTCAATCTTTGCTGTAACATAAAATAATTAATTTTTTTTTGATCCAACAACGATTTAAAGAGGTACATATTTTGGAGTTATAATCACTACTGATACTATTGTTTAATTTCAATCTTTTATTAAAAATGTAAATAGCAGTGACATTTGTCTATAAAATGCAGAGCATATTTTTACTGATAATTCAATCACTACTTAAGAGATGTTTTATTGAGAAAAATTGAAGAATAATGGATAAAACCAATACGGCTCTGATTACATACAGTGCATGATGTAGTACATATGGTCCTTTTATTTGTTCATAAATAAACATGCACAGATAAAAGGTGTTCTTTTTATGACGAGGCGGGGGTGATGGGGTCTTTTTGTCCTGTCTTGAAGAGGGGGACATATGCCCTATACATCCCCCTACAGACTTGCAGTTTAAGGTCTGACGAGCTGATGTATTGGTAGCCCTAAAAAAGGCCGTTATATCTAATAGCGGTGAACCGCTGACATAACGTCCTATTGGCTTCCACTTAAAAATCTCAGGCATTTCAAACTTTGGCTTTATACTCTTACATGTATCAAATAAATATTGGTTACTTAGAGCTTTAATATGCCTTGTGTGTGTCATTATCAGTCTAAAACAATAAAGCAGTTATAATCCACATAATAATACCAATATGAAGGTGTTTTGTTTATGCTTCATTCAATGAAGTTAACGTATTAGGCCTACACTAGGGCTAGAGATAGGGCTGAATATAATAGCAGAACATTGCAGTTGTATCTTATAAATAGTGGATGTTTGGTTTTAGACTGTTAATACTATTGGCACTGAACATAAAACCAGTGAGTATCTAAGAATATTCTTTCTATTTAAAGAGTATAAAGCCAAAGTTTGAAATGCCTGAGATTTTCAAATGGAAGCCAATAGGACGTTAGTATGCGGTAATGCAAATTTACTAATGGCCTACATTAGGGCTAATGTATTGGCCGCTAAGATCAGCTTGTGCTTTTGCTATGTCTACACTCATGCATTGTCGACTCCCTTTAAGTGAAATAAGGAAAAATATGTGACACAGGGCTTCTCTCCACCAGTGAAAAAAATGTACAGCTTCTTTCCTACAGGTTTTTTGTCCATAGGGCTTTTGGTCCAGATTTTCATAACTTTTATACCATATATATAGTGGACAGACCGACACAATGGCACCATCATTCTGTTCAAAGCAATCCAATCAGGTGAACAACAAGGGGTAGTTATACACTTGATGGGCAGATATTCAACCCTTTAAATAACAAGCTCAACCAATCAATCCGCAGCTCACAGATCAATTTTTTTTTTTTTTTTGGTTTAGTCATGATACAGTTTTACAAAGCTTTAATTTTATAATAGCTGTGTCAGCAACCTATGAGTTGATTTAGTTGTTTGATTTCTTTTAACATTAATTTCATAGATGTTACAAAATTGAATAGAACAGTACATGTATTTACTACTTGTAGAACTTGCAACAGACAATAAAGCTAGGTAAAATTTGTCATCAATGTTAATTATCACAAATGTCAGCAGAGATCATATTTCTTTGCATAAAATGTCATTGTGCCTCCATCTGTTTGAATATGAATGTAATTAGACTAAATACCCATTTGAAACTGTGCAGATAGCAAATGTGAAAATGTAAATTGAACTCTTGGCTTCGTAAATTGGCACATACCTCAAATTGGCCCTAACCAGATTACAAAGTATTTATTGATCGTATCATCGAAAACTCCCCTCTATGTTTTGGAGTATAAGATGCCAAATAAGGTGAGAATGAGGCTTACAAAGTGACAACATACTTAAATTAATTGGTTTGGGAAATTGATATAATAATTGATAATTAATAATTGATATAAATTGATATTGATATTGGCAAATTGTCCTAAGTTGGGAAACTGACTTTCAAACAGAAATCGAATTATGGCCCAAAGAAAGCGCCGTGAAAGGTTAAACTGAATAGCTTTTTCGACCTGTTCTTTTGACCTTACCAATCCTGACTCTTTTTTCCTTGGGATGACAAGACTGGTACTCACCCCAAATCTATCTTAATCGAAAACTGGTCATATAACGATCATATATCCAATTGAAGTTTGGATAAGATGGTTAGTAAAAACACTGTCACAAATGTTATTTGTGGATGTTGGGCTCTTGTCATGGGCAAACTTGAGAGATTTATTTATATTTTACGGCAAAATTTTACGCACATACAATATTTATTTAGTTCAAGTTGTGATAGATGTGCTGGGTATCTATAGAGACTAACCTTTGATAAAAAATATTTGAAAAGGTTGAAAACACAATTTGAATATGGAATTGTTACCCCAAATTGTAAACAAATCAATATAATGCCTTTGGAAGGATTTTATGGTGCAGTGGCTAACATTTGTCTAACACCTCTGAACTCTGTGGTTCAGACCCCACACTCTATGTGGGAAAGATGGTAGTTGCCTATAGTTGCCCAGCATTTTATGGTGCATAGTTTATATCTTTGAAATATGAAACAGTGTCAAATTCTATTCAAAAGTATGCATAACACTTTTATGCTTTGACATCTGTAACTTTCCACAGATGTTTAAATTTTGAAGAACCACAGTGGTCCTATTTTGAAACGTTGCTGCTGAATGCCTTTTTTCAATCCAGTGATGTAAACATTTGATTATTGCAAATCTATTGCTGTTATGTTGCTGTGCTTTAGTTGTGTTCAAGTTATCTCTAAGCAAGTAGTACTTACTTTGAATTTTCTCTTTTTTAAAATAAACATAAAATTTTTCTCTAAAACACATTGCAGATTATGCTTAAAAGTAGATTTTCGTGTACTTATTACAAGCAGAAGAATACTCCCGATCAATGGCCATAATTTGGCGAATTCAATTCGGCAGAAAGCAGAGTATAGAATATTAATCAAGAGTTGGTGTAATTAAGGAACATGTATTGGCAACACTTATGCATTTGTATGATCATACTTCACAATGTTTGGTGACCGTGAAGGTCGTCAGAGTAAAACTGACAGACGTATATTGGTTCAAAAAGATTTCAACTAATTATTGATAAACTAATTATGAAATATATTAAACTTGATTGCCAATTTAAAGCTACTGTAAAAGGTAAATTCATCTGATTTTTTGTTTGGTATGTGTAACTCGTGCCTCTGACAATACATATTTTATCATGTGAATACAACCTAGTGAGACTACAAAGATTTTCCATTTAAACTACCACTTTACGACATTTGAACTAAGAAAAGGTGTTTACATACTTATGTGAATTTTCACATACAGTCAAAATTGTATGTGTGGCCACTCTTGAATAGAGGCCAATTTCCAGTTGTGACTGCTTTTATTCCCCCACGGAAATTTGTATGTAAATTATTATATAGATAATGGCCAAGTGGAGCTCCATTATGTAAACTTAATGGCCTGAGGCCTTGAAAGGGCCGAAGTGTCATTAAGTTTACAAAATGGAAGTGTCATGAGGCAATTATCTGTTATAAAACTCTGTAAGTTAAAACCAATTTATTAATTCAATAAATAAACACCTTGTACCAAATGATCAACCCAGAGATCCTTGCAATGTTTCCTTTGGTGTGTGAGGTTGTCACTAATTTAGTTCTATGGCTATTTTTTTATTTTATTTCAATACACAATCAACATTGTTTTATCATGTGTACCACTGGTTTTCCTTTATGGGAATATATAATTTTGGCTAAAGTTTGAAAAGTTTTAATATAATCTGACTGGCACAAAATTGAACCATGGATAATGATACTCGATAAAATATTTATGTGTGACTTACAGGAAGCACTTCCCAGAAAAAATTAGATTGGTACTTTAACAATGCTGTGGATAATTTATTGTGGTGAGTGTTTCAGGTTATTTTATTAATCTGTGCTTATTTTCAGAAAGTAAGCATTTTTGTGTTTCAGGCATTGAGAGTACTAGAAACTGGATAATTACTTACTTGTTTTATTTTGTGTTGAAGCTTTTGGGTTTCTCAAGATTTTTATTTAGGGTGCTTCTTTTTCTCTTAATTTGGAATCAAGGAAAATGACTCCTGGAAAGATTGTCTCCTGGAAATATGCCTCAAAGAATGCCTACTCCACGTTTTGTATTTCAGTAATACCTCCTATGACAATTAATCCACAAAATTAAGAACTAAATTCATTTCAACTACAAACAGTGTATCATTTTAGAACTGTATAACAAACAAACTGTAATAAGGTAAATTAAAATCTTTGTTTTGAACTTAAAAATATTTAAAATATAAATCAAATTAAAATCCAGTAGTAATGCATTTCTGTACTGTAATTTTAGTACTACATTTTTTTCTCATTTTACTTGAGTAAACTTTGAACCACTAAAAACATTCCTGTTAGTATGCTGAGTTAGATTTTCACAGTGGGTTTGTTCGAAAGTTAGCTTCTCCTTCAATTAAGTTCACAGAAGATTATTGTAAAGTCAGATTGTGAAGTGATGCAAAGAATGAAAAATATCCAACTTTATAAATTAAATTGCTTGCTTTGTATTTGGTAGGAGGTATTTTTTCAAGGTAGCATTTTTCTATGTGGTATTTTTGTAAGAAACTCTGAATGTCATTCAGAATTGTAAAGACTTTGTAAATGTACCCACTGAACTAATTAATATGAAAGAAGTTGTGAAAACATTTCAATATGGAATGCATTGTGCTTAGGATGACTGGCAAATACTAAGTACACTTTTGTTCTTGGCAGACTGGCCATTGAACTAAACCACAATCCACTGTTAGAAAATAGTGTAGTGTTAACTCTCCATTATGCAAATATAATGGAGACTTGAGACAATGGAAGGGTCGCCTGTCTGGGTTTTACATCCCAAATAGTGACCAGTCCTTAGATGTGACCAAAGACCAGTAAAATCATTCCCAGAGACACCAAAAAACTACTAAACAAGATACCACAGTAGACATTTCTCAGCTGTGGAGGTTTCCCTTCTCCAGGTAGTTAGTTTTGTCTCATTTGCATACACTGTTTATGATGTAAGTGGAGATTCTCCAGGTCACTTTTGCAAAACACCCAGGGACAATTCATGTTAATTTGTTGTCAGCTGACATTATGCTAATTTAATGCACCATGTAAACCAGTAGAACTTTGAAGTAAATTATATAAAATACAAAGTCAAATATAACAAATGGTAAACCAT
Organism: Sabellastarte sp. h YS-2021; assembly: GCA_964017235.1. NCBI lineage: Eukaryota > Metazoa > Annelida > Polychaeta > Sabellida > Sabellidae > Sabellastarte > Sabellastarte sp. h YS-2021. Next base: position 96,143,789 of record OZ024936.1, on the reverse strand, counting down.
GAACAGATTAATCAAGGCAGACTCTAATACACATTAGGAATACCCCTGTTCCACTTTTGTGATTGACCTTAAGACACAACCATTGTTAAAATTGGGGGAGAATTGGTAAAACTGAAATAATCTATTAATTTCCTAAAATAAAAAGACTGGCTTTACATTCCAAATCTTGAACTTATTACCTGCTCTATGACTACCACAGTTGATAAAAAATAACTATGATAACACTGAGTTGCACTCTTGGGAAAGATTTATTGCATCATTTGAAATATAGACAGCATAGGATTTATCACAGAACAGATTGGTCCCAATAAATCATACACAAATTGGCGTTTTTCACCAAATTTGCACCCATCAGATTGATCCCAAAATAAAATATTATAAAACATGGTTAAATTGGCCTGCAGGATAAATACTATCCTAAACAAGTGAGCCTGCAGGATAAATACTATCCTAAACAAGTGAGCAAATGACAGACCATAAATGACATTAACTAAAATATCCAAAATCATCATGAAATGATATGGACATTAAGCACCCAAGAAGTACTCTTTTATTGTATTTATTGATTGTTTCCAACTGGGGGCCAAGTTTACATGGCCAATATTTCAGAGGGTTGATTTGCTGATTTGGCCAACATCAGTTTTGCCCAGTTCCCAGCCCTAACACCAGAAATATCAGTTACAACAAGTTGGGAAATAAATGCTTACTGAAACATCCTTAATGTATTTGATTGTCCCCAATGATCATATCCAACATGATCAGGGTAGTCAGAAAGAGAACTTGCAATAGTGGAACAGGGGTATTATTTTTACAACACTAACATAACCTCAGTGAATACCTGTACCTTGTTGTAATTTCATTTCATATTATTTTACAATAATCTTTTCACTATTCAAATAATTTTATTCAAACTGTTTCTCTGCACTTGCAATTATGTTGGCTGGGAGAAATCCCTGATACATATTGGCCTAACATTGATATAATTAACACAGTGGTGTTTGACTCTTTTTCATGGCAATATATTTGTTTAGTTTTCCACAAGATTTCTACATCCTATAGTACAATATTTTAAAACTATCAGTGCTCCATGTAAATCTTATTGTATTTTAAGCCTAAATATTGTTTTAACTTTCTCTGGCTGAATGAAAAGTTTTATTTCTGTTTGATCGGTTTATTTACAAACAATACTGGCAACTCTGTCAACATTAGATTTTATGGGTTTTATACTGGGTGACTTTGTGGGGAAAACAAACGTGTCAAAGAGAGTGTTTTTACTAGCAACTTTATTAAAAAATGATGACCTTTTGTCCAAACTATACAGCTCAATGTTACAAAAGCAATTATATTAATAATACATGTATTAACAATGCATAGACAATAAGGAAATAAGACTATTTTATCATAAAACAAGAAAGCACAACAAAATTTATGATGATGCTGGTTGCCTTTTGGTTTATTTATTTTTATATACATAAGTTTGTAACAGGTAAAGTCAAGCAATATAATTTGGATACAGGCAGATCTTGCATGCCCCTTCTATACAAACAGAAAATGTCACATTAATGTTGCTTGCACATGGTCTGGTCAATTAGCATAATTTGTCTCTGGATTTTCATAAAAGTGACCAGGAGAATCTCCACTTTATATCAAAAACAGTGTCTGCAAATGAGGTAAAACTAACTACCAAGTTGGGGGAAACCTCCAAAGCTGAGAAATGTCTAGTGGGAAATAAAGGCTATTTGCAGAACTTTTCAATCGCTACTCACAAAGAGACATTTCAATCTGAATAAAAACACAGCTAAAACGAGTTTTGAAGGGGAATTAAAATGAAGAGGAGATTTAAGCAGAATTAGCCGTTGGTCTACAGTTTACAGAACAGAACCTTGACCAATTATATGTGTTGGTTTCCTCTGCCCTTCCAACTACCCATCATGATATGATCTGTACAGTGTTGAAAGCAATGTAAAATCCCAATTAAATAATAAATAAATTGGTCAAGGTTCTGTACTGTAAACTGCCGGCCAATTGCAAGCAACTATCGTCTTTCACACATGAGGTCAGGCCATGATTCAGAACTACTTCACCTAGTTTATAACATTTCTGTGCTGGTTTCCCGAGCTGTATATATGAAACGAACATATATAACTCACCCTGGCTTGGTTATGGGTCAATGAGTTTCATTTCTTGGTAGTCCTCATACGTCTTTATAATTCAGGATTTCTGCTTAGGTAGGATGCTTTTACCATAGCACAGTCTGTTTTTCTATTTCTTGGGGGCTTTTTAGCATGTTTAAAAAAACCTATCATTAAATATCCCCTGTGTATTAAACTCAACAGGCAAGAGAGGAAGAGTGAGGGTGTCATGATTACTTTCCAGGATCATTTTCAAACATGCCATACTAAGATGTGATTTCCACTTACAGGTCAGATGTGTACCCTAAATTCAAATTGAAAATTTGCACTTGCAATTTAAATATTATTGGCAAATATGGCCTTTCTTTCACTTGTAACAATTGGGACTTTAATTATGGCAACTAAGATGTTCAACATAAATAATCAAATTATTTATAAACCTGAGTCACTCCTAGCCAAGTACTGGGTGACATATTAAATCCGACCTACCTTAAAACCAATCTTTTCGTATTATGATCTATTTTTGTGATAATATGACTATAACGTCTGCTCTTTTCATGGTCAGATGAATGTACTTCTGGAAATGGTAATGTAATTACAAGTGACTTCTGCAAATGTTGGTGTAATTACAAGAGACAGTCATACAAACCCAAGAGACACAGATAAGGCCATCACCAGTTCAACCAGACATTCACACACTGGTTGTCAGTTAACCAGTGTTCTGTCTTTAAAACAACTGCAATAATCTGTAAGATCCTCCAAAGTGATAATCCTAAATCTTAGTAAAAGTGTTTACAATACTCTGATTAGTCAGTAGGATGGTAAAGTTCTTGAAGTGCCACAGTTTGTTCCATGTGTTCTAATGTCTACAAACAATTTGGCTTTTTTGCCTATGAAGCTCCCAATGTATTGAATGAGTTTTTCTGATGATGTCTCGTGGTTGTTGCACCTTACAGTCCATCTGTTGATGGAGATTAAGTACCATAAAAGTAAAATTAGAATTAGAGTTTTTGATAAGATCAGCAGCAAGAGTCACATGTTAAACATCATCAAGCTTGTACAATTGATCATCCCAAAGCACTGACTAACTAGCCTGTTTTTAGATTCCTGAGTTTCCCATTGTGGGGAAGATATTGTGTCTGGAAAACAGTAGATTACATTAGACTAGAATACACTTAATACTCATATAGTCCTTAGTTCCCACCTCAAACAGTCTGCAACTCACAAATGTTATTGTCCTTAGTTTAACACAAACACTGGTCATCAAAACTTTAATTTTATATCATTTATATCAGCAATCAATGACTTGATTTAATTTTTGGATGAACTTTAACACCAATTTCACTGATGTGCTAAATGGTATAGAAAAATAATTATTTTTAAAACTTCCAATAAACAAAAACCTAGGTGGAATTGAAACTTAATATCAAGTATCACAAATGTCAACAGGCACAATATTTCTTCATTTAAAATGCCATTGTACAAACATCTGTTTTAATATGAATGCTACTAATTTCCTTAACTTGGCATATAGCTCAACTAGGCCTTTAGAATGTTTATTGAAGATATCTTTGATAACGCTAATGTGGTTTTTCAGGAGTTCAAGATACCAATAAGGTGAAAATGAGGCTTGACAAATTGATAATAGACATTTTGAGAATTGCCAAATGCAATTGTCCAAAGTTGGGACACTGACGTGAAAAAGAAATTGTATTATCATCCTAAGAAAACACTGTAAAAGCTTAATTCAGTTGAGTCTTTTTGCAAAATAAAGTGTGTGTAAACATTGTTCTTGTGTCAATGCATTTAGTCAATAGAAATCCAAGTGATTAAACACAAAAAAAGCATAAATAAGGCTTGTGTGCCCATGCTGTGCAAAGATACAGTGTGAGGTAGTAAGCGGTGAGAAAGACCAAAGTTACAATTCTTAAGACCCGATCCTGACCATTCCCCCAATCACTCCCATGACTCTTTTATCTTGAAACAACACCACTTTTCCCCACTTTTATTGGAGAATTGGTTACATTATCCAAATCACATACAAGATAGTTGGTATGACAGTAGTCCAAAAGATAATCATATTATTGTCACGATATGTTGCTTCAGGAGGGTGAACTTGTTACCCTGAAAAGGCAAAAAGTCAAACTTTGGTTTGTACATTCCGTTCAACAGCCAGAGTCATATTGGGACAGGTCTTTAGGAGACCCACTTGTGGGGGTCAAACCCTGAAGGAGCATTCCTGGTAGCAGTTATGGCAAATTACGAAGGAAGGTTCTGCAAGGAATCTTCTGGTCAATTCTTGAAGCAGGGTAATCTTGTTTCAAGAGAAGATTCATCATATGAGTGACTAATGACAGCAGATCTTTAGGAATACTACGATTTGGGAGCCTGTAAGAACAAATCCATGACATGTCAAATCCCTACCCTAATCTGTCATGGTGATCCAAAAACTTCACCATGTGTCATAAACTGGCATTGTCACAATTACCACAATTACCAGAAGATACTAACTCGTTCCAACAACTTAGCAAACTCATTACCACAAGATACAAAGTCGTTCCCACAAGTTAACAAGTCGTTTCCACAAGATAACAAGTAATTCCCACAGATAGCAAGTCGTTCCCACAAGATAACAAGTTATTCCCACAAGGTAACAAGTAGTTACTACAAGATACTAAGTCGTTCCCACAAGTTAGAAAGTCGTTACCACAAGATACTAACTCATTCCCACAAGTTAGCAAAGTCATAACCACAAGATACTAAGTCGTTCCCACAAGTTAGCAAAGTCATTACAACATGATACTAACTCATTCCCACAACTTAGCAAAGTCATTACCACAAGATACTAAGTTGTTTCTTCAAGTTACCAAGTCGTTCCCACAAGTTACCAAGTCGTTACCACAAGATACCAAGTCATTCCAACAAGTTAACAAGTCATTACCACAAGATATGAAGTCATTCTCACAAGTTTTACTAAGTCATGCTTTGATACCACAGTAGCGTAGGAAGCATGTGAAAAGCAGGGGGGGCCAAAGTTAAACTTGGCCGTAGTGTTAACTTATGACACGGGTAGAAGTGAAATGTACCATTCTCAAGGAGTCAAGGGGATGTTAAGTAATAATGTGAATGTTTTTGTAATATTTGGGTTTTTTGAGTCCAAAAGATATTATTTAACCTTTTGGTCTCATTTTGCAGAACAAAAGTAAAGTGGGCATACCCTGGAAAATAATTTGAAGAATTTGTCTTTAATCTTAAATGAATCTTCCATGAATATACAATAAACTTTTATATTAACAGAAGATACTGTATCATTTAGAAAATACAAAAAAAAAATCAATGGTTACTTTTGTTAAAACAGTAGCATGATTAAACACTAAATGATCAAATTCCAACTTGCGAGTTAACATTAGCAAAATTTGAGAAGTAGTTGGAGGGTGGCAATTCAGATACCAGAAAATTGTTCAAAGAAGACCTTCATTAAGCTTAGTTGTACTCGGCATCTAATCATAGGCAGCGATCTCTGTTGTATTATGAATTCAAATACCACATGTGGCAATGCTGAGGGCCTATCCCTGTATGATTCTGGCTATTGAATGGGATGTAAACTCAATACTCTAACCTTTGTTGTATTACAAACTTACTATATATTATATGGGAATAAATTGCTTTAAAAATAAGTTATGAACCTGGGTTTTTAAGTCGATTATTAATAGTGTCAGTGGGTTATTCACTTAAAACATATTACAAGGCTTGGACAATGAATGTTAATGGGCTACAAAATGACAGGATTTGGCATCCCATGGAAACAACCACTCGGACCAGGCACAACATACGAAAAACTCACGGAAACAATGACCATTTTCCCCTTGCAAAAAATGAATGCACTATACATGTAGAACTGAATAATAAGCAATGTGGTTTTTGTCCAAAGCCTTAGAAAGAAACAAGAATAAAGTTATATCAAGGTATTTATATTTTGATTACCTATAAATTGATCTTTCAATGTAACGTATGTTACCCACATGCCAAATTTAAAAGTTCTAAGTAAAATATTTTTTAAGTTACTACATGCTGAAACAAATCTATGTGGTGATGCTGGTGGCATTCATATGCTTGTTTCCACCATTATAAGATACAATTACAATGATCTCCCAGAAACTGACACTAAGTGTAACCAAGGTATACACATCCCCATTTTGGTTATAGATGATTCCCCCATCTATAGCATCCCTTCAAAAACCTCTTTCATGTAAATAAAATTCCATTAACAATATTGATCTTATGTATCCATCTTTGCAGAAGAAATTGCAGATAGGAAACTACTCAGGATGCAAACCCAAATCACTCTAGTTGAAGAATAGTGCTGTCTGATAGGCCTTTCTGTCAAAACTCAAGTTTTTTTTAAAAAGTTATATACACTACATTTGGGACACTAACACACTTTCAATACCACATGCTCTTATATCTCAGTTACCTACTACACACTGCAATGACATCATAAAGTCCCTAACAACAGTCAAAGGATGTGACATTACTCATAAATTTACCAATATATTTCAAACATACAGTGGATACCATATCAGTATCTCATTGTACTTTGAATTACATGTACATGTTTCTTAATATTATATGTTTAAGGTTATATTCATAAATTTAAGTTGTGTTTGATTTATCTGGTTAAAATAGTTTAAATCGTTAATCTCAAAATATATTTAATCCTGATAGAGTGTGAATTTCTTGAAAATATTTCTAAAATTTATCAAATATTATGTTTCCTATGCTACTGTACCAACGTACAGGCAATTTCTTTGTCTATGATACCTAACTTATATAGAGGTCACCAATCTACTAGCATACCACTCAAGTTTATATATCCATGTAGGCCTCCAGAGCTCGCATGTTTCCTGTTATTTTACATGTCAAACTTTCATACCATTTTGGTTATCATTTCATCAATTTTATGGTTATTCTTCTAAGTTACCTAATTAATGATCTTCAGAGGTCATCTACTTATTGTTACAGGTATACTGCAATACTGTCTTTTAGAGGTTTAATACTTATTGCGTTACAGTGTCGATATGTGGTGCCTAAGGGGGAACCAAGGTAATGGATATAAAGAAGGGGTTGAGAATGATAAGACTATGCAATTTACTGTGTGAAAAGTCTAGGCAATTTGCAGCAAACACAAGCTTTGCTGCATCCAGGTACATAGCTTGTATGAGAATCCAGTGGAGATACTGGAAGGTATGCTGTGCCAAAAAGCACCCAGTCCAATGTAACATATACTAAAATAGCTTAGAAGAACCAAGAAAAGTGCCATAAAATAGGGAGTTTGCTATCTTGCTATCTTGTGGGAATGACTTGCTATCTTGTGGGAATGACTTGGTAACTTGTGGGAACAACTTGCTAACTTGTGGGAACGACTTGCCAACTTGTCGGAATGACTTGCTAACTTGTGGGAATGACTTGCTATCTTGTGGGAACAACTTGCTAACTTGTGGGAATGACATTCTAACTTGTGGGGCAACTTTCTATCTTGTGGGAACTACTTTCTAACTTCTGGGAACAACTTTCTAACTTGTGGGAACGACTTGCTATCTTGTGGGAACGACTTTCTAGCTTGTGGGAACGACTTTCTAACTTGTGGGAACGACTTACTATCTTGTGGGAATGACTTTCTAACTTGTGGGAATGACTTGCTATCTTGTGGGAACAACTTCCTAGCTTGTGGGAATGACTTTCCAACTTGTGGTAATGAGTTGTAAACTTGTGGTAATGAGTTGTTCACTTGTGGTAATAAGTTGCTAACTCGTAGCCACAACTTCTTATCAAGGCAGAAAATGCTAAGAAAACAATTCTATGTCCCTCCCTGGGGTCTGTAGAGGACAGTATAAAAAGTTTTGTCCTAAAACCAGCAGCATCCGCCATATGAGCACTTGGAACAAAGAAGAGTTCAATATGACATAAGGTGGATACTTTTATATGGCATGATGTAAAAAAGTAATGCACAGGAAATTGCAAATTCAAAATTATGATGACATATTCAATTATTTTTGTTTTTGTCTGGGTCATGCAACACATATGGTTAGAACCAAAAAGATACCAATGTGCTTTAAGTATATTTTGAGAAATGCTTTACTATAGTTGTCTGGTAGGGTAAACATATGTCTATCAATGTGAATGTTTAAATATCTGAATACTGATAAAACTCAAAACAAGTTATCATATCAAAACCAAAGTAGTATTAATTTGCATGCTTTGTTTCTGTGATGTCATTGCAATACTGAGTGAGAACAGAGTAATGAAGATGCAGATGAATCTTGTCATTGCAATTTGTGGAGCATGGATGCTTGCCCAAAGTTATGGACAAGTCGGTAAGGTTTATTTATATTTTACCAAGAACTTGAAAACACATACAATATTTGTGTAGTGCAAGTCACATACAAAATTCAATCATCACTATCTTTAAATAAGGCTGGGTTACTTTAGAGTAAAATACGCATTAATACAATACCAGTTACTGAAGGACTCCTCCCATAAAAGTGATGATTAACTTTCAAAATTTTTGGACAAGTCGAAATACAATTTGTGTGCGAAATTGTTGCCCCAAATTTGGAAAACAAATAATCATTACAAAATAATTTAGGCTACTCAGTAATGTAGTAAGTAAGATACTTGTCTCACACATCTGAGGTCTGCGGTTTGAACCCCAGACTCTATGTGAGAAAGTTGTCACTTTGTCACTGATGCCCAGAAGTTTACAGTGCAGAAATGTGTCATGATATAACCTATACCATGTGTTAAAGGTGAAGTTAAAACCCAAATAAATAAAAAAATAAATCAATAAAATGATATTAATGGTTAACTTTTGTTTTTATGTCTCTGATTGGATAATGTGAATTTGTATTTTATTTTGTACTTGCAATTGAAAGCGTTTGCAAGTTATCAAGTAATCTTTCATGCTTATTCAAATGAGTACTCCTTCTCACGAAGTCTGTTGCTAACTTTAATATTATCCAGTCTCTTTCTATAAGGGGTTGTAATCACTTTTGATGAAACGGACAAATATGATGTTCTGGAGATATTAGTGGACATTTGTTTCATGTAGTTTGTTTTTAGAAGTCCAATAGTAACATTGACAGAACAAAATATATTCCGTGAAACCAATCTAAAACTCTGTTTTTATGCATTAGAAATTTCTGTATCATAATATTGACTTCTAAATTTTGTTTTTGAAAGGTTTAAAAATATATAAGTTGTATTATAAGTTGTATAAGTTCTGTTTATATCTCTGTGTAATGAGAAGGCTGTGAGTTCAAGACACAGCACAAACAATCAATAATTTCTCCCTTCCGACTACAACAGTGGTTATTCTGCCGATGGTCATCAGTAAAATAGAGCATGGCTTTGTAAACTTCATTTTTGTAAGGGCAAAAACAAAAGACAAAAGATTAAGTTGTGATAACAAGATATAATAACTTATTTTTAAAAACCCAAGAATTTTTTATCTACCTAAAACAAAGAAGCTTTCTTGTGATTATAACATAAAATAATGACCTTTTCAAAAACAAAGAAAGTAAACTGTGATAATGAATTACTTTCTCATTATCACAACTTCTGATTTCTTAAACCCTTCAAAAACAAAGTTTCTATATTGTTATAATGGAATATAATATCACACAGTTTAAGCACAAAATCTTCTTTGGTTAGAGTTCAGGATTAGGGCTGACCATAAAATATACATGAATAGATGTCCAAGTTACAAGAAGGATTTACCAACAAAACTAAATTTTTATATTTACGGATAATACGAAATCTACTATATCTAGCGCTTCAAATTGGCAAAAAAAGTACAAAACAAGCGCCCAAGGATTGAATTTTTTTCTTTCTTCAAAGGGGCTAAGGTCATATCAAGCCTAACATAACCATGTAAATAAGTGGCTGGTCTGTGTGAGCACATCACACATCTGAATGTACATGAATTATACGACTGACAACCTATTGTGAGTAAGAATATGAGTTGTACATTTCTGACAAGTTTGAGCATGTTGCCAAGTTGTAACATTCAATACAAACAAAAATATCCTATGGGATTAAATATTTTTTAATAATAAATATCAATAACATCAACTAAAATATGCTTATAAGTATACTAATTACATAATCAACAGTTACATTAATAAGCGAAAGAGCAAAATGACTGACGGCAACTGGTCAAAGAGGGCCATAATATATTTACTTCCCACTAAACAAAATACTTAATATAAAACACAATCAAGTTATTCTAGATAATGTTGACCCATCTAAATGGTCAAACCAAAAGGTAGAATTTCAAAGACTCACAAGACGAGTATAAAATGACATAGCTAATTGCCTCAAATGCCCAGTAGATAAGTAGCAAGTAGGAAAGATGTGATGTGGAGGTGCATAAATCAGCAGAGCTATCTGAAGGTAAAGTTCTAATGTTCTTCCAAACACAATGTGATGAATATGTCTCCTGTTGTTGTATATCCTGTACATAAATACCATGCATACAGGTCCAAGTTGCCCTAAGTTAAGGACTTTGGCAATTGAGGTATAATGCCACTTAGACAGCAAGTCTGCAGCATTATGTTTGGCCTTTTGAATATGAGAAACTACTAAAGGAATATACTACAAAGCAGTCAGACATTTTGGCATATATAGCTAGAAAGCCACATCTAGGATAACCAGAGTGAAATACATCAACAACAGCTTTGCTATCACAATCACTTTTTGTTTTATGGCTAGCCTATAATTGACGCCAGATTTTTTAAACTAACTACAACATTAAGCATTTCTAAGTGCACAATGCTATGATAATGGTAATATGGTTACACACAGATATATATATATATATATATATATATATATAAACACAAGTCTAGCTCTTTAACCGAGCTAAAGGGGAATCCCCGGAAGCCCAGGTATTAATAGAACTGATATATGTGAATATATTACAAATTATACACAAAATTAACAAAAGTACCTCCCAGGGCAGTAAGAGAGGCATCCAAGTACACATGTTTATGTATGGGCTGGATATCATACCTAGTTACCCCATTATATGAATACAAAAAGTAAAAAAAACAATTCAAGTCATTAAAACATTCCTGAGTAACATGAACAATCTTGCTATCATTATGATCTCGAAATAATTACAGCATTCTATTGAGAAAATAAGACACTTTAATTTCGAAGGAAATTTACAATAGCATAATTCATCTATATAATTTAGCAAATAGGATGTGACCTTTATTTGCACAATATTATAATTAATGGAATCGTTTAGTTTCTAAACAAAATATTGACCCAAGACGAAATCTGAATGGCAATGAAAGATGAATGGAAATCTGAAAATCTGGCCAAGCATGTGTATATCACCAGGATAATCAACAAATTCATTAATAGATGGGTAATATAACATAAAGTCAGTACCTAAGTACTTACGTTTACTATGCCATTATTGAGTGACATATTCTGTAACCAGGTGAGATCCATAACAGTCCTCCTTGAGCTGACACCAGCTTCCTCCCTAGTAAAGAAGGGAATAAGTATAATTTAAAGGAAATAACTTAAAAGGGATTCATCATAGCTTTAAAAGAAAGCTAATATATTTGTGAATATCATCAGGGTACTTACTGATGGAGGGATGGTTCTCCTCAATAAAATTCAAAGTACAAGTTCTGTTAAAATCCAAAGGGAAAACCAAACCGTTGAAGCTCTACCAAGTAATCACACTGACTACTAAGCTAAAGACGTTTGAGCTGGCAGGGGCGGATCTAGCCTTTAAGTAAGGTGGGGGTTCACATGAGACATACCACAGTTAAGGAGGTTGGGGGGTCATGCCTCCCAGGAAAAAATTAATTTTTGGTAAAAATGTAGTGCATTTCCTGTAAATTTAACAACACTCTCAACAAATAATTTTGACCTCTGGGTTGAACTGTTTTACATTATTTTTCAAGGGGGGGGGGGGTTCGAACCAATTGAACCACCCCCCTGGATCTGCTAGTGGCTGGGAAATGGATTTTACATATATATGTATGAATATTTACATATTGTAATGTCGTAATGCTAGACCCTTCAGTCTTTTCTGTGGATTTCTGGCAGATGATGCATGTAAGCCACCCACTGAGTGTGTGTTTCCATTCACTTATGAGGGAGTCGTCTACACAGAATGTATCAAGGCAGATTGGCCTCAGCCCTGGTGCTCATATGACAGAGAGTACTCCGGAAATTGGGAGAACTGTGACTGTAAGTCTCCATCATAAATAATTGCTCTAGATGTTTATCAGAGGGTTAAGTCAGAACAATCAAATTTGATAATATATGACTCTATTGGGCAAAAGTAGGTGTTGACACACAGAATTATAGAATGCAAGTTCAATAGATGATCTGGGACCTTGGATCATGAATTTAGTTAAGGCCCTTTTAAACAGCATGTTTTATGATTATCATGAATCATATTTATGGTTATCTTTTCTGTTTGGAGCAGTCTCAAGGCACAAACTTCTACTTAGCACAAACCGGAACTCAGAATATTATTAACATTTGCTTACCATCACTTGAACTTGTGCACTTTTGCATACTAAATAAGAAAGTGAAGTTGAAATAAAAATGGAAATAAATTAAGTATCTTCAGTGATTTCCGTATGTTAGTTATGCGAGTTGAAGCGCTGATTTATAATACAAATTATATTATCGCCCCTTGAATCAATTCTAAAAGGGTTTTCTGTTTTGAATTTGTGTTAGTAAAATACATTTATAACCTGCACTTGAGTCAACTGAGATATCAATCGTAAGAAATCCTACTTAAAACTACACTTAAAATAGGCAAAATAAGTTTTTTCTCACCAATCTGTGCCAAATTATGGCTGTTTTTGAATGCCCAACTGATATTTCATAGTGTGAAAGCCTCAGTTTATAATCTGTTTTTAAAAAGTTTACTCAATTTTGCAAGGAAAGGTTAACATTTTTTTACTTTTGGAAATCTAACCATCACAGCTAACACTCTTGTGAGATAACCAATGCATGATAAAACACCAGCATCTTTCAAATTTGGCTGTTTAAAAGCTGCTTAGAAAACAAACATTACCAAATAGTTCTAGATTACACAAAAATGGGTACAGCTGTTCCATGGTTTGAAATTAATGAAAGTAACTTGTCTCTCTTCCCTTTCAGAGTGTGTTGCCTTTCAGAGGATAATTGGCAACAACAATTGGCTGATATCAATTGACAAACTGGTGTCTCTTTGGAATGCACAACTATTTTCACTAGATTTGTATCACATGAACTCTATCATCTGTTGCCAAAACTGGTCAGCTAGCAAAAAAATTTGACTCTCAGGCATGTGTGAAACAGATAATAACGAACAAAAATGTACCCCCATGCCCGAAGCCACATTCACAAAAGGTCTTTGCCAAGTCTTACATGCAGTTATATTTTCTGCTCAACATTTTATGTGAAAATTAGTTTATAATCTATTATAAATTAAAACCCTGTGTTTTGTTAGTAAAATTTCATTTGGGTGATGAAACTGGGCCTTTTACTCTACTGATGGAACTCCTATTTTTCGAAGGTGTTGCAATTGTGACGGACCATACTCTATACCACTTTACTATCATATCAAGTGTTTGATTTCCTACAGGTATTATAGGTCCAGATGCACTTACCTTTGAAATATTTGATATTAAAGGTATGCATGTTTTAATTTTGCTTTTTATAATCAATACAAATGGTTCTTCCTCAAAGTTGGACAAAAGCGGCAATTCCATCCTTCTCGGACTAATAGTGGTGACATTAATTTTAATTGAAACAGGCGGGTTAGATGGCTGTTAGTGATAGCGGTGACAGTCCATGATGGCTAGGATGTCTTTTTATTTGTAGAAATATTGCTAGGAATCCCCCATTTGGAGCCTCATGTTTTTAGGATCTCTGTATATTTTTAAACATTGAACATTTTTAAACATTTTTAAACACCACACCATTGAGCAAAGTGATCTCTAAACATTCAGATATCAAATTTCACTTTTATGCGGATGACACACAGCTGTTTATTCACCTGAAACACAAAAATGCAAAAATTGCCTTCGACCGGCTGGGAAAGTGCCTCGAAGATGTCAAACTGTGGTTGTGTGCAAACAGACTAAAACTGAATCCTGACAAGACCGACTTTATTATATTTGGCGCCAAGTCTCAACAAGAAAAGTTAAACCCATTCTTTCCAGTAAATATATTGGGTGAATCGTTGATACCTTCGGATGCCATTAAGAATTTGGGTGTCTGGTTTGATTCAGACTTTTCCTTCACCAAGCATGTTAAACATGTATGTAAACTTTGCTTCCTCCAGATGAGGGATCTTAGACAAATTCGACAGTACTTGACTCGTGATGCTGCTCTTACGGCTGCAAATGCACTTGTGGGGAGTAGGCTTGACTACTGCAACTCCTTGTTTAGGGGTCTATCTGTTTCTAACCTACGCAAGCTACAATGCATTCAAAACAGTCTGGCCAGAATTGTTTGTAGAACCACATGTCTTTCTCACACCTCTCCACTAAGAAAAGCCCTTCATTGGCTACCCATAAGGCACCGTTACATCTTCAAGACTGCCTTGTTGGTATATAAATACCTACATACTAACTATCCAAAATATTTCAGCCCATTTCTCAAAGTTAGACAATGTGCCTATAATACTCGGTTGAGTCAATCTGATGGTATAGTTCTAAATGTTCCTCAATATCAACCATCAATTTACAAATCCACAAAGCAGTTTGGTCTAAGCTTTGCATATGATGCTCCCAAAATATGGAATGAACTCCCTGATGATGTCCGATCTGCCACTTCTATTGCTTCCTTTAGAAAAAAACTTGAGGCATACCTATTCTGCCAAGCTTATCCTCCTTAGTATTTTCCACCTCATATGGCGTTCTCCGTGATGTCGACCATTGCTATGGATAAGGACAATGATTTTCGTTACTATCCTTATGATGTTGCGCCTTAGAGTCTGTCACTTTGGTAGAGATTAAGCACTATAAAAGTGGAATTGGAATTTATATTTTTAAATTATTACTGGAAAGACCATATCTGGAGCCTAGAGCCTCATCTTTCCTCAACTGGGTACTCCACGATAGCACAACAGGATCTCTGTTAGTTGATGAAATATAACTAGAACCCCCTCCCCCACCTGGAGCCTCATTTTCTCTCAATTAAGGGGGCGGCAATGAGGAAAGGAGAGTTGGCCACTTGAAGGATTTTCATTAAAAAAGTAAGGAAAGGAGAGTTGGCCAGCTTCAAGTATTTTCATGAAATAAATTGCTAGAAAACCCCCACCTGGAGCCTTACTTTCTCACAATTATATTATAGCTGCTTGGATGTACAACTCCACAATATTTATTAATTTATTTGGGGTTTTATGTCGCTTTCAACACTGTACAGGTCATATCATGACAAAAAGTTGGGAGGGCAGATGAAACCAGTACATACAGTTGGTCAAGGTCCTGTACTGTAAACTGCCAGCCAACAGCAAGCAACTACTTTCCCACTTGAGGTTCAGGGTGGGAATCAAACCCTGATCTCAGAGGTGGGAGGTGAGAGTGTTACCACTCTGCCACCGTGAAACCTCAACTCCACAATAGGATCTCAGTTAAAAATATTACTAGAAAAACCCCTGTCTGGAGCCTCATGTTGCCTCAATAACACATGCCGAATATTAGGTGTACAATTGGGTGTACAAATGGGTGTACCTTTTTATGGCCTTTCTGTTTAACTTGGAAATGGGGAAGGGGTGCAAGTGCAGCAATGAGGAAAGGTAGTTGGCCAACAGTTTATTGTTCAAGGCAAGCAAGCTTCAAGATTTTATTCAGCTCAAGACATTTAAAATGTATGGAGCACATTGAAGAAATTCTTAACTAATTGTGTCCACATGGTACAACACAAGGAAAATAACAATTTCAGTTAAAGATTTGAAGTGGCGATGGCCAGGATATCATTTTATTTATAGAAAACCCACTGTCTGGAGACTCATGTTGCCTCAATAACATAGGCTGAATATTTGGTGTACAAACTCCACGATGGGATCTCGCCCTATCTATAAATGTCCAGGATTTTATTTTGTTTATAAAATATATCTTTAAACCCCCTCTCGGGCCCTCACGTTTCCTCAAGAATATTAATAAGCTGAACATCTGGGGCCGGTTTCATGAAAAGTCTCAAACTGAGCCAGACTCAAGGCTGAGTCAGGGTCTCAAATCTGAGACATGTTTTATTGCAAGGAAAGGAAGCCTATATGTTTCTATGGCTATACTCGTCTTTGAAGTTGCACCAGCTTGTTCATTTTAATACACAGAATCTTAATTTTGTGACAATTCTCAGAACAGATAAGTATATTTAACATATTTTACAACTAAAATCCAATTCCGGGTTCACATTATAAAGAAACAGGTGGACAACCGCTCATGAATGTAGCTTATATACAAGACCTATGCCTATTCAACTCCAATAAAATAAATATTTTAAGGGTTTATCCCCATTCTAGTACATTATTTGACCATTTTATGGGTTAAAATATGAAATAAAGCACAAAATCTGACTCAGAACAGAATCCTGGGCAACCTGTTTGGTGACGTCATTGTCCAGATAGCAAATGCCGAGGGACTATGAATCGTGTATGTAGCTTATTACAGGATCTTTACCTGTCAAAATAAAATAGTTTAACGCTTATCTGCTACCATTTTAAGGGTTAAAACTTTACAAATAAAGGACGAAAACGAGTCCTTGTTCAAAAACGTCTTCGTCTAGACAGCAGGGGCCAGTTTCATGAAAAGTCTCAGTTTGAGACCAGTTTTGGGCTGAGTCTGGGTCTCAGACTTTTGTCTCGGCTGAATTTTTGGCTCAAATTGATTTCACAAAAGGTGACTCAGATGAGACTGGTCTCAAGTCATAGTCTCAACTTTTAAATTTCATTTAAGACGCTTCTTTGGTTTGTTTTTTTATGCAATTGCATTTATTTCATCATCATTATCGATTTAAATTGCATTAACACTGATCTCACATGAAAAAAAATTGATATAATATTATTGGTAACAAGCCAATTGTTTGAGACTCATCTGAGACTGAGTCAAGCTTTGAGTCCTCTCTTGAGACTAGTCACTTGACAACAGTCAAAAAAGCATGTCAATTCCATTGACTTTTCTTATTATGAATATTGAATATATAGTTGTAATTAGTAAGCAAAGTAAAAATATAATATTTCAAGATTCAAAAAATTCATTTTCATGCAAATTATATTGCTTTATACACAAGTATTGGATGACAAACTTTGGACTCAAAATTTGAGACACCTCCTTGGTGGGCTCAAAATTGAGCCCATGACTAAGCCAAATCTCAAGTTGAGCCTGTTTGTGAAATGCTTCGAGTCTGAGTCCACAGACTCAGCAAAATATTTACAATATTTGAGCCCAAAGTCTCAGATTTGAGCCTGAGACCAGACTTAAGTCCTTTCATGAAACCGGACCCAGGTGCTTGCAAACTAAGGTCTCCCGATGGTGTTGGGGAGACCTTAGTTGGGCATAAAAAGTCGACCCCCTCTTTTTTTTCTGTGGACTTTATCAAGATAAAACATAGATGTGATGTTCACTTGAATATATGAAATATTTAAAATATTTTAACTTTTAGGTCTTTGTAAAATAGACGTATATTAATGCACAATGGCAAGACAGTTTTCAAATGTAAACAATTGCTTAATAATGCCTTGTCTCCCCAATTTGGCTTTAATTCAACAGCAAAATTTAATAACAACATAAAAGTGGTTGTTAAACTAATTGTTGAAGCAAAAATGGGGAGGTTCCAGGCCTCTGATAGATTAAATCTGTCAGCCAATTCCAAGTGGGAGTGGATCAGTCAGGGGCGGATCCAGCTTTTAAGTAAGGTGGGGGTTCACATCAGAGCAAGGTGGGGGTTCACATCAAACATACCATAACTAGGGGTGTCGGGGGGCATGCCCCTGGGAAAAAGGTAATTTTTGGTAAAAATATTGTGCATTTCCTGTAAATTTAACACTACTCTCAAGAAATAATTTTGTACTTTGGGTTGAACCCCTTTACGTTATTTTTCAAGGAGGAGGTTCGAATCCCCTTGACACCCTCTGGATCTGCTAGTGCCAGATCAGATCTCCACTCCGATCTGAAGCCTGGTTTGAACCAATAACTTGACTTGCATATCACATGACTTATAACCATCCGAGCATATGTTCGGATGATTGTTTGGATCCAAAATTCAAGCAGTTCAGATGATTGGATGATGGTTTCAGATCAGAATTCGGAACAATCCTAGTCCGAATGAACACTTGGATTAAAGAACACAAGTCTTGTTCTTAAAATGTCAATTATCAGAGGCTTTTGTGCAAGTCCAAAATTCCTCAAGCCCGAGAGGGCTTCTTCTGAACAAGGTCCATCACTCACACCCAGACTCTGTATTTTATAGGGAAGTAGATTGCCTGACTTGCCCCCAACGATATTTCGAGGACACTGAACTTAGGCAGTTTTTATCTCCCTTACCCCAGGGACAATATGCCTAGGTCCTCCACCACAGTCTTAGCTCTGAATAATGTAGCAAACCAACAGGAGATTATACCAAAGGGCCCTTCAGCTATGCTCCCACTGAGTCCTCAACTATTGATCTTTTTGGATAAATTTAAACAGGACTTTCAGGCTGTTAATTTACCTGAAAAATAATTCATACAACCCCTGGTTTCACTAGGGGTCCAATTGGGACAACCTTGTTTTGAGGACCAATTACAAGATTGCTAAATCTATATCTCCCCTAGTCACTCTGGAACCCCTAGGGGCTAAGTCCCCTACTGGTTGTCAAAGAGTTTGAGCTTCAGGCAAAGCAAAATCTCTGTACTCTTAATTTTTGGCTGCTCTTATCTAGGTCATTTCTGAATACAAACTGGTGATGGAAACTGTTAAGACAGTATCAAGGCTACTGCCAAACAGATCAACTCAGATTCAGATGGTGCCTATAAAAACAAAAGAAAAAAAAACAAAAATGATTATGAAAAGACCCGTGACTAGATATCCAGTATAAAAGGATCTTTATCCAACAGAGTTCCTTGGCCTGTCAAGTAAGACCTTAGCCCACTTCTCCAGAGAGCGACCACAGCCCGGAGACTCCGTTTTCTCATCGTTTTCTCCAGGTAGGGAGAAAGTTGAGTAGCAGAGGCTCTAGAGGTCATTTTCGACCTCTCACAAGGCAAGAGCGTGTGGCAACCCCTCCTCCCAATGACTCCTTGAAAGCCTCCCTCAGTCCACCAGTACGTCTCCTCCACTCTTTCAGAAGAGACTGGCAAACCAACAAATGCTCAATCAACATATTAAGCATTCTTACCAATGATTACATTCTACTATTCATCACCAATCAAAAATTAGCCCTGAATCACTCAGGATACAAGGACCATCAAAAATCTAGTTGTGGCCTCTTGTATCCAGTCTCTTGTGTCAAAGAAGGCAACAGAAAGAGTAAAAAATGTGAAATCTCTAGGGTTTTACAATCACCTGTTTCTAGTCCAATAGCCTAAACAAGGGTAGAAACCAATGATAGACCTAAGCAGGCTCAACACCTTTCTACTTGTAAAAAGGTTCAAAATGGAAACTCCAGAGCCCATCAGTGCCTATCTGATTCCAGGGAAATGAGTGTCGTCAATAGACCTGTCAGACGCCTACCTGCACATCCTCTTCCACAAAAGCTTAAGGAAGTACTTGACACAGTCCTTAGCTTGGATATAAATCAGGAGAAGTCTGAACCTATTCAGTTGTTTCCATTTGTGGGCTGTGAATGCTACCTAGATTCAGTCCTTGTAAAACCCACTCAGAGAGATGGCTCAATCTTCAGGATATAATCCTACGCTTAAAAGTAAAAAAATCCTGCAAGAAACACCCCTACGGGGGTCAACTCAGGCACCCTTTGACCATTGATGGTTATAGAACGAACCATTGTTGACACCTTTGGCCCAGCAGACCTCCATACTTCGCTCTGACCTTAACAGGTTACTTTCTAGCTTTCATAGGGATTATCCCAAAAGTTCCAGAAATCTCCCAAAGTGGAACTTCTCTGTTGTTTTTAACGAGCTCACTTAAGCACACTTTGAGATTATGAATACACAAACCTGAAACATCTTACTCTCAAACTGCTTTCTTGTTAGCTTTGGCACCCGCCAATCGCCAGATGTTCAGTTCCCAAAGTGGATTCTCTGTTGTTTTTAATGACCTCACTAAAACACCCTTTGAGCCTATGAATACACAGACCTCATCTCTATCTGTTTTCGTGCTAGTTTTTGGCCTCTGGCAACCGCCACAGCGAAATTCAAGCCCGGGTTGCAAACAAAGTATCTAATCTAGGCCAATGGGGTAAAGGTATGTTTGTTCCCCTCTTCAGACTTCATAGCCAAATATCAACTAGCAACAGAAGGTTCTCAAACTGTGTCTCCAGTAACTATCCCTGCTTTGACTACCATTGTGGATACACATTCCATAGAAGACAGAACCCTGTGTCCAGTACGGGCCTTGAGGTACTATTTGGATGAAACCAAAGACCTGGGAGGGTCTCAATCGCTACTCTTTATTTCCTTCAAAAAGGACATATCTGGGACATCAGACCCGTTGCTCTCTCTTCTTGGTTAAAACAAAATAGACCTTAATTGGTCAGACAACAACAACTATATGTATCAGGGCCCTGTAGTAGCAGCTCAAGAAGTCCTAGACCCTTTCCCTCAGACTAGTCATCCTCGGGAGGAAAAAGAGGAAGGGCACACCCACTGCATCCAGTCTTCAGGAGTCTAAATCCCAGGGTCTAGGTATATGACTACCTCTCCAAAATATTGGTTTTTATCTTTTATTTCATTACAGTATTTAATATGCATAATGTATTAAATACCTATTCAGGTGATCCCATAATCTCATTATAAGGGTGGCAAGTTTATGAGATTTTTTCAAGTCCAGGGCTTCTATTTATTCGTTGTGAAGCCCTATGGGCTATTCTCTGTTAAGCGGGCATGGCTGCACATCACCCTGCAACCAGACATGCCGAAAGTTCCAGTTCTGTCATTCATTCAAGTATTATGGTTTTTGGCTTCTTACATGCCCAGTTCCTGGAACCAGGGCACTGTAAGTGGGACTCAGACTGGTCTTTCTAATACATTCATTCTAATCTAATCCAAGTAAAAATCGACAAATACTTCCAGTCTCAGCTGTAATTCAGCATTCAGGATTCAGCATTCAGTTCCACATAGTAAGCTATTATACCGCAATATATAAAATTGAAAATTTTAATTACTTAAATGTAGCTTTTATAAACTACAAGCTTACCATGTGGAATTGAAGAGAATCCCACCCAGCCGCCCCGCTGTACTACATCTGAAGGGGTGGGGTCTAAATTTACAACGAGAAAGGAGGAGTTCTTGAAGGAAGTACATTGCAGGGCTTACCTTCAGCACTGGGATTCAAAACTAAAAGTCTATTTTTCTTGGACATTGGCGAGATCCCTTGTGGTCTTATTATGAGATAGCATTCAGTTCCGCATGGTGAGCTTGTAGGTTATAAAAGCTACATTTAAGTAATTAAAATTTTCAAATTTATTTCCCTTTACAGGACAAAAGCTCAAACCTTACCTGTTTACAAAAGTTTCTCTGTCATAGCAATGTCAGTGCACCCACAACTATTCAAATTATTCATGTTTAATCTGCGCCTTAGAATCAGTCAATTGATGAAGATTAAACACTATAAAAGTACACATTAAATTAGATTACATGTGTTTTGTTTGTCTATAAGAGTATAACATAGTATTCAATTTAGCATACAGAGGACGGATTGATTTCTAATGGCTAGGTGCATAGACGTATTTCAAAAGTACAAGATTATAATAAATTTTAGTTTATATAATCAATAAATGTCAAGAGTACAATAACATCTTGTGAATGTGTTCATTCTTGTGACCTGTCATTCCACAAGTTACATTCATTTTATGAATTCTTTTGTCAGTATAAGATTTGTTCTTTTAGTATTCTATTATTTCTAATCTTTTGATTTTTTATGCAGATGTTCAACAAAAATGAAATATTTGCAAAGGAGTCAATTTGATTATTTTCATCTTGGCGAGAATACATGTATGATCAACGACTTCCTGAATACAAAAAGATAGCTATGTATAATCGTTTGTAAATATAACTTTGTAATAATAAAAATTTTCAAAGTTTGTGTGACAGCCTGTGATTGTGTGCCAAATTTCCCAACTACTATTACAGACAGGACCTTAATATAGTACTTAACTATGTTATATAACTATGACTATAACTATGAATATGTTATCATTTAAAGAAATTTGATACACTTATAGAAACATTGGGACAAAGGTGAATCTTCAGCTTTGTTCCCATTTCGACAGCCAAACTCCTCTCAGGTCAGACTGTCAGTGCATCTAAAATATATTCATTAAATACAGTGAAACTCAAGCATGGAAGTTCCTTCCTTGTGATGATTCCACATAAAACGAAAGCAATATACGTGACAAAAACTGATAAGTAAACACTGCAAGTTACTAACATTTAACATTCATTAATGTTGGAATATTGCCGATAAAAGTTTTTGTTAAATAAATTTGTCCTTAAAAAAGTACTTATCCTTCCACAATATACCTTTCAAAAGGTATTTGTACTTGTAATAAATTCACTGGTTAGAAAATGTACTGGTACTTAGACCTGTACTAAAAAATTTTAAAAGTATTTGTACTTGTACTTAATATTTTTATTTCTAATAAGGTTCAACCCTGGTTCCTGCCTCGTCAATATCTGGTCATGTAATAAATGAAATGTCCTTCATTGGGGAGTTTACATACCCAATCATACATACATATGATCTTATGAAGCATATATCCTCAGGAAGCCATCTCAAACCCATAGGGAAACAATATTTTACAATCCTTTTGATCGTACACCAAAATCCTAAGGTTCAAGATGGCTTTCTAATAATAGTATGAATTAAATGAGTTCAGGAAGGCAATCTGATTGGTCAATCTGTTCTTACACAAGTTCAAATTGAAGTCGCAAATAGTTTGCGATTGCTGAAAAACCATTTATAATTGGCCACTCACAAATTTTTCCCCAATAGGTTTACAAGCTCTCAGGTTAGTTTAAAGACCATTGTACGGTTCAAGAGAGATTGATTTACATAAGTTATCTCAGTTTTGAGATAGGGTTGCTAAACGTTGAATCTAATAAGCATCAGGAACAGTTTGTTATAAGCTCAAACAATTTGCAATTACCTGGAAGGGAGAAAACTATTGTATTCTGAACATCCTAAATGTCATGATTCAGGTTTACAAATTTCAAAATATTGACTTCCCCAATGGGAAATTTTCTGGATTGTAACACAATTGAAGATGACTATGATGGATCAGACCTATTGCACTGTAGGTTTCATATCTCATGGTGCCTAATGCCATTTTGCGAGTTTGAGTGGTACAGGCATCTTTGAAACTATTTTATCAGTCTCCCAAGGCCAAACCAAAGTACCCCCAGATATCTACACATACAAAGACACAACTGAGGGAAATTCTTTATTCATACATATAACTATTTACTACCATTCATTGTTATTACTAAAATACTCAGGGTGACCCCCAAAGTTAAGGTAACCATAAACTGTACAATTTAAAGTACAATTTATCTGGGTGTCTGGTTTGACTCAGACTTTTCCCTCACCAAACATGTTAAAAATGTATGTAAACTTTGCTTTATCCAGATGAGGGATCTTAGACAAATGCAACATTACTTGACTCGTGATGCTGCTCTTATGGCTGCAAACGCACTTGTGGGGAGTAGGCTTGACTACTGTAACTCCTTGTTTAGGGGTCTATCTGTTGCTAATCTATGTAAGCTACAATGCATACAAAACAGTCTGGCCAGAATTGTTTGTAGAGCCACATGTCTTTCTCACACCACTCCACTAAGAAAAGCCCTTCACTGCCTACACATAAGGCACCTTTCATCTTCAAGACTGCCTTGTTGGTATACAAATACCTACATACTAACTGTCCAAACTATTTCAGCCCATTTCTCAAAGTAAGACAATGTGCCTATAATACTCGGTTGAGTCAATCTGATGGTATAATCCTACATGTTCCTCATTGCCAACCACCTATTTACAAATCCACAAAGCAGTTTGGTTTAAGCTTTGCATATGATGCTCCCAAAATATGGAATGAACTCCCTGATGATGTACGATCTGCCACTTCTATTGCTTCCTTCAGAAAAAAACTCAAGGCATACCTATTCTGCCAAGCTTATCCTCCTTAGTAATTTTCCACCTCATATGGCATTCTCCGTGATGTCAGCCATTGCTACGGATAAGGACCATGATTTTTGTGACTATGCTTATGATGTTGTGCTTGTCACTTTGGCAGAGATTAAGCGCTATAAAGTTGAATTGGAATTGGAATTTGTGTTAAGTTAAGGTTTGTTAACAGTCTTTTACATCAAGCTAAGGTTACCTAAACTTGAACCATTTAACCTAGGGAAGGTCACCCTGTAAATACTATACTGTTACTCACTAATATGATTTTTGTATGTACATTAAAATTGCAATAATAAGTATACAATATTTACTTCACAGACCCCAAGCCCAAACTAGGGGTAGAAAAAGGGGAGTAAAGGGCCTGCTTGAAGCAGTGTTGGACATGACAGGATCTACTGGAGTCTTGGCAGATGTATTGCCATACACAATCAGACGTCCAGGTGCCATGAGCCTGAATGTCCTGAATTCTGGCATTATTGTTTAAGGCAAAGGAGGCACCTGAACGTCTGAAGGAGTGGAAGAAAAACCCTCGATTTTTGATACCCAGTCACTCCTGAATCATTGCAAAATGGACTCTGATCCTTGAATCAGTGAGGGGAACCCATGATTTTTGTACTTTGATTTGGAACAGAGGGGAAGTAGAATAACCCGGAACAATAGCTTTTAACATCCTCAATGCTGTGACTGGACATAGGGGGGAGCACCTAAATCTGGAAGGTGAATGAAAACCACTCTGTCTCTAGTTTGTAATGTTTTTGACCATTTAATTAATAATTTAACACCTCCTGTGTAGAAAAATGCGTCACCTTTTGCTAGTTGCCTAGATTGGTCGAAATCTGAGGCCTTATGATGAACTAAATTGGATATTCTCAGGAAGCTAAAAAACACTACTAGGAACACAGCTTTATAGATCTGGCCCATGTACATGGTATCACAGGCTGACACAATATGAGTAAGAAGTCGAATGTTAATGATGGAAGTAGTGGACAGGACAAGAGGTCTATTAATTTTTGTTGACCTCAGGAACATTTTTACTTGAAAATGGTCAAAGGCTGAGGTATTCAGACCATAGAAACCCATCACTGATTTAACCGAAGAAACATAATTAGGAATGAAGGAGTGAGAAATTTGATTCTGAATCAAAAATTCTAAAAAGGCAAGGATTACAGTGGCCGACACCGCACCTAAGTCCACATTAACACAGATACAAAATGACATAAACAACTTGAACATCTTTAGGTAACTCCTTTTGGTTACTGTCCTGAATCCATTCCAAGCTCGGGTAGAAGCCTGGGAAGCCGCAGAAGAAGACAGATCTACAAAATTATATGTCCCAGTTAATACACAAATATGACACATCCACAGGCACCCATATAGGGTCCTGAATAAATTGCAACAGCTTTTCTTGATTTTGAGGGGTACTAGCCCATCTAGACAGCAGGTCCGCTACAGAATTGTTTGTACCTTTATATGGACAACCCATAATTCAATGTCTTTAATGGCAGCAAGCATTTTTATATTTCTGGCACATGCTGCAAGAGTATTGTCTCTGGTCTTACCATTCTTTAAAACAGATACCACTGCTTCATTGTCACATTTGATTACAATTTTTTTGACCAGTCCACTGGTCAGCCCACACCCTCAGAGCTACCAACACATTAATGATCTCGAGGTGTACAATACCAAAATGGGCAATCTCTTCACAAATTGGTAATTTGTAGACCCAATTTTTCCATCGACCACCCAAACCTTTGAATGAGGCATTTACCTCCACCTGCATACAACAAGGCTGGTGGTGATACAAGGCTACTCCATTGAAATGAGTGAGAAATTTTTGGAACCATCTTAGGTCTTTTTGGAACTCAAGGTCTAAGTTGATAGTTTGGTTGTGGTTGTCATGGTTACTCCTAAGAGTGCTTAGCATACGGTTGAGTAAAAAGGGGCATTCCTGACACATTTAGCTACATGCAGAAGGGATCCAAGGAGAGATTGAAGCTCCTTCTTGGTGCACCTACTCTTATTTTCCCAATTTTGACACATGCTTTTTATTTTCATCATCTTATTGGGGGGGAACCGATATTGTAGCATTAATGGTATCAATGGTGACCACAAGGCAAGTTACCATTGTTGCGGGAGGGACCAACTTTTTTATACTGATAGCAAACCCCAATTGAGCAAGCAGGTCACAAAGATCAGAAAATGATTTTTTAATGTTACTGGGCAAGCCATAGCTAATATAATCATCAATATAATTGATTATTGAATGACCTTTCTGTCTCATTATGAACTGTACCACATCGCTGACCCTCTGAAAGATTGTACTTCCATGCCGAAACCCAAATGGAAGTCCCGTATCAAAGAAAAACAGACCCCATTTTAATCCTAACTTATTATAATCAGAAGGGTCCATGTTTATGTGGCGAAAAGCCCTACTTATGTTGAGTTTATAGAGTTTCGAACCCTGACCAAGAGATATAACCTTGGTTGTTATATCATCAACTGAGGGGTAGGTAAGAAGAAACTGAGTACCCATATATGTATCACTAGCAAACACCGAATTAACAGCTTGGCCCCTTGGCCAGCTTAAGTCAACAGTCACCCTTCTATTGTCAGATTCAGGCTTCTCCCTTGTGATAAAGGGGCTGAAATGCATGTCAGGAAGGGGGGGAGTGATAAAGGGGCCCTTGATTTCTTGATGATTGATTTCCTCCTTGATATAGTGGTCAACGTGGTCAGGATAGGCCAGGGCTGATTGATGGTTTGATTGATCAAATGTTAAACAACTGCTGGATCAACATCCAACAGAAAACCAAACTTTAAGAATTGGACTTCTTGCCAGACCCAATAATTTTTTAACATGTCTTCCAACACTGGGATGTTGAGTTGATTGGTAAGAGTGATTTTTTCCTTCTGGAAATTATAAAGTCGCGACCGCCTTACCCTATGGAAAGCCTCAATAGGGGAATCAACATGACCATTTTCCCCTATCAAGGGGGACAAGGGAATAAAACCAAAAGCACCTTCGTTTTGCATACACCATTGCTGGAAGACTTCCACCTGTTGTGCTTGAACCATTTTTTCTTTCTTACTGTTAACTGAACTCCAGATGGACAGGAGTTCGTCATTAAAGGCATTCGTTTCAACTACTTGATCATTTAACTTCTGTTCACTAACTGTTAACAGTTCTAAGTTAACTGTATGAGTAACAACCTGAGTATCATCGCTGACAGTCCGATAGGTGGGACAGGAGTCTAAGTTTATTACACTACTTGTTGTTGGCAGCTGTTTTTTATTTGTTCCTTTGCTTACCTGTCTTTTACACGACTGTTTATGGTCAGTTGCTGCTGCTGTTATATTATCCACAACACCACGTTGACAATCATGTTTACAATTCATAACTAACATATCATCACCCGATTGTTGACATTTTTCATCACAAAGTTCACTATCACTGTCATACAAAACAGTATAGACACCATGTATTGCACATATATTAGTTTAACCATTGTTTAACTCTTGCAAGGGCAGAAATGTATTCGATAATTCAACACCTTGGTTTGTCAACTTACTATTGTCGGTCCAACGCCTTTTTTCACCCCCTTTTGTCAGCCCTTCATTAGATTGACATAACTTATTGACACCTTTTGACTGGTTTTTGTTGGCTTTAGATGATATAAACATCCGACCTTTCACATGAATTGGTTTCCTACCTTGAACTGAGTGCACAGAATACTTGTTGACTTTTTGGGGACCAACCAGGGTCCTTTTATCTGACATTTGAGGGGCAACATTTCTGTTAACCGCATGAAGCCATTGCCTCCAATTATCAGGACTGACAAAAGACTTTGTGCTATTTCTGACAATTCTACTCGTTACTACTGTGTTTTTGACAGTTCTAATGTGATGATTATTTGGCACTGCAACTTTGCAGTACCTTACTCATTTTTTTATTTACCTTTTTGATTTTTACACTATTTTGATGGATGAAGGCCCATACAGTTTACACACACATGCCTGTACCAACGCCCACCAGTCGTATGATTCCTGTTATGAGTACACGATCCAGACTGATAGTACCTACAAGGCATACCCTTATCTTTTGAATTCTGGTAATTTTGACCCCAAACCACTTTTTGGGCATTCGCCCTTCTAATTCTATCTATTTTTGCTGTCTGCTCCCACTCAACCTGGCCCTCCTCCATTCTACAGAGGAGGACGGCGTGGTTTCCTTTAGCAGATGCCCAGGAAAAATGCTGGGCATCCTCCATCAAGTCACACATTGTACTCAATCATTAAATTTTTTTCTTTTCACATCCGCCTCATCCAATAGAGTCCTACCAAACCCTGCCACCCACTGATATACAAATAAGGAATCATACGAGGGACATGCTTTAGTTGTACCAGACAATACATTGTTATGGGGCCAGTCAATTTTCTTTTTAACAATAACTCCTTCTGAGTTGCTCCAGTCTGGCGTCCACCTGCTCTTTCAGCAGCTGATTTTTTCGAATTGTCCTTAGAGATGGGATGACCAAGTCTTCTTCCTCCTCATCTGACATCCTGCACCCTTTATCTTGAGAATCATACTTCTGACCACTCTGTGGAACCATTTTTATTGATACTGCAGCCTTTAGCTGCTCTTCTGTTGACGTCAAATGACGCTCCATGTCATCCGACTTAGAACCCAGTGGTGTAATTGCAGCCAATACTGGACCTTGACTGCTAGCTGACCCATTCGAGGTAGTTGGACCATCGTTTGCAGCTGGATTTGTCTGCTGAATAGGTGACTGCTTGGGTGATGATTCAGATTCTGAATCCACGAATTCACATGTAAAACCTATGGGTTTTAGATGACTGTTTCCACAAGAACTACAAGCATACTTCCTCTTGCCAGCCATGACTAATGATAACACACAACACACTGACGGATTACCAAGCAGAAGATGTAGCAACAGCATACGAGTTCAGATAACTTCACTACCTGACAATTGGCAGTACCTTTGAACGTCCAGCACCTCCACCATGCTTCTGCAGTCAACCAGGTTTACACACAATTACACATTTATGTCCAATAATACTATACTACCACCATATCTACTGCCTGATAAGATCCAGGCCATGGTACGTACAGATTATAGATTATTATAATGTCATTATAATACTTAATGTCTCTCCCAGTGTCCAGGCAAGTGTGAATTATGTAGAATTATATTGGCTATACGGCCATATACCACATCTCTTTAGTCCAGTACTTTACTTTAAGTTGAATACCACCAGATCAGTGGACGTCTGCAGTCTGATCAGCTCCAGGCTGTGATATTATCTAATATTCAGTAATTTTACATCACATTAATTACCATATTTCACTACAAAACACAGGAACTACATCCGAGAATCCATGCAGATATACAAACTGATGCTTGATTCAAGGCACAAATGGTGGTACAAGAAACACATAGGTTAGGCCATCCCTTCAAAGTGGGCCAGGGCCCAAATCAAGCTTTAGGTTGTCTACGCGCAGCACGGATTCTCCATGTAAGTCAAATAGTAAGATAACCATTAAAGTTTTTCAATTTTAAAACCATAAAACTAAAATCCAGTGTAAAAATGTGTAAAATGTGTTGATGCTTTCTGTTCAGTTACAAATTTAAAACTGGCCACAAAGGCTAACAAATCTCATGCAATTTCACCCTAGCCAATGAGAGACCTGCTACACTTGGGTACAGCATAGCTACATAGCTAACCACATTATATAGGATAACCTTTCATAAGGCCCCGTGAACTGAGGCGCAAGTCCCTACAAGATTTGCCACAATAATTGTGTGTTTCATGTTTTGGGGTGCATTTGATTATTTAGCTGTTTGTGTCCATGACTATTGCAAAATTTATGAATAGAATATAACATTTTCTGGATACAGAAAAAATACCAAATTTTCAAAGATAACATTTTGCATATATTTTCAATGATTGACTTTCTTGAAACCACCTGTAATCTAATGCAAGAGTTTTGTTAACACAAGGCTGTTTTAGAAAAAAGTACAGATTTCAAGTTCTTCACATAAATATATATATCTTATCACATATTTATTCTGAATGTATTTTGCCCTCATAATTCTTTGGACCACCTTTGTATCTTTTCAACAACCTTTGTCGATTTAATGTCCTAATTTCTAGATTCTTATCATGTTATCAGTGATCCCCACAATAAGGGCTGAAAAAAAGCAGTTCAGTGTACTTACTGATATGTATTTGTCCATTTTTCTGTGTCATAATTAATCTCTTTAGCATGAACATTTTATTTTATGTTAATGTTTGTTTTCATAAAAGTATACACTGTGTGTAGAAGAGCATGAATAACATTGATGTATACTGCTAAAGTATGTACAGTGTCTTTCTTATTGGTGTTATCAGATTATCATACCAGGTCCCATCATCCTAGGTAGCATTTAAACAACCACTGCCTATCAGATTTACCAGTCACATAGGGGCCAAGAAATGATTTCTGCATCCCCTTCTTGCAAGAGTGCGAAGATCTGAGGGCTAAGATGTGGGGGCTAAAAAGAGACCTTCCCTGAAAGTATATACTAAACTATATATCATAAATAAAGAAAATTATATTATATGAGTGTGTAGCACGAGTGTTATATTGTTAATTCTATTCTATTTGATTTTTTTTTCAACTTTCATAGTGCTTAATCTCTGTCCAAAACAGGCTAAGGTGCAACACCAGAAACCAATTCAATAATCATTTTTCCATATACATTGCCAACTTGAAACCAAAGAAACACCGGATACTTATCAATTAAAGTGGGAAAGCCGTTTCAAATGATAAGATTTCAGCTATTTCCTAAAACAGGCAAGAGTGATACAAAATATAATCTCCATGAGCGATATGTGCTTTGCACATGGGTTATTGGGGATGTTTGACTTATAATATCCACCATTCTGAAGGAACAATTCTAATTCTAATTCTCATACCAGTTGGCCTTTTATAGCACTTAATCACCCCATACAAAGAGGACTCTAAGGCGCAACAAAACAAAAACGCAGTCAACCAATTTCAGTGTCCAGAAACAGAAAAGGGGGTCAAGCACCACAGAGAATGCCAGAGGATGATCCAAGGTAAGGTGGGTATGCTTTGGTGTACAGGTAGGTCTTAAGCTACTTTCTGAAAGAGGCTAGGGAGGGAGAGGCACTAAAGTAATCTGAACTGTTTGACAGATTTGTGAACAGACGAATGACAAGGAAATTACCACCACTTTGACTGCGCCTGGTACTATAAGAACTGTTGTAGTAAGAAGGATATGGAGCAAAAACCTTGGAAAACCTGTGTGAAGAAACTTGTAATAGTCCCAATGCCAAATGGCCATATTGGGTCCAAGTGTGTTCTGTTGCTATTATGAAGTTTTTTGTTGATTCAATATCTCTGAGTTGTCCTAATGCAAAATCAGAGCCGGGTGCCAGCTTGGCAACCTTGAGGATTTTTTTAAAGCAAAAAAGAAAATAATGCAAAATTCTATTTTTACACATATTTTCACTTCTATTGTACTTAGAGACACAATCTTGGTGTGTAAGACTAGGTTTTGGGGGTTAAGCAATCCATTTATGATGTAATGTAAGATTTAAATAGAATAGAAATATGATTTGTATGAAAACTCTAGCTTAATTGCCAGAAATTGGATCAACACTTACAAACCTTGAATATTAACATGCAATTATATATCAAAATATCACCAAATCAAAAAAATTAATTGACCATTAAATGTTCCCGTAAAATGTAAATACAATGTTATATCAAGTTTTCTATTTAATTTAGGTAAAATATTTTTAATGCCTTGCAATTGAATTTACTACAAATGTACAATTTATGAGAGAAAAATACTGTCACCCAAGGCCAGTTGGCATTGAAAAATTCTTATGCAGAGCAAAATCATTTGATTGGTAAAATAATGGTTATCAAGTCTCTGGCTATCCCAAAACTTATGTACCCAACATTGATCTTTCCAAATACTTCATATGCAACAGGAATTTTTATGAAAGTTCTCGTGGGACACATCAAAAATCAAGAATAATACATCACAACTGGAGCAGGATCTTCCAGAAGGTGGACTAAAGCTGACACATGTGTCATGCTCAAATGATGTCTTACAACTAGCATGGATTAAACCATTTTTAATGTGGTGATTGGCAAAACATTTTGAAATACTTGACTGGTTCAGCCAAAAATCAATTTTCTGAAAAGGATGATTCATCTCTGGAGTATGTGATCAAAGGAATGGACAAGTCATTTTGCGAAGAGACTTTAAAGTTCTAAAAAGGGTATTAGCTCAGTTTTGAAAATTAAATACATGTTTAAAATTACCCTCTATGGAATACTTTACTGGTGAATATAAATCTGATTTTAAAGAAAGAAAAAAGCAAAAAAATCGCACTACAAAGGTATTCATTACGAAAAGAACTTAATTTTAGATTCTGGAATTTCCTCGGTTACTTCACTTTTGTGAAAAATTTAACATGAAAATAAACTTTGTATATTTTTACTCACTTATCATCTATCTTCCAAGGCTAAGATGAATAAAAATTACAAACTTTGGATAGAAATTGGATGACTGAAACATTGGTTTTAGACTGAGGAGCTCCCAAGTTTTAATACTCCAGAGAATGTAATGGCCAATAATGGACAATAAAGTTTAAAATGCAGCATGATGGTACATGCAGCTTTTGGGAACAGTATTTGAAAAGATAAAGTTTAAAATGCAGCATGATGGTACATGGAGCTTTTGGGAACAGTATTTGAAAATATAGAGCATGATTTGGGTGAATTTTACATAAAATATATCAAAGATTTGGAGGAAGGTTTTTGGATAAAGTAGTTGGCAAGCTGAACCTGAATAGTGTTCTTAATGCAAAGTTTATTATTTAATGAGTGTTGGACAGAAATGTGAAAAGATTAAATAAATAGTGCATGCATTTTTAAAATTAAGAAAAAAGTATTTTAGGTAAATAAATTTTTGTCAAAAAACTTAATGTATTTGAAGCTATTAAAGTGATTAAAGAGATCACTGAAACTGAATACAATATGGAGATTAAAAATGAGATTTTGACCCAAAGTGATAATAAATGTCATTGTCATCGTCATCATCATCCTCATCATCTAGGACAGTTACTCTCTTGGTCTGTTTATTACAAAAGTCAAAACAACATTCACACATTTATTGAGTTGGAGAATATTATCACAAACAGCAGACACACCCTGATGGTAATGTGACTGGATACAGTGCTATGCCATTTTCATCACCATGTCATTCATATGTCATGAAGTCCATGTCTAGTGGGTCAGATTTCTATATGAACAATTGGTGTTGAGGGTGATATACATGTTCAAGAGAAACTGATTCTATTGGAGGCAATAACTTCAGTAACTTCAGATTTTCACAACTGATAATGATGGGTGTTTGTAACACCTTCCACCTTGGACCTATAACATGTGGCAATGAAGGCAATTGACTCAGTGATCAGATCTACTTCAGCTGCTTCAAGATGACCTAGTACAGTGAGTTTTTATTGCCCTTTCAATTACAAAACAAATGTGCTAAGACATGTCCAGCAGGCAGATATCTGGCAACCCTTTCATGTTCTATTATGGCTTGGCAAATGTCTACAAGTGCTCATGAAGAACTTTGGCTCTCCATATTGTTGCAGAACAAACTTGTGATCACTGGAAAAAATCCTACACTAACACAGGTATGTAACAATCCCACTCTCCAGAGACAGGATCTTGAAAGTCACCATAAGGGAGGTGTAATCATTTATCAATTAGCACCAACTACCTCAGGTGCAGATGATAACTCGCACATCAAAGAGATCTATGATGATACAATAATAAATATATATTATGACATCAATATAATTACAGATTTCTTAAGCCAGAAGTACAGAAGCCTCATGACTAAGAAATCAACAGATATATAAATAAAAACAATAAATCCACACTTATTGACTAATTTGTACCTGCTATTTTTTATATTTATATGAAAAATATCTCCAGCCTCTGATGAGAAAGTTCAGTGTTTAAACTTTCGAAACACAATAAACATTTAAAATATATTGTGTAAGGCATATCATCATATTACCAAATGTGAACAACCCTGGTGACTTACAAAGTTAATGCACTTAATTTTTTTTTTAGTTTTAACTGTGAGTGTGAGATTTGTAAGTGCAAGTCACTCTACTCTGGTTACTGCCAAATCTAGGCCTGCTCTACAAACTTAGGGCCTAGAAGTGGGATCTGCATATACACCTATGCCTAGGCCTAGGATGGCAGTTCTCCACGCCAGAATGGTGTCTCTTAAAAGTACAACACTCTAATCCTGTTAACAGATTACAAAGCGTGAGCAGGGATTGATGTGGAATACTGGAGATAATCATTCAACAGGCATTATACAAGTTATCTAATTTCTGTGTATTTCTGGTCTTAAATTCACACTCATAAATCCAACCCCATTTTTTGCTTTATTTGAATACATGCACATTAAGACAGATACACAGAGTATAATATGCAAATAGAGAACAAGCCCTATTTCATAGAAAATCACAAAATCATATAGCCCATATAAGGCACTTTTGAAAAATTGTGATGTCATAATCATATGACGTCATCACATCATTACATCACGTCAAATTACATCACAATTTGTGTACCAGTTCATTATTTATAATATTGATAAACAATAAAAATAATGAATAAAGCATTCCTATCATATTAAAATAATAATATGTTAATGTTATTCCCATGTTATATTCTATACTAGTTAAATATAATGGCTGACTTAACAATGTATAACTATCTTGTTTTTCTCAGTCGCATATGGCAACCAATGTCAAACAGTTCAGGAAGCCATCAAACTCCTGATGAAGACATATGATTTGTGCATATAAGCCTGAATAACATGCGCAATATAATGGGGGCGTTCTTTACCATCAGAAAGTGGATCGGACGCCCACATAATTACATATAATTATGGAACCAATTATATTGTGAACTTGCACCCCTAACAAAATTTTAATATATTTTTATGTAAAATGTAATTCTAACATATAACCAGTCCACATATTATGGTAAACACACCTGGGGGTCTAAATAGTAATGTGTCAGTGGACAAACAAAAACATAAGACCACATGGTACCTATCCTGCCTAAGTCATTAGGAGGCAATAGGTTTGAATGTTATATGAATCCCTCAGTCAGTCTGTTCACCCCTGTTGCTTATTGAGCCAAAAATCGATCATCAGCACTTTCTGGAATCTCTAACAATTCAAACAATTAAAAATTGATTTTAGGCATTTGTGCAAAAAAACGGTGCAATTACACATTTAAAAAGGTACTTCAGGGGGGTAGTTACCACATATCTCCAGCCTCTGATGAGAAAGATCAGTGTTTAAACTTTTAAAACACAATAAACATATAAAATATATTGTGTAAGGCATATCATCATATTACCAAATGTGAACAACCCTGGTGACTTACAAAGTTAATGCACTTAATACCGTAAGGTATTTGTATCTCTCTTGAGCCTGATGTAATGTTACCATTAAATATTGATTGTGTAGATCTTGATTGACTGCCATTGTTTATAAAAACAATCTTCTTAAAATTTTATTTTATGTAAGAACTCCTGTTCAGTGTCTATTTTTTTATGTAAAGCTGCAGTCTATGAAAGTTTGGAATTGTTTTTTTCTTTGTACAGTTGAAAATGTAATGCTTTGTAATTAAATAAATGATATTAATTGAAGCTTGTTTTTATTCCATTCTCCCAATAAAATATTTTCTGGTTTTATTTTAAGTTCTCCAATTTGGTTAATAGAACTGAAATGCTTTATATCCGCCCATAGTTTTTTCACATGTTCACAGGTAACAAACAGCTGCTCAATACTTTCCTCTGGTTGCTGACAAAATCTACATATGTTGCTAGCACATTTACCCATTTTTTTCCTTAGTGATTTTGTTCCTAGAATTCTAAATATAGTTCTATACTGGAACCAAATCAGGTTGCTATCTTGTATTGTATTGAAACAGTTTTTGAATATTTTTGACCAATCTTTTTCTGTTCTCACCACATTAAGTTTTTGATCCCACTTTTTTGACAGACTTTCATTTAGGTCCTTATTTACATGTGTGAGGACTTTTCGAAATTTGTTTGTACCCTTTAATTGTGTCCCTACGGCCAGAGCATTTAATGGGTATATAGGGCCATATTTAGTTTTACTTGCAGCCCCTTTAAATTTTTTAACGCTTTTGTGGACTCGCATATATTCTAAAAAATTTGTTTTAATGTTATAAGTTGTCTCTATTTCTGTTTTTGACATTACGTCACCATTTTGGTTTATGACATCTGATACAAAGAGTACTCCCCTTTTCCACCAATTTGGTAAAAAAAGTTCATGTCTGGAGATACTTGGGTTAAACCACAAAGGGGCTGATTCTGTGTTCTCAGGCAAGAGATTTGAATTGTACTAATTCAGATATTAAGCCCATGTTTTCCAAATACCTTTGCAGAAGGGATTTTTTGTTTGACTTGCAATTTTCAGTGGCCATTGAGCTCCGAAGCACAGTAATTTCTCTGTTGATGGTATATTGTTTGTGTTGGCCTTTTTCCACATTGGGCTATGGTTTCTTAGTAGTCTCCTGACCCAATTTATTTGTAATCCCTTTATGAAACTTACTAGATCTAGCATGTCCATACCTCCATTTTCTTTATCTAGTGTAGTTCTACTAATTTTATCTGGTTTACCATCCCATATAAAGTTAAACATTATTTTTGTGATTTGTTTGACTAGGTGATCTGGGGGTAGAGGTAGAGACTGAAACAAGTGGATAAATTTTGACAGAATAATAGATTTCAATACTGTTATTTTTCCTATTGGAGTTAGGATTCTTTTCTTCCATAAATTTATAACCTGAGATATCTTCGTGAGAAGGGGCTCATAATTTTTTGTGGGTATTTCTTCCAAATTTGTTGAAAAGATAATACCTAGTAGTTTAAAATCCGTCTTTCCCCAAGAGACAGTTGAGTTTTTACATAGAATTTCTTTTGTGTGTTTTTTTCTACCAAGCCATATTAGTTCTGACTTATCCTTATTCATTTTCAAGCCAGAATAGGTTCCAAAGGTTTCTATTAAGTGTTTTTGGAGTGAGCCTTCTGTACGATCTAGAAAAATAGTAGTGTCGTCAGCAAATTGTATTATTTTTACTTCCTCTTTGCCCAGTTTTATCCCTTTAGCTAGTTTATCTTGATTGACCATAGCTGTAAGGAAAAAAGAACAAATGATAAACAAATAAGGAGCTATTGGGTCACCTTGTATGCATCCTCTGCCTACATGTATTAGGTTAGAGATAGCCACATTGGAGGACTTATGCATAGATTTCACTGTTAAAAGTGCTAATCCATCTTATGAAGCCATTTCCGAAGCCTAACACTTTTAGGCATTCATTTAAAAAGCTCCATGATATTGAATCAAAAGCCTTTTTGAAATCGACTAAAAGGAGTAGCCCTGGTATATTTTGTTCCTCTACATAATGCATAGTATCATAAACTAACCGTGTGCAATCACTAATGTTTCTGCATCTTAGAAATCCTGTTTGATTATTTGGTATTATATTTTCCAGAGTGGTTTTTAATCTATTTGCTATTGCTGCTGATGCAATTTTGTACACCACAGATAGTAGTGTTATTGGTCGCCAGTTTTAATAAATTCTCTAGGTTTTTTACCTTTTGGCACACAACTGATAAGACCATGTCTTAATGATGTTGAGACTATTCCTTTTTCATAGCTTTCGTTTAATGCATGCAGTATAACTTGTTTTAATTTTTTCCAAAAACACTTATAGAACTCTGCAGGGAAACCGTCTATACCAGAGGATTTTTCATTCTTCATATGTTTTATTTTTTTAGTTTTAACTGTAAATAATCAAAATATTTATAAATCTGAGTCACTCCTAGCCAAGTACTGGGTGACATATTAAATCCGACCTACCTTAAAACCAATCTTTGGGTATTATGATCTATGTTTGTGGTCCTATGACTATTACATCTGCTCTTTTCATGGTCAAACGAATGGATTTCTGGAAATGGTGATGTACTTACAGGTGACTTCTGCAAACGTTGATGTAATTACAAGAAACAGTCATACAAGTCCATGAGACACAGATAAGGCCATCACCAATTCAACCAGACATCCACACACTGGTTGTCAATTGAACAGTGTTCTGTCTTTAAACATAGATAGATAGATGGCGAGATAGATCATTTTTTGTTATACTGACAGTGTGTTATATGCATACAATACAATATCACATCTACATACTGTAACACCCAGCCTGAAAAGGCTTATAAGTCAGTATTAACCACATTGACAAAAAATTGTGTGTAATACATAGTAATAATAACAATTTGAATACATAGTAATAATAACAATTTGGCTAAATGG
Organism: Sabellastarte sp. h YS-2021; assembly: GCA_964017235.1. Classification (NCBI taxonomy): domain Eukaryota; kingdom Metazoa; phylum Annelida; class Polychaeta; order Sabellida; family Sabellidae; genus Sabellastarte; species Sabellastarte sp. h YS-2021. The sequence continues at coordinate 96,104,809 of OZ024936.1, read as the reverse complement.
ACATTTATGACTAAACATTGCGTCTTGACGCAGTGTATCCCCGGACGGGACATAGTTAAGGCAAGAGTATGTCGGGCTTGAGCCTGTTTCCTGGGGCACCAGGTCAGGATTCTCCATAGTATCAGATTATTCCCAAAAGCTAATCACTTGTTCTTTCACCTGTAGCTGTCTTTAAAAATTACATTTCATGGATCCAGAAGATTCATATAGTGATGCGGATCACTTCCAAAATTTAATCATTTCATTCCATTACCTTTCTAGACATATTCTAAAAATTTCATCAACATCCATGCATACGTTTTTGAGTTATCTTGTACACAAACAGATCTGGCAGCCTGGATCCTCATGATCCAGACAGTGAGCCAGATCACTCCCAAAAGCTAATCACTTGTTCCTTTTCCCATTTACATTTCCTGAAAATTTCATCAAAATCCATGTCTTTTTGAGCAATTTGTCTTTAAAAATTACATTTCATGGATCCAGAAGATCCAGATAGTGGTCCAGATCACTCGCAAAATGGAATCATTTCTTCCTTTTACCACTTCTTCGTTTTACCATTTCTAACATATCCTAAAAATATCAAAATCCATCCTAAAATTATGTGGCAGCCTGGATCCAGATGATCCAGACAGTCATCCATATCACTCCAAAAATCTAATCACTTGTTGCTTGTACCATTTAGGCCATCTGCGGCAAATGTCATCACAATCCATCCATAATTTTTTGAGGGTATCTGTCTTAAAAATTACATTTCATGGATCCAGAAGATCCATATAGTGATCCAGATCACTTCCAAAATTCAATCATTTCATCCTTTTACCTTTTCAGACATATCCTGAAAATTTCATGAAAATACGTCCCTAAGTTTTTGAGTTATCTTGTAGACAAACACATCTGGCAGCCTGAATCCACATGATCCAGATCAGTCCCAAAATCTAATCATTTGTTCCTTTTCCCATTTAGGACATTTCCTGAAAATTTCATAAAAATTCATCAATGACTTTTTGAGCTATTTGTCTTTAAAAATTACATTTCATGGATCCAGAAGATGCAGATAGTGATCCAGATCACTTACAAAATTGAATCATTTCTTCCTTTTACCACTTCTTCCTTTTACCATTTCTAGCATATCCTAAAATATCATCAAAATTCATCCTAAAATTATGTGGCAGCCTGGATCCAGATGATCCAGACAGTGATCCATATCACTCCAAAAATCTAATCACTTGTTCCTTGTACCATTTAGGTCATTTGCTGAAAATGTCAATCCATCCATAACATTTTGAGGTATCTGTCTTTAAAAATTACATTTCATTGATCCAGGAGATCCATATAGTGATCCGGATCACTTCCAAAATTCAATCATTTCATCCTTTTACCTTTTCAGACATATCCTGAAAATTTCATCAAAATCCGTCCATAAATGTTTGAGCTATCTTGTACACAAATACATCTGCAAGCCTGGATCCAGATGATCCAGACAGTCATCCAGATCACTCCAAAATCTAATCATTTGTTCCTCGCACTATTTAGGGCATTTGCTGAAAATGCCATCAAAATCCATCCATAACCTTTTTGAGGTATCTGTCTTTAAAAATTACATTTCATGGATCCAGATGATCCATATAGTGATCCAGATCACTTCCAAAATTCAATCATTTCATTCTTTTACCTTTTCAGACATATCCTGAAAATTTCATCAAAATCCGTCAATAAATTTTTGAGCTATCTTGTACACAAACACATCTGGCAGCCTGGATCCAGATGATCCAGACAGTGATCCAGATCACTCCCAAAATCTAATCACTTGTTTCGCATCCCATTTAGGACATTTCCTGAAAATTTCATCAAAATGCACCCATAAGTTTTTGAGTTATCTGTCTTTAAAAATTAAATTTCATGGATCCAAAAGATCCAGACAGTGACCTGGATGACGCCCAAAATGTAATCATTTCTTCCTTTCACCATTTTTGAAATATCCTGAAAATTTCATCAAAATCTGTCTTTCATTTGACATATGTTCTCAACTTTGTCTTTGTACTGAGTGAGTCTTGCCATTCAAGATCACTTAAAATCATCAGTTTTTCCTTTGCAGTGCTTATATCTACTTCTGAGCCCAAAATCAAATTTTCATGCATATTTATATCCTCTAAGATATTTTCAAGGTCTCCACTCCAGTTATCATTTGAGATATTCTGCAAATCATATTCAAATATGTTGAAGGGTAATCTATCATTCTTCATTTTAATCAAACGATTATAAAACCTTAAAATATTTAAGTACATTCTATATTTCGGTCTTGTCCAACACATGTCTCCATGTAAAGCAATGAGTGGGGTTTTAGCATTTGTACCAAGAAAGTAACGACAAGCTCTATTTTGAATTTTCTCAGCATGCCCAGAATTCTTGTAGCCCAAATGGCACTAGCATAATCTGAGCTGGGAATTACTCTATTGTTGTATAATTTTGAAAATGTTTCAAACCCAATATTTTTAAATGTTTTGAATTTAGAGATTATTCCACCCAGTGCTCACCCGCCTGCTTCAGCTAATTCTTGTGCACAAACATTATAGTCCAGGAATTTGTTTAATGAAATACCTAAATATTTATAAGAGCTAACAATCCACAGTTTTGATTCACCAACATAAAACTCGGAATCTGTTTTTTTTTCTCCATTTATTCCTAAAGTGAACAATCTGACTTTTTTAATATTCAATTGTAATTGCCACTTTTCACACCATTCATGAAGTTTATTAAGTAATTTATGTAGGTCACTTTCATTTTCGGCCAATAATGCAATATCATCAGCATAACGTAATATGGGTATCTTTCTACTGCCAATTGGAATGAAAAGTCCTAGGTTTTTTATATCTATAGCTAAATCACTAATAAATACTCCAAAAAGTGTGGGGGAAAGATTATCTCCCTATCTAACTCCTATATCAACATTGAACCATTCACTCAAAAGTCCATGTAATTTCACACATGATATGTTATGTTCATACAATGATTTAATTGCCCAATAAATTTTACCTGTTATGTTGTGAACTAAAAGTTTATACCACAGGAGGTCTCTGTTGACCCAGTCGAATGCTTTTTGCATATCTATGAAAGCCACATAAGTATCCCTTTTGAACTTTAATCTATTCCTAATAATAATTGTGAGAGAGAATATATGAACCTCACATGAGACAGAATGATGGAAGCCATTTTGTTCATCACAAAATAAACCAATTTCCTCCCAGTAACTAACAACTTTTGTGATATTTGTAATATTTGTGAATAAATTTTGCCAATATGTGAGAGTAAAGATATACCCCTGTATTCTGTTGGTACATGTGGGTCTTTCATAGAGTGTTTTGGTACAGGAGTTATTATAGCTTTTTTCCAGCATCCTGGAATTTTACCATATGAAAAACATAGATTAAACAGTTTATATAATGCATACTTACATTCATTATTTTTCAGCATATCAACAAACACACCATCAAAGCCACATGCTTTATTTTTATTAGCTTTGTCAATAATTTTTTCTATTTCATCATATGATATGTCACCATTAATCAGTTCATTAACATTATCAGATCATTCAAAAAAACATTTATGATTTGACATATCCTGATAATATGCATTAAACTTCTTATTCCCACTTGAGTAAAGCTCTTGAAATTCTGATTTCCATTTCTTCAGAACTATATTTGTGTCATTGCAGAAAATGTTATTTTCATTATACACTGAGAATGGAATTGTTGCCTCTCATAGGACCAAGGTTTTTTATTTTTTGCCAAAATTCTCTTGGATTGAATGAGCTAACTTTTTCTAAATTGTTTAATATTTTATTGTTATATTGCCTTTCATAGAAATGTAACTTTTTATCAAAATTTTTCCTAGCAGCTATTGTTCCATTCTCATTGCTGATTTTAGTTCTTTGTCTGTTGAAACAGATCTAAAAATCCTTTCTTTGGCACAAATATTCTTCCACAGATGTGTTAAATCACTATTCCAAGAAGGCTTCTATCTTTTAAACTTTTTACATGTTACTTTACTCTGAGAGTTGTACTTTAGGTGAGTGTCCATTTCATTTAAGATACACTGGCACAGTTTTGAGTATACACAATCTAGTTTAGTTTGTGGTTTTCTGTTTTCTTCTATTTTATCTATCACCTCAGAGACATCTTTTAGCCAATTTTCATTTTGCATAAAGGAATTGGGTACATTTTCAAAGTCATATTTTTTACTCTGAACATAATGAAAAGGCCCTTCTTTTTGTCTAGTGATTTTTTTTGTAAATGCTATACCATTACATTTATCCAAGATGACATGTACACATAATACAGAGTGGTCAGGGAGTTTACTAGTTGAATCTATGTACACAAATAGATTATGTTCAGAAAGCAAATGACTCATTAAATTAACTTCAAAATTCAGACAACTATGGAAACAATCATGTGGTGTTATAATCAACAACATCATTTCCCTGGTGAGCTGATGTGAAATTGTCTTTTTTGAACCTCACATTCAAGATACAACATTTACTGTCTTTCAAAAATTCTAGAAATGTCTCACAGTATGTATTTTATTTAAGTCAATTACTAAATGATTTGGAATTTTATCAAAATGTGCACAGTCAATTTCTTTCCCAATACGAGCATTGAAGTCCCCACATATAATTAAAGTGTCAACACTGCTGTTAACATATAACTGAGATATTAAATGGCCAAAAAATTTATATGGTTCTGCCCAGGGGGAATTTTTAGAAGGTAAAATAACAGCAATATACCAGACAACTATAGGCTGTAGATTTGCTACTTAACTGAATACCAAGAATACCATCTACTTGTTTATCAATTACATTCACTGTAAAAAGTTTCAGTAATGAGTCCCGCACTAGAATACCAACACCGCCATGTGTTATACTGGATTTAATATGCTTTACAGCACGATTATATCCATACCAATTATAGTTTTTCACATGAATTAATTTGTCACTTGATAAATGTGATTCAGCAATACACACAATGTCTTTATCTAGAGCCTTAATTATTTGCTGTCTTAAGATGTTATTAGAATCAGTCCATCCATTAACGTTTAAAATGGCAATACTTAACAGGTTCTTTTCAGGTTGGGAGTCCTAATAAGTGTCACTCATTGCATTATATCCAACATTCTGGGCATCTGGAAATCCACATTGAAGGTCATCAGATAGTGTTGAAACAGGAGTTTGTAGTCGACTCACATTTGGAATTGAGCTGGATGGCAGGTCAGAAGCTGACTGGTAATCAGTGTTATGATACTGAAACTGGTCAGTTGAGTGCATAACTACTTGGTCTGTCCGTGGATTAACAGCTAACTTCTCCATAATCCTACCATTTGATCCAACTCTGTACTTGTTACCATGTGGGATCTGTTGCAGTAATTTGCGAAAACTGAATTCTGCTAAATGCTCTCCATGTGACTTTGAGGACCTTAGATAAACTTTGCTATATTCACTGGTTTCTGCCAAGTTCCTCTTATTTTGCAGTACAGCTATTTTATCCCTCACTGATGGAACTTCAATCTTAACAATACCCGGAAATCTGTTGCTGCTTGTCAAACGAGTTGCCCTGACAGCTCTCAATGAAGGGATTCTCACACCATATTCTAGAAGCCTATTAGCAACAGCAAGAATGTTTTCATTTGGATTTACTGGTATATTTGAGGCCACTACTGTAACTTGAGGATCATACTCTGTATAACCCTTGATGTTCTGATCACTTAAACTTTCAATCATTGCCTTTACTGTAGAAATTTCTGTAATAATGTTTTTTTGACTTTCTTTTAAATCACTGATTTCAATATCCTGGTTCTTGTCATTTTGTTCCAGAGTCACAATGCATTTGGTGATGTTATCCACCTTTGTATATAACTTGTCCACACTCTTTTTAATATCCTTTGTGTCCCTGTTTATGGCATTGATACCTTCACACATTTTCACTAACACTTCATAGAGTACATTTTCATTTCTCACTGAACCCATATTAAACTCTGTAATGTCCACCAAGTCTAAGGTTTGTGCAGCCATATTAGGTCTTTTGTTTTCTGTGGGAGAAGGTGTACCTGATTTTATTTTGTCTCTATTTCTCTTAGCACTTCACATAATTATTAGCACCTGACATATCAAAGTAATATTAATTTAATTTGCCAAATGTGACCAAACACCATGTTTTCCTGCTGGCCAAGTGTTCACACTAAGCCCCCCTCCAAATATATTATTCTCTGCTGTCAAGATTCACTGAGCAATATTATGAAACTTGTTAATATAATACCAAATATCAGTTTTTTAAACTTCTAAAACTACTTTATTTCACAGCTAAAAGATATAATCCATGAAGTAATGTATCTTCTGGTGTAAAATCTTTCATATGATATCAAATTCATCCCAAATAAATATGCATTAACAGGCAAAAAATGGTTCTTTTCCACTTGCCAAAGATACTTGTCATTGAACTAAACACACACACAAAACAACTGCAATAGTCTGTTAGAACCTCCAAAGTGATAATCCTAAATCTTAGTAGCTTTTCTAACCCAGTAAACATTACAAACGTTTATAAATGTTTGGTAAACCTATAAACGTTTTTAAAACCAAATATAAACCTAAATATTGGCAATTATTCAATATCTTGCTTTTATAAACGTTTCAGCAATATTAGTTTGGTCTATAAACGTTTATCAATGTTTTGAAACCTTTTACAAAGAGTGATGAATATCTTAACCTCATTTCATTTTGAATGATGATGTCAGCACAGCCATTTTGGGAGAAACTGGAAAAGCATTTCTTAAGTATATTTTGCTGTATCACTGGTGCTTGCAGCCATCATCAAATTCTAAGTAGAGATATAAAAGTATATAACATCAACAATATTATGTACTTTTTTGTCTCTACTTAGAATGCAATGATCGCTTCAAACATTTATAAATGTTTATGTATTAACATTTATAACCGTTTATGCTTAAATGTTTATGAACGTTTATAGGCAAATGTTTAGAGACCCATCATTTTAAACCTAAACTAAACCATTCACAGTTAGGTCTATAAACGTTTATAAATGTTTGTAATGTTTACTGGGTCCATGATCCTTGCCGCTGTCATTATCAGACAGGTCAGATTTGTCAGGGCTGTTCCTTGTTTCTGACTCATGGTCACTGTGTTTCATGTCAGAATCCATTTTATTATATTTAGCCAGTCAGGACCACAGAGACATGTATTTATGAAATGCAGCCAATCACAAGTAATTTGCTAAATCTAAGAATTTGTTCAAATGAAACAACTATCTTTTTTCTGAGGTTCATTTATTTACAATTTAACTGTCTTCAAATGAAACTTTTAATGAAGAATTGCAATTGATAGTTAAAGTACAGAGGGAGTCTATTTCCCCTGATGTCTGACATGGTTTGTTCTAACAAAGTTCTCACAGTTTGACTGTCAGGAGACTGAATGGGTGTAATTGTAATTATCACAAAAAAGTAATTTGAGAGTCAAGTTACCCTGAGTCAACATGAAAGAACAGAACTACTCCAGTTAATTGCAGTCAGTCTGAAGTGACACCCAACTCACATTTTGAGTTTTTATTATTGATACCATTTCTTGGCAGCAAGGAACTTTGAATACAAGTGACTTGTTAGTAACTGTCACATAAAGATTAAGTTTAACATTATCTTGAGATGTGTCAGTCTGTCAACAGACAGTATATGAATACAGGCTTCTGTGGAAGGTAGGACATATCACATCTGAACAGTGTAAAGCTTTCATAAATTCTGCTTGATAAAATCTGAGAATGAATTCTGATATGGAATGCAGTGGCTGTGGGTCGGAAATTGAAGGTAGTTTTGACGGGTCTGACTTGTCTGATGAATGTGATGATGACAGTGGTGGGGACTGTGGTGAGAAGTTGCTGTGTAGTCTGGCGCAGATGAACAGGAAGCTTAGACTTGCTTGCAGGCAGGTGGTGCTGATGAACAATGAGATGGGGTGCCTGCGGAATCGCTATGACGGAGCTGTGGATTGCAGTGGCAGAGACTTGAGCTGCTTCTTGAGACTGAAGATTGCTACAGTGGAGGGAATCCGAAATATGTTCTATTTCTATGAGAGCCAGCATGCTGACGGGGTGGATGCCTTGCATGTGGGATTGTTGGGGGAGGGAGTCATTGGGGAGGGGCTGGATCTAGAAGCTCTAGATGATGAGGAAGAGGAGTGCCTCCTCTAATGATATGTTATGTGGAAGTTATAGAAGCTATTTGACAATTTGAATTTTACCTGTGATAACTTTACACACTGTGTATAAATAGTGCTCCAATAAAAAATGTTTGATATAAAAAAATCTTAGTAAATGTGTTTACAATACCCCGAGCAGTCAGAAGGATGGTAAAGTTCTTGAAGTGCCACAGTTTGTCCCATATGTGCTAAAGTCTACAAACAATTTGACTTTTATGCCTATGAAGCTCCCAACATATTGAATGAGTGGCCTGATAATGTCTGGTGGTTTTTGCACCTTACAGTCTATCTGTTGATGGAGATTAAGTACCATAAAAGTAAAATTAGAATTAGAGTTTTTGACAAGATCAGCAGCACCAGTGACATGTTAAATATCATCAAGCTTGTACAATTGATCATCTCAAAGCACTGACTAACTAGCCTGTTTTTAGATTCCTGAGTTTCCCATTGTGGGGAAGATATTGTGTCTGGAAAACAGTAGATTATATTAGACTAGAATATATAGAATACTTAATACAAATATAGTCCTTAGTTTCCATCTCAAACAATCTGTCTGCAACTCACAAATGTTATTGTCTTTAGTTTAGCACAAAAACCAGTCATTAAACAGCATACAAAGCTTTAATTTTATATCAATTATATCAGCAATCAATGACTTGATTTAATTTTTTAAACTTTAACACCAATTTTACTGATGTGCCAAATGGTATAGAAAAATAATTATTTGTAAAACTTACAACAGACAATAAACCTAAGTGAAATTGAGACTTAATATTAAGTATCACAAATGTCAACAGGCACAATATTTCTTCATTTAAAATGTCTTTGTACAAACATCTGTTTTAATATGAATGTAATTAGACTGAGTTCCAATTTGAAACTAATTTCCTTAACTTGGCACATAGCTCAACTAGGCCCTTAGAATATTTATTGAAGATATCTTTGATAACACTACTGTGGTATTTTAGGAGTTCAAGATACCAATAAGGTGAAAATGAGGCTTGACAAATTGATAATAGACATTTTGAGAATTGCCAAATGCAATTGTCCAAAGTTGGGACACTGACGTGAAAAAGAAATTGTATTATCATCCGAAGAAAACACTGTAAAAGCTTAATTCAGTTGAGTCCTTTTGCAAAATAAAGTGTGTTTAAACATTGTTCTTGTGTCAATGCATTTAGGCAATAGAAATCCAAGGGATTAAACACAAAATAAGCATAAATAAGGCTTGTGTGAACATGCTGTGCCAAGATACAGTGTGAGGCAGTAAGCGGTAAGACCAAAGTTATAGGTCTGAAGACCCGATCCTGACCATTCCCCCCTGATCACTCCCATGACTTTTTTAATCTTGAAACAACACCACTTTTCGCCAGTTTTATTGAAGAATTGGTTACATTATGCCAGACATGGACAAGATAGTTGGTATGATAGTAGTCCAAAAGATAATCATATTATTTTCACAACATCTCGCTTCATTTTTTATTTATTGGGGTTTTACATCGCTTTCAGCACTGTACAGGTCATATTTAGATGGGTAGTTGGAAGGGCAGAGGAAACCAGTACATATAGTTGATCAAGGTTCTGTACTGTAAACTGCTGACCAATGGCAAGTAACTACTAACTTTCCCTCTTGAGGTCGTGCTGGGAACCAAACCCCTGCCACAGAGGTGGGAGGCCAGAGTGTTACCACTCTGCCACCGTGGTCCCATAACATCTCGCTTCAGGTGGGTCACCTAGTTGCCCTGAAAAAGCAAAAAGTTAAACTTTGGTTTGTATATCCCGTTCAACGGATAGGGTCATACTTGGGCAGGTCTTTAGGGGTCAAACCCACACAGTTACCAGGGATTGGGTGCATTTCTAGCAATCTATTACTATTACTTTGCCATCTATTACTATTACTTTTCAAAATTTTCAATCTATTACTACTACTATTACTTCACAATCTATTACTTCTATTACTTTCTATTACTTGTCAGCTACTTGTCCCAGTTTTGAATATGCTTAAAACCCCAAAGGGAGAATTAATTTTGGCAATTATGGCAGATTACGAAGGAAAGGTTCTGCAAGGAATCTTCTGATCAATTCTTGAAGCAGAGTGATCTTGTTTCAAGAGAAGTTTCATCATTTGAGTGACTGATAACAGCAAATCTTTAGGAATCCTATGATTTTGGGAGCCTGTAACGACAAATCCATGGTTTGTCAAATCCCTACCCTTTTCCGTCATGGTGATCCAAAAACTGCACTGTGCATCATAAATTGGCATTGTCTTGTGATTACTGGTAAAAATGGAACTGGGGTATAAATATTTGCAGACTAAATTGTAAGAGGACAGTATAAAAAAGTTTTGTCGTAAAACCAACAGCATCCCCCACATGAGCATTTGGAACAAAGAAAAGTTCAATATGACATAAGGTGGATACTTTTATGTGGCATGATCTAAATAATTAGTGCACAGGAAATTGCAAATTCAAAATTACGATGACATATTCAGTTATTTTTTGTCTTTGTCTGGGTCACGCGACACATATGGGTTGCATCAAAAAGATACCAAACTGCTTTAAGTATATTTTGAAAAATGCTTTACTATAGCTGTCTGACAGAGTAAACATATGTCTATCAATGTGAATGTTAAAATATCTGAATATTGATAAAACTGGAAACAAGTGATCACATCAAAGCCAGTGTAGTATTAATTTGCATGCTTGTTTCTCTGATGTCATTGCAATACGGTGTGAGAACAGAGTAATGAAGATGCAGATGAATCTTGTCATTGCAATTTGTGGAGCATGGATCTTTGCCCAAAGTTATGGACAAGTTGGTAAGGTTTATATATATTTTACCGAGAACTTGAAAACACATATGATATTTGTTTAGTGCAAGTCACATACAAATTCTAATTGTCATTATCTTTAAATGAGGCTGGGTTACTTTAGAGTAAAATACGCAAAAAAAACAAGGCCCGTTAGTGAAGGACTCCTCCTTTAAAAGTACCCACTGACTTTCATTAAAACCTTTGAGTTTTTTAAAACCTTTTGGAAAAAGGTACTTTATCTTAAAGGCATACAAATGTGCCTATAACAAAGGGGAAATGTCCATAACGTTAAGACACTGCCTAATTACTTGTATCCCTAAAGGAAACAAGCCGAGGATACATTTAAAAAATTGGAGACCAATTTCTCTCTTATCTTGTGTCTACAAAATCTTGTCCTCTGCGTTTGCAAATAGACTAAAAAAAGTATTGGACAAACTAGTTTCTAAATCCCAAACGGGATTCATAAGCGGACGGTATATAGGGGAAAACATTCGGCTTATGTATGACCTTCTTCACTACACCGAAAAAGAAAATATTCCTGGTTTGATAATGCTGGTCGACTTCGAAAAATCCTTTGATTCTGTGTCCTGGTCATTCATCTATCAAGTTTTAGAATACTTAAACTTTGGAAGCAACTTTAAAAAATGGATAAAACTATTTAACACTAACATAATAGCTTCAGTCAATCAATGCGGATTTCTATCGGAATCTTTCCATATTGAAAGGGGATGTAGACAGGGAGATCCAATTTCTCCCTATCTATTTATCTTGTGTGCCCAAATTTTATACCTTATGATAATGGACGAAAGAAAAATAAAAGGTATTACTGTTAGTCAAAAAGAGATAAAGATCACACAGTTTGCCGACGATACCACTATTATATTAGATGGTACTGAAGACTCCCTCCAAGCTGCACTTAATGTGCTGGAAATTTTTGGAAGTATTTCTGGTTTAAAGATTAACACAGAAAAAATGCAAATAGTCTGGGTTGGGAGAAACAAAGGCTCCAAAGCTAAACTGAAAGTGGACAAAGAACTACGTTGGGGCTGCGACAATTTTTCACTACTCGGTATTAATTTTACAGTAGACCTGAGACAAATTCCCAATCTAAACTACGAACCAACTTTGATTAATATAAAATCATCACTTTCCCAATGGCAAAGACACCTATTGACACCGATAGGAAAGATAGCCGTCCTGAAATCCCTTATAATATCTAAATTGAACTATTTATTCCTATGTATTCCGGACCCTAGTGATCAGTTTATAAAGAAAATTGAACAGTTATTCTTTGAATTTATATGGGATAAAAAACCAGATAAAATAAAAAGAAACACTTTGTGCTTGGACTACAGCAGAGGGGGCTTAAAAATGCTCGACATCAAAACACAAATATCAGCCCTTAAACTAACATGGCTAAGAAGAATAATCCAAAATCCAAATTCTGATTGCCAGCTTCTTTGCATATATAATATAAAATCACTGGAGAAGCTACTACATATGGGATTACTTTACTGTGCAAAGATTATTGACAAAACTTCAAACAAATTTTGGGAGGATATTCTGTATATATGGAAAACATTACTGCATAATCGAATGGGCTCTGCTCAGTCATGTCTCACTTGTCCATTGTGGTATAATCCAATTATCTCAAACGAAACTTTTTTCCTCCCACAATGTCATAAAGCGGGGATCATCTACCCAATAGACCTATGCATTAGGGATGGCAACATGCTTACCCTAGAGGAAGTGAGAAAAAATTATTGTGTTAACCTTCATTTTATTGATTATTATAGGCTACAGTCAGGTTTAGGAAAATTGAAAAAGACACAGGGTACCAACAGTAAAAATTTAATACCAGAAAAACCCATATGGCCTGCAACTCTATCGTTAATACATAAGTCAAAAAAAGGCTGCAAAGACTTCTATGATGTGTTAAGACAAAAAAGCCAAGATAGTCCATTACATACAAAAAAGTGGGAACAGTTACTTCAAATCAATTTAGCACCCAAAGAATTGCAAAATATACATTTAATATGCTTGAAAACCATCCTAGATAATCATATAATCTGGCTACAATATAGAATCATACATAGTGTATTGGGAACAAAAGTCTTGCTGCATAAGATAAAAAAATCTGAAAATAATCACTGCCGCCTGTGCAAAAATATGCCCGAAACTATAATCCACATTTTTACTGAATGCCCGTATTCCACTGAAATATGGATTTTACTTAGAAATTGGATTCAAAATGAAGCAGGTTCATTTTTAAATATTGATAAAAAAACACTACTCCTCGAACTTAAAGATCGTGGCTCCATCCCATTCTCTTTAAATGCCATTATCCTTATTACAATAAAATATTTGTTTCTATGTCTAAAAGATGGTCGCAAACCTAGTTTTAAAGCATTACAACTTAACATCAAGCGTGTGTACGATGAACAATCTTACCTCCATGCCATAACAGACACCACAGAACAGTTTAAACGGAAATGGATGCTTATTGCAAACCTAACCCAGACTATTTAAAAAGAAAATTTAAAAAATTAAAAAAAAAAAAAAAAAATTTTAAAAATTTAATTTAATATTTAACAGTAACCCACTTTCAAATAAAATTTATCTGGTAGCCATGTCTTTTTGTAATGTATGTAGTATAATGTAGAATGTAATGTAGGTACTGTATGGTATTGTACTGCGTGTAGTGTAATGTTCAAAGTAGTGTATGTATTGTAATACTATATGTCTGTCTATGTATGTTGTTTATATGAATAAAAAATATAAAAAAAACCTTTGGACAAGTTGAAACACAATTTCTGTGTAAAATCAGTGCCCCAAATTTGGAAAACAAATAATCATTACAAAATAATTTAGGGGACTCAGTAATGTAGTAAGTAAGACACTTGTCTCACACATCTGAGGTCTGCAGTTTGAACCCTAGACCCTATGTGAGAAGTTTGTCACTTTGTCACTGATGCCCAGAAGTTTACAGTGCAGAAATGTTTCATGATATTGGTTAATGTGAATTTGTATTTTATTTTGTACTTGCAATTGAAAGCGTTTGCAAGTTACCAAGTAATCTTTCATGCTTGTTCAAATGATTACTATTTCTCATGTAGTCTGCTTTGCTAGCTTTAATATTATCCAGTTTCTTTCTATAAGGGTTAGAATCACTTTTGATGAAACAGACAAATATGATGTTCTGGAGATATTAGTGGACATTTGTTTCATGTAGTTTGTTTTTAGAAGTCCAATAGTAACATTGACAGAACAAAATATATTCCGTGAAACCAATCTCAAAACTCTGTTTTTATGCATTAGAAATTTCTATATCATAATATCGACTTTTGTTTTAAATTTTGTTTTTGAAAGGTTTAAAAATATATAAGTTGTATTAACAAGGTAAGTTTATGTTTTTGAAGGGTTAGAAAAAATTCTATATCATGACAATGACAAACAAATTTTATCTTTGAAAGGTTGTAAATGTTAAAGTTGAGATAAAAAGATAAGTTCTTTGTTTAAACTTGGTTAAAATTTCTTGTTTTATTATGCACAGTGTAATATCCTGACATGTCAGTTCTATTAATACCTAGGATTCAGGGGATTCCCTGTTTAGCTCAGCTGGTTAAAGAGCTAGACTTGTGTTTATATCTCTGTGTAATGAGAAGGCTGTGAGTTCGAGACATAGCAAAAACAATCAATAATTTCTCCCTTCCCACTACAACAGTGGTTATTCTGCCGATGGTCGTCAGTAAAATAGAATATGGCTTTGTAAACTTCATTTTTGTAAGGGCAAAAACAAAAGACAATAGACTAAGTTGTGATAACAAGATATAATAACTTATTTTTAACAATCCTAGAATTCTTTATCTACCTAAAACAAAGAAGCTTTCTTGTGATTATAACATAAAATAAATGACCTTTAAAAACAAAGAAAGTAAACTGTGATAATGAATTACTATCTCGATATCACAATTTCAGATTTCTTAAATCCTTCAAAAACAAAGTTTCTATATTGTTACAATGGAACATACTATCACACAGTTTAAGCACAAAATCTTCTTTGGTTAGAGTTCAGGATTAGGGCTGACCATAAAATATACATGAATAGACGTGCAAGTTACAAGAAGTATTTTTCAACAAAACTAAATTTTTACATTTAGGGATAATACGAATTCTACTATAACTAGCGCTCCAAATTGGCAAAAAAAAGTACAAAACAAGCACCCAAGGATTGAATTTTTTTCTTTCTTCACAGGGGCTTATGTCATATCAAGCCTAAAATAATAATGTAAATGAGTGGCTGGTCTGTGTGAGCACATCACACATCTGAATGTACATGAATTATACGACTGACAACCTATTGTGAGTAAGAATATATGAGTTGTATATTTCTGACAAGTCTGAGCATGTTGCCAAGTTGTAACATTCAATACAAACAAAAATATCCAATGGGCTTAAATATTTTTAATAATAAAATATCAATAACATCAACTAGAATATGCTTATAAGCATACTAATTACATAATCGACAGTTACATTACTAAGTGAAAGAGCAAAATGACTGACAGCAGCCGGTCACAGAGGGCCATAATATATTTACTTCCCACTAAACAAAATACTTAATTTAAAACACAATCAAGTTATTCTAGATAATGTTGACCCATCTAAATGGTCAAACCAAAAGGTACAATTTCAAAGACTCACAAGACAAGTATAAAATGACATAGCTAATTGCCTCAAATGCCAGTAGATAAGTAGCAAGTAAGAAAGATGTGATGTAGAGGTGCATAAATCAGCAGAGCTATCTGTAGGTAATGTTCTAATGTTCTTTCACACACAGTGTGATGAATATGTCTCATGTTGTTGTATATCCTGCACACATATACCATGCAGGTCCAAGTCGCCCCAAGTCAAGGACTTTGGCAATTGAGGTATAACGCCACTTAGACAGCAAGTCTGCAGCATTATTTTTAGCACTTTGAATATGAGAAACTACTAAAAGAATATTAAACATAGCAGTCAGACATTTTTGGCATATATAGCTAGAAAGCCACATCTAGGATAACCACAGTGTAATATATACATCAACAACAGCTTTGTTATCACAATTAATTTTTGTTTTATGATTAGAATGTAATTGACCCCAGATTGTTTAAAGAAACCACAACATTAAGGATTTCTGAGTGAACAATGCTATGAGAATGGTAATATGGAGGCAAGGGCAAAGTACAAACAAAATTGACAAAAGGACCTACCAGAGCAGTTTGAGAGGCATCCAAGTACAAATGTATATGTATGGCCTGGATATCATACATAGTCACCCCATTAAATGAATGCAAAAAGTAAAAAAAAACAATTGAAGTCTTTACAACATTCCCGTGTAACGTAAACAATCTTACTATCATAATGATCTCACAATAATTGCAGCATTCTATTGAGAAAATAACATGCAGGATGAATACACTTTGAAATATGGAGTAGCGACCCAACAAAAGACTGTAATTCATTTTTGGTATATGTACGTTTTCCTACCTAAGCTTGATCTCAAACAATAATGTCCTGCAAGTTTTCAGGAGGAATACAAATAATCCTTTCTTAAATGTCGAATAATATGCCTAAACAAACAACCTTAGTGGGAGGGGATAATTTTGGATCACTGATATCTAAACCCAAATCCTGAAGCAGTTGCAGTTGTCCATGATATAAGCACTGTCTGTTTTGAAAAGAAATTCACAATAGCATAACTCAGCTTTATAATTTAATAGATAGGGTGTGACCTTTATTGTTCACAATATAATGAATGGAATTGCTGAGTTTCTAAACAGAATATTGACCCAAGACGAAATCTGAATGGCAATGAAGGATCAATGAAAATCTAGTCCTTATGTCTGACTCCAAGCATGTCTGTATTACCAGGATCATCAACAAAAACATGAATAAATGGGTAATGTAAAGTAAAGTCAGTACCTACCAGTGTAGTTATGTTTACTATACCATAATTGACTGACATATTCTGTGACCAGCTAAGATCCAAAATGGTTCTGCTTACGCTGAAACCAGCTTTCCCCCTAGTCAAAAAGGGAGCAGTGTAATTATTTAAAAGGAAAAACTTAAAGGGACCCATCATAGCTTTAAAAGAAAGCTCTGATGTAATATATCTGTGAATATCATCAGAGCACTTATTGATGGAGGGATGATTATCCTCAATAAAACTCAAAGTATAGGTTCTGTCAAACTCCAAAGGAAAACCAAAGTCTATGAAGTCTATCAAAGTAGTCAGCCAGATAAGCTCGTCACTTAGGAATACCAGTATCACAAATCATTTTATGAGCTCGAATAATATCGGGAATTTTTTTTTAATAAATACGATTTTTATCAAACAAAACAATAGTGCCCAAAAGGAATGCAACTAAATTTTGTACCTATCTGCTCACAACACTTGTGATATTGTTGTGTGTACCTGAGAAATACTATGTGACACATCACTGTGACCAAAAAATCTGCACTTTGACCCATATTGATCCAAAGCTGAATGACCATGAGGCAAATGATCACAATATTGATCAACTCGATCATATGGGTCAAAGCCTGGTCAAGCTCATTGTAGCCTAGATCATTCTGATGCAACAAAGCAAAAATTTGTTTGTAAGGTGTAAAGCACAAGGTGCAGTTCTCATCTCACTATGTTTTATCTTGAAATCCCTACTTCTGTTCTTTGCAGTCTTATAACTCGAGTTTCCAGACAAATGAGTTTCAGATAAACAAACAACTGGTGAAATAGAAACATCCCCTGTAACAAGTTTATTGTCAGTTTTCTGACATTTGCCAGCGACTGTAGCTTAGTGAAGATCACACTGAGAATGGCACATGTTTTTGGCAGCAGTTCCACCACCTATGCAAATCACCTGGAATCAGCCCTATTAGCAATAAGCCAAGCCCCTCAAAAAGTTATATTGCTTCTTTTTAGACCAATTTGACAAAGCAAATGCTTCTCAAAAATCTTGAATTGCGGGCATGACCTCTAAAACTATGTGGTGTAGTTGTTTTTTTTTACTTGGTAAGCATGCCGTCTACCTGTGAATGACGAAATGCCTTGTTATTTGCTGCCCAACATGATGAGCAGATATGCCTGTACAACACTCCTCTTGTCTGATGGGTCTGTTTCTGAAAACAAGTGTTTTTATTATAATAAAGCCATTGGACCAATTTGGCAGAAGCAGAAGAAGGTTCCAACCCACTGCTGACCAACATCATTCAATCTTTGACTTCACCTTGCTTCATCTTTCATAATAAGCGCCACATGGTTGGCATGGTTACATGGTCTGCAGAATAAATTTGAATTTTGAATGAGAAAATATTACACAATAAATTCCTCTGGATTCAGGGGAGATCTATAAATGAAAAAATTAAGAGTGATGACTAATAGAAATAAATATGTATTAGTAGCTTATTTGTGCAGATTTCACCTTTTGTGTCAATTTGAAGTAATGACTATGAAGTATATTGTAGCTAGATTGCCCCTTAAAAGTCACTGTAAAAGATAAATTCATCTGATTTTTTACTGATAATTTGTATATTTTTACTGGTATATTTGTAAAGGTAGAGGATATTTACCCAGTAGCTGTGTACGCTAGATCAGTTTCACTGCTAGCGTACCCAACTGTTGTGTATGCAAGATCTATTTGATTGCTAGCATACCAACGGTTGGGTACGCAAGATTTATGTCACTGCTAGCATACCCAACGGTTGGGTACACTAACAGAGATATCATAAGATAAATGAAGTTCCTAAATCGTCAAAACTATGTGTACCCTTCATGTCTTGAATACCTAATATTTCAACTTCCAGCTGAGATATTTTCACAATTTTGGTGTCAAAAGAAGCATATTGGATGTCGTCATGTACTTATTGAGTGTAACAGTGGATATATCCACCACAGTACCTCAGAAAATAATGTAAATGGATATTTTTCTGTAATTTTTCTAAATTCGTCAGCAGTTTGATGGGTATTGCCACATGACACCGATTAATCAAAATCATGTTGATACCAAACTCCAGTTGTTTACTTTTTTGATAGTACTAAGAAGGAGCTTTCAGATGATACCTTACTTGTCATGATTGGTCATAGATAAGTAGGTAAAACTATAATTCAACATATGTGAATATTTATGGGCAACGTCAGTTGCAAATTGGCTCAAAATAGGGTATACTACTAAATATGGCCAGAACACCCAGTGTATCCCAGTTTATTTCATGTTACCTCTCCATTTCATTATCCATATATGGCAAGGGTTCAGAAAAATATAGTGAAGTCAAGTTGTGGGGGGGGGGGGGGTGTGGGTCATACCTAGCCTGCGGAGTAAGTGTGCCCAACGGCTGTGTACATACACTACTGGCATACCCAACTACTCTGCACCCAAGGCATTGAACCCTCTGTTCCCAAAGGTTGTGTATACTAGATCAGTTTCACTGCTAGCATAGCCAACAGGTGGGTACACTAGCAGGGATATCAGTCTAGCATACCCAACAGTTGAGTATGCAAGACTTATATCAGTACTAGTTTTCCCAACAGCTGTGTACATACACTAGTGGCATACCCAACTACCCTGCACCCAAGGCACTGAACCCTATGTTCCCAAAGGCTGTGTACACTAGATCAGTTTCACTGCTAGCATAGCCAACAGGTGGGTACGCTAGCAGGGATATCAGTCTAGCGTACCCAACGGTTGTGTATGTACACTAATGACATATGCAACTCTCCTGAATCCAGTTAAAGTACTAAGTTCTGTTCCCCAATGGCTATGTACCCTAGATTAACATCATTGATTTTTTTCTTTTGTCAGTGTAACCAAAAGCTGTGTAAGGTACTGGCATACCCAACTACCCTGTACCCAAGGCAGTAAACTCTGTGTTCCCAATGGATTTGCACCCAAGATCAATATCATTGCTGGCATACCCAGTGGATGTGTACAGAACATCCATATCACTGCTAGTGTACCCAGCAGTTGTGATATTGGTCTGGTGTACCCAATGGTTGTGCATACAAGATCTATATCGCTGCTAGTGTAGCCAACAACTCCAAATTTTTACAGCCTGCCCAATTTCTCATTACCCAAGGTAGTATGCACTCAGTGGTTGTGCACTCAATATCAGTACCCTTCATAGCGTACTCAGCAGGTCTATATCCAAGACATTGTGAAGCAATTAGTTTTTAAGGAAATTTTTCAAGTAGTCAGAAATGAGCCAATGGCCACTCTCTGAATTAAACTGATTCAGCTTAGCATAGGTTTGCACTGTGAAACAGCAGAATAGCTTGGTTATTGTTACATTTTGACAAAGTTACTTTAAGGAAGAAGTGATTAAAATTTAGGTACACTAGTACTGATCTTGTGTACATAGCTGTTAGGTAGGCTAGCGATGATAGAGATCTTGTACACACAGCAGTTGGGTACACTAGACCAACATCACAACTAGTGTACACAGCCGTTGGGTAAATAACCACTCCGATTTGTAAAATGTGCTTCTGTCAACATATATTTGGTCAAATGAAATCCATGTTGCAAAACGTTTGAGCTGGGAAAAGGATTTTACATATATACGTGTGAATAGTTACATATTGTAATTTCATAATGCCAGACACTTTAGTCTGTTCTGTGAATTTCTGGCAGATGATGCATGTGAACCACCCTCTGAGTGTGTGTTTCCATTCACTTATGAGGGAGTCGTGTACACAGAATGTACTGACACAGATTGGCCTGAACCCTGGTGCTCATCTGACAGAGAGTACTCCGGAAATTGGGAGAACTGTGACTGTAAGTCTCCATCATAAATAATTGCAGTAGGTGTTTATGAGAGGGTTAACTTAAAACAATCAAATTTGATAATATATGACTCTATCAGGCAAAAGTAGAATTACAGACACACAGAATTACAGATTGTGAGTTCTACAGATGACCTAGTACCTTTTTGGATCATGAATTCAGTTGAGGCCCTTTTAAAACATGATATTATGATTATCATGAACTAGATTTCTGGTTTAAAATCTTTTCTGCTTGGAGCAGTCCCATGGCATAAACCTCTACTTGGCACGTACTGGAACTCAGAATATTGTTAACATTCCCTATTATCACTGAAACTCATACACTTTTGCATACTAAATAAGCAAGTCAAATTGACAACAGAAATGAATTAAGTATCTTTGGTAATTTCCATATGAAAGTTATGCAAGTTGAGAAGCTGATTTATATTACAAGTTATATTATTGCCCCTTGAAACAGTTCTAAAAGGATTTACTTTTTTCATTTTATGTTGATAAAATACATTTATAACATGCACTTGTGTCAATTCATCTTTCAATCAAAAGAAATCTTCTTAACTCAGTTGAAACAGGCCAAAATAAGTTATGGTGTATAACAGTAGCTGTTTTTGAATGCCCAAAAGAGCTGCATAAAGAACAAACATTACTAAATAATTTTAGATTACACAAACACCCCTTGAGTTACATGGGTACAGTTGTTACATGATTTGAACTTCCCTTATAGTGCTTTGGCTTTTCAGACGATAATTAGCAACTAGGATTGGTTGATATCAAATGACAAACTGGTCTCTCTTTGTATTGAACAACTACTTCCACTAGACTTTTGTCACATGAAATCTAACATCTGTCAAATGTGGTCAGCTAGCAAAAATATCTGACTCTCAGGCATGTGTCAAACAGACAATACAAAGAAAACGTACCTCTATGCCTGAAGCCATATTCACAAAAGGTTTTTGCCAAGTCATCAATGTAGTTATATTTTCTAGCCAAGATTTTATGTGAAAATTAGTTTATAATCTATTATAACTTAAAATCCTATGCTTTGTTAATAAAATTTTATTTGGGTGATGAAACTGGCCCCATTGCTCCACCGATGGAACTCCTATATATCGAAGGTGTTGCAATTGTGACAGACCATACTCTGTGTTGGTTTACTATTACATCAAATTTTTGATTTCCTACAGGTGGTGTTGATATTATTGGTGAAGATTCAGCTAGCTTTGAAATGTTTGATTTTAAGGGTATGTATGTCTTTTTTAATTTTTATATAAACAACAAAATCAAATTTTTGATTTCCTACAGGTGGTGTTGATATTATTGGTGAAGATTCAGCTAGCTTTGAAATGTTTGATTTTAAGGGTATGTATGTCTTTTTTAATTTTTATATAAACAACAAAATCATTGATGTCAAACACTTTGGCAGGAGTTCGATGCTCTTATGATTTGGAATGATCTTCCCAACAATGTATCAATGCAACATTTATTCCCTTTTTCAGAATAAAAGCTCAAAAATTACCTGTTGACAAAAGTTTATCTGTCATAGAGATGCCAATAAACCCACAACTGTTCAAATCTTCCATGTTTAGCCACGCCTTAGAATCAGTCAATTGATAATGATTAAGCGCTATAAAAGTACACATTAAATTAGATTACATGCCTTTTGTTTGTCTATAAGAGTATGACATAGTATTTTATTTTAGTATACTGAGGACAGATTGACTTCTAATAGCTATGTTCATTGTTGTACTTTGAATCACAAGATTATAATAAACATGATTTGTTTATATTATCAATAAATATAAAATGTACAATAACATCTTGTGAATGTGTTTTTTGTTGTGACATGACATTCCACAAGTTACAATACTTTTATGAAATCTTTGACAGTATAAGATTTGTTCATTTAGTATTTTAATCTGGTTTTTATTTCTTATGCAGCTGTTCAACAAAAATGAAGTATTTGCAAAGGAGTGAATTTAATTAATTTTCAACTTGGCGAGAATACATGTATAATCAACGACTACCTTAAATACAAAAAGACAGATGTGTGTAAATATAACATATTTGTAA
This sequence comes from Sabellastarte sp. h YS-2021, assembly GCA_964017235.1. NCBI lineage: Eukaryota > Metazoa > Annelida > Polychaeta > Sabellida > Sabellidae > Sabellastarte > Sabellastarte sp. h YS-2021. The sequence continues at coordinate 96,081,856 of OZ024936.1, read as the reverse complement.
ATATAACATGGAAATAATAAAATAATTCAAAGTTTGTGTGACTGCCTGTGATTAGATGCCTAACTTGCCAACTACTATTACAGTGAGGACCTTAATACCGTACTTAAATAAAATATATTATAATTTGAGAAATTTTATGTACTTCTAATACACACTGTCCATTTGGACAGCCCAACTTGTGCCATGTCAGGCTATCAGTGCACTAATATTTTGTCATTAGATGGTCCGAAACCCACAGTTACAGATATGAGAGTCAAATGATCAATTGACTCATTCGATGATGGAAGTACCTTGCTTGTGAGGATTCCACATAAATACTCTTCTGAAGAGAAAGCAATATATGTGACAGAAGCTGATAAGTGAACAAAAAGTCACTATTTGTGGCTTGGATCTCCCTTTTTATCTGTGTGGGTATAGTGTGGACCTTAGAGTGCGAGGTTTTGGGTTCAAAATATTACGTTTTCTATTTGCTGAAAATTTCATGATCAGTCGATGGGTGTATTTCTGGCAAAAAATGATAGACTTTATTAACTCATTGCAACAATGTTTTAAACTGAAACTATCGTATAGTAAACATTTAAGTCCATTTGTCACTGGAAAACTCGTCACACTTCATGTACATAAACCACAGGCTAAAGATAACAACTTCATTGGATTATTTATACTTCATAACCCATCATGCAAAACACCTGGTAATAGCTTTTATTCTTAATGTATGGAAAATCATTCTTTCTATTTCAGTGATCAAAATTCATGCACTATTCTAAAGAAATGAAAAATGTCTAAAAATGGTAATTTATGCACCAATAAATAACATACTTCCAACAAAGTCATATTAATCATCCTCTGTTCAAATGTTTTTTGCATTAGTCCCATATCAGTCCATACAATATACTTTATCAAAGTATTACTGCCGTATAGTACCAATATAAAAACTCAATATCACACCATTTAATTTTTAAGATTATCCTAAAACTAACTTCAATAAAAATGCCACTATGTTTGTTGACCCTCACCACAAGAGCACTCAGAGAGTACATACCTCTGCCAAGGCCCAACACCTCCATTATTACACATATGGGTGCAACGATTAAAAGTCCATTTGAGAAACACATTGTTAATTACACAACCTCATTGGTGGAAGGATATTATTATTATTATTATGAATTTATACTCGGTGCAATATTTCTGTATACTACAGGACTCCAGGAGCTATTTAACCAATCCAACTGTACAGGTACAGCCCCAACTGACAAGTAACTTACATTTCCCTAACTGGAAGATAGAGGCTCAAGGATGACCATTTATCAACTTCCTTGAGATTCTGTAACCTGCCACTGGGGATAGGATCCAATGACAGAGGATCCTATCTGCTTGTACCTGGGATTGAACCCACGTCCTCTGAGTTCCTAGACAAGTGTGTTACCCTCTAGGCCACAGTGGCAGGATAATAGTCAAAAACATAAATATATGTGTTCATTTATTGACAGCATGTGTAAAGCTCACCATAAAAATAAACTTGAGGTTCTTTTTGGCATCACAGCCTTTAATAACTATGTTTGTTATTGTTGTCACCTATGATATCTGCAGGGTGGGCAGCAATGTGGTGGGAAAACACTTATTTGGGCTATATCCCTGAAACTATAAGGTGTAAAAAGTTAAAACGTTTTAGGGACATAGCTTGGGGGAGTAGGTGTGCAACATCATGGTGTGATCTTGATTTGACCTTTGACCTTGCACCTATGCTTCAAATCTTACAGCTTTATAACTTTCAGTTTACTAATTCATTGTGTCAATTTGCTATTCAGTTACCTTATTCTAATATTTTGTCTTTGCGTACATTTCCTCTCTCTTGAATGTTAATTCTCATGTTTGGTAGAACCTATGGGCCTGTTTCACAGTAGCAATTGGATTGTAAACCTATTTCTGTTTGTAAAGATTCATGGAGCAGGACTATACTTGGCCATTGAGGGGAAAGAAATGAGGCTTTAAAGTTGAGTGAAGGTGTGACAGCTGTACAGTTGTTTGTCTGATTGGTTCCCAACTGAGGGTTTGTAATCCAGATGTAACTTTCCTGATTTTGTCATTAGATCTTCTAGGATAGACATACAATAAATATGACTGGTGTATGCAAATGACGATAGATTTTGTGCTCCCTAATAATGATTAAGCTCCCAAAATAATCAAACAAATTGTGTTAGGATATGTTTATGTTTCCCCCTGCTTTTATTTTCCAGCTTCCTCCTAATCTGGTCTTAATCCTATATTAGGGGTCACATAAAAGGATAGATTTATTGACCATTTTAAGTTTGACCAATATGGATTCACCAACTGAATCAACTGCTGCAGAAGCATTTGTTTATTTCTGCAACTCTTCAAACAGTTGAAAAAGTTGGATGATCTAATAAGTGAGACTGAGATGTAGATTACAACCAACATGAAAAGAGAAGGGAAACACAGTTTTGGATCATAGAATGCCTCAGAAGAAGGTATAATTGAGGGCATTCCTAGACCCTGATAGCAGAGCTTTTTGACCAGGATGAATCCTCCTGCAGGAATTTCATCAGGGTGTCTCCAGAATTGTTTGCTGAGCATGAGCAAAGTTTGACCCCAGAGCTTCAGAGGGAACAAACCAAGTTCCAAGAATCCATAAGTCAAGTTTTTAAGTTGACCATCACACTCAAGACATCTGACTACATAAGAAAGTTATTCTTCCCTAAATTACAAATTTACAGTGGAGTAATCAACCATTTGGAATTCATCCCCAAAGTGATGAGGTTATGCTGTGTCCCAGCAGCCCCAATAACTGGAAGCAGATTGAACAGAGCTTCCTAGAGAGGTGGAATGTGCCCCATGCCATTGGTACCATTGATGGAAAATATGTTCTGCTGAGATGTCACAGAAGATGACATAGCCTGTATTATAAGTATGAAGGGAGGTCTGAAATGGGCGCTGGGGTTACTCTACCCTGATGGTCTGTGAAATTGTTTCTGAGGACTGTGATATGTCAGCAGTGAATGTCATGGATACTGGTTTCAGGTGAGGCACTAGAAGAATAAGACTGGCATTTGTGCGCCAGCCAATCAGATGGCAGTATTTAGTCACATGACCATTACGTAGCAACGGCTTACGTGACCTGGAGTGGTTGGGGCTTAATGACGTCATCAGTCATGTGGCGGAAGATTGACAGGTAGAGGGCGGGTGACTTGTTGTGTAGCATGACTTGCAAAATGGAGGTTTTGGGACTTTTGGGGTTGAAAAAAGGTATAAATTGGGATTTTTCACATTAAAATAGTGTTTCTAATGAACCCCCGTAACCGTAGCAGATGACGTCATGATGACATCACAGGCTGAATGGACCAATCAGGAGCACTATATAAGGAGCTTCACAGCAGCTTCCGCCTTGTATGCAACCTCCGTATTGAGCAGAAGTGACAATATTGCCACTATGATTGGAGATCCAACTGTCTCCACACCACACCCGCACCTGTGTACAACCCATCTCGAGTGACCCATGCCCCTCAAGGTCAGCTGGTGACCCCTTCTCCAAAAGGTCAGCAGATGACCCACACCAGTCAGCCAGCAGTCCCATTGGGAAGTAGAGGAGTCCTTTTGAGTCATGTAAGTGTCAGATCTGACCAAGTTGCAACTATTGGGGATAAATGCATGTTTACCTTAAGTTCTGGCCATTTTGCAGCTATGTCCAAGTACAGGGGGAGGGTTCTGGTACGAGTGAGGGATTATGTCATCGATGCACTATCTGTTAAAATGTTTGCCACAAAAAGGGGTGTAGCCATGAAGGTAGATGGATGGAAAATCTCAAGCTGAACATGTATGCTAGTGATGCTGTTATAAGCATCCTCTTACAAGAGAAATAGCCACAGTGGCAGAGTGGTAACACTCTTGCCTCCCACATCTGAGGCCGTGGTTCTATCCCCGTCATGGCCTTAAGTGGGAAAGCTGGTAGTTGCTTGCCGTTGGTCAGCAATTTACAGTACAGAACCCTAACAAACTGTATGTACTGGTTTCCTCTGCCTTTCCAACTACCCGTCATGATATGACCTGTATAATGTTCAAAGGGATGTAAAACCCCAAATAAATAAATAAATAAATACAAGAGAAATAAGAAAAAAATAAAAAAAGATAAAAGTGCCATTGCTGAGCTGATGTAACAACACACAGACGAATTTTTGATGTACATGGATGTGTTTTGTATATTGTATATTTCCAGTTAAACTACATAGATGAGGTGGAAAACTTCATGAAGATTTTCGCCATGCACATGATGAGTTCCATAACAGAGGCCATAAGACGCAAATGCGAGGGAAACCTGCTGGACCTGCCTAGCCAGCTGGATCATAAGTGTTTGGAAGAAAACGTACTAACGCATTTAAACATGTTCTGGGCTGAGGCGTTGGAGACACTTTGTCACGACAGTGTGATTTTCAAATATTACACCTGGTGCCAGGCAGAACGGCTATTTGTTGACCAGCTTTATGTCACTGAGGCTTTTTACGACGCAGGAGGTGTGTGGACACAGGACATAAAGGGACTAACAGCAAACTACTTTGCAAATAACAGTAACAATAGTAATTTGTAAAATAAGAAGAATTTTTTTTAATTTCATTTTTCTTCATTGGGGGAGTGAGAGGGCAAAATGATGCATAGACACAGACAGCAGACATTTGTATGCATATAGAAAATATATTGTGCATGTGTATATACAGACATTAACTTTTTTGTTTGTTTTGTTTTTTTGTACTTGTTACCTCTTTTGTACATATTATTATTATAAGTATTATTTTATAAATAAAATAAGAGATGTCATAATTTTTCTAGTTATCTCATTTTTTTTATTTCAACACAAAATACAAATCACTAAAACCCCCAAAAAGTCCCCTCATATCAACAGAGTGAGCAAACAACAGCAAAACAATAACAACAACTATGTATTTACACAGCAACAATGTCACATCATTGAACTAAAGTTACATACAATAAATTGTTTAACTAGAAAGTCACTGTACATTGGTTCTGGTCCCAAACTTCACTGGAAACTCCTGGAGCTCAAAGTAAAAAATAAAGGCAATAGTGCCCACAAATAGATTACCAAGGCCCTTGTACCTTTCTCTGGTTGTAGAATAATTGGGCATTTTTCATGACATGATGATTGTCATCCAATTTCTAAACTTTGGATCCAGACTGCTTCGGAGATGGCCAGGAATCATAAAAGTTAGAATGAAACCCAGTGCATTAATTTGGTTCTTTATTAATTTGGAAAAAATTAAGTAACTCAGGTATGCGTCTAGTTAGTATTTCTTGAGTAGAAACCTTAAATCATAAATAACAAAAAACAAGTTATATTTGTCAAATCTCAATTCCTAAAGCCCTAGTTATTTGGTGATGAGCAATTAACTATGCAAAGGAGAGAGATATACTGTCTCTTGAGAGTATGGTAAAGTTACCATTTTTCACCAAGTGCTTGAACAAGTTAGTTTTGATACTATTGATATGGGAGGGACAAGAAGGAAATATTCATGGGAGAGAAAAGAGAGAAATATTCAAAGAATACATTTTTTTTAAAAGCTGTAGCATCTGGACCTGTGTATACTCTCCCTCAGATTTTTGAAAATGATGAAATAAAGGGTATTTAGATGGTGATGAGAAAGTGGGGAGAAAGGTCATTCAAAGTGCAAAGAAAACACAGAAAAGGCTGATTTAATATCAACAAACAAAACAATGTTAATAATAATGATGATTACTGTAAAGTAAGTCATTCAGGTTCTGGGACATGATATGGTGATCCCTTCTGGTTCTTCATCTCTGGACTGACCATAGGTTCCTAAATGGTATTTCTGGTTTAGTCACATGACTAAATGCAGCAATCTGGCTAAAGTTAAAGGATACAGTCATTGGTTGAAGATGTGACTAAATGCAGTCATTTGAGTGATTGATGAGTTGACTAAATGTTGCAATCTGATTGGTTAATGTCATCATATGCTGCAATCTGACTGTTTGTAGGATGATAATGTCACAGGATGCAAACATCTAATCAATTAATGATGTCATTAGAACATTAATTGGCGTTAAGGGGTTGATGCAGACATTTGATTGGTTGGTGCAGGCTTCTGTTTCATGGATGATGTGTATTGATTGGTGAAGAGATGTCACAGGATGCAGTTATTTGATTGGTTGATACAGGTATTTTATTGGTTGATAGTCTGCATTGATTGGTTAAGGGGCTGACATCTTATTGGTTAATGATGTATACGGTTTAGGGTTTGACATAGGCATGGTTGATAATGTGTATGGTTGATGATGCAGGCATCTGATTTGCATATTGATTGGTTAATGGAGGCATTTGATTGTTTGATGCAGGCATCTGATTGATCAAATTAGCATGTTGATTGGTTAGTGCCATGGGGATATCCAAAACAGATGTGTCAGATCCCCACCATCTTCTCATTCAGTGTGGACTTCTTTCAGGGGGAGACATCTCCCAAGTGGGGAGAGAGGCTGCTCCACATGAAAGGTTGAATATCAGATGTAAAGCCCAGGAAGTATTATATGTTGTCACAAAGTGGCAAAGTATGTTGAAAGCTGGTGTTAAATAAAACAACTTGTATTCATTTTAATCAGCAAAATGTTTACACTAAAAAAATGTAATCATTACAACATTGGCTGTAATATTTTAATAAAATTAAACACACAAATTCAAAAGCCTACAGTGACCAATACTCCCACTTTTAACAAAGTTTAAGTAACATGATATTTTAACAAAGTTTTTAACTATGGTGATAATTAATTGGAATCAAATACAATTGACAGAGACACATTGTTGCATCATCAAACAGTAATACCCTACTTCTTCTCCTCCTCTTCCTCCTCTGATTTAAAAATGACTGTTTTTTACAATAAGCATGCATAATTAAGCATTTTTATGGTTTCAATAGAATAATTAATTAAAATGTCATAATCAAGTTTTTATGAGGCACCTCTTTGGTTAGTTTTGCATGTTGTACTAAATTGCCAAATAAAAATTGCAGATTATGTGATGTCATAAAAATTAAATTTTTGTGATGTTAATCAACTGATACATTATCATGACATTTTTAAGTTTGAAGCGTGTTTTGTCAGTTGACTTTTTCAACATGTTGAGCTACATCATTCATTTAAAGGAGTTGAAAGATTGCTTTGACTTTTGTCAGAGTCATTTTCTTTCATTGTATTGATTGATCAATCAACCCAAGAACTTATGTTAATGGTTAAATTAACCTCTGAGAGACTTTTTAGGAGGCAAATTGTCAGGGAACCACTTTCCAGCTGTTTTAGGTAAGAATTTAACTCATACTGTTTTGACATCATAGATTCTTTGCTGGATTTCTACCATGAAAGTTTCTTGTATGATTGGACTGGCATCACAGTGAGAAGGTTAAAATTGAAGATAGCAGTATATAATAATGTTCTTTCTCTTCAATACCTTGCAGGAGTGGCTTTGAAAAGTAACCAACTTTCGATTCCTTATCCTCATTTGCAACACCAAAGCATTTTTAATTCTGAAGTCATCAAGGGGAATTTTTATTCCTCACCATAAAAAAGTTTTAAATGCTAAATAGAAATATACATATATTATTCATCATATGTCTTTTGTTTTTAACAAGACATTTAAAAAACTTTCACCTGTTAGCAAAAAGCATTATTCCTAAAATTATTTGATTTTTAACAACAAATAACAATTTACATCAAATAGATTATACCATGCTTTAAGCTAGTAAAAAATTACCATTCACCTTTTTACGATTCTACATTACATTTTAAATTTATTATATCTATATTTTATATTTTTATTTGAATTTTAACAAAATGTGTGTACAAAAACCTCGAAGGGTACATTTGTACCCAGATTTCTTTAAAATTAATTAATAATGTAAAATAATTATTGTAATTATTTATTAAGATACTACCAAAGCCAAGCCACGTGTATTGATGGTGATGCAAATATACTAAATATTATGCTATATATGATGCTTTAACCTTAATACGTCTAATAGGTTATGACATCACAAGATGTCTTGTGACGTTATAACCAACAACATTAGGGATAGTGTAAAAAAATTCATTTTTTGTCACACTATCTAATCTTCCTCCACCTTATACAAGTTATGGGGGGAGGGGAAGATACTGAATAAAGTAACTCCTTATATTTAGATAGTGTGAAAAAAATTAATTTTTCCTCAGATTATCCCTAATAATGTAAGGGAAAATGTATCTCATTCAACAGTCCCCCCCCAGGGAGAAAACAAACAAGTGCGGAGCATAAGTTTATTGATATATACAAAAATAGTTAACATGAAAATAATGTATATTATATAAAATAATACTATAAATTCGACTACTAAGTTAATAACAGAAGCCAATAACACCATTATAGTGTCCAGTACGTGCACTAAGTGGCCCAAAGGCGACCACAAGTTAATAAGGCTTCATAGCAATCCAATATACACATGTTAATGCACTTTACATTAATATAGTTATTACATATACTTTACATGTGGTAGTTTTAACATATGGTAATACTGAGATGTTACTTTACATATAATTTTACACAAGTACGAGATAAGAGCAGGGCCATCTCACCTTAAGTTGATAAGTATAAAATAAGTAACGGAGCCTACCCAATTTAAGATGACCTTAAGGAGAAGATATACAAACCTGAAACAAGTTTAAGGCTACCCTAACCCAATTTGAGGTCAGCTAAACTAAAGGGTGAGAGGACCCTGAAATTAGTCAATACTTAACTGTGAAAACCAGGACAAAATAATTACACATTTAATAAAAGACCCCTAAAATAAGTAAAATAACCATTAATAACAATAATAAGACTTTAAAAACACAGGTATTAAGAACAGTGGAAGTCCTAAGAAACCACACCTATGGGCTGGGAGGGCGGGCAATTCAATCACACATCTGTTCAGTTCAAATGCAATTTCAAATGTGACACTGGTCACTTTCCACACAGGGGCATACAATGGCAGGCCATAGGCCATTGGCTCCCCATCAGTTGCCAAGGATACAAAGGTCACTAGAACTAGGAATGCTTGTGATACAGGTGTGACCAATACTTATGCTGCCAGCACACTGCCCCGAATATCCCTTCCTGGGATGGGCTGAGTGACAGTCGTGATGCCCAGACACCACTCATGACAGTCCCCCCCACCCCAGGGAGAAAACAAACAAGAGTGGAGCATAAGTTTATTGATATATACAAAAATAGTTAACATGAAAATAATGTATATTATATAAAAATAATACTATAAATTCGACTACTAAATTAATAACAGAAGCCAATAATACCATTATAGTGTCCAGTCCATGCACTAAGTGGCCCAAAGGCGACCACAAGTTAATAAGGCTTCATAGCAATCCAATATACACATGTTAATGCACTTTACATTAATATAGTTATTACATATACTTTACATGTGGTAGTTTTAACTTAACATATGGTAATACTGAGATGTTACTTTACATATAATTTTACACAAGTACGAGATAAGAGCAGGGCCATCTCACCTTAAGTTGATAAGTATAAAATAAGTAAGGGAGCCTACCCAATTTAAGATGACCTTAAAGTGAAGACATACAAACCTGAAACAAGTTTAAGGCTACCCTAACCCAATTTGAGGTCAGCTAAACTAAAGGCTGAGAGGACCCTGAAATTAATCAATACTTAACTGTGAAAACCAGGACTAAATAATTGCACATTTAATAAAAGACCCTCAAAGCCCAATGGTAGGAGCATTATCTATAGTAACTTAGCAAAAACCGATGCAATATCTTCACCAGCAGTATGATCTTTGTGAATATATGACCACACACAGTCACTAGTCCATGACCCATGATCCTTAATATGTTGTACAGACACTTGAGATTTATAAGCTAAGGTGGCTCCTGACCTCCTAAATGCATGAAAAGTAAAATAATTTCTAGGGAAGCCTAGCTTTGTGTTAATTTTTGAAAGAAATTTTCTGATTCTGGTGTCAGTAAGCACGACCCAGGTGGATCCAGTCTTGTATTGAAAAAGGGGGTCATTCTCCCCAGGAGCATATAGCCTCAGTGCTTGCCTACACGCTGTGTAAGGACACAGTCTCGAACCCTTGGATCTAGGGAGAGTAAGCAAATGGACCTTGTCCCTAGCCTGAATGGTTTTAGTCCATTTAATAACGACCTTGAGAAAGTGCTTAGTGAAAATAAGGTCACCAGCACAGAGGTGATGAGAGGAGTCAAAAGAAGTGAGGGAGTGAGGGGCAATGTTAGACAACCTCAAAAACCAAAAAAATGCTAGCAGAAATACAGCTTTAAAGACTTTACCCAGATAGATATAGTCACACAGTGACATTATCATTTAGAACAGCTAAATCAATTATGTACTTTTTCCTTACTACAATTGACCTGTTGATTTTGACTGATTTGAGAAGATAACGCATGTTTGGGTGATCCCAAAGGTGAAACTGCAAACCATACATTGTGAATTTAGCCTTGCAAGCAGAAATATGATTGGCCAACATATGCACAGAAACCCCATGTATAATCAGATACTCTAAATAAGACAACACATGCATTTGCTTTAATTGAAATACATTCAACTCAGCAGAGACACAGAAGGCCACAAAGGACCTAAACAGCATGTTGTAACATCTGTCGGTTCTTGATCTTAGAGCAGACGACAGACGTTTCTTCACTCCCACAGCCAAGTCCTTCAGGATTAACTCTAAAAAACAAAGTGCAGCATCTGAAAATCTAAATTATATGTCATTGTCTAGTTCTAAGATATTTTCAGGTACACTGATCCATAGTAGATCGGGAATGTGTGATTGGAGCTTTAGGACATTCTGTGGAGTGGGGACCCACCTTGACAATAGGTCAGCAATGACGTTGTGCTTACCTCTAATGTGTACATATGTGACTTCTAAATCATACAGAGCTGCCAGAAGCCAGACATTTTGGGCACAGGTGGCTAAGAATGGATCCTTAGTCTTACTATGTGTGAGGACCGCAACCACAGCCTGGTTGTCGCATTTGACCAACACCTTCTTATTAGCCCAAAAGGGGCCAAAAATCTTAAGAGCTACTAGAATATTAATCATCTCGAGGTGGACTATCGTGAGACCAAGGTAATGTCTGGGAATTGGAATATGGTAAACATAATTCTTCCACACACACCCTAAGCCGTCAAGACAGGCGTCAAGCTCAATGACGTGGTCAACCGGCCTATGATTGTACATTGACACGCCATTATATTTATCTACAAACTTGGCAAACCACCTCAGATCACGTCGAAATGCCTGTGTAAGTTTGATGGTATTGGCGTCATAATTTTGACGCAACAAGTCAAGCATTCTGTTCAGGAATATTCTGGCCGGACGGACACACTTGTGTATGTTAAGGAGCTGTCCTAACAAGGACTGAAGTTGACATTTTGAGCAAGTTGCTTTATTTTGCCAATCAATGACGCTTTCCCTTATTTGACGCATTTTCTCATCAGGTATGGCGACAGTTCTCTTGACAGTGTCAATAAGGACTCCAAGACACACAGCAGACGTGGTGGGCGCCACCAACTTCTTCTCACTAATGGTGAGACCTAGACATTCAATGACGTTACGCAAGCAGTCGTACGAGCGTCGTGCGACGTCAGGTGTGCCGTATCCAATGAAATCATCAATATAATTGATGACGTGGTAACCATGGCAACAATTTGGCTTCCATGTCTGCTCCCAAATGGGAGACATGTATCAAAGAACGCAGCGTCCCAACGTAAGCCTAGCAAGTCGTAATCCCCAGGGCCAATTTTCAAATGTCTGAAGGCCCTGCTAACGTCTATCTTGTATATATGGCACCCAGGGCCAATTTTTACAAGTTCCTTGGTAATATCATCTATTGTAGGAAACGTGAGTGAAAATTCTGAGCCCAAATAAGAATTTTTGTCAACCCCCATGTTAACTGACACATTTTTAGGCCATGAAAGGTCAATGATCACTCGACGATTGGGAGCATTTGGCTTTTCTCTGATCATGAATGGGGAAACATGACAATTTGGAATGGGGTTTACGTCATATGGGCCCATGATTGCTCCATGTTTGATTTCCTCATTCAGATAAACCTGAATATCATCAGGAAATTCTATAGCAGAAGAGTGATTTTTTTCCATCATGATGCAGGACTGAATTCCTGTTAAAATCCAGAGGAAAGCCAAATTGTACCAGCTGGACTAATTGTTGGTCCCAGTAATTTTTAAACACTTTTTTCCACTCAGAGACGTTTAACTGCGACTCGACAGGAATTCTTTCAGCTAGAAAGTTGGAAGTACCAGAGGACCTGACCTTAAGATGCTGTTCAACAGGGTCAAGTACCTTGTCACCAATATGACCAATATCTCGAGGCATGACTAAGTTATTCAGTGGTACAAACCCAAAGGTGTAATCTGTCTGACTTTACCACAATGTAAAATCACTACAATGCTTTTCCAAATATGGCACATGCCTTGTCCACCCATCCTTCAATAACATAGCATTAGATAACTCAACATTTTTATCACAAGTGTCAAGGTTGACATCATACAATAATACCTTGTCACACATGTTGTCAGATGTAACCATACCTTGACGTGCCATACGAATATCTAGTTCAGATGAACTGTTATCACAAGTAGTGTTGTTGACACTTTCATACAAGGGATCAGAGTTACCATTGTTCTCCAAGTTGCTTGCTACAATATTAGATGCCAGTAGACCATTGTTTTTGCAATTCATTAACACTACAGAACCATTGTGTGTGTCATTGTGGGCGTCGTGTATATGACCATTGACACCATTGTCCATAGCAGAGCAATTATTACCACCCCTTTTGTTGGGGCCAGAGGTGCGACTTTTTGGTTACCTGCTGACAATGGGGCTAGCTTTTCCATTGTCCTGACCAACAACAATAGAAGGCGGGGAATTTTTATGTAACAATTTGGCATCACCCAAAACCCCTGTCCCACTGACCTGGGAGTCCGTACCAAGAACTCTAGGTGAAATGGTATGATGTCTGACACTCGTATTAGCAGATTTGGGTTCAAACCCAGCAACAAAAACTCTACTGTTGACCTTGATAGGTCTGGAAACTTGTTTTGCAACTACACTGGCCTTTTTCCCACGTGCTAACAGACTCAACACATTTTCTGTCTACAGCAGCACCATAAAAGAATCTAGTATTTACACATCTAAGACTATCAGACATCACAGCAAGACTCTTTGACTCAACTATTTTACTACTGTCCCCAGAAGGACCAACATTGTCACTAAAACCATCCTGACGCTTGGGATGTGTAAAAACGTTACATCATTCTTGTCGACAACCACTGCCTGAGTGACATTGTTTCTGCTGCCCAGCTCCTCTAGTGATTCTGAGCAGCCCCAGACCCGTTTTTTGAATTTTTAAACTTTGCATTTTGACATTCCTTCTCAGGATGAGCTGAGATACGACCTTGACTCAGACAAAAAGAACAGACGTGTTTGTGTACTTTTCCAGCATATTCGTGATCCCTATGAAACTGACACTGACCAACCTGATACAGTTTGCAATACCATGGTTTTTTGCCATCCTGATCTTTTTTAATCCAATTTTGCTTGCCAAAGGTGTGCTTTTGGGCATGAGCCCTTCTAATTCGGTTGATGCGACTGGTATCTGACCAACACACTGTGCCCCTCTCCATTTCGCAGAGGAGCACAGCATGGGCAGCTTTGGCACTTGCCCACGAAAAATCTGTGGCATCTTCCATCAAATCATTGAGATACCACAGCATTTGCTCCCTAATTGTACTGTCAGACTCATCCAAGATATTTCTTGTAAACTCCTGTATAAACTGTGTGAGAGACAACTGGTCGTATGTCATTCTTTGTCTGGTAACACCCCCCAACACACTATCATGTGGCCAAGCCACCTTCTTTGATACCGAAACGTCAACCCGTCCCCCCCCTTTTTGACTTTAACTTTAAACTTTCATTACCTTGAACTTTTGAATGTGCTTCAATTTCTGAAATTCTATTATCTACTTTTCTTTGAATTTCTCGGGACGTTTTTAACACTGACAATGGTGGGAGAAGTTCCTCATCTGATGAGGTTTCAGAAGACTCACACGTTTTAAAATTTTTACATTCAACATCATTTTTTGACAAATATTTTGAGCTACTTAACTTAGAGCAGTCTTTACGTTTCCTGCTGCGAATCCCAGGATCTTGAACTTTAGCCTCCACATCATCCAGCCTGTGATGAACCCGCTGGAGCTCCTTCAGGATGAGGGCCTGCAAACCACCAGATGGACGCTCATCTTCAGAAACCTCTGATCCATCCGACAGATCACTGGTCCTAGAGGGACCTGGGGTTAAAAGCCTCTTGACAGAGCAGTCCTTCTGCTTGGTGATCTTCTTTTTGGCGCCCATATTAACTTTGCTGGCCCCCATCCCCAAGTCCCGACTAACACTGTCGCTGTCAGATGACGCCGTCATGTGGCTTCTGCTGATACTGGGATACTGGGTGGGTAGTGCTTGGAGTGACATTTAGAGCAATAGTTCTTATTTCTATTTTTTGGTTTGGTCATTTTCAATGTAAAAATATAAGCTCACAAGGCTGGGTATCCACCCTCTTCTCGAACAATCTCCACCTGTATCAGCAAGTGTAAATGGATGACAATTAAAGCAATAACTAGGTTAGACCATCCCTGTTACACGAGCTGAACAAGCCTGAGGTTGTCAAAGAAGACTAGCAATTATCAGCAACAGTGTCACAACAATTCCAGTTGTATATCATCAACAGTCAGCAGTGATTATCAAGATACAGATATAACATATGACTAAATAACCGTTCAATCAAATTAAAATAACTAAAAACATAAAATCATAAAATCAACACAAGTAAAAAAAAAATAAATAAGTTCTTCAAAAACTGAATTTTCATTTCCATCAATTCAATCACACATCTGTTCAGTTCAAATGCAATTTCAAATGTGACACTGGTCACTTTCCACACAGGGGCATACAATGGCAGGCCATAGGCCATTGGCTCCCCATCAGTTGCCAAGGATACAAAGGTCACTAGAACTAGGAATGCTTGTGATACAGGTGTGACCAATACTTATGCTGCCAGCACACTGCCCTGAATATCCCTCCCTGGGATGGGGTGACTGACAGTCGTGATGCCCAGACACCACTCATGACAAATTGTGCAATCGATGAATCAGCCAATTTTTACACTTCCAGTCATCATAAAGATCATACAAGTGAAAGAGTGTTGCAATTTTCATGCAATTGAAAATCCATTTTATAAGTATGATAGGAATAGAAAAAGAAGAAATATAAATTTTTTCTACAGTCTATTTATAGAGATACTTCACTGTGTTTACATAAAAAAAATTTTTTCACGAAAGGGTGATTATGCCAGCATTGAGATACTTTGTTATTTATTTTTTGGCATCATGTCCTAGGATCTTGGATTTCAGCAATAATACTTCTCTCCTCCCTCAATATTGTCACAGGTATATGATGCAGGAAGATATTGAATTAAAAAGCTCCTCATATTTAGATAGTGTGACAAAAAATTGATTTTCTTTATGCTATTCGTAATATTTTAATGGAAAATGTATCTCATTAAACAAATTGTGCAATCCATGAACCAGTCAATTTTCCCACTTCCAGTCATGGAGGAAGATATTGAATAAAATAACTCCTTATATTTAGGTATTGTGACTAGAAAAATTAATATTTTCACACTATTCCTTATACCGTTGGTTATAACATCACAAGACATCTTGTGATGTCATAACTTATTAGATGTATAAAGGTTAATGCACCATAGCATGATATTCGTTATATTTGCGTCATCATCAGTACACATGGCTTGGCTTTGCCTTGGTAGAATCTCCTATAATTTTCAGTAATAAAATCTTTGTACCATGGAATATTTAAAGATCCATGTATCCCTTGTGATATTTATTCTGTCCTGCATCGGACAACATTCACTGAGTCAAGAAGGAAGCAATATGTAGACAGTACAAGTAAACTTCAGTGTGGAAAGAAAAACAAACATAGTGATAATAATAATAATAGCAATGGAAGACCTATTTAGTTTAATGTATACTACGTCCATTAAAAGATAAATACCCCCTTCTGTAAGGAGTGTACATAATATTGAAGATATTCCTGATGTTCAAGTGTTTAGAAGCGCTGTCAGATTTAAAAGGGAAAATCCAGACCTTTCCCTTTTAGGCCTTAAATTTTGCAATATGCAGGGTTTTGGTGCAAATTTGGAAATTTCTTTCAAGAAATATGGCAGTTTCATGCAAATATTTGCACCATTTGAGACATTTGTCAAAATGACGCAAGTGAAAAAACTCAAAATGCCATCAGAAAAACAGCATATATCCACATGGAAAAAGGGTGCACCCTAATCATGAAAATGGCAAATTTTATCCTTTTGTAAATAGGGTATGCCCTAAACATGAAAACTGAAAATTCCTCTTTTTGTAAAAAGGGTGTACCCTAAACACAGAAACTGCAAATTTACTCTTTGTAAATAGGGTGTGCCCTAAACATGGAAACTGCAAATTTCCTCTTTTTGTAAATAGGGTGTGCCCTAAACACGAAAACTGCAATTTTCCTGTTTTTGTAAATAGGGTGTACCCTAATCACGAAAATGGCAAATTTCATCTTTTTGTAAATAGGGTGCACCCTAATCACGAAAACTGCAAATTTCCTCTTTTTGTAAATAGGGTGTGCCCTAAACACAGAAACTGCAGATTTACTCTTTTTGTAAATAGGGTGTGCCCTAAACATGGAAACTGCAAATTTCCTCTTTTTGTAAAAAGGGTGCACCCTAAACACGAAAACTGCAAACTTAATCTTTTTGTAAATAGGGTGTGCCCTAAACATGGAAACTGCAAATTTCCTGTTTTTGTAAATAGGGTGCACCCTAATCACGAAAATGGCAAATTTAATTTTTTTGTAAAAAGGGTGTGCCCTAAACACGGAAACTGCAAACTTAATCTTTTTGTAAATAGGGTGTGCCCTAGACACAAAAACAGCAAATTTCCTGTTTTTGTAAATAGGGTGTGCCCTAAACACGGAAACTGAAAATTTACTCTTTTTGTAAATAGGGTGTGCCCTAAACGCGAAAACTGCAAATTTAATCTTTTTGTAAATAGGGTGTGCCCTAAACACAAAAACTGCAATTTCCTCTTTTTGGAAATAGGGTGTGCCCTAAACACAGAAACTGCAAATATCATCTTTTTGGAAATAGGGTGCACCCTAAACACGAAAACTGCAAATTTCCTGATTTTGTAAATAGGTTGCACCCTAAACACGAAAACTGCAAATTTAATCTTTTTGTAAATAGGGTGTGCCCTAAACACAAAAACTGCAAATTTCCTCTTTTTGCAAATAGGGTGTGCCCTAAACACAGAAACTGCAAATATCATCTTTTTGGAAATAGGGTGCACCCTAAACACGAAAACTGCAAATTTCCTGATTTTGTAAATAGGTTGCACCCTAAACACGAAAACTGCAAACTTCATCTTTTTGTAAATAGGGTGCACCCTAAACACGAAAACTGCAAATTTCACCTTTTTTGTAAATAGGGTGTGCCCTAAACTCAGAAATTGCAATTTTCATCTTTTTTGTAAATAGGGTGTGCCCTAAACACAGAAATAGCAATTTTCATCTTTTTTTGTAAATAGGGTGTGCCCTAAATACAGAAATTGCAATTTTCATCTTTTCCTAAATAGGGTGTGCCCTAAACACAGGAACTGCAAATTTCCTCTTTTTGTAAATAGGGTGTGCCCTAAACGCGAAAACTGCAAACTTCATCCTTTTTGTAAATAGGGTGTGTCCTAAACACTGAAGCTGCAAATATCATCTTTTTGTAAATAGGGTGCGCCCTAAACACAGAAACTGCAAATTTCCTCTTTTTGTAAATAGGGTGCACCCTAAACACAGAAACTGCAAATTTCCTCTTTTTGTAAATAGGGTGCACCCTAAACACAGAAACTGCAAATCTCCTCTTTTTGTAAATAGGGTGTGCCCTAAACACAGAAACTGCAATTTTCATCTTTTTGTAAACAGGGTGTGTCCTAAACAGTGAAACTTCGAATTACCACTTTTCTAAATAGAGTTTTATTTACCAGAAATACAAAACTGCATTTCATTGTTTTTGTTAATAAAAAATTAGAAAGAACCAATCGTTACTGTTATAAATAGGAAATACCAAAATCAAGATAAATGCGAACATTCACTAATCCTTATCACAAAATGCATTGTTTGGATGCATTTTTTGTACAGAAAAAGAAAGATAAGAAAAAAGGAGAACTAGTGTTTATTTTATTTTCTAAGAAATTAACATTTGGCAAGTTAAGAGAAGCAAGGAAAATTTTAGAAACCAAATAAATATTAAAAGTATGTCCCTTTTATCAGAAACAAGTTTGTCCTGGGAAAGTGGTTGCATTGGAAAATTTTTTTTTAGCATACACTTTTTGCTTTAGCAAAACACTTGTCAGGTAAGCTCACCTAGCTGTAGTGCTTGAAAACTCCTTTTTAAAATCAGCTTTATAGGACTATATTTTACTTTCTCATCATAAATTTGATTGAAATATTTAGATCCATTATGCCTGTGTGCAGATTTTCTAATGGCCAATAAGTTTATGTACACCAAGAGGGAAGCCTATTTCACAGATGACACTATCCCCAAATACATTATACACACACTGATTGGTATTTATGACATGGCTGTGGCTTCAAAATGAATTGACTGACAATAAAAACACAAGTAAAATCTTTATGTAAACTTTGTTACATATTTAACTGAGCAAAACTTTTAGACAATTAATTATTCAATTGTAATTATAGATGTTAAATATATTTAGCAAATAACTAAAAGCAACTGTCAATCTAAAGAGCAAAATAACTTACCACTGATAAAGTGAAAAGCAGACATTTATTACAAGAAAAATTTCATATTACTTTAAAAACACTTTAGGCTTATGCAATATAAGGTGTAATTATATTTTCATTCTGCACATGAAAAAGCACTCATAGAACACAGACCTCCACCAGGGCACTGTCTCTAACAATTTGGGTTTTATTGTATCCTGTACATCTATATTCAGAATTAATGAACAGATTGTTACTTTACCATTATTCATGTTGGTAATACCTGAACAAGGACAGAAGTGATAATTTTGGGGGAAAGATCCAGATAATATTCTTTATAGAAAGGAATTATGAATTTCTGGTGATGTTACTTCAAAACTGAGAAGTGGTTGGCTATTATCATTTTTATTGTGGGAAAGGCTTGGCTCAAAGAAGGGATTACACTTTGAGACAGACATTTTTATGTGATTAGCGTCTGGCCTAAAGAAGAAGTCACATTTAGAAGCACACAAAGATAATATAGTAGAAACAAAAAATCCCAAATATTTGGAAACGCTCCCCCATTCTACACAGTTTGAGATATTTGAATTTTTCATTGTAACTTTATTCTATGCACTGACATTACAGTGTTGCAAGTGACACAATTTCATAAGCCTTTATCCAACTACACTTAACTTTAACGGGAAAAATAGCATCAGAGATGCCCGCACCCCACAGCCTAGGGAAATCTTTTCAACACCATGAGATATAGAAGTACTGTATCAGTACAAAAATTAAAATTCTTAACGAATTCTTATATGACTTTAACAGTGCTTAATCTGCATCAAAAGACAGACCCAAAGTGCAACAAGATTTTATAGGCAAGGTCACTACGACAAGGTCGAAGGTCAAATCAAGGTTAGACCATGATGTTGCACACCTACAACCCCTAACCAATGTCCCTACCAAGCATCAACTTGCTACACCTTACAGTTTCTGAGATATAGCCCGGACAAGATTTTATAGGTCAAGGTCACTACACCAAGGTCAAATCAAGTCAGGCCACGATGTTGCACACCTACACCCCTAACCAATGTCCCTAGTAAGCATCAACTTCCTACACCTTACGGTTTCCGAGATATAGCCCGGAGAATATTTTATAGGTCAAGGTCACTATGGCAAGGTCAAAGGTCAAATCATGGTCACACCATGATGCTGCACACATACACCCCCTAACCAATGTCCCTACCAAGTATATATCAACTTCATACACCTTATGGTTTCCAAAATATAGCCCGGACATGATTTTATAGGTCAAGGTCACTACAGCAGGGTCAAATCAAGGTGAGGCCATGATGTTGCACACCTACACCCCCTAACCAGTGTCTCTACGAAGTATCAACTTCCTACACCTTACAGTTTCCAAGATATAGCCCAGACAAGATTTTAAAGGTCAAGGTCACTACAGCAAGGTCAGAGGTCAAATCAAGGTCAGACCATGATGTTGCACACATACACTCCCTAACCAATGTCCCTACCAAGTATCAACTTTCTACACCTTATGGTTTCCGAGATATAGTCCGGACAAGATTGTATAGGTCAAGGCCACTACGGCAAGGTCAAAGGTCAAATCAAGGTCAGACCATGATGTTGCACACCTACACCCCCTAACCAATATCCTTACCAAGTATCAACTTCCTACACCTTACGGTTTCCGAGATATAGCCCGGACAAACTTTTTCCCGCCCGCCGATCCGGACACCATGGGTGAAAACAATACCCCGACAGCCCTTAAGGGCTGTGGGGTAAAAATGATTTACCTTCAGTCAGATCAGTGTATAACTTCCGAATTTAAATTGAACAAAATATATTTCGACTGAGGATTTTTCTCCATTTCCCCACCTAACAGCATATTCCAACTCTCACTTTACTCCACTAATAAATACATTTGTCTTGTGGAGCATATCCCGTTCCCTAAATGTTTTCTCAGAACCTGTAACCATACTTTCTTTATGGACCTCACATTTGTAAAATTACCTCCAACAAAATTTATAAGGTACATAATTACTGTAAAATACCAGATTTTTTGCAATATTTCAAAAGCTATTGGAATCATAAGATAAACCCTGTTTTTGACAGAACATGTTTTTACCGCTCCTTTAGTGCGTTTAAAAGATGACCTTTTCTTACTTTTTGTTTTCACACTTGGAATTTGTTTTTCAGTATTGAGGAGATTTTGTAGTTCCTCCGGAATTATGCTTGTTGATGGCTGAAAAGAATTTATAGAATTTAGAACTTGCTTTGGTAATTTAGGAAGAGACCATATATTATCAATACTACTGTACTTTTTTAATTTTTGTGGGTTACTTTGGAATTCTTTGATATTGTTTATAAAGGTTGTCCACCATTGCATCTGCACACCCTCATCACTAAATAATATTTTCCATGAATCTAGATTTTTCAGAAATTTTTCGCAATTGATATGCTCAAAGTTTGGTTGAATTAAATTTGGCTTGCCACGAGGTATTGAATGTAAAAGCGATTCATTTGTGATTTTCCATGACTGATCAAAACAACCTTTGTATGAAACCTTCACATTGTAGTCTTTATCTTTAAAAAATCTAAAATGGAGGGGTTTAGAATGTTGACTTATTGTGTTCAAATGGGGTTCAAGCCACTCTTTGATGTCAAACAAAGCCTTTATCTGGTGGCAGTCAGGCAGAATTGCTTTTAATTCCGGAAGTGTCTCTGCCTCTTTAGTTCTTAATGTTTCAGCAATTCTGCTAAAACCAGCATCTATATCTTCATGTGTGTGCCCCACATAAAGGAAAGATAAGTGTACCTGTAAAAAGAAAATTGCACATTTAATACCTGCAAACCCTTTAGGATTTCATCTTTATATATCCAAATTTGCACTACTGGAAGAAATAAGAGGCAGTCAGGTTGCAGTAAGGTTAGTTGAATGAGAGAAATTATATGTGTATTAACATAATCTAGATAAAGGAACTGTAATATTGTATTAATCTTTTAACTTTTTTATTCTCTGTATCTTATGCAGGACCACATAATAAATATATGAATCAATCACATCAGTGCTTGATTAGGTATCATTCCCATCTTGTATGGGTTTACATTATTATATAACAGCACCCTACACTGTCTAGATTACACTTAGTATATCAGCATTGTTATATGAAATCTCATTATATATATGCAGTATGACTAAATATAGACAGATAAAAGAACACATTGCTTTCACATATTAACAGCACAGCTGCTAGGTGAGACATACTTGCCAAGACTCTTCATTATGAAGGATCAAATGGCAAAAATATAAGGTGTGGAGGGCTGTAAACTGTGCTGTGTAAGATATATTAAAAACACACCATAAAAACCCCACTATAAAAAACTCACTCTCAAAATGGCAATAGGCATAACAAACCAGGCACACAGACACTGGACAAAGTGTTAAAACTCTGAAAATTTTGTGAGTGACTTTGTGATTTCAGTTATAATTTAAACTGCTCCATTGAGGGGATTTTAGGATCCCCATTATTATAAGTAAGGCCAGTTTAGATTTTACTTTAAAATACATTGACTTAGTTACACAGAGAAAATCATAGGGAGAATAGTGCAAAGGTACAGAATATAAGGATACTTTGCATGCTCGTCATATGTTAGAACACAGCTTTTTCACGAGGCTGCTAAATGACATTATATTATTTGAGCACTAAAAGAAGGATTTACAGGAAAAACAAAAAACTGGGGTTGTAGACCCAAAACATAGTTGTGCCATCAATATCAGGGATGTGATCCGGCAGCAAATTTCAAGTTTATTATTAGTTGGTAAAAAGGAATGGTATCCTGTAACTCTGTGGTGTAGATGGACAAAGTATTTACCCATGTATAGATAAAGGGTAGTATTGCACTAAAAATAGTTACCCTTAGTATAATTAGGAAGTCAGTTAAATCCCTTTTTAGGTAGGGAGTAACAAGAAAGAACAACATGTGTGTGAGACACTATATTTGATTGAGTTTCAGAGAAATTATATTGACATTACTATTTTCTCTTATTTATCTTGTGGTTTAAAAACATGAAGTTTGAAATTAATAAGTGGAAGCGTGTTTGAGTTAGAGTCTGGAAACAGAATTTCAAGATGGCAGCCATTCCAGCCATCTTGCTTTTCCAAATACACCAATTTTGTAAGCAACCTAGGCTAGGTGGTGTCATGCCACCCTGTTAAGTGTCAAATCATTTGGCAGATGCATCTTTCAATGATGGATTTTTGTTTTTCGAAATGGCACCAATTTTGAAAGCATCTAACCTAGCTGGTGCGCTACCAACTGTTAAGTTTGAAATCGATCGGCGGAAGTGTCTGAGGTTGAGTCTGGAAACAAATTGTTGATGGACGGACAGATATCAGACACATGAATATAATAGGTGGGTTGGTTATATGCCCAAAGAACATTCTTGGGCTGAAAGTAGCAAAAGGATAGTAAAATGAAAATAGACATCTTACAACTTACTTCTGTAAATATTTGCAAACGAATTAATAATTCACAGAAACCCAGAACATATTTGTTTTTGTTCTCCCGGAAGCAGTTGTCAGCTTGTATGTACATCACAGGAGGTAAACATCCCTAAATGTAAACAAAAAAAGCAAAATCAAAGATAAAATCTGTCAGCAGGGCGGCACATCTGGTAACCCGGTCATATGTTTTTTGAAGCCATGAGCGGTAACTAAAAATGGTTTTAAATGGGCAACAATTACTTTGTTATTTCATATATCCTTACTTTTGACCTTGGGCCCCTTGTTCAAGGTCAAATGAGGATAGCCAAACTTAAAAAGTGCTTATAACAGGCTTATTATTGGTCCTAGAGGTTTGGGATGGTAAACCAACCTATAGGAAATCATGGGCTGGGAATCTTTTGGGGTGGTCGCATTTGACTTTGGGCCCCTCTTTCAAGGCCAAACAAGGATAGCCAAGCTTAAAAGTGCTTATAACTCGCTTATCATTGGTACTTGAGGTTTGGGATGGTAAACCAACATATTGGAATCATGGGGTGGAAATCTTTTGCTTTGGTCGGATTTGAACTTGGGCCCCTCCTTCAAGGTCAAACGAGAATAGCCAAAGTTAAAAGTGCTTATAACTCGCTTATTATTGGTCCTAGAGGTTTGGGATGGTAAACCCAAACTATAGGAAATCATGAGCTGGGAATCTTTTGGTGTGGTCAGATTTGACCTTGGGCCCCTCCTTCAAGGTCACACGAGGATAGCCAAACTAAAAACTGCTTATAACTCGCTTATTTTTGGTCCTAGAGGTTTGGGATGGTAAAGCAACATATAGGAAATCATAGGCTGGAAATCTTTTGGTGTGGTCAGATTTGATCTTAGACCCCTCGTTCAAGGTCAAACAAGGATAGCCAAACTAAAAAGTGCTTATAACTTGCTTATTTTTGGTCCTGGAGGTTTGGGATGGTAAAGCAACATACAGGAAATCATAGGGTGGAAATCTTTTGGTGTGGTCAGATTTGACCTTGGGCCCCTCCTTCAAGGTCAAACGAGGATAACCAAACTTAAAAGTGCTTATAACTTGCTTATTTTTGGTCCTAGAGGTTTGGGATGGTAAACCAACCTATAGGAAATCATGGGCTGGGAATCTTTTTGTGTGGTCAAATTTGACCTTGGGCCCTTCCTTCCAGGTCAAACAAGGATAGCCAAACTTAAAAGTGCTTATAACTCACTTATCATTGGTCCTTGAGGTTTGGGATGGTAAACCAACATATTGGAAATCATGGGGTGGGAATCTTTTGGTGTGGTCAGAATTGACCTTAGACCCCTTGTTCAAGGTGAAATGATGGTTCACTAGCTTTGGTGAGTTGTCTTTCCGGTGATTACAAATTTGCATCGGTTCTCCGATGCGAAGGTCTAGTTTTTTATTTATTTATTTCTTGTGCATACAAAGCACAAAGATGACATAAGTGGGTCAATTACCAAACAATAAAAAAAACAAACAAAAAAACAACAGAAAGAACACATAGTAATACAGATGAACTAAGGAACAAATTTAGATACAAATTATTGTAATGCAGCCACTTAAAAAACCAATTGTTTTGCAACTGGTGCTAAAACATTTATTAATTTAATTATAAGAAAATACTTTGGCACAAACAGAAAAGAATAATAAACAGGTTACGAAATACAAATGTTTGTCAATGTATAGGATAATCAAATTTAAACAGAGATGTTGCCAAATGACTATTTTGCAGCTTTAAAAAGATTTCTTTTCAATAAATGGTGTATGATGGCAAACTTCACAAACTTTTGAGAGATCCTCAGTAATCTAGTGGTAAGCAAGTTCAGCACCTAATCACAGGCTGTCACCACTCTGGGTTTGACTCCCACAAGTGACAGTGCTGAGGACCTGTACCAATATGACCCTGGCTGTTGAACTGGGGCCGGTTTCACGAAGCCTCCTTTGATTTTTCCTTCCTTAAAGTAAAGGAAAGGGGATTTCTAACCTTTGGCAAGGCTTCCCTTAAATCCTGTTTCACAAAGCCTCCTTTATTCCACCTTACCAAAGATTTTCCTTAAAACAAAGGAAGGGTGATTCCCTGTAAAACCACACTGCTTGGAATTTCCCCTCCATTACTTATATAACCTTCACACAATTTATTTTAAATATTAAGAGAGTAAATTGCATTTTAGCATTTTAACTATTTTAAACTGGGTATATTAGGTACATTTTAATTTTCAGATACAATATTTGCATTTTTATTTCTTTTGGGAGTAGTTTCTAAAACCTATAACCACACCAATGTTTTTCTTTCACTGTAAGCACATGTGTACTTGTGCACTTATTTTGCACCTAAATTACCTTATGGAGGCATTATCCTTATTGTAATACTGGTAAAGATCAGTAAATCAATATTTTACTATATCTTAATAAATTTGTAAAATGCAGATTGGTTGTGATTATATTTTGCAAATTAATACAGTAGGTCACATGACAATTTTTTACCCAAAGTAAGGGAGGGGCCCTTTGTGTTCAAGGAAACTCCATGAATAGGTTTCTCACTTCAAAAGTTTGAACATCAATTTTTCATGAACTAAGCAACCAAATTGTATGAAATAAACAGCAAAACATTGTTTGTGGATGTAGGTTCGACAATAATGTTTCAAGTTCTATATATTTAGGTGGATTCACCTTAAAATGTTCGTTAAAGTTAACAAACATTCCTAGAAGGACACTCCCTTAAATCTAAGGTAGGTCTTAGCTTCCTTGAAATTCAAGGGAGTTTTCAAGGTCTCCTTTAAGGAAGGAGGCTTTGTGAAACTGAGATTTTTTAAAGGAGGGAGAAAATCAAGGAAATCCTAGAATTTAAGGTGACCTTTAATCTTAATGAGGCTTCGTGAAACCAGCCCCGGACATAAAACCCTAACTTTGATCTTTGACAAACTTCTGAATCGTCAGTTGCTATTTATCATTTACTCACCTTAGGTTTGGCCAGACGGGTAATGATTCGGAGTATAACATTCATAACTAAATTAGGATCATGCTTGAAATCCTGCAAGTCTAAGTAGTTGGTGAAAAGACTCCGTCCATGGCACAACACCCCAGTCAGATGAGTTTGCAACATATCTACAGGGCTCATACTCTACAATATAACATAGATTTCAGCACTATATTGATAAAATAAGAATAAAATTCAGCTGGAATACAATTTACAAAATGAGCTGCTCTGATTAACGAATGTTGGATTTTTTGTCCTCATTATGGCACATGTTACTTATCCTTACAATATAGGATTACATTTGTATGGCAATGTTAAATAAAATATGAATGCTGGTCAAACGGATTAACACCAATGCAAATTACCTTAGGTGGTGATAATGGACAGTGTATGGAGAAATATTGTCAATTAGAGGCACTGTAAAAGAATTCAGTTATGTATTTGAAATTTAATTAGTGGTAAAGTTAAGAACAACTACATATACCTGAGCAAAAGATTGCAAGTACAATACTCAATTTTACTTGACATTCTATAGAATAGAATAGAAACATTTATATAAGCGCAAAATTGATACAACATCCTCTGATGTGCTCGAGATCAAAATGGGAAAGTCCAGGGATGTATCAGGTCGGGATCCAAAAGGAACACGTGGCCCCTTGGTGAACAGACTCGTACAAATCTTACTTGCGTAATAGCCTAAATTTTAAAAACCGGGAGGGTAAATTAAAAAAAATTAATATAAAGTTTTTTAACGCAGTCTAATAACTGGTGTTGGTATTGAGAAGTAAAATTCACTTGAAAACAAATAAGCATCAGTGAATGTGTTGCTTATTTAGCCCTGGCTATGATAATGGTAATCTGTTACTCATTCAAAAAATAAGTTAAAAGAACATAACTAACATCTATTTCTCAGTAATGTCAGTAATTATACCATATTATAGTTAGCAAAAATGAAATGCAGTACTGGAGTATTATTATAGGTAATACATTACCCACTTTTGGGATCATTTCCTCTTATAAAGTTGTAATACTTGATTCCAATAAAAACAGCAATGATATGAGAAAATAGAATTCCATTCAAACTAAGGCTGAGCATTGTTTTATTATTTTTACTGAAATATATTTCAAAACCCACCTTTGCTTTTCGTCCAATCATGTGTGGAATGTTTGTCTTTGCTGTAAGGATTAACAATATCTTAAAAATTAACTTCATCCAGATTCGGATATATTATTAATACATGTAATAATAATTATATATGCTCATCTAGAAACATTAAGCATCTACAAAGTAGATATAAATAAATTGAATTGTGTATGTTACAGTTTTTGATTAAGAGTAGTACTTTACAATGCATATTTTATTTCGAAGTAAGTACATTTTTATAATATTAGTAGAAAGTAGCCAGAGAATATACAGTATATGCATATATCAGTGACAAATTAGAAATTATGTAATGCTGTTGTCCATGGATACATACATTAGGTTATCACTAATTCTCAAACTCAATAGCAATTGAATTAATGAATGATTTGCTCTGTAAGGCCCAGTAAGGTGGTGTAACTTCTAACTTCTGATGGGGCTGTGTTGTATGGCAGCCAGATTTTGAATCACCTTAATCCCCAAATTTAGGGGTGTAATGTGTAACAGCTATATAATACACCCCTCTAAAAGATCAAAGGAAGGGTGTGAAATATGGCCTTAGGCTAGAGTAGTACAAACAGTAAAATGGGGAGTATACATATTATTTCATTACATACACTGATCCATTCCATCAATGATCAGGCTTAAATATCTGGATGGCTGGGACTTTGCTAGGTCTCGTTTCTTATAATAATATTTCCTTTCATTCCTGTGAAAATACAAGTACATTCTTATTTCATGTAATTTTAAATTTGTGTCCATATGTAATGAATCATGTAATAATAATATGACTCTTGTTGAATTATACAGATTTGCACAATGGATTCTACAAACAAATGAACTTGGGCTAAAATTGTATTTAAACTGATGCGTGAAACAGTATGAATTCAGTCTAATTACTTATGATTCTGGTTTGACAAATTATCATCAAAATCTTCATTATGCAACCCTACCTCAACAAGACCACTAAATAAATTCAATCTTTATCTGATCTGCCTCTGTCAGATCATAGCTTAGAGTCATATTTAAATGCATCTGATAAACCAGTACATCCCCATAATAGATTCATCGACTGAATACCAAACATATCAGAAAATAACAGTTTGTGAAAAAATGGAAACAAAATGACACTTACTAGAAGTGCAAATAAGTATTGTTGCTCACACAATGAGCCAGATTTCATGAAAATTCAATTCCAGTTTTAAGGGACAAATGCTCGCCTATGTACAAAAATACCATCAAACTGGTTTTGTTTTTTTCATGGCAAAATGTTGGTAAATCACCTTACTTATCACCATTTTGTACATTATATTTGTTCCTGGCCATTTCACAACCTCAGCCGTTTCAAACGGCCATTTCAAAACCTTACTTTGTTTCAAAATGGCTTGGCTGTTTCAAAGCCTAACTGATCAGTTACTGAAAGGTCTAGGAAGCATTTTTAGACCATTCATAAATAATTACATATACATATGAAAGTTCAATTTCTGTAAAAATACGATGTGTCTGGACAAGGTTACATGGAATATTCATTCACTTTCTGTGGAATTTTTCCAAGATTTTTACAGCTGTCGCCATTATTTTTTTACTCAAAAAGTAGTGTTATAACTGTTAGTGGTTAAAAATGAGGTGAAACTTGAGAAAAAAACAGCATATGGAAAAAATAAAGGCTAGTGAACTTTTTCTGGCAAAACTTAAATCTTCAAAGAAAGATGTTATTTTCCTTCAGTTTGTGAATATAAATGTTATATCTCCAACTAAACAACTTTGTCATGAACCTGTGACATTACCAATCAACTACTACAAGAAAAACAATATGTCGGCTTTTAACTCCACTTTGTTATATATTTTTTTCTAATGTTATTTATGGCTCTTGTCTTTTTTACCTTAAAATAAACCACATTTTCATTCTTATAGGTTGTTTGTCTATTGACGTAAGTTAAATGTACAATTTTTGTGAAAAATGTTTCCTATGACCTTTAAGCTATGACCTTCAATAGGGCCTTTGACTTTTGACAGGATGTCATATGCAGGCAGTTAGTGATTTCAGCAGCTATAGTAAGCTATGAACTTCTGTGCCTGTTGTTTTAATATACTGATTAGTTTATGATTGGCCTATGACCCGAGAATAACATATTAAAGTTGCATTATAAAGATCTTAAAAACTATAGTAGCAATTGTATATTACTGCCATTACAAATTTGTAACAATTGACTTTATATATTTTAAAATAATTATTGAAAATAATGGTTGTTAAAATTTAGTGAGGTGGTTTCAAAATGGTCAAGCCATTTTCAAAACCTAAGAGAGGTTTTGACCTCAAATTTATTTGGCCTTTTGGAAATGGCCATGGCTGTTTTGAAACTGCCATTGGTTTCAAAACGGCAAGTAACATATTCACTGATATGGTGACATCAACCCCAATTACTTGTACTCATCACACACCTTCAATTTATTATATCCAGATATTATTCATCAATTTAATTACACATGATGACATATGATATAATTAAAACTTCAATGACATTTAAGTACACTGACATTATCTGGATTCGAAAAAAACAACACAAGTTAAGGTTTATTATGGATGATCTTACGATCATTTGGATGATCAACAATCATAATTATGTGGCTTCCTCCACATCATTCTTAGTATCAATGGTGAACTTACATTTGTCTTTCATTGTGTTCTTCAAGAAGGTATCTTAAGTGCTTTCTCTGGTCATAATCTCTTGTGCGCTCAAGCTGTCTTTCAAGACTTGTGCATTTAGTACACTTGGAGAAACTGTTTGTCTGAATAAGATGGTACAAACAGCCTTGATGTAAAAGTTTAAACAAAAAACACTCCAGTTTTTTATTTTAAATTCTATAGTTAGTACTTTGTATCATGAAATTTTTTAAAGGAAAAAGTCACTTCAGCTGTTAAATACCCTACCTTTTATCAAGGCATACACATTAATGATTCAAGAATATAAACCATACTTAGTTTCATTTGTTTTCCTAGAAGGCAAAAACCAAATATATGTGTACATATATTCTGCACCCACAACAAATACATTGTTGCAGAGCTAGATTGTGTAACTTTTCAACCAATTAAACTAAGTGGGAAAGACACATGTAATGCATGAAAATATTGCCCTTCCCCTAATGAAATATAATAGAGTGTAAAGGTAGCCTTGTACTGGTCTGAAGTTTGCACAATACATTTTATAAGTCTTAGTTGAAAGTATACTGTTAGATATTTCATGGTTTGGCATTGAACCTTTCCAGATGTGATATGAAGTCAACTTTTTTAACATAATGAAATAACATCTTGGAGGTGACAGTGTTACAATTTGGACACCTTGGCCATCAACCTATATACATACAAGAGGGTTAGAGATGCCCCAAATAGCGGGTTGCGCAGGCAGCTATAAGGTTAGCAACTGCTGTAATTACATTTAGAAACAAGGAAAGAAATGTTAGGTCACCCAGTTAAGGAAATGTGTTAAGACGTGCTAAGAAATGTAAAACTTGTAATCTAGGTTACATTATTGAATCTATGCTATACTAGTATGAAACTACGAACGGACGGAATTACACCAATTTTGAAAGCAACTTAGCTATGATGGTGATCTATCTCCCTGTCAATTTTTAACTCGATTGGACAAAGCATTTTCGAGTTAGAGTCCAAAAACGCAAATGTTGACGGACAGACAAACGGAGAAAAAACGGACAAAAGAACAGACAGAATTACACCAATTTCGAAAGCAACTTGGCTATTATTGTGATCTATCTCCCTGTCAAGTTTGAATTCAATTGGACAAAGCGTTTTCAAGTTAGAGTCCTGAAAGGGAAATGTTGATGGACAGACAAAAGACAAACAAATGAACAAACGGAATTACACCAATTTCGAAAGCAACTTTGCTATGATGGTGATCTATCTCCCTGTCAAGTTTGAATCTGATTGGACAAAGTTTTTTTCGAGTTAGAGTCCATAAATGAAAATGTTGATGGACGGACAGACAGACGTCGGACACATCAATCTAATAGGTGGGTTGGTTACAAGCAACACGCCTAAAAATGATATAGCTAATGTGTTGGTTACCTTTTTGATCTTCAGGTGGACAAAATGTTTTTTCCACATTGTTTGAAAAGTAGAACGGCATAACTGCGGTTCCATTTCTTCAGCCATTTCTTCACTGTACTTTTTCCAAACATTTTGCTTCCTAGTTTTATAGGGCAATAGTATGTCTTCTGTATGTGGCATCCTGTCACCATAACTCCTGGAGTATTCTTGCAACCAGTCCATTGCTTTGCTGTAAGTGGAATTTGGTAGTTGAGTCCTACTGCAACCAGCTGATATAGCCCCATCTTTATATTTTGCCATATACTTGTAGAAGAAGCTTTTGTTTATTCCATATGCACTACAAAAAGCTTTGGAACATACTTTAAATCCATAATCAGTAGGCCATTCCACATTGCTACCCAAGGTACGTCCCATTGCTTTGTCATAGAACCACTCAACTCGATTTGGAAAAGGTCGTATCCAAAAATTGTACCTCATTCTTGTTAATGAATCTTGTTCAAATAGCCGAATGCATTTCTTAGGACAGCACCTTGCATTGGTAGACCTCACATCATCCATACTTGTTTTTTTGTGAAACAATAGTTTCAATGAGGGCTTTTTGTTTCTCCCAAGAGGTCTGAACTTGTCAGCTAAAAATATTTTAGAAACAAGTTAGACTTTCTATCTGGCATTGTAATGTTACATTGTTAGCTGTATTCATGCATACATACTTCTATCCAGTCCATTGATAATATGACAAAGCACAGATTTAACATTATAACCACACATTCTAGGTTTCATATCAACTTATCAATTCAAAGTTACCTTATTCAGATTTGGATCTACAATGAAAATTTCCTGTATGATAAAAATGGACACCATTTCTACACAATCAACCCATATCAAGATCTGAAATCTGCTTAGAATGAAAGCTACTCTGATACTTTTTTATTTTTCATGCAAATTTGCTTAAAATTACTGACAGGTAAACTAAGTTTAATTAATATATTCCTAATTTGGTGTTTATTTTGAATTGAGTTTTATCACCACAGCTGCAACTTTATGGTTTCCAGTTAAAACTGTATTCTCCACATTCTTAACACACTTAGTGTCACTTCAAAGCTGTGGCTTGACCAGTTATGTGGTGATCCGAGTGTGTATTAAAAAAGAAGGAAAAAATTATTGGGTTTTAATTGATTTTTCTCAACTCATAGTGATTTCATTTGTAATTGGCCACTGATAATTGAATAAGTAATTGTAATTGATCAAAGTAATTGACTCGAACGCTGCCTTCAGTAAAACCAGGTAGGGGTATAAAATTGGTTATTCTTGACCACTGATGGGGAAATACCACATGAAACAATGAGCCCTGTTCAGTCCCACTGATCAACTTTCGAAATTGTCAGGCTTGCGAACTCATCAGTGTTACATGCATCTCATCTTTTGTTACATTTTAAGTCAGAATTTAACAGTTATTTTATTTAAACAAACACCTTTTGACAACTTATTTGTTTTTCTCACGAACATCAATCTATGGACTCAGTATAACTCTCAAAGAAATATTTAACATCTGCTCTGATTCAATAAGAGTCAACCCAAAGAAATTAACTGGTCTCAAAGCCAGGATAGAAAATCATGTAGCTCACCATGAATTCTGGAAAACTTTACAGGTACAACCTCCAACTCCTCTATGTCCACCGCTGTTTCCATATCAGTTGTTTCTTCAGAGTCACAGCTATAACTGTCCGAGAGAGTAAAAAGCTCCACTGCAACATTTTTAGCATTTTTGGGTGTAGAGCAGAATGGAACAACATCTGGTTGTTGCGATTTAACTGGTGTTTCATAATTATCAAATGCAAAAATGTCCTGTGGATCAGTTCCTGTGCTGCTATTTATTGAAATTCCAAGATTATCCTCATGTACTGTATTTAAGGAAATGCCCAAATTGGTGTTATTCTGACTGATAGAATCACCAAGATTATATCCTTGTTCATCCTGTGGGCTGTCAGCTTCATCCTAAAACAAAATAAAGCATTACTTTGCTGAGTTTATACATTCAAAATATTAAGATTGGTGTCTACAACAAATTTAGATAATGTTTAGTTAGCCAACAATGCCATCCTAAAATATTAACCATTTTTAGTATAAATCTAATGAGGGGTACTATTTTTTACAGAAGTTTATTACAATTTCTTTTTCTGGATTAACATTAATGTCTGCTGTCTGCTTCTTCAAATGTACATACAAAATGTACACAAGGGATGAAAATGTAATGTTATTTTACAATTTACAAACCCAGTGAGTGAATAAAGACACAAAAGATATTACCTCTGTTTTCTTTGGAGTCCCAAAGCAGCATAATATAAAACTAATAAAGAGAATCAAAACAAGTACTTCTTTCATCCTGAATGCAAATTGTTGTGATCCAAAAATATAAACACAGTCTGGTGAAACAGATATGATACATAAAAATTTATCAATCTATATACAATGTAAGATGCTCTCTGAACTTCAAGTGAGTGTAAACACTGATCAATATGCAATGAATTGATGAACTGTGATACAGGCACACACTCCAGGTGTTTTACACATAATTCCCTGCAACCCAACTTAGATGGATGAGATGCATTTATCTCTACACAAGGTATTAAGTTGCATGTCTGTTTTGATAACCTGGGTATTTTGTGTAGGATGCAGAACTGGATCAGCTGTATACCTTACTCTATGCTAGAATATTTGTGGACTGGATCTGATTAAAGGGTTAATTCAAGTAAAAACATAGCCTTGCTGAAGGCTCAAGTTTCTTTGCAGTTCGGGAAAGTTTCCAGTTCAGATAATGGAGTTTCATTTTCTATAATGTACTCATACATGTACTGACTTTTAAAGCAACAAACACTCTGGTGCATTTCCATCTTTCAACATGGATGAGTGCTTTATGAATACCAAATATCTGTGTGCATGTGTGAAAAGATATCATGCGAATTTAAGCCTTAAGCAAGGCTAGTAAAAACACATTTCAGCTATTAATTCATCCATCAGTATATAAAGCCAAAACATATAAATCAAAAATAAAACCCACCAGAGGAAAGTTTGTAATGTTCAAAATCATTTCCTGAAGCTACGAAAATAACGTCGTGCTTCATTTGAACATTTGATCCCAGATTTCTTCATGCTATGTCAAAACATAAACCCATCTTTGCACCTACATTGCTGCACTGTAAATGATGGTTTTCTCAGATCTCTCTTGTTCTCTTTTTACATTTTTTGTAATTTATTTCAATATATTTATTTCTACTTCATGAAAGTGTGAAATAGAGAAAAAGGTATCAGTATAATAATATTTATAATTCTGAACTATGCTTATTCCACATTGTGAGATGATGTTTAGAATTTTTGTGCTGATTCCATCAAAAGATTCACTTACAGCCCAACTTATATTGTATATATACTGTCTGGATTTATTAATCTTATTAATCTTCAAATATGTCATTAGCCGGTGTCAGGAGAGTATGGGAAGAGCTTTCTCCAAAAAAGAATGTAACTAAGAAGCAGAAAAGTGAAGTTCCAATCACTACTGGACCCGAGAACATAAACATCATGAACATTCCCACTAGCTCAACTCAATTAGCCAGCACAGGTCAGGATTCTCAGATGCTCAGTGAGATCCACAGTCTCATTGTAAAAGTTTCACAGGCTCAAGACAAGCATGTAGTCGACATGAGGGCTGTGATAAAGGAGGAAATAACATCATTGAAGAGTGAGTTCACTGAGAAGATAGATTTGCTGGAGGGTAAACTGAGAGAGAAGGATCAGAGAATTGAAAAGTTGGAGTCAAAGATCCATGCACTTGAGAATAAAGGGCCAGCTGAGGAAACAAACTCACAGTATACACACTTTGGCACCCAGGCGCACCAACAATCATTCGCAACACACCAATATGGGGTACTGCACCCTATCTACCAACACCAGCCACAGTCAGGAGCAAGATCTGCACACCAAAGTGAGCTATCCCAATCTCAGCCATCCTCAAAGAGTAGTTTGTTTGAACCCACTCAAGACCCAGTTATTGGAGGGAGGAACCAGGTCGGAAATCGGGAGAATTCGGCAACTAACATAACGGAATAGGATGTTTCCCAGCCCTTTCGGATTAAATTGCTGACATGGAACGTCAATGGACTTACGAGACTGAACATGGATTTACGGTAATGTCTGTTATGTTATTGTAAAGCAGATATAATAGTGCTAAATGAAACACACCACGGACCAGAAGATAAACTAGAACTTGATGATTACATTGGATTTACACATCCCCGATTAAAAAAAAACAGAAATATTAATAGATATTTCGGTGGTGTTGGTGTTCTTGTTAAAAGATCTGTTTTAAATGTCTTTGATGTTTGTGTTGTAGATAAATCAACACAAGATCTCTTAATTTTACTCTTTGAAAATAAGGCAAGTGATATATCATTCTTAGTATTTGCTGGGTACTTACCCCCGGAGAACTCTCCCTATGGAAGAAACAGTTCTCACTTCTTTTAGCATATGCTCTCTATTATCTATCAATATAGTTATGTGTCTACCTTTTTTGTGTGTGGTGATTTCAATAGTAGGATAGGAGATAAGATTGATTACATTGGAGATGTTGACGAATGTTGTGCACGAGTAAGCATAGACAAATGTCTTAATAAAAATGGCGAAAGCTTTTTGGAATTTCTTAAGAA
Organism: Sabellastarte sp. h YS-2021; assembly: GCA_964017235.1. Lineage (NCBI taxonomy): Eukaryota > Metazoa > Annelida > Polychaeta > Sabellida > Sabellidae > Sabellastarte > Sabellastarte sp. h YS-2021. The sequence goes on along the minus strand of OZ024936.1, from coordinate 96,045,498 downwards.
TTCAAACTGTGTGGTGGTAAATGGTCGAGTGACCACAGAACTAAATTACTTTACTAGTGTTACGGTAAAGGGTAAATCTGTGGTAGACTACATAGCTGTTCCATCTGACAAACTTGAATATTGCAAAAAATTTGAAATTATTCAAAGTAATGATCTTATAGAAAAACTAAATATCAGTCATTTGATAAGTACTCAATGTAAAGCCCCAGATCATGCTATATTAATGTTAACATATGACTTTGATACCACCTATGATTTTGACACCACCCCTGAGCTGTTAGCACCCACAAATCATAAAATGGATTCCCAGCTAGGTTCCCATGCCCGTCCCCCCAAAAAGTACCATTTTAACCACAAGCCAGAGCAATATATGAACAATGAAATCTGGGACTGTGCAATCCTTGAATTGTTGACAGACCTTGAGCTAATAAAACAGACAGAGGTTGATACAGACACATTATATGATAAAGTCTGTAAAACTATCCTCTGTGAAAATGATGCATATCTCTCATGCTTTTCTCTCTCTGGAAAATCAAAAAGACAATTTAAATATCACAAACCTTACTGAAATCATAACTTAACAATGAAATGGAAAGAAATGAGAAACTTTGAAAAAAGTTTCCAAAAATACAAAGCTAGGGGTATCTATAAAATAAAACTACAAAATGATTATAAATTAAAACAAAGAGAATTCAATAAATTGTTGAGAAAGACTGAAAGGCAATATTACAGAAATCTGTCAAATGAGATTAACATTTCCAGAGTTAGTAATCCTAAACAGTTCTGGGATTGTATCAGTAAATTAGGCCCAAGAAAAAATAGAAAAATCTCAGAGAAAGTTATAACTGGAGAGTCAGGACAAACCACAGATAACATTCCAACAGTATTAAACAAATGACAAAATGCTTTCAATAAACTATATAGCAATAATGTAGATAGTGTTGATAATAAAGTAGATAATCACGACAATAGCCTTGATGAAGGTGTAGATAAATGTAATACTTCCTCAACTAAGTTAGATGGAACTAATTATCTTAACAAGCCTATTCTTTTATCAGAAGTAGAGGAGGTTGTTAAATCCTTAAAAAATAATAAAGCAGCTGGTTTTGATGGCATCCAAAATGAAACCCTAAAGAACAAAGATGTTATAGAAGTTTTACATAAATTATTTCAGTATATATTCGAGTCTGGTTGTATTCCATCCGTCTGGAAAAGGGCTATAATATCCCCAATACCAAAAAGTTCATTAAAAGATCCCCTTGTACCGCTTAATTATAGAGGCATTAGCCTGTTGTCTGTTATAGGCAAAACATTTACTGCATTACTAAATAAAAGAATTGTTACTTATCTTGAAGAAAATGAAATTTTATGTGAAGAACAAAATGGATTCAGGCCAGGACGTTCTTGTGAAGAGCACATATTCACATTAACAAGTAAAATATGGCAGGTGAAAAATATTGTAAATGCACTTGCCATACATTACAATCCATACATTTTATGTGGGGTATAAAATCTCTGCACTATACCAAACATTCTTCCTTTTTGGCAACTCATTCTTTCTTTCTGGCAGACGATAGTTGACAGATCTCATTCATTCTCCCCTACCTGTAGACTTTAGTTACTTTCTGGGGCAATTGGAAGAAATTAAAAGATATGTTCACTAGTTAGCATGGAATTCTCCATATGATCTTGCTCTGTTGAGGCTTAATCTCCAGTGTATCTCGGCATAACTGATCTGTGAAAACCTGATAAAAATTATGTACAAGAAAAGAAAAAACTCTTTAACCCTTTCGCTACTGAAGGAACATTATTCCACCGGACTGTAGCCACATGACGTCATATCACGTCAGAAACGCCAATGAAGTAAAATAATAACTCACTACCTTATGCACTTTATTTGCGGTATTTTTCGGCATATTTCATTAGGAATTGATGAAAGTCGAATGGGAAAATTTGTGGGAATTCCCCAAATAAAAATAACCACGAGTAAACAATATGCAGGTATATGCGGTAAATACGGCAATATATACAGAAACCAGTAAAAATAGGTGAAATGGTGAATTTTTTTAAAAAATATAGCATAACTTTCATATAAAATACTTAAAATATCGGTTTAATACTGATACACCAAAGAAAACGTATAACAGTACACTGAAGGGAGAGAAGAAATATATATTATTGCCGTCGACCCTTGGTCGACAGACATGGTCCCCTGTAATACACATTGATGTCGACTGCTAGTCGACATACATGGTAGCGAAAGGGTTAATGCTGAACGATAGGAGAGGGTTATTAGGATCAGTTTGTTTCTGTAGGTCAAATTAAGGTTACACCATGATAATACACACCCATAGCCCCCAACCAATGTCCCTACCAAGTATCAACTTCCTACACCTTACGGTTTCTGAGATATAGCCCGGACCCAAGACTTTTTTTCAAACTCAAGGTCACTACGGCAAGGTCAAAGGTCAAATCAAGGTCAGACCATGACGATGCACAACTACACCCCCTATCCAATGTCCCTACCAAGTATCAACTTCCTTCACCTTACGGTTTCTGAGATATAGCCCGGATAAGATTTTATAGGTCAAGGTCACTATGGCAAGGTCAAAGGTCAAATCAACATCACACCATGACAATGCACAACAACACCCCCTAACCAATGTCCCTACCAAATATCAACTTCCTACACCTTACAGTTTCCGAGATATAGCCCGGACAAAATATTATAGGTCAAGGTCACTACGGCAAGGTCAAAGGTCAAATCAAGGTCAGACCATGACGTTGCACACCTACACCCCCTAACCAATATCCCTACCAAGTATCAACTTCCTACACCTTACAGTTTCTGAGATATAGCCCGGACAATATTTTATAGGTCAAGGTCACTACGGCAAGGTCAAAGGTCAAATCAAGGTCAGACCATGACGATGCACAACTACACCCCCTAACCAATGTCCCTACCAAGTATCAACTTCCTTCACCTTACGGTTTCTGAGATATAGCCCGGATAAGATTTTATAGGTCAAGGTCACTATGGCAAGGTCAAAGGTCAAATCAACATCACACCATGACAATGCACAACAACACCCCCTAACCAATGTCCCTACCAAATATCAACTTCCTACACCTTACAGTTTCCGAGATATAGCCCGGACAAAATTTTATAGGTCAAGGTCACTACGGCAAGGTCAAAGGTCAAATCAAGGTCAGACCATGACGTTGCACACCTACACCCCCTAACCAATATCCCTACCAAGTATCAACTTCCTACACCTTACAGCTTCTGAGATATAGCCCGGACAATATTTTATAGGTCAAGGTCACTACGGCAAGGTCAAAGGTCAAATCAAGGTCAGACCATGACGATGCACAACTACACCCCCTAACCAATGTCCCTACCAAGTATCAACTTCCTACACCTTACGGTTTCTGAGATATAGCCCGGACAAGATTTTCAAACTCAAGGTCACTACGGCAAGGTCAAAGGTCAAATCAAGGTCAGACCATGACGTTGCACACCTACACCCCCTAACCAATATCCCTACCAAGTATCAACTTCCTACACCTTACAGCTTCTGAGATATAGCCCGGACAATATTTTATAGGTCAAGGTCACTACGGCAAGGTCAAAGGTCAAATCAAGGTCAGACCATGACGATGCACAACTACACCCCCTAACCAATGTCCCTACCAAGTATCAACTTCCTACACCTTACGGTTTCTGAGATATAGCCCGGACAAGATTTTCAAACTCAAGGTCACTACGGCAAGGTCAAAGGTCAAATCAAGGTCAGACCATGACGTTGCACACCTACACCCCCTAACCAATGTCTCTACCAAGTATCAACTTCCTACACCTTACGGTAACTTGTGTTGAATTACAGAAAGCTTACCGAATCTCAACATTTTTCTCTATGTTACCCCCGGTATAGTTACTCTGAGTTAAAACTGTCATTTTTATTCTTTTGGAATTTTCAAGACATTTACATATTAACAAAACAAGCTTCTCTGTGAAAAAATTTTAGTTATGGCTACTGACATATTGATGTTGGATTGAATTGAATGTGTCAAATCTATCAGAAGAAGTGTCAAAGTTAAAATAAACAGTCTGTAGTTAACCATTCCATGCAATCTAGAATATGCAATTATGATCACAAAACAACGTTTCTCTGGGTATACATGATATACTGAATTACATTTTCCACTTCCTATTTTCATGACTTTTACAGAACCAATAAACTTACTTCTTTGCAAAAAAATAACAAACTAGTGTGCAATGATATTGAGTGAGGGTCAAATTATGTGCCAGATTTATGCTTATGACATGATTAATCTTAAATATGTGACAATTGTGAATTTATTTTTGTTTTACAAGTCAGAAAAAGTACTCTCTGAGGTTTATGCTACCATTAATAGAAACTTACTCTAAACAATTCAGGTCCTTGGCATTTTTGGACTGACTTTGAGAGCCCGAAATGTGTGTAGAATTCCAGTTACTTTACGGAATCTCAACACTTTTCTCTGTATAAGCCCTGTTCTAGTGAAACTAAGTTAATTTTTTATTTCTCAATCTATTGACCTCTTATTTGCAGGATTTTTGCACAGCTATAAAACACACTGCTTTGCAAAAAATCATCAACCTGGCTGCATTTATATTCAGTAGGGGTGAAATTATGTGTCATTTTGTGCTTATTAACAGTACTAAAGAAAAAAATATGTGAGAAATCTTAATTTTGTTTGATCTGTAAGGTTAGAAAAGCAATACTCTCTGAGGTTTATTGTACCCATGATGCTTATCAACTGAGAAAATTTCAGGTGCCTTAGAATGCTGGTTTGACTGAGAGCGATAAATGTGTGTAGAATTTTAATCACTTTACCGAATATTAACTGTTTTCTGCATCAGAACCGTAGTATAGTTACACAGAGTTAAAATTGTTATTTTATAATCTACACTTTTGTAATTTTTAGGACTTCTAAACACATATAAAACACACTTCTTTGCAAAATATTGTCTTCCTGGCTACAACCATATTGAAGTGAGGTCAAATTATCTGTCACATTTGCACTATTAATAAGACCAATCGAAAATATGTGAGAAATGTGAATGTTTTTCTGTTTTAATAATTAGAAGAACAATAATTTCGGAGGTTTATTGTACCTTTGAAACTAATTTACTGTGAAAAATTCAGGACTCTGGGAATGCTGGTCTGACTCTGAGAGCCAGAAATGTGTGTAGCATTCTAGGTACTTTACTGAATATGTGTCAAATGTATGCTGTTGACATAATTGCCGCAGTGTGTAGAGAGATTTCACCGTTACCGCTCTAACGAAAAAAATATTATAGCTAGCCTTCTCAAATTTGCAGGATATATTCATAGCCATAAAATCTTGCCTGGGAATATTTTTGGCCTCATTTTGAAAATCAAGATGGCCACCACGGGCATTTTTCGACTTTAAACAAGGACTTTTGGTGGCCCTCTAGAGCAAAGGGTGTTATAGGTAGAGATCTCAAATTCACATGATATGTTCCTCATTATAAAATCTTGACTGGGAATATTTTTGGCCTCATTTTGAAAAACAAGATGGCCGCCACAGGGGTTTCTTTGCAGGTATGAAAAGTGCTTATATCTCCCTTATTATTGGTCCTAGATGTTTGGGATGGTAAACCAACCTATAGGAAATCATGGGCTGGGAATCTTTTGGTGTGGTCAGATTTGACCTTGGACCCCTCCTTCAAGATCAAACGAGGATAGCCAGACTTAAAAGTGCTTATAACTCGCTTATTATTGGTCCTAGAGGTTTGGGATGGTAAACCAACCTATAGGAAATCATGGGCTGGGAATCTTTTGGTGTGGTCGGATTTGACCTTGGACCCCTCCTTCGAGGTCAAACGAGGATAGCCAAACTTAAAAGTGCTTATAACTCGCTTATTATTGGTCCTAGAGGTTTGGGATGGTATTAACCAACCTATAGGAAATCATGGGCTAGGAATCTTTTGGTGTGGTCGGATTTGACCTTGGACCCCTCCTTCAAGGTCAAACGAGGATAGCCAAACTTAAAAGTGCTTATAACTCGCTTATTATTGGTCCTAGAGGTTTGGGATGGTAAACCAACCTATAGGAAATCATGGGCCGGGAATCTTTTGGTGTGGTCGGATTTGACCTTGGACCCCTCCTTCAAGGTCAAACGGGGATAGCCAAACTTAAAAGTGCTTAACTCGCTTATTATTGGTCCTAGAAGTTTGGAATGGCAAACCAACTTATAGGAAATCATGGGCTGGGAATCTTTTGGTGTGGTCGGATTTGACCTTGGACCCCTCCTTCAAGGTCAAACAAGGATAGCCAAACTTAAAAGTGCTTATAACTCGCTTATTATTGGTCCTAGAGGTTTAGGATGGTAAACCAACCTATAGGAAATCATGGCCTGGGAATCTTTTGGTGTGGTCGGATTTGACCTTGGACCCCTCCTTCAAGGTCAAATGAGGATAGCCAAACTTAAAAGTGCTTATAACTCGCTTATTATTGGTCGTAGAGGTTTAGGATGGTAAACCAACCTACAGGAAATCATGGGCTGGGAGTCTTTTGGTGTGGTTGGATTTGACGTTGGACTCCTCCTTCAAGGTTAAATGAGGATAGCCAAACTTAAAAGTGCTTATAACTCGCTTATTATTGGTCCTAGAGGTTTGAGATGGTAAACCAACCTATAGGAAATCATGGGCTGTGAGTCTTTTGGTGTGGTCGGATTTGACCTTGGACCCCTCCTTCAAGGTCAAACGAGCATAGCCAAACTTAAAAGTGCTTATAACTCGCTTATTATTGGTCCTAGAGGTTTAGGATGGTAAACCAACCTATAGGAAATCATGGCCTGGGAATCTTTTGGTGTGGTCGGATTTGACCTTGGACCCCTCCTTCAAGGTCAAATGAGGATAGCCAAACTTAAAAGTGCTTATAACTCGCTTATTATTGGTCGTAGAGGTTTAGGATGGTAAACCAACCTACAGGAAATCATGGGCTGGGAGTCTTTTGGTGTGGTTGGATTTGACGTTGGACTCCTCCTTCAAGGTTAAATGAGGATAGCCAAACTTAAAAGTGCTTATAACTCGCTTATTATTGGTCCTAGAGGTTTGGGATGGTAAACCAACATATAGGAAATCATGGGCTGGGAATCTATTGCTGTGGTTGGATTTGATCTTGGACCCCTCCTTCAAGGTCAAACGAGGAGAGTACACAAAATCATGTGCTGGAAATCTATTGCTGTGGTCGGATTTGACCTTGGACCCTCCATCAAGGTCAAACGAGGATAGCCAAACTTAAAAGTGCTTATAACTCGCTTATTATTGGTCCTAGAGCTTTGGAATGGTAAACCAAAATCTAGGAAATCATGGGCTGGGAATCTTTTGATGTGATCGGATTTGACCTTTGGCCCCTCTTTCAAGGTCAAATGAGGATTGCCAAAATTAGTGTTTATATCTTGCTTATTCGTATTCCTAGAGCTTTGCAGTGTCACACCAACCTATAGGAAATCATGGGCTAAGAATATTTTGATATGGTCAGATTTCACCTTGGGCTTCTCCTTCAAGGTTAAGCGATGTTCGAATGGCTTTGGTGAGTTTTCTTCTGGTGGATACAATTTGCATCGGTTCTCTTATGCGCTAGGTCTAGTTAATCTAGAATATGCGAGAATTGTGATTTTATTTTTGTTTTACAAAGTAGAAGAGCAATACTCCCTGAAGTTTTTTCTTCCACTAAAAGAAACTTTCTCTGAAAAATTAAAGTGTCTGGCATTGTCGGACTCATTTTAAGGGCCAGAAATGTGTGTAGAATGCCAGTTACTTTACCGAATCTCAACACTTTTCTGTGTCAGAGCCTTAATATAGTTAAACTGAGTTAAAATTTTTATTTATTAATCTGTTCACTTGTAATTTTCAGGACTTTTCATACCTATAAAACATACTTTCCCACAAAAAATCATCAACCTGGGATAAAGCATATTGAGTTGAGCTTAAATTATGTGTCAATGTCATGCTTATCAACTGCAGTAAAGAAGTATGTGTGAAAAATTTCAAATTTTTGCTGTTTTAAATGTTAGAAAGGCAATACTCTTTGAGGTTTATTGTATCAATAATTCAAACTTTCAATGAAATTTTCAGGTACGAAGGAGTCCCGGTTGAAATCTGAGAGCCAAAAACTTGTGCTTTAATTTGCGGGCATATCACTTAATCTCTACTATTGGATGTAAAGATAAAAAATTATAAATACTATATGAACACAACTATTTATTACAGACATCCTGGATAAGTGTGCACCTAGTTCACAGCTGTAAGAGGTATTAAATAGGGTCAAATTGAACATTAGGGCCCTGCTTTTCCTGTATTTAAATAATGTAGCGTACCCATTTATGTTGAAAAACAGCATTTTCTGTATGAAAGCCCAAATGTAGTTCAACTGAGTCAAAATTTTTATTTCTTAAGCTAGTCCCTTCTAATTTTCAGGACTTTTGAACACTCATAAAACCTACTTCTCTGCAAAAAAATCATCAACCTGTTTAAAACCTCATTGGTTGAAGGTCAAATTATGTGTCATTTCTGTGGTTATTAAAAGTATTAAAGAATATGTGGGAATTGGGAAGTTTTTCCTATTTTAACGGTTATAAAAGCAATATTCTCTGAGGTTTATTGATCCTATGATACTTATTTACTGTGAAAATTTCAGATATCCTTGGAATGCCAGTTTGACTCTGACAGCTGTAAATGTGTGTAGAATTCTTGTCACTTTACCAAATATTAACAGTTTTCTGGATCTGAGCTCTAGTATAGTTACACAGAATTAAAATTGTCATTTTGTAATCTTCTCTTTTGGAATTTTCAGGACTTCTACATGTTTATAAAACACACTTCTTAGCAAAAACTCTTACTCCTGGCAACAACCCTGTTGGAGTTGGGTCAAATTGTGTGTTAGATTTCCATTATTAACATCACTAATCAACAATATGTGAGAAATGTGAAAACATTTCTATCTTAACACTTAACACTTACAAAACAATACTCTCTGAGGCTTATTGTACCTAAATCACAAAGTTACTGCAATATATTCAGGACTCTGAGGTTGGTAGTCTAGCTTTGAGATAGGGAAATGTGTGTCGAATTATTGGCACTACTTCCCCAAATCTGAACATTTTTTTGTGTCTAAGCCTTTGTACAGTTAAACTGAGGTAAAAATTTTTATTTTTTACTTCATTCACTTACAAAAAGAAAAGAGGCTGAGCATCAAGTCTATTGCTCCCAGAGTCACTTGTGTGCTAGACTGTAATACCTTTTCCAAACTACAGAGAAAACCGTAACAATAGATCTAAAGTCTTCATATACCACCAGCTTCCTAAGTATTTATTGCTTACTTTTTGAAATTACATGCTCAAGATTGTATAGTGATTTAACGGAAGTTTTCAGGTTTTTCTTATTGTTTTGCAATTAAACACAAGTTTAATTCTAATCCTTTAATTCAGATATTAACATGTACATAGGCATTATAATTTATGAAAACACAAGTTATTACATGAAGGTCTCAGTGAAGTGTGTGGGAATCTTTCTACATTTTAATCTCCAAGGTATATTATAACAACATACAGGATATCTGGTCACTGACACTTTAAAATAATGAGAGGGATCTGGAAGACCATATTAGCCTGGATAAAGGCTCTAAAATATTTAACATCCACAACATCCTCCTTTTTTACAAAATAATATAAAACTGTGAATCAGTAAGTATAAAATGCTAACATTGTGTTATTACAATAAAGATAATGATTATGTTAAGATTGAAGTACATTGTTATTTCTAATATTGTAGTAATTCTGTGAACAATTGTATAAATATATTCAGTTTCAATACTAGGGGACTAACTAACATAACAAAGAGAGTAGCAATATTTCTGTGGCTAAAAGCAAAAGGGCAGTGCATATTTTATTTCAAGAGTGTCACTCATGCTAATCAAGAAAATATTTGGAAAGAAGATTGGGATGGAGAAATCTTCTTTTTTCATGTTGAATCAAATTGTACAGGGAGTGCTATCTCAGTTTAAAAAAATCTAGCTGTTAATATAGACTCAACCACAATTGATACAGGGGGGACAATTTTGTTATTAGATTGCAGAATTAGCAACATAAAATGCATTTTGTTAAATCTTTATGCTCCCATTACAGATAAAAAGCTTGAACAAAATAACTTTAGCAGCTATGATCATTCTAATCTTGATCAAGATTGGACTACTTTCTTCTTGCCATTTACAAAGTAATACACAAATTGTTGATATAATACCAAGTATAAAGTCTGATTAGTCTTTTACAAATGATTTTAATTTTAGGACATGCTCCAAAAAGAGGAAAAGGTCTTTGGAAGCTTAGTGCTAGCATGCTATTTTGATCCTGATTATATTAGTTTAAAATGCACATCTTGTATGAGAGAGCAGTCAATTACAACCACAAGACACATAATGGGCTGTTAATTACATGGTCTTCAGATCAGTCCAGGGAAAAAGTGCTGGAAAATGACTGGATTTCAGGTTCCTCATAAAGTCCCTCAAATTACACTGATACATGCCCCCAAGTGTTATCAAAACAAACACGATACTTACACTATACCAGTGTACTTGTACAGAGGTGAATTGTATTTGCTGTACATACTGATATATTGTAAATATAAAAGAGACTAGAAATCACTTGTAGAGTGCAAAGCCCACTAGATGCAGCATTTCTGAAAACTATGGACTTTTATGGGTCTATGGATTTGACTTTGTTACGCCGCCGCCGCCGCAGTATGTAGAGAGATTTCACCGTTACCGCTCTAACAAAAAAAAATATTATAACTAGCTTCTCAAATTTGCAGGATATATTCATAAACATAAAATCTTGCCTGGGAATATTTTTGGCCTCATTTTGAAAAACAAAATGGCCACCAGGGACATTTATTCAACTTTAAACAAGGACTTTTGTTGGCCCTCTAGAGCAAAGGGTATTATAGGTATTAGGTAGAGATCTCAAATTCACAGGATATGTTCCTCATTATAAAATCTTGACTGAGAATATTTTTGGCCTCATTTTGAAAAACAAGATGGCCGCCACAGGCGTTTTTTTGTCAGTCATGAAAAGTGCCTATATCTCCCTTATTATTGGTCCTAGAGGTTTGGGATGGTAAACAAACCTATAGGAAATCATGGGCTGGGAATCGTTTGGTGTGGTAGGATTTGACCTTGGACCCCTCCTTCAACGTCAAACGAGGATAGCCAAATCATGGGCTGGGAATCTTTTGGTGTGGTAAGATTTGACCTTGGACCCCTCCTTCAAGGTCAAACGAGGATAGCCAAACTTAAAAGTGCTTATAACTCGCTTATTATTGGTCCTAGAGGTTTGGAATGGTAAACCAACCTATAGGAAATCATGGGCTGGGAATCTTTTGGTGTGGTCGAATTTTACCTTGGACCCTCCTTCAAGGTCAAACGAGCATACCCAAACTTAAAAGTGCTTATAACTCGCTTATTATTGGTTCTAGAGGTTTGCAATGTCTATTCAACCTATAGGAAATCATGGGCTAGGAATCTTTTGATGTGATCAGATTTTACCTTTGGCCCCTCCTTCAAGGTTAAATGAGGATAGCCAAAATTATCAGTGTTTATATCTCGCTTATTGGTGTTCCTAGAGGTTTGCAGTGTCACACCAACCTATTGGAATCCTGGGCTAAGCATCTTTTGATATGGTCAGATTTCATCTTGGGCTTCTCCTTCAAGGTTAAGCGATGTTTGAATGGCTTTGGTGAGTTTTCTTTCTGGTGGATACAGTTTGCATCAGTTCTCTGATGCGATAGGTCTAGTTGTTTTTGGTATCCTAAATGTGATCCAGATCTTTTCCAAAATTAAATCCCTTCTTCCTTTGGTCAGACCTTATTCACATAACAAGCAATCAGTGCCCATGAATGGGCTCTGTGTCAGCTGACTGTTTTTTGAGTTTTAGTGCAAGAGTGATAGCAGAAAGGGACACAAAAGTTGTGCCCTGCAAATGGTATTCAGAAGTAAAGTACAAAGTTAACTGTTACAGTGTAAAAAGTAGGTGAAAAACATATTTAAGCAAAATACTCTAAATGCAATACTTTTCAAGTTACAACTGCTTTACTCAACAGTGAGACTCGCAAAGTAGCTTTTGTTCAGCTATGCCATGAGCTACAGGTCTACAATTTTACTCTGCTATAGCTGACCCAATAGTAGCTAAATAACACACTTAAAGAAAAAACTTTTTCTTCTAGGTCATTGGTTGGCCTCCAAATATCAATATTTTGGCCTTTTTCACTTAAACTGTTGAATATTTACATTTAATAACTCTCTGTTACTCGTCATATGAGTTCAGAATGTCAAATAAACCTTTTGGAAATCATGGGCTAGGAATGTTATGGAAGGATCAGGTTTAACCCTCGACCCCTGCTTTAAGGTAAAAGTGTGTTTGTAAAAAGACTTTGTATCTTCTCTGTTATTGGTTCTGGAAATTTGGAATGTGAAAACAGCCCATAGGAAATCATTGGCTGTGAATCTTTAGAAGGATCAACTATTCCAAGGTCCTCAATATTTTTGGTTGCTTTTGCAAATCAAACTCCATGGCTCAGTAAATTAGCACCAGTAACTGATTGGTTTATTTTATTTGTGGTTTTACGTTGCTTTCAACACTGTACAGGTTATATCACGACGGGTAGTTGGAAGGGCAGAGGAAACCAGTACATATAGTTCGCTAGGGTTCTGTACTGTAAACTGCCGACCAACGGCAGGCAACTACCAGCTTTCCCACTTACGGCCATGACGGGGATCGAACCCTGGCCGCAGAGGTGGGAGGCGAGAGTGTTACCACTCTGCCACCGTGGCCCCAGAGTAGCTGATTGGAGTAAAGTGTTTATGACTACAAAATGACTAGATCCTGAGCACTGCACTAAAATATCATGTTCACCTACATTCTCTAATCTCTAAATCTAAAGTCTCTCTAACATCCCATTGTATGTGCACGTACGTCCTGATCATAGAGAAAAATCGACTGATTTGCAAGGGAGACTCAAGCTACACTTGCGATTTTATAACAGAAATTTGAGGTTGCAGACACCTTGCAATGACAATTGGCATGCAAATTATTCCCTGCTAGCTCGCAGCATGGCTACAAATGTATACCTATCTCAAGGGTAACTTAAGAGAGACTTAGGCATGTGCATTCTCCTTACCAGTTTTGTAGGTTCTCCCCATTTACTTATATTGTTTGCACGTCCTGTAAGATACACCTACCTGTACCTTGCATATATATAAACCCACTGTATGACCTGTAGCTAGTAGCAGTTTGTGCTTTTATCTTCAAGTTGCGACACTATTGCTGGCAGAATACACCTTGTTTGCATGTGCAAATCTCTACTACCCCACTAACAGACTACATTCATATTTTTCAACAATATTTGCAGCACACTTACGTGTGTATACACGTACGATGGGAAGTAAGAGAAGCGTTAACGGTATCTAATCTAATCTACTGCTTTGCAATATCTTCCCCACAAAGGGGAACTCAGTGCACTAGATAACAAAACTCATTTATCATTACGAGTATCGAAGGGCGTTCAAGGAAAAGGTCTGCATCGTAAAAGGGGTTACCTGGTTTAGAGGTCCATTACAATAGCTAAATGAGAAATAGCTTTCTGTATTTTTAACAGCGAGTAATATAAGTAAATGGCTTTTTTGTTTTTTTTGGTACAAGGATATGAAATCTGAAAATAACCAACAACAAAACTTCGGCTGTAAATCTTTAAGAATGGTCAGATTTGAAATTTCACATTTGACCCCTGTTTCAAGGTCAAACAGATTGTCTATAAAAGTGCCTTGTTTGGAGTGTTTTCGAATGGTTTTTGCATGTTTCAACAACCAGAGGAAATCACAGATCACGGATATTTCAAGAGATCTAATATGAATTTTTGACCCCGGCTTCAAGGACAGTGTTTATATTAAAAACCCTTACATCTTCTTTGTATTTGGACATTGGGATTTGACATTCACAAAGATATCGTGCAAGTGTCACCAGCCATATTCTGAATGTAGAATTCTCTGTGTCACATCTGGAGATGGATTGCATCGAAATGTAATCTCCAGTTACTGTTGGAGAAATTGTAAACACAAACAGATAAACAAATGCACCAAAACATAATCTCCTGATGGATGTAAGGAATGAATTAATGTTTTCCCACAATACATTTCAGTGTACATATTTGGTTTCCAGTGTGAAATAGATTGGGAAATATTTGAATCATGTTCCAGATACCCAAAAATCCCAAATTTTCAGAAACGTTCCCTGGCGGAGGTCTGCACTATACAAGCACTTCTGGTCCAGTTTGTAATAATAGGATGGAATTGGAATACTAATAATGTTAGGAATTGTAGGATTAATGTTACTTAAAATATACTCTGGATATATTGACTGATATAGGTTTTATAATCACTTGTCTCTTTTTTTCCAATAGTCCTCTAAACTCAAAGAACAAGTCAAAAGTGAATGTTTTTCTTTTTTCCAGTGTATCAGTGTATGTACACACAACCCTGACAACTCAAGAAAATAGTTGAAAAGTCAGTTTACTGCAAGTACCTTGTACACCAACATATATGTGTAATCAAATGAAAGAAAACACAACCTGACAACTGACAGCTAAAAACTCAGTGGGGTATGACAGGGAGGGTCATGGGGAGGGGAATGAATTAAAGGAAAACTTTACACTTTTTCCCTAGACTGAGATAACATAAACACTTTCAGTGGTGGAGCAGATTAGCCCTCTGTCATATTTGAGGGGTGGGGATGGCATAATTCCTAGGACTGCAGCCATTCTCAGACTCTTTCTGTGAATGTGTAAATCAAGTGTGTGAAGGGGTGAGGCAATCCTTATCATGTCAGAGATACATGCTGAGCCAATGGACCCCACTGGCATGTTTTGCATGAATACCTACAAGAGAGCCCAGATGAGTTAAGGGAGACACACTCAGATTGCACAAGCAAAATGTGTTTCTTTTATCTGAGTGGCAACATAGGTCAGTCTGTTCCCCTACTATGAGCTTAATTGAGATCAGATAAGACTGAAAGTCAAATAATGGACTTATATTTAAACAAGAATATGCAGTGAAGTGTGGTACTTTGTCACACCGGATTGAAAGTCATATCTTGTGTAAAAGTGGAATGTTCACGGTGTTTTGCTCACATTTTGGAATTATTTAAATTTCGTATTGTGGAATCACTGCAACTATAATGGATGCAGAGTGGCATTTAAAAATCAGTGGCCATCAGCTGTTTTTGACTTTGGATGATAGATCAGATCCAGTTGAGAACATTGAACCTTCAAAAAACAAAACAGGAGTTATGGAGGTAAGATATATTCATAAAATTCATAAACAGTTATATGGATTTTATGCATTTATTTAATGTTTACATTTAAATAGTTTACATTTCACTTAAAAAGATATTGGGTATATTAACTGTAGTAGAATACTAAAATGTCTAGTTAGGTTTGTTAATTTAACCTTTCAGATAAAACACATCTAAATAGACAATAAGTAAAATCATTTCAGACTTTCTTTTCTAAGAAAATATTTATGTTTAAATATAAGGCTCATAAATAAATAATTAACCTGATTTTTAAATGTTCAGAAAAACAATATAACTGGATACTTGTGTATGAACTGTATGTATAACCTGAAAGATAATGGAAACTTAACAGTTCTGGGGTGTTATTTATATTCAGAGGTCAGTTTTGCTCAAACAGTTTAAAGTCCACAGTTTGTATCAGGGGGTGACGTAAGCGCCCCTCCACCCAAATTATTTGTGTTCTAGTTTTTAAGCTGTACACAGTAAAATACAGTTTGACATATAAGCCCTCCTCCCCAAAGAGAGCACACTTTAAAGTGAGGATTATAAAATTGGAAGGGATATGAAAATCCCACTGGGAAAAATCAAGTAAAACAGTAAAAATAGTTGTGTCACAATCCTAATGACCTAAAAATTATTTTTTATTACATGTAACTGCATTAATTAGATGGAAGTTTGGGTGTGACAGCATCTATGTCCTTTTGTTATAATTTTCATCAGAGAGAACTTGCAGTATTTTTTACAAAACAGGTTTAAGTGATAGATAAAAGAAAAGATTCATTGATATGTAAGTGGGATTTTTACAGTACTCTAGAAAGAGCAGGTTTCTCAACAGTGGTGTTTTTTGTGGTAAATCAGTCCAATTAAAAATTCTTCCAAAATTATTATTCCTGAACTGAAAATATAATTTTTGAATTTTTAAAATGAAATTTATAGGTTTACACTTCAAATCAACATCTACAGCTGCTCCTAACAAAAGCTAAGTTTGATTGTGCTCAAACAAGGGAGTACTTTGAGGGAAAAAGAAAATCAAGGAGCCTGTTCTATGAAGCATGGCTGAATCTGAAAGATCAACTTAGACAAGCAGGTAACTGTTTCTTTTACATTTGTGTTTGCTTGGAAAACCTTTAACTTCAATTTATATTTATGTGGATGTTGTGAATTAGGAACACTGAGTTGTGCATAATAATTAATGAAATAGTGATGACTTTCATAATTTTATCAGATAGACTGTGATATTAAGCAACATTTTACACTGTAAGATTGAATATTTATATATATTTTTTTTATTGGTTAGGTATGCACATTTGTGTTCAAACATATTTCATATGCAGTTTATCGTCTTTTCACGCTGGTACATACAGTGTTCCTGTATTATAAAGTCTGTTTCATGAACATTAAGTACCACTTTATTCCACTGTCATGCAATATAAAAAAATTAATCAAATCAAACGGTAGAGAATATTTGTCCAAAATAATGCCAAACAAATATTGACAAGTCAAAATTTATATGTAATAATACAAATAAAAAAATTATTTTGTCTAACTCCATTTGACAAACAATCATTGAAAATAAGTTATTTAACAGTACTTTCATTTAAAAGCTCTATGGAAAATGTTAAATATAAATGTAAATATGTCATGGTAAAAAGTCCAATTAACTGTAATGTACTTTTATTTTATTTCATATTTCTGCAAAAGTGACCCACACAATTGATGTAAAAGCTTTTGATCTGAAGAGTTACTACATGCAATTGTTCTCTCTAATAACTGACTTTATCATTATTTTATGATCAGCAATTTAAAACACGGTGGTTCTCAAAATAGGGAGCATTCATGCAACATAGATTTATTTGCATTGTCACTAGTGTCTTTCCTAGTGGTACTGAGTAATGAATATAAGTGAATATTTATCTGTGACTGTGGCCTTGCGTGTAGCACACTTGTCTATAAATGGTCATCCTTGAGCCTCTATCTTTCAGTTAGGGGAAAGTCAGTTACTTGTGAGTTGGGGCTGTACCTGTGCAGTCGGATGGATTAAATAGCGCTTTGAGTCCTGTAGTATATGGAGATATTGAGCTGAGTATAAATACACAATACAATACAATGTATTTGTTCAGCCCCACAAGCTGGTGCTTCTGAAATACCACACACAGCCAACATGTCAGCAGACTGTAACATAACTAACACTTCTGTTGAGTCCAAGATGCTGGAGAGTAGTTCCCACGAGTCATTACAGAAGCATTTGTTTGGTGAGTATTCTTTAAATTGTAAGACATTTTAATACACTGAAAAGTTTATCAGTAATATACTTTGAAAAGGTATATTAATTCTAGGCATTTGCTATTATAAGATTAACACCTATGGATCACAGTTTTCTAAGCTAAAGAATACATGGAAAAATGGTTTGTTTCACTAAAATGATTCAATAGAACCATGCGTAAATTGTGTGTACTAAGATTAGAATATAGTTTTACAGCCATCCTACTGAACCTTGCTCAGTCAAGTCACAGCGACCATAAAATTTCCTTCAGTTACCAAGGTTTCCTCATGAAAAGGATACATTTTACTGCTTTACTTAAGGTAACCGAAAGCATTTTTCAAAAATCACACACCTGTCAGGTACATTCTAAACCTAATTCCACAGGTTGGAAAGGATTTTCTGATCAATTGGACCATAGATGCCTGAATGTGAGGTGTTTTACTTTCGTAATTTTTTTTAAATGGGTACTTGGTCTGTATCTCAAAAATGGCCAGGATTTCAGCGTTTTGTTGGAATAACATATTCCACTACTTTTTGATAATCTTTCACATGCCAAAGTTTTAGCCCTGTATCTTTAATCTTAAAGTCAACTTAATGTCAAAAGGGGGTTTAGCCCTCAAATTCACTTAATTTTTCACTTTTTTCAACCAAACTTGGCATATATATTAAGATTTACTAAAAGATTATCCTGACTTTATTGTTACCTTAAACTGTTAACATAACTGGAGCTATGCCCTCCCTAAAGTAATAAAATTGGAATAAAGCCATCTGGCCCCTTTCTTTTTCCATGTCTAACATATATTGATATTGAAGTAGATCAAAAGAAGACTCTTACTACCTTATGATTTAAATATTAATGATGTTATGGCCATCTTAAACTAAAAGTGTAGGGTTTTTCAGTCCTTACCTCAGTTAATGCTAAAATGTGTAAAATAAAACTTGGCACATTTATAAAGGTTCGCACAAGGGGCATTCTCATTTTATGGTCACCTTAAAGTCGCAATATGCATGAAGTTATGGTCACCTTACAGTGAAAAAAGGAAAAAGTTTTCAGCCTCCTGCTATTTTATTGCTAAAACTTTATGTACCTTTAAAGTTTGACAAAAGAGACATTCCTATTTTATGGTCACCTTAAAGTCCCAATATGAATGAAGTTATGCCCACCTTGCAGTGAAATTGTATTGTTAAACTGATCTCAGTTAAATTTTGCTTATTAAAGATTACAATAGGGAAATTTTCATTTTGTGTCCACCTTGGACTTCCAATACAAGTACGGTCATGGCCATCTTGAAGTAAAAATGAGGGTTTTCAGCTCCCAACTTAACACACTGATTAAGCTTAAGGAAGATTTTTAATTACCTTTTTACTTAAAATTCCTGTATTTAAGAGATTTTGGCCATCTTGATATAATAAATATATAGTTTTTCCTCCCACCTCATTTATTTTAAGACTTTTTAAAACCACACCTGCCACATGTATACTTAAAAAACAAAATTTCTATTATCTGGCAAAGCTAACCTCCTAGTGTTTTTGAAGTTATGGCATCTTCAAAGAAAAAAATGAGGTATTTAGCATGCAGTGATGTGGTTATTAATATATTGTAGCTGAGCAGTGTTCATATAATATAAATTCCCAATTTTAGGCACATTAAAAAAAATCCCACATTCTTCTGATTCCATTCTTGTGGAATTGTGTGGATATAAATTTTCCTTTTTGGAAAAAAAGCTTTAATTCAGCTTTTGTTTAGCAGCAGGAGTTGTTGATCTAGCTACTTATTCACATACACTATGTAAATTGGTCAAATGTATAGCCTTGACTTCTTTCACAAGATAAGATGACTGGTAAAACAACTTTCTCATAAACAGTTTTTCTTGTACAGTATTTTGTGTATCTCCAGCTAATTGAAAATGAATGCGTTCTCTTTTTTTCTTCCTCTAAATCTGTATTTGCTATTGTGTGATATCTATCTTGAGGCAGATTCATGGCAAGTCCCACTCACTCACTGATGGGGCAGTGATGCCCCACTGTGCTTTGTTTGTTGACATATGTGTGTTAGATAATGTGTCACTGAGTGAAAAGGTTGATAAGGGATATTAAGATGTATTCATTTCTTTTTATCAAGGGATATGCTTACAGTAAATCTTTTTGGGGGTAAATAATTCAAACAAGGACATTTATCTTTAGGTTCATGGAAGTAGAACCTTGTGGAAAGAATGCCTTGTCTGTTTTGAGAGAATGGAAAAAGCCTTAATAGTATATAAAAAACCTTGGACTTTCATGATATTCAGATAGAGTCATGTGTGAATTAAAAATGTTACCAATAACATCTGACAACATGACTTTGTGTATTGAAATATCAGTATACTAGAAACAAAGTAGAAACAGTAAGAAAACAGATCTAAGATAACACATTTTGTGCAGTACAGCAGTGTGTGCAGAGATGGGTTCATGCTGTGATGTAGCATAAACAAATCTGGTGTCAAAGGTTCAAATGAGGCAGGCTCTCACTTTCCAATCATCAAGTGAAGATTTTAAACATTACAAACATGTGGGCTTTTAGTTTTGGTTTCTATCACTTGTAATGTGTGAATGAATTAATAGTTGAAATATATGTTTTCAGCTGCATTGGCTCTTTAATTGTTAATAATTATTTGTATTTTCTTATTCCACAACAAAGGCGTTGCTTAACTTGTTACTTTATTACGGTAGAAACTTACACCTTCTTCCGACTCGATCCAGGTTGACAAGGATTGAGGGTTGAAGCAGATTGCGAGTTGAGTGTCCACACTATAGAGTATAACCTTGATTGAAAAGTGTCAAAACCTGAGTAAAGTAAGCCTCGAAATTTAAAAGAATCCATATTAAAAATTGTTTAAATGACAATTTTTTTATTATGCTAAAAATGATAAAATTAATGAAGATTTACAAGGTCCCAATGTGATGTTATATATCATACTGTTAAATAGCTCATTAACTTTTATAGATAGATAGATAATTTTTTATTATACTGACAGTGTGTTATATGCATACAATACAATATCACAACTACATACTGTAACACCCAGCCTGTAAAGGCTTATAAGTCAGTAATAACCACATTGACAAAAATAGTGTGTAATACATAGTAATAATAACATTTTGGCTAAATGGACATTTATCATTATAAACACAAGTCATACCTGTTATTTTAACACATGTCATATTTGTTAATTTAACACGTTAAAAGTTTATTTTTCCTACATTCCCAAATTTTAACTAAAAATTTGACAAACTTTCTTAAATGACAATTCGGGGCCACGGTGGCAGAGTGGTAATGAGCGAGACTGACGGAAGCCATTTTGTTCATCACAAAATAAATCAATTTTCTCGCAGTAACTAACAAAACAGTTGTTTAATATTTGTGAATAAGTTTTGCCAATATGTGAGAGTAAAGATACACCCTATATTCTGTTGGTACATGTGGGTCTTTCATAGATTTTTTTGGTACATGATTTATTATGGCTTTTTCCCAGCATAATTATATGCTATATAATTAACTTAACAGAAATGTTATATATTAAGACTGTGTCAGTTTTTCAGCAAGACCAATGAGAATCTTTTGAAATAGTTCTGCCTTTTCAATTATCTCACCACAGTTACAAAGATTCATATATTTTTGTCAAATTGCAATCATATAGAAATCACACATCAATCACTTCTGGTGGCATTTGTGTCAACTATCTACCCTGCTAACAAAGGATTAAGAAATATGAATGGCGGATAAAACCCCGGAGGACAAAACCCCAGTATAATATAGACTTGTGTGTGTGGTAGTGATGTGATGTGGCTTCCAATTACTGTCATCTTCAAAGCACAGTTGCAGCCCTCCCCTATACTTTTGTTATCAGTGAAAGTCGATTTTAATTATTACAATTCAGTTTTTTTTTCTAGTAAGCATTGTATATAATTATTAAGTTATTAATTAATTTTATTAACTTTTCTCTTTTTGGTTTGTTTTCCAGTGTAACCAATTTGTATATAAATATACTGTAAAAATACATGCTCTGTAACTACCCTCTTTTTCTTTTCATCTACAGTTAAAAGGCAACTGCTTGAAAAGACTTAAATAGCCAGAGTAGTAATTTGTGACTTCTAAATAACATCAGCATCTTTAAACTGAACACATGCCCAAGTAAATTTCAAGTGTGAAAAAGATTGAAATCATGTTTAAATTTCTTGTGCTTTATCATATGATATTTCTCTGGAGTTCCAACGGTGGGGTTATGTCCAACTCCCCTTAAAATTAACTCTGGGATTGTGTCCTAGTAGTCATATTTTACCGGGGTTTTGTCTTCCGGTGTTTTGTCATCCGGGGTTTTGTCCGTTGACCAAGAAATATTTACATTAAGTTAAGAAATTAATTAAAGGCAGTATGTCAATTGGTTAGAGTAACAATACAATCAACCCTGTCAACCCGGATTGAGAAGGTTCACACTACAAAGGGGCTTAAGCAATCTGCTTCAATCTATCTCTTTAGAAGGGTTGAGATTTCCCTGAATCAGCTCGGATTGTGACTTTTGAATTTGTGAGTGTTCAAACCTCTGGCCTGAACACACAGTATGTCCCAATATCCAGTCAGTACATTAGACTTATGAAGTGGATAAGAAACAGGGACACAGTCACTAGAAAGCACAACTAAAACAAAGCACTAAATTTAAAAATTGATGGGCAATTTTTCTACCCATCACTTTAGCTGGTGGGCCATTTTCCTGATGGGGTTCACTTGATGGACATTTTTCCCGAGGGTTTTTCTTTTTGTACACCCCAAACTTATGATCCTAAATTGGGCTAGTAACAAAACTTAAGATTGGCAAGATATTATATTTGGTTCCAACAATTACAGAGGTCCTCAGTGGCCTAGTGGTTAGCAAGTTTGGCATCTAATCATAGGCTGTCACCTCTGTGGGTTCGAGTCCCACAAGTGGCAATTCTGAGGACCTGTCCCAATATGACCCTGGCTGTTGAACGGGACGTAAAACCCCAACTTTGACCTTTGGTCCAACAATTACAGAAATGATTGTTGGTTCAGACATTACACGGAATTCTTGAAAGTTATAGTTATGGCTCCATTCATGTATTGAAAAATAAATTGATTACATGTATGTGTAAAGGAGCATGTTTTCCTTCAACAGATGAAATTATTGAAGTCCCAATTTCATGTCTGGTTGAGCCATCCTCCTCGAGACTTCTGCGAGTTGCCGAAGAATGCCATGTTGCTGATTTGAAGGAAGAAATGATGTCCAACAAAATGAAGACAGCTTTGTTAATTGGACATTTACCAAATGTTCAGAGGAAAGATTTAAATGTCCACCAACTCAGGTCAGGGAACTACTGTATAGAGATTCTAGCAGGGAATCATAGAAGAATAGCATTGCAAGCAATAAGGAAGGAGACATCGGATCAGTTTTATGAGACATGGCCAGTCATTATATATGCAGGTTTAACCGAGCAACAGGCATTGAGCATATCATATAGGGAAAACAAAATGTTGAACTTTGCTAGGCCAACGACACTGCAAGATGAAACAATATTGTTTCGTCAGCGCCTGCTCTTGATCACTGCTGTTACCACAACAATAGGGAGAAAAGAAAAAGAAAGATGGTACGGTGACATAAGAGCCATCACAGGGTACAAGGTGCGTTCACCTATTTTTTCTAAGTAAAACAAATCTTGTAAATAATTATCCCAGTGGTCTGGCATGGATTTATTGTGGCAGTTACTGGTCATTACAACTTATTCTCAATTGAGTAAAGTTTTCAAAAAATGACATTTTAATGTTTCTCAGAATCATATGAAAGAGCAGAATATATCATTTCAGAATATGTGGCACTTAAAAGTCAATATCCAACATTATTTTGAAGTAATTCCTCATTCAGATTGGTTCATCATATTTTTCAAGAAATACATTATTTATATTTTATAGTGTCTGCAATTTTACTATGTTATAGCTGACCCAAAAGAAACTGAATAACATATTTAAACAAAATTATGTAAATGCAATAGTTTTCAAGTTACAAGTCAAAGTTTTGAGGTTTTTGACTCCCCAGAGCAGAATTTTGACTCCTAGGATTAAATAGCCAAATCTCACTTGATTTTGACCCCAGGCCTACAAAAAATATAGGGTGGTGAGATGTCATACCCACCAATTCATGCACTAAATATAAAATAAATCTGAAATAAACTGTGCCCTACAGCTTGAACACAAGCAATAGTAAAAATTAGTCAAAATTTTTGACGTTTTTGACTCCCCAGAGCATAATTTTGACTCCTTGGCGAGCAAAATAATAGGGTGGCCAGGTCTCTGCTATAGCAAGCCACTTTCAAAGTTTCAAAGAAATCCCAAAAGAAATGTGGCTTGTAGGTTGAACAAAAGAAAATCTCTGTGGACGAGGCTGCGGCCGATGACCGTGCATGATCCATAGTATCCCCGCTTTTCGGGGATACAATTACAATACATTTTATTTTGCATACTATATGACTGCTCAATAAATATACTGTTCAAACTGTTACAATATAGTTAGATATAGCTATTTGCTTATTTGGTTCTATTATTATTTATAGACAAATTCAGAAATCAATTCAAAGGCTAGAATACAAACAAAGTTAGCCAGGTCATCTGAGGCAGTTTGGAATAAACTGAAAACTGTCTTTGCCATGTGGGACACTAGTGCCTTGAAGGGAAGTGGGAAATCTACCAGTATCCCACAAGGTGTTTTCAAGACATTTCACAAGATCCCGGATGAAGAGAAGCTCACAGCTTTGGACATGCTGATTGCCAAGGAATGGACGGTTGGCAATTTCATCAACAAATGCAAGGAAATTAATAAAAAATGGTGAGTTCAAGATCCCCATAGTAATATCTTGCCATTAATCTATAATATAGTTGAATACAAAGCTTGTGGGAACACAAACACAATCCACTATTTATTTTATTTTAACTGGAGTTATTTAAATGGGGGTACAATTGTTCAGCCATTGTATAAACTAGTGTAGAAATATTTTTATCAATCAAATATCATTGTTTTGTATCTGTTTATTATATTTTAACTTAGACATTGCACCCTCAAATTTTATCAATGTAAATAAGAAATGCAACTAAATGATTATGCTGGGAAGATAAATCAAATATTACATTAAAACAAGGATAATAGACTCAAATCACCACAAATATAACCAAAATATAACTTAAAAGCTTTTCACAAATGTGTCCATCACTACATGCTTTACCTACTCTCACTTGCGACTGTCTGAGGTGACAATCACTTTGACAACAATGGGGCACCTGTTTTTCTGTTTACTTTATATGTTTGAATTTATGACCACTTTGTGATTTTAACCAGTGAATTTACCAAATTTTTACAAAATAGATTTCTAGTCTTTGTAACAAAAAAGTATAACAAAGAAATGAGTTTTGAAACTATTGGTTGTACTTGAATTTTATTGATCAAAGCTCAGCAATGAACCAGGCAAGGATGACACCAAAGTTTGCAAACATTGTCCCAGAAACAGTAACTGATAAGTTATTTTATAACTCAATTTTTGTAAAGTTTTATCTAATATCCGGATTAAACATATCTTTTAATGAATATCCAAATCAGTGCTGCAGCAGATGAATTAGCGGATGAAGATGATACTGAGTTAGAAGAATTGAAAGCAGTAGGACAAGAAAACACAGCTTCTCCTTCAGACAAGGTAATTACAAATGTTCTATGTTGGTAAAATTGAAAGAAAACATTTGTAGTACATGTACATGCTTTGAATATAGAAAACTCCCTAGTCAGTATATTAATTCAGGAAAACATTAAATCAAGAAAACCATCAGAAACAAATTAAAAATATAACATTATTAGATTGAAAGGCACAGTGCACTTGTTAATACATGTATATTATCCTAATGTCTGCATTTATTTGCAGATGTGCCATGCTTGCACATTACACCTGGCTGAATGTGAAAGAAAAGAAAAACAGATTCAAGACTTGGTAAGACTGCTTTTCATAAAAAATGTTTTAGTTATTTACATGAATACTTATACAGCTGTAAAGGTTATAATCTGATTGCCCAAAGGTTACTCTCATTTGACCTAGTGGATGTATCATATATTTTATTACTTAACAAATTTAAAGTGAAAGGAAAGACATCAGGGATTTTAAATGCTAGTGAATAATGTATAGAATTTACTGTTACAACATTACTGCATTGTTTTATGCCTATGTACAAAATATATATTGTTTCATCTTAAATTTGTAATTTATTCACCTGACATTAATTTTGGGGCTTTAACATTTATTAATATGAAATGTTTAGTGGACAGAAAAAAAACATATATATGTTATATTGAATGTAGATAACCATTGAATGTATAAGTTACAGTAAATATGCGAAATCAGTAAATACGCGTATTTACTGATTTGATCAGTAAATATGCATATTCCCTAAAATTTTCAGTAAATACCTGTATTTACTGATTTATGAAAAGAAACTTTGATGTTCACTGGTTGTAAATATATTATATTGAACTGTAAACCAAAATATACATTATATTGGAACATTTTATTCTACATAATATTAATGGTAAACCAAACTGTGAATTATATTGGAACACTTTACTCTATTATGAGGACTATTACAACACGCTAAGCATACTTCATTTTAAATTACATTAAATGCAAATATGTTGAAAAAATAGCACTGGGCTTTTAAATATTTATTTTTAAAAACTTTCTTTAGATATTTCATTTAAGCTTATACAGCTTTCATGGCTTTGATCAGGAAGGATTGATGTTCAGAAATTAGTACAATGTTCTGGCAGTGCAATAGCAGAATGATGCCACAAAAGCTTATTGTGTAATACTAAGTGATTTATAAAATATAAAGACAGCAAAGAAAATAATGTGATGATATATATGAAATATGTGTCATAACATATATGTTTATTGATTTTAATGTTGTAGAGTGATCCTTCTTTATGTTAATTCGTGAAATGTACTGCCTTTATGCCATTTAATTTAATTGCTAATTATTATGGTAGAACATATCCAATCTAGGTTATAAATTCAATCATTGCAATCTATATCAGCATTTCATATTTAATTATTTATACATTCCATGCCTTGGGTCACTGAATGTACACAATGATTTTAGCCATTGAATCTACAGATTCCACAGCTCAGCCATTGAATGTACATATTCAATGATTTGCCTATTGAATGTACACATTCAATAGCTTGAATGTACACATTCAATAGCTTGACCCATTGAATGTATACATTCAATGGTTATCCATATTCAATACAACATATATATATATATATGTACAATGGTTTGGAGTATTGTTTTGCACAGCTATGGGAGATGCAAGTTAGTGTATTTATTTTTATTTATTTATTTGGGGTTTTACGTCGCTTTCAACATTGTACAGGTCATATCAAGACGGGTAGTTGGAAGGGCAGAGGAAACCAGTACAAACAGTTCGTTAGGGTTCTGTACTGTAAACTGCCGACCAACGGCAAGCAACTACCAGGCAAGTTAGTGTAATACATTAAATTGTTTAGTCAGTAAAATGAATCCAAACATCATAGTGAAAAATTGTCACAATTTCTATATGAAGCAATGCATTATTTCAGGAAAGAGAAGTCAACATATTGAAAAGAAAACTGGTATGTTACTGAAATCAAATTAAAACCAAACAGTTTAACTATGATGCAAAAGTACACATTTGTACAATAATGTTGAGATTTTATTATAATTAAATTCACACCCATCCATTTATTGTAGGATTTTTTATGAGGTATAAGTGGGATTTTTCATTCGTTGATACATTTACCAGAATAGTTTGTTGATGCCTTTTAAAGATTAGGACATATTTCACAAATTTTGTTGTCCTTTATTGACTGAATCATGTACTTTTATTAAGCCTTTACATTTTGTGATCTTTGTAAAAGAATGAGGTCTGTAGTTTTAATTTTAATGTTACCTTAAAGTGTCTAGCATGGGCCACAGGGACCAATTTTTCCCTCTTTAAGCCCTATACAGCATTCACACTATGTCCCTCATGCAACTAATATCTTATCTGTAGATTTATTTGTTGTTTTACGTCGTGTTCAACAGCCAGGGTCATATTGCGACGGGTAGTTTACAGGTGGAGGAAACCAGTGCATACTGCACTGTAAACCACCGGGCATCGGCAAGTAACTACCAACTTTCCAACATGAAGCGCCCAGCCCGAGATTCGAACCGGCGGCCTCAGAGGTTGGAGGCGAGAACTCTAACCGCTACACCACCGAGCCCCCAAATAATAATATCTTATCTGATAATATATTCAGTTGTTCTTTTTCCATATGCCAATAATCAAGGTTTTAAGTTGATATTTAACCTGTGTATGATGCTTATAAAAACCCCAACCAAAAGATTTTTTGTACTTCTTTTAACAAATTCTACTTTGTAGCAGGGAAATGGAAAGTCTGACCAGCCTCACACAGATTAAATATTACTTGTTTATGTCATCTTTGTGGAAATTTTAGCTCTAAAGTTTAAATTTTAAGGTCCTCTTTACGTCTAAAAGAATGTTCACATGGACCAATTATATGCACTTTTTGTCAGGTTAAGCCATGTACCTTGCAAACTATATTGGTTCACCCACCTAATATCTTACCTGAGAATAAATGGCCTTAAGTAGACAATTAATGTGTGTGTGAGCTACATAAAGACCCACCTAAGGGGTGTTTTTTTATATTTTTCACATATTTTATGTTGAAAATTCAAAATGATAAGTTCAACTAACATGCAACTGTACTGGCTATAACTTCTGCTGTGATCTCTTGAGATCTAATAATAGTGCCTTATGATATTTCATATTATCAATTTTATCATTATGGCAAGATTGACCAAAAAAGACAAATTGAATGAAATGATTAATAATTACTGTGAATCACACCAAATTGAAAATTTTAATTACCTAAATGTAGCTTTAATAAGCTACAAGCTTACCATGTGGAACTATAGAGTCCCACCCGGCCTCCCTGCTGTATTACAGCTGACGGGGTACGATCTAAATTTACGAGAAAAGAAGGAGTTTGCAATGAAAGTACACTGCCGGGTTCACCTACAGTACTGGGATTCAGTCACCACTTAACATCTATTTTTCTTGAACGTTGGCCGGATCCCTTGCAGCCTCCCTAGATAGCATTCAGTTCCACATGGTAAGCTATTGTAGCGCAGTAAAATAAGTGCTAAAAATACACCCAATGAATGCCTGTGGTGTGAAAGATGGCCTGTCTTGGGATATGTTGATACAATCAAGTTTAACCTTCAGTTTTTGATTCCACCTTTTAAAGTCTGAGAATCGCTAAATTGGTATCTAACACCTGTATTTGATATCTTTGCAGGATGAACAAGAACAAGTGACAGGAGCAAAACCAATAAAAGTGTTTCAGAAAAGTCAGGTGAGAAAAGCAGTAAGACATAGTAACTAGTTATATTCCCCTATTTCTTAAGAGATTTAAGAAACATTTTAGTTGTTTGCAATCCCTTTGTAAGTTATAAGACTTTATCAGAAAGTTTACATATTTTATTATTGAGATAAGTATGACATGTCACCTGAAGCAGAAGGTGTTTGCATTGTAACTATGAATTTTCTGACTACATAAGTTGCTGAATCATTTGATTAATTATATAAAAATACAGTTTTTCAGTTTATGTGTAGATACTCAGTAGCAGTGTACAAAGTACTAGTATACACTTAGTATACCAGAAACCTTTTGCCAAGTACATGGGATATGCACCTCAAAAATGTTACATGTACGCAGCAGAAGTAGCAAGTCTGTATTTCAATGTAGGTTAAATCAAAACTGAGCTTCAAAATTGATGAAGATAAATGGTTTAATGTTATTTTCTAGAATGGCAAGAATGTTGTGGTGGCACTAGTTCAGAAATAATTTTGGAAATAAAAGAAAAAAAATGAACAATTTTCTTAAGTTACAGAACATCCACACATATAACTCTAGAAAATTACAGGTGCATGAGAATAGTTACAATTTCTTACCAGTGGAGTAGATGTTAATTTCATATATTGGTTCATATTTTAAAATATTTGCAAAATAATGTAACAACGAGTTAGAACCTGACATTTGTTTGTCTACTTCAGAAACTTGTTGAGCACCAAGAAAATGGGGAGAAAAGAAATGTCAATCTTGAGAGGTATGATGCAGATGTTAATTTATTTTTGAGAGCAATTTAATCACAATTAGAAAACAGTTCTTGTTTAGCAAAACATAAGTGTCCCATTCCAGGAAGCTGATATCAAGGATATTATTACAATATTTCAATGTCAGTTCATTTTCAATGTTCCTGCAACAAGATTGAAACTTAGTCAAAGTTTTAAATACCATAGTTAGTTGTACATTGTGAAATGGTAACTAAATGTATGTAACAGTTTTATTTGCCTTTAACATGTCAGCTAGCAGAGATATAAAACATTACAAAACAAATAATTATTGGAGGATAAAGGCACATTTCACCCCTCAAATATACAAGAACTCTAATTGCTAATTCTACATGTCAATTAGAAATAGGGTACCTGGTAAATATTTGGCCATATTAGTGTGAAGAGGATTTAGTTTCAGTTGAAATAAATCAAATAAGACATATAATCAAAACACATTTCAAGTTCTACTAGAAACTCAATTAATAATGCACCATCAGTATAATCAAAAAAGATGAAGAATACATTAGAGGGTTAAGGTTGTATGAATGGGAGAAGTATTCTCATTCTTTTGTTAAGGATATCACAGTAGAAAACCCCGGGATAAAAAGTACTCCCTGATCAATTAATAATGTCCTCGTAGACCTTAAAATAGGCTGTTGTCCAGAAATTAATTAAGTTGATACAAAAATTCATCATCAGTAAGTGAAAGAAAATCAGATTTTGGATCATGTGGCCTTTAAAAGGTCAAAGGTCAGCTTGATACACAAAAAAAGATTTCCAAATCCATAGTGTTGATATTAAAGGGGACATTAACAGGAAGCCATAATGTGACAATGGCTGTGGTGATAAAAGCATACCCAAAACCTAATGCTTTTTCTAGGGATGCTTGATTTAGATAAACCATAAATCTTTTATTATTTAAGTGTAGTGTGTGTAAATGGTATATTTCGACCAAGTTTATGCTACACAAAGTATGTTTTTACACAGACAGAAAGCAGGAGACTTGGTGGTGTTGAAGTGGGGAAATGACCAGATGTTTCTGGGCCTCATAACTTCAAATGGAGAAGTTATGTCCACCAGACAAAGTCTCAGCAAACACAAGAGAGAGATAAATGAGGGTGTTATACCAAAAGGTAGGTTTTTCCGTTCATTAGTTTCATTAGGTCCTGATTAAATTACATAAATGTCATGTAAAAAATAAAAACTGTAAGTTTAATTATTGTACATGCCATGAATAAATGGTCTGTTGTATTTCATGTGAATGGAATTGTGACTTTTCGATGAACTTTCTTTATAGTTGCCTTCTAATGGGAGTTTTTAGAGTGTTTGTTCATAGATTTATCAGATTATTAATCTATAAAAGAAAATTTGCAAATTATGCTGGTTTATTGTACATGTTCTTTCAAATAAAACAAAATCTTCATTGGAGGTATCTTCATTAACTGACACAAAGAACCAGTAGAAAAAACTACTCAAAAAATCCCACCATAAAAAACCCCCACTGTTTTTGGACAAGCCTTAAAAAACCCACCCTGCTTGTGCCTCCAGTGGGTGCAAAGATAAAGATACCTTCCTATGCCACAGCTGAACTTAACAAATTTTATGCAAAAATAAAAAATAATATGAATTGCTTCAATGTTTCTCCATGATAAAGTTTGTTAATAACTTTATTTTTGAGTATAAAGTTAATATTTAGTTTATAAGTTAATAAACAAAATTAATATTTGTCACTGTAAATAATAATTCTTTTTTCAATGCTTACCTCAAATGGTCAAATATTTAAAGGTATATTTTACTTTAAAAAAAGATATGTGTGACACTGTGACATTAATTTTAATATTTTAATAAATAAAATTGTTTATATTTTCAAATAAAATATTAGATATAATTAAAATTCTTTCTAAATCCGAATTGTAAAAGAATGCTGTACAAGTTACAGAAACTTGACTGTGAAGTCCCTTAAAAGTAGATTTCTTACAGTATTATTGTTCAAGTAACAACCTGTACAGAATCTCAATTTGTACATCGTATACTGCTTGGTGCAATATCATGGCACAAATCTCAAAATGGCACAAATAGAAGTTGGAATATTTATTAGCCTTTGATTGTCATCGGTAAAACTCATGCATTTTTGCATACCAAATAAGGAAGTAGAAGTGACGACAGCAATAAATTAAATAACAGTGGTCCTTTCTGTAGGCAAATTTTGGCAAGTTGGGGAACTGATTTTATGTAGAGATTATATTATCGCCCATTAAAAACAAGTATAAAAGGTTTATTCTTTTGATTTTTCGTTAGTAAAATGCTTTTATAACTTGTGCTTTTGTCAATTAATATTATAATAAAAAGAAAACCACAAAACTAAACTTAAAACAAGCACAAATAAGGCTTTTGTGTCCAAGTTGTGCCAAGTTACGGCAGGAAGCACTAAATGTTTTAAAACATTTCATACCTTCAGTTCTTAGAACACAAAAACAGCATCACCTTATTTTACATCTAAGGCCATTCTTTCCTTCTCTTTCAGGTTTACTCCAGTTAAATCCCAGGGATGTAAACAAAGCAAACTGGGACTTCCTGGTGACCATGATGCCACCTGAGTCATTCATGATAAAAGAAACAGCTATCAGTTTGACTGATGAAGAGAAGTTTATTGCTGAACTGCAAACAATAATTAATTAAATATTCAAGTTCCCTACTTTTTTTCAGTAAATACATGCATTTACTGGTTTATGACTACTTTTATTTTGCAAGTTAACTTGTATAAGTTTAGATAAATGTGAAATGTTTGCTCTTAGTTGTTATAACAAAAATTGAGCATTAAAGTAACTGAAAATATACATTATATGTTGACAAAATAGCAGTAGACTTTAAATGTTTATGTTTTTAGGTGTTTGATTTTTTTTAAATATTTCAATTAAGCTTGTTTTATCTTCAGTCCCACAACTACTTAAGAGCTATGACATACCTCTTGACATATGATTAAGATCAGTGAAGTTTTCAACATTTTTGCAATACTAATAGATAAAAATTATATTTAATTGAAAATCAATAAAAAGTTTTAGAAATTAATTCAAATTAGAGTTTCAAGATTTAAATATACTTCAACTGTACAGCCAGTAAGTACACGTTATTCCATATTAGTTTAATCTTATTATTTAAGACAAAATTATTTTTACCCAAACTAATTTGCTCTTGACAAATTCATGGGATTTTCAATTTGTTGTATCTTTATTTTATAGACTTGATTGTTATAGGTTTTTAATATGTTGTATCTTGATTTTATTTCAATCAAGGATTAATATGATGCAATTTTGGCACATATATGACCTTTATGTAGATACTGGCTAGTTGATCAAATAAGAATCTGGAAAATAAACCTGGTAAAAAAATGCCACTAAAAAAAGCCTTTTGGAAAGAAAGCCTGGAATCTTTTTTAGGTGTGATACATATCAAGATTAATGATGAAGTAAAACTAAGATTATTTCAACCATTTGATTTAAAAATGTGTTTGTTAAATAGAATCCATTTTTGTACTACAATTTATTTTATCAATATAGAATTATGTAAAATTTATTATGCTTTTTAAGAGGTTGTTTTAAAATTATGTCACTATATCACTGTTTAATACTGTATTATGAAGCCGATTTTAATGATAAAGTTATTTCTATGTAAATAAACAGATAGTTATCTTTCTTTTTTGAAAAAGTAAAGTCATTTTAGCAGGTCAGATTTTTGTTTTTATGGATTAAACAGTTGTGTTCATGATAAGTATATATCCTACTTGCAAAGTAGTAACATGTTTCCATGTTTTGAATACACCCTGTTTAGAAAAAGATAAAATTTGCAGTGTATTTGCTTAGGGCACATACTATTTACAAAAGATGAAATTTGCATTTTCGGTGATTCAGCACACCCTATTTACAAATAGATAAAATTTGCAGTTTCCATGATAAGGACACACTCTATTTACAAAAAGAGGAAATTTGCAGTTCCTGTGTTTAGGACACACCCTATTTACAAAAAGATGAAAATTGCAATTTCTGCATTTAGGGCACACCCTATTTACAAAAAGAGTAAATTTGCAGTTTTCGTGTTTAGGGTGCACCCTATTTACAAAAAGATGAAATTTGCAGTTTCTGTGTTTAGGGCACGCCCTATTTACAAAAAGAGGAAATTCACAGTTTCCGTGTTTAGGGTGCACCCTATTTACAAAAAGATGAAATTTGCAGTTTCTGTGTTTAGGGCACACCCTATTTACAAAAAGAGGAAATTTACAGTTTTCGTGTTTATGGCACACCCTATTTAGGAAAAGAGGAAATTTACAGTTTCCGTGTTTAGGGTGCACCCTATTTAGAAAAAGATGAAAATTGCAATTTCTGTATTTAGGGCACACCCTATTTACAAAAACAGGAAATTTACAGTTTTCGTGTTTCTGGCACACCCTATTTACAAAAAGATTAAGTTTGCAGTTTCCGTGTTTAGGGCACACCCTATTTACAAAAAGATGAAATTTGCCATTTTCGTGATTAGGGTGCACCCTATTTATAAAAAGAGTAAATGTGCAGTTTTTGTGTTTATGGCACACCCTATTTACAAAAAAGATGAAATTTGTAGTTTCTGTGTTTAGGGCACACCCTATTTACAAAAAGATGATATTTGCAGTTTCCATGTTTAGGGTGCACCCTTTTTACAAAAAGATGAAATTTGCCACTTTCGTGATTAGGGTGCACCCTATTTACAAAAAGAGGAAATTTGCAGTTTCCATGTTTAGGGCACACCCTATTTACAAAAAGAGTAAATCTGCAGTTTCTGTGTTTAGGGCACACCCTATTTACAAAAAGAGGAAAGTTGCAGTTTTCGTGATTAGGGTGCACCCTATTTACAAAAAGATGAAATTTGCCATTTTCGTGATTAGGGTACACCCTATTTACAAAAACAGGAAAATTGCAGTTTTCGTGTTTAGGGCACACCCTATTTACAAAAAGAGGAAATTTGCAGTTTCCATGTTTAGGGCACACCCTATTTACAAAGAGCAAATTTGCAGTTTCTGTGTTTAGGGTACACCCTATTTACAAAAAGAGGAATTTTCAGTTTTCATGTTTAGGGCATACCCTATTTACAAAAGGATAAAATTTGCCATTTTCATGAATAGGGTGCACCCTTTTTCCATGTGGATATATGCTGTTTTTCTGATGGCATTTTGAGTTTTTTCACTTGCGTCATTTTGACAAATGTCTCAAATGGTGCAAATATTTGCATGAAACTGCCATATTTCTTGAAAGAAATTTCCAAATTTGCACCAAAACCCTGCATATTGCAAAATTTAAGGCCTAAAAGGGAAAGGTCTGGATTTTCCCTTTTAAATCTGACAGCGCTTTTAGTATATTTCAGATGTATAAAGTTATCAACATCATCATAATAATAACAATAGTAATAGTTATAATCATTCCATGTGTACAAGTTACACATTCTTAATATAAATTGTAATTTATAAATTTTTTGTATATTCAGATGAAGAGATTACAAAGGTGCCAGAAACAGTTGATAATGGAACTGATGGTGACAACATTAAAACTGCATTGAGGCTCTCAGCACAGCTCCATTTTCCAACACTGGTAGTACTGATTGTTATACCTGTGGTACTAGTTATGGTACTTTTTAGAGATTTTTTACAAGATTATGTTATCTTGCGAGCATGGTTGATGTAATATCGACAGAAGATGATTATGATGAACCCTCTAGAGTTAATGAACAATCAATAAGAATGGACACTTATGGTGAGGCTATACCATCCAGACCTTCCAGAGTTCAAGATATCACCACCAAGACCTCAAGTCGTCTTCTATCTGGGGAATCTGACTTAATAAATATTGATATGCACACAGACCTGTCGTTAGTTGATTCTTTTCCTTCCTTGAATGAGAGCCTCAGTGATACCATTTCAGAATGTAGTATTGATCAAAATTATGTTAAAAGCATTTTTTTTTTACAAATTTTTAGCATTTCTTCTTTACTTTTTTCAATTTTAGAAAACTGAAACACTTTTTTTTTCTAGACAGAGTATTTGTTTTAGATACCATACCACCCTAGTCAGTACTAGATTCTGAAATGGCATCACTGAGGCTCACATTCAAGGAAGGTTAATTTCTCAGTAAACATTGTTCATTTTTGGTTCTTTTCTATCAGAAAGAATAGCTTCATGTTAAATGGTTATTTTAGGTAGCTAATTATTTTAGTGGACATAATAAAGATACAATACTGCTAATTTCTCATTTCTCGTGGGAGGGGAGTGTTACCACTGCTCTTTTATGGCCCCATGTAGCTTAATTGTTGGATATCATGTAATATGTGTTTTTTAAATAAAATATATATTATTATGCACAAAGTAGTAGTACATAAAGACTTTGAGTTGTCCACAGTGTTATTTTAAAAGAGGAGTGTTTTGTAATACAGGTCGTCATACATTTTAGATGTAAAGTCTAGAATAGTACATCAGTGGGTGGACATTCTGCAGAATTACAGTCTGGTTGGCAGTTTAGGACCACAAAAGCAAAAGAATAAGCCTGAGTGGTTCTGAATTGTCAATCGGAGTATAATTCTGTATGGTGTTCCCCCAGTGGTGGATTATAGTAATACTCCATCACTGGGTAGACATTCTGCAGACTTACAGTCTACTTACAGTCTGATTGGCTATTTAGTAGCACAAAGGCTAAAAATAAGCCTGAGTGGTTCTAAATTGTCAATGGGACTGTAATCCCGCAGAGTGTCCTCCCAGTGGATTATTATGCTTGAAATCTCCCTTGTGCAATCTTTCTTATATGAGAGAATTATTGGGTGAACCTTTACAGTTATAATTCCCAAATGATTTGTTTTCCACAACAAATTAGATTCACTGACTCATATTATGTTAGAATTGGGTGTGATTCTTTTACTACCAAAACAAAACCAAGCCATATACACTGATGTCAAAACACTGTTATTTGATATTGATGTTATTAGACATTATACTTGCAGGCAACTTGGTGCATGCAGGTTCAATTCTTTGAGGGACCTTAAATTATTTAAGGTTTCTGGGTATTAATATGCAGACCATGCTGTTCATTAACTTTAATTTCATTGGCTCAGTCCATTTTGATGCTAATAATCTGTATGCACTCTGGCATTTGCATTCAAGACTTGGAAGGGGTAACATCTAGAAAATAAAATTTGATTTTTTCTTCTTCAGTTTGCACATGCTTTACATTTTAGCTATTTTACAACCTTCTTCCTAAACTAGTGGCAAATGGAGAGGAAGAAATACAATTTGCGTTCAGATAAGAGTGATGGTGTGCAAACACCCATTCCACAACAGTCGTTGGACGATAACAAATTCTTGAGTAACTTGCTGGAGGTAAACTCTTCTGGTCATACACAGCAAGATTCAGATCCAAATTTTTCAACTAGCGAACTTGTAGTGGTTTGGTGGATACAGACAGTGTTAATGCTAGTACTCAGATGTGTTCATTTGATAGGATCACAGTGGACCGCCCCAGCACTTCTGCTACCAAAACATCCAATTCTGACACTCAGGATCTCACTAATCAAACTATTTTGCAGCAATTGACTGTTATTAGTGAAAGATAGGACAAAATAGAGCAAAAACCTGCTAAAAAGATTACGGGTTCTCATAAATGCAAAAGTAGAAGTGCCGGGACCAAACACAAAGTCGTGAAGCAATCCAATAGTACACTGACAAGTAATCACTCTGAAAGAACACACACAAATGCTACAGATATACATGCAGTACCTATTACTGTTTCGATACCTACCCTAGATCATTTGAAAGCAAATGATAGTATACAGAAGGCAGTAGCAAAAAGTTTATCAGAACTTCAACTGGTATGTTTCAAAGGCTTAAGTTTCAATGTGAGGGTGTTGAAGTCTTTGAGGTTACATGGCCTCATAAATATGTCTTGGCTGGGAGTAATAAATAAACGTTTCATGTACGACCACCTTACAGTGAGTCAGTGGATGGCTAACTTTTGTAGAGCCATGAAGGAGGAAAATGATCAAAATTCAAAATAATGATATGTTATATTATTTAATATCTTTATTGGACGATTCCAATGATTTTTTCTTGGAACTCTGCAAAGGCCAGCCCTGCAGTGCTGCTGTGTCGTATGGAGCAGGAAGAGATTAAAGATTTTACTGAGACTGAAAAAATTGATAGGGTTAGGCTTTAGATTTAGATTTTTTTTTTTTTTACGTCGCGTTCAACAGCCAGGGTCATATTGCGACGGGTAGTTTACGGGTGGAGTAAACCAGTGCACACTGCACTGTAAACCACCGGGCATTGGCAAGTAACTACCAACTTTCCAACATGAAGTGCCCGGCCCGAGATTCGAACCGGCGGTCACAGAGGTTGGAGGCGAGAACTCTAACCACTACACCACTGAGACCCCCGATAGGGTTAGGCACACACATTTGCAAAGACACACCTTTGATGATCAACATGCAAATAAAAATCAAAGCATACTCACAGCAAATCTAGGGTGTGTCAGTACTACAATGCAGGTACATGATCTCAACAAAATACACAAGAAAAGGAGTTCTCTACAAACATGCATGTGCTTTTTGTTTTGCAAAGAATAGAAAACATTTCACACATACTGAGACTAACTGTAGAAATAAACAGAAATAAAAAACCGGTAAACCTGGGTGTTGGGCTGCCATCACATCTTGTTCAAAGATATATTTGGTCTCAGATCTGATCTCCATCTCAGATTTACACCCAACCAATCCATGATAAAAAGAGTACTCACATCATCGCGAATCGACCAAAGAATGCAAATGCTTTGCTTGTTACCCCATCCAAGGTTGGTATAAAAAATCGTGTCGAAGCCTCCCCTGGCATCAATAATCGTGTCCACCTCCAAACTACACAAATTCAGGTTTCTAAAGATGAAAATTTGATTCCATTAGCAAATAGATTTGAAGTTTTGCAACAACTTTCTGACAATGGGTC
Source organism: Sabellastarte sp. h YS-2021 (assembly GCA_964017235.1). Taxonomy (NCBI): domain Eukaryota; kingdom Metazoa; phylum Annelida; class Polychaeta; order Sabellida; family Sabellidae; genus Sabellastarte; species Sabellastarte sp. h YS-2021. Next base: position 96,006,575 of record OZ024936.1, on the reverse strand, counting down.
ACACTTTCACTTATCTGATGCCAGGGGGGACGAGAGACAAACTGCACAAAGAAAGCTTGCACCTATAAATGGGAGAATTCGGGTCCAGGTACCCCAAAAAATTCGATGTAAAAACACAGCAAAGACAGCTGCTACAAAGCATACTGATACAGTCTGTGATAATACGAGCATATTCAATCCGTACCTTTACCACCAGCCTCATAAAAAACACAAGCAATGCTTAACACTGATACCACTGCCCCAATCCGCAAGTAGTAAACCATCTCTATCACATTCATGACTTGTCAGTCGAATTCACCACTCTAGACCTTAGTCTTGCTGTGCAAACACAAGGTTCACCTGTTGATGGTTTTACCAGGGAAGAGGTCGTGCCACTGTATATAGGGAATAATAAGAATGCATCTAAAGATTGCAAAGCTTGCATGCAACAAAATCGTGATCAATTTATGTTCATACTAATTAATGACTTAAAGATATGTCAGGGACTTGAGGTTATATGGAAACACACCCCTCCCATCATTCAAGCACACAAGTTAATCAGGCAAAGTGGGGTACCAAATTTCTTAAATTGCAGGATACCGGTTCAAAACCAACTACATCCAGACAGGTGGAGACACTATCTAACTGACTATTGGGACAAGCAGCTCCCAGACCTTATACAATACTGGGTCCCCTTAGATTTTAACAGGCAAGGTTCCCTATCTTCTTCTACCACCAATCATGCCTCTGCACTCAAATATGAAACTCATGTTGAGGAATATATTACTGAAGAACTTAAACATGGGGCCCTTTATGGCCCTTTCCAAGACCTAGATCTTGATATTCAAGTTTACTCTCTAATGACGAGGGAGAAGCAAGACTCTACTCAACGACGTACAATAATGGACCTCAGTTGGCCAAAGGTTTTTCTGTGAATGATGCCATTCATAAATGTGAATACTTAGATTCTTATTTTTATTTACAGTACCCATCTGTTGATCATATTATTGAAAAATTAAACAAACTAGTCCTGGTTCATTGTTGTACAAGGTAGATATTAGTAGAGCATTTTTGCATTGACCCGGGCAACATAGATCTGCTAGGGTTGCATCACAAACAGACATGTCTGGATGGATCTATGCCATTCAGATATCATCTTGGATCCGGAATTTTTAAAAGATGTAGCGATGGCATTAGGTACATAGTGAAACTCCATGGCTATGACAACCTTATGAATTATATACATAGGGTTGCCCTCAAAATACGCCATTCTTATCAATTTCTGTTATCTCTTTTGCAAGATCTAGGCTTGCACATAAGTCAGAGTAAGAGGTTACTTGCTTAGGTATAGTAGTAAATACCATTAAAAGTACTATTTCCATACCTACAGACAAACTAGAAGAAATTCATCACATAAGAACACATTGGACCTTCAAATCTACCTGTACCAAGAGGCAGTTGCAGTCTTTGCTAGGGTCTTTACTGCATATTACAAAATGCATAAGACCTGCTAGGTTCTTCTTAAATAGAATGTTACAGGTTCCAAGGAACAGTCATGTTACTTCTTACATTAATTTGTCCAAAGAATTTTATATGGATCTGAGTTAGTTTAGGGTTTTCCTCAAGCGATTGATTAAGGTCAAACCACCATGACACTTTGTAAACTGTCAGATTATCATCATAGTTGCTTCTATAACCTTTTGTCAGTGACCTTGTCATTGTAACTTGTAAACCAATGTGCTAGCAATGGTCTGTGTTAATAAATCTAAAGTATTACTGTCAATGTAAATTATTGTCTTACAAGATTTTAGTAGAATTAAATTATATATTAATTTGAATTCTAGTATTATTTCTTGCCTTGTCCCCAGGGGAATGTACTTGCAGGCATCTTGGTGCATGCGGGTTCATTTCTTTGGGAGACCTTAAATTATTTAAGGTTTCTGGGCATTAGTATGCAGACCATGCTGAAAGTAATCTTTAAAAAGTTGTGGGATTTGAACCCATGACCTTCAGATGATATGTGTGTAGTACCATATAGTTGAATTTTGAAATGTTTTATTTATTTTATTTTTTTAATAATAATAATAATAATAAAAATAAACAAAATAAAAAAATAATGTAATAAAAATTAAAAAATTGTGCCCCAGCTTGGATTTGAACCTTCAGGTGATATATATGGGTGGTAGAATATAGTTCATTTTGTTTTGTTTTTTAATTTATATTAAAGGCCTAGTAGCGTCAAATCTAACATACTAATATTTTAGGCTTAAAACATTGCACTGATCATCCTGTTTAAATAAATACTACTCTTTTGAAAAACAATCCAGTATTCATGATTCTACAGCTGATTTATTTACTATAAATTAGCCATTTCTCCTGTCTTAAACCACACTTTTGGTATCAGACAATGTAAAAAGTGTGAATTCTTTTTCACGAATCCACACTTTTCAGTTTCAGAATCCACACTTTTCAGCCTCAGAATTCACACTTTCTAAATTATTTAAATTATTGCCCCTGATGACAATGTAATCTGGTAAACATTGTCTGACAATTTGAATGTTGATTTTTTTAAGAATTTTGTTGTGAACCATCATTTTAAGAATTTACACACATAAACCCCTGGAGTAAAAATACATACAAATGAAGAACTTTACTTTCTATCAAAATTATAAGCATTTCACACACATATAGAAAAAAATATTTAAAACTTCACACTGACTTTGAAACAAGCAATCTAATTAATTTGGAACAAAAACTGCTTTCAAGATTTATGAGTAATTTACAATCTCTGGTGTATTTGGTGATGTGTTACAAGTGGCAGTAGGGGGCCACGGTGGCAGAGTGGTAACACTCTCGCCTCCCAGCTCTGGGGCCGGGGTTCGATCCCCGTCATGGCCGTAAGTGGGAAAGCTGGTAGTTGCTTGCCGTTGGTCAGCAGTTTACAGTACACAACCCTAGCAAACTCTATGTACTGGTTTCCTCTGCCCTTACAACTACCCGTCGTCATATGACCTGTAAAGTGTTGAAAGCGACGTAAAACCCCAAATAAACAAATACAAGTGGCAGTTGTACTAGTCTCATGTCAGAAAAATATCCAAATGTAAGATGGAGGATTATAAAGCTTCATTGGTCAGCAAGCTTCTCAGGGTATCATTTATGACTGAAGCACAATTTTTCTTTATCCAACAATGCAAAACATTTTAAGAAACACAATGTGTGACGCACATACATTTAAAATCATTTCCATATTGGTGTGGATGTATCTGAATTGAGATGATATCATGCAAATCCTCAGCAGGAAAATCCTCCATCCAATGTGATTCAGATTTAGAATTATTTATTGTTTTACATTGCGTTCAACAGCCAGGGTCATGTTACGATGGGTAGTTTACAGGTGGAGGAAACCAGTACATACTGCACTGTAAACCACCGGGCATCGGCAAGTAACTACCACCTTTCCAACATGAAATGCCCGGCCCGAGATTTGAACCGGTGACTGCAGAGCTTGGAGGCGAGAACACTAACCACTACACCACTGTGCATCCAATGTGAAGCAGTGAATGAAATCCAGCAAGTCTGAAAATAAGTTTAGATAAAAATACAATGAAATATTATTTCATACTGAATTAATTTTGGGAACAGTATTTGATGATGGTGTTTGTCTGACAAACTAGTACAGAATTTTCAGTCATTAAATTTAATGTCAACATTTATATTGACATTTTTGACATTTAAGATTTAATAAAATGTATAAAGAACACAATAAAATGTAATGAAATCTAGCAAAATGTGAAATACCTTTTGACATCACTGTGCATGGTCTTTACCTAATGTATTGTTTCCCAAATCCTTTCAACCTATAATCACTGATGTTTTATATATATTGTATAATAAATAGGCTCTGTCATGTACTTTCACCAGACAAGGTTGCAAAGAGGCAAATTTGACACCATACATGCTAAAAATAAATGTACCAGCGGAATACAAAAGATTTAATCAAATCAATTGAACATTTTTAGAATCAACACTTTTTATAGAATGTTTAGGTCACTGCATTCAATGTAATTAGGCATTTAGGCCAAATATATGCAAACGTTGATTTTACATGGCCTTAGTGGTTTAAGCCAGAGAAACCACTCAAAAGTGTGAATTCTTGAATCAGAAAATTACTCAGCCTTTGGCCTCGTATTTTCTGATTTACGAATCCACACTTTCTCGTGATTTCTCCTACACAAAAACTCCCTTTCATAAACTGTGTGTACTATGTCAACTGTTGTGCACAACAAATATTCTTGTACTGTGAATGCTCTGTGTGTGTATGCAGAAACATACAGTTTCAATGTGGTGCATGTTTTTTTCTCATTTGTGTGGGCAGATAATCAAACTGGCTGACATCATTTATCAAAGATATATCTGATGAAAATAATTTTTAAAACTTATGTGATTTTGATGATAATAATAGTGTACCAAGTAGCAAAAATGATGGGGAAGAACACAGACCTTACCAGATAGGATTGGTAGGAATGTACAAGAATAAAACCTTATAACTTTGAGGCCTGTATATCTGATTATGAAAGTAGTAATAAGAAGGATAATTTGGACCAAAATTATTCATCTTTACTTCATTGGTAAGACAGTATTGGCAATATTTGATTGTTTAATGAGATATATACTGCATTATCATATTGGACAATAATAAATCATTTTATATCTGGAACCTGTGAGAATCTTAATACTCTGCAATATCTCACACCTGGTTTTATAGGTTCTGGGTGATTGTCAGGATATGGGACATCTGGGTTTGGAAATTGAAAATCAGGGGTTAGATATAACTTTTAACCTTTACAAATGAATGCATTACCATAGGTTTATCTGAATTTTCTCATTTCTATCAAAACAGTACTATTCCACTTTTTAGAATGAATATTTAAATAAACCTTTAAAAATAATCTTTTTCTTAATTTTCTCAGTATTCTTCAAAACAGTAAAGTAGATTATAATGTTAATGAGGGGCCATAGTGGTACCGTGATAACACACTCGCCTCCCACCTCTGAGGTCTAGAGTTCAAACCCGGGACCTTATGTGGGAAAGTTGGTAGTTGCTTACCAATGGTAGGCAGTTTACATGAACTGTATGCACTGGTTTCCTGGTTTTCTGCCCACAGAACTACCATAGGACCTGTGCAGTGTTCAAAGTTACGTTAAACTTAGTTGCTTACCAATGGTAGGCAGTTTACATGAACTGTATGCACTGGTTTCCTGGTTTTCTGCCCACAGAACTACCATAGGACCTGTGCAGTGTTCAAAGTTACGTTAAACCCCAAATAAATAAATGAATATAATGTACAGTAGAACCTCGATTATCCGAACCCAGTGGGAGACATACAATCTAGTTGGGTAATTGAGGGGTTTGGATAGATGAAGGAAACTGAAATTCAACATCTAGGGGTTAACGAGTTGGCAATAATAGAAAATCTCTTTTATGCACTTAATATAGACATCAGTATTCATGGATGATATATTTAATATATCTGTGTAATATATTGTAACTGACCCTCTAATTGTCGCTTATTTGCTCCATATCTATGAATATTATCATTTTTATTGAAAATATTACCCAGATTTTAACTGGACGAGTTCCGTTGGCACATGCATTGATTGCATTTTAATTTTAGATAACTATCATCACGAATTTTATCAATTGAGAATCTCCTGGAGATTATATATTGTAAAACCCAAAGTGTTTGGTTGGTAATGCATTTTTGACATCTTTTCTTTTATACACGTCATCAGTCTGTGAACCTACATCAGGAGGTTATAAATTGCGAAAGCCAATCGAACATACATTCATTGATTGGCGCATTATGAAAGAAGTTATGTAGCGGGTTGTGTAATTGAATAAATCCCTCCCCTATTGTAACAATGGTGATAATGATCCAAGAAGTTAGGTGTTTCTGTGAATGGTACATTTTATAAAGCACCAGAATTAATAGTTTCTGAGACTGTGTAAAATCCTGTGTTATCGTTCTCGCTAGACGGTGCATTAATATATGTATGGAGACACGATTTCGGTTCGGTTAATCTGGAGATTCGGATAATAGAAGGCCAGATAATTGAGGTTGTACTGTATATGAATCTGGCAGTAGATTTAAATAAATCCAATGTTTCCACAGGTTCTGGACATCAAACATATGTCACATATTACTTGATTAAACTAACAATGTTAATTACTTGTTAAAGGAGGGAAAATTATCTAAAATATATTATAAAGTTAATTTACTTTCCAAATAATTTTTTATTTCACTTTTGAAACACACTGAAATCCTCACATCAGAAATCACTCAATATTTGCACAGAAATCCCAAGATGTAGGATTGAAAATCCCCAAGATAAAATATCCATAAAATAAGAGAATAAAATAATAATAATATACAATACATTTTATTTGAGGGCTGTTTGAGTATGTTTTAGAGCATACATTAACTAAAATGTTTAGTCAAATGGTTTGACTCAACATTTTAGTTAATGTATGTCTGAAACATACTCAAACACTCCTCAAATAAAGTGTATTGTACCTAGTATTTATTAAAAACAAATCAGTAAGCTTGACCTAATAGCAGTAATAGTCTGTATACCTTTCATTATATGACTTCTACATAGACAAGACAAATGAAACCTATTTTCCCTGATTGTAATTAACAACTACATTTCTGTTTTGAAGAACAGGAAATGGAAGTCACATTAAATGTCTACATGTGTATACAGAAATGAATTAATCACAAGACAAAATCCTAATGCATTTGTAAATACTATAGTATTAGGAGTTTTTATATTGGTGATTTTTAATGCCACGTCTTGATTTTCTATGGGTTTGAAAATATTCAGGGATTTTTAATCTGGGGATTTTCAATCTATAGATTTTCATTACAATCTTTACTGATAGTCAAGCAATTATAAATATCAATTGGTCAATGTAATCTTGACAGTTTTTTATCAAGTTCATCAACAAACAGCAAATCATATAGTGAAGTCAGTACTGCACACTGAGTGAACACACAAGAGATGACATGTACACAAGAGATAAAATGGCTACTGTTTGTGTTGAATCAGAAAGCCAACAAGCAGCATAAAAAGTGAAATGTTTATCTAAGTATGCAACTCTCAGCTGTGTGGTTATAATTACTGGGATGTGTGTGCTCTATTATAACTCATATTATTATTATACTATATGTGTTCTCTACCACCTTTTTCCGTAATGACAACCTCAAGGAAATGGTTCTATTTATATACCTCTCCACTCTCTCAAAGCATGTGACACTACCCTGTCAGGAAACGATCCATCTGCTCACTCTCCTTTCTGCTTGATAAATGAAATATCAAGGGACACGAATATTTGCTTTTATACTCCAATTTTGAACCTCAAGGAAAGCATCACACAAAAATCAGAGCCCCTGAGTGTGCACATTTCATTCTATGTCATGTGACCATTCTAATATTAACCTAAAAGGAAATGTAGCACTTCATTTACTGTCATTAATCAACCTCAGGAATCCTGGTATCTATATATGTGTAATATAATGCCTGATCATCATCATTTTACAGAATCAGTAGGTATATAAACCTAGGGAATCTCCAAATTTGTCCATATGCCATATGATCTCAGGATCAAACAGATTCTGTACTGAAATCTGCCTCTAAACCACATTTCGGAGAATTTTCTCTACAAAACATCAGATATGCATATAAAGAGCCTGGAAATCATTTATTTAATAAATCATCTAACCTATTTTCTAGTATTGAAAGGGCACCTTATACAGTCATAGGTAATTATCCTAACCACTCTTTGCTGCATTTTCCAGATATATACATAAAATCGAAGCATTCAGAAATTGGCCTAAGTCACATCCAATTGCAGCATCAGATTTGTATCAGGCTGGCTTTTTATATACAGGTCAAGGTGATAAAGTATATTGTCCATGGTGCAGAATAATGCTTATAGAATGGGAATCTTACGACAGACCATTGGAAGAACATAGGAGACATGCACTTACTGCATAGTGATGACCAATATCTCTAATGTATCAACTGAAATATACGTTAGATATATAATTGGAAGTAAAATGTTATTATAATTTACCTGTTTGAAATACTAAGATCATGCTGTATACATATTTTCACTTACTGAATAACTTTAATGTTTGAATATAATACACTTTAAAGTCTTAAAGAAACTTATTAAATAATAATCACTCTTTTTGCAATGCAATCTAAAATCTTGACCATGAACTTTTACCCACTTAAGATAACCTCGGGCATCTCAAGTCCCTAATTTTCTTAAGCATTATTATGATAATGGTCAGAAGTCTATAATGCAAACTTGTCAAAAATTTTTGGTAATTATGATGACCAGGTGTTATTTATACGGTCATTTTATCAATTAACGATCTTGATGAAAATTTTTGACATTCCAATCCTCTCTATATAAATCCAGACATATACCTGACTTTCACATTACACCATCAAGACCATCACAGATTCTCTAAGAAATCAACAGATATCTACAATAACCTAAAGATGGCAGAGACCAGTTTGAAAACATCTACACTTAACAATAAGAAAAAAAGAGTGGATGGAGGTGCAGGCACTAAATCTAAAAAGGCAATGCAAAGTTTGACATTTGAATCTATGAATGCTTTGAACTCTATCACTGATCTTACCCTATTTGGTCCTGTCCCATCCACTAGTTCTATCAATAACACCGTCATTAAGAAGACCATCATTTGGGGGTACCAAATATATGGTCTTTTTTGCTCAACAAGGAATGGTTGAAGAAATCCATCTGAAGGAATGGGATGGGGAAGAAGTAACCAGGGATGGAGTTCGACTCAATATATCTAGGTTCATTATGATTTTTCAAAATACTGAGACTGTAGAACATGCTCTTGCCAAAATAATGAAAGGAGAACCAGATGTAGATATAAAAGTTCATGTAATTCTCTATATAGATCTGTAGGCATTCGTATGTGGAAAACAGGTTCAAATGGAGAACTATTTCTAACCAAGGTCAGGTTAACCTATAACTCTAAAGAATTTCAAGAGTTTTCTAAATTTGAGAATAAAAATTTTTCGGACAGGATTGAATTACTTACATATATTCCATGCATGTTACAACCTGATAGAGAAGGTCACAACACATTCACCTGTGTCAAATGCATGGAATCTGATACTCCAGCTTTAGGGGAGGTAGATTTTGATATCCCCTGGTGAATGTATTTATAATTATATAAATATGTACATATTTAAATTTGGGATATGGTTTCTCTTGCAGGTTTCCATAATTTATATATAGAATTATTTACATTTAACCTTGAACATTTTATTTATATGCTGCATAGACCTTATCCCTCTCTCACACAACCTATCATCTTTTGTCTCTTCAATAGTAAATTTAACAGAAATCTTTGGGAATTAAACTGATGGATCTTATATAGAAATCGACCTATTTCTTGGACGTAGGTTTAATGTCTACTATCCTAAACACCTTCCTTCAGGAATGGTTACATTCATGTCTTTGATGAACTTGATTCAAGAAAAGAGGTATAGGGAGGCCTTTACCTGCTTTTTGTTGTTCAATGATGTACTGTTAGAGTTTATTGTGTAAGCATAATCTTCTATTTGAAAAAATAACCAAATAATCTAAGCATATATAGATATATGCCGATTTAAGTTTTAATATGTATGGAAGCTTAAACCTTTCATATATATATATGTTACAGTGAATTTGTGTAATAAGGGAATTTGTGAATTCCCTGAATGTTTTTAGGGAATTCGCGAAATCCCTTAATGGACCAGGGAATTCGCAAATTCACTAAAATGTCTAGGGAATTCGCGAAATCCCTAAAACTTAAGTAAATTTTTTCACAAATTCACTTAATGTTATTTTAGGAAATTTGCAAAATAATTTTTTTCACAAATTCACTGAATGTTATTTTAGGGAATTTACAAAATAATATTTATGGTGCACTATTCCATTACTCTGCATTTCAGTTAAGGTTTTGTACAAACTAATGGGATTTTACCACAAAATTTCTTAGTTTTAAAATGATTATGTGTGTCATGCACAGTAATTCTGATTATCTTCTTAACTAATTAATTTTAGAAAAGTTATAAAGTTATGTTTTAAAGCATTTAATTTGTTTTAATTAGTTTAGGTTTCATATGGACTATAGACTAATATGATTTTCTAACTGATCCTTTTGTACAAAATATAAATGGTACACAAAATAATTCATGCTACAAAAATAATTAATTTTTATTCAAGTTTAAATTTGAATCGATTCAATTGTTTGTGTTTAAAATTTAACTGTAATTAAAAGTATTTTTAATAGTAATATATCTTGCTTGAAGATACAAGTATTTCTATTTTACTTAAGTTCTATACTAATATAGTTACTTTTTTACACTTTGAACTAATGCATCAAAACATATAAATAGAACAAACACTAAATCTATCAATACTTGCAGCACTCTAATTCCTAATTCTGTTCTTCCATGTCCTAAAACTTATTAACTGCAATCTTCATTTATCCACAATTGAGAGAGGAAGAATAATGTATGTCTTTGATTTATAGGTTAAAAGAGATTCAATCGCAATTACAATTAGCAGGAACTGTACAGAGAATAGATTCCTTCAAAATGGTGCACTCCATGTCAATTCAGATCAGACTGATCAATGGAAACTGAAAAGTACTAATTTTATTTATTTGAGGAGGTAGCTGGTATTGGAGATCAAAGGCACCAATGGAAGGGCATGAGATCCCAAGTAGTTTAAGATTTAGACAGATTAAAGGTTTTGTTCAGACCTTTAAAGATACAATGCGTAATAGTCATTCAATAAATATTAGCAATTTTAGTAATCTTCCATCCAAGAAATAATTAACTTTCATTTTTAATCTAAGTTTTTGTTGGTGTGTCACAATTTATTTCACCAGTAATTTATGTTGGTGTGGGACAGGCTAATTGTCACAGTTTAATTCAACAGTAATTTAGATTAATGGTTTCCTCTGTGCATGAGTTTAGGGTGAGTCACCAGGAAACTCCTCACACAAAGTTCTATGCATGTTTTATAAAATACTTCAGTTGTTGCTTTGTCACTGGTTAATAAACAGCTTCTTCTGTAACACTTGTTAAATACTTTTACTTTAGTTTGATGCAGCAAACAAACTAAAACATGGTGTCAGAAGTGGGATTTTAATTATACAAATCATTAAAAAAATTAATAGTGTGCACAGAAATTTAACAGGATTGCTCACATTGCAGCATATTGCAAGGACAAAAAAATACAATTTGTGGCATGCAAATATATTTGACTGTCTGTGTTTCTTTTTAATATTATCTGTCACTAATCTGGATATTCATAATGAGTGATCATGAGGAAGCATCATCATCAACAGCTCAACCAGCAGCAGCAGCAGCTGCAGCAGCAACTCCAGCTGTTTCATACAATTTCCCTTTGCCTGCTCCAGTTAAGCTTTCGGGGGATGTTTATCAAAACTTCAAGTTCTTCAGGATGCAGTGAGAGGACTATGAAGTGGCAACACAGCTGACAGAAAAGCCGGATTCAATAAGAATGGCCACATTGAGGTCAGTAATGGGCCAAAATTGTTTGCAGATAAAGATGCAGATAAAGCCAAGGTGAAGCCATCTCTAGATGCATTGGAGAAACATTTCCAACCCTCAACCAATGTTGTGTATGAGCGTTATGTATTTGGCAGTGTAAATCAACGAGAGAATGAGACTGCCGAGCAATATATCGCCACGCTCCGACATTTCATGGCAACATGCAATTACGGCACTTTGTCAGATGAACTTTTAAGAGACAGATTGGTTCTTGGTACCAAAGATAAAGATGTGCGTGCCAGAATGTTTCGTGACCCAGAACTGACATTAGCCAAAGCCATGAATATGTGCAAAGTCGCAGAACTTTCACAATCGCAGCTGAAGCAGATTGCAGTATGCTACAGCAAAAAGGACAGACAGATTGGAAAGGCCCACAAAGAAAAGCAAAGCAAATGTAAGTACTGTGGTACAATTCATGAATTCTCCAAGTCTAAGTGCCCAGCATATGGTAAAACCTGCTCGAAGTGCAAGAAGCCAAATCACTTTGCATCTGTTTGTCAACAGAAGGGTAGATCAAAAGCACCCAGAAAAGCCAAAGTTCATTCAGTACAAGATGAACTTTCAAGTGATGAATCAGTTTTTAGCATGGAATATACTGTGAAATCTGTGAAGGCCAGAGGTAAGCCGCTTTCAGTAAAACTTAGTTTTGGCACTTCAAAGAGTGATGTACCAGGGACAACCTGCAATATCATAAGCTTCGAGGACTACTGCAAAGTAGCAAAATCGAAAAAGCCCAATCTGCAAGGCAGTGATGCAAGACTAAGATTCTATGATGGATCTTATATGAAGCCTTTGGGCCAGGCTACCCTACATACTAACTACAAGGGCAAACACTACAAGCTGAGATTTCAAGTGGTACCATTGTGTCGTGCCCAAAAGCCACGGCTGTCAGCAAATACCTGTGAACATTTAAAATTGCTGACTGTTAATGTGAATATTAAAAGACACAAAAACTGAAGTGTTAAGACACTAATGTTATTCACACTGTTAATATACGATGATATGCCTTACACAATATTTATAAGGTTGTAGATTGTGTTTCAAAAGTCATGGGTGGACTTTATCATCAGAGGCTGGATTTTTAAGGAGCAACTCCTCCCTGAGGTACTCTAAACAGGTGCAATTGCACCGGTGCATTAGTGATTTTTAGCAAAATTGGTCATTTGGTAAATTGGGGTTAGTGTGATTACCTGGTTCAGGTTATATATTATTTTAAGGTTTTAAATGTATGTAATAATATATAGAAGAGGTTTATACAGGCAAGTCATGTTCATATTGCATTCAAACCCATTGCCTCTTAAGGACTTAAGAAGGTTAGGTACTGAGTGCCTGGCAGTGGATCCACATCTTATTGCTGCTCTTTTGAGTTTGTCCTGATATATGTAGTCCATATGTATGTGGGCCTTTATTACATGTTTAGTTACATCTTATATTGTTGGCATATGGACAAAGGGCTCAAGTTCGCTCTTGCAAGTGTAAAATAGCTAATTCTATTTGCCAGTGTTAAGTTCATCCTTTTTATGGGTGAAAAACACTATCATGTGATGAGCGCAGGTTTGATGATTCTTCAATGGTTGTCAATTGTTTTATGTTTGGATAATGAACCCATGTCATAAAGTTATGATACAATTGAAAACAGACTTGGTAAGAAATACAAACTCTTTTTGTAAGGGTTTATAACTTTTATTGACATTTATATTGGGTGACAACAAACACAATGGGTGTATTGGTAAGTAATTACATTTCTTATTGGAAGTAATTTAAAATTAGATCTTTATGTGAAAAGTGATTAATAGTGAGTCTGAAGTGGGATGCACTTTGGTACTAAAGTAATTGTTCATTAGTTACAAAGTATATATTTTATTTCACTTTTACTTAAATAAAATAATAAATAAAAATCAATGTGTTTTTATTGTCTCTGCATCAGGTGATACTGGTGTGAGCACTAATCTATGTTAGGAATGATGATTTTGACCCTTTTACAAGGTGGCACAAATAAACTGGGCCTTGTTGGTTTTCGGCTACACATTTGTGTAATGAGGTCTGATTCTTGTTCAGAGGTTGTGCCTGGCATAATCCTAGTGGAAATTCTAGGTGTGGCTGTTACTGCAGAGGAACCGCTGGTTGAGGGTTCAGGATCATACAACTCCACTCTGATTACAGCCTACTCTAAGCTTGATCTACAGAATGATGGCTTAGAGCTGGATACTGCAGACACTCCTATGCCTAGAGGAAACATCTCTGATGAAACTATTGAACTCCTCAGACAAGCTAGAGCCAAATTGGATAATCCTAACAAAGGGCAATGATGTGGTCACCTGCAGAATCACAGGTAAAAAATACAAACCTATAGACTTACCTAGAAAATTGTCTTGTGAGCTCAGTGACATAGTATACCTAATAACATGCAAGAAATGTTTAATGTATTATGTAGGTGAAACAGGCAGAGCCTTTAAATCAAGAATCTATGAGCATAAACTCTGTTAGTAAACCCAAGGATAATAGAGTCACTCCTGTATCCAAACATTTCACTGGAACTGGGCACTCTATTAAGGATATGCAGTTCACTATCCTGGAATGGTGCACTCCCAAATACAGAACTCCCAAACAGGCTCACAGGAGAAGACGTGAGCAGTGGTGAATGTGGAATATTGGAGCTGTCCATCCAATTGGCATAAACCAATTTATCTAGACTCTATGCATTTTTGGTCTTTCTTCAAACTCTGGAGACTCCTAATTCCCTTTGTTAATGTGAATATGTCAGAGAAAATAGAAAGCCTCTCACAGGAAAAGATTCTCCACAACTACAAGGATGTGTTTGAAGGTTTAGGCTGTTTCAAGGGAGAATACCACATTCAGATAGATGAGAATGTGAAACCAGTGCAGCATGCTCCCCGGCGCATTCCTGTGGCAATTCGAGAGGAACTGAAAATGAAAATTGATAAAATGGTAAAAGATGGCATTCTAGCTAAAGTAACAGAACCTACAGATTGGATCAGCAGTCTTGCAGTAGTGAAAAAGCCAAGCAAACTGAGGATCTGCATTGATCCAAAAGACCTGAACAGAGCTATTAAGTGTCCAAATTATCAGATGCCAACAATAGAAGAGGTTTTGCCATGCCTCAGGAAGGCTAAGGTTTACTCTGTTCTTGATGCCAAAGATGGATTTTACCATGTGAAGCTCGATACACCTAGAAGTTATCTCACAACCTTCTGGAGTCCCTTTGGAAGGTATTGATATAAACGTCTTCCCTTTGGAATATCATCGGCGCCCGAAGAGTTCCAGAGGAGACAGCATGAAGCTCTAGAAAGCCTCAGTGGAACTGAGGTGATAGCAGATGATATCCTTGTCTATGGTAGTGGTGATTGCATGGAAGAGGCAATCTTGGAACATGACAAGAATCTAAATGCAGTTCTGGAACGTGCTCAACGGGTAAACATGAAATTCAACAAGAATAAGCTGAAGTTTCGAGTCACAGATGTACCTTACATGGGACATTTGCTCACATCAGATGGGCTAGAACCAGATCCCATGAAGATAAGTGCAGTAAAAGACATCCCAGAACCAAAGAATGTCAAGGAATTGCAAAGCTTCCTGGGTTTCATAAATTATCTGTTGAGATTCTCACCTCATTTGTCAGAGATCTGTGAGCCACTTCATCGGCTTACTGACAAATCGTCACCGAGACTATGAGACAAACTGCAACAGCAGGCGTTTGACACAGCTAAATATCTAGTTACAGTGCAACCTGTGCTAAAACTCTATGATGTCAAACAAGAAGTTACACTCCAGTGTGATTCCAGTGAGAAGGATTTTGGTACAACCTTGATACAGAATGGATAACCAGTAGCCTTTGTATCACGTGCATTATCCAAAACAGAGCAAGCCTATGCTCAGATAGAAAAGGAACTGCTGACAATTGTTTTTGGATGTGAGAGGTTCAGCCAATACCTCATTGGTAAGGAAGCCATAAATGTAGAGAGTGACCACAAGCCTCTAGAAGATATTTTTTGCAAGTCACTCCTGTCTGCCCCACGACGTCTACAGAGAATGCTTTTAAGGTTGCAACACTATAACTTTAAAGTCACATACAAGCACGGAGCTGAAATGTACATTGCTGACCTGCTGTCAAGGGTACAAGCTCCAAAAATGAAAAAGGTCAATGATACATTTGAAGTCTACAGCAAATCAGAACACATATTCACAAGGACTCTTTTTGCAGTCCCTAATAGGAGTTATTTTGCGTGGATGGCCTGAAAGAAAGGAGGACACTCCAGTGTGCATTCAGGAGTATTGGCCAATTAAAGAAGCGCTCACTGTCCAAAATGGTGTAATATTTAAAGGACACAGAGTTTTAATTCCAAAAGCTATGCGTCCAGAAATGGTACTCCACATACATGCTGGTCGCCTTGGAATTGAACCATGCCTTACAAAAGCAAGAGACATTGTATATTGGCCTCACATGAACTTTGAAATCAAAGAAGCCATATCAAAATATGAAGCATGTCAAGATTATGCCTCCAACAACAGGAATATGCCATTGCAAACTCCACAACTACCAAACAGGCCATAGGAAAAGGTTGGAATAGACATATTCACCCTTAAAGGAAAAGATTATCTGGTGACAGTTGACTATTTTTCAGATTATTTTGAAGTTGATCCACTGAAATCTACCACAACCGCAGCAATAGTGAAGGCACTAAAACGTTACTTTAGCACTCATGGCATACCAGATGAGATAATATCGGACAACGGACCACAGCTAGTGAGTGAGGATTTGCGAAATTTGCAAGTGACTGGGAATTTAGTCACACAACATCATCACTTTATTACAGCCGTTCTAATGGTAAGGCAGAATCTGCAGTGAAAAGAACCTCATCAAGAAATGCAAGCATGAAGGAAGTGACATATACAAAGCCCTTCTGGATTGGAGAAATACACCAACTGTCAATATGGTCAGCAGCCCAGTCCAACGACTGATGTCCAGAAGAACCAGCAGTACCCTGCCAATATCAGAGAGAGTCTACTTCTATCAAGTGTAGTTCCAGATGTTAAAACAAAAATTGAACACAAACGCAGACTAATAAAACAACCGCATTACAAAAGAGCCTTTAATCTACCACAGCTTGAAATTGGTCAACCAATTTATGTGAAGTCAAAGGCAGGTCAAGAATACAAATGGGAAAAGGCCATCTGTAAGGACAAATTGTCAGACATGTCTTACATTGTAGATGTGAATGGAGAAAGCTACAGAAGAAATAGGACACACTTGAAAAAAAGCAATGGTCCTGTACAGAATTCTCAAGCAAAGAGTCCAACAAAAAAGATGAAAAGACTAAGGAAAGTGTGAGCAACCTCACAATAAACAACACAGAAACCCCAAGAAGAAGCAGCAGGACATCAAAACCTGTAGAAAAATATCAGGCTGGATTTGCTTAAGGACAAAATCTTAAATTTATTCAAAATTTACCAAATGCTAAAACTGGGCAGAATAAACCCATGCATTGGTTTTTAAGGGAAGGTAGTCTACCCTTACCCTTAAGTATTTGCTGATAATATTATATAAACTGTGTAATGCATGACTGAATAGAATTCTTTGAAACAGAGACTCATAAAAGACACTCTTAAATCTTTTTTTTTAAAAAGTAAAGAAAAGTTTAGTGTGCTAAATTTTGTTTCAATTTAAAAGAAGGGAGATGTTGGTGTGTCACACTTTATTTCACCAGTAATTTATGTTGGTGTGGGACAGGCTAATTGTCACAGTTTAATTCAACAGTAATTTAGATTAATGGTTTCCTCTGTGCATGAGTTTAAGGTGAGTCACCAGGAAACTCCTCACACAAAGTTCTATGCATGTTTTATAAAATACTTCAGTTGTTGCTTTGTCACTGGTTAATAAACAGCTTCTTCTGTAACACTTGTTAAATACTTTTACTTTAGTTTGATGCAGCAAACAAACTAAAGCAGTTTTTATCTGTAAATAAATCTTGCCCCTATCATAGTATTTTATGGTGTTATAACTATGGTCTTACAGAAGCATAATAATGAATTATGTGCATTAAGTTTTGTTCAGACCTTTGAAGAGACAATGAGCAACAACCACTCAATAAATGTTAGCATCCTTAAGTAATCTTCTAATCTTCATTTTTAATCTATATTTTTATCTGTAAACAAATCTTACCGCTATCGTATTATTTTATGGTGTTATATCTATATGGTCCTACAGAAACATAATAACAAATTATGTGCATTAATTTTTTCTATTTAATAAATGTTTTCAAATTAAAATATATTCAGAGATTTCATGAAATTCCAAGTTAAAATTTCAGGGATTTTGCGAATTCCCTAGACATTTTAGTAAATTCGCGAATTCCCTGATCCATTTAGGAATTTCGCGAATTCCCTGATTATACAAATTCACTGTAACATATATACATCAATCATTTCTTTTTTCCAGGAAGAAGTATCCAGCATTTGCAGAGTATTATATGGATGTTATTTCCAAGGCTGAATGTGCTGTGTGCAAGGAAAGGTTGAGTAGGGATCAAATTCTTCTCAGCAATCCCTGTGCTCATTTCTTTTGTGCAATGTGTGCTTGTCAGTTGGGAAAGATCTGGCAAGAGGAAGGTTGTTTGAGAAGGAAGTGTCCAATGTGTAGGTCTCATTTGCAGGATCATCTATTTGTCGACCTTATTCCTATACCAGTACCAAACTACATTATACATCTATCTTTCTATGGATCCCAAGGGCCATCTTTATGAAGCAAAATCAAGGACCAACTCTGATTGAAACTCTAAATAACAAAGACTTTGACGCTTTCTATTATATGTTTATTTTGAATACTACTCCATGTCCGATTGAAGAGAAAATTGCACCAGGGTGGACGGAACATTTTAATCAAAAAGAGAAAATCTGAGATGTGTTTCCTGTAAGGCTGGAATGCCCTATGATTGTAGCTAATTGCTCGCAGTTCTATTGCACTGTATGTGCATTATTCTTGAGGGAATCTAATAGGGAAGGGGTACTATGGTGCAAAAATGTGATCAGATTATTGAGGGTCCAGATGTCATATTTCTCAGACCCTTCAAGAAACCCTCATCCATGGAAATTTCAGAGGATGGTGTTGATATTGCCCAAAGTCAGGAGGAAGAAGCGGAGAATCAAGAGGATCAAGTGGAAGAACAATAAAATATTTGATGTAGGATGTAATATTTAATTTACTCAAAGATAAGCCTTACTGTTTTGATTAATCTGTTAATTTATGTTATCCATGTGATCACTTCATCTCTTAATGTTAAACTCTAACCCAATTATACATATATATTTTAAAATTTTAAAGCTCGAGAAAAATCGATCACAGATTTCGGAAGTAAGGGAAAGCACTCTCACAGAAAAGATCACGTGGTTAATAACGAATGACAAACTAATCATTGTTGAATTATGGAAAACCGTTGAGGTAAAACAAAGTTTTCAGTAAAATGTATAATTATTTTACAGTAAAGAACAAACATGATCAGATATGAATCTACTAGAATAGAATATATATTCTAGTAGTTTTATAATCCGTTCTCCTGTTAATCATTGTATTGGATTAGCCATGATGTTAAAATTACACTGTAGAAATAATGGATTAATGTATAACAATCTGAGGTATTCCTGTATGTAGCATAGGTTCATTTGGGATAAAGTTAACATCTGTATTAATCACAAAATACATAATCCAATAAAACATTTGTCATTTATTTAAAATAGAGCATTATTTTTTCCTGTAGTACTTTGGTCTGATATATCTAGCTCCAGATCTTGTACACAGGTACCTTGATTCAGATAAAGAGCTTGAACTATCACTGAGAGGTGTTTTATCCAGTGAAAGAGCTATCATTTCCTCATATTCAGGGTAGCCACGGCAACTGGAAAACCTGGAAAAAGCTAAAAAAAATTCCTGGTATGGAAAAATCATGGAATTTTATAATTTGGGCAAAATCATGGAAAAATCATGGAATCGCCCAAACCCTCTGGGGCACCTATTGCCAAGGTTCCTCTGCATATCCTTAAGCAACTTGAGCAACAGTCTAGACAAAATCTCTCCAACATCAACTTTACAGCAACTTTTGTCAGGACTTCTTCTGCATGCAACAATGTTCTGGTAAAGGGCCTTCACAGTGCCATGTCTTCTCTCAGGAAGACCAAAAACCAAATTTTGGATGGAGCTGATCCTAGGAAGCTCATCGTGGCTATCAGAATGCATGTGTTTACTTTGATATAATGGAGAAAAGGATTGTCATTCAACAAAGGGCCCTAGCATGCCTCAGTAAGTCAGTAGCTCATATCCTCCAGAGAGAACTCTACACTATGGGCAACACCGGCCTTCTATGAAGAGAGGCCGAAATGACCCTCCTTCATCCCCATTTGGGGGAATAGAGACTTCAGGAGTTGACGAACTCACCCTTCTGGCCTACTCCTCTCTTCAAGTCTCAACTGGTAAAAGATAGAGAGGACTTCCTCCTTAAAACTGGAAAAACCTCTCAGGGTTTTGGACCCTATCAAAACAAGCGCTTTCATGGTCCCCACAACAATAAGAAAAAAGACTCCTACAGGAAATGCCCCTATGGGGGCAATTCCTCCCAAAGAAGTAACCAATCGTTTTCCTCTAGCCAGGGAAAACCAAACTTCAGAGGCTCTAAGGGTCGTTTTTGACCCCACAATAGGGGACGAGGGCGTGGAAAACCCCTCCTCCCAATGACTCCTCCAAAGCCTCACTCAATCCACCAGTAGAAGGTCGCTTTCGTTTTTTCAACAGAGACTGGCAAATAACAAATGTTCCTCAAACGTGTTAAACATTATCAGCAATGGCTATGTTCTGCCATTCCTCTCAAAACCCAAGTTGGCCCTAACAAAAGACCAAGCTCTGGCAGATTGTATCCAGTCTCTGCTGTGAAAGAACACAATCGAAAGGGTGAAAATGTAAAATCTCTCACCTGTTTCTTGTACCCAAGCCTCACCAGAGATGGAGGCCAGTAACAGACCTAAGCAGGCTCAAAACTTTTCTAGACATAGAAAAGTTCAAAATGGAAACTCCAGAGTCCATCAGGTCCTTCCTAATTCCAGGGGAATGGGTATCATCGATAGATTTATCGGACACCTACCTTTACAGCCCCATACATCCACACTCAAGGAAATACCTAAGATTTTGCCACCCCTTCAGACTGGCCACAGCCCCCCAGGTTTTTACAATGATTGTAAAAGAAGTGAAGGTAATGGTTATCTCCAGAAGTCTCAGACTTCACCAATACCTGGACGACTATCTGATCAGGTCCCAGTCTCAGGAGGAAGCCCAAATGAACACCCAGGCAGTGGTAGATCTAACCCAGTCCTTGGGGTGGATCATAAATCAGGAAAAGTCAGAACCGAAACCTACTCAGGTGTTTTCCATCTAGACTCAGCCCTTGTAAAACCCACTCAAGAGAGATGGCTCAAACTTCAGGATTTGATCCTACAACTCAAGTCAAAACATGTTTTCACTGCAAGATGTTTGATGTCGCTTCTTCGGGTGCTTGCCTCAATGGAGAAGATGGTCCCGGAGGGACGCCTTCACATGAGGCCCTTTTAGTTTCATCTCAAGGAGCACTGGAGATATCCTCAGTTGCTGGATAGCCTCCTTCCTTGGACAGAAACAATTTCTGCACACCTAGACTGGTGGCAGAACCCTGCAAATGTCATGAAAGGTTCAGACCTTCATCCCAAAGACCACAGTATCCAACTCTTTACAGACGCCTCAAATGATGGTTGGGGTGCTCACTTAGATCAAAGTTCTACCAAAGGTCTGTGGTCAAAACAGGAAAAAAGGCTACACATAAATGTTCTAGAATTGAAGGCGGTCTCACTGGCCCTTCGACAATTCAAGGACCAGTGTCAGAACCAAACAGTTCTAGTTGTAACGGACAACTCAACAGTGGTAGCCTACATAAACAAACAAGGAGGAACTCACTCAGCAGAGATGTGTGCACTCCTGTAGAAGATCATGACATGGTGCCATCATTACCACATAACATTGAAAGCCAGACACATTCCAGGCTGTCTCAATGTGATGACCGACCTTCTGTCCAGGTTCAACCAAGTTCAGTCGACAGAATGGTCACTACATCCACAAGTGTTCAAGCAGATCTGTCATAAGTGGTCCACTCCTCATGTAGACCTGTTTGCCACTCATCTGAACCACAAACTCCCTCTATATGTGTCTCCTATCCCAGACCAAAAGGCCTGGGATATAGATGCTCTAAACATAAACTGGACAGGTCTCACTGCCTATGCTTACCCTCCAACAGCTCTCCTTCACAGGGTGATCCAAAAAATCAGGCAATGCCATTATCTGATCATACTAATATCCCCAGGCTGGCCAGGGATGCCCTGGTTTTGGGACCTGGTGCAGCTCTCATCAGAGATCCAACTACAACTCCCAGTGTCAACAACAGTCCCACAGTTACATATTCCACAGCAATCCGCAACATTTCAACCTCCACGCCTGGTGTCTAGGAGTAGACAACTCCAAGAACAAGGCTTCTCTGTACCTCAGAGGTCATCAACAAGAACCGTCTACAAATCAAAGTGGGTTCTATTTGAAAAACAGTGCAGAGAAAATTCGGTGGATTTCTCCACTCCATCTGTGAAACAAATCTCAGATTTTTTCATGTACCTGTACCAAGACTTAAACAGGCACCCCTCTACCATTGATGGTTACAGGACTGCCATTATTGACACTTTGGGCCCAACAGCCCAACATATAGCACATAAGGCAGACCTTCAGAGGTTACACTCTAGTTTCCACAGTGATCGTCCCAAACGTTCCAGGAATCTTCCTAAGTGGAACCTTTCTGTTGTTCTCAATGAGCTCACAAAAGCACCCTTTCAGCCTATGAAAGACACAGACCTCAAACATCTTACTCTCAAATCTGCTTTCTTGCTAGCTTTGGCCTCCAGCAAGCGCTGCAGTGAAATCCACGCCTGGGTTGCAAACAAAGTATCTAATCTAGGCCAATGGGAAAATGTTGCCTTGTTCCCTTCTTCTGACTTTATAGCCAAAAACCAACTAGCAAGAGAAGGTTCACAAAGTGTGTCTCACTGATTATTCCCGCTATCACTACCATTGCAGATAGACAATTCAAGGAAGACAGGACCCTATGTCCGGTACGGGCCCTGAGGTACTATTTGGATTGAACCAAGGTTCCCGATCCCTTCTTTTCATCTCCTTTAAGAAAAGACATACCTCAGATATCAGGCCCTCTACACTCTCTTCCTGGTTGAAACAAACCATTCTACTTTGTTACAAACAAGCAGACCAACAAGCCTTGGACTTGGTAAAAGTCAAAACGCATGACATTCTGGACTTTGCGGCCTCTAAGGCCTTTTACGGTGAGGTATCGGTGGACCAGATCATGCAAACTTGTCACTGGAAAGCTCAAAACATGTTTACCAATTTTTACTGAAAAGACCCTACTTGGTCAGACAACGACAACAATATGTATCTGGGACCAGTAGTAGCAGCACAACAAGTCCTAGACCCTTCCCCTCAGCATCCTCATCTTCGGGAAGAAAAGAAAGGGGGCATGACAGCTGCATCCAAGTCTTCAGGAGTCTTTCCCAGGATCTAAGTGTCAGTTACCTTTCAAGATGTTCACAGTAAATTCTTTTTATCCTTTAATTTTTATCTGTATAATGTATTCTCTTATCTAATGTACCCTAATCTCATTTTAGGTGGCAAATGTTATGAGATTCAGGCCTAGGATCTTTACTTTAGCAGTGATGCCCTTACGGGCTATTTCTGAGTGAGCTTCTACCGTCCTCACTTCTACTGGTTTTTGGCTATTTACAGACCCGACCATTAGAACTGAGGTTCTGTAATTGGGACTCAGACGGGCTCTTTTGACCAATTTTGGGTATTTTTGACATCTATTAATTCTAAATTCTAAGAAAAATAACACTTTTCCAGTCTCAGCTGTAATCCTGCCACCGGGCCGTTGAATTCAGCACTCAGTCCCACATGGTAAGCTATTTTTGTGCAATAAAATTGAAAATTTTAATTACGTAACTGTAGTTTTTATTAGCTACAAGCTTACCATGTGGGACTAAAGAAAGTCCCACCCTACCTCCCCACTGTATTCCAGCTGAGGGGGTATGGACTAAAATTACCACAAGAGAAGGACTATTTACCAGACGACACTGCTGGGGTACATACTAAAACACGGACTCGGCCAGTTCCAAACAGTTATTTTTCTTAATCATTGGCTGGAGTCACGGCCTCCTAATAAAGCACTCAGTCCCATATGGTAAGCTTGTAGCTTATAAAAGCTAAATTTCGTAATTAAAATTTTCAATTTAATTAATTAAAAGTTTCAAATTAATAGCTTTTTAACATGGTGTTGCTTCTTCAATGCTTACACTCTTGCACTTCAGTCTTAGTATGTAATTATCTGTGAATAGGATACACTTCAACTGATCAGTTTACCAGAAGACCCAGATTACGGCCACCTTTCCCATTCGGAAGTTGAAGATCATTTTTATTTTTAATGGTATTTTTATAGCGCTTAATCCTCATCTAAAGAAAGACTAGGCGCACCGAATGGAAAAAGCAGAAAACTATAATCATCAACCTGAGATATAGCAAGGGTCGGTAGATATGCTTGTGCAAAGAGATAGTTTTTGAGCTTCTTTCTGAATGAGTGGAGAGAAGTGGCCGAACATACATCATCAGGCAAATCATTCAAAATCTTGTGAGCATCATAAGTAAAGCTGAGGCCAAAATGCTTTGAGGACTGTCGGGCCAAAATGTGGGACCTCAAGGAACACACCATCAGCTTGGCTGTTACGTGTTATAAACACTTTGTGTAGGTATAAAGAAATGTACAAAATATTTTGAATAATGACTATGTGGGAACTTGTACACCAGTAAGACAGTCTTGAATATGGAACGGTGTTCAATATGTAGCAAATGGAAAGTGTTCCCAACAGGAGTGATGTGTGAATACTTAATGGTGTTGGTAACAATTGTAGCTATTTTGAACACAATCAATTTTCACAGAAAAAAAGTTTACTTTTCAGAGGACAAATCCGATGGGGAAATTGTTAGAGGTATTAAGTTGTACATTGGGTGGTCCTTCATTCTTGCCCTCGGACATACCTCGGCATTATCTACAGACATCACATGAAGTAGTACTCTTGGTAATTCCAAAGCTCTGGCTGTGTCGTAATCTAGAGGATGTTAATCTTACTCTGTCTCCCACATACTCGAAGTGTTCCACTAAAGCTGGTGGCTTTGACTTTGACCAGTGCACAAAACTACCCAAATCACAGTCTAGGTGGTTTATCTTGCATCCAGCCCAAAACCCACAAGGAAGGCTAACCGGCAGGTTGATCTTGTGGCGAAAAGATGCTGCCGTGGTTAGCAGTCTGGTTGGGATGGCCACTTTTCCATCCCCTATAAATCACCTGGAAACTGTCCCAAAGTGTGAGAAGGCAGCCAAAGAGGATAGTTAAATCTGTAACTGTACCAGGTTTTAATAGGTGCATAAGTAAGTTGCAGGATAAAATACAGAGTACTTTGAGGATTCTACACCAGGAACTGAGCAAAGGGAAATTAGTGGATTAAGCATGTCAGCTCCTCACTGAAGAGATGTTTTACATCTTGAATCTTTTATCCAGAATGTCACATTTTTGGGTGGTAAGGCAATGCAACAATTATCTCCTGCAGAAAGAAAGTGGATAGTCTCGCTAGACTTCGGCAAAGCTCACTTTCACATTACCATAAATCATAAGTCAAGGTGTTTCGGTCCACGAGGCAAGCAGGAAAGCAATTACCGGTTACTTTCAAGTTGTAACAGGAAGTTTTACATTACAAATTTATTTAACAATTAAAGTAATTATTACAGTCAAGCTACTCTGATGATTAACAACACAATAATAGTAAACAAAATGAAACCAATCCAACCTGGTCATTGTCCTGTCCACGTAACATCCAGTTTGTCCACTCTGTCCAGCAGTCTGTCCAGTGACCCATTTGGTGTTCAGCAACACAAAATCTCTGTATCCAAGTGTTCCGTATGTCAGCAGAACTCTGCTAGTTGCTCCCAAATGTGAACAATGTTCATTGATAAGCAACAATCCACTGTCCAGGATATCCAACCACTAAATCCAGGGGCAGATTTCATGAAAGGTCTCAGACTTGGCCCAGTCTAATGGCCTCAGCCACTGGCTCAAATCAGAGCCTTTTGACTGAAATAAGTCTTTGTCTCAAATGGTTTTCACAGAAGGGGCTTCAGTTGAGACCAAGCTTATAAAATAACCACAATGGTTTTCTGTGTCATGTGACCATTTTTGTCATCAAAATATTCCACTGTTGATATATATGTTCCTTGTTTGACACATCATATCTCTGGTGAATACTATTTTGCAATGGGACACCTTGTAAACATGTAAAAATACCTAAAAACTACTTCATGAGGTTGTTTTATTTTGAAGTGGATATTGAATTATGGTAGCCATATCTGAGTCTTTGTTTACAGAACAAATGCTCAGATGGTTCTAGAAGCTTAGCGATATTTTCCCTAGATCTAAATATCGATCACTCTAGTAGAGTACAAGAAAGATGAGTGTTGACATGGGATTTGCTTTCAAGACACAAAACCCTGCCAACTGTCTGTCAGAAGTTGGGAAACTCCAAGCAAGTCTTCGTCTTTGTGGGTTATCAGGATGACCTATTAAAGACCCACTGCAGAAAGGTGACAGGCCATGGGTCTGAAAATAAAGTACCTGCTGTCAAGACCAGTTTGTTTAGTTTGACAACTCATGTGTCTTATAGGTCTGCTGACTGCCACAGAAAGCAAGTGCCCAAACACAGTCTTTACACAAGACAAATTCAGTGGCACCTGAAAAGCAACTGGCATGTGCCTGAGTGCCCAGAGAAGAATATTCCTGCCTTTGGGTTTCTCCACACTCGCACTTGTGGCTAGAGGAAACAAACATACTTCCTGATCAACCTCAGCACCCCTTTACACATGCTGTACAAATTTTACAGACACATTAATTGAAGATTAGAGAGCACACTTTGGATTCTGATTGATACAGACAGCACCACAGTTGTATCTTGCATTAACAAGGAGGGAAATATGAGATCAGGCTCTATGTGTCCTCCTGTGTTTCCTTCTCTCCTGCTGCAATCTCAGATAGCCTGGCATATTATGTATCAACTGAATGTAACTGAAAATGAGCTGTCACAACGCTGATAGATTTTTCAGTCACTCCTCCAGGAGCCATTCAACCGGATCTGCAACTGGTAGCAACATCCCAAAACAGACTTGTTTGCCACCAGGTACAAGCCGGCACAGTTTGTATCTCAATGGATGCTCTCAGCCTGTCTTAAGAGGGTCTGAATCTGTGTGCTTTCCCCCAATGTCCCTTCTGGGCAAAGTGGTCAGCAAAGTCATGAATGACAATTTCAAGGTAATCTTAATAGCCCTGAGCTGGCCCAAAATACCTTTATTCTGTAACCTAGTAGTACTTTTGTCCCAGATACCTCTGTGCCTTCCCCTTCAAAGAACCTGTTAACCCAACTGTTCAAAGGGAGTCTTCAGAAGGACCTCAAACCTGAACATATATGATTGGCTACTGGAACTGTGACATACAGCAGGGCATCCCTGACAAAGTGGCAGCACTAAGTGAGGCTAAGTTGTCTTTGAGACAAAATGGTCCATTTTGTCAGATGGTGTAAGTAAAATACGATGGACTTCAAACACCATTTTAAAACAAATCACATATTTCCTCCTATATTTTCCCAGAAAAGCCTGCAGGTCAATACAACAGATGGGTACAGGTTAGCTATTGCAGACCAGACTGGCAATTCTATTATTAATGTTACTTGAGGTGATTATCTTAATATATAGACTATTAGATGACTTCCACAGGAATAGACCTAAGGGTCGTAGAGGTATCCTAACCTGGAATCTGTCGGGTCCTGCATAAGGTTGAAATTCCTCCTTTTGAACCACTCAAGGATTCTTCTGTGAATCAGTCAACTTTCAAGATGGTTTTCCCTCTGGCCCTCAGATCAGGTAAGTGCAGAGAGAATAAAACATTAGACACCAGAAAGACTGAGTGTGTTCTTTTACTCTTCATCTAGATTCTTATCAAAGAATCAATTAGCAAGAACCTGTGAGTGTTGGCTCAGTGGTCATTAAAGCACTGGCTATTGACAAATCCCTCAAGGAAGGCAGGTCATTCTAATCAGAGCCTTCTGCTATTAACGGAACAAAACAAATGTCCTGGGGGACAACAAGGAACTTGTTTTGTCTAATTAAGCGGCCCGTCAGGGACGCTTATTTGTTTTCACTGAAATTCCACTCATTACCTCCGCACGCAGGATTATGGTCTCCCTTGAATAACTTCTTAGGCTTTCAAATTTTTCTTTCCTTCTTATCTTTCTTTAAAACTATAGGGGCGGGAAAAATTTTTGGGATACTTACGCAGACCTTGAGCTTTACTTAAGGTAACCTTAAGCATAACTCAATAACACCTCATTATCGCATTTCGGAAAAAACCACACACACCTGTGCTATAAAATTGATCAAGTACATTCTAGACCAAATTTCCAAGGTTGGAAAGGATTTTCTCATCAATCGGACCATAGATGCCTGAATGGTAGGCGTTTTATTTTCATAATTTTTTTAAAAATGGGTACTTGTGCTGTATCTCAAAAACGATCAGGATTTCGGCGTTTTGTTGGAATAACTTATTCAGCTACTTTTTGATAATCTTTCACATGCCGAAGTTTAGCCCTGTATCTGTAATCTTAAGGTCACCTTAATGTCAAAAAGGGGGTTTTAACCCCCAGTTCACTTAGTTTTTCACTTTTTTCAACCAAACTTGGCACATATATCCTGACTTTATGGTGACCTTAAGCTCAAAATGTTAATGGACCTATGGCCTGCTTAAAGTCATCAAATTGGAATAAAATCCTCTGGCTCCTTTCTTTTTCCATTTTTTATATCTAAATCATCACTGGTATTAAACTACATAAAAATAATACTTATGGTCACCTTAAACTCTTAGTATGAATAGAGTTGTAGCCACCTTCAAGTAAAATAAGTCAGTTTTCAGCCTCCAAGTATCTTATTGTTCGACTAACCTCAGTTAAACTTTGTACACCTATAAAGGATGGCAAACCAAAGGGTTATCCTGACTTTATGGTGACCTTAATATAATTTTGCTCCCCCTAAAGTCATAGCATTTGAATAAAGACATCTGGCCCCTTTCTTTTTCCATATCTAATATATATTGATATTGAAGGGGCATTCTCATATTATGGTCACCTTAAAGTCACAATATGAATGAGGTTATGGTCACCTTACAGTGAAAAAAGGCAGTTTCAGCCTCCAGCTATCTTATTGCTCAACTGACCTGAGCTAAACTTTATGCACTTATAAAGGATGAGAAAAGGTACATTCTTATTTTATGGTCACCTTAAAGTCCCAATAGGAATGAAGTTATGGCCACCTTGCAGTGAAATTATGCTTATTGCTATTGCTTAGTTCAGCTGACCTCAGTTTAATTGTGCACACTTATTAAAGATGAAAATAGGGACAAGTAACATACACAGTGCAATAAAGTACACAGTTTCTATTGCTTATGATGCATATGTTGACATCTTTTACAGATGACTTCTTTTTCATTAGGGCCACTTCGTTTTTGTCAGCAAAAACCTTTTTCTAGTTTAACAAAAAATTTCAATAATGATATTTTTTCTTCAAATATTTCTGTTTGTATCAAGTGCACCAATGTTATCCCTATCCCTCATGGTGTTCCTTAACCTCAAACCGATTTGCCTTCCGCTTCTGTTGCGATGACGTTTCATCAAATAGTTTACCATGATACCAATGATCAGAGAAATTAATATGCAGGAACACTTGCCAAGAAAATCAAAATCCTACGGAAACCCCTTTCATCTGTTAAATTTTTGGAATGAGTTTTTCAATTCATTCCATTCATTGCTAGGTTTACTGGAAGCAATTTCTGTCATTGACCACCAATTTTTTAGATTTTGAGTTGACATTGACTGGCTTTGGGTAATCTCTTCATCAGAAGAACTACTTATGGTTGGAATTTTACTGCTGAATGAGGATAGATGCTCTGAATATATAGATTCAATCTGAGAGGAGCTGGTGTAATCTTTTGGAATATTGGTGGTCAAAAATTTGCCTACTATCTGAGAATCAGACTGTGTATAGGGAGTGGATGTTTTTTCTCCGGGAGAGGTGGACATTTCCTCTAGACTCAGAGTTGTGAAAAGATGGTTTTCATCTGTTTAGGAAAAAATAAAATAATTAGGTGACTACAGTTATGTATAATTAATATTATTGGAGCATTATTCATTGGAGACTGGTTTATAGCTAAAGTTTACCCAAAATTTAATTCATGCAGCTTCACTGTTCAAGGTTTAGGTATCCATATGCTTAATCTCCGAAATCACAAATTCTAATGCAAACTGAAATCAAACTGTGGAAATATCTGAGTACATTATATTCAAAAGTGCGCTTTGAATTGAGGTATGCAGTGCACTCATATAACTCACGGATGCATACATTTTGTTTGAAAATTATTTTTAAATGTAAAATCAAATACTCAGGTTGTTGAAGAAATACATATCAATTTTGAGAGTAGGGAATACCCAGTAAACTTTAAAAACATTTTAAAATGGTTTAAACGTTTATAAAATACAAAATGTTTAAACCCTATTTAAACCTATCTTTTGGGCTATTAATTTTTTCCAACTAAACAGTTACATTTTAAATTCAAAGAGATAAGTGACCACTGAGTGCCAGGTAGTCAGATAATACCCACATGATTCAAACAAATTGGTTGATGCCAATTGGGGTTAGGCAGTCTAATTTGAATATTCAAGCCAATTCAAGCCTTCTGCGCCTGGATGTGCTTGTGTGTTCAAATCTTGGTGTGCACCACTCAAACACTGAGAACAGCATATCTCTGTGGTTATGTCCTTCACTTTTAAAGTAGTAAGAGACTGGTGTGACTTGTCCATCTTGTTATACTGAGAATTTGTGCTCATACATTCTTTTTCTGAATGCTTTTCTGGTTTCACCAACATAGTGTTTTTGGCATTTCTTGCAAGATATCAAGCATATTACATTACTGAGTTCCCAAGTTATGTGTCTTGGTAAGTCAGTTAATTGATATGACTTTTGGTGAAGTTACATTTTACTGTATTGATTTTCTTAATTAAGGGACAGGAGGTGCATTCGCCTGATCTGGTGCGAATGGGTGGTTTTTACAGTCCAGATGAACACAGATCACAGCCTCTGATGAGACTGTACTCTGTAATCAGTAGTCAAATACAACTGACACAAAGTTAATTATGTAAGGCAAACAATGTTTTATTTACCTGTCTGAAGCATAAGCAGGAAGTCATATACTTCGGTTACATTTTAATGTTTAAAAATTGTTTTATAAACATTCTCTATCAAATGCTTTTGCTGAAACCATTAATTATATGTTTAAAAAAATCAAGTAACTACCTTTTGACCTGAGACTTTTTAAAAAAAAAAAATTTTAAGAGTGTTAACAGTGTTTTGTAATTTTTTTCTCTGGAAATGGTTTAATATACTGCTTTTCATACCCATCATTTAAAAATTTTGGGGAATGTTCTCTATAAATTCTATCACAAACATTTTTGTATCTATATTTTCAGAGTGTTTATGAAACGTTTACTTTTAAGCATTTGCAAACAAAGATGTTTGCAAAGATGGTGGTGTGCAAAAATAAGAGATTGTCAAGGATTTTGTCAAAAAAGCCCCACGTGCAATCCCTAAAAGAATTAAACATGGATAATTTTTTTAATCCCCTGTCTTACCATTTAGACATAAAAATAAAATTTTCATTGGAAGGTGACCTCTAACCCCAATTAAGCTTAATATAGTAACATTTTTGAGACATTATTATGTTCACTTGTAACTTGTTTCTTTCTATCATTAAATGTTTACTTAGCATCATACTTGGAAAAACTATTATAAACGGTTTTTGTACCTGTCATTTTTTTTACTTTCACCAAACTTCTGCAAAACTCAAAGTTGTTTACTGGGTAAGGCCACAATTGAAACAGACTTTACATTGAAAAGATTTTTATTTTACTGTGGATAACAGACAACCATTTGTTAAGTATGCATTCTGTAATACAAGTAATTGGATAGAAAACAAAAATTAAAACAAAAGAAACTGTTTGTAAATAAACAATTAATTTTTAAAGAGTCTATCGATTGATCATCAGTTTTGAAATGTTTACTATTAACTAGTACCCCAGTAACCTTAGGACCCCCTCCTTTAATCCAGTCTTTTCATATATATTAGGTATGCTTTTTGAATTGTAACTTAAACATTTCCGAACATATTTTCTACTTTTTTCCAAATACTTTCTTCTCCAAATATTTTTATCTTGTCTTTTAATATACGATCTTATGATTTGGTCAGGTTTCTTGCCCCCCTTTAGTATTGTGATCTGGTTTTAATCAAAGGAAACTCCAGAGTTTGTAAAACAGTCTAGCTAGGATCATCACCGACATAACCAGATATTCACACACTCCTGTACTTAGAGTCTGCACTGATTGCCAGTTGAGCAATGGTCTAGTTTTAAAATAACTGCAACAGTCTGTAAGTTCACCAGTGGTTATCCTAAATCTTAGAGTGTTTACAATACTTGGAGTAGCCTGGCGGATGATGAAGTTCTTGACAGCTTATTCCATCTGTATATTAGTCTTCTAAACAATTTGGCTTTAGTTTTGCCTATGAGGCTCCCAAGGTATGGAATGAGTTGCCTGGTGATATCCACCCTGAATGATTTCTTCCATCATTCAGAAAGAAACTGAAAGCTTTCTGAAAAGGTGTACCCTCCCTTGAATCATCTGTTTCTTTTGATAGTCTCTATGTTTCTGACCCCTTTTTATGTCGATGAACTATGAATGTTTTGGATGTTTAGTCTTGCGGTTGTTGCACCATAGAGTCTGTCTTTTGATAGAGATTAAGTCCTACAAAAGCAAACTTAGAATTAAAATCAGAATTTTTGACAAGACCAGCTGCAACAGTCACATGTTAGACAATGGCCTAGCTTTTACAATTGGTCGTGAAAGGTTTATAAATTAACCCCAAACAGCAAGAGCAGGCTCCTAATATGGTCATGCTACACAGGATGCAACTAATAAAAAGACATCATAAAGCGCTTACCAACTGACCTATTTGATGGTTTTTAAGGGGTACTTATACACTTGATACCCAGATACTCAGCCCCATAATTCCAAGCTCAACCAATTATTATTATTATTATTATTATTCACCACATCACAGTTATTCTGAGTTTACTGGTAACGTTGTGGCGTCATAGTCAAGCTTGGCATGGAATATCTTATCTAAGAATTGCCTGTAACCTTCAGTCGACTCGAGAAAAGAAGCTATAAAAGTATTACTACATATTTGATATGCATGATATGACCTCGTGGGGTCAAAGAGGTCACACATTGTGAAAAGGTCATATTTGCTACTCGACTGAGAGCAGGGTATATCTACTGATGCTATAACCCCGAAGGTGAAGTTCAATACCCAATGAGGTTCAACTCCAAGGTCAGATGAGGTCCAAGGTCAGGTTTGCTTGACACAGTAAGAAGACATTTGAGAATTTTATTACAAGTTAGTATAAACTATACACAATCAGAGCAGACTTTTAAAATGAATTTTAAAAAGCACCATTACATGTATAACATTGACATATTACGTATAAGAGTTAGTAGTAAAACTAGTAGTGTTAGTAAAAGGTACCTCAAGGTCATTAAGGGGCAAGGTCGCATGCCTGTGTAAGTCAAATTCGAGGTCGAAAGGTCAAAATCAGTGTCGAAAGGTACATTCAGAAGGGGGAACCAGGGTCAGCCTGGCCCAGCCTATCCCTAAAAACTCTCTAGCCCACATCAATCCAAAAGGAGACCTCCCTTCTGGTGGGACAGCCAGAAGGGGTCAAGGCCAGAAAGGGTCAAACTAGACAAGTAATCATCCCAAAAAGGTGACCAAACTCAGGGGAATACTAGCCTAGGATCCAAGATAACTTTGGCATCGGATCATTTACCAAAGTGTCAGTTCAGTAGGGAGTACCTGATTATAATCAAGCCTGCCTGTTAACCCCTAGTCCTGCTTCCTGTGGCTGGGTGAGTCACAGGTAGAAAAGGTGAAAGTTAATGTAACAGAGGGGGGTAGGTGGGTAAATTCATAGGTCTTGTTTCATTGCTATCTCATTTCAAAGTGAAGGGAGGTTTCCCGCCCAAGTTCTAGCTACCTAAGACTGATTATGATTGGATGATTCAAACCATAACACCCCTTGCAGAATGCTAGTTGTACCCACAGATTTAAGGTAGAGCCAACTGCTATGGCAGGCCCCTGTATGGCCATGCCATTTACTCTGATATGATCCTTTTTATTCATGACTATGAATGATGAGCCCCTGC
The DNA here is from genome assembly GCA_964017235.1 of Sabellastarte sp. h YS-2021. Lineage (NCBI taxonomy): Eukaryota > Metazoa > Annelida > Polychaeta > Sabellida > Sabellidae > Sabellastarte > Sabellastarte sp. h YS-2021. The sequence continues at coordinate 95,972,376 of OZ024936.1, read as the reverse complement.
CAAGTTTGCTGATAATAATGTCGTTGTTTTGTGACAATAACTTCAGTCCTTGATATTCAGCCTGCCTGAGGCTATGCTTCATTTTGTGACTGGGGGCAAATTTTAATAATTCACGTTAAATGGAAGTGAGGAAATACCAGACATCAATGCATTTCAACACCCAAATATTAAAGGGGGCAAATTCATTTTCCTGGACACACAAAATACCCCCAAATCAAATACCCCGCAAGAGAAAAAAAGCCTCCCATACAAACCCATGAGTGTTTTATATTCATAACACATTAGATTGGCATAAAAACGGCATACAAGCAGCATACAAATGGGATATAGGTATTCATGGTCCAGAAAACAGAATACAGCTGCATACATACAGCGTACAACCTGTATACAGCTGGTGTACCTGTAGAGATCCCACAGCCAATCAGATGTTAGATGAAAATGACCACAAATGTATACAAATGGTATACACGGTTGTGAAAAACAGTTTTGGTATATATTTGGTACCTCACAGGGAACAGGAGTCATTCCAAATCAGCCTCTGATGAGACCTTTAGGTCAACAGGTAGAAAGGTATTAAAGGAACTTATTTCAATTTACCTTAGACAACCATTTGATACAATGAGTGTGTTAATTTAAGAAGTGGTCACACTCATAATGAAGACCGACACATTTGTTATTGGTTTGATTGTTTGATTAATTTTAATAACAATTTCATAGATGCAAAATGCAATAGAATAATTAAATTAGCAATTAGATAATTAAATAGAATGATAATTAGATTAGCAAAATTTGCAACAGACAAAAAACCTAGGTGGAATTGACCCTGTATGTTAATTATCACATATGTCAACAGACACAATGTTTTTTCAAATAAAATGTCATTTTGACTCCATCTTTTTGAATATCAATGCAAGTAGACTTAAGATCCTTTTGAAACTGCACAGATAACACATATGAAAATGTAAGCCTTCAATCGTACTCTTGACTCTGAAACTTGATGCCTACCTCAACTTGGCCTACCCAGATTACACAATATTTATTGATGATATCATCAAAAACACTCCTGTATGTTTTGGAGTTTAAGCTGCCAAATAAGGTGAGATAGAGACTTGCCAAAGTGACAATTGGCATGAATTATTTGGTTTAATTTTTATAGGTAAAGTGGGGACACTGACTTTAAACACAAATTGAAGTATCACTCTAAGAAAGCACTGTGAAAGGTTAAAATTAATAGTCCTTTTAACGGGTTCCTGACTATGGGACATGACTTGCAGCCACTGTCTCCAAAATGTTCCAAATGTAATCATCCTATGCTTACAACATATGGCTTCAGTATTTGAAAGTGAAGAGTGTGGCCTTGTTATCCTGAGATTGTGCAGCCACTCTTCCCAGTTTGTAACAAGTTTTGAAACCCTGATGTATTATTCCACATGGTAGTTAAGACAGGTTTTCAAGTTTTTTTGTAAGTAGTTGTAGGTAGTTAAGACAGGTCTTTAAGGTTTTGCAAGTAATCTTCTTGTCAATTCTTGGAGCTGAGTCTTCTTGATTCAAGATCAGATTCATCATATATGTCACCCATGGCAACGGATGTTGATGAATCCATCCAGTTTGGAGCAGGTAAGCACAAATTCACGGTTTGTCAAAATGCCCGCTCTTATGTGCCATTGTGATTTGAAAACTGTGCTCTGTATAAAAAAATGGCATTGTCTTCTAAGTTGTAGTCAAAAAAAATTTGGGTATAAACATTTACAGACCAAAGTAAAAGATGGTAGTATGACGAAGCTTAGTCCCAAAACCAGTAGCATCCACCATATGAGTGTTTGGAACAAAGTAAAGTTCATTCTGACATAAGATAAATACTTTTAGATGGCATGATGGGACTTTATGTAAAAATAAGTGTACAAGAAATTGCAAACCTATTCAGAACATACAATGACATATCAATTTGTCGGTTTTGTGTGGGCTAAGCAACACATATGGTGTGCAGCAAAAAGACTAATACACTAATATACTTTAAATAAACAATCTGACATAATACACATATGTTTATAATAGTGTTAATGTTAAAGTATCTGACTATTGATCAACTGGAAATTGAAGTTTTCATATCAAAGCCAGAGTTGTATACATTTACATGTTTTGTCTCTTTGATGTGATTGCAATAGTGAATGAGAATATAGTAATGATGCTGCAGATGAACCTTGCCATTGCAATTTGTGGAGTATGGATGTTGGGCTCTTCTTATGGACATACTGGTGAAATTTATTTGTATTCTCCCAAGAAATTTTAAGCACATACAATATTTAGTTCAAGTAACATATATTATTATTATTACTATTATTATTATAAGCAGTAGTAGCAGTAAATGATACTGGGTCTCTGTATAGTAAAATACACTTTATTATATGTCAATTAAGCTGCAAAATGATTTTGTTATCAAAGCACAATTTCTATATGAATTGGGCCCCCAAATTGGAAAAAATAATCAATACAATGCCTTTGGAAGAATTCGATGTTGCAATGGGTAAAACATTCACTTCCCCTCTCTTAGGTCTGTGGTTAAAACCCCAGAATCTATAAGGCCAATTATTTGGTAGTTGTTTGGATGCCCAGAAGTTTACGGAATCTTGACCAACAAGTATTTAATGGTTTGCTTTGCCCTTAAAATTACCCATTGCGATATAACCTATGTAATGTGCTTATAATGGTGAATTTTTGTTTTACCATTCCTGATTAATTAATGTAAATTCATGTTTTATTTCACATTTGCTGCAAGTTAGGATTAGGGATAAGGGTTGCTGATAAAATATAGATAGAAGTGCAAGTTACAAGTAGGCTTTACCAACAATTAATCAATCAGTTTTCCAAGTGCTTAATCTCTGTGTCTACTGATTCTAAGGCACACCATCCAGTTTGTAAGGCATAAATCATAAGACATTAGACATGTTCCAAGTCATATCCATGGGGTTATTCCAGTGTTCGGTAGTTAGAAGCTATGGTGGGAATGATTTCTAAAATAGGTAGGTTTTTAGTCAACTTTTGAAACATGAGAGATTTGGAGCACTGCGGATATCATTTGGAAGATCATTCCATAACTTAGGGATGTCATATGAGAAACTATTGTTAAAATGGACCAATCATTTGTGGATGGAAGCACAATAATGAGGAACGTGAAGGAACAAATTTTTGGGAGTGGAACATCTTGTATTCATGGCAGATTTGTACAAGGGGAGATATGGTGCAAAATACTTAGGCTGGCCAGTGATGAGGTACTTATAAACCAAAACTAGGGTTTTGAAGATAATACGTTGTCTAATGGGTAGCCAATGAAGTGTCTTCATATTGGAGCCTTGTAGCATTTCGGGATGACAAACTGCTAAATAGAGAATTGCAGTAATTGAAATGACTACTGACCAGAGCATTTGCAATCACCACTGATGTATCCACAGAAAGAAACCCCCTGATACAATGAAGGTCCCTGAGGCTAATAAAACAAGATTTGATGACAGAATTTATGTAATTGGTGAAACAAAACTTTGCATCTAACAGAACACCCAGATTGCGTACAACATCTGTGGGAGAGAGACAATTTCCCAGGATATTGACAGGAAATGAGTCACTGAGCCATTTGTAACTGTCTTTGGCACCGAAGAGTATGAATTATGTTTTATCAGGATTTAGCTTGAGTTTGTTTTCAGACATCCAGACCTGAACATCATTCAAACAGGAATTTAAGACGGTCAAAACACTTGAGACTATCATCAGGGGATAAGTGAAAGAACAGCTGAGTGTCATCCACAGAGATGTGGTATTTGACTCCAGTATATTTTCTGATGACTTAACCAAGAAGTGTTGTGTAGAGGAAAAACAGAAGAGGACCTAAGACAGAACCTTGGGGGACTCCAAACTTAAATTTGAAAGACTGGAACCAATTTTTTTAGTGTCGATCCAGCAAAACCAAATCTAGCCGACAAACACACAGGATAGGAGTGTGTCATGATCGATAGCATCGAAAGCAGCGGACAGGTTGAGTAGCACCAGTACTGTAGGCATGCCCTTGGACAGAGATAAGTGAATCATTTTTGATGCACAACAAGGCAGTTTCTGTTGAGTGCTGCACCTTATAGGCTGACTGAAAAGTGTTACCAAGATCATGAGAATCCATGTGAGGCAGCCACAATTCGCTTGACCAATTTTGACAAGAAGCTAAGCCCAGGCACCGGTCGATAGCTCTTTAAGTCCTCGTTTGAAAGGGTGGACTTTTTGAGGAGAGGTGTGACAATAGCCTGTTTATAAGGTTTAGGGAAAATGCCATTTTTGAGGGATAAGTTAACCAGTTTTGTCAATGAACTGAGAAGGATGTCAATACACTGTTTCACAATATGAGTGGGGCCTGGATCTAGGGAGCAAGTTTGTAAAGGGGCTACCTTGATAAACTTAAGGACTTTCTTATCAGTGACAACTTGAAATGGACTGAAAGTTGGCGGCTCCTTGTCTGTTTGAAGAACCTTAGATCGGGTGTATTTAAAGGTGTCTGAGATCTTTTTAATTTTATCAATAAAAAACAAACCATATCTGTATGATAAAGATTTTTCATCAACAAATGATGGAAGGACAGTGGAATTTGACCGACTCAATATTCTATTCAGTGTCTGTCATAACTTCTTACCATCACCATAATTTTCACTAACTAGATCAACCAAAACTGCATGGAACTTTTACAGTAGTGCCCAAGCCCAAAATTGGCAAAACATATTAAGCACACCTTAATCCACCCCTGTTGAAAAATATATTTTAAAATTTAAAATAGTGTCAAATTATATTCAAAAGTATGTATAGGACTTTTATGTTTTTACATCTTTAACTTTTGACTTATGTTTAAATTTGGGAAAACCACAGTGGTACTAGTTTAAAAAGTGGCTGCTTAACGCCTTTTTCAATCCAGTAATGTTAACATTTTGATCAATGCAAATCTATTGCTGCTATGTTGCTGTGCCTCAGCTGTGTTTAAGTTATACCATAACATGTAGTACAATAAACTTAGTTTGAGTTTTATCAAGTTGTTCATAAAATAAAAATAAGATTCAGATATAAAACACATTTCAAGTTATGCTTCAAAGTAAATTTTCATGTGCTAATTACAAGCAGAAGACATTTCCTGATAACCAGCCTTAGTTTGGTAAATGAGTCAGTCTGGCAGAAAGCAGACTATAGAATATTAATCACAAGCATCAGTGTAATTTAGCAATATTTACTAGCAATACTTACACATCATTATGCTCATATTTCAACATTAGTGAAACCAATGGTCATCAGAGTGATGACGGACAGAAAGAAATTAGTTTAAGCAACATATGTGTACAGATTGCAACTTTCATGCCAATTTGAGTCACTAATTATGAAGTATATTATAAGAATACAAAAAGATTGATTACTGAGTGCTTAGTAATCAGGATCATAGCTAGGTAAATTCACACAAATTGGTTAATGCCAATGGGGGCCAGAGAGTGCAGTCTAAAAATCCATGACAACTCAATACGCCTTCACTTGGAGGTCATGGGTGTTTCAAACTTTGGTCTGCACCACTCTAGCAGGGTGAACTCCATGTGTTTGTGGTTGTGTCTATCACTTTTGAAGTGTCTGGAAACTGGTGTTTCTTGTCCATCCTTTTGGACTGTAGCCTTATATTCATACATCCTTTTTCTAAGTGCCCTGCTGGTTTCTCCAACATATTGTTTGTGGCATTTAGAAAAGGTAATCAAATATATGACATTATTAAGTTCACATGTGACTTGTTTTGGTAAGTTCTCAGTTCTCCAAGGGGAGACTGACTGGGCTAGTATTTTAAAACAGGATTTAGCACTCAGTGATGACGAAGACACCACCTTGCAAATCCCCAAAAGAATTTCTATTGGCACAATTACAAATACCACTAAAAACCCAGACACAACTGTCAGCACTAACACTTCACCACTTGCCTTATTTGACCTTGGTGAAGGAATACACAAATGGCCACCACTCATGGCACCCTGACAGCGCTAAAGAACAGTTCAAGATTGTTCCCTAATCAACCACTCAGATCGGATGTGTCCCGCTAATAGGCACCAAAATCGATGGCACCCAAACAGAGATACCAGGGAGGATCCCTGGTTCCACTAACCACCAAAGATGGAAAGCAAAATTGGAAAAGAAAGTGAAACCTGATTTTTTAAAGTTTAAATCACCAAACAGATTTACAAGACCTGAGTTGAAGATCTCTTCCGCACCTAGAATGGATAATAACCATATCAAAAAACCTTCTAGCCTCACTGTGGATAACAACACCTATGAGGCCATCTGCAGCCGCAAGAGAACCAGACCCACTCTAGTCACATCTCCAAAGGAGTTGTATCTCCCAGCACCACCATCAAATGGGGCATGGTCATACTCAACTACCAAGTTCTGAACAGTAGCTTCAGTTTGAACTATATAATACCTACCCAATCGTGTAGATTACTATATATCAGTTAATGTTTATTTTTGAACAGAAAAATAATCATATATATATATCCAGAATTAAATTTATTTTGATAAAAAATAACAGCAAACTAATTTTTATGTGTTTTTATTGATCTATGACACAAAATAAACTGTCATACATACAATATTATAAGCATTTATTAAAAATCATAATAAATAAAATAAACTGCGTCCATATTTGATGGCTAACCTTTAAATAAGCTTAAATAAAAGCAACGTAATGAGGAACATATACTCACCATCAGCATGCAATATGTGACACACAGGCAGTCATAAATATACTTAATCTTTTAAGAAAACCCAATTGAATTAATATAAATTGAATAATGGGTTTACATGGTCCCACTTGAAGAATAAACCAGCAGTACCAGCTGTGTCCCTATTCTAAACCAGGGGGATACCGGCTAAAAGCTGGTTTGCACCAGCAATGCCCCCCAAACTCAAAAAAGTACCTTAAGGGCCAAGGACCAGGATTTTTTTCATAAGCCTCTGATGAGACTGACATAACCTCCATACAGTCGAAATACAATTTGCATACAGTAAATTATATCAGGCAAAATAATCACTTTATTTATCCCAGTTTGCCAATTAGCAGGAAGCAGATTTTTTAGTTGAAGTATATTATAGCTGGACTGCCCCTTTAAAGCCACTGTAAATGATAAATTCATCTGATTTTTGTTGGTAAGGGACATTTTGAACTTGTGCCTCTGTCAAGATATATTTTGTCAAGTGAATTCCACTTGATAAGACTAAAAGGAACATTTGTTTTCAAGCTCTTCTGCATTATGACACCAAGTAGTAAGCTAAAAACATTTGAACTGCGAAAAGGATTTTTTACACACATATGTGAAATTTCACATAATATATCCTGTGTATCCGAAACATGTCAGTCTGTTTTGTGTATCTATAGCAGATGATAAATGTGAACCTCATGCTGAGTGTGTGTTTCCATTCACCTATAAGGGAGTTGTATACACAGAATGTACCACCGCAAACTGGTTTTCTGATTGGTGCTCATATGACAGTGAATACTCGGGACAATGGAATTACTGCATGTGTGAGTCTGTCCCTGCATCATAAATAATTGCTGTAGACATTTATCAGAGGATTAAGTCATCACAAATGTAATAATACATTTAAATTTTGGTATTTATTTAATACTATATTTAACTTTTTTATATATTTAATAATTCTACTGGGCAATAGTAACTCAGTTGCACACAGAGTTACAGACTGTAAGCTCTACAGATAGTTTGGGGGCCTGGGACTGGTTTTACAAGGGGTCTTAGACTTAGCTTGGATTAGGCAAGTCAGGGCTTAAAGCTGAACCTTTTCTGCTAGCTAAGTTTAAGAGCTCAAACAGATTTCACAAAGAGTAACCTTGGTAAGATCAAGCCTCTCGAGTAACCACATTGTGTTTGTGACTATTTACGTCTACTTGAATTTTGTTTACTGGAGACATATTTCTTTGTTTATCTCATTTTATTTTGGTAACCTTGTAACCAAATAAAAATGTCCAAAGACTGAATCAGGGAGAATATATTTATTCATTGTGTGAGGTATTTCAAATTTTGAATTGAGAAAAATATACAGTGGCCATATTTAAGTCTTTCTTTACAGAAGTTAAGCCCACTCCACACTTTCAATTAACAGCTTAGCCTGAGTCCTACATTAGAGTCTATGTCTGGGCATTTTTCTATATAAAATCCATGTGGGTGAACAGTGTTGTCATCACAAAATGATAAAATACCAAAAAAAAAATCTGTGATGTAGCGGAAAAGAAATATGGGCTTCAAAACAATGTTCACAATTTTTCTATTTTTTTCATGTCGGAGATCTACTCATTAAGACTAAGACTATTTAGTTATTCAAAGAACAAACATTGCTAAATAATATTAGATTACCCAAACACCCCTTAGGTTACATGGGTACAGTTGTTACATGGTTTGAAATTATTGACAGTACTTTTCATATCTGTACTTTTGATAAGGAAGCTTTATTTTCATGACAGTTTTGTTTGTCCATTTGTCTGTTTGCCTGTTTGTTAGTATTACACAAATGCTACTGCTTGGATCTTCCTGAAAAAAAATCAGAAGATGGGTCTTGGTTCAACTTAAATCCCATTAAAATATGGATAATTATCCGGATCAATGTCTGGATACAAACAAAAAAAATCTGGATTTTCTCATTCACTTATGATTATGTACCTTGGTGGAGTTATGCACTACGTGAGTGCTCTTGTCAACAACTAAGACTGGCTGACATTAAATGATAAACTTGGTCTCTTTTATGTTGAACAACCACTTTCACCAGATTTTTGTCAGATCAAATAGATAAAAAGCCAACTGTCGGAATTGTTCTGGAAGCAAAAGCATCTGACCCTCTGGCTAGTTTTTATCACGCAACATTAAGAAAACGTACTTCCTTCCCTGGGACCATATTCTCCAAAGGCCTCAAAGCAAGTTTTCCATATAGTTATAATTTCTGATTGAGATTTTATGTGAAAATTAGTTTATAATGTATTACACATTGCAAATGTTATGCTTATTAAAATCTTATTTTGGTGATGAAACTGGCCCACTAATCCATCAAAGCAACTCCTAAATGTTGAAGGATTGGCAATTGTGAATGACTACAAAGTAAACTGTATCATTTGGCTATTATGTAAAGTGCTTGCATGCTTTTCTACAGGTCATACACATATATTTGATGATGCTTCAGATAACTTTGACACATTTGATTTTCACAGTAAGTAATTTATCTATTTTTTTAGAAACATCAAAAAGGCTACACAATCCACGTGTTAAGGATGCAAATTGTTCGTGAATAAGGGCCCAGATTAAGAAAGATACATTAAAATTTGCTCAAGCAAGAACCTACGGGCAACTACATACAAGAAACCACTTTTGAAATGAACCATGACATTTTACATTAATTTGAACCTACGAAGAGTAACCACCTAATACCTGCATCAACTAAGCACTTTTATGTACCAAGACAGTATTATGAAGGGCAAACACCCACTTCCATTTTTAAAAACATGCAAATGTGTGTAGTATATTTATTTATTTGGGATTTTACGTCGCTTTCAACACTGTATAGGCCATATCACGACGGGTAGTTGGAAGGGCAGAGGAAACCAGTACATACAGTTTGTCAGGGCTCTGCACTGTAAACTGCCAACCAACGGCAAGCAATTACCAGCTTTCCCACTTGAGGTCATGCCGGGAACTGAACCCCAGTCTCAGAGGCTGGAGGCGAGAGTGTTACCACTCTGCCACCATGGCGCCTTAGTATATTTATTAACAGCAGGTCTTTAAAAACTCTGATTCTTTGAATATATAATACTTCAATATTAAAATCACGTGTATAAGGAATAAGCTTCAGGAAAATTACCACCCTGTCACCCCTGTGTCTTCACCCGTTATGACCTGGCTATGTCCATAGACCCAAAACTATTTAAATTGTTTATGTTTAGCTGCATCGTAGAGTCTGTAAAATGATGGAGATTAAGCATTGTAAAAGTCTCATTAAATTAGATGTGTTTTGTTTTTCTGTAAGATTTATAAGACTTGTAATACCTTGATGCATAGTTATATATTTGCAATTACAAAACTACAATAAACTAGATTGTTTTAGATAACTTAATAAATATATATTATACATATAACATCTGCTGAAATCGGTTCATAGTGTGATATGTAATTCCACATGTTTCTTTTTCATTTTGGAAACCTTCTGTCAGTGTAAGGTTTGTTCTTTTAATAACTTGTATTCTAATCTGGTTTCATTTTTCTGCAGAGGTTCAACGAAAATGAAGCATTAGCAAAGGAGTGAATTTAATTAATTTTCATCTGCGAGAGAAGACGTACACCATCAAAGACATTCCTTTATTCAAATAATCTATATATGTAGTTGTTTACATAGCTATAATAAAAATTTCAAGCTTGTGTGATAGCCTGAGATTAGTTGCCAGACTAGCTCACTACTATGACCCGCAAGAACTTTATCATAGTAATTAAATGTACCATATTATTATTTAATAAGAAATGTTATCTGCTTATAAGATACATTGGAACAAAGGTGAAACTTAGGCTTTCTGTCTAATTCCACAGCCAAGGTCATGCCAGGGTTAGGTTGTCAGTGCATCGCAGAAGTTGAAACCTGATGGATTCAAACCCAGCATCACCGAGGCAAGAGTCCAAATGATCAAATGCCACATATGATTTTGAAGGTTCCTACTTTGTGCTAATTCCACATAAACAGTCTTGACAATTTATTCCATCTGTTCATAAGTCAACAAAGAATGGTGCTCTCCAGGAATAAGGTGCCTGATGACATCTGCCATGCCACATCTCTTCTACCATCCAGAAAAAAATGAAAACTTATCTCTTCACAAAAGCCTACCCACCCTAGGGTCTTCATATTCTTCCAATTGCTGGGCTGGACTGTCCCCACCCCCCTTTGTGTCTCTTGGCTATGAACCTCCTGAATACAAGACTCTTCAATTCTTATTTTATTGCACCTTAAAGTCTGTGTTTTGAAGGAGATTAAAAGCTATAAAAGTCATATTAAATTCACAGAAGAATGTAATGCATGACAGAAGCCAAAAAGTACCAAACAACTTCACTATTTGTGGCTTGGATCTTCCGTTTAACTCAGTGAATGCAGTGTAGAGTAATACCCCCTTCTCATATACATGCTTTCAATAGACAGCAAATAAGGGTTATAAAGCCGTCTCCAATCTTCCTAACATCTTCTTTAATCCTTATACTTCCGTCTCCTATCTTTAGCAACCTTCCCTGCATTTGTCCTTCCTAGGGAGATTTTGGTTATATTCAAAACTTCCGTCTAGTTATTGAAGAATCGCTTCTGACCGCCTCACACCAAGGTAAAACTGAAATTAATTTTATGTTTCTGAGATCTAGGTCATCTCTTTCCGCAAATTTCAGCCTTGAAAACATATATTGTAGATATAGAAGGAAAAACAAGGTCGAGTCTCGGTTTATCAAGGAAACAGCAGACCTTGATGCAGACCTACTGGGAATTTATGATTCTACTGTGGGGGTGGGAGGCCGTTATACTCGCCCAGAAACTCAGGCACCATCCAACCATCAATTTTTCACCCAATTTTCTGTGGCAATTTGACTGAAATTTTTCTGAAATATTATCAGTCTATGGTTCTATTTGCCAAAACAGTTACTGAATAACTGAATAATTTTCAACTTTATGCAATAGTGAGAAAACTTCCTAAAAGACATATACAAAAAAATATCTAGATACATCACAAGTGAAGGTGACAATATTACATAAGTGTGTAGCATTATATATTTAACCTTCATGGGTGATATAAATTTTGTGTTTGTATTATGAGGGATGTTTTATTCTTTATATGCCATTTGGAAGCAACAAATGAGTCCATATTTAAAAAGGTTGTGATCGATATAGGGGCAGCAGTGAATATACGTTTATTTTTAACTTGTGATTCTTCACCATTTCTGCATTGATTTTAATGCAATAAGTATCAGCAGAAGCTCGGCTAAAATATCTATCAACATAATAATGTATGAGGACTACTGAGATATTAAACTTGTCAAGGCCCAGTCATTATGTGCATTTCCTGAGGCTAACACCAACCCATTAAACATTTTTTAATTTTGCAAACGTTTCAAGGGAAAACTTTGGCGAAAATGAAAAAAATGATTCGTACCAAAACTATTTATAATAGAAGGTTTTGAAAACCTTTTTGTATACCATTTAATTAATGTTGACAAACATCAGCAAAATGTTACAAATAAGAATAATAATGTTTCAAAAATATTACTTTGACATTGCTTAGCAATCTTTACGTTATTTGGGGTCAGAGGTCTTATCCAATATGCTTTTAGGTTGCTCACCAATGAAAATATTATGTTTACGTCTAAAATTGTAAGATAGTGGCTTGAAACTGTTCCCCAATTAAGTTCTTACTTTTAGGCATTGCGTGGGAGGTAACTTTTCATAAAGTCCTCTAAAATCCCTAATATTTCTTACCACCATCTTTTTTTTGCAAATGTTTGAAGGCAAATGATAAATCAGCATTCTAAAAATATGGATACAAAAAATGTTTGTGATCAAACATTTCAAAAACGTTTTAAAATAATGAGTACGAAGCCCAGTTGCCATTAAATGTTTTAAAACTTTTTCAAAGGAAATATCTACAAGACATTGTCAACAAACTTGCTTAAACATTTTATGTATACTGTTTATCAAAAATTTCATGATAAATGTTTGAAAAACATATCGAGCATAACCTTTTATAAATGTTTAAAACGTTTCCACTCAAACCTCATTGTCTAGACATTCAGCAAAAAAAACATTTGTACAGAGAATGTTTTAAACATTGCAACGTAAACGTTTATTTGGAAAGATATGGTTTAAATGGGTTTTAAAATATTTTATAAATGTTTAAACCCTTTTAAACCATTGTTATGTTTACTGGGACAGGGTAATTTATGTATATAAATCCAAATTCAATTTCGCACTTTCAAGTGAAATATTACAATCAAAGATGGCCATAAAAAATAACTGCTTAAAAATCTTGGCAGGTGAGTTACTCGAAGCCAAGTACTGACTGATGTTGTCAGTCCTCCTACCTTGAAGTCAATCTTTTAGGTGTTATGATCCAATTTTATGGACTTGTGATCTATTACATCTGCTGTTTTTATGGTCATACCATTTTACGTTTTAAAATGGCATAGAGAGATGTTATGAAAAGAGACGATCAGTCATACAAAGGATTCAGAAACTTGAGTCAAAGATAATTCTTACTATTCAGGCAGCTTTTACTCTTTTACCCTGTTGTTTTCACCAGTGTTGAGTGGGTGAGCAGGAGGTAGGTCAGGGGGACTGGTGTCTAACAGGGAAAATCTGCCATTAAAAACTGATCAGCTTTTTAAATATGCTAATAAACTATATATGGGTGAAACCTTTTTTCTCCCAACCTTTTCTTCATGCAAAATTGGCCATTTCTCAAGTAAACATCTGGAGGCTCCCTCTATGGTCATCCTGGAGATCCAGGATGGTTAGAGACAAAAGATCTGAATCCAGTCGGCAACCATGTCTTGATGGAGAAATGCTAGAATTTTACCATTGTTTGAGGTTTAGCTACCCAAATGCAAAGGTTGAGGGGTTTTTAATCTGGAACAATGGTAAATTCTGCAAACACCCTGGCCTGGAAAGGATTATTCTTATATTAACGTGACAACATTGAAGCATTATAAATATTCGGGCCATTCCATATAAACAATATAATTAGGTAATGTCAAAAAGTGAAATATTGACAGAAAGCTGGATGAAATTAAACTGGGTTAAGTTATATAAGGCACCTTACTTCTTTACTGGCACACAATGGCCACTCTTAATTTACAGTATAAAACCTGATAATGACTCAAAATGTATCATCTTTATGGATAAAAATGTCAACACCGTTACAAACGCTTTCAGATACTGTTCTTATAGATAACCAATTTTAATCATAGTTTCTTTTATGTGAAACAATTAAATATATGTCACCACTTAAATCAGTGTTATATTTCTATTATCAATTCACATTTATTTCATATAATAGTGTTTTTACTATTATATGCATTTTTTATTTTAGGGTAATGTGTCATCTGAAGTGTGCAGTTCTCCTATAATAAATTTTGGATATTGCGTTATAGAACTCTTGGGGGTTTGTGAAAGAAATTAGTTTTATATTTGTAAATATAATAAAAGTCAATTCATAATCTGTATTTTGTACAATTGAGACCTGTGATGGAGCTGACAATCTGTCACCGGTGTTGACAAGTGTAACAGAGTTGACCACAATGGTTCACTGCCAGTTCACAAATCTTTCGTAAGAAAAGTAAAAGATGGAAAAAGGTGTATTTCAATAGTCAGTGCAAAAAAAAAACATGAACAAACCGAACAAAAAAAAATTTAAAAAGTTGCATTTCAGTTAACTTACTTTTACACTTATAAACTAAAATACATACTACCAGTGGTTCCCCATTTCATACCGCATCTTGTTTTAATATAATTTCATTATGTTCAAGGACATTATATTCTCCCCACCTACTCACTTATCATCCTTAATCAAACCAGTAGCTTCACTCATGAAAATCGGCTATCTCTTTTGTCAGCTTGTCCTAGGACGGCCACTAGTAGCAAGGTTTTGCAGTGGCTTCACCCACAGACTCCGTCAGTCAGTTCATTCACAGCACACAATAACAGGTTTCCAAAGCCGGTTAAGAACTATAGGTGTGACCAAGCAGTTGGAAAATATTTTGAAAATTGCCAAGAGTACATTGCTCAGATACCCCGTGGGTCGAAAATTTTGATGAAATTGCTCTATCTCACATGGAGATAGAAGCAAATTTGTGGTTTTTTTCCATGTTTTGGCAAAGTAGCTAAGAAGCTATTACTCAGTGAGTTATATATCTGTTATGACTAAAAGCAATCCCAAGCAAGCTATCGACCTAGGTAATGCTCATACCAAATTTGGTAAAGATATGTCAAATATTTTTCCTTAAAATACCCGGAAACAAAAGAAGTACACAAAAGTAGCTAAGTAGCTATTACTTCACCATAAGCAACCCCATGCAAGCTATTAACCGAATAAACGCCCATACCAAATTTGGTAAAGATAGGATAAATACTTTTCCTGCAAATGAGCGGAAACCAAGTGTCCAGACGCTGGACAGCGGACCCCGGAAAAAGCGAGGACATAATAACATGCCTTACTTACATTAAATCACATAATCCACCATTTTTAACATACCATAATATCATTAATATTATATGCTGATAATAACTAATTCAAGTGATTCAAAGCTTTTTTCTTTATATTGTTTTGTTTACAGGAGCCGCCATATTGGATGTCGCTTCCTGTTCAGGTAGATACTAAACTTTGCGAGGGCTCGGTGTCGAGTCAAGTTTTTATCTGCGAGCAATCAACCTGAATTATTTGTACTTGTCACACCCCTACTTGTTTAAACTAGCATATTCTCCACCAAAGTATACCTCCCCTGGTAGGCACTAATTTGGATCGCAATCTGACATGCTGCTGGACTTTCGTTTCGTAATTCAAGAGCATAAGAGGATGTTGTATCAATTTTCCGCTATATAAAGGTTTCTCTACTATTCTATAATATGTAACTGATAAAAGTAGTGGGTAAATCATTTGGCTTTGTGGATATCGATATTGAATGTAAAAATTTTTCAATATCAGCCAATATCTGGGGGCTGAGATTGTCTACCAAATAGCATATCCTCAACTGCTAATAGAAAGTGAACTTTAACAAATCAAAAATTGACAATTTTCATCGCGCTGACAACTACAAAAATTTGAAGTAAAAGTACTCTATATTTTTCTGTGTATTTTAAAAAGAAAACAGCTAAAATAAATCAGCTTTGAAGGGGAATTAAAATAAACGGGAGATTTAAGCAGAATTAAAAATAATCAGTCTTTTCATTCAAAATGTCCCCACATATCATATGTTCTTGTGTTGCTTATGTTATGTCTTTTGTTAATTGATTATTTTAAAGCAGTCAGCAGTGTGCCTCAAACACAATAAGCGTTGCTATTGTTTATTTATTTGGTTCATTGTGATTGTTCTCAAACATGCTAATGTATTTACAAATATATAATGAATGGAGAGGAAAATTCTGTGAAAGGAAAGAAATTCATGCAAAGGTTTCATTAAAGACAGACTCCTATGAAAAATCATTTTTGCCATATCCCTTTGGCAGTCTTAATACAAAAAATTGACAATTATAATTTGCTCACCCTAGACTATTTAGAATGTTTTCTGTATTTCTGGCAGAATATCCATATGTGCCTCATGCTGACTGTGTGTTTCCATTCAAGTATTGGGGAGTTGAATATACAGAATGTACCACTACAGACTCTAAGTATAAATGGTGCTCATTTGACTATTAATACTCCAAAAGATGGGATTACTGCACATGTAAGCCTGTGTCTGTATCATAAATAATTGCTGCAGACATTTATCACAGGATTAACTAGTAACAATCAAATTTTATCTTATATTATTCTACTTGGCAATAATAATTGTTGGCACATAGAGTTGCAAAATGTAAGTTCTACATATGGCTTGGGGGCTTGGAGATGGTTTCAAAAGGGAAGTTGAAGATGGGCGACTTTCTTGGGCCAACGGCACTCAGTGGGCTCTCAACAGAATTGGTATGTCACAGGTAGCAGTTTTTCTTTCTCTATAAGATAGTATCTTATTTTAATATACAAAGGACGGATTCACTTCTAATACCTGAATGCATAGACATGTATTTGTAATCACAAAATTTATAATAAATTCTATTGTTTTAAATAAATTTAAGCACTCAAAAAACATAAAATATACAATTACATCACGTGAAATTGATTTATCATTGTGATATGTCATTCCATAAGTTTACAAGCTATTTATGAAACATTTGGTCAGTGTAAGATTTATTCCTTTAGTAAATAATATTTTAATCTGGTTTTCATTTTTATACTGATGTCAGACAAAAATGCAAAGGAGTGAATTTGATTGATTTTCATCTGACAGCGAAGATGTGCATGATTGAAAATAGGAATATTCCTAAATTAAAAAAATCCATATATGTAGTTGTTTGATAATATAAGAGGGTAAAAATTAAAAAAAATCAAAGCTTGTGTGACAGCCTGTAATTAGATGCTAAAAAACAGTATTTAAATATAGTATATTATTATTTAAAAGGCAATTTTATCTACTTATAAGATATATTTTAAAAAGCTAAATTTAGGATTTGAGTCTTATTTAACGCCCAAGATCATGCCAGGGTCAAGCTGTCAAACCTGCAAACATAGAAATGAGAGTACAACTGATCAAATGCCACATATGATGTTTAAGTTTCTAGCTTGTGCTGATTCCACATAAATACTCTTTGTAATTTATTCCATCTGTTTATAAGTCAACAAAACAGTTTGGCTTTAGTTTTGCCTAGGATGCTCCCAAGACATAAGTTGTCTGATGACAACTTACAACTTTTTCATCTGTCATTTGGAAGGGACAATGTGTGCTCTAAGTTCACATTTAGCAAAATAATTGAAAAAGGTTATGATCTATATAGAGGCAGCAGTGATAAAAAAACTTTCATTTCTGACTGGTGATTTCTTTGGCATTTCTGACACAGATTTTGATGTAATAACAACAGAAGCTTTGTTAAAATATTTATCAGATGATGTATGTAACATATTTACATATTTGTACGCTACTTAGTCTCAAAAGGAACATAGAATCGGTACTTGATAAATTTGTACCTGCAAATTATACATGGTAAGGCTGCTCAATGTTTACAAAGAAAAATACATCCTCAGTTAATTCTAAGCCAAAAACAACAATTAAAGCTTGAAGGTCACAGTTGGGGTTGAACAACAACCAGGGCCATATTGAAAATGTTCCTTAGTAATACTACTTGTTGAAGGCAAAACCCAAGAGGTGAAAGTATGTGTTTATTTATTTACTTATTTTATGTTACATCCAGTAACATTGTGATGGATAGTTGAAAGGACAGAGGAAACCAGTACATGCACTTGCTCTTTTTCTTCACTGTAAACTACCGGTTAATGGTAAGAAACTACCAACTTCCCACATGAGATTAGGCCAGGATTCAGAAGCTAGTTCACCTAGTGTACACATTTCTGTGCTGGTCTCCCAAGCTGTACCTATGAGCTGACCATATTTCTTCTAAGTCAGGATGCTTTTACCATAACACAGTCTGTTTTTCCATTTATTAGTAGATTTTAAGCAATTGAAGGTTTCTGTGTTGATTAGGATGCCTAAACGATCAACACAAGTCGAGGTTTTAATGAATTTCTTGTTAGATATGTCATAGCCTAGATCTAGGACATGATGCACAGAATCAAATAAAGCATCAATCCTACTAGGAACATCAACATCAAGTACATCATCTATATAATTTGTAATGTTGAAGCGATGTTGATGAGATAATACACTGCCATGATGAAACCCGAATGACAGACATATGTCCAGGAACCAGGTATAATGACACAAACCTAAGAGATCAAATTCTTTAGGGTCAAGCTTTACATGTCTGAAGGCATGCTTGATGCCCACCTAATATATTCTTGCCACTCTGCAAAGTGAGTGAATGTGCCTTGAGACACGG
Source organism: Sabellastarte sp. h YS-2021 (assembly GCA_964017235.1). Classification (NCBI taxonomy): domain Eukaryota; kingdom Metazoa; phylum Annelida; class Polychaeta; order Sabellida; family Sabellidae; genus Sabellastarte; species Sabellastarte sp. h YS-2021. The sequence goes on along the minus strand of OZ024936.1, from coordinate 95,953,662 downwards.
TCAATTATTGGTAGTTTCAACATAAGGGTGTGTTTAAATGAACGTCTTTAGCTGTACAAATAGTGGCCGAACAAAACATTAGAGAGGGGAGGTATGAAGCCCAGCTACTGGGGCTACTGTAAAGGATCCTTAAATGGTATTATAACTTATTTCCTCTTCTAAATATGCCTGGATATCTTGTGGATACTTATTTCCAGAGGTGTGACTTTCTGGGTGACTTTCTAAGGGATGCTTTTGAACTTTGTTATGGTCATGGGCAAGAGTGGTAGCAATTACCAGTTGCCTTCAAGTTGCAACAGGAAAAGACAAAAAGTTCAACTTAACAAATTTATTTAACAATTTAAAAAATGATAACAATCAACTGGTATAGTCTTAAAAGTATGATGATAGAATGACAATAATACAATAATGAAACAAATCTGACCTAGCCGCTATAACTGACAGTTAGGATTTTCCATTGTATCCAGCAATCTGTCATGTGATCTTTCCTGTGATCCATTTGGTGCCCACTAATACACAAGTATCTATATCCTATGATCTGTTCAATGCCTGATGATACAAAATGTCCCTATTCCATTATATTTTCAGTGCCCGCTAACACAAAATATCTGTATACAAATATGTAGAGAGATTTCACAACTATGCTGTCCACTCCAAGATATGTACAGTATGCAAAATGCAGTAAATCCACTCTCTGGCAGATCCAGTTCACTCCAACAAAGGTTCACAATAAAGTGTAAGTAACTCAGTGTAGCAATTATTAGGCACAATTAGCTTTCCTTATAGCAAGACCTGTCATCATCATAGTCAGATGTGTAGGATTTATATATACCTTGGGAATTCTCCAGAATATTATAGAACTTATTGGAAAATAAACATTGTCACCAGAATATGTGAGGAAGCTCTAGAAACTAGTTTATGCGGGTTTCCCCAAATCTATAAATAGATCAGTATAGTAAAACTAATGAGGTTATAGAAGCCTAGAAGGATTTCATATGTGTGACATATGAATGTAACATGAGTGTTACCTACACAAGTTCCATAGAATATTAAAATCAAAAACCCAATGACAATACATGCCATTCTAAATTGGTACACTGCACAGTGAGCTTAGATACGTCGTTTGCGCAATGCTTGAACCACGAAAATAGAATGGTAAATAAAAAACGCTATTGAATTCTACACACATGGTCCCTTTGCGTCATTTCTTGCTTTATTTTAATAAATAGCATATCATTTTAAAGCTTACAACAAATTGAAAGCATCTACAGTGACAATCTCTCAATGTTTCATAACAAATTCTATGAAAATAGAGTGACAAAAATACTTACTTTTTGTTTTGAATTTTGCGTAAGATTTACTGCTTATTTTGACCAAAATATTAGCGTAACCATTTTAGAATAAGAATAAAATACTTCGTGGCTTTAATATAGCCAATCGATAGTTTAAAACAATTATAAAGCACTCGAATATGTCTTTTATTCCTATAGTACATACATATAATGCTTAGGTTAAACAATGCTGCAGTCCTTGGAAGGATTAAGGAAGCACATGCCCATTGTGTGACAAAAACTGCAAATAAACACATATAGTTGGCCACTAGTATGCCGCTCATTCTTATGATTGCATTTTAAATTTAGAAAAGAAACCTGCAGGAAACACCCTGTAGGACTTCGTGGGGAAGTTACTGACTACTTTCTGGGTATTTGCCCCTCAAGTCCTGTCTAATTTCTCAGTCCTCTTCCAATTTATTCTGCCCTCCTCTAACTGACACAGGATAACTACATGGACACCTTTAGCTGAGGCCCAACTATAACTTAATGTGGGTGTTCCACCACACGACTAAGGCTCCCGATTAAGGGTTTTTGGGGGTCGGTTTGAAATATTTGCTTAGTCCCAGACCTTCTGTAAGGGTCGGTTGTGGTCGGTTGGGGCCGTGTGAAAAATCAAACATGTTTGATATTTCACACGACTACAACCGATTCCTATTTCCCGCCGTCAACAAAATGTCCAGTCCCAGGCGTCCTCAGGCCTCCTCAGACCCAAATTTACAGAGTCGGTTGTTGTCCCAGGCGTCCTGCGACCCTTAGTCCCAGACCTCCGTAGCTTAGTCCCAGGCGGCCGGTTCTTAATCCCAGACTCAAATATGATGCGTATGAATTTCATGCGTCTAAAAGTGAGTCGGTTTCATTAGTCCCCGGAAGCCTCAGACCGTCTGCGGTGTCCTGCGACCCAAAAATCAAGGTCTGGGACTAAGAACCGACTAAGGGTAACCGACCCTAACCGATCCAAACCGGCCTCCCCAGGACGCCTGGGACCACACATTTTCAGTCTGCGGCGGCCTGAGGACGCCCCAGGCGGCCTGGGACTAACAACCGATTAAGAACCGACTGTTTTCCGCGCGTTGGAAATTAAAACGAGGCAATGAGCAGGTCTGGGACTATATAAGCGACCGCGCACACTTTGTCATTGTTACTGACTGTTTGGCTACTGAGAGACGTGTGTCACTGATTTGTAGGGGTTTTCAATTTTTATTTTACATTTTATATACTTGAGCTTAAGGCAAATTTCACAGTTAGGAGACACATTTTACTATTTTTTTATTATTTTGTCGACTGGATCATGAGAAAAGAGAAAGGAGGGAAGAGAGGAAGGAAAAAGATGGATGAGAGGGAGAAGGAAAGTCAAGTAGAGGAGAGGAGTGAAGTTATTACAGAAGAAGGAAGTGAGAGGAGAGAGGAGGAGGAGATTCAGGAAGATCCAGCTATTGGGGAAGCTGTGGCAGAAGAAGAAGAGAGGTGTGAGGAAGATCCGGAGTGCCATTCTTCAGCCAAGAGAGCCAGGGTGTGTGCCACTTTTACAGACAGTGATGAAGTTTCCATTGTAGAATTCGTCAAGCTGCACCCTGAACTGTATGACAAGGAACATTCACGTTTCCACGACAGGAATAGAAGAGAGGCTCTCTGGGCAGAAATATCTGCAGAACTTAAGCTCCAGCCCTTTGATGTGAGAAGGTGGTTTGAGTCCCAGCGAACCCGTTATGGAAAGCTGTCTAAGCTCCAATCTGGCCAAGCCCCGAGGGAGATGACCAAGAGACAGTCCTGGGTCTACCAACAGATGGGTTTTCTTAAAACCCACATCAGAAGAAAGGGGGCCAATAGAAGTTCAGGTTTTGAGGCCAGTCCAAATACCAGCAAGCAGGACGAATCACGTGGGTCAACTACTGACACAGAACACCTCGAGTCCAGTGTCCTGAGGGAGAGGAGTCAGTCCATCATTACATCAACACCCGTTTCAACTACAGACTCCAAGATTCTCGAACACTTTGAGCAGATGAGGACACTTATCTCAGGTTTTCTGCATCAGAAGTCAGACAGGCAGCCCTTCTTTGACTACGTGGCATCAGAGGCCGAAAAGATGACTCAAGAAGAATTTGAAGAATTAAAGGGCAAGATATTCAGAGATATCGAAAATATTAAGAGTAACCGCAGACGTCAGCCATTGCCCAGAAGATCAGCCACTGTTACCACGGAGTCCCAGAGGGTCGGCCTACTGCCAACAACCACTCCACAGGCGTCAAGTTCCACTCAAGCAGCAGCTAGCAGCAGTTTTGTGTACTATACACCAAGCCCCATTGGCTTCAGCAACCCTACATCTGTCCTAACTGTACAGGACGAAGGGAGCAGACACAATCTGAGTGGAATCTTAAGCCAGCTACCAGATCTGACATCAACACAGATCGTCGAGCAGCCTCAGCAGCAGCAGCAACAACCGCAGCAGCAGCTCTTTACTATCACCACTTCAGCACCGCCTCAACAGCAGCAGCAGCCTCCTCAGTAGCCATCCAGTCAGGGCGGGTCTTTGACCTGCCAGGCCCTTTTCAGGGCCACCAATTCTTCCAAAAACAATTATTCAGCTACGTGTTCTTCCAATTCCCCTCCCAAAACAAAAAAGTTCAGTACAAATACTTATCACAAGAAAAAAAAAGTTAAAGTCCAACACTTACACCACCCCAAACATGAAACAAATAACCCATGGTACTACACATAACCAAAAAGGCCACATAAAAAAAATATTAAAAGTAACTCCCAATATGGCCATTAATCAGCCCATTTTTAGATTAAAATCCATGGGATAGTTTAAAATCTGTAATTGAAAAGTCCAACACTTGCACCTTCCCTAGAGTTAAAAGGCATAATTACATACTTACCAACCCACAAACAGACAAACCCAATACCAAACATAACCCCCAAATAACAAACCCAGTACCAAACCTAATACCCAACTACCCCAAAAAAACCCAACCCCAGTAACCACCAACCAACAAACACCCAAACCCAAAAGTAGATAGAACCCATGCCAACGAACTGACAAACTATTTAGCAAACACAATCCCCCATTATTGAAAGCAAAACTAGTTCCATGGTTATATTTTCCAAATTTTTGTGATTAGAAATGAAAATTTAAAATTGAATATTTCCATAAAAAAATTTCTGCTACAAATAAGTTTCCCAGCCATGAAAAAAGAAAAATGTTTAAATTATGATGTGGATTTGAAAATATATAAAATAATTATTCAATTTAGGATATTATGTGTCACTTTGTGTTTCGCTTTTGTTTAACAGTGGGTTTGTCTGTTTGTTGGGTGAGTAAGTTGTGTTTGTCTGTTTGTCTGTCTGAACAAGTTATGTTTGGCATGGGGTTTGTCTGTTTGTCTGTCTGAACAAGTTATGTTTGGCATGGGGTTTGTCTGTTTGTCTGTCTGAACAAGTTATGTTTGGCATGGGGTTTGTCTGTTTGTACGTCTCGACAGGTTATGTTTGCCATGGGGTTTGTCTGTTTGTCCGTCTCAACAAGTTATGTTTGGCATGGGGTTTGTCTGTTTGTACGTCTCAACAAGTTATGTTTGGCATGGGGTTTGTCTGTTTGTACGTCTCAACAAGTTATGTTTGGCATGGGGTTTGTCTGTTTGTACGTCTCGACAGGTTATGTTTGCCATGGGGTTTGTCTGTTTGTCCGTCTCAACAAGTTATGTTTGGCATGGGGTTTGTCTGTTTGTCCACATAGCTGATTAATTGTTTTTGGAATATTTGGTAGTCCTGAAAAGGACTGTTATAGTTAGTCCTGAAAAGGACTGTTTACTGCAACAGGACTTATATTCTGCCATCTTGCCAGGCCACTGCTCCCTCATTATTGAAGTAGTCCTTCAGGTAATCCCTCTGTCTTTTGGCCTCTCTAGCAGGGTTTCTGTCTTGGCCACCACCAGCAGCACCACCAATCAATCCACAATCACCAGGCACATCATCATCATCATCATCCCCCCCAGGCTGCTGACCAGCAGGTTGACCTTGATACTGGCTTCTGAGTATATTGTGCAGAACCACACAGGTCATGACCACTTCTCTAACTGTTTCTGGGGGTAGTTCAATGGTGGTCCTCATGACTCTAAATCTTGACACAAGGATGCCAAAAGCGTTCTCCACAACTCTCCTGCCCCTTGATATTCTGTAGTTGGCAATCCTTTCCTCCCTTGTTAACAGCCTTCTGCCATAGGGTTTCATGAGCCAGGTCTTCAGGGCAAAGGCATCATCTGCCAAAATGAAGTAGGGGACATCTCTACCACCCTGTGTTATAGGAGCTGGGTCAGGGAAGCCTATCCTGCCATCTTCAATCCTCCTCTTCAGCTGAGAGGCATTAAATATCTGGGCATCTGAGCAAGACCCTTCTGTACCCACATCCACCCATCTGAATTTGTACTGCCCATCTACCAAGGCCAACATGACAATGGAAAAGAACCCCTTGTAGTTGTGGTAGAGGGCTCCAGAGTTCTTGGGTTTCTTCAGGGCCACATGCTTTCCATCCAGGGCTCCCAGGGCATGTGGAACATTCCACCTGATCCTGAATTCCCTTTCCAGTTCTTTCCACTCATCTGGAGTAGTAGGACATTTGAGGTACTCTCTGGTGAACTCATCCTGGATGGCCCTGCAGACCTCTGGTAGAAACTTGGAAATGGTGGATCTGCCAACCCTGAACTGACAGGATAATGATGTGTATGACTCTCCAGTGGCCAGATATCTGATGGTGAGGGCTAACTTCTCCCCAACACTGATAGGAGCTCTGTAGTTGGTGGCCTGCCTGGCTAGACGTGGTTCCAGTCTGGTCTTCATCATTTCAAAGAATTCTGGGGTCATCCTCATGTAGTTGGTGAATCCTGGAATGTCTGTGGCATACAGATCAGCCATAATGTTGTGGTAGGCCCCCCTCTCCTCTCTCTGCAGAAGCCATGGCCTGACCCACATGTTGTGCCTTCTTCTAGGTCTCTGTATGGGTGCTGGTGGTGCTGGTGGTGGTGGTTGCTGTGCTTGACGTAAAAAATGGAAATACATGATTATTTGTAACTGAATAAAAACCAAGAAAGCCCTAAGTTGTTGTTGAATCTGTCTTCCATTAAAAGGTGGCATCCTGGTGTGTTCCTAGAAAAGCAATGATGATTAGATCGCAAATTTTATATATATATACCCAGAAAATCCAGCAACTTTGCAAAACAATAATCGGGGATCGTGGTCTGGGGAGGCCTGAGGAGGCCTGAGGACGCCTGAGGACGCCGGTAGTTAATCGTGTGTTAGTCGGCTCTTAGTCCCAGGAGGCCTGAGGCGTCCTGGGACCCAGTCGGTTTGTGTCCGACAGGATCGTGGTTGAAACCGACCCGAAAACTGGCTTAGTCGGTTCTTAGTCCCAGACCAGTCGGGGACTGTCTGCGGCCGCCTGAGGCATCCTGAGGTGTCCTGAGGCGTCCTGGGGATGATCTGTTCTTAATCCCAGACTTCAGTACCGACCCAGTATTCCCGCCCATTTTTGTCTTTTTTCAACCGACTGTGCACGATTAAGGGTCGCCGACAGGATCGGGGCTTAATCCTTTGGTGGAACAGGGGCATACGCTTCCGCCATCATCTGTGATCCATATTGTAACATTACATTCTTGATGTTGGCATTACTCTTTTATCTTTGAAAATGCAACAAAACCAGAGATGCATTGAAAAATGGACAGGCTGTTATATGCAACTCTACAATTAGAGGCCCCTGCTAAAATGTGATTCTGGGGCCAAGGTATCTGATTTTTCACTGTAACTTGTTCACTAATCCTGGTGAGCTCCTACAGATGCTCAACTACAGTATTCTGAATGCCTTTGCAAGCTAGTTGCGGAATGATTGTGTCACTTTCCACATCATTGTCTTCTTGCACCAGTTGAGTGCTCAGACTGGTGACTTGAGAGCTGATGGTGTAAGGAAGCGACATGCATCCCTTGCAAAGCTGTTCCTTCTTTGTCGCAATACACTCTTCTATGGCAGAAGATCTAGAACTTAAATGCAAAAAAGCATGCATAATATCATATTTTACTATATCAGAAATATTATTTTCAGTTGTGACATTTAAAAAAAATTGACATTTGATTCTACATTGTCTTTAAATTTACACCTACTTACACCTACTGGCCTTTTGTGTTGCCCACCACAGTAAGAACAATTTTAATTAGTGTTCTCAATATACCAAGTTTTGTGGGACCTGGTGGGTAGTGATTTAAATTGGCGGGTACCCAGGTACTTGCTCTCATAGGCGATAGTAGGTGATTGCGCAAAAATCTTAAAATTTACAAACCTTAAACTTACATAAAACATGGGATCTACCCATTCACTTTATTTCTTATTTGCCAACCATCCAAATGACAAATTAATCATGCATGTTAGGATAATATTGTTTTTCGCTTCACTCGTTGGTGCATTCAAAACACCAGGACACAGACGAAATGTGATAAAAGAAGACTTCTATACATTCAAAACATGGTTGTTTATTCCATAATAATGGAGTCACATGACCTATTATTAATTAAATATTAACCATAGCTTGAATGTACTTTTGGAATTGCAAAATGTTTTTTTTTCTTATTTCAGGTCGATAAGTCAATTTTATTGATTCAAAGTCATAAAATGCTATGTCAAAACATTGTTCTTTGATTTATTTAAGTAATACATGATCTTACATGGCCAATACACAGCAATTTATGTTGTGAGAATTGGATAATTATTCTAACATACTGATAATTTTCAAAGCGTTCCTGCATTTGACATAAACAACTAAATAAAAGATAAATATAATACTCTAAATGTAATATAAAGGTAAAAACAATATTGTTGTACATTTTAACTGAATAGTTTTCTTCTGAAGTGACTTTATGAAGTCGGGACATGTCGGGACTCTGTCAGCCAACATGGGCGATATTGGAAGCAATTGTGCCTTTATGAGGGTACTCAGGTATATGATTTTAGATTCTAATTCTAATTTGACTTTTATAGCGCTTATTCTCCACTGAGTAGTGGACTCTAAGGCGCAACAAAACAATAGCAATATGCAAATTCAAAGTCCAAGGACAAAAACAGGTCAGCACCACAGAGAAGCCATAAAAGAAAATGAGCTAAGGAGGATATGCCTTTGCGCAGACATAGGTTTTGAGCTTCTTTCTGAAAGAGGTAATAGTGAGTGATGCACGGATGTCTTCAACAAATGAATTCCAAACAGTGGGAGCATCAAAGGCAAAACTGAAACCAAACTGCTTACTGGACTTGTGAATGGTAGGTTGAAATTTTTGTACATTGAGGAAATTGGCAACACTCTGACTGCATCTAGTATTGTAAGTAGTGCGGTATGTGGATAGATGTGGAGCGAAATATTTAGGGAAACTAGTATGAATAAACTTGTACACTAGGGTAGCCAGCTTGAACTCTGAGCGAAACTGAACAAGGAGCCAATTTATTTTCCTGAGTTGGGAGTTATCTGGGTGTATTTACACAAATTTGTAACAATTCTAGCAGCACTATTTTGAATAGACTGTAATCTATGAAGACTGACTTTAGAGAGACTCCTGAAAAGTGAGTTACAGTAGTACAACCGACTACTAACAAATGCATTGGCAACCGACACAGCTGCATCATGAGACAAGAACTGCCTAATATTTCTAAAATCCCTCAGTTGACTAAAGCAGCCTTTACAAACATTCTGGACATGTTTAGAGAAAGAAAAATCAGAGTTGAACCACACACCCAGGTTCCTCACAGACTCGGTGGGGTAAAGAGGGTTGCCCAGGATATCAATTGGGAAACATACATTTAACTTTTCTCTCTGTTTCTTGGAGCCAAAAAGTATGAACTCAGTTTTATCAGGATTAAGATTAAGTTTGCTAGCCGACATCCATTCTTTTCAGGCATCTGTTCAACTTATCAAAGGCAGCTGAGGCATTCATGTGTGAGAGATAGACATAAAGTTGTGTGTCGTCAGGATAGAAATGGAAGTTCATGCCTTTGTGTTTACCAATCAGTGTACTAAGGGGAGATGTATACAGTGAGAATAGCAAAGGACCCAAAACAGAACCCTGAGGTATGCCAAACAGCAGTTTTTGTAAATTAGACAAAGTAGAACCAATCTTAAATAAGAAGAGAACCATTTGAGAACTGACCCAGCAACACCGAACCAATCCAGAAGACAGTCGAGGAGAGTGGAATGATCAATCGTATCGAAGGCAGCAGAGAGATTCAGAAATTCCAAGGCAGTAGCTTCACCCCGAGATAGTGACTAATGAATATCATTCTTAATGGCAAGCAGAGCCATCTCAATTGAGTGACCTGACATATGCTGACTGGTATGAGTTATCCAAACCATGTCGATGAATGTGATCAACCAGCTGTTTAGCAACTACACATTCCACCAGTTTAGAAATAAAGCTAAGTCCAGATACTGGGTGGTACTTTTTCAAATCCTCAACAGGAAGAGAGGCTTTCTTAATAAGTGGGGTGACTACAGCTTTTTTGAAACCATCTGGAACCAGTCTCTCACTGAGTGAAAGATTGACCAATTTGGTTATAGATGGTTGAAGGATGTCAATGCATTCCTTAATAAGGAATGTGGGCAATGGGTCCAACAGGCATGATCTGCAGGGTGATTTGCTGATTACTTTTCCGATTTCATCTTGAGTGACTTGAGTAAAAACTGTTAGTTTAGGAAGGTCAAAGGGGAATGTACCATGTTACAGGACTCAGATGAGGAAAAACTGTGACAAATTTTCTTGATTTTATTTTGAGAAAAATGTAGCAAAACGATCAGCCAATGACTTTGAGGATTCACAAGTGGACAGAGTAGTGCCAGGGATCTATGTAGGACTTTGTGTAACTCCCACCATAGTTTCTTCAAATCATGGCTATTGTCAGAGATTAGTTTCCTGTAATAGACAGTTTTGTCCAGTTTGCAAGACGATTACACCAGGCAATTTGACAACAAAGACGACTCCTGTTGTAATAACTTTTATCTTTACGCCAAGCATGTTCAAATTGGAGTCTGAGCAACTTAGCAAGGCGACGGGTCTCTGACAACCAGTCAGCACGCTGTTTCGTCTTCAAACTGGACATGGAGCATGCCTGTCAAGGATGCAACTCAAGTCTGGTACGTACTGATCCTAGAGTTGTGAGACAGACTTTGCTGAACATTTTACAAAAATCATTTCTTTAAGGTCAGACTGAAAGACATATTGATACAATGGTACCTTCTGTAGGAAATTCTTGTTTGACAGATAGTAAGAGAGAAAGGAAGTTAATAGCACATTTAATGACTGCATAATCAGATATGAATTCACAGATGTCAACATGTACACACACGTCTTGATCACTGGGGGAAAGAATGAGATCAAGGATATGACAGTGTATGTGAGTGGTATTGTTAACTGACTGTTTTAGATTACATGATTCTAAAAGGGCTTTCATTTTATGACTATCAGTACAAGGTACCTTACGTGTATATTGAAATCACCACATATGAAGTAATTGCAATCAACAGAAGACAGAAAACAGACAAAGGACATAAATTCATCTAAAAAATAGAAGAACACAGCCCAGGATGGTGGTAGATAGAAGCTAGGAGCAAAGTTCGGCATGAGACTGAGACTGATATGATCATATTTTCAAAGGAGCTATAATTCAGGGTATCCACCTTGCGATATTTCTATGAATCACAAATGAAGAAACCAACACTACCACCAATACCTGATGAATGTGGCCTATGTATCAAAGAGAACCCATCTGGGGTGAGTGAACGAAGGAAACTATCCGAATCAGTAGTAAAAATAAGTGTTTCAGTAAGACAGAGGAAATCAAAGGTGTGAGATACTATTCTGTTAGAGAGGAGAAGGCCCTTATTCTGGGTTGACCTTGCATTTACTAAGCCAAGCACAACCGGTCCAGGATTCATGGCAACATCACCACACATAAGAATCAATAGCATAAGCCCACTCTGTTTTACAGTACTGGGAAAACATGACAGGTGGAGCTATAAGAGTAATTTGTAGCAATCCTTAACATAGATGGAATGAGGAATCCACTTCCAGTAAAATTTTGTGAGACACTCCTAAGATGAGTGGCAACCATCAATGACAATGCCCTAGGATAAAAATCACCTGTGGGTGGCCTAACCTTTATGGCTTTTAGGACTAACCCTTGAAACTTCATCCTGTGTGTGACTCACGGGCACCCTAGCAACCCATACTAAAGCCAACCTTATGAACTCAAAACCAACCACAACCCAAAGAATATTTTTATACTGAGATACAAGAGAAACTGATAAAAGAACCTACAATGCAATTAAAAACCACCTATGTGAGTAATTAACCAAATTCTATTTACACACAATAAGCAAAAATATACAATAGTTACTGAAAATTCCGGGTAAGGTGGGCGATAATAGCCTTGTACAGTCACAATAAGAGTTATATGAGAACGAAATCAAATGTATGTCAGGTAAATAGTAAAATAAACCTAAAAAACTGCAGCATAAAATGTACAGTTTATATTCGCCGTCAGATGATTATTTTTACAGCAATTCTTTAAAAGGACACATTCTCTGTGGTACATACTAAACTATTCTAAACTAGATTTGGGTAAATATTCAGTGATCGGGTACCCAGATATTCAGATATCCAGTGAGATCACTAATTTTAATGCTCTGGCTTCTTACACTTATCACTTGACAAGGTTTATCCATTGGAAATTTAATTTAGCTTACAACCTAACATATGAAGTTAGCAGGAAAAACCACACTTAGAATGTATTTTAATAACATAAAATATTATTTATATAACATATAATAGCCATACACCAACACACAGGTAGTTCTTACTGTTCCTGGCTACTATTGGTGGATTGGGACTATAACAGATGCTGGAGTTGATGTCTTCTGAACAATACAGATAGAGTAAAAGATAAAGACTGTGACATTCTGTGACCAGATGAACAGGTTATTGTCCCTGAAAACCATTGTATAGTGTCCCTCCGGTATAAATGCTAGTAGCATTCACATTTTAATGACAAAAACATGCTGTTTCATTCATTTTACTCTGCAGGAGCTATTGTTGGGACAGGCATAATTAGAGATAAGTGAATTTCTGCCAATTTTACTAGTGAAATATATATCCCTGATCTTGATCATTTCCGATCAGAATTGCTGACACAGCCATGTCATGTTAGAGTGAGGATATTACAGATAGCGACGGGTGTCACTAGAACAAGTGAGACCTGTTCTCCGATGGAACACAGAAGACACACTGTGGGATGAGTTTTGTCAAAATATCATTGCTGTCATTTGTTGGTGATATTTACCTAGTAAAGCACAGCTACATCTTAGCTTCAGCAACCTTATTAACAAAGCAACGAGAAATTAAAATAATGTAATTAGTTTATGCACAAACAGTGTAGCTAGTTGTACCAGGCACTTTACTTCCAGAAAAATAAATTATGTTAGATGGAAATATAACATCAATATTAATTAATAGTTGTCTAGGTGCTCACTTTAGAGCGTGTTATGATGTAATAAAGCTTGCTATCACACTTGTACAAGTGATGACTATATCAATATAAGTCACACCAGAAGTCTATTGTCAATAAAAGATGACAAATTTATGAAATTATGCTTGTTCATTGCAGTCTTGCTTTTGATGTAAATTTAATAATTAGATCTTTTTTTATCTCATGGTATCAAATTAATTATATTGCCTCTGTAATTGTATATACCCTTTCTATCTGCTGTTTATAATTATTTTTATTTCTAAATGTACATGTGCATATGATTAAATATATATAAATAAATCCCTTTGCATGAATGGCAGACTGACTGACTTATAAATAGAACTTAATAAAACAAATTGATTCAAAATGAAGAAACTACTGAAAAAAGTTGAAATTAAATAATAAAATGAATCATTGAATAACTGTGCAACATGTGAAATGAAGATAAAATGCCAACTAGAATGATGTGGATATCAAGTGAAATATTTGAATGCAGATTCTAATGAATATTTGTTAAAAGACAATAAAACAATTCCAGAATATTTGCAGTATTTAATAGAGATTGTCATGGGGAATCATCATCACCAGATCTACTAAAGTCCAAAATAAATCTTTTCAAACCTTGTCCTTGTCAGAGCTCAAAAATCAATTCCTTTGGCTAATACTCTGCTATCAGATAGGACTATTGCAATGCCTTTTTTCATCACTGATTTTGAATAAAGAAGATTGCAGTGTGTCAAAAGCTTACTCTGCAGGGTTGTTACTCACAACTAAAATAAAATTCATTGACTTCAAGTTAAATAAAGGGTAAATTATCCAAAAGGTCTGGTCACATACAAAGGATGAAAGCATAACCTACTGTAAAATTACAGTGAGATAATGCACCCTGTACAGTTCATCCAGAAATGCTAGCTGTAGCCACTGAAAAGTTTAAGTTCCTTCAAATCCCCCTTTTCATCACAAAGTTTAGAAATTCTCCAACTCTTTCAGCCATAATGCACCAACTGTCTGGAGATCTCTTCCATTCCACATAAGAAATTAACCATTTGTTACAACCTTTGGGAAACATCTTAGGACTCACCCCTTCAACTCGAGATTCCCCATTTAGTACTCCTCTCTCCATCCATATCCATTTCCCTAAATTATCAACCTAGACTGTCCTTTCTATTAACTTTGAAAATCTATCAGAGTAATACAGTGCACTGAATTCCCCATTGTGGGGAAGATATTGTGCCTGCCTTAACAATTGCACTTGTAATAAAATTAGTTCCCATCAAGCTACAAACTGGTAAAAGTTCTTGTTTAACAGTCACCCTGTATTGACACCCACACCAATGACTGAGCCTTTAGTCGCAATGTGCTAGATCTATGATATCTGTCTATCAACAACACCTTTCTTCTTGCTTTTTTATTTTTATTGGGTTTGTTTTTTTCCCAGTTGTAACTTTAATATTTCCCTACAAGTGTGTCTTCTCTTTCCACAAATGGCAAATCACATATGTCAGCTTTCTTGCTCCTCTGGGTTTTCTAGGTAAATGTTAGGAAGCTTAACAATGTCAAAACAGCTTAGCTAGGTTCACCATAGCCTGGCCTTCCAGGCTATCTGAACCATAATACAAACGTAAAAATCTTTGCCATAATGCACTGTATCAGGGCCTTTCTTGTCTATTTTTTCTCTCCTCACTGGGGAGGGGAATGTTCGGTTGATTGACAGCTCACTATCTGGACAGAGTAGAGTAGGTCCTGCAGTATGTGGATGCTGTGCTGATTGACTACACAAGCAAATTCAGTACTTGTACACATACAAACTCCATTTTGTACTTTCCAGTTGGCTCCATTTTTATTTGTGGTTTCCATCAAAGTTACTGTTTACAGCATAGTGATACTTTCTCCAAACATATGTCCCTTACAAATTAATTCTAGTTTCTTTATCCGTGGTTAAAAACAAGGGATGGAATTAAGGACTTTCAAAAGACAGTTATGACTACTTATGCATCTTTTAAAGACTGTTTCCGTGTTACTGAAACTAGAAGAGGGAAAGGTTTAACCTTTGTATTAGCTCCATTCATTTTTTTATTATATACTGCAGAAACTTCATTCAATCAAATTAATTGTTTAACTATTAGTGGCCTTGATTGAAGAGCAAGTGAAAAAGTTGGATGATATTTCCATCCCTGCCATATGTTTGGGAGATAAAGATGATGTGACATATGATAAAATTATGGTGGACAAGTGTAAATTTAGAATTGGTGCTCCAGAATCACTTCTTCATGACAAATTAACAACTTTGCTGAGCAATTTGGGTGACAATATTTCTGTTATATTCATTGATGAAAGTCATTGAATCAAAGCATCAAGGTATCAAGTGCATCAAAGTATAACTGTTTCATTTAATAATTTTGAAACTAATAACTTCTGCTTCTTCAGGTTACGTGTCTCATATCTAGTCATAAATGAATGATTTTATAACTTTATTCACAATAATATGCATCTCTCTATGTTTCTCATTTTGATGAATTTTAATGCTTTTCTCCTAAGGATCTTTTAAGTGAGGGTGTTATCCTTGATTCATGTCTTGTGGTATCGATAAATTTGTAATTGAAAAAAATGTAACAAAATAATATTATTGTATCATTTTGGGAAGGGGCCATGCATGAAAGAGAGAAGACGGGCCTTTCAGAATTGACAATGGTGACCTAGGGATCGTACGATAATTTTTGACAGGTAATAACAGTAGGACAGTATATTTTTAAATAGTCATATAGGATAAAAACTATATAAAATGAGGGAACTACAACACCCATGACCGACTTGGAAGCTTGAGGATGAGTTGTGACCCTTTACGAGGAATGGAAAATTTGCTAAATGTCTGTGACAGTTTTGAGCAGTTTGAAATTGCTGTAGCAGGACAGTGAAGAATGGTGTAATGAGTTTGATATTAAATTTTTGTACAGCAGACTATATCTATTGTAGTTTTACTTTTTGTGCCTTAAAAACTGTTTGAATACACAGATTACAAATGCAATGTGACTTTTGTTTTGTTAACGTTTAGGTGTACTAGTGGTCACATTGACAGCAACTGCAACATATGACATAAAAGAAATAATTATCACTGAGATGTCTATAGTGGGCCGTGAATTTGTTGTTACTGACTGTAACAGATAAATATTAAATACTGTGTTTTGACAGTTACAAATGATATTGAAGTGAATTTTACTTAGCTTGTGGAGGAAGTAAAATGTAAGGGAGTTGGAACACAAAGGGTGATAATATTCTGCCACTCAAGGAAACAGTGCTCTGACCTGTACAGCTTCTTTAGAAATAGTCTTGGATCTGAAAATTACAAGAGATGTGAAGACAGTGCAACAAATGAAGATAACTGTTTGTGATGCATCATTTAACAATACTAGAATAGCAAAAGCTTAAATTAGAAAATCATTCTGAAATCCAAGGGGAATGATACGTGTCTTATTCTGCACTTCATCTTTTGGTATGGGGGTTGATGTTAAAGGTGGTTCTTTGTGCATACATTTTGGACCACCTGCCACATTGGATGAGTTTTTGCAACAAACTGGTAGAACAGGTAGAGAAGGAGAGCCCAGTCATGCCATAATACTAAAGTAGGAAGGTTGTTACAAGGGTCTGAAGGTGGATGATGACATGAAAGATTTTTGTGAAACAACATTTTGTAGGCATGATCTTCTCATGGGTGTAAAAAATAATGAAACAGTGCCACAACAAATAAAGCATACATGTTCTGATAATTGCTCCAAAATTTTTACACGCCTCTGTCAGTGGGAGTGTGATAAATGTACATGTCCTTCAACTTGCCCAAATCAGTCTATCTTAAAAGTACTGCAGAAGTGCATATTATTCACAGTAATTCTGAGTACAATTGCAGAGTCAAGGCTTCAAGAAGGTGGTCTATACTATAAGTGAAGCAGAAAGGGAAATATTTCAATCAAGACTTTCAGACTACAGAGACAGCTTTCTGAATGATGAGGAAAAACAGCAAGTTCTGACCCACCCGGACTATTTGGTTACTTTAATGGTAGAAAACATGGATTACTTAGAAGGTGTTGACTCTCTCATCAGAGACTAACCTATCTTCAACAAAAGCCATGCACAAAAAGTATGGATTTTTACAGCAAATATCACCAGAAACTGCCAGACGAGATGAAAATACTCAGGATGGGCCGTCATTTAACATATTGAATGACAATTCACTGACTTCAGAAGATGATTTGTCTGATGGTGGTTCAACACCACATTTTAAAGTGTACATTGATTTCTTGGATGATTCAGACCTGGATTATAGTGATTTTAAAGAAATTGAGATTATCTGATTAAAATTCATTAAAAAGGAAAAAGTTTTGTACAAACACTTTTTATGAAATACAAAAAAAGATGTGTAAATGGATTTATATTTTTATTTCACAATGCATAACTTGACATGCACATTATATTTTTTAAACAATCCATACATTTTGGGAACAAAATAACTAAATTTAAATGTAATGAAAAATTCCCACATAAAAAGGCTATAAATATAGAAAATGTAACATAAACTTAGAAATTACTGTATTAAGAGAACTCTTTTCAATGAATGTGATTTACCCAACAGCTTCTTTGCAATGCTCTAATTATTAGGCTGTCATTGTAAATGTCTTTGAATTACATGATTTTCATTTCATGGATTGTAGTCAGGCAGCATAGCTAACCTATTGTGCATTTTGTGATAAAAGCACCAAACTTGGCACATTTGTAGAAAAGCATATTCTAAACAGATCTAGATATTTGGCCACTGCGATTTGGTCCCTGACGGCCATAGAGGCCATTTTCCAAAATGGCTGCCAGTTCAATTATACCAATGTTCAGAATAGGGTTCCAAGAAGTCTAATGTGATTTCAAATTGGGTCAGCTAGCATCATAAGCACCAAGTAAACTATACAAAATCATAGGCAATGAGTACTTGACAGTGTGTTAATTTCTAACCAATGAAACTGTGATCTGCAAAACTGGACACAGTGTTGCGCCCTATGAGTGCATGGAACATCGGAAGTGCTCGTGCTTTCTCTGGACCAAGTCCAGCAGATGCTTCATGAGCTGCAGTCCCAAAAGCAACCCACAGTTCATCTTCTGGCTGCAGACGCTGACCCATGGACACAGCCAATATCACAACATCAGCTTCAACAGTTTGGATGAGAATCCTTTGATGGTCATGCTGGGCTGCATGAGATGCATGGAGCAACATTCGCTTGTCTGCTTCCTCATGGTTAAAAGAGTCAATGAAGCTAGATCTGGCAGTAGAAGAGGCTTGCTGAAGACTTCGTCCCCATTAGTGATTACAAGTTGCTTGTCTTCAATGTCAAACCAAGGGATGAAAGCTTCCAAAAGGAACTGAAACAACTGTGTCTTGTTGGCATCCACGGGGAGAAAACTCTGCCAGTTTACTGGTATGACTGCATCTGCTACCACACGTCTGAACACTCCTCCTCCATGCTTTGCTCTTGCACTACTTTTTAGTGAGTCAGCAAGATAGCTGTCCCATACCAAGTGCAAGCGTGATGATGACTGAAGCTTCATAGACATGTACAGGATAAAGATCTCATTTGTATACTCACTGAAGTTCTTGCAAGCAGCAGGCTTCAGAATTTGGACAATAGCTGCTCCATCAAGGACTACAGTGGTGGTGGCAGGAGCCTCTGATCTTGCATCTGAGATATCTTCTATGCATGACAGATCACTTTTTGTACCTTGGCGAAGACGTCCTGCACCAGACAGTGATGGCGGGCATGCCTGATTCTCATGATGCAAGAACTCTTCCAAGTCCCCATCCCATGTCTGCCAACTGATGTACAACTGTGAGAAGAGTGCAGCATTGTTCTTGAGGCTGGTCAGCTTCTGCTTCTGTTTGCTGATACTTCTTGTGGTTGGAGCTTTAAACACCTTCAGCTTGTTTCAGTGAATGGTATCATCAATTGGCTTGATTCTGTCCAGCAGACACTCTCTGGTGAAAAAGTGAAATTGCTCTTGGCCAATCCTTTTCACCTTCCGGACAGCCTCAATTGGAGCAGGACCAGCAATTTCTTTGGTGTCCAGAGCAACCATATCCATACTCTCTTCCTCTCTTCCTGGGTGTCTGGTCATTGTGGGGTGTGTCATCCTGCCCTCCTGAGAGCTGGCTTCCATCTTGGAACTCTTCTATAACCCTGGCAGCCTCAGGTCCAGCAATCATTCAACGTCTGAGGGCAGCTGAGTTGTCAGTGAGGCCAACAGCACCTCTATCTCCTTTGAGGCAGGCATTATTCTGCTCATGTGCCTGGTCGATTGGGATTGATGAGAAGACCTTTTTTGTCTTATGTACTGTGAGCTGCCTTCTTTGAACTTTTTGGCTATTTCGGATGTCTTTTTGGAAGTTCAGCCATGTCCTTCAAGTGAACTGGAATCCACCTGGCATAGTTAGTGTGGTCCAGGGCATGGAACAAAACAGCCAGTTCTGTCAAGGCGTGTAAGTACATATTTAAGGATGCCTCCCACAAGGAACGCACATAGATGAAAAACAGCAGCTCTAGTTCCAGCATGATTGACAAGTACTGGAACTAAGGGATGTCTTTTCTCTCTGGTAGCTCCAGTCTTCAAATTTGAGCTGATCATCTGCCCCTTTAGCCTCTCTCTCTCTCACAGTAGTGGTCACAGGCATGGTGCTGCAGGATATAAAGTGCAGCCACAGTGACTTGGTGAGTTTACCTTGTGCGGGTGACATTGGCTGTGTGCAGGAAGGAGTCGGCCATTCTGGGGGTGGTAATCCTAGCTTGAACCAGTGCCTGCACCCACTCCCATCCAGCCAGTCTCCCAGGGTTTTCAGAGCAGCCATCTCGATATGGAGAGCGCCAAACATCACCACAACCTTGTCTTTACCATAATCCTCTGGCCACTGAATCTGCTTGGCCAAGGCAAACAGAGGCTGATCAAAGGTGACCACTGGAGTCTGTCCAGGATTCAGATGCTGCACAGCATTCTTAACTACATCTATGGAGTGTTGGATCATGGCCACTATGTGAGCACTTTCCTGGAACATTGGAAGCAGTGCGGTGGGACAGATGGGTTGAGCTTCTGGTCCATAATATATTATCTTCTGCCCCATCATTTTTGCCATCTGGAACCTTCCTTGCCTTGTGTAGCCACAGATATTCTTCCTCTTTGTACAGTTTGACCTCTCTGGCCAACGAAGTCACCATAGCTGCTGGAAGAGACACATTCTTGATATTGCTGGTGACAGGAGGCACGTCTGTGTAGTACTGTGGCAGCTGGTGCATTAATGTGGATATGTTTCGATCCACTCCCTCTCCAGTGAAACTGGGGTGCTGGAGATAGGGAGATAGCTGTGCCATGGAATGAGGACCTAGCTGTTGTTGCACTTCAATTGTGCAGTGAAAACTGCCCCACACATCTTTTGTGGACATACCACCTGCTCCAGTGAAATTGCTGGCAGACGCTGTGAGGCTGAGATCTTGTAAATATGTATAGACTATGGAGAATAGACAGTTTAGCCAATTGTTTCAGGTCAATTTTATTGCCATTTTTGTCAAAAGTTTGAATTATCTTATGTTATACATAAATACACATAATAGAGTCTATAGCACTAAAGTCAATGGTAACATAGTCTAATTAGTCTATACAATTTAAACAATGCATGGGTGGTCTACTGTAGTAAATATATCTATAACTTTACTTTGGTAGACCAAGAGGATTGCAAGTTTACAATCCGCCGATGGCCATTTTGTAAAATGGTTGTCATGGCTACCAGAGGTAAAATCATCAGTGGCCAAATATCCAGAATTGTTTGTAATATGTTGGTCTACATGTTTGGGAAGTTTGGTGCTTTTATCACAAAGTGCACAATTCCTTGAATATATGAGCTATGCTGCCTGACTATAAGTATACTAAGGACGGATTGACTTTTTAATGGCTAGGAGCATAGATATATTTCTAATGACAAGGTTATAATAAAATTTAGTTTTAATTTTTAAATTTATATAATCAATAAATATAAAATATACAATAACATCTATCGAATGTATTTAATTTTGTGACATGTCATTCCACAAATTACATCCCTTTTATAAATCTTTTTTCAGTATAAGATTTGTTATTTGGTATTCTAATCTATTTTTCATTTTTATGCAAATGTTTAACAAAAATGAAGTATTTGCAAAGGGGTGGATTTAATTAATTTTCATCTTGGTGAGAATACATGTACAATCAACGGCTTCAGTAAATACAAAAGAGTATGTGTAGTTGTTTGTAAATATAACATGGTAACAATAAAATAATTCAAACTCTGTGTGACAGCCTGTGATTCGATGCCTAACTTGCCAACTATTATAACAGTGAGGACCTTAATACAGTCATTTTCCAGCACTTTTTCCCTAGACTGTTTGGACAATAATTAGACTCATGCTATCCGATGGATACTATGGATTTGACTTCATTACGCTTACACAGCCGCCGCCGCAGTGTGTAGAGAGATTTCACCGTTACTAAAAAAATATTATAGCTAGCCTTCTCAAATTTGCAGGATATATTCATAACCATAAAATCTTGCCTGGGATTATTTTTGGCCTCATTTTGAAAAACAAGATGGCCGTCAGGGACGTTTATTCAATTTTAAACAAGGACTTTTGTTGGCCCTCTAGAGCAAAGGGTATTATAGGTAGAGATCTCAAATTTGCAGGATATGTTCCTCATTATAAAATCTTGACTGGGAATATTTTTGACCTCATTTTGAAAAACAAGATGGCCGCCACAGGCATTTCTTTGTCAGTCATGAAAAGTGCTTATATCTCCCTTATTATTGGTCCTAGAGGTTTGGGATGGTAAACCAACTTATAGGAAATCATGTGCTGGGAATCTTTTGATGTGGTCGGATTTGACCTTGGACCCCTCCTTCAAGGTCAAGCGAGCATACCAAAACTTAAAAGCGCTTATAACTCACTTATTATTGGTTCTAGAAGTTTGCAATGTCAAATCAACCTATAGGAAATCATGGGCTATGAAACTTTTGATGTGATCAGATTTGACCTTTGGCCCCTCTTTCAAGGTCAAATGAGGATAGGCAAACGTAAAAGTGCTTATAACTCGCTTACTCGTGTTCCTAGAGGTTTGCAGTGTCACACCAACCTATGGGAAATCATCTGCTAAGAAACTTTTGATATGGTTTCACCTCGTGCTTCTCCTTCAAGGTTAAGTGATATTTGAATGGCTTTGGTGAGTTTTCTTTCTGGTAGACACAATTTGCATTGGCTCTCCGATGCGATAGATCTAGTTAACTTTTTACATCTGGATCCAGAATCTCAAAAATGTCAATGTCAATGCAAGTGGCTTGCTATGGCAAAGATCTGGCCACCCTATTATTTTGGTAGCCCAGGAGTCAAAATTATGCTCTGGGGAGTAAAAAAATTCAAAAATTTTGACTATTGTTTGTGTTCAAGATGTAGGGTACAGTTTCTTTCAGATTTATTTTATAGTTCGTGCATGAATTGGTGGGTATGACCTAGGTCTCACCACCATTTTTTGTAGGCCTGGAGTCAAAATCAAGCGAGTAATAGCTATTTTAAGCCCAGGAGTCAAAATTATGCTCTGGGAGTCAAAAAACATCAAAAAATTTTTATTTACTTATAACTTGAAAACTATTGCATTTAGAGAATTTTGTTTAAATATGTTATTAAGCTACTTTAGGTCAGCTATAACATAGTAAAATTGCAGACCTGTAGCTCATTGCATAGCCGAGTAATAGCTACGTTGAGGTTCTCACTTTTGAGTAAGTCAGTTGTAACTTGAAAACTATTGCAAAAGTGCTTAGAATTCGCTTATTATTGGTCCTAGAGGTTTGAAATGTGAAACCAATCTATAGGAAATCATGGGCTAGGAATCTTTTGATGTTGTCAGATTTGACCTTGTGCCCCCTCATTCAAAGTCAAACAAGGATAGCCAAATTTAAAAGTGCTTATAACTCGCTTTTATTGATCCTAGAGGTTTACAATGTGCAAAACAACCAAAAGGAAATGATGGGCTAGGAATCTTCTCATATGGTCAGATTTGACCTTGGGCCCCTCCTTCAAGGTCAAACGAGGATAACCAAATTTAAAATTGCTTATAATTCGCTTATTATTGGTCCTAGAGGTTTGCAATGTGAAAACAACCAAAGGAAATTATGGCCTAGGAATTTTCTGATGTGGTCAAATTTGACATTGGGCCCCTGCTTCAAGGTCAAATGATGATACCCAAACTTTAAAGTGCTTATAACTCACTTAATATTGGTCCTAGAGGTTTGCAATGTGAGACCAACCTATAGGAAATCATGGGCTAATAATCTTCTATGTGGTAAGATTTGACTTTAGGCCCCTCCTTTAAGATCAAACAAGTTTAAGTGCTTATAGCTCACTTATTATTGGTCCTAGAAGTTTGCAATGTGAAACCAACTTATAGGAAATCATGGGTTTGGAATCTTCTGATGTGGTCAAATTTCACCTTGTGCCCTTCCATCAAGGTCAAATGAGGACAGGCACAAAGTGCTTATAACTTCAGGAATCTTTAGCCTCTTTCATTTTACTGTTGCTTCTACAGGTTTGCTATGTTCAGGGATACACAGCTGGCTCACAATAAATTGAGCGGCATAAGTCCAGTTAAATTAACAATATTAGTTAATTGTTAACAGAGGGAACATTATCTAAATAAAGTATATTTACCTTTTAGCAAAAAAGGATGCATGCTTTTTAGAAAAGTAAGGATTTGCAGTTTCTGTGAAAGTGGCCGGTCATTTGTTCCTTTTATTATCCTTTAATCAAAGGATCATCCTTTCAGTCTCAGACAACACAGATGTCTTATTCTCAAGACATTTGTTCTTTTCCTGTCCTTTCTTCAAAGGACACTTCAGATTGCCCAGGTAACACTGTTGTCTGTGCTTTCTTTTATATCAAGAGAGCTTAAGAACAAGTCTGTTCTTCCACCTACTCATTTTCCATGGGCATGAATCCTTGGCAGACAATCTCTTGAGGTCTTATCTCACCTTTTATATACGGTGGTCTCTCAATTCTTGGATTTTCAGATGGTAGTCTCAGACTTCTCATCTCATTTAGATCTCTTTTGCCATGTGATTTAGTCACAAGCTGCTCTTACATGTGCCTCCTGTGCTAGATCCTTAGGCTCTGGCAACAGATGCCCTGGAGTGTTTTGGTCCGGAGTACTTGTTTTACTCCTTCCCTCCTGCAGCTCTTGGTTCTCTATGGCCAGGAAGTTAATCAACTTTCAGAGCTGTATTTTGCTTCTTGTAGCCTTCCTTGGTAATTGCAAGGTTTTGGCCTCAAGATCTCCTGTAAGAAAGCCTTTGGCTCTTCCTCTTATTCTTCTATAACAATCTCATCGAGAGGTTTGTTATTTATTTTTATGGAGTTTCTTTGTTCAAGCCTTGTGGCTGAAGTCTCCTTACAGAAGAATGTTCATAGGAGGGGTCCTGGAGGATTTTTAATCCTCCACCACTGTCTATGAAGCAATGTGGAACTGCTTCAAAAACTTGTGAGAAACATGGCCACTCTGCCATGCTTCAACTGACCCATTTATTGCTGTTTGTTCCTATTAAGGAATTATTTTTCAGACAATAGATATACAGGTCAGCTCTCTCCATGTACTACTTGGAGTTGGGTTCTTATAGGGAGCTAGGAAGTCTCATTTAGAGCTTCCTTAAGTCCAGAATTAGGGTAGTCATCACCTACCTGTTTGGTACTTAATCCTTGGTTCTGCAGGCTCTTACCAAGGCTCCTCTTGAACCCTTTTCATTTGCTAAGCCAAGTTTTTCACATTTTAGACAGTCTTTCTTACTCCCTTTGGGAAGGAGAAGGAGTGATTTTGATTCCTCTATTTAGAGGTTTTCTCTCACTCTCTATGGATGGCCTAAGTCATCCTTAAGTCAAATCTTACTTTCCTGGCTTAAGCCAGTTATCTTCGGAAGGCTCTTCCTGCTTTGACTTTTGTCTTTGATCAGGATGACTTAGAGGACCTCTCCTTTCTTCAGTTAGATTCTATCTATTCCGACTTTCTTCTTGGTCTTTCTTCTTCTTTTATTCATAAAAATGTATTTTACATTTAAAAATATGAATATTTGCAGTTTCTGTAAAAAGGACGCGTGAAGATTTGCAGTTTCTGTGCATTCTTATGCACCAAACTAGGGTAAATTTAGGAAATATCTATAACCTTTATAAAAGTATCAAAATGCTGAAATTTTGTGCCTAAAAGGGACACTCTGATTTTTCCCTTTTAAATCTGAGAGCAGTTAAACATAAAATCGTAAAACTTGATCATGGTCATAACTAGGGAGGCCATTGGTGTTCTGTAATAAAATACTAGCAAGGGGAAGACTTCTAAAACAGATAAATTTTAAAGCATTTTTTTAAACATGAAAGAGTAGGAGCAATTTGAATTTTCAGTGGCAAATCTTTTTGGAGCACCATATGAAAAACACTTGTTGAAGTAAACTTTGGATCTATGAATGGAGGAACAATAGTATTAAGGAACATTGAGGAACATCTTCTCTGGATTGTTTTAACAACAGATGTATACAAAGTCAGATATGATAGGTTATGAAGATAATTCATTGTTTAACAGGAAGACAGTGAATAGATTTAAAGGTTTGACAGATAGGAGTAAACACTAGATGTAAAGGCAAATATATGTTACTTTTGTGCATCTGTACCTTTATCTAGTTCATTATAAAGCGGATATCTTCCATCTTATATGTTCAGCAATATCAAATATCTGAATCATAAGGCAAAGACCTCCTGTAAACCATTTATTTGGATCATTTTACAGCACAAAATTAAACTTCTGCAAAAGTCAAGTTGGCGGTTACACTTCAGTTTACATTGATTTAGCAATGTACAAAACAATGCATACACAGACTGGTCTTTCTGATTTCTTACTTCAAGTGGTAGGGTGATATGAAACAAGACTGATAATTGTAATTAACTAGGTAAGTAATTATTTTTGCCATTCTGTGAATAACTTCACAAAACCCAAGACTGTCACATTTAGGTTCCATGTTAAAGATGAGTCTAGTTTCATTTACTTTCCTTTTGGCTCTTCTTTTGGTGGCTATCCCCTGATAATATTGTTCAATGTTGATATTCTTACATTGATCAAAGGCTATGTGCACAATGCATAAAACATTGATTTTGGAACAATCAATAATAAAAAAAACAATAAAGAAAGGGTTGTTGTTACGATCACAGGGAAAGCGCAGTAGCAAGTATTGTTTACTTTTAAATTGCAACAGGAAAAGACAAAAAGTTTTTAGAAATTATAGCCAGCAAATACTACGTTCTCTTCGGGTAGATGTAGTGCACTTAGATACAGCTAGAAGGTTATACAACTTACTGGAAAGTAAGCACTGTCACCAGAATCACTGAGGGAGCTCTAGAAACTAGTTTAAGCAGTTTCCCCAAATATATTTACAGAATCACTGAGGTTATAGAAGCCTAGAGGCATTTCCTCCAGTCTATAAATAGATCAATCCAACAGAGTGTAACAAAAATGAGTGTTACTTAGACACTATAGCACATAAAAATCAATAACTCAATGACCTTATATGGCAATACATACACCACTCTCTTTATTAGATAAAGCAATGCATTGGCACAGTGACAATATGTGTAACACCTTCCCCTTAAAAATGTGGAAGCCAAGAAGTTACAAAATATGTATAAGAGCATTATATTCCACAGCACAGCTTTGAATTTAGGTAGTAAATGCACTCCTCGCACTAATTTGTTCATAAATTTTGGGGAAAAATATTGTTAAAATCATTGTGCATGTGTTTTATCATTATTTATAATTTACCAAGAGTAGTAAATACCCAGCAAAAGTTTCAAAATGGTTCAGACATTTACAAAATGTTTGAGACCCCATTTAAACTATATCTTTTGGGTTATTAAACGTTAACACTTTTTAAATGTTCTCTCAAATGTTTTTGTACCCGTATATTAAGAGTGTTTATGAAACTTACACATGAAACATTTGCAAACAAAGCTGGCAATGAGCAATAATCAGGGATTTTACAAGACTTTATCAGAAATTTCCCCACATGCACTCCCTAAAAGTAAGAATTGAATGGGGGCAAAATTTGTAAGACACTATCTTACAATTTTAGACATAAAAATAATATTTTCAATGGCGATTAACCAAAAGACATACTAAAGTTGACCTCTGACCCCAATTAAGGTTAATATTGTAATATTTTTGAGACATTATCATGTTCACTTGTCACATTTTTCTAACAGATGTCATTAAATGTTTAATAAGCAGCACACTTGAAAACCTATTATAAATTGTTTTTGTACCCACCAAATGAAATTAATCAATGACATTCAACTAGTGCTAGATCCATATGTAAATTTTATTGTGTCATGAATTTTATTCATGTATTCCATAAACTTGTCCAGTTCATCTTTATCATGGTTCATGTGAGAAATATATCATCTTTAAACCTTTTTCAGATTAGTGGTTTAAATGTGCAATTTAATAGGCCATTCTGTTCTACTTCACACATAAATTTACTTGCTGCAAAGCCTGTTCCCAAGTTGGTGCTTTGAAGGACTAATCTCATGAGTTTCAATATGTATAGTGGCTGCACCTGGAAGTGATATGTGCATGTGAGGTATTCATCTTGTTATTTGATGAGTTTAAAAATTAAATGTAAAAAGTCATCATGGATCACACTGATTATTAGTTTGACAAAATACAGTGTAGATATTGGTGGCAAATACTGAATAACATCCAGGTATAAATTAAAATTTTAAGAAAAATTTTAGTGGAGCCAAGAGTGGTAATTAAGTGAAGCAGATGTGTGTGGACTGGAAATAATAGCCTGGGGTAGACTCTGTGAATTGTAAGCTGTTTCAAGGTGTATATCTTACAGTAGATCTGAGCTATTCAAAATTCAGCAAAATGTCCAGTAACACAGAAGGCTAAAAATGTTACCTTCTGAACTTTCAAAACATGGATACTCTCTCAGCACAGAAAGTAGAGAATCTTGTGGAGGAGGCTTGCTGTCATTTATAAGAAAGAGTACAGAGTGAAGAAACTTACTGAATATGAACTACAGTCTTTTCAATTTGCAAAATAGAGGGTTTCTCTTCCCCCAAAAACTAGTCACAGTCAATGCAATACACCATCCACCATATTCAAAGAAACACCGTATAACAAATCGATTCTTCTTAAATGATTTCAGTGATGTACTATCTGATCTATCTGTCAAAGACAATACATTTTCAATAATTCTTCGTGACCTTAACATTCATTTCAATGAAGATTAAAATTATGACACAGAAACACTGACTGAAACACTTGCCTCGTTAGGATACAAACAACATATAAGTTTCCACACCCATGTAGCAGGTCACATATAAGATGCAATGATAACCAAAATTGATAGCAATGTAATTGTGGAATGTGTACCACGAAAATAAGTTTATCTGATTATTACGATGCTGCAACGGTGTCATGAAGAGATTCCACATAGCAGAGTAAAATCCATGAGAAATTAAAACACAGAGCTAGATCAGTTTTTCAATGACTTAAGTAAAAGTCAACTGCCAACCAATAAGTCTACAACTGTTAATACTCTAGTAGAGATTTTTGAAGAAGATGCTAGAAGATGCTTAGACAAGCATACTCCCTTAGCAGACAAAAATATCATACCTCAAGGAAAATGTCCGTGATACAATGCCAATATTAAAGCTTAAATACAAAGATGAAGAAGAAGGAAAAGAATATGGAAAAGATACAAAACTGGAGACACCCTTAATGCTCTAAAATATACAGGAAGTACAAAGTCATGTTGAAAAATTCTAAAATTTCAGTCTTACATGTAAAAGTAGAAGAATGTGGGAAAGACTTGAAGAAGCTATACAAACTTGTCACAGAACTAAACGGAGGCCCAAGGAAAATCTTTTACCAAACAATAATGATGATGAGAATCTGGCTAATAAATTTGCTAATTTCGTCATCAACAAAATCAAAAGAATTATATGTGAATTTGAAAACTACACCACCTTTAACCACAATAAAGGGATCATACACAATTACATTATTTTCCCCTTGAGTGAAGATAAAGTAAAAAGTGTAATTTGTGGCATGGCTCGAAAAAGCTGTGAATTAGATCTTGTTACAACCAAATATTAAAAAGAATCCTTGTAGCCTTAATTAAGCAAATAACCTACATCAACAACCTGCCACTGCAAACTGGTACCTGGTAGATGGAAGAATGCAGTGATAATACTACTTCTTGAACACTAAAGATCTTGACTTAGAACTGTGTAATTACAGACCAGTCAGTAATCAGCCATTTTAACTAAAGTTCTAGAATTAGCAGCTTTAAAACAATTCAATGACCACGTTGAGTCTCAAAACCTCTTTCCTGACTATCCTTGGCATAGATTAAGTGTTATATAAGTATAGAATAGAAAGGAATATAGAATAGAACCTGCCTATAGAAAAGGCTATTCTTGTGAAACACCACTTTTACAATTAACAAATGACATTTTATGGGCCATGGAACATCAAAAAGTAACTGTCATGATGGCAATAGACTTATCAGCAGCATTTGATACAGTTAATTACAGCATACTACTTGAAGTAATAAACACCAATCTGGCATATCTGGAAACTCTTGAGACTGGTTCAAAACTATCTACAATCAAGATCATTCTGTGTCAACATAGGTGACAGCTACTCAGAAAACATTTCACCAGAATTCTCAGCCCCAAGGAAGCTGAGCTGGTCCTGCTCTCTACTCTAGTTATGCAAGTACTATAAAAAAAATTGTCCCGGGATGCATTTTACTGCATGCATATGCCGATGACCATCCTATTAAAGCATCTTTTTCAGCCAAGAACATCTCCGAAGAGACAGTAACAATTCAGTCCCGCAAAAATTGTGCCAATGTCATAAAAGTGTTCATCAAACTGTATAAAAGTAAAAGTGTAGCTCTAGATTTAAGTGTCAACATCAAGTACATGGGAGTCTATTTAGACAACAACCTAAACTTCAAAAACCATATAACTAACAAGTGCCGAATTGCTATGCAAATTCTTCATCAAATTAAAAACATCGGATCCACCCTTACCACTGATGCAGCACACACATTATTATTAGGTCTGGTAATGTCACACCTCCATTTCTGTAATAGTGCGCTGTTTGGTCTTCCACAAAAATCAGTTCATTAAATGCAAAGTGTTCAGAACATAGCTACTAAACTGATTCTGAACAGCAAAAAAGTATGACAGTGTGACTGAATCTAGAAAGCTTCTTCACTGGCTTCCAATAGCTGCAAGGATTGAATTCAAAATATTAGTGCTTGTGTATATACGCTTTCAAGGTAATGCCCCTGAATACATACAGAATCTGCTGACAAAAAGCCAGTACTCAAAGAAGGACTAATATTTTCCAAACACTCAAATTTGCTTTTTGTTCATAAAACACCTTTGCATCAAGATCATTTAGTGTGAGTGTCCCGTCATTGTGGAATGAAATACTGGACAACATCAAGAGCTCTACAAATGTGAAATTATTTAGGAAAAATGTTATCACATATCTGTTCAATGAATGCAATAAGTGAACTTACATGTAACAAACTAACTGCACATTTCAAACAGACTTGTATAAATGTGCAATTATGTAATGTAATGTAATTTAATGTAACATGCAAATGTTAAATATAAATATGTTATCAGTTGTGCTATTTGATCATTGCTGGGTTGCCCAGGGGCTTTCTTTGGGTTGCTCAGAAACCTTCTTCATTTGGGATATTTGTGTAAAGGGATGTTATATCAATGGTTACCATAAGACTATTCTTTGATAAAGGTCTTATTTCTGTTAGTTTTTTACATGTATTTTGTGTCATGTATTTCATGATTATGGCATATATATATTTACTGATTTGGCAAGTTCGGTGCCCTACAGTGCTACAGATTGGTGTCCCAGGAATGTTTTTCTTTTGTATTTTTGTCAATAAATAGAATCTTATTTCTTTAAATTCTTGATTCAGAAATAGGTCAAAGACCTTATCAGTTGTAAGTTTTTTTGTCTAACATTTCCTCGATTATTATTCTGATTTGGCTGATAACTTTGTCTGTGGGGTCATAGTCAAGATTGGTATAGATTTTTTTATCTGAGAGTTGTCTGTAACCTTCTCTCATATAGTCCCTCTTATTCATGACTACGACTGCTGAGTCTTTGTCAGATTTTTTATAATAATGTGTTTGTTCTGTAACAATAATTTCAGTCCATGATATTCAGCCTGCTTGAGTTTATACTTCACTTTACGACTGGGGGTAAATTTAGCAATTCACATTTAATGGTAGTAAGGAAGTACCAGATATCAATTTCTTCCAACAACTAAATATCTTAGTGGGCAAATTCTTTTTTCTAGGTGCACAAAATACCCCCAGGTCAAATTAAACCCTGGGAAAAATGCCTGCCATACAAACCGATGAGTTTTGTATATTCACAACAAATTATATGGGCATAAAAACAGCATACAAGCGATATCCAAATGGGATATATATAGATAGTCCAGAAAACAACATACAGTGGCATACAGATGGCATACAATCTGTATACCACTGGTATACATGTAGACATACAATAGCAAAACAGATATCAGGAAATGACTAATAAGGTATACAAATGGTATACACAGAGGCTAAAACCCGTTTTTGATGTACATTTGGTACCTTGCGGGGATTGGAGTTATTTCAAATTAGCCTCTGGTGAGACCTTTAGGTTTACAGGTCAATAAGTATCAATGGAACTTATTTTAATTTACCTTAGGTAACCATTGATATAATTATTGTTTATTTACACAGTGGTCACAAATACATAATATAGACTGACACTTTTGTTATTGGTTTAACTTTTTGATTAATTTTAATAACAATTTCATAGATGTTGAAAAAAGGCAATAGAACAATAGTTACTATTTAAAAAGCTTGCAACAGACAATAAACCTAGGTGGAATTGACCCTCAATGTTAATTATCACATATGTCAACGGACACAATATGTCTTCACCTAAAATGTGAAGTAAATTAAACTTAAGATTCTGTAAATACTGTGCAGATAACAAATATAATAGAACAAGTTTTCAATTGAACTTTTGACTCTATAACTTGATGCATACGTCAACTTGGCCTCAACCAGATTACACAATACTCATTGATGATATCATCAAA
Organism: Sabellastarte sp. h YS-2021; assembly: GCA_964017235.1. Classification (NCBI taxonomy): domain Eukaryota; kingdom Metazoa; phylum Annelida; class Polychaeta; order Sabellida; family Sabellidae; genus Sabellastarte; species Sabellastarte sp. h YS-2021. The sequence continues at coordinate 95,921,498 of OZ024936.1, read as the reverse complement.
AACATTACTGTATGTTTTGGAGTTTAAGATGCCAAATAAGGTGAGAATGAGACTTGCCAAAGTGACAACAGACATAAATTAATTGGTTTTAGGAATTTCCATACTTAAAATTGGGTCTCTGACTTTAAACACAAATTGAATTATCGCCCTAAAACACTGTAAAAGGTTATAATTTTTGTTCTTTTGGCTGATTCCTGACCATTCTTGACGCTTCTGTTCTTGGGATATAACTTGCTCCCACTGCGCACCATTTTATGGGAAAATTAGTCATATGACTCGTAGCATGCAAAATATGGTTCATCTGATAGTTATCCTATTTGAATCATGCTAGAAGCACAAATCCATGGTTTATCAAAATCCCCGCTCAGCAATAGTGATCGAAAAACTGTGCTCTGTGTCAAAAATTTGCATGTTTTTAGTAGTGGTCAAATGGAACTGGGGTATAAACATTTGCAGACTAAAATTAAAGCTAGTAGTGTGGTGAAGCTTAGTCATAAAATCTGTAGCATCCACCATATGAATGTTTGGAACAAAGAAAGGTTCATTCTGATATAAGATGGATACTTCTATATGGCATGATGGGATTTTTTTGTAAAATTAGTGTATAAGACAAGACATTGCAAACATATTCAGAACATATGATGACATATCAATTCATTGGTTTTGTGTGGGACATGCAACACATATGGTATGCAACAAAAATACTAATATGTTACTATATTTTGAATAAACACTGTAGCTATAACTATCTGACATAGTACACATATGTTTATAATAGCATATGTTAAAATATCTGAATATTGACCAACTGGAATTAAAGTCCTCATTTCAAAGCCAGATTTGTATAAATTTGTATGTTTTGTCTCTGATTTTATTGCAGTAGTGAATGAGAACAAAGTAATGAAGATGCAGATGAATCTTGTCATTGCACTTTGTGGAGTATGTATGTTGGGTTTCTCTTCTGGACAAGCTAGTAAGATTTATACAATATTTATTTAGTTCAAATAATATATATTATTATTATTTTAATTATTATTATTAGCAGTAGTAGCAGTAAATGATGCTGGACCTCTGTAGAATAAGATACATTACTATAAGTCAAGTTGCAAAATTACTTCTACTGGAAAACTTCCCACTAACTAACCTTTAAGGACATTTGAAAACTTTCAAAATGCAGTTTATATATTAAATTGTTACCCCAAATTGGAAAAAAAAGAAAAATGCCTTTGGGAGGATTTGATAGTGCAGAATCTATGTGGGAAATTTAATTGGTAGTTGTTTTTGGATTCCCAGCAATTTACAGAATCTTGACCAAAAATATTTAATGGATTGCTCTGCCCTTAAAATTATCCATCCTGATAAAACCTAAGTAATGTGTTGCAAGCGACGTCAAACATTAAAAAAAAATCAAATTAAATTGATAGAGTGTTTATAATGGTAAATTTCTGTTTTAACATTCCAGGTTGGTTAATGTGAATTCGTGTTTTATTTCATACTTTTTGGCAATTTTAGGCATGCATCAGTTACCAAGTAATCTTTCAAAATGATCCAGCTGATTACTCCTTCTCATAAATTTTTTTTTTTTTTAGTATAATCCAGTCTCTTTGTATAAAAGGTTAAAAATAATTTTTACAACAAAGACACATGTGACTTGCTTGGGTAATAATTTGGTAATCTGTGATAATTTTACTCAGTTTGATAACATTATCTACTTTGTTTAGGGTAATCTGTGGTAATTTTACTCAGTTTGATAACATTCTCTACTTTGTTTGGGGTTAGGGGTTAGGATTGCTCATAAAATATAGAAGTGCAAGTTACAGCTAGGCTTTGCCAACAAAAATTCCATGAGACTTTTACAGTAGTGCCCAAAATTGCAAAAAAAGCTAATAGTAACCACACTTTGATCCACTCATGTTGGAAAATGTATCTTTAAAATTTGAAATAGTGTCAAATTTTATTCAAAAGTATGCATTGGACCTTTATGGTTTCACATCTTTAACTTTCCACAAATGTTTAGATTTGATAGAAGCACATTGGCACTCTTTTGAAATGTGGCTGCTTGATGCCTTTTCCAATCCAATGATGTTAACATTTTGATCATTACAAATCTGTTTCTGCTATGGCGCTGTGGTTAAGTTATATCATAACAAGTACTAGATCTACAATTAACTTTGTTTGAATGTTTTCAATTTTTTTAAAATAAAAATTAGATTCATCTATAAAACACATTTTAAGTCATGCTTAAAAGTAAATTTTCATATACTAACTACAAGAAGAAGACAATTCATAATCACCAGCCATAGTTTAGTTAATGGGTCAGTCTGACAAAAATCAGACCTTAAAATATTAATCACAAGCGTCAGTGTAATTAGCAATACTTAGTAGCAACACTTATGTATTGTATTAACATACTTTAACTTGTTCGGTGACACCAATGATCGTTGGAGTGATGACTGACAGAACTGAATTGGTTAAGACAAATTATATGTGCAAATTTTAACTTTTTTGTCAATTCCAGACACCAATTATGAAGCCACTGTAAAAGGTTAATTCATCTGATTTTGTGTTGATAAGGCATATTTATATCTTGTGATTCTGTCTGTCAATACACATTTTATAAAATAAATTCTACCTTGTAAGACTAATAGAAACATTTTTTGTTCAGGCTCTACCAAGTTAAGACACTAAATAGTTAAGACACTAAATAGTTAGCTACAGACATTTGAACTGAGAAAAGAATTACATAATCACATAATATAATTTGCTCATCCTCGACACATCAATCTGTTTTGTATATTTCTGGCAGATTATACATGTGCATCTCACGTTAATTGTGTGTTTCCATTCACCTATGATGGAGTCACGTACACAGAGTGTACCACTGCAAACTGGTTTCAAGCCTGGTGCTCATTTCACAGTGAATACTCTGGACAATGGGAACAATGCATATGTAAGTCTGTGTCTGCATCATAAAAAAAATGCTGTAGACATATATCAGAGGATTACGTCATAACAATCAAATTTGATCATTCTACTAGGCAATAGTAATAGTAGGCACACAGAATTACAGAATGTAAGCTCTACAGATGCATTCAAGACCTGGGGCTGGTTTCAGAAAAGGTCTTAGAATTAGCCTGGATTTAGAACAAGTCAGGGTTTAAAGCTGAGTCTTTTCTTGTAACTAAGTCTAGGAACTTAAAACAGATTTCACAAAGGGTAACTTAGGTAAGATCAAGCTTTCTCAAGTAACCACAGTGGTTTACTGTTCCGTGTGACCATTTACATCTAGTCAAAATATTTTACTGGTGACATATTCCTTTATATACCTCATATTACTTTCGTAAAATGCTGTTTTTCAATGGGAAACCTTGTAACCTCATAAAAATGTCCAAACACTGATTTAATGAGTTGTCCCATACATATATTTATGCATTGTTTTAGGCATTTCAAATTTTGAATTGATAAAATATACAGTGGCCATATTTAAGTCTTTGTTTACAGAAGTTGAGCACACTTAGGGATAGAATTAGCCAAAAGTTTCACTTAACAGCTTAACCTGAGTCCTAAATTTAAGTCCAAGTATGGTCATTTTTCTGCATAAATTACATGCGGTAACAGTGTTGACATTATAAAAATTATTAAATACCAAAAACAAATCTGCGATTTTAGCGAAAAATAGATATGGGCTTCAAAAACATTCTTCACAACCTCTCTATTTCTTCTTGACTGAAATCTACTCATTAAGGCTATTACTATTTAGTTATTTAAAGAACAAAATATTACTGAATAATATCAGATTACCCAAACACCCCTTGGGTTAGATTGGTACAGATGTTACATGGTGTGGAATAACTGACAGTAAAGTTCATGTTTTTACTTAAGCCAAGAATGTTTATTTATCTATTTGTCCATTTTTCTGTTTGTTTGCTGGCAGGATTACACAAATACTACTGGCTTCTACTTACTTATGATCATGTGCCTTGGTAGAGATATGCACTCTGTGAGTTATCCAGTTAATAACTAAGACTGGCTGACATTAAATGACAAACTTGGTCTCTTTTGTATTAAACAACTACTTTTACCAGATTTTTGTCAGATCAAAGCCAACTTCTGTCAAAATTGGTTTGGGAGCTTTAACATTTGACCTTCTGGCTTGTTTTTTATCAAAAACATTAAGAAAACGTACCTCCTTCCCTGGGGTGATATTTACCAAAGGTCTCAAGAAAGTCTTTCATGTACGTATATTTTCTGCTTGTAATTTTATGTGAACATTATTTAATAATCTATTACACATTCCAAATTTTTATTTGGTGATGAAACTGGAACTTTAATCCACGAATGCAACTAAATGTTTAAGAATTTGTAATTGTGATTGACCATTCACTATTGACTATTGCTTGTATGATTCCTACAGGCCAAGAAGTTTGATGAAGATTCAGCTAACTTTGACATGTTTGATTTTAAAGGTATGTACATTTATTTTTATTCTTTGTACAAACATAAAACACAGCCAGACAATCCATGATGTAAATTGTTATTGAATATGAGCCCTCATTAAGAAAGATACATTCAAATTTGCTCAAGCAACAACCTACAACCAACCACATGCAAGAAGCAACCACTTTTGAAACCACCCATGACATTTTATATTAATTTGAACCTGCAAAATGTAACCAGCTGCTACCTGCAAAAACTAAGCATTTTTATTCCCCAAGAGAGTATTATTAAGGGCATTCACCCACTTTAATTTCTAAAAAACATACAAATGTATATAATATACTTATTAATAGCAGGTCTTTAAAACTCTGATTCTTTGAATATATCATACTTGAATAGTGTAATCATGTCCATAGGTAAAAAGCTTCAGGAAAATTACCTTCCTGTCACCGCTGTGTCTTCAATAGTATGAAGACACAGCATCTTCAAGAGTTTGAAGAAGGCTATGTCAGTGGACCCATAACTATTTAAATTGTTTCTATTTAGTTGCCTGTCAACTAATGGAGGTTTAGCATTATAAAAGTCCACTTTTGAATAAGAGTACATGTGTTTTATTTCTCTGCAAGATTATAACAAAGTGTCTTATTTAAGTATACAAAGAATGGATTGATTTCTAATAACAAGGTTCATAGATATATATTTTTAATTACAAACTATAAATACAAACTACAATAAACTATATTCTTTTAGATAACTTTAAATAACCAATAGGTATAAAATAAACAATAAAATCTTGTGAAATTGGTTTATTATTGTGATATTTCATTCCACAAGTTTCCTTTTCATTTTTGAAACATTTTGTCGGTGTAAGATTTATTCTTTTAGTAACTTGTAGTCTAATCTGATTTTCTTTCTTCTGCAGAAAAAATGAAGTATAGCAAAGGAGTGAATTTGATAAATTTTCATCTGAGAGAGAAGACGTACATTATCAAAGACTTTCCTTTATTCAAAAAATCCATATTTGAAGTTGTTTGTTAATATTACATAGCTGTAATAAAAACTTCCAAGCTTGTGTAACACCCTGTGATTAGTTGCCAGACTAGCTAACTACTATTTAATAAGAGATATTATCTACTTAAGAGATACATTGGAATAAAGGTGAAACTTAGGCTTTCTGTCCAATTCAACAGCTAAGGTCATGCCAGGGTCAGGCTGTCAGTGCATCTCATAAGTTGAGATGCGATGGGTTCAAACCTGCCATCACAGAGGCAAAAATCCACATGATCAAATCCCACATATGATGTTGAAAGTTCCTAGCTGTGGTAATTCCACATGAATACCCTGGACAGTTTATTCAATCAGTGCATAAGTCCACAAAGCCAATTGGCTATGATTGGCTAAGTTCTGCCTATGATGCTCCCAAGGAATGAGTTGCCCGATGACATTCTCTCTGCCACATCTCTTCTATAATTCAGAAAAAGGTGAAAGCTTATTTCTTCCCAAAAGCCAGCCCATCCAGTTGCATCACATTATCCCATTGTTTCTGTGGTGCAGACTGCCCATGATATGTCTCTTGGCTATGAAACTAGAATCTTCAATTATTTGCACCTTGCTTTTTTGAGGCAGAAGCCAAAAAGTTAGAAATAAAATCATTATTTGTGTGGAGTATTGACCTCTAGAGTGGGAGGTTACAGGTTCAAGAAACCTCTAAACCTTTTAATGTGGCATATTTTGAAGTATCTTCAAAATATTACTTTTATTATTTCTGCATTCAATCTATAGGTTTATTTTGTGTAAAAAATGATAGACAGTGACTGAATACCACAGCAGTTTCAGCTTGATGTTGTAATAGGAAAACTTCCCGAAAGATATACCAAATATATATATTAAGCACAAATGAAGGTGACAAAATGATAGGACTTCTTAGCATGAGCATTACATTATTAATCTTCACCTATATATTTTGTGTATGTTTTATGGGAGACTTTGATTTCCCAGTATAACTTAACTGGACGATTTTAACCAGGGATGTTGATTCTTAACATCTTAACTTTAAGGTATCTTATGTTAAGTGCCAACGTAAATACCAGTTGGTCATTTTGCACATAATAATGAACAACTTAATGTTTGTCGAATAAAAATCACCTAAATTTTATGTATTTTATAGGGATTTTAACACAGCCTTTGATTTTCCAGTATTATGCAGTGAGGTGATTTTTTCTATAGTTATTACTGTTTATTATTTTAAATATAAGATATCTTATGTCAAGGTTTTAGTTTAATTATCTATAAATGAACATTTTACACACAATAATGAGCAATTTGGTGTTTGTCTTATTAAAATTGCCTAATTGCATAGCCTTTAAAATAGCCTCTCATTACCAGTATTATTTAATTGGGCAATTTTGTCTGTGGATGTTGCTGTTCAGTATATTAATTTAAGATATTTTGTTTAATTTTCCACGTTAATTATCTACAAACGAGGATTTTGCATAGAATAATGAGTCATTTGGTATTTATTGCTCAAATATCAAGTATTTTACATGGTTTAAATCCTATAGTTTGATTTTCCAGTATTATTCAGTTTTTGGGGCATTTGGTTCTCAATATTTTAAGATAGATTGAGTTTACATTTTAGTTATCTATAAATAATTAGAAATTTCGAGGATACTACATTAACATTTTGTAATTAAGCATTTGACAGGCATTTTAAAATAGCCTATGACTTGTCAGTGTATTTATTAAATAGAGTGATTGCTCTTCTCTGGGTGTTGTTGTTCATTATCTTAAGTTTAAGAAATTACATTGCTCACCTACTTTTTATATGTAGTAATAGCAACTTTGATAGTTCAGTCTTGAGTAAATCACTTGTAACTATCAAACTATTGAATTTAGCGAGTTTTTGTGGGATCTATTGTTCAACTATTTTTCGATGTACTGTGTTATAGCCAGAGGTACAGCTATATACTTAATTGTATAAAAGTTACCTTCACAGTTTACTGTTGAGTAAATTACTCACAACTGCAAAAGTATTGAATTCAGATTATTTTGGTGAATACATTGCTTATCTTCTTTGTGATGTTCTGTGTCATGGCTCATTTTAGAGCATTGAGTAAATCATTTATGACTACAGAACTATTGAATTAAGAAAATTTTACTGATATACATTAATAGTCTTTTTTACATTAATAATCCTATTAACATGTTTATTCTACAATATTTGAGAAATCAGATTTTTTTTGATAATGTTTAAGAAATCATTTTTTTTCCTTTTTGTTGTATAAGTTATGGGGGTGTTCCACTGAAACTGACCCAGTAACTGACTCTACAACTCTAGGGTCAGTTGCGACAGTCATAGAATCGGGGTGAAAACTACAAAAAAGCACTTGAAAAGGCTGGGTCGGTTACATCTTCCTGACAGGATGTAGAACATACCAGCTTGTCTGGATCCAAATCACGACCTGACTTGGGGTTGGGATGATTTTCTTCATGACAAAACGGGAAACTACCTTGACCAGCTGTTAACCCCCAACAGACAAGCCATAGCAACTCCCGACAAGCCGTACTGACAAACAGACAGGACTAGAGTATTTTCCAGACTCACCTCGACTAGACTTATTAAATCCTGGAGTCGGGTTCCAGAGTCGGGATCGATCCAAAACTATATAAATCCCCTCTGACTGACAAGAAACATCATTTGTCACTGCAAAGATGCCAGCTACACATGAGAGAGACTTCATACATCAGCTTAGGGTACTTTAGGTTTTTATTGAGTTTAGTATTTTGATTTGCATCTTGATGGGAAGCCAGAGAAGGACATATTTGAACCCATCACCTACCCTACAGCCACCAGCACAGTATCAGCCCCAGGCAGCCCCCAGTAGAAAACGAAAACCAACAAACCCCTGGGTCATGCCCTGGATCCTTCAAAGACAAGAAAAGGGATGCTACAGCAACCTACGGGCTGACTTCATACACAACCAGCATCCCAGGATACCAGAATTTTCTCCGGATGCCCTCTGCCTTTTTTGACCTCATTAAGGAATGCATACACCACCGCATCAAGAAGTCAGTTACCAATTTAAGGAAGCCATTAGAAGTTGGACTGAAACTACGCCCAGGTCAAATATACCCAAAAATCCCCCCAATACAAACTTATGATTTTTTTTATATTTATAACACATTATATGGACATAAATATGGCATACAAACGGCATACAAATGGGATATAGGTATTAGTGGTACAGAAAACGGCATACAGCAGCATACACGCATCATACAACTTGTATACCACTGGTATATATGTAGAGATCCAACAGCCAATCAGATGTTAGGAAATGACCAAAAATGTATACAAATCGTATACACAGTGGTTAAAGAACAGTTTTTGGTATACATTTAATACCTGAAGGGGATAGGAGGCATTCCAAATCAGGCTCTGGTTGAACATTTAGGTTTCTAGATCAAAATATATTAAAGGAACTAATTTTAATTTACCTCAGACAACCATTTGATACAACGAGTGTGTTAATTTAGACAGTGGTCATATTTATAATGTAGACTAACACATTTGTTATTGGTTTAATTGTTTGATTCATTTTAATAACAATTTCATAGATATTACAACAGACAGTAAAGTTAGGTGGAATTGACCCTCAATGCTAAGTATCACATATGTCAACAGACACAATGTTTCTTCACCTTAAATGTCATTTTACCTCAATCTTTTTGAATATGAATGTAATTAGACTTAAGATCCTTTTGAAACTGCACACATAACACATATGAAAATGTGAGTTTTCAATTGAACTCTTGGCTCTCTAAGTTGATGCATACCTCAACTTGGCAAAATATTTAATGATGTTATCTTCAAAACACTCCTGTATGATTTTGAGTTTAAGATGCCAAATAAGGTGAGAATATGACTTGCCATAGTGACAATAGGCATAAATTATTTGGTTTCTCCCTAAGACAGCACTGTGAAAGGTTAAAATTAATAGTTCCTTTGACCGTTTCCTGATCAGTGTTGACTCTTCTTTTCTTGGGCCATACTTGCCCACACTACCCCCCCATTTTATGGGAAAATTGATCATATCACTCAAGGCTTGGAAAACATTGTTCATATAATAGTTGTTTTCCAAATGTAATCATCCTGTGCTTATGCTCAAAGTCAAGAGTGTGACTTTGTTACCCTGAGATTATGAAAACCCTGAAGTATCATTCCAAATATTAGTAAGGGTAGGTCTTTAAGGATTTGCAAGTATTTTTCTGGTTACTTCTTGGAGCTGAGTGTTCTTTATTCAAGATAAGATTCATTATAGGAGTCATTGATGACAACAGATCTTTTTGAAACGGATCAGTTTTGAGTAAGCACAAGTCCATGGTTTGTCAAAATCTCACCTCTTTTCTGCCATGTAGATCCCAAAACTGTGCTCTTTGGCAAACATTGGCATGTTCTGTTAAGTAGTGACAATATGGAACTGAGGTATAAACATTTGTAAAATAAAAGATGGTAGTATGAAAAACCAGGAACCATCCATCATCCTACTAAAACCAGGAGCATACGCCATATGGCAGTTTGAAACAATGAAAAGATAAGATGGATACCTTTATATAACATGGTAGGATTTTATGTAAAGGAAGTGTTACGGTCACGGGCAAGCGCGGTAGCAATTACCGGTTGTCTTTAAGTTGTAACAGAAAAAGCAAAAAGTTAAACTTAACAAATTTATTTAATAGTCAACAATAATGATTACAGTCAACTGGTATGCTCTTAACCAAACACACTAATACAATAATAAGATCTAGCTGACCTGACCACAGAGATTATGAGTTAAGTTTATCCGCCGTATCCAGCAATCTGTTCCGTAATCCGTCCTGTAGTATATTCTGTGGTCTATCCAATGTCCTGTGGTCTGTCCTGTGATCTGTCCAATGTTCACTCACACACGGATATCTATATCTTGTGACCTGTCTCACACTCAACAACATAAAAGGTTCTTGTCCTGCTATTCTTTATATATCCAGTCACACAGAATGTCTGTCTGGAGATATTTAGAGAGTTAACACAACTGTACTGTCTGCAGTAAATTCACTCTCTGTTATATGAATGTACAATATCCAAAATATCCAAAGTACAATAAATCTGTCCAGATGATGTATCCAGTTCACTCCAGTAAAAGTTCACAGTGATATAAGCATATATTTATACTCCAAAACACAATAGCTCTCCTTATAGCAAGCGAATACAAAGTTCACCTGTCGTCAGATGTACATTCCTTATATACATTCACAGATTCCTTCTGGAATTGTACAGAACCAACTCAAAAGAAGATTGAGCCATCTAGGCCAAATGAGGAAGTTCTAGAAACTACTGGCAATTGGGTTTCCCCAAATCTAACATAACCACTGAGGGGGGGATTTCCCCCAGTCTGTGAACAGATCAATAAACACTAAAACACAAAAGTCAATAACTCCCTTACTTTAAATGTCAACACACAAAAAGAACCAACAACACAATTATCTTTTATGACAATGTATAAACATAAAGCTTAAATTAAACAATGCACCAATATAGTGCCTAATATATGTAATATACAATGTACTAATATAGTGTCCAATATATGTAACACCTCCCCCCTTAAAGAAAAATTTTGGAAACCAAGGGGTTACAAAATTTTACAAGAGATTTTCACCAGGTATATACACACAGGTAATAACTTTTTACAAAACATATTTATCTAAATACAAAAGTAAAATTGATACCATGTATAACTTTTATTACTAATTACAGGTATATAAATCACACATTAAATACAGCTTCTGGACAGGGCGTATCCATGCGGACGCCATATGTTACTTTTTCAAAGTCCTGTTTATACACTGAATTCCTATCTTTAACAGTGTTTCTATTAATAGCCATCATAAGCTATGTTATACCTCTTTCGAAGTATGGCTTTACCATTGTCATTTCATACATTTGTTTTAATTGTCTGTCATCACAGTTTTTAATTGTCCTTTGGAGAGTTTCTACTCTCCTTGCTACTGGGTATGACCCTAGATCTCTGGCCTGTAGTTTGTTCAATTGGCCAGGTGATGACACTGAAATCTTGCCTCCAGGATCGAAGACACAATTCTGTAATTCCTTATCAAAAAGCATCTTCATTTTTGACGGAGAATTTTTCAAATTTTGTTGCGCCAGCTCACAAGCCTTCTTTAACTTATTTCTGAACCTTGAGACATAATCTAACAGATTTAGGCTCTCGGTGTTCTCAGATAACCAATTTTCCTTCAACAGCTTGAGAGGACCACGGACTGAATGGCCAAAGACCAACTCAAAGGGACTAAAGCCTAAAGACTCTTGAACAGATTGTCTAACTGCAAACAATAATAAGCTGATGCCTTCATCCCAGTCTTTTTCATTGTCTAAACAATATGTCCTAATCATATTCTTCAAAGTGGAATGGAACCTTTCAAGTGCACCTTGGGATTCTGGGTGATAAGCACTAGATTTGATCTGTTTGGCACCTAACTGAAATACAACCTGTTGAAATAGTCCTGACATAAAATTTGACCCTTGATCTGACTGGATCTCTTTTGGTAAGCCAACTAGAGTAAAGAACTTAACCAGAGCTTTTGAGATTTTGGGAGCTGTTATGTTGGTCAATGGTATGGCTTCGGGAAATCTGGTTGAGGCGCACATAATGGTCAAAAGATATTGGTTTCTGGATTTAGTTTTTGGTAAGGGACCTACACAGTCAATTATCACCTTGCTAAATGGTTCCTCAAATGCTGGAATGGGTTTGAGAGGAGCTACAGGAATTTTTTGGTTTGGCTTTCCTACCATTTGACAAATGTGACAAGTCTTGCAAAATTCTGCCACACAGTGCCGAATTTGAGGCCAATAGAAATGTTTGGTTATCTTGTTGTAAGTTTTGTTGATGCCTAAATGGCCACCCATTGGAGACTCATGGGCCAATTTCAGTATCTCACTTTGGTACATTTTCGGTACAACAATCTGGTGTACTACTGACCATTCTTCAGATGCAGGGACATTTGGTGGCCTCCACTTTCGCATAAGTACACCATTTCTGACATAATAGCCTACAGGGACCTTATCTAGCTCTACTGGTGGCAAGACCAACTTGAATAAAGGAGCTAATTCAGGGTCATTTTCCTGCTCTGAAATCAATTTTGATTTTGAAAGCGATACATCTTGACAGTCAATTGAGTCTTGTTTTTCAGAATCTACCCTGGCCTTGGGATTTGTATCACTAGAATTCTGCACATCATGGTCATAGTTGTTTAAGAATGTATCTGACAAATCAACTAAGACATCTGTAGATTGTTTACAATTTTTTCGTTCTTCTTGGGCCTTTTTGGCCATAGCTCGAGTCACAGCACAGGAGGGAAAAATACCAGGAATAACCTCTTCTAATTTCTCAGTGCTAACCAAAGTGATCGGCTTAGAAGTAACCTTAGGATCAGCAACTACCTTTCCACCTGCAAGATCATTTCCCAACAACAAAGATACCCCTTTAATGGGTAAAGTGGGCCTGGTACCCACAACAACAGAACCAGTAACTAAGTCTGATACTAACTTGACCTTATGCAAGGGAACGTTCACACAGCCTCCTTCAATACCTTGAGCAATGACACTCTCACCAGTAGATGTGCTTACACTCAATGGCAATACACCTTCTAAAAGTAAGGACTGAGTAGCTCCAGTGTCTCTTAATATCTTAATGGGGACCTGACTGGAACTACTTTCCAAGGATACAAAACCCTCAGACACAAAAGGTTTGAACTCTTCCCTAATAATCTCAGACTTGTCTAAACCAATACTAGACTCTGCTCTATTGGGATTTAAACGCCAGTTAGACTTGCTAGACACAAAGGCGTTGGGCGTTGCCTCCTTTTCTCTTCTCTTCTTTAAGAGCCAACAGTCAGACATAACATGCCCAGGTTTCTTACAATAATGGCACACAGGAGCAAAGGATCTGGGCTTCATATCCTTACTCATAGTCTGATTTGAGGTTTGACCCTTATCTGAACTCTTTTCTGGAGCTACATTTTCAGATTTCTTTCCTATTTCTGGATACGACTTTTTAGCAGGACCAAAGGACTTATTCTTGTTGAAAGTGGACTTGTGAGTTAGCGCATAATCATCAGCATAAGCTGCTGCTTTTGCCAAATTTTCAATTTTCTGTTCATCTAGATAGGTTTTAATGTCATCACGAACACACCTTTTGAACTCTTCAATCAAAATAACTTGCCTAAGTTTTTCAAAGTCTGTACCTACTTCCCTAGAATTACACCATCTGTCAAAGTACACTTCTTTCTCATGGGCAAATTCAACATGAGTTTGACTTTCTTGTTTACGATAATTTCTGAATTTTTGACGATATGCTTCTGGTACCAACTCATATGCTTTCAAAATAGCATTTTTGACAGAGTTATAGTCCACACATTCGGAAATTGGCAAAGCCGTGTATGCCTCCTGGGCCTTTCCCCTCAAAACACTTTGCAGCAATAAAGGCCACTGGTCTATAGGCCATTTCAAATTTTGAGCTACTCTTTCAAAGTGTTGAAAGTACTTATCGACCTCCGACTCATTAAAAGGTGGTACCAGTCGCACATTTTTACCCAAATCAAATTTGGTAGCAATGGACTCTTCATGGGCAATTCTACGGGCATTGAGTTCTAAAGCTCTCATTTCTCTTTCATGTTTAAGCTCAAGTTCCTTTTCTCGCTATTGAGCTTCAAGCTCTTCTTTTCGTTGTTGAGCTTCAAGCTCTTCTTTTCGTTGTTGAGCTTCAAGCTCTTCTTTTCGTTGTTGAGCTTCAAGCTCTTCTTTTCGCTGTTGAGCTTCAAGCTCTTCTTTTCGTTGTTGAGCTTCAAGCTCTCTTTCTCTAGCCTCAAATTCTCTGAGTTTTAGCTCTCTCTCAATTTCTAATCGCCTGATCTCGTATTGCCCAGAAGGTTCCATTGGTAGAGGCTTATACACTTCTAAACAACTATCAGGTAAAACATCTTCATCAACTAACTGTTCAACAATAAGCCTTTTAAGTTCATGTTTACGTGTTGACCTTTTCACCTCTAACTGTAACTCTTGTGCTATCTGCATTAACATATCTTTTTTAAAAGTTTCTAGAACTTCCATAGATGGTGACTGTACAAACTCTTTAGCACTAGCCATTTTGAGCACTGTTGACTGTAACCAATTACTAAATCAAATGGATTTTCAAAATGTTAATTGAACGGTTGATCAAATGGTTGTAATCAAATGGTTGGATCAAATGGTTAGATCCCGGACGAGCCCCCAATTTTCCTGTTACGGTCACGGGCAAGCGCGGTAGCAATTACCAGTTGTCTTTAAGTTGTAACAGAAAAAGCAAAAAGTTAAACTTAACAAATTTATTTAATAGTCAACAATAATGATTACAGTCAACTGGTATGCTCTTAACCAAACACACTAATACAATAATAAGATCTAGCTGACCTGACCACAGAGATTATGAGTTAAGTTTATCCGCCGTATCCAGCAATCTGTTCCGTAATCCATCCTGTAGTATATTCTGTGGTCTATCCAATGTCCTGTGGTCTGTCCTGTGATCTGTCCAATGTTCACTCACACACGGATATCTATATCTTGTGACCTGTCTCACACTCAACAACATAAAAGGTTCTTGTCCTGCTATTCTTTATATATCCAGTCACACAGAATGTCTGTCTGGAGATATTTAGAGAGTTAACACAACTGTACTGTCTGCAGTAAATTCACTCTCTGTTATATGAATGTACAATATCCAAAATATCCAAAGTACAATAAATCTGTCCAGATGATGTATCCAGTTCACTCCAGTAAAAGTTCACAGTGATATAAGCATATATTATACTCCAAAACACAATAGCTCTCCTTATAGCAAGCGAATACAAAGTTCACCTGTGGTCAGATGTACATTCCTTATATACATTCACAGATTCCTTCTGGAATTGTACAGAACCAACTCAAAAGAAGATTGAGCCATCTAGGCCAAATGAGGAAGTTCTAGAAACTACTGGCAATTGGGTTTCCCCAAATCTAACATAACCACTGAGGGGGGGATTTCCCCCAGTCTGTGAACAGATCAATAAACACTAAAACACAAAAGTCAATAACTCCCTTACTTTAAATGTCAACACACAAAAAGAACCAACAACACAATTATCTTTTATGACAATGTATAAACATAAAGCTTAAATTAAACAATGCACCAATATAGTGCCTAATATATGTAATATACAATGTACTAATATAGTGTCCAATATATGTAACAGAAGTGTACAAGAAATTGCAAACCTATTCAGAACAAACAATGTTTAAACCCTTTTAAAAATTGAGATGTTTACTGGGACAAGGTAGTTTATGTATCTAAATCCTCCGAAGTTCAATTTCACAGTTTCAAGTGAAATATTATAGACCATGTGGTGAATCTTTTGCTGGTTAAATATGGGAGATATGTGACAAAAAAATCAAATTGCAAAAAAAATCTTGGCAGGTGAGTCACTTGCAGCAAAGTACTGACTGATGTTGTCAGTCCTACTACCTTAAAGTCAATCTTTTGGGTACTATAATTGAATTTTATGGATTTCTTGTCTGTTTCGGCCCCTTCAACCCCCCCCCCCCCCCCCCACCACCACCTTCAGTTTACATTTTAGCATTACATCCCCAATATCAATTCCACCAGCTTTGTCACCTTCCCGTCTTTTCATCTTACTCCTGCTTGCTGGTGATATCAACCCAAACCAATGACCATCCAAGTGTCCAAATGTCACCGATGCAAATATCACATTAATACACAACAAATACCCTACCATTGCAAAATTTATTTCTGACAATGACACTGATCTCTTTGCCATGTCGGAGACTCAGATGAGACCCGACATGACGAGTGCCAATCTGTGTGAAAATAACCCCACTCAGGTATAAATACTGTTGTGTATCATACTATAGACGTCTGACTGACGTGCAAATAGAACTTGAAATAAAACAAAGTGATTCAAAACAAAAAGTACTATACACTATTGAAATAATAAAATGAATCAATCAATAATCATGCAACAAGTGAAAAAAAATAATAAAATGAATTGTGAAAGAAAGTAATGTGGATATCTAATGAAATTTATGAATATATATTTTTGTGATTTTTGTCAAGTGACAATAAAAGAATTCCAGAGTATTTCCAGTGTTTCTTAGAAAATCACCACAAGAACCTCTCGGAGGGTAGTCCTGCTTAAGGCTCAAGTATTTTTGTAATTATGAGAAAATATACAGCAATGATGTTCAGTTTATATAATGTACTCTTACATTTACATGTAATAGATTTTACACCAGCATATGGTTTAGACAGTGTCTGTCCAATACCGATTATTACATTCTAAAGCTGTAAAAGCATAACTAAAGGATATATAAGACAAAAAGCCAAAATCTGCTATTTTATCACCCTAGTTTGACCCATAAGGGGGGTCGGGGGTAAATTTCTTCATACATTCTAAAGCTTTAAAAACAATAATAAAAGAGATATAAGGCAAAAACACAAAATCTGCTATTTTAGTACCACAGTTTGACCCATAAGTGGGGGCCAGGGGTTAAATTTGACTGGTTATCTAGACTCTCCACATATGGTTTCCCAATACCTCTTAATACATTCTAAAGCTGTAAAAGCAATACTAAAGCAGATTTAAAGCAAAA
Source organism: Sabellastarte sp. h YS-2021 (assembly GCA_964017235.1). Lineage (NCBI taxonomy): Eukaryota > Metazoa > Annelida > Polychaeta > Sabellida > Sabellidae > Sabellastarte > Sabellastarte sp. h YS-2021. The sequence continues at coordinate 95,904,328 of OZ024936.1, read as the reverse complement.
TGTCATCTGCTATTTTATGACCCCAGTTTGACCCCCTACAGGAGGTGGGGGTTAACTTATTTTCTAGACTCTCCACATATGGTGTCTTACTACCTCTCAATACATTTTATGGCTCTAAATACAATACGTAAGAATATAATAGGGGGGTTTACATGATTTTTAAGCTTTCTGGTTGGTACCTGTGAGAAAAGCGCTCATTAAGAAGTTAATTTTCATCGGATCACTTCCAAAATCTAAATAGGTTTTTGATAGCATAAACATGTGTATGAAATTACAAGCCTCTGCACTAAGTAGATTTTGCCGAATGGCCTTGATAAAGACCAAAGGTCAAATTTAAGCATGTAGAAAAATTAACCCATGCTTAAGGTATATTACTGCCAAATGTGGTTAGAAAGCTTCCAATAATAAGGGAGAAATTCAAGGGAGACCATAATGTGGCGGTGGCACTTTCAGGGATGCTGAATTATATATTCCATAAAGTCTATACTCACATCACTACAGTATTCAATGTTATCCCTACTCCTTAATAGTAAAAATGTATTTTGGCATGATTTATAGTGTTTCATCAATGTCATCAATCTTTGTCACCTGACTTTGAGGCTATCACTGTTGAGTAAATAGCTTGTACTTTGATTGATTTATTTGGGGTTTTATGTCGCTTTCAACACTGTACAGGTCATATCACGATGGGTAGTTGGAAGGGCAGAGGAAACCAGTACATACAGTTCGGTAGGGTTCTGTACTGTAAACTGCCGACCAACGGCAAGCAACTACCAGCTTTCCCACTTGAGGCTGTGCCGGGGATCGAACCCTGGCCTCAGAGGTGGGAGGCGAGAGTGTTACCACTCTGCCACCATGGCCCCTTAGCTTGTACTTTAAAAAGTATTGTATTTGCAAAATATTTTTAAATCTGTTTTTCACCTACTTTTGGGTCAGCTATAACATAGTAAAATTGCAGACCTGTAGCTCATTGAAAAGCGGAGCAATAGCTACTTTGAGGTTCTTGCTGTTGAATAAATCAGTTGTAACTCAAAATCTGTTGCATTTAGAGAATTTTGTTTAATATGTTATTCATCTACTTTTGGGTCAGCCATAACATAGTGAAATTGCAGACCTGTAGCTCATGGCATAGCTGAGCAATAGCTACTTGCAGGTTCTCACCTTTCAGTAAATCAGTTGTAACTTGAAAACTATTGCATTTAGAATATTTGGTTTAAATATGTTATTCACCTTATTGGGGTCAGCTATAACATAGTAAAATTGCAGACCTGTAGCTCATTGCATAGCTGAGCAATAGCTACTTGCAGGTTCTCACCTTTCAGTAAATCAGTTGTAACTTGAAAACTATTGCATTTAGAATATTTGGTTTAAATATGTTATTCACCTTATTGGGGTCAGCTATAACATAGTAAAATTGCAGACCTGTAACTCATTGCATAGCTGAGCAATAGCTTCTTTGAGGTTTTTGCTGTTGAATAAATCAGTTGTAACTCGAATCTGTTGCATTTAGAGAATTTTGTTTAATATGTTATTCATCTACTTTTGGGTCAGCCATAACATAGTAAAATTGCAGACCTGTAGCTCATTGCATAGCTGAGCAAAAGCTACTTTGAGGTTCTCACTGTTGAGTAAATCAGTTGTAACTTGAAAACTGTTGCATTTACAGAATTTTGTTAAATATGTTATATTAATCTATTTTTGAATCAGCTATAACATAGTAAAGTAGCTCATGACAGAGCTAAGCAATAGCTATTTTCAAGTTCTCACTATTGAGCAAATCAGTTGCAACTTGAAAACTATTTTATTTACAGTATTTTGTTTAAATATATGTGAAAAGGCTTCAGCAGGTGTGATGGTAGTAGATTGTTGGGTTTCTGAAAGTTTGTTAGCAATATCTAAAATTGGCTTAAAATTTCTCAGTTTGGCTGCTTCAATCATTGTTTTCTATGATTCATAATTTTGAAGGGTAACTAAATGTTCATTTTTTGATGATTTATAGTGTACAATACACTGTTTCTCAATATTTTTCAAATGCTGATTAGTCTCCATTTTAAGGCAATCTGCATACATATGAATTATACTACATCTACTCTACTGTTCACTCAGTCCTGTGATGCATACCTATACTCAAAAACATAAAGCAGGAGAAATTATGTCGGTATTCCTATTTAAATATGAACAGTTAATTTAATAGCTAAGGCCAGTTGCAATGAACTGAAAATCCCTGCTGGACTGAAAACTACAGCAAAAGTATCTGACTGTCAACAAATGACATTTTAACAATAACAATTCAAATATAACCGGGAATAAGATATGATTTTTGCCACATTTGTGGTATCATACAGTGGTACCTCTTAATATAATTGTATTATGACCATTGCATCTAATGCTGAAGAAATCATTGATATTGTTACTGTTGTTTGCACAAATATAGGCATTAGTTTTTCAAAATTTCAAAATTAGTTCTAATATGTGTAATTTTTGGAAAGCCATCACAGAAATTACACTTTTATTCTTTCATAAAAACTCATATTTACACACAATGTATTTGTACAGTGCCTATTAACAATGATGTTAGATATCACCTTTGCCCAGTTCACCCCCATTTCTATATCAAATAACATATTATAAGTAAAATTTGTATTAATTCCAAAACATATGAAGTGAGAATCATCATTTTGAAGTCAGACACATTATTTGGTGCTATATCCAATTTTTGAAAATGTGATTTGGTGTAGGTTTATATATCATGTGATACCACACAAAAAGCTACCGCCAATGCAATGTTATCACATATATTCTGAAACTAGAGGTGTATACCTTACCAAAAACTACTATGACAGTTATTCCCTCAAATGGTACCGATGGCTCAAATTTGTGGTCCTGGCTCATGGACTAAATACAGTATATTGTTACATAGACTAGCTAATAATAATATGTACAATTCAATTATAAGATACACAATATAAAATACAAATTAAAATGTTACAGTTGCAATAAAAGTTATAAAATTTACTGACTAGATTAACATTGGACTGTGACCTCTGTCGAGGTCACCTTATGACCCCATAGGTCACTGCTGCTTATAGCCATATTTCACTGGTTTGACCTCTGAAGGTCAAGGTCATGGTCTATAGGTCATATCGATGTCAAAGTGTGGTGACCTTGATCTAAGGTCATCCACTGACCTTGACAGCCAAACTTAAGGTCAATTGACTATTTATATGCACATAAGTTAAAATTACTTCTTATAATGAATACTGTGAGTTAAGGAAGTTTTAATGAGAAGGTTTAGCTGATAACTGGCAAATTAATATCATACAATTTCCCTTCTGAAACTCCTGTCGCCACAAGCCATCAAAGAAATTTAGATATGAAGAAATATATAAAAATTTGCTTAAAATGATGAAAAAGGTTAACTTGGAGGCCAGGGGAAGGCAGCCTGTAGCCTAACAGGAGTGCAAGCCTGTGAACACCATTGTTAACTAGCCTTGGCGCACACTGCTGAACCCCCCACCCCCACCCCCTGCGCCAAAGGGTGTGAAGCTAGAGAAACCCACCACCGTTCAGTGAACACTCCAGGTTAAGGGTGGGAGAGTGGGAACAAAAAGTCCTTCTTGACTCCTCAGATTCTTGTCACATAATGACTCTACCCCTAGAATTTGGAGGGAAAAAGCCAGGAATTATTCCAGTAACCAATGAATTCAAAAACCTCCCTGCTTTACAGGGCTACGCCCCTGATGACCCATATCTGCATTTTAGAAATTTAGAATGGTACCCAACCCTCTGCAGACTTAAGGTTGGAGCAAGGACTGACTGGACCAATGCCTGGACACTGCCCCCGAATGAAACACTATGCACTCACCTGAATGGAGTTAAGATCCAAAAGATTGCCATATAAACATTAAGATTGGTTTAAGTTCAATGTTTGTGATTGGTTTCCGAATGCAAGATTTGATAAAGATCGATCACAGTTTGGAGTAATTTTAAAGGGTTTCAAATAATTGGGAAAGATATATTTCATTCCTAAATTTTCTAAATTCTTCCTGAGCCAACAATGCTGGTCCCTAGATGATTGTGACTGTTAAGACGGAAACAATTAACCCCCTAAACAAGCATTTTTCACTATTGCAAATAACGGAGAAAGATTGGCATAGTGGAACTGCCCCTATTATAGGCAAATCCAAGAGGGATATATTTACATAGTTTTAGTTAGGAAATAAACTATTCATCATTGATTTGATTTTATTACCAGAAACACTCTGTATATCCGAACCACTGTTGTATATGATGCTTGGCTTAACAGCGTTTGCTAAAATCTATGCTATTGCTCTTAAATTATATTATATTTTTATGTTATATTAGAAATTATTTAAATGACTCGGTTGGTGTTTTGAGTTTGTTTTAGTAAAATCCATTAATAACTTACGCTTATGCAAATCTATATTTTAATCAAAGAAAAAATTCTCGTTACTGCACTAAAAACCAGCAAAAATAAGATTTAAACAAGCCAAAAGGAAGGTTCCTGTGTCAAAATTGTTTCAAGTTATAACAGGAAACAGAGAGTGTTTTTAAGTGCAATTTTATATTAAACATATCAAGACAAGCTAATGTTTTGCATGTACTTCATACACAAAAAATATACATAAAGCCTCACTTACATCCCAGTATATGCACACGTATGTCCTGGTTATGAACAGAATGTCAAGATCGCAGAGACCCTGCAAGGAAAATTTGCTTACAAATCGCTTTCTGCTCGCTCGCAGTATGGCTATTCACATCCATGTCTCAAGGGTAATTTACGATAGACAGGGACACGTGCGTTTTCCTTGCAAGTGTTGCAGGTGCTCTCCATTCATCTACAGGGTTTGCATGTCCCGTATCATACACTCACATATATCTTGCACATATATAAACCCAGTCGCAGTCGATTTTTGAGTAGTGACACTCTTGTTGAAAGAATTCTCCTTGTTTGTGCATGCAAATCATTACTACCCCACTAACAGGCTAGGCTTGTATTTTTCAACAATATTCCTAGCACACTTACGTGTTTATACACACACAATTGGATGTAAGAGGCTTAACCAAATAACTGGTTAGAGTGTTGTTTTTTTTAAATTGCAATAATGTAATTACCTCTACCAGGGTGGTGTTATTTTCATGACCGTTTGTCTGTTTCCCTGTTTGTCCATTTTTGATTTATATCTCATTAATTTCTGAGAGTTATCTGGATCACTGTCTGGAAACAGAAAAAATAAGAATCCAGATTTTTCTCTTTCCATTTACTTATTATTACTTGCCTTGGCGGTGGTATGCGTTCCCCGAATGCTCTAGTTTCTACTTGAAATCAATACTCACGCGTCAGCACAAATGTTAAAACTGCAATTTTAAATTTCCCTAAAATATGCAATTTATTTCTATTGCCACTTCAGCCATCATCGGGGTATTCTGTTATTTATCAAATCAGATGCAGCTGTGATTTTTACCAGGAATTCAAGAGATTTGTATAAACTCCAATTTTCGCCCAGTTTACATGCAACACCGAAAGTACCACTTTCATCCCAAATCCGGGACCTTTTCTTTTTAAGTGTAAGTGAGGGTGTGTCCAAGCTCTTTGCAGAAAATGATCCTTGGGCCAAATAGGGGTTCTGGTGAACGTCTTATGTCATAAAAATGTGGTGAAATTTTCCCAGAGTTTAAATTTTCAACTGTACTGTATACTGTGATTAATTGCATTTATTATCTAGGCAAGTGAAACTTTGCCTTTTGCCTCTTTGTAAATATAGAGGAAATTGTTAATGCACTGTTACCAATATACATTTTTGAATTCTTTCTTATGATATTGTAAGTGACGATAATAAACGACAAGGCGTCAGTTAGCCTTGCTTAAGGCTTACATTTGTATGATATCTTTTTAAAACATGCACACAGATATTCGGAATTCATAAAGAACTCATATATGTTAGTAGATATAAATGATCTGCCTTTGTTGTATGCTAATATAAAGTCAGCACATGTATGAATACATTATATAACTGAAACTTCATCATCTGAACTGAAACGTTTCCGTAACTGCAAATAAACGTAAGTCTTTAGCAAGGCTAGGTGTCAGAGTACTCTTCATATTCTGAACAAAGTGAATGTCTGTATGATTTATGCATATGTTTGTAAATATTTGAACAATGCTTGAAAGTTTGCTCTCCCTGTTTCCTGAGGGAGGATGGAGGTATTCTAATCGTGTCTGTCTGCCTGTGTGTCCGTTTCTCTGTGGTCATTCAAACTGCTCCTACTTTGTCAGGTTTCCAAAGGTGACTTAAAACCCATCTGTTGTCAGAAGTCTTTCCCTCCTAGTTTTGACTACCGGACACCGATGGTCTCCATGGTCACGAACATTACCGACTTTTGATTGATGTATTACATTATGAACAGTGTGCCTGAAAATTTGCCAGTTTGGAGATTAAGCACATGGATACCTGATACCTTATATGGCTTGAAAACCTATTCATTAGATAGGAATCATATTTTAATCACAAGGTGGGGGTGTGCTTGTTTGAGAGCCCTGCTCAAAGATGATCCACATCCTGATCGCAGATCCACAATTCGACACAATTTCGACACATACGACTAAACATTCATTGGATTGGCATCATATTTTCATATGAGGTGGGTTCTACCCATGATTTGGTCCTCCTCAAAATCATCCCAGACACGGATCTAGGTTGAAAATAGATTTTTTTTTTGGTTATTTCAGGGGTGAAAGTGATGTCGACGAAATTTCCCCCCCCCCCCCCCCCCCCCGCATACAGCCAATCAAAATACAGCTTACAAAGCTATATTTTGTATCACTGGCACTAGGTTAATTTTAACTCAATATGTGCCATATTTATGCGAGTGCCAAATTATGGAGTCAGGCAGTACACATGACAAATGGCAATTAATACACACAATTAATACAAGTGCCAATGTGTACGTGTTTCTCAGCCGGGGTGGCCTACACATTTTGAACTATTTATTTGCAAATAGTCACAGTCTAATGCAAATATCACATGCTGGTCACAGAAAAAAAGATTTGTTCAGGTTCCTGTGCTCAAGTCTGGCATTTATAAGTCTAGCTTGTGCTGCAATAAAAGATAATACAAAGCTGCAAACTGTGGAATAGCCGTCTTGTATATCTAATCCAATCTAACCTAACCTACTGCTTTGCAGGGGCAATATCTTCCCCGCGATGGGGAACTCAGTGCGCTAAGCTAACACAAATATTAATTATTAGGATAGTCGAGGGACGGTCAAGGTCGTTAGTCCGGAGTTATGTCTATATAAGAACTGTTTCGGTAATTTCAAAGTATACGGGACTTTGAAGTCCCCATAAGTCTTCATAAGACTCTCTTTCATCTTCATTGTCAACCGCATGTCTTCATAGCATGGCACAATTTGTGAACTATTTGAAAATTTCATTGTCACAGGTCACTCTGATTTCCATCTTCATTAATTGTTGCATTTGGCGAGTTTGGATCACACTCCGAGGTGTCCTCGGACCGTGGATTTTCATCCAAACGCCTAGGATAAGTGCTCCACGGACCCCCAATTTATCCACGCCAAGTAATCCACCCTTCTAGCGGGAGTAGAAAGATATCCAAGATGGCGACATGAAAAAAAGTAATGAAAAATCTTTAAAAGTCTATAAGATTTACTGAATTGTAACTATTTAAAGCATTTCATGTCAAATATCTATTTTTGTGTCATTTTCGAAGTATTGTACATATTTATATTACTCTTTCAAGATTATAACCATATATTTTGATATTTTATGACATCACAATTTATGCAAATGAATGTAAATATCTCCGAAAGTGCTGCAAGACATGTGGATTGTGGTTTTACTGCGCATGCGCGAAATGTTTGTCCTAGGACACCTCGGAGCTCGATCCAAACTCGCCTATTGCCTCCTAATTCCATGGTAAACCTGTTAAGCCTATAGCACACCCATAGCGATGTCTTCATCTGTCTTTGCAGAGTCAAAGTTTGTGTTTTATCATAAAACTAGACAGTGACACTTGTATAATAACTGTCACTTTAAACAGATATATGACCCTAGTAAAAACAGATGTTGGGGTGGGGGATTGGGGGGGGGGGGCGTGGGCAGGGACAAAAATCCACATGACTAAAGTTTCAAACTCTGAAAGGGGGGGCGGCGTGCGCCCTCCACGCCCCCCCCCCCCTAGATCTGCCTCTGTTATGTCCCATTCAATAGCCAGGGTCATATTAGGAGAAGTCCTCAACTTTGTCACTTTTGCCTGTAGAATCCACACGGAGATGATTGCCTATGATTTTTCTGCAAAACATACTAACCACTAGGCTACTGAGGACCCTTCATCTGTCGTCATAATCTATAGGACAATTTCACAAGATTTCACTCATGTCTCTGCAGATGATGACCAGAAAATAAGTCTTTATGAGAAGCAGATTCACCGTGCATTGATTTTCAGTGGTTATCTATTGCCTTATCACAGACTTTATCAGTCACAGACAGTCCTACTACAGCTATGATAGATCTTTGTACAAATACCTTTGCGAATCATTTTGTTTTCGTGTTTAAATTGTTGTCTATTTGTACTCAGTTTGTCTTAAACTGTAGCATTAACATCACAGAACTAGTAAGAGTGGTGACAGATATCCAGGGTAGACCACGTGACCCCACTTACATGGCCTAATTGTGGCTGGTCTTGCCTTATTGTTAGTCAAGCCGTGGTGTATTCTTGTATATGGAACATGGGTATAATATGAAAGCACACTTTTTGGTCATTTTATGAGATGATATAGCCTTGCTGAAGGCTCAACTTTCTTTGCAGTTAGGAAAAGTTTCCAGATCAGATAATGGAGTTTCAATTTTCTATAATGTACTCATACATGTACTAAATTTTATAGCAGCATACAGCTAAGAGAAATTTAGGTACTATCTCTTAACATGTATGAGTGCTTTATGAATACCAAATATCTGTGTGCATGTTTGAAAAGATATCATGCAAATTTAAGCCTTAAGCAAGGCTAGAGGTGACGTATAATTGAAATCGCAAATCGGACGGATGGGAATGCAATCCAATACTTAAAAACCACACACTCTTCATATACTTCCTTTTTAAAATCTGACTCATCTCACATACCAAATTCTTAATGCTTACTTTAACAACATACTTTGATAAAGATATTCTCATTGTCACTTTTTGTCTACATATATGTACTTTTAAGGCGTGCAAGTAAGCATATATAATTATATGGGGGAGAATTTTTTATATCAATTTGAAGTGAGTCTATATGACATAATGACAATGTTATGCCTAAACCCCATGTCACATTTTTATGTTTGCAAGAATCCAGCATTACAAATTCATCTGCAAGTGCCTATTTTTCGTTGATATTTCTGAAACTATCTAACATAGGACCTAGACTGGGGACTGTGGACTTGGTCCCTCCAGAACCTCGTGAACAGTTCATTATTTTCAAATATTGGACACCTACTTGGCTATTAAATTACACAATATTTGTTCATATTGGTTCATATTTGTGACCATGTTGGTATCAGACCAATGCACACTCTTATCATTATTACCACCGTCAAAGAGGTATTATTTTCATGACTGTTTATTTGCCTGTTTGTTAGCAGGATTTTGCAGTACTACTGGTTACAACTTCATGAAGAAATTCAGGAAAAAGGTATTGGTCAAAGTTAGATCCCAGTAAATTTTGAGAGTGATCTGGATACCAAAAAGCCATATTTTCCCCGTACACTAATTATATCACACCTTGACAGAGGGATGCTCTATCTGAGTGCTTTGGTTACTATTAAAATGCTTTTGAAGTACTTAATTCCACGATGAGCATAGATTCTACAGTGAAAAAGCATAACAGTGATTCATTTCTCCATATACATGCATGTGTCAGCAACATAAAGTGTTCACATCAGGCACAAAACAATGTTACAGTGGATAGGCATCCCGCAAAAGGTACGTCCAGAGTGGAGTCCTGAAGGTTGTTAATGTTTAAGCCAGTCTAATATCGGTAGGAAGGTCGGTCCCCAGTCTGGGTCCTTCGTGTGCAAACTTGAACCTTGGTGTCATCGACCCATGACTTGTATGGTGTAACCACTTGGTATCTGTTCTTGGCAGCTGATCTATGAGTCTTACCCATATTTGTGAAGTATTCAACTTGGGTCTTAATATATTATGTGGTTCTCAAAATTTAGAAATCAACGTGGCACCCTAAAACATCACATGAAATTGGAAAGCTGGTAGTTGTTTGCAGTTTACAGTACAGATTTTGACCAACTGACCAACCTTCCCATCACAATATAACAGATACAAAGGTGCTAGGTGTGATGTAAAACCCCAAATAAATGCTTTGCTTCAGACTTATCTCAGTACACCTCTTCCCATAATACCTGGCGAAGTGGGCCTGACGGAGTATTTTTGCAGGGTCTATATATTTTTAACATTGTTCATCTATCTGTCCATCAAGTAATGAAACATTTCGTCCATTTTAATACTTATAATGCACCTAATAACACATAGAATGAGTTGCCTGATAACATTCAATTGGCCACCTCCCAAACATTAATCACAAAGTGAAAGTTGGTATTTTACGTCCTGTTCAACAGCCAGGGTTATACTGGGACAGGTCTTTAGCACTGCAACTTGTGGGACTCGAACCCACATAGGTGACAGCCTAAGATGAGATGCAAAACTTGCTAACAACTAGGCCATCGAGGACCTCTCTAACATCATTAAGATCACAGCTTAAATCATACCTGTTCACCCAGGTTTATCCATGCTAATCCCTGTTCTTCCGCATTGTCTTGAGTGGTTGCTGACCTTTTGGTAGATCCTCAGAAATTTGGTTTTAAGGACTTTTGGCTTTTTGGTGCGTTCTGCAGAGAAAGTCATATTGGAAAAAGAAAGGCACCATTTACGTAATGAAAACATCTTAGAACTGACCTTTTTACCTCAAACTTCCCCATGTAGTACTCTTACCTCTGGTCACACCCACAGCCCCGGATTTCTGACCTGGATCATTTCATGACTACTTTTGTTAACCTAGAGCATTGAGTCTCCACTGTAAAGATATTGCGCCTGCAAAGCAATATATTAGATAACATTATTAGTAAATCACAGACGCTTAAGTAGTGATGAGACAACAGGATACCGGGCATACCCTACAGTAATGAACCTTGAATGACCCAGAAACAGCATCTTTTAACTATCTGTTTGGGGATAGTTTTGAACAGTTGAAACAATTTCATCATCTTTATAAACAAAAGCACTCATACAGCACTTACCGCTGCCAAGGCCCAACGCCTTCAATATCGCCCATGAGTACCAAGATAAAAATTCCTGGATCCAGATGGTGATCCGGATCAGGACCAAAATCTAAATCACTTGTTCCTTGTGTAAACCGTCAATTACATTTTAAGTAGAGGTGGATGCCACATACTGACAAATCCTTTTTAATTCAAATTGGAGGTTTCAAAGAAAATAAAATTCATTGACGCGAATCCGGTATTAGGATGTCTTTCCGGACTTACAGAAGGATCGGCTTGTCCATATTAATGTGTAAGCACCTTTCAAACAATACTTTTTTACCTGACATAACCCTTATTGGCTGTATCAGTGTATTGACCAAGCATCTTATCTCACAAGTTACACAGTGACTGAAGAGCTAATTAAATAGACCTTTAACACTTCTGGTGTGTATTGCTGCTCGCCTATAAATTTGCACAACTTAAACAGAAAATCCTTGTTTGTGCTTGCTCTGTGTGTAGTAATGTGATTTTCCTTTGTTGAAAATATGCATTGACACAAGAATATAAATAAATATGCTTTAATCACTCAAACTTAAATCAATTAACCTATCAGCATGCCTTTTAGCGGATGGTGCTACAATTTCTATTTGAAACTGGTCCACAGGTAAAAAGGGGGGCACAACCTTTTTTATAAATTTAATTTATGGACCCGTCATAACATTATTGAAAGTAGATGGCCTTTTATGGACTTTGGGTAGCACGGCTATGTTAGGAGCCTGCTATGGCAGTTTCCCTAAACCTTAAACTTTGTGGTATTTTGATGGTAACACAATCAAAGGCCTGACCTATATCAATAATTGGGGTTACACCTCATTGATTTTTCATTTGGGGACCCCAGCACATTGTGTTCCCAGTTTTTGACATGAAAGGACGTGGAAAACTATTTGAAGTACTGCAGTGGAATTTTGGTCGATATTTTAGTATTTTTGTGATTTTAACATTTTAGTTGTTTTATGAACTGATTTTACAGTTTTCACAAACAATGCCTTCAAACATGAAGAAAACCCCCAGTAACGGAAGGAGAAAGGTTACAGCATCGGCCCGGGCCAGAATATTTACTAAGAAAGTGAAGAAGAATGGAACTTCTCAGGATGGCTCATACCTTCAGGAAACTGCACAGCCACGGAAGTCAAGGAGATCAGTGGTAAGAACGAGCTCTGAACCAAATTCACCACCATCACAACCCTCAAATTTAGACATTCTAAATGTGTTACAGAGGTTGGAAGCCTCAAACAAAGACTTATCAGACCGGGTAAATCGCATGGAGCATAATTCATCCACGTCCACTCCCCTGCAGATCAGATCCAGGTAGGGGAGTTCGGATCCGACTCCCATGCATCGCGAGCAGACCATTCACATGAGCAATGATACCCGTCCTGATGTTATTGACAGTCATCCTACTTCCCAGAGGGATGTTCCATTATTGGGAAGCCTCACAAATCGTGGCTGTACCGTACAGCTACCGCCTAACGTTGCCAGAGGACAGAGGGACATATCTACAGAGGCCTTTCAGCGAGATGCCGTCCAGCCAGACTTAAACGTCTTGCGTCGCATACCCACTGTGTCTGACGCTGTGAATGACATCATGGCATCATTTGACAGCCAGGCCAGAGCTCAAACTTCTCAAGTTAGGAACACATCCCATAAGTCAGGACGTTACAATGCCATAGATATCATCACAGCCTCCCCAGAATCCAGGTGGCCAAATGAAGGGTACCATGGATCTAGTGGTTGGAAACGTGTTCTATATGATGATTTGTCGATGGCCCAGTGGGCAGTGGGCCAGTTGTCGAATATTTATAATATGAAAAATCCTGACACCTCGCGTCAGGCCCTCCTGCAGGTAATATTGGCCATCAGAGATGCCACTTCCCTTCCATGGCCTGCTGTACGTAATGCGTGGGCTGCCTCCATGCATTAGGTAGATGACGGTACTTTGTCGTGGGGCAACTCAACACAGTGGGACCTTAACCGCCTCAATGCTTTGCAAATTGCAATTATGAATTCTCAGGTCGTAGCTAGCCACGGATCATCGAGTTCTGGGCAAGTCGCAAGGAAAGTGTGTCGTTATTATAATGAAGGAACCTGTGTGCACGACTCCCACCATGGTTCTTATCGTCACTCGTGTAGTTATTGCTCTAAACAAGGTAGAAGTCTACAACATCCTGAAGCAAAGTGTAATTTTAAGTCTAGGGCCCAAGAAAAGCCAGCTAACAGTAGTTAGGATCATCAGTGGCCGCCTAGGCACAGCAGAGACATATATACAGAACAGTGACAGTAAGGGGGGGGGGGGGGGGGGGAATTAGTGACAATAACTGTAATAATGAAGTAATGTCAAAAGAAAATCCTAATATCTATGATATGTCTATGAATTATCATAATTTTGTGCATGTACAGAGTGAACTAGATGTATATCCTGAATGTTGTACAGATGTATCATATCATGATTTTTCAGATGTCCATTGTTGCCAAGCTGATGGCTGTACATTTAAAAATTCTGTAGGTGCAGGTTGTCAGTATTTTGATCACAGATGTAACAGCAGACATATGGGCGATGCTGGTAGCAGAGCTGAGGTTCTACATAATTTAAATCATGCCCAGGCCATATATGGCGAGGTTAATGATAGTGTGTCATATCTCACAGGGAGATTATGGAAATGATATGCAACTCAGGGGCTGCCAATCTTCTCACTTAGCTAGTATGGGTCATGACAGGCCCATCCAGGGTCTATTTCGGATTGATTTCACCACATTTACCCATTTTAACCCTCTTACCGACAAAAGAGTATGGTTTTTGTGCATAATTTGGGTCATCGGGGCCAAGGAAAATTCTGTTATTTAGTGGGTGGGGGTTCTTTGGCAGTCGCTGAGTTGATTCCATGTGATTTGATTCCTACGGGAGAGATTTGCATTTCTCATTCAAGGGTCATGAGTGTTGTAATTTTTGACATTCAGTCTGTTTATGAGAAGGACCTTTATGAGTCATTTGACCTCAAGGCAACATGTAAAGATCACCTTGAAATATGAGTGGTCAATTAGTCAGTATGGCATGTCATACTCTGACTATATATGTTACATAATAGATCAACTGATTCAGATACAAGATACCATATCTCAAGTCAGCCTCTGGGGATGGTGAACTTTTATGCAAACAACAATCACCCATGCATTCTGGTCATTCTTCCGCCGTCAACTGCGCCATTCCGCTGATTTCTCCCACCTCCTTGCACATTCAGGTCATGGGTGACACTTATCATAATAAAGCCCCTGATGTAAATTTCCCTGATAAGGAATGGGGTTATCTAGCATTGGAACCTACTTCTATTTGTCGGTCCAGATAGAGAACCTGTTGACATGTCCGATACATCTCAGTACTTGAGAGCTGCCAAAATAATCAGAAAATCAGGATTGCCTAATTATAGGGGGGCTCGAATCCCAATAAAGTCAGGTCTTAAGATCCCAGCGTGGGAGAAATACCTTCAGGACTACCCTGATAAACGTATCCTTCAATATATTAGGTTTGGATTCCCACTTTCTTTGGGTAGTGCCCTTGGCTTGAGGAATACTTCAGTCAAAAATCATTACTCAGCTATGCAGCACCCTCAAGCAATAGAACAGTACATAGTCAATGAAATTGCCCTGGGGGCCATGTTGGGTCCCTTTCATGAGATTCCCTCGCCACATTACCATTGTTCTCCTCCCCTAACTCGCCCTAAGGATGGTAATTAGCGTAGGGTTATACTGGATTTGTCATTTCCGAGCGGTCAATCGGTTAATGATAGAGTTGAGAGGCTCAAATTTGACAGATCTGACTTTAACTTGAAGTTTCCATCCATTGATAATATTGTAGACAGAATTAATTGTGTCAAAGGGGAGGTTAGGCTCTCTAAAGTAGATGTAGCTCGAGCTTTCCGGAACCTTAGGATGGATCCAGCCGATGCCATGAAATTAGGGATCAGGTGGAAGGGTAGTTACTACCTGGACGGATCGGCAGCGTTCGGCTGGGTCCACGGTTCGGCCGCGTTCCAGTTGCTCAGCGACGCCATTGTCTTCATTATGGCTCAGAAGGGCTACCGTATGTTCACCTATATTGACGATTACATACTAGTTAATGAGATTGGGGATGCTGAGCCAGCTTTTGACAGCGTTATCCACCTCCTTGATGAGCTTGGTATTCCTATAAACCAAGATAAGCTTCTCCCCCCCCCCCCTTGTGAGAAGTTGACATGCTTGGGTATCTCAATAGATACCAGGGATAACATCATTAGCATAGATAAGGCCAAGTTAGAGCAAATTCATGAGGAGTGTATCTCTGTTACCAACAAGAAAGTTTTGAGTAGGAGGGCCTTTTCAGTCACTTTTGGGCAAGCTTCTTTATATACATAAATGTGTTCGCCCAGCCCATATATTTTTAAATAGGATCTTAACCTTATTCAGGGAAAATTTTGACCAGAGGAGAATCAAACTCACCCCTAGCTTTTTTCAGGATATAGCATGGTTTCAAAAATTTCTCCCTGCATTCAATGGCATTGTTCTATATAAGAAACTTGTCATGAGCAATCCTAATGTTCTCTACATTAATGCCTCCCTCACAGGTCGGGGGGGGGGGGGGGGTCTGGCAAGATAGGGTATGCACCACTCTCATATACCCAATTCAGGGAGGGGAGTTAACAATTGTGCATTGGGAGATGATCAATATTCTTATAGCCCTGAGACTGTGGGGTAGTTACTGGGTTCACTCCTCTATTGATATTTTTTGGATTAACCTGGCTGTGGTCCAGGTGGTCACTACAGGTAAAACTAGGGATGCTATATTGGGCGCCTGCATCAGAAACATTTGGCTTCTGGCCGCAGTTTTGGACATAGATATCAAAATTAAACATATCAGAGGCAAGAAAAACGTAATTGCAGATCTATTATCAAGGCTGTTTTCTGATAAACTAGTGGATCCTAGCTTATTATATCAGTTACAGGAGCACTATATATGGGATAAAGTCCCTCATACCTGTTTCAAAATGGATCTGGATTTGTAATTTCAGGTTCTACCTTGGCTTCCTCACACCTGACTTCCACAGCCTGGTCCAGGATTATGAATTCACATAGACCTTCCACCAACAGAGCACATAGACTGCACTTTCAAACTTTTCTTGCTTTTGTAATATTCATGGATCTTCCTATTTCACTAAGCTTGCATAATGTTTTGGCATTTTTAGAATACTTATATCAGAAGGCTTTGTCACCGAACGTTATCAAAAATTATGTATCCTCCCTCTCCACCATGGCTAAAAATTTTGGGTTGGATCATGAAGCCCTGTTCCATCAAGTTGTATTTAGATATCTTAGGAGTATCCAGTTGAATTCTCCTTTCCGTCCCACACCCAGGGGTCTTTTTGGCATCCCCACCCTTTATCATATTTCTCTGGCCTGTGACCAGTTGCCAGATCCTCACTTATACAGAGCTATTTTTTGATTGCCTTTTATGGCTTCCTGCGCATGTCAAACTGTGCCCCTCATGCAGGTCGCTTGTTTGACCCCTCTAAGCATTTTTTGAGACAGGACGCCATTTCCCTGGCATCCACTTGATACTGAAATGGACCAAAACTTTGCAAGATCATAAGTCCTACCATGTGGTCCATCTCCCCTTTATAGATAACATTTTGTTGTGCCCAGTTAGGGCTTTGCAAGCTTTGCTTAAATCCAGACCTCTCCACCCAACAGCCCCCTTGTTTGCCAACAGATACCCACCTTTTGGCCAATTCATTGATACTCACATTAGAGATGCTCTTAGATTTGTTCTAAGCTCTAGAAATATCCCCACTTCCGGCTATGGATTCCATACCTTCCGTCGGTCAGGTGCAACCTTTGCATTCGACAACAATGTCTCACTCCAAAACAGCATGTCTCATGGCCTATGGAGGAGCAATTCTGTCTGGACGTACCTCCAGAATGCCTCTGTAGCCCCTTCCATCATTCCATCAACTTTTGCCTGCCGCATCCCACATTCCTTCTAGTTGGGCTTGGTGTTTTTTTTTAAATTTTGCAATCTGCCTTTTAAATTTTAAAAATCTTAATCAGCTAATATGTAAATAAAATTGTCCAAACCATCACTCTTTGCTTGCATTGACCTTGGCTTGACCTTATAGGTCAAACTGGTTAATTTGGTTTAGCTATATGCCGACCTAGGAAACTGTGGGTAGCACAGCTATGTTAGGAGCCTGCTATGGCAGTTTCCCTCAACCTTAAACTTTGTGGTATTTTGATGGTAACACAATCAAAGGCCTGACCTATATCAATAATTGGGGTCACACCTCATTGATTTTTCATTTGGGGACCCCAGCACATTGTGTTCCCAGTTTTTGACATGAAAGGACGTGGAAAACTATTTGAACCCACCACCCTACCGCTAACACAAAACATATAATCTCGAGAGCCTGGACCCCCGGGGTTGGTCCCCCCGGGGAGGTCTCCAATGGATTGATGTGGGCTCTTGGTTGTTTGACCAGGCGGGGTGAGATCACTCCCCCCCTCTCTACTTGTCTCTTCAGCATTGTACCCTGCAGTCAGCCTCTGGTTGGACCTTGCTGTCGTATAAGGGGTAGTTGATACAGTTATGTATGTGAACCTAGGTATTCACTAGCTAGTAATGGTGAACATAGGTTTAAGATTATATCTATGACCTTATAGGAATTCGGAGGTCATTTTGTGATGAATTAATTATATGATCTCTTATGTTAAAGGTCGCAGTGGTGTGATAGCATAGGATCTGTTAAGACTATGCCAATTGTGTTACATTGTTTGGCTGTCTGTAGCTGTCTACGAGTTAGACATTATGTGTTTTACTTTATATCAGTTGCAGGGCGTGTTGGTGTTTTTTTAAATTTTGGCAATCTGCCTTTTAAATTTTAAAAATCTTAATCTATCAGCTAATATCTAAATAAAATTGTCCAAACCATCACTCTTTGCTTGCATTGACCTTGGCTTGACCTTATAGGTCAAACTGGTTACTTTGGTTTAGCTATATGCCGACCTAGGAAACTGCATTGACACTAGTTAATAGATCATAAGACAATACATACTGTTGAATAATACAAAATTCTCCACCTTAAAGATTTAATTTAATTTATTTGGGTTTTAATGTCGCTTTCAACACTGTATAGGTCATATCATGACGGTTAATTTTATGGGCAGAGGAAACCAGTACATACAGTTGGTCAAGGTTCTGTACTGTAAACTGCCGAACATTGGTAAGCAACTACCAAGTTTCCCACATAAGGAGTATGGGCTTTGAACTGCAGACTTCAGATGTGGGAGGCGAGTGTGTCACTACTGTGCTCCACCTTAACGAAGCTGTACAACCCAACATAAACATTCCTTTAAAGCTACTTTTTATTGCATTTTAAAATTCAAACTTCTATGGAGGGGGAACTCAAGCACATAAGCATAAACAAGCAAATCAGTTTTAAAAAACAGAAGTATTGTGCAAACATAATGGAAGGATGGAAGTTTTATGCTAATCTGTCCCTTTGTAAAAGTTATATTTTAGGCGAGTTTAGTGAAATATTAAAAATATATTATGCTCCCTTTTCCCATTCTCCCCGAAACTGCATGTGTGATCGTTTTTTCCTGTTCTTCATTTTTCTTGTGTCCTTTTTTCTGGGTCCTTTTTTTCCTTGTGCTCTTTTTCCTGGATATTTAAAACCAGTGTCCTAAATTGACCATAGGAAATCAACACTCACCTGACATATCAAAATATTTGTCTCAGTGATTCTGATCGCCTTTATGCTGAGATAATTATGTGGCAATAAGCCGGAAGTGGTGCAAATTGCCCAGTGAAGTGTATATTTTGCAGGGAAGAAAGTACTTTGACTGACCGGTGTTAAATATTGGACACTTTCCGATACATAAGCAATAGTAAAGGAAAGTTACTTTGGGGGAGGTTTGCTCTCCTTGAGTGCTTTTCTAGTATTTTAAAGTATAACTTTGTGAAATATTAATCAGCTCTATTTACATATCGACAATATAGTGGATTAATTTGAAATTATGTTTAAACATGTGCAATCTTAGGTAAATATTGATTAATAACAGACGTATTGAGTAATTTAAATTTGCATTAGAACAATAATTAAACGAGGTGGACACTTTTATTGATGTGCCTTCATTTTAAGAGAAAGAAAATTTTACACATTTCAAAAAAAAGTTAAAAGGAATAACACACTATGTGTGGCTTAGGTACCCATTCCCAAATTCACCACTGAAAACTATCACGTCATTTGTAGGGTCGGTGCCAGTGGAACACCCCCCTTATGCAATGCGCAAGTGAGCAGATATATATATTTTACATGCATTTTTGCATGAATATTATTCAAGATATGTGGTCAGTTAGTGTATTTGTAGTGTCTAAACCATCTTTTGAATGAAAACCCCCTAATGATTTATCATTATACATTTTCTAATTTGAAAGAATAAAAAACCTAATGTCTCTAGTCAGATATTTGATAAACCAAAAACCGGATGCCTTCTTAATTAACTTGTAGTTATTTCTGGTGAGTTTCAATCCAGTTTTTGACTCTGACAAATATTATCCGTGTATTCACAACAGTACAGTTATTAATCTCGTCTGTTTTTAAAACAATATCCCACGAAATATCACACTTTTCCCGGAAGAATGGACAGGATATATGATGACGTCACAAATTGCACTTAACAACACGGTACTTTGATGCCAGAAAAACAACACATTTATTAGTGGTCCAAGTTTTTATGTTTACACAGTCATACAATTTAGAGATCTTTGAACTTGGTTCAAGTCAGACAATATAACAAACTAGATATGTACATATCTTTTATGTTTTCTAAAAATGAAAAAAAAGAAAAAAAAACATTACTTAAGAAAAATATTCATCATAATATATTTCAATGTCGTCTTGAATGAAAGCTTTTCATTTGATATTTCTAAAAGCTGTAAATATTTTGTAAAACAAAAATTCTTGCCATTGTTTTCAGAATTTGTATTTATTTATTTATTTTTTAACAAATAAATAAATTATTTTAAATAAATAAACTATATTATTATTATGTTTTTTCTTTGCATATCACATGTAGAGCTATATGATGTGTGTGAAATGATGACATAACTAAATAAAATAATTTTAAAATTTTCAATAATTCCTTTAAAATCAATGCACTGTTCAATAAACGACTGCTTAAGATTTACACATAACATGATGTATATACAAACTATGCATACTTGTTTTGATATAAAATATAGACAAACTCATTTTGAAGCCAGTTTCCTGTGTGAGTCTCCCAAAAGTATGACATACACATTGTTTTGATGCGCTGTTTTCCAGACGTCATTAATATCTGCCCCCCCCCCCCCCCTCCCCCGCGCCTTTCCACTGTCAGACAAAACTACGGCGGCTCAAGAAGGACACACTATACTATATGCTTGTTTAACTACATATGGGGCGCAGTAAATTTGGTACACACTTTAAATCGGCACAAAATCAAATAATAAATGAAATTCAAACCAACCCTGTAATTTTATTATATCTTATTATAAATTACACCTTTGAGTTATTCTTTGTTAAAAGTGTCTAATATCTTTCATTAATGGGCAGTTCTTCCTCTAAGCGATTAGGACCATATATCATTACTCAAACTTTATTTAAATTTCAACAGCAGATTCCTACATAAGCCCTTCTGTACAAAGCAGTTGTTAATTGTCTGTGATAGGTGGATATTACAACGCTCATGCCATGCAACTTTTGGGTTGATTAAATATGAATATACAGGAATTTATTATTTTCTTGTATACAAATTCGAGTTTTGTGGCAACATTGAGCAGTAATTTTAAATATAAAATTACATTGTCTGCCCTTTTAACATTGTAATAGGTTGACTGATTTGACTTATTATGTGGATAAAGTACACTTACAACTTGCACTTGTAAAAATGAATACCTACAAAATAAATTCACTTTAGAGTGCTTCAAACAAGCAAACATTTAGAAGAATTTTATGTTCAAATTCTGCCAAGTAAGTTTAAATACACACCCATTTCACAATTTTTGCATTGGGTGAATTTATCTAATCTAGTCTAATCTAATGTGGACTTTTATAGCGCTTAATCTCCATCTCAGATGGACTCTAAGGCACAACAGAACATAAAGCAAAGGCAATTAACATTAATCCGGAGATATAGCGAGGTCGTACCAAGGAGACACAGGGTGACAAGGGAGGCCTATGGCGGATAGGCTTTTGCAAACAAATAAGTCTTAAGCTTCTTTTCTGAAGGAGGCAACTGATGCTGCACTGCGCACATCATTAGGGAGTTCATTCCAGATCCTAGGAGCATCAAAGACACAGCTGTGATCAAAATGTTTGACAGACTTAAAGACTGATAGGCGGAAAGGAGGAACAGTAAGATATTGACGATCTGGGTGACTACGCCTGGTACTATAGGAACCACTACTGGGAGACAAGAAAGGTTGAAAATAGGAAGGGGAGCCACTATGTAGAAATTTATAAACTAGTGTTGCAGTTCTGAACATACATCTGTACTTCACGGGCAACCAGTGGAGTTGTTTCAGAATGGGTGTAACATGAGCATACCTTCTATGGTTTGTAACAATACGAGCAAGGGTATTCTGAATACTTTGCAATTTGTGAAGATTGAAGATTATTTATTTATTTGGGGTTTTACAACACTTTCAACACTGTACAGGTCATACACAGGTAGTTGGAAGGGCAGAGGAAACCAGTACATACAGTTGGTCAAGGTTCTGTACTGTAAACTGCCGACCAATGGCAAGCAACTACCAGCTTTCCTACTAGAGGCCGTGCCGGGAACCGAACCCTGGCCTCAGAGGTGGGAGGTGCATTGGGTGAAAACCCAAGAAAAGGCATATGTACTGTGATTTTACCTTTTCTTTGATTTGAAATAAAATCGTCACAAATCGGCTGTCAGATGTCACAAATTGAACTCAGACATATTTAGATATCTAACAGGGGTGGATCCAGCCTTTTAGTAAGGTGGGGGTTCACATCGAGTAAGGTGGGGGTTTACATTGAGTAAGGTGGGGGTTTACATCAGACATATTATAACTAAGGGGGTCGGGGGCATGCCCCCCGGGAAAAAAAAATTAATTTTTGGTCAAAATATTGTGCATTTCCTGTAAATTTAACACCACTCTTAAGAAATAATTTTGTACTTTGGGTTGAACCCCTTTACATTATTTTTCAGGGGGGGGGGGGGGGGGGGGGGGTTCGAACTTTCCCACATAAGGGGTCATGCGTTTGAACCGAAGACCTCAGAGGTGAGAGGCGAGTGTGTTACCACTGTGGCCCCCTAACACTGGCTGAAGAACCTTTACTCCTGCGGCACATAAAGACATTGTGCAGTATGATAAACATACAATAATTGTTTTTGATGTGGCCCCACTAGTCTCCCATACAGAAGCCTGACAAGTTATATCTACTGTACTACCTGTGAGATTTTGACTCACTATATTTCTGTGTCATAAAATACCAATCAATTTTCCAATAAAATAAGTACAGGAAATGTATCAGGTAAGAAATAAACATTAAGAAAGTACAGCTCTTGTCTATCGACAGACAACTCTAGCATATGTATATATAACTTTAAGTGTTGCCAGTATGTTTTTATATTAATTACATACTCTCGACAGTGGGTCGATAGGCATTTGGATATATATATAAAAGAGTTTGTACACAAACTTGAAGCCATTTTAGTGTGTGTGTGTATGCGTCTCTGTGTATGGAATATGTAAATGAGTTGCTTTTGAGGCACCAACATTTCAATATTTATGAGACATACGTATTACTGTGACACATATACAGTGTTTATGCGGATATAAATACCTTTTTTCTGTTTTTATTTTGACCAGATAAATATTTCTTTTTATTGTATCCGCTGTAAATAGTATTTTGTGTTCATTGAACTTTGCAACCATTGTAAAATAGAGACGCTCTGGGCATTGCCAAAGGATAGTTTTGGGGATAGTTGTAAAATTGTTGTGTACTTGTTTGTACTTTGAATAGATGAGCTTATTTGTCTCTTCAAACTCTTGTGTACAGTACAGTGTTTAGTGCAGAGCTTTGTAAGTGTGGATATAAAAAGGTAAATAGAATGTAAGAGTTAGATACACAAATACTTCTAAATTACTGGAGGAAAAACTACACTACTACATAGATTGATACATAACCTGTTGGATACTTATTTTAGAAGGTAATAGTTCTTATACACTTTTGTTTATATTGATTTTTGTTTGTAAACTGTATTCTTTGCAAATGCTTGTCCAAAAGTATACCAAGATAGAATCTTTGTCACAAAGGCCTCACATAATACCTCTGTTCTTTAATCAGAGCCTATTTTAACGTCCACAGTAATTGAAGAGACAAGTTGAAAGACTAAAAAAAATGGAAAGTTTTGCCTGGGCCCAGTTTTATAAGGCCTGATTTGTAATGGACCTCCCTTTAGTAAAGGAAGTTTGTTTGTTTTGTGTTACCTTTGGCAAGATCACCTTAAAATTCAGTTTCACCAAGCTTCCGGTAACTCTCCTTACCCAGGGTCTTGAGGAGGGAAAAATAATTCTTTAAAATTATTAAATATGTGAACTTCCTGAAATTTAAGGTAGGCTCTTTAAAATTATTAAACATGTGAACTTCTGAAATTTAAGGTAGGCTCTTTTGTTTGCTCAAAATTTCTTGAAATTTCAAGATCGTCTTTAAGGATTGAGACTTTGTGAAACTGGGGGAAAATTCATGAAATCCTCAAATTTGAGGTGACCTTTATCTGAGAAGGCTTTGTGAACTCAAGCCCTGTTACTATTTATGTAGATCCCTTGTAACAATAAGCCTAGCCTTGCCACGCGCGTTTATATGTATAATATAGACACAACTGTTTGATAGCATTGTAAGTATTTTTCATAATGCTCTCATACATTTACTTAGCCTAGCTTGCTGAGGAGGACTCCCAGACTAGACAGGCCTCTGATACAGTGTGCATTATGACAAAAAATATTTCCTGTTTGCATTATGGTTGAGACAGCCTGGAAGGTCAGGCTACAATAAGCCCAGACAGGTCTTGTATGATAAAAGGGGGACCTCTATCAACTCCTATTGCTTGGCGCAAGTTTTACCAATTTGTTTTTGCAAGAACATAGGTAATAAAAGACAAAAAAAGTTTTATTACCACAAAAATAAGTAAACTGCATTACGAGTACATGAGGGAGAAGTACTCAGTTGCGGAGCATTTTATAAACATGTTCCATAGTTTTAATAGATGACTACAGTCATCACGATCATGCTTGAAACCTTTACATTTAAAATGACAAGTCACATGACCAATAAAAATTACTCTCATGTCTTCAAATTCAGGAGGTAAAATCGTGAAAATGGAGCAGGGCTATAAGGAAAATGATATTTTTTGTCCAAAAATGCTCAGTACTTCTGAATTGGTGGAGCTAGAAATGTTTTGAAAACAAACCAATCAATGTGGTGTTTGTACTGAAACACTTTGAGCTAAGGTTATGGGTTGGGTATTTTTTGTGTAAAGAGATCCCAAGTTAGTAAATGGTTTCTTCCTGATAAGAAAGATGGAATGGTCTACAATTCCACCTGTGTATCAAGATGTTACTCTTTCTCCTTTTGTGCAGCATGTTTGTTATTCCTTGTTCAAACTTACCTGAAGTGACTGTGCAATCTTAACCCACATTTGGAAATATTTGTATAATTAAGTCAGCTCTGAAAGACAAACACACAATTAGTTATTCAATCATCAAAAGTACTACTATATTCGTATCAGTTGACAAACTATAATATAGTTTCCTTCCCTCTTAGTCACACCCACAACTCCCGATTTCTGACCTTGAATGCCCCTTGACTCTTCTTATGATAATGATTTTTGTTAAGTCAGCGCACTGAGTTCCCCTTTGTGAGGAAGATATTGCACCTGCAAAGCAGTAGATTAGATTTAGATTAGAATTTGTGCTTCCAAGGGCCCCTGCTAAAAGTGCAGACTTGGAATTTATGAAAAGTTCTTATGCACCAAGTTTCTTTAGTTTTACTTTTAAAGGATGACTTCAGTGTTTGGGTGGTTTGTAGCCTTGTGCTATTGTCAACATTTTCTTGAAAATTTGATTGAAATCAGTTCATTACTTTTCCAGTTATTTTGGAAATAAACAAACAAGTACACTCAGAGGGCAGAGCCAACTGCAGACTTTGCAAAAGTTTTACACAGTGACGGGGCATTAAATGAATGATCTCATTTCGCCCATGCTTGCATTAGGGCTCATGGGCAGCAACATTTATAATTTTGGTAAAAAATCTGTCCACAATCAAGGATATTGACCTGATCATGCCCAAATTTGAGTCAGTTCTTTCTTGTAATAGTTCTGATGCTCTTTGAAAATTTCATAACGATCCATGCAGTAGCTTTTGAGTTATGGTGTAAATAAACAAACAAGCAAACAGACTGAGTAACAAACCAACACTGCATAAAACAATCATTCTTGTTGGAAATAACAGTGATCTCGCTTTTTGATTATATTTTATTGGGACAAAATAGGCTCATCATTTGAGCAGCAGGTACATATATTATGACTATTGGTAGGTTACAATAGATATTGGTAAGCTTGAAGTACTTCAAGTATTCTAGTCTGGTAACCTTACTGCTTTTCTCTGCAGAAAAGGGTCCGGTACTGGCTGCCATTTTGTCTCATAAGTATAATGGTAGTTATACTTAGCAGCAGTGAAGAAAAAGAAAGATAAGCTAATTAATCATTCTCAAGTTATGTGGTGAATAATTAAATATTTTCATCTTGATTCACTCATATTTAGTCTGATGTTATGAGATCACAATTTTTAAGCACAATCTCTAGTAGTGCTGTAATGAGTTGACCGAAACTCGAGTCGTAACTCGGTGGGCGATATTTGGGACCACATCGATTTACGTAATTTAAACTCGAGTTTTTAAGAAATAAATTATGATATACTAGTCTTGTTATAAAACCAGCACTTTTACAATTTATCTAACCATAAAGACAAAAAATTCAATGAGCAATGGCCGTTTTTTTATTTCCTTATTTACGTGGATGTTCCATAATGTGCTCATACATACCTGTACAATTTAACCGGCAACAGAATATATTTCCTTGCAATAAAATGGTACTAAATACCTCAATGGCGGATCCCTTGATGACAATATTTGGGCATTATTATTTTATTTATATTTGTGTCATTTACTCGAGTTCGACTCGAGTTCAACTCGCATCTAACAAGTGAGCGTCGATCTACAGAAATTACTGTTGATTACAGCTCTAATCTCTAGTGAGGCTCACGCTTCTCGAGATCATTTTTTGTTGTTGCTGTTTTGTTTCTCGACTTTCACGAATTGTCGCATAGTGTGATGAGTGACTGTCTCTTCACTGAAGTTAAGCGGCAATAACTTAGCTACATTAGTACTGGGTGACAGCTTCAGTGCAGTACTTGTGTCTTTCATGGCTTTGCAGCTCATACTAGTAGACCAAAACCCCTTTTTGGCCTTGCTATAAATTGATTTTAAATGGAAAAGAAACATCCGTTTGAACTACCGGTGAGTTGGAAGGCCCGGTGTCTGGGTATCCAGCATTTTACTGAAATAACATGATCAGCGTGTGACCTTCTTGGTGGACCGGCGGCCCGAGGCCGACAAATATATGGTTGGTTTGGAAAAATTCGTCTCCACTCGGACCGGGAGTCCTGCATCTTTTTTTGGTAGCCAGTCGAAACAGTCAAAACAACCACTGACTGAAGAAATTTGTCTACTATTGGAAGCGACGACGTACATATATTTCCTCATAGAAATAGATGAAAAAGACACGAAATTGAGTTTATTTTATTTGATGCATCCAGTTAACAGTAACTCTCACAAGAATAGGGTATTATCGCGAGATCTCAGTGCTTTTTTGTCGAATTTTTAACTCGTCTTCTGCATATAGTTTCGCAGGCGAAACAGTCAAAACAACTACTAACCGAAGAAATTTGTCTACTATTTGAAGTGACCACATACATATTCCCTCGTGTAAATAGATGAAAAAGACACAAAAGAGAGTTTATTTTATTTGATGCATCCAGCTAACAGTAACTCTCACAAGAATAGGGTATTCTCATCTTCTACGTATAGTTTCACAGGTGAAACAGTTAAAACAACTACTCACCGAAGAAATTCCTCTATAAAAATGTAAATATTCTGTTGAAATAAATATCTGTTTCCACATGTATGTATCTACTGTATACTGGTCAGCCAGTAAATTTTGTCACCCCAGTGAAGTTCGTCACCTGCCATAAAAATGCTCAGAGATTCAAAATCGAAGATTCGATTCAAACATTCGTATTTAAATGAATGGAATAGCTACTTTCAGCAGGAAGGTACACATGTTTACCAAAAGTTCACAGTAAATACTCTTTTATTTTGTCATAAAATGCAGGTAACGAACTTCGCTGGGGTGGCAAACTTCACGGGCTAAGCAGTATAGTTTCACAGGCAAAACAGTCAAAACAACTACCCACCAAAGAAATTTGTGTACTATCGGAAGCAATGACATACATATTTAATCATAGAAATAGATGAAAAAATCCCACAAAAGTGAGCTTATTTTATTTGATGCATCCAGCTGCTGCTCAGCCAGTGAATTTTCTCACCCAGTGAATTTTGTCACTTAAACCCTCAAAAACCAGTAATACTTGTGTTTAACACATGCAACCACAACTTCAAATATTAATATGTAATTCAGTGATGTAAATTAAGTGTAAAAATGACGTATTTTGTCATGAAATGCAGGTGACAAAATTCACTGGGTGACGAAATTCACTGGCTGAGCAGTAATAGTAACGCCCGCGGGTAAAGAGTAAAGGGTATTACATTTTCAGCAGTAAATAAAGAATGTAAAAAACTTCTTTTTATAATTACAAAACTAAAACGATTGCAAAATGTTATAAGCTCTCTCATAATAATACATTTTCATGAGAACAATTACAATTCTAAAACTTGCAAAAAAGGCAAAAATAGTTGGGCAGACAACTTTTTGGAGTTCCTGGACTAATGTAGGGATTGGTGCTCGATCTTTCAATATCAATCGATCATCCCATGGAACTGCCGATATCGACACATGCTACCAGCATTTCAACATCGAAACCACATATAAGAATTTAAGAAACAGACAAAAATAAAATAAACAGAGTAATTTTACTGCTAAAATAAACATTTATTATATAAACACCTTAGAAAGCACATTTACAACCGAAATAAACTGGTTAAAGTCTGGTGCCATCTTTGTTGTCCGTGACAACTTCCGGTTTCATAGAAGAGAAACAAAACCTGACAGCTAGTACACAATAAAGCATGAAAACTCTTATTTGTTTGGATTTTTGTTTGTTTTATTTTATTTTATATTGCAGAAATATATTTTTGGTGCGTAAATAATATGTTTTGATAATTTCGTGAATTAATATGTGCACATTTTCAAACAACCTGTATTATCGCCCACGGCTTACGTTACCGGTCCCGATATTGAAATATTGATCGATCTACCACCCTATATTTTCATTCGATATCGATCCTCAACATGGCAGTCGATCCCTATACTATCCTGGACCGATGGTTCAGGATCTTTGTGACACGAAAGTCCATCTACTGACCGTGATGAAAAACCACCACTTCACTTGGCAACATATATACCGTATTTTTCCAAAATATGGCCCGGGCATTAATTATTTTCAAATGTCATTAGATCAGGCGTTAAATTGAACCAGGCGTTCTTTTGAAATACACAAAACAGTGTTATAAATTGTAAACAGTGTGCTTGGTACCCAGGCGTTAATTTGAACCAGGCGTTTATTTGAACCTGGGCGTTATTTTGGAAATTTATGGTAATGTGAGGAAGATTTAAAATATTAGAAACCTACTCAAAATCTGAAGAAATTATGAGCTTTAATCCCCTATTTATGTGCTGAATATTTGCAGACTTTTATACTGATTATGTTGGGCAGAAATGCCATGTTTTAAGTTACAACATTTTATAACGTCAATCTTGCTTTGAACAAATATACATGTAATTGAAGGAACACTTAAAATATTGTAAAACAGATCAGAAATTTGAAGAATTGAGACACAGTTTTATATCATATTTTTGTTCATTTGAGGACCTTTATTGCAATGTTGTTGAGAGGAAACCCCCTTGTTTGTTTAGGGTGTATTAAAACGTGTCCCAAAATCGGTACATTTTTGCATTTACAACCAGACTAGAGAAAGATGTGATTACATTTTCGGAATAATCGGGATCATATTTTGGATACAAAAAAAAAAGAAAAATCTTGAATTTTGGGAACCTATTCCGGCGGAGGTCTATGCTCTACGAGTGCTGTCAGATATGGGAATAATATCCAGTATAATGATGAAGGGATAACACACCTGTGGTGTCAGCTATTAATATTAGAAATGCATGAAATAATGGGTGTGTTATTAATGTTCAGAGTTCAGAATTCATCTTAAGTATGCCTGCTTCTAAATTAAAGTGCTAAAAATTAAGTATTTAAAGGCTGTGCATTTAAAGTTCAGCTGTGTTTGAAAAAAACTGGAAACTTTTGTTAAGCAGAAACAGGATGTCAGATTTCCTGTTAATGATAAGACTTTGTTATGAAATTAGATTCACTAATTTGCTGTGATTCATCGATTTAGGTCAGGAAATAACTATTAAAACAGTGGGAAAAAGTGAAATATTTGGTTACCGTATTTTTCCAAAATATGGCCT
This sequence comes from Sabellastarte sp. h YS-2021, assembly GCA_964017235.1. NCBI lineage: Eukaryota > Metazoa > Annelida > Polychaeta > Sabellida > Sabellidae > Sabellastarte > Sabellastarte sp. h YS-2021. The sequence continues at coordinate 95,874,164 of OZ024936.1, read as the reverse complement.
GGGCGTTAATTATTTTCAGATGGCATCAGACCAGGCGTTAAATTGAACCAGGCGTTCCTTTAAAATACAAAAAACAGTGTTATAAATTGTAAACGATGTGCCTGGTACCAGGCGTTATTATTTGAACCAGGTGTTTATTTGAACCTGGGCGTTATTTTGGAAATTTACGGTACATATAATTGAAAAACTATTCTCCTATATTGTAACAATTGTCAAATTAGTCTTGGAAAGATTAAATGTATGATAAATAATCAGCAACAGTGTTATACTGTATTGTAGTTTATTATTGAGAATTTTGAATAAGTGACAGTTTTATAACATCCTTACTTTCTCACAAACAACAAAGGGTTTAGATGTTGTATTATTTTCTTCAGTTTTACCTCCTCCAAGCAGGTTGTGTAGTTGGCTCTGTGTGTGTGTTTGTTTGTTTTGAGAATAACTCAAAAGGTTATGGGCGGATTTTGATGAATTTTTCAGGAAATATCAACAGTGGCACAAACAGGAATAAATGATTACACTTTTTAGGTTATCTGGATCACTGCCTGGATCTAGGAATTGTTTCACACTAAAATGTCTGAATCCGGGATAACGAAAAAGCGTTGTGCCAGCATAATCCTAAACCTCTAACAGGAAGTGAATTTGATCAAAACAAAACATGGCAGTTCTGATCAAAACCCAATTAAAAACTACAAAAAAATATGACATAAAAGTTAAAATAGCAACATTGATATACATTTTTTTGCACATTGAAATTTGCGGCCATGTCGCAAAACAATAACTATCGCCAGAATCAATACACGATTTACTAATGTGTAATATTTGTTATGAGCACTTATTATCTCCCGCCGGGCTTTAGCCCGGGAGGGAGATTATGAAATGATGTCTGTGTGTGCGTGCGTGCGTGGGTGCGTGTGTGCGTGCGTTAGTTAGTCACGCAGATTTCTCCAAAACTACTACAGCTACAGATTTTTTGTAAATTAATTGTCCCAATGAATTTTCATGCCCTTAAAAATTTTTTTGGTTTTATTGACTTAGGATAAGTGAGTAATAGCAATCTTAGCTACTTTGAGTAAAGGGCTCATAACTCAAAAACTATTGCAGTAACAACTTTTTCTTCAAATATGTTGTTCAGCTACTTTGTCCTTAGCTATAAGATGGTACATAGTTTGGGGTCCCATTGCATGCCATAAGTGAGTAATAGCTATTTTCTCATTTGTAGCTAAATAACAGAAGAAGTAAATGTCAAATATCTTCAAAAGTATTGAAGTTAGGGAAATCTTTTCAAATATGTTGTCCATCCTCTTTTTAGTAAGCTATCACATACTAAAGTTTCAGACCTGTTGGACTTTGGATAGCTGAGTAATAGCTACTTTGAAATTCTGACTGGTGAGTAAAGCGATTGTAACTCCAAAACTTAATAATAATTGCAGTTAGAGTATTTTCCTAAAATATGTTGTTCAGCTACTTTGTCCTTAGCTATAAGATGGTACATAGTTTGGGGTTCTATTGCATGCCATAAGTGAGTAATAGCTATTTTCTCATTTGTAGCTAAATAACAGAAGAAGTAAATGTGAAATATCTTCAAAAGTATTAAAGTTAGGGAAATCTTTTCAAATATGTTGTCCATCTACTTTTTGGTAAGCTATGACATAATAAAGTTTCAGACCTGTTGCACCTTGGATAGCTGAGTAATAGCTACTTTGAAATTCTGACTGTTGAGTAAAGCCATTGTAACTCCAAAACTATTGCAGTTAGAGTATTTTCCTAAAATATGTTGTTCAGCTACTTTGTTCTTAGCTATAAGATGGTACATAGTTTGGGGTTCTATTGCTTGCCATAAGTGAGTAATAGCTATTTTCTCATTTGTAGCTAAATAACAGAAGAAGTAAATGTCAAATATCTTCAAAGGTATTGAAGTTAGGGAAATCTTTTAGCTACTTTGTCCTTAGCTATAAGATGGTATATAGTTTGGGGTTCTATTGCATGCCATAAGTGAGTAATAGCTATTTTCTCATTTGTAGCCAAATAACAGAAGAAGTAAATGTCAAATATCTTCAAAAGTATTAAAGTTAGGGAAATCTTTTCAAATATGTTGTCCATCTACTTTTTGGTAAGCTATGACATAATAAAGTTTCAGACCTGTTGCACCTTGGATAGCTGAGTAATAGCTACTTTGAAATTCTGACTGTTGAGTAAAGCTATTGTAACTAAAAAAGTATTGCAGTTAGAGTGTTTTCCTAAAATATGTTGTTCAGCTACTTTGTTCTTAGCTATAAGATGGTACATAGTTTGGGGTTCTATTGCTTGCCATAAGTGAGTAATAGCTATTTCCTCATTTGTAGCTAAATAACAGAAAAAGTAAATGTCAAATATCTTCAAAAGTATTAAAGTTAGGGAAATCTTTTCAAATATGTTGTCCATCTACTTTTTGGTAAGCTATAACATAGTAAAGTTTCAGACCTCTTGCACCTTGGATAGCTGAGTAATAGCTACTTTGAAATTCTGACTGTTGAGTAAAGCCATTGTAACTCCAAAACTATTGCAGTTAGAGTATTTTCCTAAAATATGTTGTTCAGCTACTTTGTTCTTAGCTATAAGATGGTACATAGTTTGGGGTTCTATTGCTTGCCATAAGTGAGTAATAGCTATTTTCTCATTTGTAGCTAAATAACAGAAGAAGTAAATGTCAAATATCTTCAAAGGTATTGAAGTTAGGGAAATCTTTTCAAATATGTTGTCCATCTACTTTTTGGTAAGCTATAACATAGTAAAGTTTCAGACCTGTTGCACCTTGGATAGCTGAGTTATAGCTACTTTGAAATTCTGACTGTTGAGTAAAGCCATTGTAACTCCAAAACTATTGCAGTTAGAGTATTTTCCTAAAATATGTTGTTCAGCTACTTTGTCCTTAGCTATAAGATGGCACATAGTTTGGGGTTCTATTGCATGCCATAAGTGAGTAACAGCTATTTTGTTATTTGTAGCAAAATCATGACATAAGTAAATGTCAAATATCTTCAAAAGTATTAAAGTTAGGGAATTCTTTTCAAATATGTTATCCATCTACTTTTTCATAAGCTATCACATAGTAAAGTTTCAGATCTGTTGCACATTGGATAGCTGAGTAATAGCTACTTTGAAATTGTGACTGTTGAGTAAATCCATTGTAACTCCAAAACTATTGCAGTTACAGCTTTTTCTTCAAATATGTTGTTCAGCTACTTTGTCCTTAGCTATAAGCTGGCATGTTGTTTGGGGTTCTATTGCATGCCATAAGTGAGTAATAGCTATTTTCTTATTAGTAGCAAAATAATGACATAAGTAAATGTCAAATATCTTCAGAAGTATTAAAGTTACGGAATTCTTTTCAAATATGTCATTCATCTACTTTTTTGTAAGCTATCACACAGTAAAGTTTCAGACCTGTTGCACATTGCATAGCTAAGTAATAGCTACTTTGAAATTGTGACTGTTGAGTAAATCCATTGTAACTCCAAAACTATTGCAGTTACAGCTTTTTCTTCAAATATGTTGTTCAGCTACTTTGTCCTTAACTATAAGATGGTATATATTTTGGGGTTGTATTGCATGCCATAAGTGAGTAATAGCTATTTTCTTATTTGTAGCAAAATAACAACATGAGTAAATGTCAAATATCTTCAAAAGTATTAAAGTTAGGGAAATATTTTCAAATATGTTATTCATCTAGTTTTTGATAGCCTATCACATAGTAAAGTTTCAGACCTGTTGCACATTGGATAGCCGAGTAATACCTACTTTGAAATTGTGACTGTAGGGTAAATGCATATAGTTTGGGGTTCTATTGCATGCCATAAGTGAGTAATAGCTATTTTCTTATTTGTGGCAAAATAATGACATAATTTTTCTCAAATAACTGTTTCATCTACTTTTGGGAGAGCTTTCACATGGTGAAGTTTCAGACCCATAGCTAATTATTCACCTACTCAAAATGAGTAAATGATAATTATCTCTAAAAGTATTGCGGATATCCAATTTTTATCAAATAACTCATTCATCTACTTTTGGGAGAGCTTTCACATGGTGAAGTTCCAGACCCGTAGCTAATTACTCACCTACTCAAAATGAGTAAATGTGAATTATCTGTAAAAGTATTGCAGATATCCAATTTTTCTCAAATAACTCATTCACCTACTTTTGGGAGAGCTTTTACTTGGTGAGGTTTCAGACCCATAGCTAATTATTCACCTACTCAAAATGAGTAAATGTGAATTATCTCTAAAAGTATTGCGGATATCCAATTTTTATCAAATAACTCATTCATCTACTTTTGGGAGAGCTTTCACATGGTGAAGTTCCCGACCCGTAGCTAATTACTCACCTACTCAAAATGAGTAAATGTGAATTATCCCTAAAAGTATTGGGGATATCCAATTTTTTTTAAATAACTCATTCACCTACTTTTGGAAGGGCTTTCACTTGGTGAAGTTTCAGACCTGTAGCTAATTATTCACCTACTCAAAATGAGTAAATGCTAATTATCTCTAAAAATATTGTGGATATCCAATTTTTATCAAATTACTCGTTCATCTACTTTTGGGAGAGCTTTCACATGGTGAAGTTCCCGACCCGTAGCTAATTACTCACCTACTCAAAATGAGTAAATGTGAATTATCTGTAAAAGTATTGCAGATATCCAATTTTTCTTAAATAACTCATTCACCTACTTTTGGGAGAGCTTTTACTTGGTGAGGTTTCAGACCCATAGCTAATTATTCACCTACTCAAAATGAGTAAATGTGAATTATCTCTAAAAGTATTGCGGATATCCAATTTTTATCAAATAACTCATTCATCTACTTTTGGGAGAGCTTTCACTTGGTGAAGTTCCAGACCCGTAGCTAATTATTCACCTACTCAAAATGAGTAAATGTGAATTATCCCTAAAAGTATTGGGGATATCCAATTTTTCTTAAATAACTCATTCACCTACTTTTGGAAGAGCTTTCACTTGGTGAAGTTTCAGACCCGTAGCTAATTATTCTCCTACTCAAAATAAGTAAATGCTAATTATCTCTAAAAGTATTGTGGATATCCAATTTTTATCAAATTACTCGTTCATCTACTTTTGGGAGAGCTTTCACATGGTGAAGTTCCAGACCCGTAGCTAATTACTCACCTACTCAAAATGAGTAAATGTGAATTATCTGTAAAAGTATTGCAGATATCCAATTTTTCTCAAATAACTCATTCACCTACTTTTGGGGGAGCTTTTACTTGGTGAGGTTTCAGACCCGTAGCTAATTATTCACCTACTCAAAATGAGTAAATGTGAATTATCTCTAAAAGTATTGCGGATATCCAACTTTTATCAAATAACTCATTCATCTACTTTTGGGAGGGCTTTCACATGGTGAAGTTCCAGACCCGTAGCTAATTACTCACCTACTGAAAATGAGTAAATGTGAATTATCGCTAAAAGTATTGCAGATAGCCAATTTTTCTCAAATAACTCATTCACCTACTTTTGGGAGAGCTTTCACTTGGTGAAGTTTCACACCCGTAGTTAATTATTCACCTACTCAAAATGAGTAAATGCTAATTATCTCTACAAGTATTGCAGATAGCCAGTATTTCTGAAATAACTCATTCACATACATTTTGGTGAGCTTTCAATTAGTGAATTTTCAGATCCGTAGCTAATTACTCACCTACTCAAAATGAGTAACTGCCTATTATCACTAAAAGTATTGCAGATAGCCAATATTTCTCAAATAACTCATTCACCTACATTTTGGAGAGCTTTCACATGCTAAATTTTTTTAATGAATTTTTAAAATAATTTTTAATGCATTAAAATTCATGAAATCATGCTCTAAATCAATTATAACTTGAAAAGTATTACATTTAGAGTACCTTGTTAAAATATGTTATCTTTAGTACATCTAATTTATATGCGGGAGATAAATGCATGCGTCAGAATGCTTGTTAGAAAATTGTTTATCTCTTTAACTTTTAATTGTGCTTGTTGTAATTTTTGTTCATTATTATATGTATTTCAAAAGACAGAAATACAGTCAAAATTAAAATCATAGTATCAGAATGAACTGTATTAAAAATAGGGCAGGGTCGGTAACACCGGTATCTTGGTATCGAGACCAATTCAATTCAACACCGTGGTGACACTTTACAGCTGGTATTTCGAATGTCGGTATATAATATTGTGAGAAAACGTCAAGTAGTACAAACAAACCTCAAATTTGAAGAAATATCAAACTTTCATCGAATATTTTCATATATTTTGACACTTTTATAGTGATTTCTTTCAGAACTTCAATGTTTTCTTTTCGCGAATCTTCCGGTTGGTGGGCCTATTCGATTGGGGATATGCTACAATGCAATTTGTTCTTTCGGTATCCCGGAATCGGTACAGTTTTACACTGGCGGGATACCGAAATGAAAAATCTGCTGCCGACCCTGCCCTAATTAAAAAGTAGCTTGAAGAAAACAGCAAATTATCATCTTTTATAAATGGCATCCAGGCAATTATAAATTGTGTTACTGCCAAGGGGTTGAAATATTATTTAAATTTGTGATTTCTAATTACCAGCCAAACGTGTCTCTCCTGCCTACATTAAGCTTCAGTATTTCCACAGATATTAGACATTTCCTCTCATTAAGAGTCATATTTTCAAAACCATTAGCTCCACCTACTTGCCACTAGGAAGTAGGCAACACCGCTCCATGCTGTAGTTAGGAGCTACAAATGAATTTGATTGTGTATTTGTGGTTATAATATTCTTGTGATACTGTCCACTTGTCCAACTGTCTACTGTCTTGGTAGAATGCATTCAGCTCAATTGTGTGGGATTTGCATTTGAGTAGCATGTGTTAACTCAGCTTGGAATGTTCGTTTGCATTTGAGTAATTGCATAATATGGGATTAAAGGTTATAGTTTCTTCAGATTTTGGGTATGGCAAACAAACTAAAACATTTCTAATTCTAATAGTTAAACTCTTCCTTCCATTATATGTGTTCACAAGCGAAGTGGCGGTTGTAAAATCTCATCACGGTATGTTCAGTAAAATGCTCTCAATACTGAGATGCCAGGTCTACCAAACCATTCCTACAATAACAATATACAAGGTTATTGGAGAAATAGGGACAAGTGCATCCAGCACAAATCAAACGTGTCCAGAAACAACTGTACGGAAAAAGTGTATCCTGGGCATTATGGGTAATTTTCATGGGTGGAGGGTTTCACATTTTTTAACAGGTTGTACATATTAATAAACTTACCACATCACGTGGATCTGCTGATTGAATAGAATTAGTCTAACCGGGTCTATTTGTTTTCACAATTGTAAGTTGTTTGGGAACACAATTTGAGAGAGTAGAGTTGAGGTGTTAATGTTTGATACTGGCAAGATAACATTTAGATACACAAGAAAAATATGCATCCCTAGCCTTTTCATAGGTAATGTTTTATGATGGCAGATATGTCGGTAAACCATGAGGATTTCCTGACAGTGGTGGAAGGTTGAAAAAAGGTATGTTTATCTGCTGCATAAAGATTTTCTAGCAGTTGTTTAATGTGAAAAAAAGACACAAAAGTTGCTGAGAAACAAATGAAAACCGACCGAGATGATGAGATATAGATGTAAAAAACAGAATAAGCAGGATACTTAAAACGTTGAAGACAGAGGCTATAAATAATGAAATGTCAAAATGACTTCAAATTGACTCTGTTGAAATGACTGGTACACTTTGGCCACAGTTTGTACTTTTGATGCGCCCACAGTTTGGAATGATTTTTACTTGATAAAATTTCTCTTACCGCATTATAACTCTTGCCTGTTTCAGGAAAAAGGTAAAATGTTATTTCTTCAAAAGGCTTTCCCGTCTTAGCATATAAATGCTATGTCTAAGGAATAATGATTACTGAATTGGTTTCTGGCATCGTGCCTGAGAGTCTGCCTTGGCAGACATTAAGCGCTATAGAAGTACAGAATAAAATAGAATGACAAACGGTCAAAAAGCCTACTCATGGATTGCATTAATGCCATCCTTCCCAGCATCTGACATGGTATTTGAGAGGCAGGACGTGATACAGGCAAAAGAAAAGCATCCCAAGGACGCAAATGTTATATCTCTTCTGTGGAGACACAGAAATATGAAATGTTCAACTTGAACAAAAATTAATTACATAAAATACCTTTCGTTTCTTCATTTCCAATGTTTACTTTTCCACCATCTTTGATGCGTGCACCACCACAATCAAAACAGAATTTGTAGATTTGCAGTCAAAACGACAAGAATCAAAGGATTTTTCAAAAGATAAAATAACTAAATATTCAATTGATTTCACAATTGCACACATCAAAGAACTAGCAGTCTAGCACTATACTGACATTTTTGTTTTTCAAAATGACACTAAATTAAAAAAATGTTGAGATTTAAGACACTAAAATTTTAGAGCAAAATAATAATAATAATAACAAAAAATAAACATATTTTCTTTAACTTGTTTTTAAACTTTAAATTGTGAACACAGTTATAGTAAGATGGATACATTGCATTACATGGATTAGAAGCTTTGAATTTACAACATTGACGTGGGACTAAATTTTTCAAAGGGCATGGGCCCCACTTTTTGAATATGATTGGGCTCCCCGGACTCAAAAAATTTTAAGGCTTATGCTAACACTGTTAGCTCACTCTTCTAGTGATCACTCTTTGTTTTTTTCTGTCTCCGGACTTCCATGGATTGTTGCATAGGATGATAAGTATCTGCCTGTTAACTGAAGTTAAGCGGCAACTAAGGCTACTTTAGTACCGGGATGAGTGACCGCTTTGGTGTACTACTTGTGTCTGTGATGGTTTTGCGCTCACGCTAGTAGACTGAAACCCCTTTTGGCCTTGTTGAGACAGTGAATGAGTGCATTTTATTACGGGGGCAGAATTATGAGTTTGTTTTTATTTTCCCTTCATGTTCTATTGGTGTTATCCCAGGCATCCAGTTTAAGTGCCACAGGAGATGCTGCCAGATCTACCCATATGTACCCGGATGTGTCCCCGGACAACCCACATAGGACATAAATACATGTAAAAACTGCTTCCAATTCACGCACATATCAACAGGGATTGCTCCTGAACCAGGGCATAGATGGAGGCCCCTAATTTCCCCACCCTTTTAGTTTTAGTACAGGATGACAAGGGACTCCCAGCAGTCATTAATATATCATAAGTACCTACTATGGTCCCCCTGTAGCTCATCAATAAGTTGAATGTCTCTTGTTGAAATTTGTCATATGAGTCCTTGTTAGTTGTACCACCTCCACTTTCAGAAAGTCACAGAAGCCCAATCTTGGGTTATCAGGCTTGTCTTCAATGTCTTTTAACTCGGTTATCCCCCTCTGCAATTCGGCAAGAGCAGCTTGGAGGTCGAAATCTGCTATTAACTTGACGTCACACTGACTGCAGTAAGGTACTGTTATGACCGTTTTTCTTGTGGTGTTGTTGAAGCGATGGGATCAGGCCATAAGACACACTTTCATGTGGGGGGTGTTTGGGATCTTTTTATTCTCAGATGGTAAGTGTTAGGATCAAGGCATCTGGCTGTTGACATCTCCACAAACAGAAAAACCACAAATGATATCCATCCAATTTATTCACCAAATGTTATGTCCATAGAATTTAATTTAAGGTAGAACTGATGACAAGTTCACTACAGAAGCAATGCAGCACAAAATCAAATTCTGAACACTTCCAATTTCCAATAGCAATTCCAATAACCAATAAGAAAATGACAGAACAGTTACTGGTGTCTGTTGTTGAACACTAAATCAATATTATGATAATATAAAATCCTGTTTTCCTGAATAATTTTGAAATATATTTCTCAGATGTTAAACACTGTAGAATTATACAAGTTCAAATGTTATGAAATACTGTAAGTCCAAATGCTGTGAAATATTATAAGTCCAAACACTAATAAATTTGCTAAGAGAAAATTCACTCAAAATAACCCAAGTTCTCAGAGCTGACAATTTGTCTAAGTCCTAAATATTATATCCAAATATTCTGCTCTGAGATATCCATATTTTTTCCTCTTTTTCTTCATCTTTATCCTTTGCTGTTTCTGCCGTTCTGGTCAGTTTCAGCAGAAGCATGAGTTTTTATAGCCAAACAAATTACGCAGTATTAATTGGGACAAAGGAGTACGTTTTGCAACATAGCATCTAAATCTAGCAATGACCTCATGCTTATAATAACCACACTGTATAACCACACTGCTGCAACACATTATCCCATTAGTAAAGCTCGTACATAATAGGGTTGCTAAGAAACAGATTTGAGTGGAAGCAATTACATGGCTATTAGTGGACACTGCTGTATTGAACACTGCTGGGAAAATCAATATGGGCTTTTCATCTCAAAGTCTTTGACAATAATAGCTTTCTCTGATTAACAAACAATTCTACTAAAGTACCAAATACGCTTGTATAAGAGGTAAACCAATACAATAATATTTTGTGGAAAATGTGTCATGTATCTTTTTCAAATCTTAAAAGCTGAGGACAGCTTTTCTGTGTGTTGTGGGTATTGTTATGACACATTTTCCACAAAATATTATTGTATTGGTTTACCTCTTATACAAGCGTATTTGGTACTTTAGTAGAATTGTTTGTTAATCAGAGAAAGCTATTATTGTCAAAGACTTTGAGATGAAAAGCCCATATTGATTTTCCCAGCAGTGTTCAATACAGCAGTGTCCACTAATAGCCATGTAATTGCTTCCACTCAAATCTGTTTCTTAGCAACCCTATTATGTACGAGCTTTACTAATGGGATAATGTGTTGCAGCAGTGTGGTTATACAGTGTGGTTATTATAAGCATGAGGTCATTGCTAGATTTAGATGCTATGTTGCAAAACGTACTCCTTTGTCCCAATTAATACTGCGTAATTTGTTTGGCTATAAAAACTCATGCTTCTGCTGAAACTGACCAGAACGGCAGAAACAGCAAAGGATAAAGATGAAGAAAAAGAGGAAAAAATATGGATATCTCAGAGCAGAATATTTGGATATAATATTTAGGACTTAGACAAATTGTCAGCTCTGAGAACTTGGGTTATTTTGAGTGAATTTTCTCTTAGCAAATTTATTAGTGTTTGGACTTATAATATTTCACAGCATTTGGACTTACAGTATTTCATAACATTTGAACTTGTATAATTCTACAGTGTTTAACATCTGAGAAATATATTTCAAAATTATTCAGGAAAACAGGATTTTATATTATCATAATATTGATTTAGTGTTCAACAACAGACACCAGTAACTGTTCTGTCATTTTCTTACTGGTTATTGGAATTGCTATTGGAAATTGGAAGTGTTCAGAATTTGATTTTGTGCTGCATTGCTTCTGTAGTGAACTTGTCATCAGTTCTACCTTAAATTAAATTCTATGGACATAACATTTGGTGAATAAATTGGATGGATATCATTTGTGGTTTTTCTGTTTGTGGAGATGTCAACAGCCAGATGCCTTGATCCTAACACTTACCATCTGAGAATAAAAAGATCCCAAACACCCCCCACACGAAAGTGTGTCTTATGGCCTGATCCGATCGCTTCAACAACACCACAAGAAAAACGGTCATAACAGTACATCAGTTTTCAACAATACTCCAGCGTAAATTTCTATTTACTATTTATTAGAAGCATCATAATTTTTAGAAGGCATTGTCTAGTATTTGTCCATAAAATATTATCTCAAAATTATCAATCATACAGGATATGACATTGCCATTTGAATATTTAGTACATAATAGATAAATAGGACAAAAAGTATGGGAAAAATTTTTTGGCTATTATCTTGCTAGGGATATTGAAATTGTCACTTTTAAATTGAAAGTGATACTGAAGTTCAGAAACATGATTCATCAACACTGTAGTGTTGATTATTTTTGTTTTGCAGGTTGAAACAAATTGGCCAAATCACTTTCAGATATTTGCTCATGGTCATGAAAATGTCAATATTTGATGTCGGCTTGGAAGTGTATTTGGGGCTTGGCTGGCATCTTGTACCAAAGAATGTTATATTATTTTCTCTTCAGATATTTATGTAAATCATAAAATCCATCATAATTTATACAACAATCGACATTTTTCATACCTATATGAATGAAACTGACATTTCAGTTTGAAAATTCAAATTAGGGAAATTTTGCATTTTCATCAAAAAAAATAAAATAAAAAAGCCACCTTGGACATATGAATTTTACAGGAAATTTAAAATTTACCAAATAGTTGTTGTTGTGAAATGACATTCAATAGTCCAGGGCTTGGAACCTTAAAATGTATAATAGTTATAATTACACTTCTTTTGCAGACACTTTATCCAAATATTCAGTTTTATTAATACCTTTCTGCTCTTGTTAGTTTGTAACCACCTTCACCAGAGTAATGTTTTTGGGTGTGTCTGTCTGTCTGTCTGTGTGTCTGTCTGTCTGTGTTCAGGATTAGTTCAAAACCAAAGAACACATCTTTATTTGTTTACTCTAGGTAGGGCCAGGTTAAAAAGTATAAGTGTTTATAGTTTTTTTGAAAATTCGGATCATACGGTGAATACCTAAAAAGTCCCGAATTTTCAAGAGTAAGCCATTTTCAATGATTCCAGGTCTCTGGGTGGGATTACTCCAAATAAAAAACTCAGTATTTGGTTGAGATTATAATATGGGGATTATAAGTCAGCTGCCTTGGCAAATGTCTGTGCACTGCGAGTATTTTCTAGTTAAATCAGTTTTAGGTTTGTTTTTGGAATGGCTTGCATCCTTGCCAGTGCACTGTACTGCTTCTTAAGTCTGCTATGAAAGTTTTTTGTCCTATTTTTATTTATTGGTGCAGACCTGTTTTTGTCCCAGGACTTTGAATTTGCATATTGCTATTGTCTTGTTGCGCCTTAGAGTCCACTACTCAGTGGAGACTAAGCGCTATAAAAGTCGAATTAGAATCCGGCAGAAAATATAGACACCCCTGAGGATTATGTCAAAGGTTTGTCTCTTCACTGGCCAAGCATTCAGAATCAAGTTGGGTTGAAGGTTGCACAATTTATCTTTTTTACTTAGTGAGTGTCTGGAGTCAAATTGTGGGGATTTTGGCTGGGGACGAGGTAATTTTTTAAAAAATTTCTGTCAGAGTAGTCACAACCTTTCTTTTCAATTGTAGATTGCTTACAACTTTTCTTTAAGTTACTTTTGGCTGCCAGTGATTAATCTTGTACACCTTATACATTTATACATTTTTTTATGTCAGCTGACATTATGTCGTCACTCTGCGGCGTGGGCGTACGCGTCCGCGTACGCGTACGCGTCCGCGTCCGCGTGAACAACTTCTCCTCCAAAACTACAAGGCCTAGAGACGTGCTGTTTTTTTTAAAAGATACCTTATCTATCGAGGATGAAAAATTGTTCAAGGCATGCAAATCTGTCTGTTCGTCTGTTTGCTAGAGACATTACAAGGGGGGTACCCCCACCAAAAGTGTGAAAATTTCAACACTTAATCACAATTTTCACAGTGACTATTGCAGGGATTTCTCTCATATCTTGCGTATATGTACTAGGCCACAGGTAGATTCTCTTGTGTGAGTATGAGACCTGGATCTGTCTTACTTTTTTTTTAATAAATTTTTTTAATAATTTTTAATGCATTAAAATTCATGAAATCATGCACAAAATCATTTATAACTTGAAAAGTGTTGCATTTAGAGCATTTTGTTAAAATATGTTATTCAGCTACTTTTTTCATAGCTACAATATGGTGAGTAAGTTGGGTGCCTGTCTCAATAGCTAAGTGAGTAATAGCTACTTTTGGGCTTTTCAGTAACTTCCATCATGAATAAAATCACTTGTAACTTAAAAACTATTGCATTTAGAGAATTTCGTATAAATATGTTATTCAGCTACTTTTGGGTCAGCTATAACATAGTAAAATTTCAGACCTGTAGCTCATGGCATAGCTGAGTAATAGCTACTTTTAGGTTATCACTGTTGAGTAAATCGCTTATAACTTCAAAACTATTGCATTTAGAGAATTTCGTATAAATATGTTATTCAGCTACTTTTGGGTCAGCTATAACATAGTAAAATTTCAGACCTGTAGCTCATGGCATAGCTGAGTAATAGCTACTTTTAGGTTATCACTGTTGAGTAAATCGCTTATAACTTGGAAACTATTGCATTTACAGTATTTTGTTTCAATATGTTATTCACCTATTTTGGGATCAGCTATAACATAGTGAAGTTTCAGATCTGTGGCTCATTGCATAGCTGAGTAATAGCTACTTTGAAGTTCTCACTATTGAGTAAATCACTTGTAACTTAAAACCTATTGCATTTAGAGAATTTCGTATAAACATGTTATTCAGCTACTTTTGGGCCAGCTATAACATAGTGAAATTTCAGATCTGTAGGTCATGGCATAGCTGAGTAATAGCTACTTTAAAGTTCTCACTATTGAGTAAATCAGTTGTAATTGGAAAACGATTGCATTTAGAGTATTTCGTATAAATATGTTATTCAGCTACTTTTGGGTCAGCTATAACATAGTAAAATTTCAGACCTGTAGCTCATGGCATAGCTGAGTAATAGCTACTTTTAGGTTATCACTGTTGAGTAATCGCTTATAACTTCAAAACTATTGCATTTAGAGAATTTCGTATAAATATGTTATTCAGCTGCTTTTGGGTCAGCTATAACATAGTAAAATTTCAGACCTGTAGCTCATGGCATAGCTGAGTAATAGCTACTTTTAGGTTATCACTGTTGAGTAAATCGCTTATAACTTGGAAACTATTGCATTTACAGTATTTTGTTTCAATATGTTATTCACCTATTTTGGGATCAGCTATAACATAGTGAAGTTTCAGATCTGTGGCTCATTGCATAGCTGAGTAATAGCTACTTTGAAGTTCTCACTATTGAGTAAATCACTTGTAACTTAAAACCTATTGCATTTAGAGAATTTCGTATAAACATGTTATTCAGCTACTTTTGGGCCAGCTATAACATAGTGAAATTTCAGATCTGTAGGTCATGGCATAGCTGAGTAATAGCTACTTTAAAGTTCTCACTATTGAGTAAATCAGTTGTAATTGGAAAACTATTGCATTTAGAGTATTTCGTATAAATATGTTATTCAGCTACTTTTGGGTCAGCTATAACATAGTAAAATTTCAGACCTGTAGCTCATGGCATAGCTGAGTAATAGCTACTTTTAGGTCATCACTATTGAGTAAATCAGTTGTAACTTGAAAACTATTGCATTTACAGTATTTTGCTTAAATATGTTGTTCACCTACTTTTGGGTCAGCTATAACATAGTAAAATTTCAGACCTGTAGCTCATTGCATAGCTGAGTAATAACTACTTTGAGGTTCTCACTATTGAGTAAATCAGTTGTAATTGCAAAACTATTGCATTTAGAGAATTTCGTATAAATATGTTATTCAGCTACTTTTGGGCCAGCTATAACATAGTGAAATTTCAGATCTGTAGGTCATGGCACAGCTGAGTAATAGCTACTTTGAGGTTCTCACTATTGAGTAAATCAGTTGTAATTGGAAAACTATTGCATTTACAGAATTTCGTATAAATATGTTATTCAGCTACTTTTGGGTCAGCTATAACATAGTAAAATTTCAGACCTGTAGCTCATGGCATAGCTGAGTAATAGCTACTTTTAGGTTATCACTGTTGAGTAAATCGCTTATAACTTGGAAACTATTGCATTTACAGTATTTTGTTTCAATATGTTATTCACCTATTTTGGGATCAGCTATAACATAGTGAAGTTTCAGATCTGTGGCTCATTGCATAGCGGAGTAATAGCTACTTTGAAGTTCTCACTATTGAGTAAATCACTTGTAACTTAAAACCTATTGCATTTAGAGAATTTCGTATAAACATGTTATTCAGCTACTTTTGGGCCAGCTATAACATAGTGAAATTTCAGATCTGTAGGTCATGGCATAGCTGAGTAATAGCTACTTTAAAGTTCTCACTATTGAGTAAATCAGTTGTAATTGGAAAACTATTGCATTTAGAGTATTTCGTATAAATATGTTATTCAGCTACTTTTGGGTCAGCTATAACATAGTAAAATTTCAGACCTGTAGCTCATGGCATAGCTGAGTAATAGCTACTTTTAGGTCATCACTATTGAGTAAATCAGTTGTAACTTGAAAACTATTGCATTTACAGTATTTTGCTTAAATATGTTGTTCACCTACTTTTGGGTCAGCTATAACATAGTAAAATTTCAGACCTGTAGCTCATTGCATAGCTGAGTAATAACTACTTTGAGGTTCTCACTATTCAGTAAATCAGTTGTAATTGCAAAACTATTGCATTTAGAGAATTTCGTATAAATATGTTATTCAGCTACTTTTGGGCCAGCTATAACATAGTGAAATTTCAGATCTGTAGGTCATGGCACAGCTGAGTAATAGCTACTTTGAAGTTCTCACTATTGAGTAAATCAGTTGTAATTGGAAAACTATTGCATTTACAGAATTTCGTATAAATATGTTATTCAGCTACGTTTGGGTCAGCTATAACATAGTAAAATTTCAGACCTGTAGCTCATGGCATAGCTGAGTAATAGCTACTTTTAGGTCATCACTATTGAGTAAATCAGTTGTAACTTCAAAACTATTGCATTTACAGTATTTTGCTTAAATATGTTATTCACCTACTTTTGGGTCAGCTATAACATAGTAAAATTTCAGACCTGTAGCTCATTGCATAGCTGAGTAATAACTACTTTGAGGTTCTCACTATTGAGTAAATCAGTTGTAATTGCAAAACTATTGCATTTAGAGAATTTCGTATAAATATGTTATTCAGCTACTTTTGGGTCAGCTATAACATAGTAAAATTTCAGACCTGTAGCTCATGGCATAGCTGAGTAATAGCTACTTTTAGGTCATCACTATTGAGTAAATCAGTTGTAACTTCAAAACTATTGCATTTACAGTATTTTGCTTAAATATGTTATTCACCTACTTTTGGGTCAGCTATAACATAGTAAAATTTCAGACCTGTAGCTCATTGCATAGCTGAGTAATAACTACTTTGAGGTTCTCACTATTGAGTAAATCAGTTGTAATTGCAAAACTATTGCATTTAGAGAATTTCGTATAAATATGTTATTCAGCTACTTTTGGGTCAGCTATAACATAGTAAAATTTCAGACCTGTAGCTCATGGCATAGCTGAGTAATAGCTACTTTTAGGTCATCACTATTGAGTAAATCAGTTGTAACTTGAAAACTATTGCATGTACAGTATTTTGCTTAAATATGTTGTTCACCTACTTTTGGGTCAGCTATAACATAGTAAAATTTCAGACCTGTAGCTCATGGCATAGCTGAGTAATAGCTACTTTGAGGTTATCACTGTTGAGTAAATCGCTTATAACTTGGAAATTATTGCATTTAGAGTATTTTGTTGCAATATGTTATTCACCTATTTTGGGGTCAGCTATAACATAGTGAAGTTCCAAACCTGTGACTCATTGCATAGCCGAGTAATAGCTACTTTGAAGTTCTCAATGTTGAGCAAATCACTTATAATTTGAAAACTATTGCATTTAGAGAATTTCGTATAAATATGTTATTCAGCTACTTTTGGGTCAGCTATAACATAGTAAAATTTCAGACCTGTAGCTCATGGCATAGCTGAGTAATAGCTACTTTTAGGTTATCACTGTTGAGTAAATCACTTATAACTTGGAAACTATTGCATTTAGAGTATTTTGTTGCAATATGTTATTCACCTATTTTGGGGTCAGCTATAACATAGTGAAGTTCCAGACCTGTGGCTCATTGCATAGCTGAGTAATAGCTACTTTGAAGTTCTCACTGTTGAGTAAATCAGTTGTAATTGGAAAACTATTGCCTTTACAGAAATTTGTACAAATATGTTATTCAGCTACTTTTGGGTCAGCTATAACATAGTGAAATTACAGACCTGTAGCTCATGGCACAACTGAGCAATAGCTATTCTCAGGCACTGACTGTTGAGTAAATCGGCTATAACTTGAAAAATATTGCATTTGGAGTATTTTGTTAAAATATATTGTTCACCTACTTTTGGGTTAGCTATAACATAGTGAAATTACAGACCTATAGCTCATGGCATAGCGGAGCAATAGCTATTTTCAGGTTCTCACTATTGAGTAAATCAGTTGTAACTTGAAAACTATTGCATTTACAGTATTTTGCTTAAATATGTTGTTCACCTACTTTTGGGTCAGCTATAACAGAGCAAAAATTCAGACATGTAGCTCATTGCATAGCTGAGTAATAGTTACTTTGAGGTTCTCACTCTTGAGTAAATCAGTAGTAACTTGAAAACTATTACATTTACAGTATTTTGTTAAATATGTTATTCACAGACGTTTTGGTCAGCTATAACATAGTGAAATTGCAGACCTCTATGTCATGGCATAGCTGAGCAATAGCTTCTTTCAGGTTCTCACTGTTGAGTAAATCATTGTATCCAACCTGTAGGAAATCATGGGCTGGGAATCTGTTAATATGGTCCGATTTGACCTTGGAACCCTCCTTCAAGGTCAAATGAGGATAGCCAAACATAAAAGTGCTTATAACTCGCTTATTATTGGTCCTAGAGGTTTGGAATTAAAACCAACCTAAAATCATGAGCTGGGAATTTTTTGGTGTGGTCGGATTTCACCTTGGACCCCTCCTTCAAGGTCAAATGAGGATAGCCAAACTTAAAAGTGCTTATAACTCGCTTATTATTGGTCCTAGAGGTTTGGAATGGAAAACCAACCTATAGAAAATCATGGGCTGGGAATCTTTTGGTGTGGTCGGATTTCACCTTAGACCCCTCCTTCCAGGTCAAACGAAGATAGCCAAACTTAAAGTGCTTATAACTCGCGTATTATTGGTCTTGGAGGTTTGGGATGGTAAACCAACATATAGGAAATCATGGGCTGGGATTCTTTTGGTGTGGTCAGATTTGACCTGGGACCCCTCCTTCAAGGTCAATTGAGGATAGCCAAACTTACAATTGCTTAGAACTCGCTTATTATTAGTCCTACAGGTTTGGGATGGTAAACAAGCTACAGGAAATCATGGGCTGGGAATTTTTTTGTGTGGTCGGATTTGACCTTGGACCCCTCCGTCAAGGTCAAACAAGGATAGCCAAACTTAAAAAGTGCCTATGACTCACTTATTATTGGTCCGAGAGGTTTGGGATGGTAAACCATCCTAAATTCTTTGGCTGGGAATCTTTTGGTATGGTCAGATTTGACCTTTGGACCCCTTCTTCATGGTCGAACGAGGATATTGCATTTATAGTATTTGTTTAAATATTTTTAACCTACTTTTTACACTTAAACAATTACCTTGTTACTTTATTTCATAATACCATTTGCAGGGCACAACTTTTTTGTCCTTTTTTTCTGTCAGCTTCGGAATATCTTTCGAACATGCTGTTCAGTTACCATTTACTGTATTTCTGTACAGCCCTTTCCCTGATAATTATGATTTCCTCTCATTATCACCATCACAAATCAAAAACATTCAGTCAGCTGACACAGTGCCCGTTCACGGGCACTCTCCTCTTGTTTGAGAAAATGGAGTGAAGTAATCTTGTGTCGTGAGAAGATGTGTCAGATGAGTACACCTATTGTGTCTGTCAATGTGGCCTAGTGGTTAACATGCTTACCTAGGAACACAAAGGTCTTGGGTTCAATCTCAGGTATAGCCAGATACATAGTGGCTTGGATGACCACTTAACATGGCGGCCCTATGCCATTGGGTTCTATCCCCAGTGCCAGGTTAAAGAACCTCAGGGACAGTGACAAATGAACATTCCTGAGCCCCTGTGTTTCCGTATGTCAGGCACTAGAGAACTTGATCTGTACCTGTGCTGTCTGGATGGATCAGTAGTGCTTTGAGTCTTGTTATACAAGGAGGTAAAATGTTAATTAATGTTTCGTGCTAATCCTAAGAGTGATCCAGGCTTGATGCTATGAATTATCTTTATAAGTAGGAACAGACAAAAGCATTAGTATCAAGAAGCATGATCTTTTATTCCGCAATACAGAGGTTTGCCATCTGGGACGAGGTGAATATCTTGGAAGGTCACTAATGATCCAACCAACACAGGAGAAAAGAGTTAATAATGACTGAGTCGGCTGCTAGGTGGCACTAGCAGTCTGAGGTGACCGAGACAGTGATGTCGGGTGTTCTTTTTCTTTCTCTTTAGCTGCTATATTGGATAATACATTTTGTTTGCAAGGAAAGAAATTCAATGTTTTTATGTGGATCTATTAGTCGTCAGATTATAAAATGCTATCAGTTTGTATATAAAAAGATAAATCACAATATTGTGACATTTTGCTAACACGATAAGTAGTGGTGGGAATCGGACTTGAAAATCCGAATCGATTAATTGGAAACATCCAGAGATGATTAATCGAGTCGAATCGATTTTTGGGTCATACAGGGAATTTTACAAAATTCCTTCCATAAAAAATAACGTCTGGGCTACTGTCAGTGACGGATTTACAAATTCCAGTAGAAATAACTGTCGTTAATTTTCTTTGAAATCTATCAATCTTCCTGATATTTTAATGATATATATGTTGTACTGTGGTTCTATGTTATCTTGAATTAAGCCTCCCACAACTTCCTGGGACGCTTGTTTGTGTATGGGAAACCTTCAGGCTCCACCGGCTCCGCATTTTGTTTTCCTTATAACTCTGTAACCGTTAGACGGATTCTTTTCAGATTTGGCAGGTTTAGGCAGTAGCATTGGGGATTTTTTTTGAATATGCTGCAGTGACATTTCAACCAATCAGAGAGGTCACATGACCAAAAATGTATTTTTTCGATGGGGAAGGTTGTCCGGATGATAACTTGAAAGGAATTTTATCAATTCACCTGAAACTTGGCAAATACATTCATTCTATTAAAATCTGGAAATCATTAGATTTTGGCATTGATTGGTTAAGAAATGGCCGAGTAATTAATGATTAATTAATCATTATGAATTTTCCAAATAAGGAAAACACAAAAATGCTTATATCTCGAAAACCGTGCTAGATAGAGCGATTTCGACGAAATTTTTGACCCACAGGGTATCTCTGCAGAGTAGTTATCCCAATTTTCAAAAAATTTTTGTCTCGCTAAAAATGGCGGCCATTTTGAATTTTCGAATTTTTCGCAAAAATTGCAAAACATAAAAATGCTTATATCTCAAAAACCGTACTAGATAGAGCGATTTCGATGAAATTTTTGACCCGCAGGGTATCTCTGAAGAGTAGCCATGCCAATTTTCAAAAAAATTTTGTCTTGCCAAAAATGGCGGCCATTTTGAATTTTCGAATTTTTCGCAAAAATTGCAAAACATAAAAATGCTTATATCTCGAAAACCCTGCTAGATAGAGCGATTTCGACGAAATTTTGACCTACAGGGTATCTCTGCAGAGTAGTTATCCCAATTTTCCAAAAAATTTTGTCTTGCCAAAAATGGCGGCCATTTTGAATTTTCGAATTTTTGCGCAAAAATTGCAAAACACAAAAATGCTAATATCTCGAAAACCGTGCTACATAGAATGATTTCAACGAAATTTTTTATCTTCAGGGTATCTCTGCAGAGCAGCTATCCCAAAGAGCTTTCTCTCGGTGAGGTTTCAGACCCGCAGCTAATTATTCTATTCACCTACTCAAAATGAGTAAATGCGAATTATCTCTTAAAAGTATTGCAGATAGCCAATTTTTCTCAAATAACTCATTCACCTGCTTTTGGAAGAGCTTTCACACACGAAAATAAAAAATTGTGAATATCTCGGAAAAGCTATTTCTTCTCCTTTAATGCTTGGCGGGAGATACACACCGCGGCAGTGGTCTTGTCAAAAATTTTTGTCTCCCCAAAAATGGTGGCCATTGTGAATTTTCAAAGTTTTTGCAAAACACAAAAATGCTTATATCTCAAAAACCGTGCTAGATGGAGCGAACTCAACAAAATTTTTGACCTGCTGGGTATCTCTGCAGAGTAGCCATGCCAATTTTCAAAATATTTTTGTCTCGCCAAATATAGCGGACATTTTGAATTTTCGAATTTTCTGCAAAACACAAAAATGCTTATATCTTGAAAACCGTGCTAGATAGAGCAGACTGTGCTAACTTTGGTTGCCACAACAGTATAAGGCTAGAAACGAAGCATTTTCTTAATACTTTTAGCACTCACCTTTATATCCTTTTTGGGACGCTTTTGTTTTGCGAGCGATCCTCTAGTTCATTTTTATCTTTAATGCATTAATAGTTATGATAATATATATTATAATAATAGTTATTTTCTGGAATAAAATGGATGTAAGTTCTGTCACTTTATTGTCAAGAAGTTTCATAACTTGCAGCTAAGTTTCATAGATGATAATTAACATGTAAACTTCTAAACAGTGACAAATGTGTTGAAATAACATATAGTATCCTCAGTGTGACAGAATACTGAACACAATGGTGAAAAAATTATAAAAATTGGACAAGAAATAAGGAAGTTATGGCCATTTAAACATACATTAAACATAAAAACGAAGTACCGCGATCGCATTAATTCCCGATTATCGCCCATTTAAAATCACTTTAGTTACCGCTGACGCTTCTGAAACTGTACCTTGTACCCAGTTAGTTCGCCTTCATGTTACTAATATCGCTATTCGTTGTAAAACTACGCTAGTTGTGTGTTATTCCTTCATTGTACCCAGTGTGTCTATTATAGTCCACTCAAAACGTCTTCTGTGGTTTCGTTTTTTTTTTCGTGGCCGACGTTTCCAATAGGGATTGATGTAGATGCTAAAACGCGGACTCGAGTTTAGAAATCGAGTTCTCGGCGAATTGTTCTTATGCTATTTTGAGGTGACTTTTTTTCTCGACATTTTAATGAAATAATGTTTTCTATCTTCACAAAAATTTATATGAAGGATAATTGGGTCAATAGTTTGGCCAGGATAGCTTTTGGTCTATGATAGCTTTGTAACTATCTGAGTAATTGCTACTTTAAGCCTACTCTGAATTGTATTTCTGTTTTCTATCTTTTAATGGAAACATATTTAACTCATCTTTGTAAAATTTGTTGTCAAGGTTTATAAGGTCAATTGCTTGCTTGGTATTGTTGTTGATGGTAATAGCTTTAACCTGCTGAGTAATAGCTACGTAGCAAAAAACATTCTTTGTCAGTTTTGTATATCTTTATATGTTAACAAAATGGTATATGATAAATGGAGTACAAGTGGGTGCAAAGTAATGCATGAAGTAGTAGTAGTGTGAAACATTTATAAAGTGCCATATTTATGAAGACATCCTCTAAGGTGCTGATGTCCGAGGAGGGATAGTTAAATTCCGAAAACATAGTCAATGTCCATGGTGGTGGAGTAGGCTAGCCTAAATAGGTAGGTCTTCAACTGTTGCCTAAATCCAGTAATACTCTATTAAGCAACTTCAAACTACCTGTCCTTTGCTTTTGTTTGGCCTGGTTAAGGAATCTGAGAGGCGGTTGCCCTGTGTAAGATCCGCTTAATTAAAGAGCACAGATATGGGGGTTGGCATTAAAGTATTTATTGCCTTGTAGGTAATGAGTTTGTATTTAAACGATATTTCAACATCGATCAAATTTATTATACAAAGCCATATTAGAGTTTGAAATCGATATTGAAATTACATTTCAATTCCTACACTATCTGCTATCTATTATGTGACCTAAACAATGTGTTGAAGGCGACCCAAATCAATCAATAAAAACATTTATGCTTTATAACGAGTTTAGCACTCAAATGTAGATCGTTCCACATCATAGAAAGTGTTCATATCTGTCGATAAGAGTCTGTTCATTTCACAATAAAAGACTGTGTTTTTTCAGATTTAAAGATTCCAAGCAATAAGGTAGAAGCTTAGAAGCCTTAGCAAGTCAACGATGCAAGTGCTGTTACTTTTAGCATGGGTTGCCTTGGCAACAGCTGATGGTATGTACAATTAAAGTGCATTCACTGGAAATACAGTTTTATTGCCAAATATTTCTGTCCTGCTTTGTAGACTTTTCATAAAAGGAAATATATTAAATTCAAACTTTTAGATTTTATTTTTAAGAGTTATTTATCATAAATTTGTTGCACTTCATATTATGTTTGAAACAGTACCAATGGTTCCAATGGAAGGTTTCTGTCTGCACCTTCCTGGGATTTCTGTATCTGTTGTTTAACGTTACTGTGCTTTTTATGAAAAAGGGTTTAACAAACGTAAACAGTTTAAAACAAATGTGGTCCCCAAACTAGGAAAATTTAAATTGTGTCTGACATTAAAGTAAAAATATAAAATGCCAAAATTATAAAATGGACCGTATAAAATAGGTTCTCTGCAATTTTGATATTAACAGGACACTTGAAAAAGATTTGGCAAAAACATTTATGTTACACTTTCACTTCCCTACTAAACCATGAGGAAAGCAGAACTTTTAAATGTAATATTTGCAGATTGTTTGTTTTTCTAGTTGTGTATTTGGTAATTCCTGCAATTGGTGCCACAGAGTGTTAGCTTATGTTTGAACCTGATAGACAGGAGTCTTAACTTTTGCAAAAATAAAATTTTTATGTATTGCTATTCTATCTACTTCATGATATGCCAAATATGTCTGCTTCATACATGCATTATAACAGCTGTTTTCCAAGCAATTTTGTAAAATTTAAATCTGCTAAATTAAATAAATTAAAAATAAATAGAAGCTGACAGGACTTAAGTTATTCAGTGTAAATATGAAAAAAAACGTCTTAGGAAATAGTCCAATGCAGAATTGAACAATTTCAATTAAAAGCCAACCTTTTCGACCTCTTCTGCTTATAATACAGTTTATACCACAACCCATAAAAGCTGGGGTTATAGTCGTCCTCAGTGCTGTTCACAGCCTAAACCTATGCACAATTTTTCACCATATTTTCAGGGTTTGTTTACCCCGAGAGGATCTAGAGCTGATTAGGTTTTGGGGGGTATACACTATACAGCACCAACTGTTGACATGGCAACATTTTAAAGATTTTTGGGTCTTAAAGTTTGTGGCTGTTCCATACCCTAAACCCATGCACAGATTTTCTCAAAATTTTCAGGATATGTTTAGCCAAAAGAGGATCTTCAGCTGATTAGGCTTTGGGGGGTATCTGGCTAAAATAGTTGTTATGGAAATATCTTTAGGTTTTAATATTTGTGGGTCTTCGACTGGCTAAACCAATGTATGGATTTTCACCAAATTTTCAGGACAAATTAACCGAAACAGGTTTTAGAGCTGATTAATTTTCGGAGGGTATCTGTCCCTTGGGCCTCTCCGTCAAGATCAGATCAGGCTAGCCAAACTGAAAAGTGCTTATAACTTGCTTATTATTGGTCATAGAAGTTTGAAATGTGAAACCAACTTATAGGAAATCATGGGCTGGGACTCTTCTGATGTGATCAGATTTAACCTTGGACACCTCCTTCAAGGTCAAATGATGGTTCACTGGATTTTGTGAGTTGTCTTTCCAGTGGATACAATTTGCATCAGTTCTCCGATGCGCTAGGTCTAGTTATATTAGTGTCAATATTGTTTATCAGTATAGAAATATTTATCAACTCATGGTAGATGTGACAATATTGATGCTGTGGGGAGAATATCAATATCAGAGCATGGTACTTAACAGTTAACAGATGGAACTCTGTTGTTTTGCGCCAAAATAATGTAGAAAAAATTTGAAGACAAAATCAGTTTTCACATCAATTTTGGTAGCTTTCAGCTTAGTGCTAAACTGGAATGGCCTTTTTTAGTGTTTACGTTTTGGGAAACCACTGCATAAGACATTAGAATGGTTCTGTGGGAAACCTATCATGGCCCAATATTTCAATATCAGTCAATACAGAAGAAAACGAAATAGTCTGATATTGATATAGATGTTCATATTTGATACCAACACTTAATGATATAATTTTTTTTTTGTAGTCCGACTACCACCTAAAATCATAGAGCATCCTGATTCAGTTCACGTCTATGAGAGCGGAGAAACTGACTATGCGATGCGTTGTGTGGCAGAGGGAATCCCCAATGTGGGATATTCCTGGAAGAAAGATGGAGAGGATTTTGAATTGAATAGACAAAATATAAAAGTTGACCCCAATACAGGGTCATTTACCTTCACTTCCTTGAGTCGTTTAGATGAAGGTGAGTTATTTACCCATAGGTATTTGACTCGGATGACATGAAACATAGTTTAACAGTGGATGTCATTCATTAGTCAGAATTGCATAATATAAACAGTTCACTTCTATTCCGTTGCCATATCTAGTTATATGCATTATCCAACAGGTGTTAACCTCTGACCGAAACTTCTCTTTTTTGTGGTTAATTTTTGAGAAATATCTCACAAGGATGTTTCACAAGTTATTGTCAAATCAGCAATCTGGTGCTGCATGCCCCAGTGGTAATTTTTCACTCTATATTGGGTAAAAATGGTGTTTAGTACCTCTGCTGCGGAGGTAATATTTTCATGACCATTTGTTTGTCCGTCTGTTTGTTAACAGGATTACACGTATACTACTGGCTGGATTTTCCTGAAAGAAAATCGGAAGATTGGTCTTGGTCCAACTCAGATCCCAGTCAACTGAGAGTCACCTGGATCACTCTATGGATACAAAAAATAATCCAGATTTTTGTATTTACTTGTTATGATGTGTCTTGATAGAGATGTGTCTTGATAGAGGTGCGCAGTGCAGGATCAGTTGGCTCCTTCAGAAAGAAGCTTAAAACTTATCTGTTTGCAAAGCATATCTGCCATAGCCTCTCCTGTCACCCTGTGTCTCCGTGGTATGACCTGGCTATGTCCTCGGATTAATGTTAACTGCCTTGCTTTATGTTCAGTTGCGCCTTAGAGTCCATCAGCGATGGAGATTAAGCGCTATAAAAGTCCACATTAGATTAGATTAGAGGTCGGTGCTCTGGTACCGTCCACAGGGAAAGCAACGTTACACAATAACTGGTTGCTTTTAAGTTGTAACAGGAAAGACAAAAGTTTACTTTACAAATTTATTTAGCAATCAAAAGAGTAATTGTAGTCAACTGAGATACTGTTTGTAGTTCAAACAATAATACAATAATGAAAGCAATCTCACCTGACCACAGTCTTATCCATGTAATTATCAGTTAAAGATGTTTGTCCGCTGTATCCAAAGTTTGTCCGCTGTATCCAAAATCTGTCCTTTGATCCTACCAGTGTCCATTAACGCAAAATGTCTGTATCACCATGCTGTGATCCATTCAACATCCACTAACAGAAAGTTCTATGTATCTGGATGTTTATAGTATCGCCACAACTATGCTGTTGACTCAGTGTTGTGAACAATATCCAAAGTCCCGCAAATCCATACTCTGGTAGATCCACACTATATCCAGTTCATTCTGACAAGAGTTCAACACATATATATCAAGCAGTTTGTGTCCACTTGCCAATAAATATATCCACAGTATAGCAGTTTCAAAGACCTCTGTCCATATAGCACAACAATTCATTACTGAAAGTGGCCAGGCTTTCCACCCTTTATATATAGCTGGCGGTCATAGAAAGTTCTAGAAACAATGTAAACAATACAGGCAACAACTCTAAACATATTGGAAATATTTGGAACTATATCTGGAGACTTGTAATGAACACTACCAAGACTAAATTGCTATGGCTTGGGAGAAATAGGTTTTCAAAAGACAAACTAAAAGTCAAAGTAAAATTAGACTGGGACATTCAGCCTTTCAGTGTGTTTGGTGTAACATTTGATAGGGACTTGAATCAAAGAATTGAATTAAACTATTGCCAGATGTACAAAAACTATTAGAACACTGGGAAAAATAAAATCTAACTCCTATTGGCAAAATATCCATTATAAAGACATTGTGTCTCTCAAAACTTAATCACCATTTGTATTTCCACTCTATAGAAAACTTGTTTTTCTCATTTATATGGAATCGTAAACCTGAAGGGATTAAACAATCAGTAATGATAAGGTGTTACAAAAATGGGGGTCTAAAAATGATAAATGCACCATATTTTATAGATGCATTAAAATGTACATGGATATGAAGATTGTTAAAAGGGGCACAATTGCCGTGGGTGAAAGTTTTTGAAATGACTGTTGCCAATCTATGTAAATTCTTCGCAATGGGTGTTGTCCAGTCTTAACCTCACAATCAAGGAAGGCTACCCTACCAGAAACACTGACAACACTGGCCTCCTCAGAGATCAGTTCATCAAAACCCCTAGACCTTCCAGATGGTATGGGATGCATGCTGAGAAGACAATGAGAGTTCAAGAGTCCACACCTGGTCACCGGACCCTGCAAAACTCATCCACTCTTTCAGCAGGGTTGCAAGAAGAAATATGCCTTCTGCTCCACCCTCCCGGATCCCCAGTCAAGATCTCCTCAGGCGCTGGGAGAGGGCAGCACGTGAACAGACAATAATGTTCAACCAGGCTGCTGGTTTATCAAGGTGCTTGACCAGGGTTCAAGACTCCATGAACACTCAGCTAAAAACCCTGCGTCTGGACATTAAGGGGAAGTCATCAGAGAAGATGAGACAAGCTGTTAGTGAACTGGAGTATTTGACCACTTTCAACCGGTCAATATCTCAAGCAATGGCCAGAACTATGCAAGATCTATCAGAAGCAGTTTTTATCAACATGGCCAACTTCACCCTTGCTCGCAGGGATAGTTACCTGGACTATTTACATGCTGGGGTAAAGCAAGACACTGTGAACGCCTTGAGAACGTCTCCGGTACATCTAAACGCACTGTTCCCGGACCAGCTTATTGCCAAGGCTGAAGAGCAAATCAGTAAGAGTGAGGAGAGGCGTTCGTCTGGTACTTCACACCATCAGCAAGGTCGCTTCCACCCATATGCTGTAAGTGACAAGTCTGCTAGTCACCACACCGACAAGAAGAACGTCCCTGCTTGGAAGCAGATCAAGGACAAACAGCAAGCCAGGAGAGGTCGTGGCAAAGCCTCCACATTCTCCCAGAAGCCGGCTAAGGGGTCCAAGTCTCATAAATGACAATTACTGTGTAAATTCTGTGACCAGTCAGATGAACTCTGTATGTGTTACCGGTCAGGGAGACTTGGACCCAGTACTTGTGGCAGCAGAGAACAGCAAAGTGACTTTAAATGTAGACTCTCATGTTGCAAATGCTCATATTGTCACCGGGTTGCCGCAAAGGAAAGGCTTAAATCCCAATGCATGTCAATTGTACACAAAAATAAAATATGTGAAAGATGTTTTTTGTGTAGGTCACTTGTGTTCTGTAAATCTTGTCACCAATGCCCAACATGCTGTTTTAGATCCTCCTGTAGGGGCGAGGTTAAACCAGTGTTGGGAGAAATGGGAAGCCCTGGGTTCCAGTCCAAAAGTAGTCACCACACTGAGGGAGGGTTATACTCTTCCATTCTTAACAAGGTCACCGACTATAATAAGCAACTACCACAACTCAGCCAAGCAGTCCTTCCTTTTAGAGGCACTGTATCAGCTGATAAACAAGAATGCAGTCGAACCGGTAGAAAATCCAAACTCGCTGGGTTTTTACAACCGGCTATTTTTGGTACCCAAACCCAACAACCGTTGGAGACCGGTCCTGGACCTGAGCACCTTGAACACCTTTTTAAACACAGGGTCGTTCAAGATGGAGACCCCAGAGACAATCAGAACCTCCTACAGGCAGGGGAGTGGGTCACATCCATAGATTTCAAAGACGCTTACTTCCACATACAAATTCACAGTCAGTCCAGGAAGTACATGCGTTTTCACCTCCAGGGTCGGTCCTACCAGTTCAAGGCCCTACCCTTTGGTCTATCCACAGCCCCCATGGAGTTCACAGTGGTGGCCAAAGAGGTCAAGCTCATGGCACTTCAGAAGGGTATAAGGATCCACCAGTACCTAGACGACTGGCTGGTGGGAGCCTCTACACACGACACCTGTCTCCAGCATACTCAAACCCTGGTCACACTGTGCCAGGAACTAGGGTGGCTGGTGAACAGGGAAAAGTCAGAACTGGTTCCCAAACACTGGTCTTCAACTTCGTAGGTTACCAGTTCGACCTGAAAGAGGGCAGGGTCAGACCAACAGAAGAACGTTGGCAAACCTTGACAGACAAGATCAGATCAATAATGTCGGATCCGTTTTGCCCGGTCCGAAAATTCATGTCCCTCGTAGGTCTACTCACAGCAACAGAAAAGCAAGTCCACTTAGGACGACTCCACATGAGACCCATACAGTGGCACTTGAAAAACAACTGGAGGGTCCCAGAGTCACTGGAAAAGGTGATCCCGGTCCCCAAATCCCTCCACCCCCATCTAAGGTGGTGGCTGGAGGAAAGCAATGTGCTTCTAGGTCAACCATTACACCCTCTAAAACATGCTCTGCAAATCTTTACAGACGCATCAAAAGAAGGGTGGGGCGCTCACTTAGACCAGCACACTGCAAGGGGACAGTGGTCCCTACCAGAGAGCAAATTACACATAAACCACTTGGAGCTGAAAGCAGTATTTCTAGCTCTAAAAGAGTTTCGAACCCTCGTCTTCAACAAGACAGTGTTGATAGCTACAGACAACACAACAGTGGTTGCCTATATCAACAAAGAAGGGGGGATGAAATCGGGCTCCCTGTGTGCCCTACTGTGGAGAATACTGTCCTGGTGTACCAGGCAGCAAGTAACCCTCAGGGCTCGTCACATCCCCGGCCGGCTGAACGTGATAGCAGACAAGCTATCCAGGCTTGGCCAGACCATTCAAACAGAGTGGTCACTTCACCCAGAAGTCTTTCAAGCCATATGCTCCCGGTGGCACCAACCCCAAGTGGACCTGTTTGCCACCAGGTTCAACAACAAACTACCTCAGTTTGTATCACCGGTACCAGACCCCCAGGCTTGGGCAGTGGATGCACTCAGCCTCTCTTGGGAGGACCTGGACCCATACGCCTTCCCACCGGCAGCCATCTTGGGCAAAGTGGTGGAAAAGCTCCAGGACTACCCCTGCAACAGAATAATTCTGATTGCTCCAGGGTGGCCCAACATGCCCTGGTTTTGGGACCTGGTAGCAATGTCAAGCCAGATCCCACTGTGTCTGCCCAGCATACCCAACCTAGTGTCTCAGCCATTCAACCAGGTCCTTCACAGGAACCTGTCGAATCTGACCTGCATGCCTGGCTCCTAGAGCCTCAGCAATCAAGGAGCAAGGCTTCTCTGAGGCAGTGGCAGCATGAATAGAGGCTCCTCAAAGAGGATCAACCAGATCTGTCTATGAGGCAAAGTGGACCATTTTTACAAAGTGGTGCCTTAGTAATCAGGTGGACTTCAGGGCACCACCTTTGAAGGCCATTGCTGACTTCCTCCTGCACTTGTTCCAGGACAAGAAGTTGCAACCAGGCACTATTGATGGCTACAGATCAGCCATTGCTGACAACCATTAATGTCAGCAAGGATGAGAATCTCACTCGTCTCCTGCATAGTTTCCATAGAGACAGACCTAAGGGCAGGAGGGGCATCCCCTCCTGGAACCTTTCCCTGGTACTACACCAGCTCACAAAGGCTCCCTTTGAACCCCTTAAAGAGGCCTCCATGAAACACCTAACTTTCAAGACTGTTTTCTTAATGGCCTTGGGTTCAGGTAAACGCAGGAGTGAGATCCATGCTTGGTTACATAAAAACATCAGACACCAGTCAGACTGGTCTAAGGTGTCCTTGTACCCCTCACCCAGCTTTCTATCCAAGAATCAGCTGGCTAAGGAGGGTCCAGATAGTGTGGCTCCAGTGGTCATTCCAGTCCTGGCACCATCTCTGGACAGGTCACTCAAGGGGGACAGGTCCCTATGTCCAGTTAGAGCCCTGCGCTACTACTTGGACAGGACTTCAGACCTCAGGCAGAATAAGGAGTTAGTCTTTGTCTCCTTCAAGAAAGGGTTCGACAAGGACATCTCACCTGCCACCATCTCCTCATGGATTAAACAGACTGTCATTCTGTGCTATGAGCTCTCTGACCAGGAGGCCCTCTCCTTACATCAGGTTAAAGCCCATGATGTTAGGGCCTTTGCTGCATCTAAGGCCTTCCAGTCAGGGATCTCCTTAGATCAGATCTTGTCAGCCTGCCACTGGAAATCTCACAACACCTTCACCCAATTCTATTTGAAGGATGTTGCCTGGGCAGACTCAGAGCTTTTCCACCTGGGACCTGTAGTGGCTGCCCAACAGGTGCACCACCAGGCCCAGAAGTGAGGAGATATTGTATATATGTAAATATGTACATATTGTAAATATGTTAGATATGTACATAATGTGAATATGTTGAAAAAAAAACTGTGACTTGCTTCCCTTGGGAAGTTTATTTCTTCTGGGACTGAACTCAGCCCTTCTCTCTCTCTATCTTTCCCTTCTCAGACGAACTCTGGAAGGAAAGAAAAAGGGGTGGGGGGGGCAAAGTCGGTAGACTCCCGGTTAACCGGTGAGTTGGTAGCCGGCTTTGACCTTTCAGGGTTCTCTAACCCTAGGTCAAATGGGCCTGTACAATTTTGTTTTGTTATGAGTTCACATAAGTCCCTAGCTGCTTACCCGCCTACCAAGCGGTAGTTATTCAGCAATTGTCCATTGGATAGGATGTATTAACGCAATACAATTGCAAATTTAATAAGTAAATTAAATTTTTATAAGTTAATACCCTATCCAATGGACAGGCAAGGCCCACCCAACCGCCACTGCTATCAGCTTACTAGGGGTCTTACTAGGACTAGACACGAAAAAGATGCTGTGACGTCACGTTGTCTAGACAGGAAGAGGAAGTATGATGCACCACCTGGCGAATGCACTCTCCTGACCGGTCCTGCTGGCGTTTGGCGGGACCGGTCGCACCGACCGGTAAAGCAATTGTCCATTGGATAGGGTATTAACTTATAAAAATTTAATTTACTTATTAAATTTGCAAATTTGAAGAATTTTAGTAGATGGGGGCCCTAATTTGTTTGAGTAATGTGTAATGGAACAGAATGAATTGTATACTGTACACAAAATACAATGTTTAAAGAAATAGTAACCTGTTGTAAAGAAAAACCTGTTGTTACAATTAGTGGACGTGTAAATAATGATGTGGTATATTAAAAGAGAAATAAATTACAAATAATGCACGCAAAATGTAATGTTCAAAGAAATGAATTATAAGAAAAATGCATTGGTATAACCCATGGATATGTTAAAACTGATGTATTTTAAAGGAGAAATAAATTAAAAGACTGCAGGCAACAGGAGGTTCTAGAAAGAAGTGTAAACATATCAACATAATTCCAAGAAAAGAACTACATAGAAGGTTCTATAAGCCTAGGGCACGTTCCCCAAATCTATAAATAGATCACCCCAGCAGAGTATATAAAAAAAAAGGCCGGAAATTTTTGGGTCGGCTTCAACTCCCCGACAGGACGTGAAACATACAGGCTTGTCTGGATCTAGAGACCGACCTGCCGTAGGGTCAGGATGTTTTCGACAAGACTGGTCTGGAAACTACCAGGACAAGCCCTAAACCAGTAACAGACAAGCTGTATCAAGTCCCGACAAGCCGTACTGAGAAACAGACAGGACTGAAAAAACATAAAGAACCCCACGACCAGACTTGAAGTCGGTATTGTAACAACAGTTTTTGATGAATTTTTGGGAAAAAAGAGGGTCAAGTGTGGAGCAATAAACAATTCTTATACTAGGTCAAGGCTGAATATTTTGATTCCATCACATGACCAAAATGTGCAAATTTATTTTTTTGTAGTTTCAATTACAGTTTCCACGTTTTGTTTTAATATACATAAAAATAAAATCAATGTATGCCTGTTTCAGTTTATGAACGAAAAAGTCATTTAAAATATAAAATTTGAACTTTTGTATCGCTTTAACTTTGAAATTATGATCACTTGCACTGTTTTGTGTCATTCCTGACATAATTTTTGATCGTACTTTTACTTCACATCATGCTGCAAATGGACTGCAAATGAGCAGTACCTAATAAATTATAAAAGACAAGCCGGCTTCAAGCCTGGAAGGGTTACAGACAAGCCTGGAAGTGTAACTGACAGGCCCTTAAGTTAACCGACAGGCCTGTTGCTAGGGGGCTGAAATTAGGGTCAGGAACAAGAGTCGGGGAGGGTCGGGGAAATATCAAACATGTTTGATATTTCACCGACTCTCCCCGACTGGCCGGGAACTTGCAACCGACCCTAACCGTCCATGTAAACATTGGTCCCGACTAGGGGGTAAATCGTTTGGCTTTGTGGGTATCGATATTGAGTGTAAAAATATTTCAATATCGGGCGATATCGGGGGGTTCATATTGTCTACCAAATAGTCCGAATTCGGGAAACTGAAAACGTTTTATTTTAGTGTTTCCCGAACCGCTAACAGGAAGGGAAATGAATCAAAACAAAACAATGCAGTTTTCATCAAAAACGCATTGAAAACTTCAAAAATGTGAGATAAAAGTGTACAATGTCTTCAGATTTTTGCTTTATTTCGAGTATTAACAGTGTAAGTTTACAGTTTTACTTAAAATGGCGATATTGAAATACGTGTTTAGATCTCGATATCGGGAGTCCAGTTCCAAAACAATAAATATCGGCAATATCGATAAACAATTTACCCACTAGTCCCGACTCTCCAAAAATGCATAGTTACCGGCCTGTCGGTTCCAGTGGAAACACTGCATTATATTTTACAGTAAAATTTCTTGGGACTTGCATGTTACTACTTCTACTGGTGGTAACATTTGATGTGTTGTAATCTGGCAAACACATCACTTTGGTAAAAACTTGCGTGAAGAAATGCGTGAAGTGTTTGCTTCATTGGTACTGCAAGTCGGTTACCACTAAAACATGTAGTTACCTGGGGCCGATTTCACAAAAGGACTTAGCCCAGACTTAGGCTTAAATTGAAGTCTTTTGTCTCAAAATGAGGCTAAGTCTGTGATCTAAGACTTGGAGGATTTCACAGAGCTGCTAAGTTAAGGCTTTAGCTAAGTCTACCCAAGAGTGGGCTTAACTTTTGTAAACAAAGGCTTAAATATGGCCGCCATATATTTTTCTCACTTCAAAATTTGAAATGCTTGAAAATAAAGAATAAATATATAGAACACCTCCCTAAATTATTTTTTGGACATGTCTGTGTGATTATAAGGTTTCCCATTTAAAAATACAGCATTTTTTCAAAGATAAAATGAGCTAAACAAGGGATATATGTTACACTGAAATATTTTGAGTAGAAATAAAGGGTCACATGACCTAGAAAACCACTGTGGTTATATGATAAGCTTGGACTTCGCTAAGTCACCCTTTGTGAAATCCATTTAAGTCCAGGACTTAGCAAAGACAAAAAACTCAGATTTAAGTCCCTGACTTAGCCTAAGTCTGAGACCCTTTGTGAAACCGGTCCCTGGATTTGTGACAGTTTTTGTTGGATACCTGGTTTCAGTTTTCTCCCCGACACAGTCTTTACCAAAAACTCTGCCGAAAACTCTCTTTCATGTTGTAAGTCACGATTCATTTTGCAGAAATAAATGGGAGAGGTCTCTTGATAAAATATCCCAAAAATAATGACAAAAATAACATTAGAAACATTTTTACAGCACAAAATTGATAAAAATCCACTAATGTATTGAATCCAAAAAGGGACAGTCCAGAACAAATTGGAAGTGTCTATAGATTTATTACCCTCTTCTGATATCTTTAAGTCTTCCATCTTTGCTGACCATTGAGTTTTCGGAAGTCCTGCTCACGTAGCATTATAAGCTGCTACAAAAACCGCTCTAGTGATAAGATGTGTGCTCTTTTTAGGCTTCTACCAGTGCTTTGCAGACAACCAGTACGGCCTCGCAATGTCTCAGGTTGCCGTGTTACAACAGGCCATACTTGACACATTTCCTACTCTGACAGAACCAAGGCCATACACAGCAAACATTGGAGACTATTTAATGGTGGGTACATTATCATTCAGAGTTGTAGGTGGAGAACTAGTTCATCTGTCAAGTGGTTATTAGAGGTATTGTTATGTCCACCGGGATACAAAAAATTCACTACTTTATTGTGCTACAATAGCTTACCATGTGGAACTGAATGCTGATCTCGGGAGGCCGCAGGCTCCGGCCAACGTCCAGGATAAATAGACGTTCAGTGTTGACTGTAGCCTCAGGTTGTACTCTCGTGGAACTCTTCTCAATTCGTCCCCCTTTTCTCATTGGCCGTGTGATTTGGAAGCGTTTGCTTTTAGCATTCATATTTTATACTATTTCCCTCTTTTTACGTATTGTTGGATGTTAACACTTGGCTATTTTGCTTAATTAATGTTATAGAATATTCTATGAAAGTTCCGTTTCGACAGGATAACTTTTTCTCTACTTTTTATGTCAGCTGACTTGTCAGTCAGCTGACATTATGGCATCACTCTGCGGCATGTATGTATGCGTATGCGTGAGCGACTTCTCCTCCTAACTAAAAGGCACAGAGACATGCTGTTTGTTTTAAAAGATAGCTTATCTACCTAGCATGAAAAATTGTTCAAGCCATGCAGATCTGTTTGTTCGTCTGTTTGCTAGAGCCTTTATAAGTGAGGTAACCCCCACCCTAAGTATGAAAATTTTAACACTTTATCACAATTTTCTCAGTGACTATTGCAGGGATTTCTCTAATATCTTGCACATATGTACTAGGTCACAAGTAGATTCCCTTGTGTGAGTGTCAGACCTGGATCTTTCTTAATTATTTTTTTATGAATTTTTAAAATAATTTTTAATGCATTAAAATTAATGAAATCATGCACTAAATCAATTATAAGTATTGCATTTAGAGCATTTTGTTCAAATATGTTATTCAGCTACTTTTTTCATAGCTATACCATGGTGAGTAACTTGGGTGTCTATTTCAATAGCTAAGTGAGTAATAGCTACCTTTGGACTTTTCAGTAACTTCCATCATGAGTAAAATCACTTGTAACTTGAAAACTATTGCATTTAGAGAATTTTGTGTAAATATGTTATTCAGCTACTTTTGGGTGAGCTAAAACATAGTAAAATTTCCGACCTGTAGCTCATGGCATAGCCGAGTAATAGCTACTTTTAGGTTATCACTGTTGAGTAAATCACTTATAACTTGAAAAGTATTGCATTTAGAGTATTTAGTTTCAATATGTTATTCACCTATTTTGGGGTGAGGATTAACATAGTAAAATTCCAGACCTGTGGCTCATTGCATAGCTGAGTAATAGATACTTTGAGGTTCTTACTCAACACTAAATCATTTATAACTTGAAAAGTATTGCATTTAGAGCATTTTGTGTAAATATGTTTTTTATTGCGTAAAATACCCTTACCTTATCCTCACTAGTGCTTACGTGTTAGCGGGAGCAAACAAGTACGACCAAACGAGAATATTTTTAAAATAAATATTCTTGTCGGTACCAGTATGTATACGCATGACCGCGCATGCGCGTGCACCGGAAGAACCCCGTTAAGCCTCACTTTTATTTTGGTCGTGAGGGAGTAAACATCGTTTGACACGATCTTCGTTTGTGAAGAATTTCAACATGGCTGGCGAGGAAGAAGATGTGAAGAATGTTTTTATTGTAAAGAATTCACTCTTTCATAAGAATTGGAAGATTTATTCTTTCTTTGTTTTGCCAGCCATCTTCATCAAGAAGTCTGCTTTTGACTGGATCTGCGGCGCTTGCAGACCTTTTACAGGGTACTGCATGGTAGGGTCCTGTTCGCCATTTAAGAAGAAGATTTTCCTCGACATTGGGAAAAGAATTCACCTTCTGCAGCTTATACTAGCAAGTCTAGAAGCTATGCACGGTCCATCAACACTCTTATTATGCACAGAAGAATCTCTGCTTCATTGTTTATTTAATGCAGATGGAAGATGACTGAATCTGCAATTCTTCATACAGACTTCATCTCACAAGGGTAGTACCTCTGTCTCCTCTAGTGAGGTGAATATGGCAGAGGCAACCCCTATAACAGAAGAATCCACTATAAACAGAAGTGCTTCTCATCGGATAGGTCACACCTACAAGCTACAGACTTTCATTTGCAAACAAATGACAGTTCTGACTCTGGTGAAGCAACTTAGCAGGGACTGCACGGTGCTTTGAGGCGGAAGGTGGCCAGAATAAGATCTTCATCTCACAAAAGAGTAATTCTTCTGTCTCCTCTAGTGAGGTAAATATGGCAGAGGCAACCCTGTAATAGAAGAAGGGTTCAAGAATAATGTTATTCTCATCAGATGGTTTCACAACTACAACTTACAGGAACTTCAGCTGCAAGCAAATGGCAGGGCTTCCACTGGTAGAATAAACTCGGCAGAGAATGCACTTGGTCAGGACAGATTTCCTTCAAACTGATCAGAATGGGTAAAAATTAAATTTCACTGGTCAGTTATTTACAACAACAGAAGAAGACGATCATGCTGTTAATGTTTCTTGCTAGGAACTGGAATGTCACTACAAAACTGGCATTCTTAGTCCTCTCACACTTCAGACAAGTTATCCACGACTGGGAGAGCTTCATGAGGACAACTTGAACAGGAAACAAGCAACAACTCTGTAGATTCGACAGAAACTTCTTGAGATCAAGGAGAACACACCAGCAATACAGCAATACTGCAAGGTTTTGTTTGCTTCCAGTGGACCAGCTTTCCATTTAGAAGTTGAATCACTGCTCACCTACATTCAGATCTAATGTCTTTCTTCTCATTTATTGGAAAGTTTTAGAGATTAAAGAAGAGGCATTAAATGGCAAGGAATTTGCAGCATGAACTCGTTTAATATCACATATACTCTAGTATGTCACAAGGTATTGGGTGTTATAACAGACAAGAATTAACAGAATGCATCAAAATTCACCAGAGGGGAAGTGACAACCAAGTTAAAGAAATGATGTGGAGGTTGTTTTACTGCAACATCTATTTTAAAAACGAATCTCATCTCAAAGTTGGGCACATTCTGCAATTCGCTTAATATTGAATGTACCTTATCGAATTGTCGAGAATTCCCACAATTCACAGCGGTTATACATTCTGACAGAAAACAACAACTTTAATGGTTAAGTGTACATCAAAGGCTTCTGTACGTTTATAATCTCAGTAAAATGGGTACAACCCTACAGTTTGACAGTTCATTGGTGACCTTTGAGGGTAGTGTATGCATAAAACAGCACACGGTTTCACCATTGAGGACGCAAGGTAACGGTACTTCATTTGCGAAGATGGATAGGTAGTCGCGGTTCATGTATCGGACGCGTTCTTCCTGAATCCCAGGTACATCAAACTGCTATGCTTCATTGTTTATTTGCTGGTGGGAGAATGCACCATGTCATAAGTCATTCTTTTCAGTTCACAGCCCTACACTTCGGTACAGCAACGGATCCATTCGAATTTGTCCGTGTAGCTCCACATTCATCAGTATCGGGAACACTGGTTATATGCTGTCACCAACATCACATATTTGCTTGTAGAAATCGAAGCAATTAGTGGCCTGTGTACAGAACTACAGTGGGTGATAAGCTTATGGGGTTAGAACTCATCCCAATAAAACACTTCCAGTTCTTTGGTGACAAATGCAACCTTGGCAAGGGTGAAGTGTCCCTATAGGAAGAAGTCTGGTATTTGAGAAGTTTAGGGATACATTGTACATGGGGTGATAACCTTGATGTCAGAACTGATCCCATCACAGCACTTACTAATTCAACCATGGCAAGGATGAAGTGTCCCCATAGAAGGGAAGTGGGGTATTTCAGAAGTTTATGGATGGTGTACATACAAGTTTATAAACCATTCCAGAATTCTACTGTCATTTATAGTATTTTAGAACCTATAAATTTTCACAATCTTTACACATTCAGATATGTTGTTCATACTTTTGAAAATATATCTGTTTTTGATGTAAGTCAGAGGTCTTACCAGTTCTTAGTGCCCTAAAGGAGAGGGTATTCAGAAGACTATGGATGGGTATATGCAAGTTTGTTAGCATAATTTCATTCCCATAATTCTAATGTCATTTATAAGAATCTATAACCTACAGCATGTTATCCCAATGGACATTTTTCACATAATTGTTGCTTGGAAATTCCATTGGGAACCAGAAACCAGGAAGTACTCAAGGCTGCATTTCTGATAATGTTTCAGATTCACCTTCACAGTACAGGGTTTTACTTCAGATAAGGGCATGGCACAGTGTTGTCTTATCTTAACAAGAGGGACCCATTCATTAGATAGGTGTCTGATGGTCCTTTGGAAGCCCACAACACTGTCTGAGGGCCCACCACAATTAGGGCAGTCAAGGTGGGATATCAACCTCTTTTCATACAGGGATAAGCCATTCAAACAGAATGTCCTTCATCTCATAGTTTCGCATTATTTGCCAAATTTGGCATTCTGCAAGGTTAGATAGCTTTGTTTCAAAGATAAAGAACAAACTATCTGTGTTTATTTCACCAGTCTAATATACTAGCGCAATGCAATACAATGGCTGTAGATGTATTGAATATCCTACAGTTGAGTATTTCTCATTTCAGAGGTGGTACAAAAAATGGGAATTATACTTCTTACATATAACCAGGAGCCCCAGGGTGGCCAGGGATGTGTTGGTTTGGGACCTAATTGACTTATTCTGCAAACCATTTTTGCCCTACAGAATAGAGGATTCTCGGTGAACAAATATCAAATAGAGATTCTTGAAAGGCTGCCATATTTAAAAAAAAAAAAAAAAAAAAAAAATGGCAAGGTAGTTCTTTTTGAATCTGATGCAAAGAGATTCAGTTGGACTTCCAATAGCCTCCTCTCTTCTCAATGATAGATTTTTGAGCCTTTGATTAACAGGCAAAATCTAGTTTCTTTCACACTGACATGTTACAGTGATGTTATTGCTAATCATTTGGGTTCACTACTGCAATCATTCATGGTTATGAACTCAATAGATTGATACATGGGTTTCATTTGGGTTCACTATTGAAGTAACTCATAGGTATGAATTCAACAGACTGGTACATGGTTTTTTCATTTGGGTTCACTCTTGAAGTGATTCTTAGATATGAATTCATTATACTGATACATGGTTTTCCAGTTGGGTTCACTGTGGAAATCATTCATACTTATGAACTCAGTAGACTGATAGATGGGTTTCATTTGAGTTCATTTTTGAAATTATCCATAGTAATGGACTAAATGGATTGATAGTGGGTTTTCTGAGGATGTACTGATGTAGGAGGGTGCTATACCTTTTACACATTTGGACTTGTCTTGATTATTCTTAGTCTTGACAAAGTCTCTTTTGAATCATCTGAATCCATGTCCTTAGCCTCGGGTAGATAGAGAGGTAGGGTTTTGGTCTTTCAAATCATTGAACACAGAACTGGAAGGAGTTCATACTTTCTACTTCATCAGTACTCCTAGCAGAGAACAGATGACCTCAGAGAATCACAATATTGTTCAAGCTGTTTTTCATTCCTGCTTTATGCTAGTCTAGATCATTCGTTGACTGAAGATATGTTAAGATATGATCTGTTAGAGCTCTAAGATTTTATCTGGATATATTTCAGATCTTAGATAGGGGAAGTGTGTGCTATACTATACATGTGTGTATATGTATGTACTTTTCAGGAGGCATTCAAGGAGCTACCATGTCAACAGGTAGACATCTCTGCTAGCTGATCAAATATTTGACCTTGAAACTTACAATGTTTCCTTGGCCAAGGCTCAAATTGTTCCTTAAATGGCTGGAAGTCACACTCCACAGTTTTACTTTAACTTCTGACTTGGAAGTCTGATGAAGGTCAGATTAATTGTTGGAACTATAGTATCACCATGTGGTTCCTTCATAAGGGGTGTATAGTTGGTACATTACAGTAATTGTATGTATATGTACAGTTTCAATGGCCAGATCACGCTGTTTAGTGGTACCTGAAAGCCCATTGGAAATACTCAATCATGTTCCTGTTTTTGGGGAAGCATCTGATCTAGTGGAAAGGCCCAAGGAATAGGTTAATAGGTGGTCTTATCCATATAAAGGAGCACAATCTCCTGTTATTACCAATGCGCCTGTCCATGGTTGGGGAACACATTGCTATTTAGTGTGATAAAAATTCCAAGGTATGGGAATTTTTCAATGCGTATTCTGGACAAGTCCAGTTACTTAATAACAGAATATAACTACATAGGTTATGTTGCTAGGTATGCCTTTCATACTCTTGTACTTATCACCACAAGTGTGTTTGAAATTAGTACATTGGATATAAGATACATGCAGGGCCAAGGCACCTTTGGAAAGGTTGCCAGGTAGTGCTTACATATATAACTACTAAATGTTATTTTGTTAAGTTACTTTTACTGCATAATATAGTCTGGTATTCTCAAGTTTTCTTGAGATGTGTACTTTGACTTTTCTTTGGTTATACCTGCTTTTGGTGGCAAAAATATTAAAAATCCCACCACCAGTATGGTTGTAATCAAGCAATAGTGAGGATAAGGTAAGGGTATTTTACGCAATAAAATGTAAAAATTTTATTGTAATTTAACTTTTTGTAAGTTAAATACTTACCTTATCCTCACTAGATTCGGATTCCCACCCATCCAACCCCACATTTTCAAAAATTTTTTGGGTTTGCAATATATTATATTGACTCCCAAAATTAAAGTGAGGCTTAACGGGGTTCTTCCGGTGCACGCGCATGCGCGGTCATGCGTATACATACTGGTACCGACAAGAATATTTATTTTAAAAATATTCTCGTTTGGTCGTACTTGTTTGCTCCCGCCAACACGTAAGCAATAGTGAGGATAAGGTAAGTATTTAACTTACAAAAAGTTAAATTACAATAAAATTTTTACAATTCAGCTACTTTTGGGTCAGCTATAACATAGTAAAATCTCAGACCTGTAACTCATGGCATAGCTGAGTAATAGCTACTTTTAGGTTATCACTGTTGAGTAAATCACTTATAACTTGAAAAGTATTGCATTTAGAGTATTTAGTTTCAATATGTTATTCACCTATTTTGGGGTGAGGATTAACATAGTAAAATTCCAGACCTGTGGCTCATTGCATAGCTGAGTAATAGATACTTTGAGGTTCTTACTCAACACTAAATCATTTATAACTTGAAAAGTATTGCATTTAGAGCATTTTGTGTAAATATGTTATTCAGCTA
The DNA here is from genome assembly GCA_964017235.1 of Sabellastarte sp. h YS-2021. NCBI lineage: Eukaryota > Metazoa > Annelida > Polychaeta > Sabellida > Sabellidae > Sabellastarte > Sabellastarte sp. h YS-2021. The sequence goes on along the minus strand of OZ024936.1, from coordinate 95,830,881 downwards.
CTTTTGGGTCAGCTATAACATAGTAAAATCTCAGACCTGTAACTCATGGCATAGCTGAGTAATAGCTACTTTTACGTTATCACTGTTGAGTAAATCACTTATAACTTGAAAAGTTTTGTGTTTAGAGTTTTTAGTTTCAATATGCTGCTCACCTATTTTGGGGTGAGCTATAACATAGTCAAATTCCAGACCTGTGGCTCATTGCATAGCTGAGTAGTAGCTTCTTTGAGGTTCTTACTCAACACTAAATCATTTATAACTTGAAAAGTATTGCATTTAGAGCATTTTGTTAAAATATATTATTCAGCTACTTTTTCCATAGCTACAACATGGTAAGTAATGTGGGTGTCTATCTCAATATCTAAGTGAGTAATAGCTACCTTTGGACTTTCAGTAACTTTCTTCATGAGTAAAATCATTTGTAACTTGAAAACTGTTCCGTTTAGAGAATTTTATGTAAATATGTTATTCAGCTACTTTTGGGTCAGCTATAACATAGTAAAATTTCAGACCTGTACCTCATGGCATACCTGAGTAATAGCTACTTTAGGTTATCACTGTTGAGTAAATCACTTATAACTTGAAAAGTATTGCATTTAGAGTATTTAGCTTCATATGTTATTGACCTATTTTGGGGTCAGCTATAACATAGTAAAATTCCAGACCTGTGGCTCATTGCATAGCTGAGTAATAGCTACTTTGAGGTTCTTACTCAACACTAAATCATTTATAACTTGAAAAGTATTGCATTTAGAGCATTTTGTTAAAATATGTTAGTCGGCTATTTTTTCCGTAGCTACAAAATAGTGAGTAACTTGGGTGTCTATCTCAATAGCTAAGTGAGTAATACCTACTTTTGGACTTTTCAGTAACTTCCATTATGAGTAAAATCACTTGTAACTTGAAAAGTATTGCATTTACAGAATTTTTTGTAAATATGTTATGCGGCTACTTTTAGGTCGGCTATAACATAGTAAAATTTCAGACTTGTAGCTCATGGCATAGCTGAGTAATAGCTACTTTTAGGTTATCACTGTTGAGTAAATCACGTATAACTTGAAAACTATTGCATTTAGATTATTTAGTTTCAGTATGTTATTCACCTATTTTGGGGTGAGCTATAACATAGTAAAATTAAAACTATTGCATTTGCAATATCTTCTTTAAATATGTTTTTAACTTACTTTTTACACCTTAACAGTTACCTTCTTACTTTCCTTCTGAACACCATTTCCAGGGCACAACTTTTGTGTCCTTTTCTTCTGTCACTTCTACTCTGAAACTCAAAACACGCAGTCAGCTGACATAGAGCCCGTTCACGGGCACTGATTGCTTGTTTGTGTTTTGTGAGTATTCTCGGTTCAGGCTTGCTCGTTTACATGTTTTTTATTGCTGTAAAAATATCCTCCCACCAAAGATCGAGCAAAGATAAACCTAAATCTTTGAAGTGTCGTCATTTCTGTCTCCCATTTGATAATCAAATTTTCTGTCCTTCCTGTAGAGAAGCCAATAAAGGGGATGACCCCTGTGTTACTCTTGAATCTCCATGTGAAATTTGCCCTGGGTTCTCGGCAGAACAAATGTTAAAAATTAAAAACAGGAAGTGTTATGTGAGGAAACAGAAAGTAGACACTTCAAAAGATGATGAACTTGAATTGCTAGGGGACGAGGACATGGAGTCCTTTACTGGATCTCAGGCAGACCTTGAGGGTGCCACTGACAATTTATTTGGTTCTCCACCATGTCCTCAGCCCCTACGTTTTGAATCATTGTCTCTTAAAACTCCAGCTAAATCAGTCCAACCTACCCTAGGTACAGCTTTACAACAGAAAATTGAGTCCAAACTCGAGAAATCCCTGGGTTCTCAGTTTAACATCCAATTACAACAGCAAATGGGGTTTTTCAGGCTTCTGTGCTTGAGACAATGAAGTCTCTCCGAGACAAATTTCAGTCTTTCAAAAAGATGTCTAAAGGTGGATCAGACCTCCACTTCAGCCTCTAAGCCTGGTACCAGTAAACAAACTGAGAATCTGGACCCAACCCCTCCTCCGAGACCTCAGCCATCCTCACATATGGATGAGGCTATGGAGGTGGACTTGTATGCTCCACCCCTTCCGCCTCGTCTCGGAGATGATCAGTCCATGCATGACTCTGACCCGAGACATGTCTCGGATCAACATTTAGGGCAGTCTGACGAACCCTCTTGTGTGGTGTCGGCTAGACCAAAAAACATGCAGATAAAAGAAAGCACAAGGTTAGGTCCAGATACTTGTCTCAGTCATCATCTTCAGAAGATCAGTCCTCTGTACACATGTAAAGGTCTTCCAATAGCCCTCTAGGGCCCCTTCTGATCAAGACCAACCTCAACATGATCCAGACCCACTTTTTTATAGGGATGACTGACCTACCCTCTCAATATGCTGAGGAAGTGGAGACCTTTAGGTGTGTTCTTGATCTCCCTGACCCCAGGGAAACCATGTCCAGGTCTTCCACTTCTGTTCTGGGCCTGGATGACAAAAAGGGCCAATAGGAGCTTAGGCCAAGAGGCCCTTCTTCTATGTTCCCCCTTAGCTCTCACATCAAAGATGCCTTTGATAAGTTTGAGCATGATTTTCTGGCCTCTAATTTACCTGAATGTAAATGTATTAAACCCCCTCCCTCCACTGCAAAGTGGTACAAGGTGGGACAGCCTTGTTATGAGGACAAAATCCAGGAGTTAAATACAGACTTTTCGAAGATCTGTATCTCTCCTAAACCCTTTGGGGCCCCTATGGGCAAGGTTCCCCCTACCAGTTCTTAATGAACTGGAACATCAAGCTAGGCAGAACCTCTCCACTATCAATTTCACAGCTGCATTTGCTAAGACTTGTTCCTGTAACTCCACTTTAGAGAAGTGTCAACACAGTCTGAAGTCTTCCTTCAAAAAGGTTAAAACTCAGATCCAGAAAGATGCCAATCCTGAAAAAAGCAGCCAGGCATGGTTACAAACTGGCCTGTGAATATTTGGAGATTTGGAATAAGACCATTCTTATCCAACAAAGAGCACTTGCCTGCCTAAGCAAATCTCTAGCCCATATACTCCAGAGGGAGCTATACACCATGGGTAACACTGGCCTGCTAAGGCGCGAGGCCGAGATGACCCTACTTCAACCACATTTAGGGGATATGAGACGCCAAGAACTCAGGAATTCACCCTTTTGACCTTCCTTGTTGTTCAAGTCTCAATTAGTCATGGAGGGAGACAAGACTTCCTCCTCAATAAAGGCACCTCTAAAGATGCTCAGGGTTTCGGACCCTATCAAAATAAGCCCTTTCGTGGTCCCCACAATAAGAAAAGAGGCTCCTACAGGTATTGGTGGGAACGGCAAACCGGAATGCCGTTTTTCGTTTGTTTCCGGCATAAAAAATTAAATTCGCAAAGAATATTTGTGAACCGGTTATTCAAAACGTCATCGTTTTAGGCCATGTAATGGCCGATACTTCATCAAAACGACAAAAAACATACATTCTTTGTGAAATATGTCACATTTCTACTTCATATATAGCAAAAATTATGTTTATGTACTTAATAATATCTCACGAAAGCTATTTCCAGTTGCAAGTTCTGCCTACACTAACAAGCATACGAAATACTGTATTTCGTTTGTTTCAAAGCCCAGTAACCGGTTTTGATTTCTGTAAACGGTCCCACCACTACCTACAGGAAACGCCCCTATGGCCGCCCCAGTCGTTTTCTTCAGGTGGGGGAAACCGAATTTCAGAGGCTCCAGGGGTCATTTTCGACCCCACTGTAGGTGACGAGGGCGTGGAAACCCCTCCCCCCAATGACTCCTTAAAAACCTCCCTCAGTCCACCAGTAGGAGGTCGCCTCCATTCTTTTAGGAGAGACTGGCAAACAAACAAATGTTTAACAATGTGTTAAACATTATCATCAATGGTTACGTTCTTCCATTCATTTCAAAACCAAATCTTGCCAGAGTTCCTCTGATTCAGTCAGGATACAAGGCCCTGGCCACTTGTATGTCTCTTCTGTCAAAGAACGCAATAGAAAGGGTGGAAAATGTAAAATCTCAGGTTTAACAGTTGCCTGTTTCTAGTCCCCAAGCCTCTCCAAAGGTGGAGGCCTCTAATAGACCTAAGCAGGCTCAACACCTTTCTACTTGTAGAAAGGTTCAAAGTGCAAACTCCAGAGTCCATCAGGACCTCCCTGATTCCAAGGGAATGGGTATCGTTGATAGACCTATCGGACGCTTACCTTCACATTCCCATTCACCCAAACTCAAGGAAAGGTTTTTCCTTTGACAGAAACCATTTCAGCACACCTAGAGTGGTGGCAAAATCCCACAAACGTGATGAAAGGTGCAGACCTTCATCCCAAAGACCACAGGATCCAACTCTTTACAGACGCCTCAAATGAAGGCTGGGGCGCTCACGTAGGGCAAACCTCTACAAAGGGTCTGGTCAGACAGGGAAAAAAGGCTACACATAATGTTCTAGAGTTGAAGGCGGTTTTTATGGCACTTCAAAGTTTCAAGGACCAGTGTCAAAACCAAATAGTGTTGGTTACAATGGACAACTCAACAGTGGTGGCCTATATAAACAAACAAGGAAGAACTCACTCAGCAGAGATGTGTGCTCGCCTGTGAAAGATCATGACCTGGTGCCATCATTAATAGATAACCTTGAAAGCCAGACACATTCCAGGGTGTCTGAATGTGATTGCCGACCTTCTGTCCAGTTCGAACCAAGTGCAGTCAAGAGAATGGTCACTGCATCCACAGGTGTTCAAACAGATCTGCCAAAAGTGGTTCACTCCTCATGTAGATCTATTTGCCACTCATCTGAACCACAAACTTCCACTGTACGTATCTCCAGTCCCAGACCCAAATGCTTGGAACATAGATGCTCTGAACTTAAACTTGACGGATCCTACTGCCTATGCTTACCCTCTGATGGCTCTCCTGCACAGGGTGATCCAAAAAATCAGGCAATGCAATTGCCTGATCATCGTAATAGCCCCAGGCTGGCCAGGGATGTCCTGGTTTTGGGACCTTAAGTGCAGCTCTCAACAGAGATCCCACTTCAGCTACCAGTGTCATGAACTCTTCTCAAACAGTCCCACAAATATGTGTTTCACAGCAATCCACAACATCTCATCTTCCATGCCTGGTGTCTAGGAGTGGACAGGTCCAAGAACAAGGCTTCTCTGTAGAGGAGGCAGAGAGAATTGCTGGCCCTCAGAGGTCATCAACAAGGACCATCTACAAGTCAAAGTGGGCCCTATTTGAGAAATGGTGCAGAGAAAATTCGTCTCAGACTTTTTCATGTACCTGTACCAAGATCTAAACAGGGGCCCCTCGACTATTGATGGTTACAGAATGGCCATTGTTGACACCTTGGGCCCAGCAGGCCATCATATTGCACAAAGTTCAGACCTTCACAGGTTACTCTACAGTTTTCACAGGGATCGTCCAAAATGTTCCAGGAATCGTTCCAAAATGGAACCTTTCTGTTGTTCTCAATGAGCTCACAAAAGCGCCCTTTGAGCTTATGAAAGACACAGACCTCAAACATCTTACTCTCAAAATGGCTTTCTTGCTAGTTTTGGCCTCTGGCAAGTGCCGCAGCAAAATCCATGTCTGGGTTGCAAACATAGTATCTAATCTAGGCCAATGGGAAAAGGTTGCTTTGTTCCCTTCTTCTGACTTCATAGCCAAAAACCAACTAGCAAGAGAAGGTTATCAAAGTGTGTCTCTGGTGACTATTCCTGCTTTGACTACCATTGTAGATAGACAATTCAAAGAAGACAGGACCATGTGTCCGGTGCGGGCCCTGAGGTACTATCTGGATCGAACCAAAGACCTGAGAGGATCTCGATCCCTCCTTTTCATCTCCTTCAAGAAAGGACATACCTCAGACATCAGACCTGCTACTCTTTCTTCTTGGTTGAAACAAACCATTCTACTTTGTTATAAACAAGCAGACCAACAAGCCTTGGACTTGGTCCAAGTTAAAGCGCATGACATTAGGGTCTTCGGGGCCTCTAAGGCCTTTTACGGTGGGGTATCGGTGGACCAAATCATGCAAGCCTGTCACTGGAAAGCTCACAACACATTTACAAATTTTTACCTGAAAGACCTTGGTCAGACAACGACAACAGTATGTATCTGGGACCAGTGGTGGCGGCACAACAAGTCCTAGATCCTTCCCCTTAGACCAGTTATCCTCGGAAAGAAAAAAAAAGAAGAGGGGGGGGGGGGGGGGGGGGGGGGTTATCATTAATCATTAAGAATTCCAACCATAGGGCTGGTTTTTCACTCGTGGATGGGCCCTAAAGGCCCTTACACTTCTTAAGTGAGCATGGCTTCACTTCTCTCCTACAATCAATACATCCTGACAGTTTTTAGCACTGTCATTCATTCTATTCAGGTTTTTGGCTCTTTACAGGCCCGGTCTTCGGGATTGGGGCACTGTAAGCGGGACTCGCACTGGTATTTCTAAACATTCATTCTAATCTATTACTTCAAAATCTGAGCAAAATTGAAATCCCTCCAACGTGCGGTTGGATTCAGCATTCAGTCCCACATGGTAAGCTATTGTAGTGCAATAAAATTGAAAATTTTAAATACTTAAATGTAGCTTTTATAAGCTTTATAAGCCACACGGCCATCTCCGCTGTATTACAGCTGAGGGGTAAGGTTTAAAAATTGCAATGAGAAAGTAGGAAGAGATCTCGTAGTGTACCACGAGAGGACAACCTGAGGCTACGGCCAACTATAAATGTCTATTTTTCTTAGACGTTGGCTGTGATGCCTGTGGCCATCCAAGAACAGCATTCAGTCCCACATGGTAAGCTTGTAGCTTATAAAAGCTTCATTTAAGTTATTCAAATTTTCAATGTATTTTTGATGACTAATTGGCTTTGGGTTTAAAAGTAATGAACAGATCTTCATGAAAGTTTTATGTGGGTAGGGCTTGGCCTGTTGTTGGTCTCTAACCAACTTCTAGTTACAGACTCTTACCCCACAGCCTTTAAAGCCAGTGGAGGTATTGTTTTCACCCATGGCATCCAGTTCGGCAGGTGGGTGTTGGGATAAATCTTGTTTGGGCTGTATCTCAGAAGCCATAAGATGTAGGAAGTTGATATTTGGTAGGGACATTGGTTGGGAGATGTAGGTGACCTTGACCTTTTAAATCTTGTCGGGCTATATCTTGGGAACTGTAATGTATATGAATTTCATACTTGGTGGGGACATTATCTGGGGGTGCCACTTCATGGTGTGACCTTGATTTGACCTTTGACCTTAGCTCTGCCAGAATGGTTTCTACTGCTCTATTTAAGACATATTTCTCCTATCAAATAGATGGATCATGCACGGTCAGAATCCGCGTCCGTATACGCGTCCACAGAGATTTCTTGTTCAACCTACAAGCCACATTTCTTTTAGGATTTCTTATAAACTTCGCAAGTGGCTTGCTATGGCAGAGATCTGGCCACTCTACTCTTTTGGTAGCCCAAGTCAAAATTATGCTCAGGGGAGTCAAAAACGTCAAAGTTTTGACTATTGCTTGTGTTCAAGCTGTAGGGTACAGTTTCTTTCAGATTTATTTTATATTTAGTGCATGAATTGGTGCGTATGAGATCTCGCCACCCTATCTTTTTGTAGGCCTGGGATCAAAATCAAGCAAGTAATAGCTATTTTAATCCCTGTTTGAAGAGTCATAATTATGCTCTGGGGAGTCCAAATATCCAAAAATTTGACTTGTGACTTGAAAACTATTGCATTTAGAGACTTTTGTTTGAATATGTTATTCAGCTACTTTTGGGTCAGCCATAAAACATAGTAAAATTGCAGACCTGTAGCTCGTTGCATAGCAAAGCTACGAATAGCTACTTTGAGGTTCTCACTGTTGAGTAAATCAGTTGTAACTTGAAAACTATTGCAAAAATGCTTACAACTTGCTTATTATTGGCCCTAGAGGTTTGCAATGTGAAACCAGCCCATAAGAAATCATGGGCTAGGAATCTTCTGATGTGGTCAGATTTGACCTTGAGCCCCTTCTTCAAGATCAAATGAGGATATCCAAACTTAAAGTGCTTATAGCTTGTTTATTATTGGTCCTAGACGTTTGGGATGTGAAACCAACCTATAGGAAATCATAGGGTAAGTATCTTCTGATGTGGTCAGACTTGACATTGGGCCCCTCCTTCAAGGTCAAATGAACAAGGACAGCCAAATTTAAAAGTGCTTATAACTTGCTTATTGTATCCCTGGACGAAAGTCGGGGATACTTAGGATTCAGTACGGTCAAGCTGCCACCACCGCAGAGATTTCCTTTCGGCCGCGACAACTAAAAAAATATTTTACTTAGACCTTTCAAATTTGGTATGTGGGTATATATGGCCAATGCCACAAGGTCACTGGTGGCCCCTTAAAGGTCAGATTTTGGCCATTTTTTCACATTTTGGCCCAGTTCTCATATACAGAAACTTAGATCATCCTATGGCTGGTATATATAATACATATATATGTCCTCTGTAAGCATGCAGAAATTTAACCTTGAAGCTCTTCATTGAAGGTCATCCACACACTGCCAAAGTACCTCACCGAGGCCATTTTTGGCCTTTTTGGAGATACTTTCACACTTAATGCTGACTATATTGCATGGAAACGATTGAAAATGGCTTTGGAGGTTGAGTACATGATGGAGTACTAGCATCCAGGCTTACGGGTTACAGAGGATTGTTGGTTACAGAGAATGCCACAGTTATGGACAGGATGAAGGCAGTTGTTCCATATAAGCCTACCCCTGCTGAGACATAGTCTAGGGATATTGGTTAGGGGAGGTAGATGTGCATCGTCATGGTGTGACCTTGATTTGACCTTTGACCTTAGCGTAGTGACGTTGGCCTATAAAATCTTGTCTGGGCTATATCTCGGAAACCTTAAGGCGTAGGAAGTTGATACTTAGTAGGGTTATTGGTTAGGGGGTGTAGGCGTGCAACGTCATGGTGTGGCCTTGATTTGACCTTTGACCTTGCTGTAGTGACCTTAATCTGTAAAATCTTGTCTGGGCTATATCTCAGAAACCATAAGGTGTAGGAAGTTGATACTTGGGAGGGACATTGGTTAGGGGTATAGGAAATCATGTGCCCCAAATCTTTTATTGGGGTCAGATTTGACCTTGAAGGTCGAATGTGGTCCTTCATACCTATAATGGTGTATATCACTCTGTATGTCACGCTTCAACCATGTCCCGTCTGGGGATACACTGTGTCCAGACGCAATGTCTAGTTATTGGTCCTAGAGGTTTGGGATGTGAAACCAACCTACAGGAAATCATGGGCTGGGAATCTTCTGATGTGGTGAGATTTGACCCTGGGCCCCTCCTTCAAGTTCTAACAAGGATAGTCAAACTTAAAAGTGCTTGTAACTCACTTATATTGGTCTTAGAGATTTGGAATGTGAAACCAACGTATAGGAAATCATTGACTAGTTCCTGACTTGTTATTGTATTTTCTAAAATATAAATTTTTCAAGGTTTCTTTCATGATTTCAAAAACATATTGTTGAAGGTCTAAAAGGTGAACTCTTGGCTGCAATGCCATATGATGTTATTCTACCCTTCTTTGCCCCCGCTGGAAAAATCTCACATAGATTCACAAAATGGATAAAGTTATATTTTCTTTTTTTTCGAAGTTAAACTTAAGGCATTTTTATAATATTTTTAAAAACTGGTTTGGAAATTGTTACAACTTATTTTTGAAAACCAACTGCATGTACAGGATATATACGTGTGGAGAACATTTATACAACTGCCTGATGTCAGTTATTCTGTTGCATTGTGAACCAGGTTTTATTTCATTTACATCAGTTTATTTAAATCTGATTAGTTTGAAAGATTTTGTTTGGGAAGTACCACTAACCACTATAACTTGGGACAAACTGGACACAAAAAGTTTGTTTGTAGTTGTTTTATGTTAAATACTTTCGTTAAAGTCCTTTCATTTGTCCTTTTATAGCATAGATACAATTATGTAACCTAGATTACAAGTTTGACATTTCTTAGCACGCCTAACACATTCACCTTAACTGGGTGACCTAACATTTCTTTCCTTGTTTCTAATTTAATTACAGCAGTCGCTAACCTAATTGCTGCCTGCGCAACCCGCCTTTTTGGGGGATATTTGACCCTCTTGTTTTCAAAGCTCTATTCATTGCATTGGTTCAAGCACTCTTTACATGTGACTTAACTAAGACAGTCAAGTAACAAGATATACTGATTGTACTTTATATGGATTTTTATCATTGTTTAAATGGGATTTAGCTAAGACAGAATCTAAGCCAAAATCTTTGCTTATTTTTCATGAGTCCCTACTTAAGCCCAAAGTCTTTGATTTAAGTCAAAATTTACATTTAAGTTTTTCATTAAATTCAACCACTGGGGTAATTTGTTTTTCCCTTTCCTAAGAGCCCAACCTAATGCATCCAATCTCTTTTCAGCTGGAATGCAATGCTCCTATTTCTTTCCCAGAATCCAGTTTCGACTGGATCATTGCAGAGAAAGTGGGCGACAAAAACCCTACAACAGTTGTCGAGAGTAAGCGACTGACTATCGATTTATATGGAAATCTGCACTTTGGAAATGTGGTCCAAAATGACCAAATGGGCACAAAAATCTACATGTGTAAAATGTACAACCCAGACCTGAGAACGACAAAGGAAGGAAGTGAATCGAGGATTAACGTCAATTCTGGTAAGTGCTAGCAATTGTTTTGGATTTGGCCTGTGTAGGGGAACATACAAACGGGGACATATTTATTTGTATGTACCGGCACCAATTAATCTGCTTTTTGGACATTAACAATTTCATCATCATCTTGAAAGTGCTGATTTCTCATTAATATTTCTGAATGTGTGAAGCCTAAAAATGTGTTATACAGATCATCAGAAAGGTATTTTTACAGAGTTTCTTCTTGTTTTTATTGGATCACACTTGTTGCACTAATGGCCAAGGAATGGCAAATTAAAATTTGAAGTTTTAATATTCACTGGTGTCCCAGCATTAGTGCTGGTATTGTTTATTGATATAATAATTAAAATATTCATCAACTCCTGCTAAATATGCCGATTTCAATAATGCAGGGTACAATATCAATGTTGGAACATACTGTTAAAGAGATGTACGTCTGCTGTCTTCCATTAATATAAAGTACAAAATTTGAAGATTATATTGATTTTAATATCAATTTCGGTAACTTTTACTGACCGCAAAAATGGAACTGCCATATTTATTTACATTTTGGGACACTACTAAACCTCGCAAAAATGTTTAGAGGTCTCCCCCTGGAAAGCATCACATGCCCCGATATTTTAATATCGATCGATACAGAAGGTAAAAATATGGTTTGATATCGATATACCTATTTTTATTTGATGCCAGCACTACCCATCATATGTGTCAGCCTCATTTACAGTCTTTCTTTATATTAGGGATGGCTCGGTAGTTCCGGTATCTCGGTAGCGAGAGCATTTTACTGAAATACTGTGACAAGATTTTAAAACTGCCACTTTGCTTGTCAACATATATAATGGAAGGAAGAGTTAAAATATTAGAAACACACCCAAAATCTGAAGAAATTATACACTTTTCTCCCCAATATTCATTCATTTGTAGACTTTATACAGTACTACTATCGATTACATTGAGCAACACTGCCATGTTTAGGTTACGACAATTTATAACCTCCATTTCGCTTGTCGGCTTATATAACTGAAGGAAACTTAAAATAATGGGAACAAACAAGAAATCTGAAGAAATTATAAGCTTTTATCTCATATTTCGAGCATTTGATGACTTTTATTGTGATGTCGTGAAGAGGAAACATCCATGTTTGTTTGGGGTGTACTAAAACGCGGAATCCCGGAATCAGTACGGTTTTGTATTGGCGACCTCCCGATGTACACATTTTTCGTACAGACCCATCCCTACTTTATATATAGGCTTATTTTACTTATAATTACTACCAAATGGTGGATAATAAAAATAAAACATCCCTCATTAGATATATAAAATATTAATGTCACTCACAAAGACTAACAATATAATACTCATGCTACACTGTCATATATTACTGTCATCTTGTTTTTTGAGAGGTTCTGATTTGTAAATGTTACCCGGAAAGTTTTCCTACTACCTCAGTAAGTCAGACTAAGTAAGTTCATGTACTTACTACTTAGGCTGCTATAGATTACCTAGTTACAAGTAAGTCATCCAAATTCACTGAAAAACTGAGTATAAATAGTGACTAAGAAAATAGCTATTAAAATATACCATAATTTCTGCAGTAATCGCCCTCCTGTCTGGTAATCACCCCACAGCACTTTTTGTAACAATTTTGACTGACCTATAGTCATTAATAAAAGCCAACAATTAAAAAAAAGCTCAATTTGAGATTTGAAAACCCCCTGAACCCCCCCCCCCCCCCCCCCCCCCCCCCCATCTGAATTAAGGCCTGTGCTGAATTAGGGCTGGAAACACTATAAAATGATTAAGTCAAGGTTTTCTTCTCTTTCAGGAAGTGCAACCAACTCCCTACCAGTGATAAAGTTCAAGCCTGAGGACACAGAAGTTGTGGTCGCAGGAAGGACAGTTGAATTTCAGTGTTTATTTGCAGGATAGTGAGTAGTTGCATTACTCGATTGCCTCTTACCTGTTTCCGATGTATGAGAAGAAATGTTGACTGAAAAAATACTGAAAATCGCAACTGAACGTGCTGAAATGGTTATAACTATGTTATATAATATAAAAATAAATTGGAATCTCGACCCGATATGTCCCTGGACTTTCCCTTTTTGACCTTGAGCGCATTAGAGGATTTTGTATCAGTTTTGCAGTATATAAATGTTTCTACTCTTTTCTATTCTATAAATGTTGGATATGGTGGATCCTGCAGTGCCCGAAACATAGACAATTCATGCAGATATGCAGCATTCTTGATTGTAGTAGTTTAACATAATATACCGATTAAATGCCTTGCACTGGTACCCTTTTTTGGGTGGGATTCCAAAAAAATTAACAGTTAGCGATGGGTCGGTGGCACCGTATCTCGGTATCAAGAAACGTTTTTATGAAATGCTATGATGACATTTTACAACTGCCATCTCACTTGTATAGCTGACAAAACAAAAAACTTCAAGAACTAGGAACATACAGTAAGAGATAATAATCTTTTTATCAAATAACATGATTTCATCCACAACAAAAACATATACGATATAAATACAGTAAATGCACACACCAGTGTGGAAGAGTAATTGTATGGAATTTTCCACAAAATTTGAAATTTTCCACATTATGGGAAATTTGCCACAATTTGTCAAACTTGCCCATTGAGGACATGTCCCTTCTATTTCTTTGAATTGTGAGATATTCTTAAGAGAATTTGTCCACTGTTTAGCTATATTAGGCACACATTTGGATGATCTTGTCTTACCCAAGTGTGGCAAGTGTCTCCTTCTGTGGCAATGTTTGCTTTTCTTAAAATATACACAATACAAAACAGAAGTATAGGTTAATGGCCAAGTAAGTGTCTAATATTGGAAAATAATGGACTGTTTACAAGGGGCTGAGTCAGCAGTCCAATTTTTTCCAATATTGGACTCTAACGAGGCTATTAACCAATTTAAATTACACCTCTTCCTTAATTTATCATTTTTAAGATGTTTTTAACATCATTACTTTGATTTCTGTATTCCTGGTGTGTATTAAGCGTCCCGCAAGGGACGCTTGTTTGTGTATGGGAGAGCTTCCGGCTCCGCCGGCTCCGCCGGCTCCGCATTTTGTTTTCCTTATAACTCTGTAACCGTTAGGCGGATTCTTTTCAAATTTGGCAGGTTTAGGCAGTAGCCTTGGGGAATTTTTTTGAATATGCTGCAGTGACATTTCAACCAATCAGAGAGGTCACATGACCAAAAATGTCTTTTTTCGATGGGGAAGCTTGTCCGGATGATAACTTGAAAAGAATTTTATCAATTCACCTGAAACTTGGCAAATACATTCATTCTATTAAAATCTGGAAATCATTAGATTTTGGCATTGATTGGTCAAGATATGGCCGAGTAATTAATGATTAATTAATCATTACGAATTTTCCAAATAAGGAAAACACAAAAATGCTTATATCTCGAAAACCGTGCTAGATAGAGCGATTTCGACGAAATTTTTGACCCGCAGGGTATCTCTGCGGAGTAGTTATCCCAATTTTCAAAAAAAATTTTGTCTCGCCCAAAATGGCGGCCATTTTGAATTTTCGAAATTTTCGCAAAAATTGCAAAACACAAAAATGCTTATATCTCAAAAACCGTGCTAGATAGAGCAATTTCGACAAAATTTTTGACCCGCAGGATATTTCTGCGGAGTACTTTTCCCAATTTTCAAAAAAATTTTGTCTCGCCAAAAATGGCGGCCGTTTTGAATTTTCGAAATTTTCGCAAAAATTGCAAAACACAAAAATGCTTATATCTCGAAAACCATGCTAGATAGAGCGATTTCGACGAAATTTTTGACCCACAGGATATCTCTGCAGAGTAGTTATCCCAATTTTGAAAAAAATTTTCTCTCGCCAAAAATGGCGGCCATTTTGAATTTTCGAATTTTTCGCAAAAATTGCAAAACATAAAAATGCTTATATCTCGAAAACCCTGCTAGATAGAGCGATTTCGACGAAATTTTTGACCCACAGGGTATATCTGCAGAGTAGCCATGCCAATTTTCAAACAAATTTTTTCTTGCCAAAAATGGCGGCCATTTTGAATTTTCGAATTTTTCGCAAAAATTGCAAAACATAAAAATGCTTATATCTCAAAAACCCTGCTAGATAGAGTGATTTCGACGAAATTTTTGACCCGCAGGGTATCTCTGCAGAGTAGCCATGCCAATTTTCAAACCAAAAATTTCTCGCCAAAAATGGCGGCCATTTTGAATTTTCGAATTTTTCGCAAAATTGCAAAACACAAAAATGCTTATATCTCGAAAACCGTGCTAGATAGAGCGATTTCGACGAAATTTTTGACCCACTGGGTATCTCTGCAGAGTAGCCATGCCAATTTTCAAAAAAATTTTCTCTCGCCAAAAATGGCGGCCATTTTGAATTTTCGAATTTTTCGCAAAAATTGCAAAACATAAAAATGCTTATATCTCGAAAACCCTGCTAGATAGAGCGATTTCGACGAAATTTTTGACCCACAGGGTATATCTGCAGAGTAGCCATGCCAATTTTCAAAAAAAAATTGTCTTGCCAAAAATGGCGGCCATTTTGAATTTTCGAATTTTTCGCAAAAATTGCAAAACATAAAAATGCTTATATCTCAAAAACCCTGCTAGATAGAGTGATTTCGACGAAATTTTTGACCCGCAGGGTATCTCTGCAGAGTAGCCATGCCAATTTTCAAACCAAAAATTTCGCGCCAAAAATGGCGGCCATTTTGAATTTTCGAACTTTTCGCAAAATTGCAAAACACAAAAATGCTTATATCTCGAAAACCGTGCTAGATAGAGCGATTTCGACGAAATTTTTGACCCACTGGGTATCTCTGCAGAGTAGCCATGCCAATTTTCAAAAAAATTTTGTCTTGCCAAAAATGGCGGCCATTTTGAATTTTTGAATTTTCGAATTTTTGCGCAAAAATTGCAAAACACAAAAATGCTAATATTTCGAAAACCGTGCTACATAGAGCGATTTCGACGAAATTTTTTATCTTCAGGGTATCTCTGCAGAGCAGCTATCCCAAAGAGCTTTCACTTGGTGAAGTTTCAGACCCATAGCTAATTGCTCACCTACTCAAAAAGAGTAAATGCGAATTACCTCTAAAAGTATTGCAGATGGCCAATTTTTCTCAAATAACTCATTCACCTACTTTTGGAAGAGCTTTCACATGGTGAAGTTTCAGACCCATAGCTAATTATTTACCTACTAAAAATGAGTAAATGCTAATTATCTGTAAAAGTATTGCGGATACCCAATTTTTATCAAATAACTCATTCATCTACTTGTGGGAGAGCTTTCACATGGTGAAGTTTCAGACCCATAGCTAATTACTCACCTACTCAAAATGAGTAAATGCGAATTATCTCTAAAAGTATTGCAGATAGCCAATTTTTCTCAAATAACTCATTCACCTACTTTTGGGAGAGCTTTCACTTGGTGAAGTTTCAGACCCATAGCTAATTACTCACCTACTCAAAATGAGTAAATGCGAATTATCTCTAAAAGTATTGCAGATAGCCAATTTTTCTCAAATAATTCATTCACCTACTTTTGGGAGAGCTTTCACTTGGTGAAGTTTCAGACCCATAGATAATTATTCACCTACTCAAAATGAGTAAATGTGAATTATCTCTTAATAGTATTGCAGATAGCCAATTTTTCTCAAATAACTCATTCACCTACTTTTGGAAGACCTTTCACACACGAAAATGAAAAATTGTGAATATCTCGGAAAAGCTATTTCTTCTGCTTTAATGCTCGGCGGGAGATACACACCACGGCAGTGGTCTTGACAAAAATTTTTGTCTCCCCACAAATGGTGGCCATTTTGAATTTTCAAAGTTTTTGCAAAACACAAAAATGCTTATATCTCGAAAACCGTGCTATATGGAGTGAACTCAACAAAATTTTGGACCTGCTGGGTATCTCTGCAGAGTAGCCATGCCAATTTTCAAAATATTTTTGTCTCGCCAAATATAGCGGACATTTTTAATTTTTTTATTTTTTGCAAAACACAAAAATGCTTATATCTTGAAAACCGTGCTAGATAGAGCAGACTGCGCTGACTTTGGTTGCCACAACAGTATAAGGCTAGAAACGAAGCATTTTCTTAATACTTTAGCACTCACCTTTATATCCTTTTCGGGACGCTTTGTTTTTGCTATGCAAAAACATTATCTTTTTTTTTTGCGAGCGATCCTCTAGTTTTTTTTGTTTTTATGATTATTTTGGTTGAAATAAATAAATGTAAAAGGGTTTCTTTGGAAATGTGCTGAAAAGACTTCTATATATTGTCAAAATCACAACGTGACCAATAGTGAAAGATATAGGACACTTTTAACAAAAGAAAAACTCTCGGGTGTAGTTTAAAAAGGAATAAAATACTGTTCGTGAAGATTGTGACTGTTGACATTTCTAGGAAGCGGCTTTGAGTTGTTTGCTTGTGTCAGAAAGAACTCCGCGTGAATTTCTGCGTGTTTTAGCCCCACTCCTGAAGTGAGTTTTATGAAGGTGGGGGAGGGCCCCCTAACAGGAAGGAAGAAGCCCACACGGTATGGTACTGGCATGGAAATATCTAACGTGGAGGAAGGCGACGCCGGGAAGTACATTTGCACAGGTGACAACAGTATTGGGCACACCCCATACGAATTCAACATTGAGGTAGAAGGTAGGTAGAGTATTATGAGTGATATATTAATGATATTGATTATTATTATGGGTTTTGAAGTAATAAATTATAAGACGTTACAAATATCAACCTAATGTTTCAGTGATGGTCTGTCTTAAAATATTGATTCTTGTCTGAAAATGCATCAGTTCCCAGCTAAAGTCAGTATCAGATTTCTTTTCATTTTAATGTTCCACACTAGCTCCAGGGGTCGTATCATGGAAGTGTTTGTTAGCAAGCATCTTCTTCCCCAGCTTTAAAATAGGCTATATCTTGCAATAAGTAGTACATATGGAACTTGGGTGTAAAAATCAATTTTGGTTATAAATATGCAAAATTACAGAATCCTTGCATACATTTCAATGGTTATTTTCTGGTGTTTTCAGTGATACCTGTGTTCGAAGCAGAATCGGACATGCCTCACGACATGAATGCTACTGACGGGGATACGGCCACATTTACGTGTAATGCGAAAGGAAAACCTGAGGCAGAAGTCCAGTGGTTTAAAAATGGAGCACTGATTAACTGTAAGTGTGTACAATGGGAGGAAAATGACATTGGTTGGTGGGTGTAGGTGTGCATTGTTATGGTGTGACCTTGATCTGACATTTGACCTTGCCATAGTGATCTTGACCTTTAAAATCTTTTCCAGGCTATATCTTCTTTAATGCCAGCATACTGACTGTTATTACTTTTATTTCCCATTTTTTACAATACCATTTATTGTTCTAACTGCCTATCACTGTATTTAATTTAGAAGGAACTATTTCTTTGTAAAAATCTACAATGATATACGTCTACACCTTTGTACCTTTGCGAGGGGAATAGTATAATCCTTTCAAATGTATCTTGAATGTTGAACCTATTCATTAAACGTAGTTTAATAGTCAGGGAATATATACCAGTTGTTATATTATGAATATGCATTAAAATAACTAACTGAAAAGCTGTCTTCTACAATAAAAACCTGTGTTCACCCTAGTGCTGGGACGATGTTTGCAAACTTCGGTATTATCGCTCGCTGGCTCACTGCCGATCAATGGCCGGTAAAATTTAAGTACAACCGATGTTTGCTAAATTCATTTCTTTGTAGTCTTTTGGTCACAATAAAACACCAACTGTATTAATATTTTGTAAAAATATGAAATATTCATCAGTTAAAATGACAAAACTAGCCGTAAATGCAATAAATCTAACGTAAATGGAAACACCTTGGGGTTTTCCTACTGTTGTCAAGGTAATCATAAAATTAGCCAATCAGAAGTGGAGATACATAAAGCATGGTCTGTTAGTGAGGGAGACGTCTGTGAATGGCTTTTATATTATATTTTGGTTATATTTGTGGTAATTTGTGTGAATTTTACTTGTTATTATTTAATATTTGATTTTTCTGTCTGGTTTTCAATTTCTACTCCATGATCGGAAATGTTCGAAGTTTGCTCACAAATTTCCGATACGAACATCGACAGGTAAAGTCATGGCGATCTCCCAGCACTAGTTCACCCAAATTTTCTATGTAAAAAAATAAAAATGCATGGAAACTTTATGAATGGGTATCAAATGGACGTAAACCTAAAGGAACTATTATAGTGTTATTCTATCAGGAAAGGTTAAATAATTTGAAAATCAAAATTGAAGTTTTCCTTTTCAATATTCCTTTCCAAACAAAGTGTGTAGTGACAGTACTATGTATTATTACTAGCTGAACGTGCGTTACTAGATTATAACTGCAGAAGCTAGTCTTTGAAAAAAAAACAGTATTTTGTTGACAGCTAGTCCGCGGTCCAATAAGGAGTATTATTGACCGGGTTCTGACGTCACCAAGTATTTTTTTTACAAATATTGTACTCTCACTTGAAATTTTCAACTAACAATATCTCACTTATTACTGCACAGATTTTAACCAAACAAAAATGAGAAAAAACAGAAAAAAAATTATCTTTCGAATGTTATAATAGTGGGTTAACTTCTGTTTAAAGTATTTATGAAAAAGTGTCATTTGTTTACCGATAGAAAGAATAACATATCCAAGAACAATTTTAAAAATAAAACGTCAGGATAATGTGTCTTCATGAGCCTCTACTTAAATGAGGTCACAATCATAGAAATCTTATTCTACATATAGATTGGAATAAACTATTTTTTATGAAATTCTAATTCAATGAAGATGTCTTTATATTTGTAGAAATGTATGGTTTATTTTTTTGAAAATTAAGAAAACTTGACAGTTTAATTATTAGTATAAAGTCAAGTCTCTTTGAATCCAAGGACTTTTTGATAAAGGGTATTGCTGATTTTCTTGGATATAATAGCATCCGGTTTTTACTTTTGAAAGGAAAAGATTATGCTTTGAATGTTTGGAGTTTTTGAAAACAATGGTAAAATTTCTGTAAAAGTTCCATTATTGTACTGGTACTTATTTATGAGCAATGTGTACAAAAGGAATTTCATAACTGTCCTTGAGTAGCACCACACATATCCACATATGTATAATTTGAGCTAATTATAATAGTGATAATGTAATTTTTACGGGCAATATGCTATAGAAATGGACCTTCATAAGTGATTATCGGCCTTTCACATCCATTAGTGCCCTTGGCAAGCCTCGGGCACTAATGGATGTGTCAGGCTGATAAGCACTGATGGCGGTCCATTTCTACAGCATATTGCCCTATAAAACTATATTATTGTACTATTGACAAACTAAAAAGTACTCATGGAGTGCAGGCCTCCACCAGAGTATGTTTAGAAAACTTGGGACTTTATTTTTTGTATTTTGTGTTCATGATAACTCTGGAAGATTAAACTTTCACCAAGTTATTTTTTCTTGTGTGTAATATATGGGTACTGTATGACTTTGGGAGAAGCAGCCAGTCCTGAATTTTGGTGTTGTCAGAGGCTAACCCTCTTATTCCAGAATGCTTGTGGTATAATGAACTCCTGTAAGTTTCCAATAATTTTAACTGTTCAGGTTACTGATGGATACACATACAAAGACTTGGAGCAAGTCTACTGAAAGATATGATCAAGATATTTCCTAAAATGCAAATGCTTTTTCCTTTTTGCCAGACTTAACCCAGATGAGAAATTTTATGAAGATCCGCTCGTTATCTTTGGCGTAATGTCATCAGAAAATACGTAGAAAATTTGGAACTTTTTATATTCCAAATATTGTCCGGATCTTTCCCAAATTTCACTAACTCTTCCTTTGGTCAGTCCTTACCCGCATAAAAACTTTTTGGGAAGATCTGTTTATTAATTTTGCTGGTTTCATGAACACAGATGAACAGACAGACAAACGCACCCTAAAATATATCCTTCAGGTGTAGTAAATTAGATAAGCACATGTTGACAGCATAAGGGATATATTACGCATGCTGCAGGAGCAATAAAAATAATCCATGTCATCATATTTTTTGTCCAGCAAATGACCCTGGGCCAAAGATGAAGGTCGAGGACAATGGAAAGAAGCTAAGTATCAGAGATCTGTGTAAGACCTGCGCTAGTGGAGGGAGTGACTTGATGGTGATACAGTGCAATGCCAGCAACATTCATGGATACGCGTTCGCAGATGGATATCTCAACGTGTTGTGTAAGTATTAGGTAGTGGTGGGACCGTTTACAGAAATCAAAGCCGGTGACTGTGGGCTTTGAAATGAATGAAATGCGGTATTTCGTATGCTTGTTACTGGCATTGATTATTTCTCGCGCGGTGAACATGAACCAGAAGTTGCAACTGGAAATGGCTTCTGTGAGATATTAAAAAGTATGTAAACATGACTTCTGCTCATTATAAATAATTTTTGTTTATATATATTTTGTCGTTTTGATGCAGTATCAACCATTATAAAGCCTAAAATGAGGACGTTTTCAATAACCGGTTCCCAAATATTCCTTGCCGATTTTGTTATTTATACGAGAAGCGAATGAAAAACCGCTTACTGGTTCTGCCCCAGTTCTTTGGAACTCCCAAATAACGAACAGTCCCTCTGTCGCATCTTTTAGGAAACACCTCAAAACCCACCTCTTCAGCTCTAGCTTCCCAACTTAGTCTTCTTCCCTCCCGGTCACATCCACAATTCTGGATTACTGACCCTGAACGCCCCTCGACTCCCCTTTTGATAAATGTTTTTTTTTGTTTAACTAGTGCACTGAGATCCTCTCTGTGGGGAAGATATTGCACCTGCAAAGCAGTAGATTAGAGTACCGATTTATCGTTCACACCACTAGCATTAGGCGTCTGTAATGCTGGGACGATGTTTGCAAACTTTAGTGTTATTGCTCTTTGGGTCATTGCCGAGCAATGAATGATAAAATTTAAATACAACTGATAGTTGGCAAACATCATTTCTGCAAACTACCGTTTTGTTTATGGAGAGGAGAAAATGTGCATATTACTAAAACATGCGAATAACCATCTGCGAGACGTATTTGGGTAGCTTGGGTCCCGGGGTGGATTTTAACCACTGGTCACAACCTTAACTCTAAGCCACTCTGGCGCATTTTAGTTGTATAGACCTAGCCTTTTTTTTAGATTATTTCATGGCTGCTGTATTCTTTAGCAAAAGCACTTAGAGAGTGCATAACTCTGCCTACATCCAACATCTCCAATATTGCTTATGAGTTCAATGATAAAAAATCCTTTTCAAAAATTCCTAGGTTAAGATGGTGATTCAGATTACTACCAAAATCTAATCATCTGATCTTTGTGCCTTTGTCTGCATTTCCTGAAAATTTCATCAAAATCCATTCATAACTTTCCCAGTTATTTTGCGAAGAGACAAAAAAACGCAGCCAGTAACATAACCTCTATGGCAGATGTATCGTTTCCAATGAGTTATCTGATTTCAAAAGGTCTATTACACTAATGACATAATAGTGAAAATTAGTTTTTGTTTCTGCCAAATTAAGCTTTGTGCTGAAATATGGCCAGTACCATTTCTTTACATGTTGATGTTTTATCTTCTTTTTCCCCCAGTGAAAACTGTTGTAACTGAACCCCCCAAGGACATCAACATGGGGGACTGGGATGTAGAAGTGCTGTTTCCTTGCAAGGCTTCGAGCGATCCCAGCACGCCAGTGACAGTCAAGTGGTATTTTGAAGATGTAGAGATAGATCTTACCAATGAGGGGTAAGTTATAAACCTATTCTATTTTTGTTAGCTTGCCTCCCGATTATCCCACTAATGTCATCAGAAGCAAAATCCTGTTCACTGGTAAAGGTCAAGGGCATACATGTGGCGATGCCAGCCATGCAGCTTATATTATAAATACGTTTAAAAACTTATATTGTAGGTTACCGGGGTTGTTTTACAGTTATTGTCCACCAGTTTTTGTGAATAATAATTGAAACAAGTCCATATTTGGCAAAATAAGAATGCCAAAAAAGGCTGTGTCAGGAGGTATCACTGAAATCTAACAATGGGATTTCATTCGTTGAAGGGATATCACTATGTGGGTGGAGGTCAAATGTGACCTTGATGTGACCATTTATCATGCTCCGAGCCACAACGTGGTGCAACGTGACAGAGAGAAAAAAACTAGAATTTTCTTTTTTTATGTATAATGCTGTAAATTTTAGTTGACCAAAATGTGCATTTATACAAGTACAGGCTACAAAAAGACTTAATGGCAAAAAAAATCTGATCAGTTAACATGTTACAGTATTTTTTAAGTAGGAAAAATATAGCTTCTACTTCAAATTAGTGCTCCAACTTAGCACACATCTTGAAATTTGCACATGAAAATTCCTGCAAACTTTTGGAATCATGTCCGTCATCACCTTGATCGCCTTATATTTTTATTGATGGAGTATTTCCTAGGACAATCAGCTGCTGTCATTAATATTCTGTGTGTTTACACTAAACACTGTATTTGGCTTCTTTCATATTAAAATTTAAAAATATACATTACATGGGTTGTTTGGAGTTATTGTCAACTATTTTTACCCCACACCCCTAAAGGGCTGTCGGGGTATAGTTTTCACCTGTGGTGTCGGTGAAGGGATGGGTGATGGAGAAAAGTTTGTCCGGGCTGTATCTCAGAACCCGTAAGGTGTAGGGAGTTGATACTTGGTAGGAGGAGTAGAACATTGGTTAGGAGGTGTAGGTGTGCAACGTCATGGTCTGACCTTAATTTGACCTTTGACCTTGCCGTAGTGACCTTGAGTTTGAAAATATTGTCATGGCTGTATCTCAGAAACAATAAGATGTAGCAGTTGATACTTGGTAGGGACATTGATGGGGGGGTGTAGTTGTGCAACATCATGGTGTGACCTTGATTTGACCTTTGACCTTGCTGTAGTGACCTTGACCTATAAAATCTGTCCTGGCTATATCTTGGAAACAGTAAGGTGTATGAAGTTGATACTTGGTAGGGACATTGGTTAGCGGGTGTATTTGTGCAGTGTCATGGTCTGACCTTGATTTGACCTTGATGTAGTGCCTTGACCTTTAAAATCTTGTCGGGGCTATATCTCAGAAACCGTAAGGTATGGGAAGTTGTTACTTATTAGGGACATTGGTTAGGGGGTGCAGTTGTGCAACGTCCTGGTGAAACCTTGATTTGACCTTTGACACTACCATAGTGACCTTGACTTATAAAATCTTGCCTGGGCTGTATCTTGGAAACCGTAAGGTGTGGGAAATTGATACTTGGTAGGGATACTGTTTAGGGGTTGTAGATTTGACCTTTGAACTTGAACTTGTCATAGTGACCATGAGTTTTAAAACCTTGTCTGGACTATTTCTTGGATTCCATAAGGTTGACACTTGGTAGGGACATTGGTTACAGGGTATAGGTGTACATCATGGTGTGGCCTTTTTGCTCTGCCAAAGTGTGTTCACCTGCCATATTTTAGACATCTTTCTATAATGACAAAGATATATGGATTGCTGCAACTGATTATTATATGCACTTTCACATAATTGCGCTATTCCCATTGACAGCTATTCTCCAATTAATAAATTTCACAGCTTCATATTTTTAGTTTACTGATTAATGCTGTCATCTAGCTATTGAATTGTCTTGTTTTAATTCTTTATTTTTACAAACATTTTCTTTCTCTTAGATGTTATTTTCTCTACTTAAGCATTATTTGGACCTTTAAATAAATGACACTGCTCTGAAAATATCCCAATCTTTGTACTGTTTCACTACTTTTACATGTCATGGTGCTGAAAACTACTTCCCCAGGCTGTGGGGTACGGGCATGTCTGATGCTATTTTATATGAATAATAAGTGAAACAAGCCCATATTGACAAAATAAGAATGCCAAAAAAAGGCTGTCATGCGTGATAGATAATTCTATTGTTTTACTTTTCTGTGTTTTTCCCTCTGACAGATATGAGATAGTTGACGATGGGTTGAAAGTAGATGCCGTTCTTCTTGAGAACCAAAAGAAGGGCAAAGCTGAGGGGAAGTACACTTGTACTGCCAATAACGGTTATTCGCACTCATCACACGACGCGTATCTGACGCTACCTCAAACTGATGCCCGTAAGTTATACACTTAATACCCCCTCCTTTTCCCTTACTCTAAGACAAATAATGTACGTATGATAATGGGCCCTTTCATTTCATATGTTTTGCAATTATATTAATATTTCCATGTTTTACAATCAAAATAGTTTACTGTTAAAAAAGTACATATTTTAAAAATTATAACATTAATTCTATAATAATCAATTGTACTGATGTAACTATCAATGAAAATACATGTACAACAACCGAGATAGAAAAAATACCATTGATTCACCTTTCTATTTATCTCTATCTTTGGAAATAAAACAGTTTCAATCGTTTTTTATGCATTTGTAAACCTTCTTTATCAGCAAGGTTTTAAAGGTGTTGCAGAGCTTTTGTTTCATCTCAGTATAAAAATATAGTTTTCATGCATAAGATTGCCTATTTTATGAAATAAGTGCACGTTTTCAGTTGACTTGAATAAATTGGCGATTTCACCAAATTAGCGGATCTGTTGACTACTTCGTGGAATGGTCAAAATTCTAGCCTATCTAGTAATTTCATGGACTGGGAATAACATATATATCATGATGCTTCAAAGCTTGATTTGAATGCTCATAAATATTATCACTATTGTAATATTTTTACACAAAATATCAGAAGATTTTGGCCAGTTAAACCTGAGTTTAGTTCTAAAGTGATGTATTTTGTGGTGTAAAACAATATTTGAATTTTTATCCATTTGAAAAGCCAACTTAACCTTTGATATCGGCAATAAAATAGCATTTCAGTGCCAAGACTATCGCGATGGAATACATTAAATGCATGTCGGATCTAAAAAGTCTGTTTCCTTTTTGACAAAATTACAAAAATAAAATGCTAGTTTAAATACCACACTCCATGCATCATTTTAGCCTAACCTATATCTAAAAGTGAGAATTTGATTGGATAGGAGTTTTGTAAGAATCTACTTGTGAGTATTTGAGTAGGCTAGTGACAGACTTTTACATTTATTAATATAGTTTGCTATTTTTTTTTCAGCAATAGCAATTAGTAGCAGTTCTTTGAATATCACAGAGTTTACCTTTCATGTTTCATTTGTTTTAATTTTCAAGTTTAAATATAGCGTTTTCTAAATCAAAAGTTCCAACTTCCTGGAACTATACAATAATAATACAATCGTTTGTTCTTGTGTTAAATTGTTGTCTTTGGATATCCCATGAGAAGTATTGAGTTAATCCATTGCTTAAAGTTTTGTCAATTATGGGTTAATGCTGTGATAGGTTACAGGTTACCCCAAAAGTTCTGAGTCTGTTCGAGAACAGTCCACAAAGGCTGTAGCCATCAGCTGTATGTAAAGAAATTTCAAATGGGCAATAACTGGATATTTAAGTGATTACAGTAGCTTCAGTTTTTTCACTTAACTTTTATTAAATGACCAGAATTTAGTTATTTCTACTCCAATTTTTACCCCACAGCCCTTAAGTGCTGTCAGGGTATTGTTTTCACCCATGGTGTCCGGATGAGCAGGCAGGCGGCGGGAAAAAGTTTGTCCGGGCTGTATCTCAGAAACCATAAGGTTTAGGAAATGGATACTAGGTAGGGACACTGGTTGGGGGGTGTAGGTGTGCAACGTCATGGTGCGACCTTGATTTGACCTTTGACCTTGCCGCAGTGACCTTGAGTTTGAAAATCATGTCCGGGCTATATCTCAGAAACTGTGAAGTGTAGGAAGTTGATACTTAGTAGGGACATTGGTTAGGGGGTGCAGGTGTGCAACGTCATGGTGTGACCTTGATTTGACCTTTGACCCTGCCGTAGTGACCTTGACCTGTAAAATCTTGTCCAGGCTATATCTCGAAAACTGTAAGGTGTAGGAAGTTGATACTTGGTAGGAAAAATGGATAGGGGGTGTAGGTGTGCAGCATCATGGTATGACCTTGATTTGACCTTTGACCTTGCTGTAGTGACCTTGACCTATTAAATCTTGTCCAGGCTATATCTTGCAAACTGTAAGGTGTAGGAAGTTGATACTTGTTAGGGACACTGGTTAGGGGGTGTAGGTGTGCAATGTCATGGTGTAACCTTGATTTAACCGTTGACCTTGCTGTAGTGACCTTGACCTGTAAAATCTTGTCTGGACTATATCTTGGAAACCGTAAGGTGTAATAAGTTAATACTTGATAGGGACCTTGGTTGGGGGTGTAGGTGTGTAATGTCATGATTTGACCGTGATTTCACCTTTGACCTTGCTGTAGTGACTTTGACCTATAAAATCTTGTCCGGGCTATATCTCGGAAACTGTAAGGTGTATGAAGTTGATACTTACTAGGGATATTGGTTAG
This sequence comes from Sabellastarte sp. h YS-2021, assembly GCA_964017235.1. Classification (NCBI taxonomy): domain Eukaryota; kingdom Metazoa; phylum Annelida; class Polychaeta; order Sabellida; family Sabellidae; genus Sabellastarte; species Sabellastarte sp. h YS-2021. Next base: position 95,803,633 of record OZ024936.1, on the reverse strand, counting down.
GGGGTATAGGTGTGCAATGCCAAGGTCTGATCTTGATTTGACCTTTGACCTTGCCGTAGTGACCTTGACCTTTAAAATTTTGTCTAGAAAATATCTGATTTTCTTTTGATTGGTTTGTTTACACCAGCTGCCATAATATTTGAGTCACAGTTCCAGGTATGTACGGCTAAAGCAAGATTGCTGCGATTCAGGTCAGTTCTTGTTCTCGAACAAGTGGTACTGGACCTAGTGTTCTCCCCAATTGACGGCCAAAGATCAGGTTAAATACTGATCTGTGTTTTTACAGCCGTCATTCAGGAGGCCAGCGTGAACTGGGTGCTGATCGTGATCATAATTGTGGTCATCTTGCTGCTCGTTGCCCTTATCATACTTATATACTGCCTCTGTAGACAGAGGAACATGCAGGATGAGTACCCTGGTAAGTACCCATGAAAGTACCTGAGTGAGTACCTTACAATTTATTATGTCCACCCCACTGGGGGGTGGACATATTATTTTTGCTTTTTCTGGCGTCCGCCGTCCGTTGTCACACTTGGTTTCCGGTCATTTCAAGGAAAAGTATTTATCCTATCTTTACCAAATTTGTTTATTGCCATACCAAATTTGGTAAATAGTTTGCATGGGATTGCTTTTGGTGAAGATATCTCTATAGCTAACTGAGTAATAGCTACTTAGCTACTTTTCTGTACTTCTTTCTTTTCCGGGCATTTTAAGGAAAAAGATTTGAGGTATCTTACCAAATTTGGTATGAGCAATAGTTAAGTTAATAGGGATTGCCATATAACTGACTGAGTAATAGCTACTTAGCTACTTTGAGTAGCTTTTTTATTTTTAGCATTTTAAAGGAAAAGTATTTCCCCAATGTTCCCAAAATTTGGGATTATTGGATCAGTAGCTTGCTTGGGATTGCTTTTGGTGATAATACCTTTATAGCTAACTGAGTAATAGCTATACTGTGCTATATAGCTATTATGCTATTTTTAGTTGACTTTTTTGGACATTTAATGAAAACATTACTCTGAATTTCATTTCAGTTTTCACTCTTTTAAAGGAAACATGTTTAACTCATCTTTTTAAAATTTGTTGTGAAGGTTTACAACGTCAATTGCTTGCTTGATATTGTTGTTGATGGTAATAGGTTTAATCTCCTGAGTAATAGCTACATTGCAAAAAACATGAATATGTGTATCTCCTAAACTGCGCAAGATAGAGTGATTTCATCTAAATTTTCGACCCACGGGGTATCTAAACAATGTACTATGGGTAATTTTGAAAAAATTTTCCTCTCTCCAAAAGTGACGGCCATTTTGAATTTTTGCCAAAAAAATGGAAAAACACAAATTTGCTTCTATCTCCTTAACCGTGCGAGATAGAGCAATTTCGTCAAAATTTTCACACACACAGGATGCCTAAGAAGTGTACTCTTGGCAATTTAAAAAAATTTTCCCTCTTCCTACAAATGGCAGCCATTTTGAATTTTCGAATTTTTGCCAAAAATTGAAAAACACAAATTTGCTTCTGTCTCCTTAACCGTGCGAGATTGAGCGATTTTGTCAATATTTTCAATCGACAGGGTATCTCTACTCTTGTGAATGTTGTCCAAGTTTCAGAATATAACCCATGCTTCCCTTTGGGTGGACATTACGCATGCCAATGCATCCTATTTCTAGTTTGTGTAGTGTTTTATGTCACTCCTACTACCTTATTGGTTAAATGGTGACTAGTAGTGGGAAGGACAGAAGAAAGCAGTATATACAGTTGATCAATATTTGGAAGAATTACAGAATTCCCCTCCCAGAAGTAAACAAGCATATGAATATCAGTGAATCTATTTTTTACAATAATATAGTTCCTGGTCAAAGGGAAAATAGATAGGTGTACAGGTAGACATATTGGCAGGTAGACAGGTCAGCAGATAATGTAGTTCCTCATTACAGTTTAAGTAGAGAGGTAGACAGGTGAACGGGTCAGCTGGTCAGTCAAGTGCAGACCTATGTACTAGCCTGCCCAACAACCAGACATAATAATAACAGCATATTTATATTAGTAAATATGTATATATATTATATTGATGGAAATACTTTCACCTATTTCTGGGAGGGGAATTCTGTAATTTAGTCCAAACAACTTTTCCCACATGAGGTCAGACTGGGATTCAAACTCTGATCTCAGATGTGGGAGAAGAGTGTTACCACTGCACCACTATGGTCTCAGTAAGTATCAAGCAAGTACCTCGTAATATCCTGGGAGAAACCCTTGTAAGAACGTCAGAAGTAACAAAGTAGGTACCTCACCAGTACCTATTAGTATTTCAATAGTACATTATTAAATACTTCACCAGTACCTTCATATCTCTGTGGTGCTTGACCCGTCTTATGTCCCTGGATACTGAAATTTTGTTGACTGCTTTTTGTTTTGTTGCGTTTTAGAGTCCTCTCGTATGGGGAGATTAAGTGCTATAAAAGTCCAATTAGAAATTGCCCCACTAGTATCTCTGGACTGAACATACCTTGCTAGTACCTATTATTGTCACACAAAACATTTGGAAGCAAATAATCAGTACCATCATATATTCCACCAGCTTATTTTAAGTCTACCTAGGTGAGTACCTTCTTAGTACCCATATGTATCTCAACAGTACCCGTGAGTGTTTGATTAGTATCTGTTTTGGTTATGAACACATTAACTAGTAACAAATACAAAAAAATACCCTAATAAGTACTGCAAGTGTCAGTTTAAATTCAGTACTAGTACTTAGATTAGTACTTGATCAGTATCAATAGGTACCCTGTACATATTCCATAAGAACCTGGATAAGCACTCAAGTAAATCTGTTAAAAGCTGCATAAACTGCAACTTGTGATTATGTAGAGTGAAATTTTTTGTTTTTGTTTTTATATAAGCATTACATGGATCACACAATTGCATAAATATCTGTTTTCACTTTTTATAGTCGATGAAAAAGAGAAAGCAGCAGGATTGGATCCGGAAAAGGAACTGATTGATACCGGTTTCCATGGATATGAGAGACCGTAAGTAAATAAAAATACAGAAAATGAACAAAAGTCACCAATAGGAAACAGCCTTTGAAAATTGGGGTTGCTGGGGAAAATGGTCGAGAATGTGACCATTTTAAGTAAACAAATTACTCTAACTCATGGTCATAGGTAAGATAAGATTACACTGTTATGTAACCAAACTAGGTTTGTATTATATAAACCGGTTTGCTAATCTTCTTTTCAACCTTTAACATTACATTGCTAGTCACTAGCTGGATAGAAGGAGTTTAAAATAAAAACAGCCTTTGCAAGTTTTTTTGGGGAAAATATATCCCCAATTAACATAATAAATTGTTAACCTTCCAATACTGGAATATGTTAGCCATATACACAATCACATGATGTTATAAAAACCTGTCATTTTTTTTTTCGAACAAACTTTATAGAAATTACACTTATTTTCCTTGAAAGGGAAGTGTCCCCCTGGGCTCTGTGTCAGCTGACATTTTGCTGGTTACAAACAAGATGTAGACAATAAATTAACTCCTGGGAGTTCTGGGTTTAACATATAAACTCTTTTGTATATGTGATCACTTGAAGTGATAATTGAATTCTTGTGTTTATTTATAATATTTCCAGGGAAGCGCGGGGATTCAAGGGAAGTCAGGCATCGTTGGCAAGTCACCATAGTGAAGACAGCAGTGCCTTTCTGACAAGTCCACGAGGTGGTGACTCGTATGCCTAAATCAAGAAGGTTACGAGTCGATGAGTCAAAACTGAGGCAACATAGAAAAGAACACGGGTCATAGTGAAAGTTTAAAAAAAGTTTTTTTACAATTTTGGTGAGTGAAGGACGATTGTAATGTCAGACAAATGAAGAAGAAATATAAGTCAAAATGAGTCATTTATAAGGTCAAAAGATTGCATGAGTCACAGACTATTTGTGACTGTCATATTAAGAATTAAGCGTCCTTTATGGGACACTTGTTTGCATATGGGAGGAATTCTTGTGGAAGGGGCCGCCGGCTCCGCCGTATCCGCCGACTCTGCAGGTTTGCCTACCTATAGCGTCTTTACTAGTGGATGGACTTTCTTCAAACTTGGCACATATATTTAGTAGCCCTGGGAAAATTTTCTGAATTTGGTGCCATGACATTTCAACCAATCAGAGAAGTCACATGACCAGAAACAGGATTTTGGTTGTCCGGATGATAACTTAAGAAGCGTTTAAAATATTTGGCTGAAATTTGATATATGGATGCGTGGTATCTTTCAAACCGTAAGCAAAAAATTAAAATAGGTGATAGTTTCTCTGAGGCGGTAATTCTCCCTTTCGGAGTCCCCCAAGGCTCTGTACTGGGTCCTCTCCTTTTCACCCTCTACACTAGTCCCCTCAGTCAAGTTATTTCAAAATTCGATGTTACTCATCACCTATATGCCGATGACACCCAGATCTACCTAGCAGTTGACTCCAGGAATTTTGACTCTAGCATGGAAGAGCTGACTGAGTGTCTCAAGTCTGTACAGGAATGGATGGACGGTGTCAAACTAAAACTAAACCCAGAAAAAAACGAATTTATCATTATAGATCAAAAAGCCATCAGAGAGTCACTTGCACCAAATTTTCCTGTTCCACTCCTCCAAAACAATATCTCTCCGTCGGTGGAAGTAAAAAACCTGGGTGTTATTTTTGACTCAGACAACTCCTTTGACATTCATGTTGCCAAGGTTTGCAGAGCATGTTACTGTCATCTTCGTGATTTGCGACGAATTCGCAAATTCCTTGGAGTTGAGACAGCAATACTTGTGGCAAACGCTATGGTCAGTAGTCGTCTAGACTACTGTAACTCTTTACTCTATGGGGTAAGCAAGTCCAACATAGCCAAACTACAGAGAGTCCAGAATGCTCTTTGCCGTGTCATCTTCAGACTTGACAAAATGAGTCATGTTACACCCTTTTTGAAAAAACTCCACTGGCTCCCAATTCAACATCGCATCCTGTTTAAGTACAACGTTTTGGTATTCAAGGCTATTAATCTTTCACAGCCCCCGTATCTTTCAGCTTTAATAAGATCGAGCAGTCTCACTTGTGGCAACAGGCTATCTATCTCCTTAACCCTCCCTAAGAAGCACATAGGCAGGCCTGGCTTTGCAGTAGCTGCACCAGCCGAATGGAACAATCTGCCACAGACTGTCAGATCTCAGCAAACAATAGATGGTTTCAGAAGCCAACTAAAGACCTACTTGTTTAGGCTGGCATACCCCCCACCTTAGTTATACCCTGGCGGGCGCTTTTTGGATGTCGACCCATGCCTGTCCCTGGACTCTCCCTTCTTGGACTCAAGCGTACTAGAGGATTTGTATCAATTTTGCGCTATATAAATCCTACTATTATTATTATTATTACGGTATAAAGATCTGCAAATGATTTAGATTTTGGTAGACTTCCATTAAAACATGGCTAATTAATTAAGCATTAAAATTTTTATTAACGAGGAAAATACAAATCCCTTAACAACTTCTAAACTGTTCGAGATAGAACGATTTTGACGAAATTTTTGACCCACAGGGTATATGTATTAACTACTCTGCTCAATTCCAAAAAAATTTCCTCTCTCCAAAAATAGCGGAATTTTGTAATTTTTGACAAAAATGGCAAAAACTTAAAGGTCTGCACTCTGATTCGTGGGAACACAATGCACTCATGTAGTGTTCATCACAAATAATTCATATATAACTCAGAAATTAATTCATAATGTGTTTGTATATTTGTTACAGCTAAGCATTATAAAATTGCACAACACAAAAATGCTTGTATCTTCTAAACCATGCGAGATAGAGCAATTTGAACAAAATTTTGGAGCCACAAGGTACATAAGCGAGATACTCTGCCTAATTTTCAAAAATTTTTCCTCTTTCCAAAAGTGGCAGCCATTTTGAATTTTTGACAAAAATGGTAAAACTTAAAATTGCTTGTATCTCCTTAATCAAGCGAGATAGAGCAATTTCGGCGAAATTTTTGGCCCACAAGGTATATATTCAAGATACTCTGCTCAATTTTCAAAACTGATTCCTCTTTCCAAAAATGGCGGCCATATTGAATTTTTGACAAAAATGATAAAACTTAAAATGTCTTGTATCTCGTGCAAGATAGCGCAATTTCGGCGAAATTTTTGGCCCACAGTGTATATATGCAAGCTACTGTGTTCAGTTCTCACAAATTTTTCCTCTTTCTAAAAATGGCGGCCATTTGAATTTTCGAATTTTTGACAAAAAATGGTAAAACTTAAAATTGCTTGTATCTCCTAAACCATTTTAAATTTTCGAACATTTTTTTTCAATATAATTTTATATTGACAGGGTATCTAGGCAATGTCTTCTTTCTATTATAAGCAGCCAACACCATCTTTCTTTTTGGGACGCTTTTTTTTTGCCATGCAAAACAATCGCTTTCCTTTGCTAGCGATCCTCAAGATTACTTAGCTATGAATAGTTGCTTAATGAAAATCTTTTTCAATGAATAAAGAAAATAAAAAAATCATGAGCTATTTAAAGAATTGATTTTAAAAAGTTGGTTGAAGGAGTACAACTGAAATTGTGAATTATTTCATGAGACAAACATTTGATTTCCTATGTCAAAGAATTTCGTGAGTTAAAATCAATCGAAAGATATAAGAATAACTGAAGTCATTGAAGAGAATGAATTGTGGATAAAAGGTCATAAGTGATAAATCTATGTGTCAAAAAAATTCAGTGACAGCGATGGTATAATTCCATTAATGGGTAAAAAAAAAGGAAAGAAGTTGAACTTAAAATTTGTGAAAAGGAAAAATTGTTGTGTGAGTCAGTTTGAGTCATCATAATATTAATTCATGACGTACAAGTAATTTTTATAATAAGAAAACTAAACTGGGTCAAAAATGTTGTAAAATAAACACACTTTTTGCTCGTCAATAGAAAAAGATTCAGTACACTTGAATGATTGGCTCAAATTGGCAGAACGGAAACTATTTTGTGTCATCTAGCAGCTAATGATGTGTTGATTAGAATATTTGGTAGATTAATTGTCGGAGAGAAAGTAAGCTTATAGTCAGTCACTGTCATATTTCACTGGTTGATTATTCATTATAAATCTTACCTTTCTCATATATAATTAAATATCAATGTGCTTTTTGATGCTTTGTTAATCTTTGTTTAACTGATAGATTTCTCATAACATTTTGTGCTGTTTATATTTACTGCCATATTTACACAAAATGGGTTTTCTCAGTAAGTACTAACGTCAAAAACTTTGTAAACACCAAAATTGTTACCGGATGAATATACAAGTCAATGCTGAATTTCCAAGCCAAGACATAGCTAGATTGTAATATGTATCGTTTCATATTCCAAAAACCAGATCTGGATATTAAATCTCATACATTAATAATATTACAATATTGTTATCCCGTTTAGTATATATAGCAATATGTTTCACCAAAGTGCACTTAAGAGTTTAAATGTTGATAAGCAAAAAAGCTGCAATTTGATTGGTCAAGTGGTGCTATCTGTGATGAAATAGTCATGTGTTATCAGATAATATCTTTTCATACAGTGTAGACACCTACACAGTAAAATCAGACACTAGTTATTTTAGAGTAAATTTTTGTCGTTTTTTATTTGTTATATTAAGTAAGGTTGAAATAGTTGGTTGTTACCGGGTGGTTACTTGCATACGCTGTTGGATTACCCGTTAACTGAGTTCAAATATAAAGCAACTCTGAGGAAATACCGAAAATATCAGATGCATCCCGGATGTAAACAGGACAAACAATATGGTGGACCTTGAGATGCTAGAAAAGTAGAAATTTCACACAAATTGTTGTGTAATTTGCAAATTAACATCACACGTTATATTTTTAACGTAATATACAGATTAAATGATTTAAATTGAAACGTTTTGAAGTTTTATCTCAAAATATTGTGAAAAAAAGGTTTTCTAACGATCGTGTAAAATCCAGTGCAAGGTGATTTATATCAGAAAACAAGTTTAACAATATTTACACCGGTTAGTTCATTGGTAACTTTACATTTTGTTACTGTGGTTGCATGTTTCAGCTCTTATGTCAACGATAAGTAATGTTAATAACTGAAGATGTACCATATATGTATGTATATAATGTGACATAGACAACACTTTGTTTATTTTGTGTTATCATTGTTACTAAGGCCAGATTCACACTTCTTGGGTGTTTCATTACCAGTGTAATTCCGACACAGTTTCTCATCGTAAACGAGGTTGTGGAGAAGTATATCCATCAGATTTTTTTTTCAAAATCTTCATGGAAAAATTCCAAGGTTGACACTGGAGTAGAATCAAGACAGTTTAGCAGTGTTACTCCGTAATGCCTAAAAATACGTTTTGGAATTGCGACAAGATAGACATAAAAAAATAAAATAATATATTTGTGAAAAACAGTCATTGTATCCTAGATATCTAATAAGTGGCCATAGTTTTTAGGATTTTTTCAAAGTTGAAACTGAGATAGATTGAGTTTCAGTCCCGTCGCCAATTGCTATTGATATACTGATTGACACAATGCCGAGGGACAGAGTTCATATGTACTTGTTTTTTGTGTAAATTTTGAACGGCATATTTCTACACATAATTTCACAAGTATAAAGTGTTCTTTGCATTCTTTGATCTATGTATATGTGCCGTTCACTAACATTTAATCCCAGTTCAACTGGCAAGTATATATTTCAACCTATTTTTGAAAATGTAAACAAACCTTCCAACATTGCATAGTTATCTATGAAAGAAATTCCTGGCTTGTAAAATCAGTTTGGTACAAGAACATGTGTTATAAAATATATACTGATATACAGACATAAAAAGGACCTTTTAAAGTTACTGCCACAATTTCCCGTAGTTCAAAATTTACACAGAAAACAAGTGCACGAGAGCTGTGTCCCTCGCCATTGTGTACCATCAGAAATATCAACAGCAATGCATGATGGGACAGAAACTCGGTCTAAAACAGAAACTCGGTCTAAAACTGAGATTAAGTTCTAGTCTCATAGAATGTGTCACTATGCAGGCCAAATATGAACACCAGGGTGATAACAGGTCACTAAACAGAAAAGTCTAAACACAGATCGACAAGATCATTCGTAGATCGCATTCCTCTGCCAAGGCCCAGCACCTCCAGTGGTCACAATATTACTTGGGAGTGTAGTGATAAAAAGCCCTTTAAAAAATTCAGGGATCCAGACAATGGTCTAGGTCACCAACAGAATTTTGATCATTTTCTTGAGCAATTGTTGCATTTCCTGAAAATTTTACCATAATTGGGATCAGCACACAATTTAACCTTATTTTGCAAACTATCGGACAAATACACATTATTAGAAACAAGGTGACATGACGGCTCCAGACTTTAAAACTAAGTTTACAAACGTGTGTACATTGGAGTGAATTATACCAGAAGCGTGATGGTTATTGATTAACAAAGTTACAAATGTCCCAAACTATAGAAAGTAGGAAGATTTGAACCCAAGTGTTTAGATGTTAGATTGAGCTAGCGATTGCCAAGCAGTCATGTCTTTTTAAACTGTGTATTCCAGATTTATTATGAAGTTTATTTTCTGATTTATCAGCCTCTTGGTGAGTATTTTTTTAAATTTTATCACTCCGGAAGACCGATGGGGTCCTTAATGGCCTTGTGGTTAGCAAGTTTGGCTTCTAACTACAGGCTGTTACCTCTGTGTGTGGGTTGGACTCCCACAAGTGGCAATCCTGAGGACCTGTACCAATATGACCCTGGCTGTTGGAACCGGATGTAAAACACCAAATACTTTGAACATTTCAAGAAGAACATACAATAATCCTGCCCGGTCATGAATTGTATTGATTTGTCTTCTCTTGTGATAAAATTTTAAAAAAATATGCGTCATTTGGGGTAATTTTGTGATTATGTTATTCTGCCATTTGTAAATATTCTGTGTGTAAGCGAAATATGTGTACAGGAAAGTAATACATTTTGTACGAGCCACTTACATAAATGTATTACTTTAAAACTGCTATTTTCGACTGTATATATTGTGTTAAAATTGACTTAAGTGAAATATCAATATTGTATGTTAATTGTTATTTTTTTAGTCTTTATATGAGGTATGTTAGCTTTTGTTAGGTTTACTGTGTATTGTTCTTAATTTTTTTCCGAAATATTTCTCAAAAGGCCAGAAAATACAAGCATTGTCCTGGGTAGTAGTTTGGTTTTAAATGCAAAGCCTAACTTTTTACGACGAGTATCTACGATCCCCATGATGGTGGTTTCAACCTTTAAAAGAGAAACTATTAGTTGTAGAACCAATAAAATATCTCAATGCATGCAAAGATATGAAAATGTTAGAGGGTTCTTACAAATGTAATGTTTCTGAATTATGATAATTAATCAGAAAGCACTTAACGAATTTATATGTCCACTAAGGTAGTCAAATATCCTAATATTGTCATATTTCACCCAAATTCTGCCTTTTTAAAATTTTAACCTTCACAATCAGAGAGATTATGACCATGGGGAAATCCATTAAAAATAGGACTGTTGAAATTTAGGATTTTATTGCGTTAATACATCCTATCCAATGGACAATAGCTTATCCGGTCGGCGCAGACCGGCCCGCCAAACGCCAGAAAAAGACGTCCTGTGTTGCCACTAGCTGGCCGGTCCGTAGTACTGTGCACTCCCCAGATGGCGCCTCGTACTTCCTTCCTGTCTAGACAACCTGACGTCATAGCATCTTTTTCGTTTGGCGCGTGTACTGTGCGGACGTGTTTTCAACAATCTCCAGATATTTTAAGGAAAAGTGTGCATTATGACGGATTTTCAGCCTTATATGTGGATATATTCAGTGTAGAAGTATTATCTACTGATCAAGCACGGATTTACATTTAGAAATCTGCTGGAAACGCTCCCTAGTTGACTCAATTTAGTGTTGATGATAGGGCAGTAATCGACGAGAAATATGAAGGCAGCCATTTTGCTAGTTTCCTCCCACTCAACCATTGTGTTGTTAGGGGCAGATCGACAATATTGAGGAATGATGAACATACTATTTACAGGTATTTTTTATCCGTGTCTTTTGTTTTTGAATGAATCTTCTGTAACCTTCCAGCTACAGTCACCATAGTAACGTCTTTCTAGTACTACATATGGAAATCACGGAAACTTCAGTCTACGTAGTTTTGAACCCTGCAAGGAATTCCCTTATGAAGGGTGCATTCTTCATCAGAGCGCACTGGTACAGACTTCTCTGCTGTAAAGCATCAGTCACACCAGCCTAGCTCGACTATTTTTTCATCAGAAGCAAGAGGTGAATTCTTCAGATCTCTTCAACCGACCTCAAGTATTTACTACATAGAAGGAACTTTGTCACTCTCAGTCCCACCTTTATGGACCCGGCACTTGTGTCGGTAGTAAGGGCAGTGGATGGCCAGGAAACTGGTTTGAGTGTACAGCCGGCTGAGAAGAAGAACCGACTTCAGACCGGCCAGGAATGTCATCTACAGAGTGCACTGGTCCAGGCTTCTCTGCTTTTAAAGCATCAGCCGACCGGCCAGCTAAAAGAACGCGACCTCTGACGTCATACCCAGTCAGCCAATCGCGTGTCTTCACGAAGCTGGTCACGTGTTTTCACCGACCAGTCACGAAGTTTATCACGTGATTCACCGAACAAGAAGGTCGGAAGTACATTCTTTGCACTCACGTCTACTGTGATTCCAGTTTTTAGTTCCTGTAACCACCTCCAGCGTACTGGTACAGACTTCTCTGCTACAGACATCAGTCAACCAGTAAGCTTACGTTTACTGTCATATAAGGAAAGAACACCTCTAGTGAGGGAGTATCCCCGAAGTTGGTCACGTGATTTTCCGACCAGTTCACGAAGCTGATCGTCATCTCCAATCAGCCAATCACGTTGTCCCTCCGACCAGCAAGCTGGTCACGTGACACACCGACCAACATTTGTTTCTAAATATAGCTCACAAGGGTTTCCCCAGCAACTGTCAAAATCTACAAATAAGACGTGTTCCAAGAAATACTTTTATTAATGGCGGAAACCTACAGCCGGCTGAATTTTACACAAAAGATAGTTGTAAATTGTTTCAACAACTGGTTACAGAGTGTACCGACCAGTACCGGCTATACAGCCTTGTACACTTGCTTCAACAACCGGTTACAGAGGAATTAATGGAGAAAATTGAATTCAACACAAGATAGTTGTAAACTTCATTCAGCAACTGGTTACACAGTGTACCTACTGGCTACACAGCCTTGTACACTTACTTCAAAAAACTGGTTACAGAGTGTGCCGACCGACTACCGGCTGAACAGCCTTGTACACTTACTTCAATAACTGGTTACAGTATGTACCGACCGGCTACCGGCTTCACAGCCTTATACAGTAGCCTCAACTGGTGACAGTGTACCGGCTACACAGCCTTGTACACTGGCTTCAACAACTGGTTACAGAGTGTACCGGCTGGTACTGGCTACACAGCTGGTACACTCACTTCAACAACTGGTTACAGTATGTACCGACCGGCTACCGGCTTCACAGCCTTATACAGTAGCCTCAACTGGTTACAGTGTACCGGCTACACAGCCTTGTACACTGGCTTCAACAACTGGTTACAGAGTGTACCGGGTGGTACTGGCTACACAGCCTAGTACACTACACAGCCTAGTACACTTGCTTCAACCTACGGGTTACAAGTCTACTAACAGGGTGCTGGCTACACAGTCCTTACAGTTAAGTACCGGGTATGGAGTCCTGGTACCGGACAGAGTTGCCTAAGGTTAATTTGATTACAGAGAATTCTTAGACCGGTCAGTGGTCTTGGTGATGTGACATGACAGTGTCCCAACCTACTGCCAGGCAACCTTCCCTTATCACATCTCTCAACAATCTGTTATCAGTGCTGGACTTGACTGGAGAGATAATAATAAATTTTGTCATCAGGTCCGGCCAGGGGTCAGACATCTCACGAATAACAATTGCTCTGTAAATGCTGCACCTTGCAGGCTGCTGGCCCGGGGCGAAGAGTCTATTAATATGAAAAGTTGTGTCAGCCCCACCAGACCACAATAAGAACAGAGAGACTGTTAACCTGGATCATTGTCACCAGACCGGACCAGTGTCTGGAGGGACAGAAAATGTTTATCAAAATACCAAATGTCCCAAATGTGGCACACAATCTGCCTGTAGGGTCCAGACTAAGCCCTTTTTTTTCGGGAACTTAGGAAGCCTGGGGGGCTGGACCCTTGGTATTATAAATGTTCAAGGAGGGATACCTACTCCCATATACCTATACAAGGACAATCCAGGTAATGCCTGCTATTCGGTTTTGCCCACAGCACCTTTGGAGTTCACTGTGATACCAAAGGAGGTGAAATTTGTGACCATACACAAGGATTTAAGAAGCCACCAGTACCTAGACGACTGGTTGGTGGGAGCCAGGTCCCACCAGGCTTGTCTCCAACATACACAGGAACTAGTAAATAATGTGTCAGCAACTGGGTTAGCTGATGAACTTAGAGAAATCAGAGCTGGAGCCCAAACAAGACTTCGATTTTGTAGGCTACCAGTTTGTCTTCCGGTCTGATCGGTTCCGACCGACTCTGGACTGGTGACAGAGCCTTCAAGAGACGTTAAAACTGCTATCCCTACCGGCTTGCCCGGTCCGGGAATTCATGTCCTTGATAGGTTACTAACATCTACAGAAAAGCATGTTAATCTAAGCAGACTTCATATGAGACCCATACAGTGACATCTCAAAAACAACTGGAGGGTACCTGAATCACTGGAAAAGGTGATCCAAGTCCCCAGGTCCCTGCACCCCCATTTACAATGGTGGCTGAAGGAAGACAATCCACTTACAGGCCAACCATTACACCCAATAAAACATGCTCTGCAAATATTTACAGACGCATCAATAGAAGGGTGGGGCGCTCACTTAGATGAGCACTTTGCAAGAGCAACCTGGTCCCCTCCGGGAAGCAAGTTGTATATAAACTATCTAGAACTCTACGCAGTTTTTTCTGACTTTAAGAGTTCTAAGACCTTTGCTCAAACAAGATATTACTTGTAGCAACTGACAACACCACAGTAGTGTCATACATAAAGGAAGGAGGAATGAGGTTGGGCCCACTTTGTGCCCTACTATGGAGAATCTTGACCTGGTGTACCAGGAAACAAGTGACTCTAAGCACGACACATTCCAGGCCGGCCTAATGTGGTAGCAGACAAGCTGTCCAGGCTAGGCCAGACCATCCAAACAGTGGTTTCTCCTTCCAGAGGTCTTCCACTCTATGCAGTAGGTGGCACCGGCCCAAAATAGACTTATTTGCCACGAGGTTCAACAAGTCACCTCTGTTTTGTGTCACCGGTACCGGTTCCCCTGGCCACAGCAGTGGATGTGCTCAGTCGGCCATGGTAGGATCTAAAAGGATACGCCTTCTCACCATCAGCCATATTGGGCAAAGTGGTGGAGAAGTTGCAAGACTCCCCATGTAAGAGAATCATTCTGATTGCTCCGGGGTGGCCCAACATGCCTTGGTTTTGGGATCTAGTGGCCATGTCCAGCCACATCCCGCTGAACCTGCCCAATCTGCCCAGCCTGTTCACAGCCATTCGATCAGATCCCTCACAGAAATCTGACAAATCTTAATCTCCATGCAGGGCTCCTAGAGCCTCAGCAATCGAAGAGCAGGACTTGTCTGAGGCAGTGGCAGCAAGAATTGAGGCTCCTCAAAGGGAGGTCAATCAGATCAGTCTATGAGGCAAATGGGTCATTTTTACCAAGTGATGTATCATTCATCGGGTGGACTTCGGGCACCACCTGTAAAGTCAGTTACTGACTTCCTTAGGTACCTGCTTCAGGACAGGAAGTTGCAGCCCAGTACCATTGATGGTTACAGGTCGACCATTGCTGATAGTCTGGAAAATTTGCCCATCAATGTTAGTAAGGATGAAAATCTCACTCGTCTCCTGGATAGCTTCCACTGAGACAGACCCAAAGGCCGGAGGGGAACCCCCTCCTGGAACCTCTCCCTGGTTTTTGCACCAGTTGACAAGGTTCATTTTGAACCAATTATAGGCCTCCTTGAAGCATTTGACCTTCAAGGCAGTTTTCCTCTTGGCCCTGGGGTCGGGCAAGCGTAGAAGTGAGATACATGCTTGGCAAACAGCCCAGCACCATTGATGGTTATAGGTCACCCATTGTTGATAAACTGGGAAATTCACCCTTCAACATCAGTAAGGACGGAAATCTCACTCGTCTCCTGGATAGATTCCTCAGAGACAGACCCAAAGGCAGGAGTGGCATACCCTCCTGGAACTTCTCACTGGCCGTGCACCAGCTAAGACTCCATTTGATCCAATCAAGGAGGCCCCCCTTGAAGCATTTGACCTTCAAGACGGTATTCCTCTTGGCCCTTGGGTCGGGCAAGTGCAAAAGTGAGATCCATGCCTGGCAAAACTGATATATTGGACACCAATCCGATTGGTCAAAGGTGTCCCTGTATCCATCACCCAGCTTTCTATCCTAGAATCAGCTGGCCATAGAGTGTCCAGTGTGGTCCCTGGGGTTATAACAGCCCTGGCCCCGATTCTGGATAGATCCCTCAAGTCTGACAGGTCCCTCTGTCTGTTTAAAGCATTGTGCTACTATTTGGACAGGACCTCAGACATCAGGCAGAATAAGGAGGTGATTTTTGTCTCCTTTAAGAAAGGTTTCAACAAAGACATCTCACCTGCCACTATCTCCTCTTGGATCAAGCAGACTGTGATCCTATGTTATGAGCTCTCTGACCAGGAGGCCCACACTTGACATCGGGTTAAAGCCCATGATGTCAGGGCCTTTGCTGCTTCTAAGGTCTTCCAGTCGGGAGTCTCCTTAGATCCAATCTTGTCAGCCCGCCACTGAAGTCACAAGACCTTCACACAGTTCTATATGAAGGTCGGGGCTTGGGCTGATTCAGGGCTTTACCAATTGGGCTCGGTAGTGGCTGCTCAGCAAATCCACAAGTGGCCCTTAGATTGAGGAGATTTGTATATGTGCATAACAGTTCTTCATGTACATAAGAATTAAGTGTGGCGTGCTTCCTTTGGGAGGTTTATTTGCATTCTGGGACTGAACTCATCCCTCTCTTCCCCTACCTCAGAGCAGGTCTGCAAAAAAAAGGGGGGGGGCGATGGCGGTATAGCCCCGGGTAACCGGCTGCTGGCAACCGACCATGGCCTTGCAGGGTTTCCTGACCTTAAAGTCAACCCAGGCCTGGACCTATAGGTCTTCTGACGAAGTCAGCCTAGACCGTAGGTTTAAAATTTGCTATTACTTGTGAGTTCACATAAGTCCCTAGTAACTTACCCGCCGACCAAGCGGTAGTTATTCAGCTATTGTCCATTGGATAGGATGTATTAACGCAATAAAATTGCAAATTTAATAAGTAAATTAAATTTTTATAAGTTAATACCCTATCCAATGGACACACAAGACCCTCCCACCGACCCCGCTTTCAACTTACTAGGGGTCTAATAGGTTTAGACAACGAAAAAGATGCTATGACGTCAGGTTGTCTAGACAGGAAGGAAGTACGAGGCGCCATCTGGGGAGTGCACAGTACTACGGACCGGCCAGCTAGTGGCAACACAGGACGTCTTTTTCTGGCGTTTGGCGGGCCGGTCTGCGCCGACCGGATAAGCTATTGTCCATTGGATAGGGTATTAACTTATAAAAATTTAATTTACTTATTAAATTTGCAATTTTTTGATATCCAGAATACAATCTGGATCTTTCTGAAAATTTGAGTATTGTTTTCATTGGTTAGGGCTTACCCAAGTTGAAGGAATTAACGTTGGGCAAATTTACTGTGTACAATATGGGTTGTTACGTGGAGGTGGTTAGACTGACTATATTTGAAACGCAAAATTTGATTGCCAAATACTATACAGATGGCTTGTTAATTGCCTATATTTGCCTATAGTGTGAAAGACGTGTATATGTGTTCATAGGCTGCTTAAAAGAATCTTGACTTATGTGTTGTAAATAAGTTATAAATATAGGAAAACATTTGCTATAGCACCATATTTGCTGTGTATGTATTGAATTTTAACATTCAGAGGTACAATTGTAGGCAAAGTTTTGATTGCAGTATCGTCCACCCCCATCCCAGCTGGCAAAAAGACATAAACAATGCTCAGCAAATCCACAAGTGGCCCTTAGATTGAGGAGATTTGTATATGTGCATAACAGTTCTTCATGTACATAAGAATTAAGTGTGGCGTGCTTCCTTTGGGAGGTTTATTTGCATTCTGGGATTTTGTTTTCAGTTTCCTGAAAAACGTGTAATATTTGCCATATTTGAACTAAATAACAGAACATGTAGACTCGAAGTGAAGTGTTTTCACATGCACCAGTACCATGGTTACCTAAGACTGATTTCTTGTAAACAGGCACCAGTTTATCATGAATAGTTTTAAATCTATTGTACCTACAAGTATGTCGTATGTATCATTAGAAATGTATTTTTATAGTGCTTTTCCTAATCTATGCAAAAATGGCTAGGACTTTTAAAGTCAAAAATTGAGGCTTGAATATTCACTCGTGCCTGCTACTAGGATTACATTTCATGGCAGATTATTTTCAATTTTTAGTTATATGTTGATTTTTTTTTTTTACAAATTGTTCAAGGATGAAAAAGTAAATGAATCGTTGTGATTCAAATTTTATCACTCGACCGGGCAAATATATACTATCCTTATCCTAAGAATTCAAATTATATTTATTTATCATCGTATGATAATATTGTAAATATGTACACCGTGTAGGTTATTTTCTGATTGTATGTGAAAAATTTAAGATGTACGGCCAAAACTGTTTTAGTAACAATAAATAAAATACATCCAACTGTATATTTTTGGGGTTTTTAGTTTTTAAGGATAATGTGTAAACTAACTCGTGTCCTTATCAGTTCAGTTATCATGTGTTTCCTGTTATCGTACACGTTAATTTGTTATCTTTTTCATCAAACATTCAATATACTTGGCATGATGGAGAATGGCAGATATCAATCAGGTGATATTGTATTATTATTTTGTTATTCACCAGCACTTTTCTTACAATGGATACACTTTTCTGATTTTTAGTAAATACATATAAAACTGTGTAACCTATAAATATGTCATGTATATCATTAAAAAGATTATTATTTTTCCTTGTTTGCTGCTTACGTTTGTTGAATTGAAGTCAGTGTAGATTTGGCACAAAAATGTCAAGTTTCAAATTGGAGTTTTTACAGTCCTTGAACCCATATGGATGCCCTTTATAGCTTATTTATTTTCATTCTTTTTGAAAATATTGACTTACTTTGGGACCTTCATGTTATGTTTTTGTCTTTATATACAAAAGTTTGTTAAGTTTCATATTTTTTTTTTACTTTGAGAGTATGAATTCCTTTTAGAAACTCTGGCCATTGATGTACTGGGGCCGGTTTCATGAACAGACTTAAGCCTTGAGTCAGACTCAAAAGTTGAGACTTTGTCTCAAATTTTGGAAATATTTTGCTGAGTCTGTGAACTCAGACTCAATGCATTTCACAAACAAGTTCAACTTGAGACCTGGCTCAGTCACAGGCTCAAATTTTAGCCCATGAAAGAGGTGTCTCAAATTTGAGTCCAAGCTTTGATGCCAAAAAACACGTACATAAAGCAATACAATTTGTTCCAAAATGAAATTGATAAATCTTGAAATCTTCTATTTTCATTTTATTTTGTAATTACAGCCACATATTCAATATTTACTAATAACAAAAGTCAATAGAATTGACATGCTTTATAGGCTATTATCAAGTGACAGGCCTCAAGGGTGGACTCAAAGCCAGACTCAACCTCAGTTGAGTCTCAATCTTATGGATCACTTAGAATAATATATTATCATATAATTTCTTTGTATTATGAGTATTAAAGATATTTAAAATGATAATAATCATGGAATATAACTTTTTAAACTAAAAATAGGCCCACTAAATATATGAAATGAGATTAAAAAGTTGAGACCATAACTTGAGACTGGTCTCAGCTGATCCACCCTTTGTGAAATCCATTTGAGCCAAAAACTCAGCCAAGACAAAAGTCTCAGATTTGAGACCCTGACTCAGCCTTGAGTCTGGCTCAGTTTGAGACTTTTCATGAAACCGGCCCTGAAGTCTGTTCCACTGTGTTTACTGGTCAAAATGTCAGATATATTTTTTTGTAAATGTTTATGATAGTACAAAAATAACGTGAATGACTAATAAATAGTATGATATAGTTGAACAGTATTTTTGCAATGCACCGTCATTTTGGATACAAAAACTAAAGGGCAAGGTGGATTCTAGACTTTCACCAAATCATTTGGTCTTTTGTGTAATATATGGGTACTGCATGACTTTTTGAGAAACAGTCCTGACAAAGTTTTTTTTTATTCAGAAAATATCCCCCCCCCCCCCTCACTTTAGAATGCTTGTGGTATAATGAGCTATAAGTTTCCAATTTAACTGTTCAAAGAGCAAAAGTAATAAGTATCCCACTTTTAGTAGTCACCCCACCTTCAGGACTTTTTAGGCTTATTGGACGCATTCGGTGGAAAGTGCTCCCCTGCAACATTTTGTGTGAAATCTTTCATTTATTTTTTAACTGAAAGGGTGTATTCTGTTTGAATTTGTTTGAAAAATGACACCTTATAAGAAACTGTTATGTACATTTCAAAGTGGGTAATTTTGCAGCCACACACTAACATGACAAGGTCCTATCAAATTAGCTTGAGTCTCCACATTATTTCAGACATGGGGTTAAGCAACCACATTGCAAAATTTCTAAAACCAGTAATAAAGGGACATATCAATAGTTAAACAGTCCTATAGACAATGCTCATGTAATCTAATCATACTTTATGGAACTTAAGCTATGTACCTGGAATTTCTAAGGCAAATAAAACAGGATCATTATTCAAAATAATTTGGCTGTTGCATTATTTTGTATACTAATGTATCAAGTTTGTTTACAAAGCAAATGGTAGTCCCTAGATAAAATTATTTATAATAAACATCTTAGAATAGTAACCTGACCATATTATACATTTTATGTTAACCTTCATGGCACAAATATATTTTTGAGAAATTTATCCCTGAAAAATCCCAAAAACAACTGTATTGATTTGTGTTTTCATAGGATAACAAGTTTTGGTCCACTAGCATGAGCTGCAAAGCCTTCAGAGGCATGAGTAGTACATCCGTCCAAGTACTAACGTAGCCCAATGCTGCTCAACTTCCAGTGAAGAGACGGGTACTCGTCCCACTATGCCAGTCTCGTGAAAATCCAGAGACAAAAAAAGTGATCTCTCGAAGCATGAGCCTTGCACGTATAAACTTAATAAATATGTTTAATGAGTAACTTTAATGAGTTTATGAATATTGAGTAACTTTTCTTATACAATCTGGTTTTTGTTGGCTGCACAATAAAAGGAAACACAAGGATAAGCTTGTGACACCTGTTAAAAGTGAATAAATTCAAATAAATAAAATGACCTCCAAGTCATCAATCGGTAAAAGTAGAATACAAATTGTTTGTTTGAATCTATTTTTGTGTAGTTAAAAATGAAGGTTTTTAACAAAATACAAAATACGACTTGCTTTTAATGAGTCGTTTTAAGGCATGATATGGGAATTTCTAGATCAAATTAATACCCCATATTGGCATATAACCCATGAACATGCACATTTGCCATACCAGTGTTTCTTATTGGCACAAGTTACAAATCAAGCAGTAACACTTTGGCTTCATCATTCAGTAAACTTCAACACAAAATCTTTATTGGTGCTTATTTTATGCAGATTAATGCCTGTTTCTTTTTATTTAATTTTAGATGTCTGAAACAAAGCATATAAATAGGCTTAATTGATAAAAAACCCAACTAAGAATAACCCTTGTGGAATATTTTTAATGGGTCAGTAATACAATTTCTACTTTTTATTGGTGCCCTGATTCAGCAAAGAACCAATTAATGTGCAGCTTTCAAATATTTATTGGAACAATTGTAAAATTTCCCGTTCATGCCAAAATAAGGAATCTGCTGAATTAAATAGGCAAGCGGTATTGCGTACATCTTACAGGCACTAGCTATTTGTCTGGCAGCAGCTGGTCCTGCCAAAACCAGAAAAAGATGTCCTGAGTTCCACCTCTGGCCAAACCAGGTGGCCTAGTTCTTGCCTCACTTGCTAGAGGGATGTGTTTTGAAGTCAATCTTTAGGTGAAAGAACTTTTTATGGTTGATTATAGAATAGAAACATTTATATAGCGCAAAATTGATGTAACATCCTCTAATGCGCTTGAGCTCAAAAAGGGAAAGTCCAGGGACGTATCAGGTTGAGATCCAAAGTTAGCGCCCGCCAGGGAACTGTACTATGGTGGAGGATATGCTAGTCTAAACAAATAGGTCTTTAGCTGGCTATGGAAACCTGTTATTGTTTGTTGTGATTGTACTGATTGTGGGAGTCTGTTCCATTCTGTGCGGGAAGCCATTGCAAAACCTCGCCTACCAATGGCCTTTTTGTGAGAGACTGAAGACAGAGAAAGACGATTTCCATGCGTTAAACAACTGGTTTTTATCAAGGATGATAGGTATATGGGTTGAGAGAATTTGATAGCCTTGAAAGTAATTAGATTGTACATAAACAAGATGCGGTATGTGATAGGGAGTCAGTGTAGTTTTTGAAGAAAGGGAGTGACATGGCTAGTTCTATCAAGTCTAAAAACAATTCTACAAAGGGCATTTTGAATCTTTTGGAGTTTAGCTACATTGTATTTACTTACGCCATAAAGTAGGGAATTGCAGTAGTCAAGTCGACTGCTGATCATTGGGTTTGCAAGCAAGGCTGCAGTCTCCACACTGAGGAATTTACGGATGTGTCTTAGGTCCTTAAGGTGGTAGTAACAGGCGCGACACATATTGGTTATGTGGCTGGTGGATTATTCAGACACTTGCTGTTTTTTTTGTTTTCTGATGTTATCATTTAACTTTATTGTGGTTATAGCTACACTGGGTCAATGCAGGCACATTATGGCTCTTTTGAACAGCATTCCCAAAGTTCTAGATGCAGAGAAAAGAGGAGAGGCACATCTGCATGTACTGAAACAAGACAACAGAGTTTTATCAGTTGTTAACCTGTGACCACGTCGCACAACTTTCCACTCCTGTATACAAGTTGAGGAAAAAAAGAGAAGGAAACGGAGTCACTTGTGGACCCTTCCTTTGTTCAGGTCCTTGCTGCAGTAGACTCTGGGGTCTTAAACCAGTCTTCATCGTCACTACCGCCATTTTAAACTCAACCTTCCTTCTGCAAGGAATTAGAAGATTTAGATGAGAAATGGGCACTTTATGGCTTGTTTGGAAGCACCACTGACAGGACTGAGTTTTAAGGCCTAATGCCCCTGTTCAACCAATTCCAATTCAACTTTTATAGTGCTTAATCTCTGCCAAAGTGACAGACTCTAAGGCGCAACATCATAAGCATAGTCACAAAATTCATTGTCCTTATCCATAGCAATGGTCGACATCACGGAGAATGCCATATGAGGTGGAAAATACTAAGGAGGATAAGCTTGGCAGAATAGGTATGCCTTAAGTTTTTTCTGAAGGAACCAATAGAAGTGGCAGATCGTACATCATCCGGGAGTTCATTCCATATTTTGGGAGCATCATATGTAAAGCTTAGACCAAACTGCTTTGTGGATTTGGTTGGTATTGAGGAACATGTAGAATTATACCATCAGATTGACTCAACCGAGTATTATAGGCACATTGTCTAACTTTGAGAAATGGGCTGAAATATTTTGGACAGTTAGTATGTAGGTATTTGTATACCAGCAAGGCAGTCTTGAAGATGCAATGGTGCCTTATGGGTAGCCAATGAAGGGTTTTTCTTAGTGGAGTGGTATGAAAAAGACATGTGGCTCTACAAACAATTCTGGCCAGACTGTTTTGAATGCATTGTAGCTTGCGTAGGTTAGAAACAGATAGACCCCTAAACAAGGAGTTACAGTAGTCAAGTCTACTTCCCACAAGTGCGTTTGTAGCCATAAGAGCAGCATCACGAGTCAAGTAATGTCGAATTTGTCTAAGATCCCTCATCTGGATGAAACAAAGTTTACAAACATTTTTAACATGTTTGGTGAAGGAAAAGTCCGAGTCAAACCAGACACCCAAATTCTTAACGGCATCTGAAGGTATCAGTGATTCACCCAGTATGTTTACTGGAAAGAATGAGTTTAACTTTTCTTGTTGAGACTTGGAGCTAAATATAATAAAGTCGGTCTTATCGGCATTCAGCTTTAGTTTATTTGCACACAACCACAGTTTGACATCTTCGAGACACTTTCCTAGCCGATCGAAGGCAATTTTTGCATTTTTGTGTGTCAGGTGAATAAACAGCTGAATATCATCGGCATAGAAGTGAAATTTGACATCTGGATGTTTAGAGATTACTTTAGAGATTTACCAAAGGACTAAGCCCGATCCTGTCCCCCACCATTAATCGTGGACAGTCAGTGAAAAAAAAAGGTAAAATGGGCGGGAATACTGGATTGGTGTAAAAGTCTGGGATTAAGGTCAGATCGACCCCAGGGGGCCTGAGGAGGCCCCAGGCCGCCCTACAGAGTCCCCGACTGGTCTGGGACTATGAACCGACTAAGCCATTTTTCTGGTCGGTTTGACATACCGACTGGGTCCCAGGACACCTCAGGCGTCCTCGGGCGTCCCCAGTCTTCCCCAGACCAATGTGGCTGATTCTTGTTTTGCAATGGGACTAAGGGTCGCAGGAGGCCTGGGACTAAGGCACTAAGGGTCTGGGACTAAGGGTCACAGGCGGCCTGGGACAACATAGGACTGTGTAAATGTGGTCTGAGGAGGAAGCCTGGGACTGGACATTTTGTTTATGGTGGGAAAAAATAATCGGTTTGGGTCGGGAGAAATATCAAACATATTTGATATTTCTCACGGCCCCAACCAACAACTACCGATCTATACCGAACGCCTGGGACTAAGCAAATATTTGAAATCGACTACAGAAAACCCTTAATCGGGAAGCTTAGTCATGTGGTGGAACACCCACATAAACTGGTGAGACTCCCTACGGTCCTTTTTTTCTTTTAGTTTAAGGCTTCTTTTAGTTTAAGGCTGCTTTGCTAAGAAATGTACTCTTTATGTTGTATGATTTTTGGGGGTATTTTCTCCATAAACATATCACACAATGATAGAGAGCTGTATGTCTCGAGGACTGGTCATGGTTGTAGAGTCTACTTCTCTCTCGTTCTTTTAGGCAGACAAGCTGTTGCCGTAATGTCAAAAATATTCCTACTGCTGTCAAATTTAGAGACATGTCTGTTTATTGTGTGGGGATATTTTCCTTAATCCAAATCCTGTCTCCTTTGGTGTGATCAGCTATCAATCTGCTAGAAATATTTGCTTTGCTCAGTAACTATCAATCTGTTAGAAATGTTTGCTTTGCTCAATAACTTGTGACACAGACCTCATGCTCTTTGTCTTGGTTGGGGTCATGCCTCTTTTGTAAATCATCATTTCCAGTTAAAATAGTTGACAGACGTTCCTATAAATCCTTTAAAAATATTGTAATTACCCTTTGTTCATCATCGTTTTTTTTGATAGATTGTGTTTTTCATCCAACTTGTTCATACTCTATTCTATTCTATTCTGTACTTTTATAGCGCTTAATCTCTGTTAGGCAGACTCTAAGGCGCAACACCAAAATCCAATTCAAAAATCATCTATCCATAGCCGTTGCCAAGTCCAGTTCTCTGATGCATTCAGTGACAAATGTTTCATTTTCTTAGTACTTGTCTTCAGTGAGCCACCATTTCTTGATTTGTTTGGGTTTTCTACATCCATACCAATCAATACTTTGTCGCAGAGTTGGGGTAATATAAACATATATTATTATAAGCCGGCGGGTTCTTGGCTCATCTGGCTCCAGTTGGACCAGTGGCCAATTATTGTTGTTAATTAATTGACAAACAAAACTCCAGTAGTTCACAAATTAAGTTTATTTTATTCTTTCCTTTTATTTGATCACTCCTGCCACGCGGGACTTATTTTAATAAACAATAAAGCAATTAAATTTCATTAAATTTCCATATAATTTTGAAGATGTTACAATTTTAGAATTGTACGTCCAAAGAGTTCAAAAGAAAAAACCAAAACTGTCAAGTAATTAACTTGCTCTGCAGAAAAGCTGGACTCTCCAGATGTTTTCCGTTGACACATGCCTAATCTTTGTTTGGACACAGAGGAAAGTAGGAAGGAGTCGCTAATCACCTTTGATAAAAAATGTTTACTAAAACCTAAACATGAGCCCCCTTCTCGATAAGACTATAACTGAGTGTATTTGAGTAGCCCTTCTTTCAGCTCAATTTTGCATATCTTCATTTAATAATTAGCTGTCATGTTACATACGCCCCTCCTTAAAACAAAAATTACCCCTGAAATTTTTGTAGCCAAAATAAACAAGAAGACATGACAGTCTGAATGGTGAGAGTCAAACAAATCTACCTTTCACATTTAAGTAATTACTAACTCAAAAAAATAAACTGATAAATTCATTAATTAGTGTTAACTAGTGTCCAATGGAAATATTGATTTCATACAGATTAAGTAATGAATCCACATCCTAGACTATATGAAACAATGTCCAAGAATTTCACTCAATTGTAACAGCATATATAGCATCATAACACTCTTACAAACCATATTCAGAACATTTTAAAGGAAAAACATTGATTAATTAAGATAAATTGAAAACTAATACTAGCCGGGTTAGAAAACTAACCACCAAAATACACAACTGTATACAGGTAAACATGCACTTCAATATTCAAGTCATTAATGAACAATTATATTTACACATCTACGTTAGTACCACTGCAGGCTCCACATTACTTTGTTTACTAACTGTTTGTACTCTTGTAAACCAAACTTTGCACAGCACAATCACTGACACTATCATAATGGTAATTATCACTGCACACAATACCCCCAGGGATACACCGAAGTGTGTCTTACTGGTGCAATTAGCCCCTAGATTAACAGAGTGGGCTTGCTGAGAAGCTGCTTGTAATAGAGCATGTAAATTAGCAACTGGGAGTGCTTTTATCTTATCCAAATATTTAGCTGGTTTCAAACTGTCATTGTAAGTCTGAGGCTCAGGGATTAGATCTAGGAACTGTTTAGGCTTGAAAAGGAATTTACTCATTTCAATTTCACTCTCGAAATGGGCCTTAGCAGAAATACTTGTTTCGCCTTCCTGGGACAAATGAGTGGCAATTACAAAATACTTTGATGAAATATGACATCCCTGTTCCTGTTTGAATATTTGAACTCCCTGATGTATTTGTACTTCGGTAACTTTGTCCTGACAAGTGGTCACTCTGTTAAATGGAACAGAAGTAGACAAAAGCCAGTTATTTTCAAAAAGATGCTTTACAATTGGAATTTTGGACTTCTCAGTATAAGCCTTTGCACAATTTTCCTTTATCCTTATTTCATCTTTCAAATACAAAGCTATGACACATGTTGGTGAATTTAACACATAATAAATAGGAACTTTCAATTTACACATGATTTCTGAACTGCACCTTTCAAAATCAGAGATGAGGGCAAATTGGTTTTTATCTGAGGAGACTGCAATAAGATCCGACTCTACATGATATTCAACTGACATTGAACTTTGATCTTCCGGTTCTGGCACTGAGATAAGCTTATACACATTAAAGCGCGACTCATGATCCACAAGTGGTAGTGCCATTACAATGTGAAATGAATTTCCATTTGGAATAATTAATGGGTGTAGATATCTATAATAAAGCAAAAGCGACTTCCCCGATATAGGATATGGCAGTGCCATACGACCATCTAACCGTTCCTCAATGTTACCCAGCAAAGATGCCAATTCTGATGGTTTTATCATACCTAACGACAAATCCCCATTAGCTGTCTCACTAATCTGATGTAGTAAGGCACTAAGTGACCTCCTAGTCCCTAGTATTGCTCTGGACATAATATGAAGCAACTCTCGCATTTGTATGTTAAGTTCAACATAGCCTAGCTCTGTTCTTAACTTTTCATTTTCTGCATGCACAAACTGAACTTTATCTGCAAGCATATTTGTGACATTGACAAGAGAGTTAATTGCATCCCTATTTTCTCTTACTTGGGAGTGGGTTTTATTCACTAGTGATATACTCTCTGACACAACATGAATAGTTTTGGCCTGAGAGTCCCTAAGTGATGACAGTGCCAATCTCAGTTGTTTTAAATTTCCCTCTGTAGCTGTGCCAAATAGGTAGGACAATGCTGTGCCTACAAATGGCAGGGCTGCCCTGCTAGGACGACTTTTAGATGCTTCTGTCAACTCTTTTATGGCCTCTATCATATCACTGACATGTATATATTGGCCTTTTAAGTAAGTCTCTTCTCGTCGAATAGCCAGTAACATGTTATTTCTCAATCTCATCATCTGAGAGCTTTCACCCTTTTGGTTAGTTGCGTTGGTAGCCAGAAGAGTATTTTCAAACAGATGGTTCAGATTAATTCTAAACTGTCCCAACAGCTCACAAACATGTCCTACATGTTGGCTGAATGGCTCCACATTGATTGTGTAAGTCACCAACCAGCTACTATATTCTGAATAAATTTCCCCCTGATGGATAAAGTATGGGTTGCATGTGACTGCCTGAACAATGGAGCACCACAGCAGTACTTCCAACATCTTCATTTTTCTGAAATCACAATAATACGAGACTATTTACACACTGTGAATTTCAGAATCTCTGTACACATCCCACTACAGGGTGCACAACATAAATGATTTAAACAGTACTAACCTTATAGTCAACCTAGTAGCTACAAAACCCAATGTGACAATGAACTTGGCATAAGACATCCAAGTTAACAGCATAAAACAGCTTTCTGCCTTACATTTACGGGTTTACATAATACTGCATCCAAGCCTAAAATTTGACCTGGTGATGGGTTTTAATACCACTTCTAACACATCTCTTGGCTTCTTTTGGCCATCTTCACGAGAAGGTGACATCTCCAGACTTCTCTTTCTCATTCTATTTCCTTCATCCATGGGGCAATGAGAACTTCCTGACATTCCTGGATCAGGATTTTCTCCATCTTCCTGATTTCCAACTGCCCCTTCTTCCTCCAGAGTTTCGTCTAACTCTGAGGCATTATCATCCATGTCCTCATAGGCCCGCTTTCTTCGCTTCAGTGCGGGTTCTGTGGACTTGACTTTGGTTCGTGGGCTCAGTGAAAAGTCATGTTCAATTTCACCTATATCATCTGGGCAAGCCAGACGGGTTTTTCGAATAGGGAGAAATCTCCTCCCTGTCTGCTCAGACTCAGGACTCACCTCTTGATAGAGAGTCCGCTCTGCATCCCAAACCTCTTCTGGGAATGCAGGATGCAGATTTTCTGCGTGGACAATCTTTGCTTTTCCTGTGAGTTGGTGACGGATTCTGTAATTCACTGGAGACAACCGTTCAACAATCCTGTAATGAGGTTTCCAATGAAGGGTTAGTTTCTCAGAGTGTCCAGGGGCAGTTGTTGGGTCATAGTAAAAGACAGCATCACCTGGCTCATACTCACAGGCTACAGCCTTTTCATTCATTCTCCTTTTATTCTTGTCTCTTGCTTCTTGCATGTTTTGTTTGACGTCTTTATATGTGATGTGCAGGCGTTGCAGCATGCAAGGGACATATTCCTCACCCATGTACTTAAGTTGTGGATTCAGCAGGGTGTCAATGGGTAGAATTGGGTCCCTACCATAGACAAGGAAGAAAGGTGAGAAATGGGTAGTTTCATTGACAGACGTCCTATATGCCATTAGCATTCCTGGAATGTACTGATCCCAGGTGAATTGGTCTTGTTGGGTATACTTTGCCAACACACTGTTCATAAAACGATGGAATCTCTCTGTCTTTCCATTGCTTTGAGGGTGAAATGGGCTTGTTTTTATGTGACTAACCTTCAGTCTTTCAAGCAATAAACCCACAATATGGTTGACAAATTCAGTACCCCTGTCTGATAACAAAATTCTCGGACATCCATGTTGGGGAAAAAACTTTTCAATGAGGAGAGAGGCAATTGTTTCAGCAGTTTTGTCAGGAACTGCGTAGGCTTCTGGCCAGGAGGAAAAATGGTCCACAACAGTGACAATGTATTTATTCCCTTTGGCACTAGATGGGAATGGTCCGCAAGTGTCAATTCCCACTATTTCGAATGGAAATTCAGGAATTGGCATGTCCTGCATTGGGACCCTTGCCTTTCTCATCCGTTTTGCCTTACACAGCTCACAGTGATTGACAAAATTGACGACATCCTTATACATACCCTCCCAGAAATATCTACTTCTCAATTTGTCATATGTTTTGTCAATCCCAGTATGGCCTCCCCCGAATTCTGAGCAATGAATTTCCTCCAAAACACCCTTCTGCATGCTGGAAGGTACAACCAGTTGTATCCTTTGATGCTTGTCCTTTTTAACAGGCTGCGAGATATGGTATAGCAGGCCATCCTGCAGAACATATTCTGTAATTTCATTTTCCTGCTGCAGAAGATGAATAATCCCATTGACAGACTGATCTTCCTCCTGTGATTTCTGTATTGTTTGAGCTAGGGTCTTGCTCATGGGCTCTTCCTCAAAGCACTCAGATCCATCCTCTGAGCATCTGTCATCTTCCTCAGTTTGGCAGTAACCACTATCTATTACTGCTATCTCATCTGCTACATTTGGTGGGGGTATACGAGACAACATGTCAGGTATGACATTTGTTTTCCCACTCTTATACTCAACATCACAGCCATATTCTGCCAACATAATAGCCCACCTTTGGACCCTGACATTTTTCATTTCTGAAGTGAACAAACTACGCAGAGGCTTGTGGTCAGTAAAGATGGTAAACTTTGAACCCAACAGAAAATGCCTCAACTTGTTTACAGCAAAGATAATTGCATAAGCCTCTCTTTCAATGACTGGCCATTTTTGTTGCCCTGGTGTTAACTGCTTGGACAGATACTGAATGACCCTTTCCCCCTCTGGGAACTCTTGTGTTAGAACTGCCCCAACAGCATACAAACTTGCATCTGTGTATAGTTTGTATGGCAGGTTGAAATCTGGGTGTCCAAGTACCGGTGCACTTGACAGTTTCTGTTTCAATGTTTCGAATGCATTTTGATGGCAATCAGTCCATTGGAATCTGACATTCTTTTTTGTCAGGTTTGTTAAGGGCTGGACTATTTCACTGAAATGATCTATAAATCTTCTGTAAAAAGAGGCCATGCCTACAAATGATCTTACTTCCTTGACTGTCCCAGGGGGTCTCAACTCCCTGATCACTTCCACTTTTGACGGGTCTGGTTCAGTGCCATTTTCAGATATTATGTGTCCCAAATACTTGACCCTGTTTTGACAGAAGGAGCATTTAGATAATTTCAACTTTAATCCTGCAGCCTTCAGTTTGTCAAATACCTTCTTAAGATGCTGAAGGTGTTCAGCATGTGTCTTAGAGAACACAATAATGTCATCAAGAAATGCAATTGCATATTGTCCCTGCGCCTCAGCCAGTACCTTGTTCATCAATTCCTGGAATACTGGTGGCGCTGCTGTCAAACCAAACGGGAGGACATTGAACTCATGTAACCCCTTGAAACAAGTGAAGGCAGTTTTGGCTTTATCTTTCTCTGCCATTTTGATCTGCCAATAGCCAGATTTTAAGTCAAGGCAGGAGAATATTTTGGCACCATTCATCATGGAGAATATGTCCTCAGCCACAGGAAGTGGATACGAGTTTTGTGTACTGACAATTGCATTAATTCTTCTGTAATCAATGCAAGGTCTCCAGGAACCATCTTTCTTAGGTACCATGACAACTGGGCTTGACCATGGGCTGGTAGAAGGCCTAATTATGTTTGCTTGCAACATATCATTTATATGTTCTTCTATAATGGGCCTTCTAGAATAAGGTGTTCTATACGGTCTTTGCCGAATAGGTGGGTGGTCACCTGTATCTAGTGTCATTTCTACCAAATCAGTACAACCTAAGTCAGTATCTTTCTCAGCAAATAGAGACTTGTATGATTTTAACAGTACTGACAATGCTCGGGCTTCCTGAGCAGGCATTTGTTTCAACTGTGGCTCGAAATTTTGTTCGGCCTCACCCTTTGATTTCACTGTGGCTACAGACACTTCTTTAATTTCTTGGTTCTCCACAGCTAGTGATCTTTCAATCAGCGCAATTGTTTGACCCTTTTTCACTTTGTACAATTTACCAGTTTCATTGACCAGTGGCACTCTGATCACCCCACTGTTTTTATCAATGAGCATATTTGGCATCATTAAACCTGGTTCATTTAAAAAGAGTCCCACATTGTCTAATGGTGTTAACACATGATAACCCTTGGAACACTTGGGTAACACTAGTGGGACAAATACAACAGATCTAGGATTGATACTCACAGTTTTCTGGCTTCTGGCCAAAGCTATATCACTGTCATCATGGTTAGAAGGCTTATCACTCAATATAACTACTTCATCTCCAATAGCTAATGTTCGTTCACCAAAATCTAGTTTGGCCCAAAATGTTGCCAAAAAATCACTACCTAGAAGCATTGGGTGTCCCAGCGTTTCAACAATGATAAAAGTGTGTGCTAAAGTACGACATTTCAGTCTCACTGGCAGCTCAATCTCACCCTTAATTCCCAGAGTTTTTCCTGTCACACCCCTAACCTCTAATTTACTTGGACGAATGGAATTTCTACTGATACACTTTCTGATTCTTTGTAAAAATTTACTCGACACCAGTGATACATCCGCACCACTGTCTAACAAAGCATGGGTCTTATTTTTTCCTACAGACACTGGACAAACCTTTGATTTCATATTAGTTTTTGACTGGGACTTAGGGCATTCAAATTCACCTAGTTCCCCTGCCCTGCGGGAGCTAGGGAACTGGGGTTTCCCTGCCTTCTCGATTTTGAGTTTTGGAGGCTAAAACAGTTCCGTCTCACATGCCCTGCCTTATTGCAATGGGCACAGATTGGTCTCCCATCTTCTGTCCATCTATACTTGCGCCTCTGAAAGCTCTGATTCTCTGACTGGGACCTTACCCTATCTTGGACCTCCAATAATTTCCCCATTTGATTTGCCAACACTTCAATATTGCTTTCTAAATTGGTTAATCTCGGTTGATCTACCCGATCTTTTGATTCTAATTCATTTACATCCATCGGCTCCTCCACTCTTCTCCTTAAACTAAAGGACTTGGCCGCTTGTTGTTCCCTAGTTGCTATAGCCAATGCTTCTCCCAGTGTATCTGGGGATTCCCTTATCAAATGTCTGGCAATTGCATCATTACTAACACCTTCTACCAAAACTTCTGCCAAAGCACTTTGTATAAGTGGATTGTTTGCATTTTGCCCCACATAAGCTTCCCCAGCAAGACTCAATATTCTCTCCCCAAAATTTTGAACACTTTCACCTTTGGCCTGTTTTAATCGCCTTAATTTCAGAAGCGCCAAGTGGGCCTCCCCTTCATCGCTGTACTGCCGTAGTAGCTGCTGTCGCAGCTGTTGCCAATTCAAATTTGGGTTTTCTTCAAGCCTACAGGCCACAAAATCTGCTGCGGGGCCCCTCAAAGTCTGTAGGACTAATGATTTATAACGTTCATTATCAGCATCAATCGCATTGCCGACACGTTCTATGTCCTTCAACCAATCACGAAAGCGCTTTGCCCCTTCACCTGAAAAGTCTCTGATCTGTTTGACTAGGCCCTGGGCCCTCATTTCCATTTGTAATAACTTAAAACTGTCATGTACAATTTGTGCTGGAACCTCAGCCATCTTGGAATTGTAGAGTACAGACTATTTAATACTGACACTATTTGAAATATCTAACCCAAAAGCTTACAAAATGTTTACTGTACTGTGCTAATAAAATACCAACATATAGGAGCCATTAAAATATTGCAGTGGTACTCACCAGTTGTTTTCTGTTACAAAATGTTTTACTGCACCAAACTGCTTCAAAAAGTTTTATAGCACTAAGTTCATCAAATGTAAAGTCATAAAACTGTTTTTCCTGTTGAGTTCCAGACGTTGCTTCTCACAAAATTCAAAATCAACAATAGTCCTTTGTATCCAGTACTATATGAAAATTTTGTAAATCCAATTCCTCCACAACTTACACTGTCATGATTGTACTTCAACTCTGGGCAGGCAAAATGTGTCAGCATGAGTCGTACCTGTTTATATC
The DNA here is from genome assembly GCA_964017235.1 of Sabellastarte sp. h YS-2021. Classification (NCBI taxonomy): domain Eukaryota; kingdom Metazoa; phylum Annelida; class Polychaeta; order Sabellida; family Sabellidae; genus Sabellastarte; species Sabellastarte sp. h YS-2021. Next base: position 95,770,227 of record OZ024936.1, on the reverse strand, counting down.
TAGATTAATGTTCCATCTGTTTGGCCAGTTCAGTAAATATCCACTGTATCCAGCACTTCACAATTGCTTGATATAATCCTCCGGGTGCACATCTCCCAGTCCTGGGGCTTGACAGCTGGTCAGTACATCATAGTTTTATGGTCTGTTTGTTTCCTCACTGCCTGTCAGCAAAAGTCCTGTTATTGTTGACTCCAATGTTTGTTTATTTCACAGTTTCCTGGTTGTTTAAAATTTCCCAGTTCACAATAACTTTCTCCCTGAACAATTTGTTCAATTTATTCCACAGCTTCCCTGCATAATATTAATCCTCTTCTTCTGGTCACACAATTTTTTTTTTTTGACATTTCCCAGTGTTTTTTTTTTTCAGTTTTAATATAGCTTCAATGATATTTATTCCATCACTTCCAACAATGGTTCATGTGGTATTTTTTTTTTTGTACTTGTCACTGAAGTTTGTTTATGTCCCTCAATCTCCTTGTTAATTTTATGAGATCACCACATATTAATTTATCATTTTCCCGGCCGATGCACCATTGTCGCAGAGTTGGGGTAATATAAACATATATTATTATAAGCCGGTGGGTTCTTGGCTCATCTGGCTCCAGTTGGACCAGTGGCCAATTGTTGTTGTTAATTAATTGACAAACAAAACTCCAGTAGTTCACAAATTAAGTTTATTTTATTCTTTCTTTTTATTTGATCACTCCTGCCACGCGGGACTTATTTTAATAAACAATAAAGCAATTAAATTTCATTAAATTTCCATATAATTTTGAAGATGTTACAATTTTAGAATTGTACGTCCAAAGAGTTCAAAAGAAAAAACCAAAACTGTCAAGTAATTAACTTGCTCTGCAGAAAAGCTGGACTCTCCAGATGTTTTCCGTTGACACATGCCTAATCTTTGTTTGGACACAGAGGAAAGTAGGAAGGAGTCGCTAATCACCTTTGATAAAAAATGTTTACTAAAACCTAAACATGAGCCCCCTTCTCGATAAGACTATAACTGAGTGTATTTGAGTAGCCCTTCTTTCAGCTCAATTTTGCATATCTTCATTTAATAATTAGCTGTCATGTTACAACTTCAACACCAAGGCACAAATGGCAAAGGACATGACAGACTTGGAGAGACCCCTGAATCCAGAGCAGCTTCAGGAAATCAAGGAGTTTTATGTTTTAAATAAATTTATCACTATGCTTACCACTTTTACTGATCATGATAAAATCAGGTTCACTAGAGGTACAAAACCAGTTCAAAACAGGTTTAACTTCTAGGATATCCTCAGATCTGAAGCCAAAGAATCACGACCAGGTATCCTACCCAAAGATACCAAGTTTGAGAGTTACATAGGACAAGCTGTCATTAACTTATCCAATACCCCCTTGGATCAAAATCAAATCAAAGCTTTGGGAAAGGGACCAATTTTCTGTCCTACCCCTGGCCCACCTGACAAATCACAGATATGGCTGCATTTGAAAGAATTTGTAGAATTCTTCAACAGAGATAAAAAGGAGGTAGCTGACCCACTATACAACCCTAGTATTATTGATTTTATTTACCAAATTGTTCAGGAAGATTTAACTGAAACCACTAAGAGCAAAGAAGTCCAACAAAAATTCAAACCAAAATCTAGTTGGAGGCCATACCCACCAAACAGAGCCTTAGAAATCTTCCAAAGGTCAGTCAAACAAGAGATACTCAAAAGTAAACCATGTAAGACCAAACAATAATTTAACCAAACAAGAAAGAATTGGGCTCAAAGCATTAATGGACAATCCACACATAGTCATTAAAAAGGCATACAAAGGTTCAGCAGTAGTAGTAATGAACACTACTGATTACCTTAGAGAAGGATAAAGACAGTTGCAGGATACCAATTTCTACCAAAGAATTCCTGAAGACATTACAGCTAAAACTTCTGACAAAATAGCTGAGCAACTTACCAAAATGAGATCACTCAATCTCATCTCTGAAAAGAACTTTAGTACCTTAATATCAAAACCCTACACGGTTTTATCTACTACCAAAAATTCACAAAAAGGACATCCCAGGGAGACCAATATGTAGCTCAGTCAAGCAATATGTACCAAAGACAAATTCATATATCAGGGATACCCAACACTTATCAATTGGGTAACACTTCCACAAGGTGCAATGATAGTCACACTCTCTATACACCAATATCCCAAACCATGAAGCCATGAAGGTATATTGGCTGTTGCAGACCACCTCAGAAAGGATCCTGAAAAAAAAACAAAAAAATAGGCCCACATGTACTTAAATTACTGGAACTAGTTCTACCTTCAATGAATTTCAATTTCAATGGGCACCACTACTTGGAAACAGGTGGCACAGCCATGGGCACTGCTGCAGCACCTAACTATGCGAACCTGTTCATGGACAGATTCGAAACCAAAGCACTAAATAACTGGCCACTCAAACCATTACTTTGGCTCAGGTTCAATAATGAAAATTTTTTATTATATGGACACATAGTGAGGATAAACTACAAGAATTCATCACTTACCTGAATGGTATTCATCCCACAATAGTTCACTTATGAATACAGCAAAACACAGTTTCATGGACCCTACTGTCAAAATTAATGACAATAGAGAACCCTGTATGAAAAACCAACAGACACCCATCTATCAAAATTAATGACAATAGACAACCCTGTATGAAGAGACACCCATCTGTACCTTCACTATACCTCTTCAGACCATTCCCCAAGTAAAACCAAGGGACCAAATGGGCAGTTCCTCAGACTAAGAAGATTCTGCATCTATGACTTTTGGACAAATTCTGAAAAACTCATTATTACCTAAAAAGAGATTACCAAGAGAAAGCACTAAGAAAGCACTACAACAAAGCTGCCCAATACACCCAGGACCAATTATTGGACATACTCTCCAAAAAGGTTATTGGCACCCCAGTTATGGGTACCCCCAGTTACTGGTTACTAACTTTAATCCAAGTAACCCTAATATCAAACAAATAATCCACAATGACTGGAACATAATCAGTAACAGTCCAGACTGTGGGGAACTGTTCAAAGATAAACCCATAATTGGTTTTAGAAGATAACCAAACCTCCGAGACATGCTAACCAATGCCTCAATCAATTACAACCCACCCCACCCCACCCCACCCGAACACACCCATTCCATCCTCAAAACCACCTCTTTGCACCAGACTAGGCAAATGCACTTACTGTCCCCTGATGAATAAAATCAACATAGTAACATGTAACTTGATCCACAAGTCATACCAGCTAAAGGACTTACCAAAACATACCACATGTGAACCATCAAATGTCATATACCTGATTTCTTGTAAAAAAAATGCCACAAACACTATGTTGGTGAAACTAGTAGAGTGTTAAGAAAAAGAACGTAAGAGCACAAAGCTTCAGTACAAAAAGATGACCAAATCACCCCAGTGTCTCGCCATTTTAAAAGTGAAAACCAAAACCACAAAGACATGATGTTCTCTGTGCTAGACTGGTGAACACCAAAATTTGACATAACCAACACAGCCAGGCGCAGGAGACTTGAGCTATCTTGGATAACACTGCCTAGAAATTTGGGCATCAACCAGTTTGTTCGATTCTTTTAGGTATTCTCCAGACCACTTTGCTCTCAGTAGTCTACCTTCTCTCTTTTTTCTACATCCATGTTGATACAACTTCCAAGGATAGTAAAAAGTTTCTGGATTGTCTTGAGTCAGGTAATATTAATCAACATGTTCATAAACCAACCCACCTACATGGACACCTACTTGATCTAATCTTCACTCCTGATGATTCTAGTGTTGTTTCAAATGTCTGGGTCAGTGAATTTATATTAGACCATGGTCTGGTGCTGAGTCAGCTTGATTTTGTCAGCCTTTCTGTACTCAGGACTGAAAATGTCACCTTTCGGAAGTATCCTGGTATGAGCAATATAAAGGTGACCTAAATGCGGTATCAATTGTTTGCTTGTTAAAAATGCTGGTAATACTGCTAGTGTTATCTACAAGCAATGTACAAGTGACCTAAATTATTTGTATGCTACTAAGGTGCCACACACTTTCATCAAGGTCTTGCTAAATGGTTCTCAGATTCTTATTTGCTGGCAAAGACAGTCAGGCACCAGTTTGAATGTACATGATAAATGACCACAAAATTGAGCTAGACTGCTTAAGCAGATTGCATGTAATTCATTTGTAAACAAGGATAAATCAAATTATTACAGAAATCTTGTCAGTGAAAATTCTCAAGATCCAAAGAAATTGTGACATGTCTTCTGCATTGCATTCTGATCCCGAAAGAGTCTCAGGAAGTCTTGCTAACCGCTTTGTGACTTATTGAATTTACCAAGATTAAGGACTCATTTTTCCAGCACAAATTCTTTCATATGACCTGCTCATTCAGACCTACCTAAATTTGACTTCTTTAAAAGAGTTTCTGATGAAGAAAAATATAAGACAATTATGAAATCACCCACAAAATCTTGTTTGTTGGGTCCGTGGCTTACATTTTAGGTTCAGGAGCTTTTAGACATTCTTCTACCCTTAATTACTAAACTTGCTAATTGTTCCCTGTCTGAAGGTGTTGTTCCCACTGTTTACCAAAAAACTGTTGTTACTCCAATGATGAAAAAATCCTCACTACCACCTGATCAGTTCAAGAACTACCAACCTGTGTCAGGTGTGGCTTTATCTCCAAACTTGGCGAGCACATTGGCATCTCCCAACGAATGACTATGACAGTTTTAAAGGACTCGGAAATGTAAAACAGTTGTCTTATAAGTTAGGTCAATCAATTGAAACTGCACTACTGTCCATTAAGACTGATGTCCATTTTGCTCTGGCTATTGGTGAAGCCACCGCTGCTGTGCTGCTTCACCAATCGGCAGCATTTAACATGATTGACCATGGCACACTCCCACATTGTCTGAGTTCTTGGTTGGTGTAGGTGGTGTAGTTTTGGACTGGTTCAAGTCCTACCTATCCAATCATTTGCAGTGATCAGCTGTCAAAATCATCCCTGCATCCACTTCAATGCACATGATACACAGTTATATGTTCATTTCACTCACAATAATGTGGCTCATGTCTTTGCGAGGTTGAAAACTTTCTTGGATGATGTCAAGAAGTGGTTATTTACAAATAAGTTGAAGCTCAAACTAGATAAAACTGAATTAATTAATTTTGTTCAAAAACTCAACGAGAAAAACTCAATAAATCTTTCCCAGTCAATATTCTTGGTGATTTGGTGTTTGGTGTTGAGGCATTTCCAGAATATCTGAAAATCCTGTTTTGCTCAAATCCGGGATTTTAAGCATCTCAGAGGCTATCTGATACATCATGCTGCTCTTATGGCTGTGAATGCTTTTGTTTGGAGTCGACTTAGCTACTGTAATTCATTGTTTAGGAGTCTCTCAGCTCTTGATCTTTCTAAGCTGCAATGTGTTCAAAAAGTCTGGCTAGAATCATTTCCAACACCAGCAAGTACTCGCATATCATTCAGGTTAGGAAGACTCTCAATTGGTTGCCTATTGAACACTCTTCTACATTCAAGACTGCCTTACTGGTGTACAAGTTCCTACACAGTGGTTATCCAAAATACTCTGCACCTTTCCTTAAACCTAGACACAGTGTTTATAACCCAAGCAAAAGCAAAGCTGATGGTGTGTTCCTTGAGGTCCCATACTTTGCCACTAAGTCTACTAAGCATTTTGGCCTCAGTTTTACTTATGATGCTCCAAAGATTTGGAAAGATTTGCCTGAAGTACATTCGTCCACTCCTCTCCACTCATTCAGAAAGAAGCTCAAAACTTATTTCTTTGCACAAGCATATCCACCCTTGTTTCTGCTTTCCTGGTTTCTTTCTGTGGCGCTGGCCCCTATGTCTCAGATTAATGCTAATGTTTTTTCTGCTTTTTCTGTTTGTTGTGCCTACTGTCTGTCTTCAGATGGAGAGCAATGCTATAAAAATACTATTAGAATTAGAAGCACCCATCATTAGACATTATTCAATAAGTGGTGTTTTACCCTACACTAATGTAATTTGCATATCTCCCAGTCCATTAAAATCAATATAAACCTGGTGTTTCTACCAGGGTTTCCACCAAAACTCCTGGTCATTAGTATGCTAATTGGTCATGTGTCACAAATGGGAAAGGCGATTCTTTAATTATGTTAGGGGTGTAAGGGAATCAGACTGGTTTTTAATTCTGTTCACTGACAAAAATTACCTAAAACTTAAAGTAAAAAGGTAGTCTGATTTGATATGCAATTTGATATACTTAAATACAAATATCTATTCTAATTTTAATATAATTTTTATCATTATTTTTTAAAGTTCAATAAACAAAAATCACCAAATTTCTACATATGATATAAAATATTCATTCTTTACTTACCAACTAGAAACTGTTAGTGGACAAATGTGACATATTTGACAAGAATACACTTAGTTTGGTTGTAACAGTTTTACCTTTGGCAAAATCCACCTCGTAAAGTTGCAACTTAAATTTAAAAACCTTTTTTCAGTGCATTTATATTGCAGTGGTTTTAACCAGCCTTACATGCCAAATAGTTATGTGTGTTGCAGGTCAAATATGTATGTGGAAATAGAATCTTTAATCTTCTTATTGCCATAATCTTACATAAACAATTTATTTAATAATTAATTTTTCAGTAGATAGCTTATTTTTAGGAGCAATCTGAAACAAAATGTTGTTGATCCCTGTCACTGAACATGATTCAAATAAATCTCAAATATAATCTCGCAAATAGCTGACAGCTTGTCCCAATATGATCCTGGATGTTAAATGGGTTGTGAAAACCCTAACTTTGACCTTTGAACTTTGCTATTTGTTATGTATTGTTGGGGAACAGATTCACTGCAAAACCTGAACCGGTATTAGAGAAAGATCTTAGGCAGGGCTTAGGCTCAGAGTTAAAACTTTGTATAGGTTTCTGGGAAAAATAGACTTTTTTGTCTTAGTCTTGTAATGTTTTTAAGTATTTTGTGTGGAGAGAAACACTGATCCTCAAAGCACTACATTATTCTATAAGCTCAGACAAAAAACTGGCTGGTGTAACCGCATTAAAGAGTATTGTTCATAAGGTACACTAGGAACCATAATTATGTTACATGCCCCCTTTTAAAGATTAATTAATAAATTAATTAAGTGGTCAATTTAATCAATTACTGAATTGAATTTAATACATATGTATGTGACACATAGCTCACCAAGAAGACCTGAAATTGATGTACTTTGCATGAGGGCATTATGATTCTCTGTTACACTTAAAAGTTACAAAAACTTGAAACACCAAATTATATAGAACAGTGTTATTTTCTCACATATTTTACATGATTTATATTTTGGCTTTACTTCTGTAACTGTTTCCTGTTATCCCCTATGACTGTTCCCCCATTATCTGTTGTACACACAAATCTCCTTGACTGTGATATAAACACTTGTGTGATTTATGACTTGACAAGCCTGACTCTTTTAACTACACTAGTGATTATTTATCCACAGGCACATATAAACCACATAAACATAGCTCAAACTCCGGTTTGATATTATTTTGCTTTACACATTTTTCTGCCTAGTATGTAAAGAGATGAGAAATCTCTATGAACTCTGGTAATACATACATTTTCACATGTTTGAAAATTATATTTTGGGAAGTTGTTTTTGACTCACAATTTCAGTCTACACTATGCTCCAAAATATTTTACTCGCTGTATGCTTCATTTATTTATTTGGGGTTTTACGTCGCTTTCAACACTGTACAGGTCATATCACGACGGGTAGTTGGAAGGGCAGAGGAAACCAGTACATAGAGTTCGCCAGGGTTCTGTACTGTAAACTGCCGACCAACGGCAAGCAACTACCAGCTTTCCCACATAAGGCCTTGACGGGGATCGAACCCCGGCCTCAGAGGTGGGAGGCGAGAGTGTTACCACTCTGCCACCGTGGCCCCCTCACTGTATGCTTCAGTGCAAGTCTATTGACTTACTTAATATTTTCAACTAGACAATGTGCTTGCCTACTTTAGAATCCATGAGAACTAATCATAAATGTAAATATATGAACTAATCAAAATAGAAATACACAAGATTATATGTCTTTAACCACTTTTTCTAACCAATATATACATGAAAATATACATTTATTGTGTTAATTATCAATTATTACTTTACTGATTGTGACCATATCTCTGAACAGGTTTGACTTCTCTTCCATATCTTGTAATGTACAAATTATCAGTTTTATCCTTTGTTTTGACAGAGTGATTTTCCCCACTGTTTTGCTTTGTTGTATTGGTCACATTGTTATCCATTTTTTCAGCTTGGACACTCTCTTTAGATTTGAGAATGTGTGATCGGTTGCGTCTTTATTGACTACCACCAGGTGTTTCCAGTATGAATGAACGTGGAGAATCCATTTTTTCTTTCACAATAGCTGGTTGCCATTTCTGTTGTTGAAGTATCCGAACTCTTTCTCCATGTCTAATGTCCTTTAGGCGTTTTGTTTGTCTGTCATAGTACTGTTTTTGCTTTTTCTGCCTCTTTAGCATTCTAGCTTTGGTAACTTGCAGTGGCTGCGGTGTAGGTCTCAGCTTCTTTTGTGTTGTAGGAAGAAGTGAATTTAACTTCCTGCTCATCAGCAGTTCAGCGGGTGAACCAATGTCATCAATTGGTGTGTTTCTATACTCCAAGATGGCAAGTAATGGATCTTGATTACTGTGGAGTGTTTTGGTTAAAATGTTCTTCACTGTTTGTACTGTGCGTTCAGCTAGTCCATTGCTACGAGGATGGTATGGTGATGAAGTCACATGTTCAAATCCCCACTGCTGGGAAAAATCTGCAAATTCAGATGAAGTATACTGAGGTCCACTATCGGACCATGAGTTTCAGTGGAATGCTATGTCTTGCAAACATAGCTTTAATGTTGTTGATAACTGTGGTACTTTTTGTACTGTTCAGTTGTGCTACCTCAAAGTATCGACTGTAATAGTCTACAACTAGGACATAATCTTTTCCATTCCATTGGAATAGATCTGTTGCTACTTTTTGCCAAGGGCCATGTGGAATTTCATGCTGTACCAATGGTTCCCTCTGTTGGCAGATCTATGTGTGAGGCATGTGTCACACTTCAAAATCATATCCTTGATCTGGGAATCAATACTGGGCCAATACACTGCTCCTCTGGCTTTCCTGGTTGTTTTTTCAACACCAAAATGTCCAACATGGAGTAGCCTTAGCATGGTTGAGCACAATTCCCGTGGAATGACAATTCTATCTCCTCTCAATATGAGACCATCTGCTACTGATAACTCATCCCTACAGCTCCAATACTCATGTAGTTCCAATGGCACATTTGATTTATTGTCAGGCCACCCATTCAGAATTATGTTTTGCAACTGACATAGATCTTCATCTCTAGCGGTTGTAGTTTTGATACTCTGAAGTCTGCTGGCTTCAACTGGGATGTTCTCTACCACTGTAAGCACATGTTGTCTGACATCTTCTTCCATTGTACTGTCAGAGTCTGATGTATAAGCCCTGGACAATGTGTCTGCTATGACTAATTCCTTTCCTGGTTTGTACTTCAATGAGAAGTTGCACTGTTGTAGTCTTAACAGCATCCTTTGTAATCTGGGAGGTGCTGCACTCAGGTTTTTCTTCATTATCATTTCCAGTGGACGGTAGTCACTTTCAACTGTCACACTTTGCCCATATGTGAACTGGTGGAATCTTTCCATGGCAAAAACTACAGCCAACAGTTCTTTTTCTATTTGGGCATATCTAACTTCTGCATCAGTCATTGACCTGGATGCGAATGCAATGGGCTTATCATCTTGAAAGACTGCCCCAAGCCCAGATTTTGAAGCATCACAACTTACAGTTACCAGTTTCTTCACATCATAGTATGTGAGAACTGGCTCTTTGCTTAATATGTCCTCAATCTGGCTGAATGCTCTCTCTTGTGGTTCCATCCACATGAACTCTACATCTTTCTTCAGCAGTTTTCATATGGGTTCTGTGATGGAAGACATGTTTGGCAGGAATTTTGCTAAGTAGTTTATAGTTCCTAAGAGTCTTTCAACGCCTTTTCTATCAGTGGGTGCAGGTATATCTCTGATTGCTCTGGTCTTTTCGGGATCAGGCTTCACTCCCTCAAATGATATAATGTGACCTAGGTAGTCTACTTCTGGAAGTTTGAACACACACACTTCTCCTTATTCAGTGTTATGTTTAGTTCTGTGCACTTCTGGAGAACTTGTTCTAACCTCTGGTCATGCTCAGCTTCAGACTTTCCCCAGATCAGAATGTCATCTATTTCCGTCTCTACGCCTGGAATGTGCTCAAACTGCTGTGATATTCGTTTCTGGAACACTTCCTGTACACTTTTGATTCCAAAGGGAAGTCTCTTATAGCAGTAGTGTCCAAAGGGTGTGTTGAATGTAGTCAGTAACTGACTCTCATCATCTAATGCTTGTTGCCAGTAGCCATGATTTAGGTCAATCTTTGAAAAGACCTTTGCTCCAGTCATCCTTGATGTAATTTCTTCAACTGTAGGCAATTCTAAGTGTTCTCTCATGATTGCATAGTTCAAATCTTTTGGGTCAAGACACACCCTCAATTTATTTGTCTTTGGTTTTTCCACCACAACCATGGAGCTAACGCAGTCTGTCGGCTCGTCGACCTTTCTTATCACACCTAACTTTTCCATTTCATCAAGGGTAGTTTTGAGTTTGCCCCTGAGTGTTGTTGGAATTCTTCTAGGTGGGTGTATAACAGGACTGACACTTGTGTCAATTTTGATGTGGTATGGCTCCTTGAGACATCCTAAACCTTGAAACACACTTTTGTACTTGTTCAGCATTTCTTCCATACTGTTATTTGAGGAGACGGACATTACTAGTTGGATCAGGCCTAAATCAACACAACTTTGTAGACCCAGAATTGCAGGTGAGTTAGTGTCGACAACATGGAAAGTTCCAACAATTTCAGAATTTTTGTAGCAGCACTGTAAGGAGCACTTGCCCTTCACTTTTAGCTTGGTGCCTCCATATCCTGTGAGCTTTGTGTTTGTGTGTTCAAGTTTAATGTCTTTCAGTTTCATTTGCTTGAATTTCTGCAATGGTATAACATTCACTTGGGCACCCGTGTCTAGCTTGAATTGAAGTGCGGTTTTCTCCTTGCCAAGTAAAAGTTTCACAAAAGCTTCATTGCTACTTTGATTGCTGTTCACACCACCAACAAAGTGATCTGGACCCTCTGTGTCACTCTGGTCACTGTCATCATTGTGCATCAGGTGAACTGATTTCTGGCTTTTACACACTGCAGCAAAATGGTTTCTCTTGTGGCATTTCAAACACTTCTTGCCATATGCAGGGCATTGTCCCTTGCTATGATGATTGCCACATTTCCCACACTTGCTTCTGCTGTTTGCTTGCTTTTGAGGCTGTTTCATCTTCCTAGAGGTGCTTCTTAGAGCATGTACTGTGTGGTCTGATTCTATTGATTTCACATGCTGTTTTGAACCCTCAATTGCTTTTACGATTTTTACAGCAGTGTCCAAAGTTAAGTCACTCTCTTGTAGTAATTTTTCCTTCATTTCTTCTGAATGAACACCAACTACAAGACGATCCCTGATCATCTCATCTCTTAAGGCCCCATACTCGCAGTCCAGTGACAGTAGCTATAAATCTGTGATGAAATGATCTGCTGACTCTGCTGTCGATTGCACACGACTGTTGAATTTGTGCCATAATACAGTCAAATTTTTCTTCGGTTTACAATAGTCCACGAACTTCTCAAAAAGAATCTTTGGCTTGTTTTGCTCTTCTTCAGATAATGTCCAAGTGTTGAACACATCTCGTGCATCCTGACCAATGTATAGTAAAAAGTAGGAGCACTTTGCCTTGTCAGATTTCCCAGAGAGAGGTCCATCCAAACATAAGTTCATTGTCTGTGACCATCTTCTCCATGCTTCAGACAAGTTACTACTGTGTAGATCTAGTGGTTCTGGCTTGGTATTATCCATTTTATTTAATCCAGTATGTTTAAATTATAGTTTACAAAAATGTATAATAATCCAACTGCATCAATATAGCTTATTAATTTTTTTTTATATCCAGCACTTCTGACACCATGTAATGTTTTTAAGTATTTTGTGTGGAGAGAAACACTGATCCTCAAAGCACTACTTTATTCTATAAGCTCAGACAAAAAACTGGCTGGTGTAACAGCATTAAAGCGTATTGTTCATAAGGTACACTAGGAACCATAATTATGTTACAAGTCTTAGCAGTATTCACAAAAATGTTAAGACCAGTTGCAGGCTTAGCCAAGTTTAAATAGGTCTTAAATATGATTAAGATTAATTATGAAAAGATAAATTACAGTATATTTTTATAAGTTATGTATTTTACTGTAACATTTCAACTTTATATCTTATATTTTTTGAACAGACAATTTTTTCACATTTTAATAGTCAGCAGTGCCTAATTCTGCAATTTAAATAACAGACATGATAGAAAAAATCTAGCAGATATCTGTTGCTTGTTATTACATAGAATTACATAAATTTGTTTGTATCTATATTTTAAGCTGTAGTTTGATTGGCTGGCTGATATCATTTATTTTATTGTGGTCTTAAAGTTTAAGACCAGAGTATTAGCTAAGTCGCCTTTGGTATATACAGATTTAAGACAAAACTTAGCTGAGACAAAAGTCCTAAGTCTGAGCCCACAGTTAAACCTAAGGCCTGGCTAAGACTCGGAGATGGGGCCCTATTCACAAAGGGTCTTAAACTTAGCTTGGACATAAGCCCACTCAAAGGTGGACTTAAGTTTGAGCCCAAGACTTAGCCAAAGCCTTAGGGTTTGGTGTTTTGTCAAATCCACTAAGTGAAAGACCACAGACTCAGCTTGAATTAAAGACAAACTTCAAGACTAAGTTCTTTTCTGACACTGGCCCCTGGGCTAAGTTCCTTTTTTGAAACCGATCCTGAGTGTTTATCACGTAGAATATGCTATGTTGAATGTATTCATAGTCACAAGTTGCTGGATAAGATTGGAACAATCTATTTCCAGAAACAGAAGATCTGTTTTACTGAAAGTCAAGTTTTGCTTCATAGCTGCATACTAGTCTTTAAGAATACACAAGTTTTTTATCTAACATCTTAGCAAATACATATCTATTTTCCTTAAACTAAAAAGAAAAATAGATCTACAACAAAATGTTTTCAAAATGGTAATATTATGCTGGAACTTAGAGCTTTAGATCTATCCTGAAAAAAATAAATGTGCCTAAAATAGAGAGAAACTGAAAATCAGATATCCCTCTACCAGAAAAAAAACTTCCCGATCTAAGCCACACTATGACTAATTAATTTGTAAAATGACATGCACTGTCTATTCAATATAGTAAAGCCTTGAAAACGTTGAACGAAAATTGCCTCTTCCAAATATGTAAATTTTTGGTGTTTCTCCAGGTGTTTTGAATAAACACCAAAACCAAAACACTGCTTATTGAATAATGTCTATTATGGGTCAGCATCCTTCAGCTAAGCCAGCTTTCCCATGGGTCAAAGCACAGGTATCTCATCCAGCACCAGCAGGTGCTCTCAGCAAGAACCCATTTTTCCTTCTACAGATCCTTCTGGCCAAGCTGGTCCGGCTTCTGGTCTGGATGGTTCTCAGGCAGTGCACTCAATGTCATCTCTTCTGGAAAAAAATTACCTTGAACCAGTATTATGTCATCTCTGGCCCTGTTATTGTGTCTCAGTCTGCTCCAGAAGATCTTCCATCAGAGCAACAGGCCACCGAAGAGATCTCCGAATAGGATGAAGAAAAGGATTATAATGGCTCTGAAAAGATGCTAAGCAAGGATCAGAATTACTGGGGTATGGTCTTGGGTGTGAGATCTTTTATGGGTTTTACCCATATTCGAGTCTTTGAATACTCACTAACATGCAGCTTACAACCCTTGAACTGGTCACAGGACACACCCAGTAGGAAATGTTTCATTGTTATAACAACCAGAGGACTGATTGTGTAAGAAACTTGAAAACCTAAATCTTGTGTTGATCGAAGCTAATGAGCATGGCAGGCTACGTGTGGATTAGTATTTAAGCCTCCAAGTCGCACAGTAGATAGTACAGATGTAACCTGGCTGAGATAAAGGATAATACTGACCACGGAAGTATGTCAATATCTTGCCCAATGATGGCGCGAAGTTAAACAGTGCCTAAAGTCGCAAAATAGATGGTACAAATATCACCTGGCTGAGCCAAAGGATAATTCCAGGCCGGGAAAATATGTCCATACCTTGCCCAATGATGGTGCCAAGGTACACAGTGTATTGCTAAAGCTTCTGGTTCTGATCCTCTTGCCTTGTGTCTATTTCACAAGGCATATCATGCAAGTGGGAAAAAATTGCCAAAGAAACTAGCAACATTTGTCAGCAACAAACATCAGTCAGCTGGTTTTAACAGATATATCACAAAAATACAAGACATTGTACAAGATCAGCTTAAACTTTTCCAAGTGGAATTGGGTTAATGTAAATCCTCAGTAAAAGTACCTGAGGCCCTGGACAAATTGAACAATTTGACCTACTTTAATCACAATGTCAATTTTGTCAAGCAAGACATTTTCTCTGCAGTCAGAAATTGCCCACTGAACGGATATGCTCTCTTTCCTGATGCCCTCATTAGAAAAGTAGAAGATGAGATAGCCCAATTTGAAGCAACCAGGCAAATTTCCCAGCCCAGTTTGGGCCATGGGTTTCGTCTCAGGTCCAAAATGTCAGCAGCATCATTACCAACCATACTCTAATACTTGGAAACAACCTCAAGAATCTGCCCAGCAGGCTCCACCAACCGGTCAATAGCAGCCAGCCTAGAATTCTGTACAACAGCTGCAATTGACTTCACTTGTGTGATCAAATAGGTCAAATTGATGGCTCAAGTCGGTGTATAAGAATCCACCAGTACCTGGACTGGTTAATAAGAGCCCAGACAAAAGAATCCTGCATCCAGGACACTCAATCTCTTTTGGGCCTTTGGCAGGAGTCGAGATGGGTTGTCAATTTTAAGTCAAAGTTGGAACCAAAGCAGATTTTCAACTTTGTGGGTTATCAATAGGACCTCTTGCATGGTCTGATCAGACCCACTTAAAATAGATGGGGGTCAATACAATAGAAACATGTCTTTCTGATGTTAACCCAGACAGTGTTGGTCAGAGCCTTCATGTCCCTCATATGGCTTCTCACTACTATGGAAAAGCAGGTGACTTTTGGCCGGCTCCATATGAGACCCATCCTGTGGCACCTGAAGAACCATTGGAGGGTGCCCCAGTCTTTGAAAAAGGATGTTCTAGCTTCCAGGTCTCTGAACCTTCATCTCAGGTGGCGGAACCAGAAAGCTGATGTTCTCTGTGATGAACCTTTACACCCCTTCAGCAAGCTCTTCAGGTCTTTACTGACACCTCAAAGTAGGCTGAGGGGCTCATGTAGGAGATTGCAATGCAAGCCACCAGACTGGTCTAATGTATCCTTGTATCCTCTCCAAGCTTTCTGTAGAAGAATCATTTGGCTAAGGAGGGCCCAGAATGATTAGCCTCAGTGTCGATTCCCACTTGACAATTCTAATTCTAATAGCACTTTTAAGCGCTTAATCTCTGTCAAAAAGACAGACTCTAAGGCGCATCACACAAAAACAGTGTTCAATATTCATAAACCATTGAGACATTGCAGGGGTCAGCACCACAGAGAGAGCAGGAGGAGATTGGAAATTTAGGGTGGATATACTTTTCCAAAGAGGTATGACTTCAGCTTTGACCTGAAGGAGGCAAGAGAGTTTGCAGAATGCACCTCGTCAGGAAGGTCATTCCAAATCATAGGTCCGTCATATGCGAAACGGAGTCCAAAATTCTTTTGAGACTTGAAAACTGAAGCAAAGTGGGGACCCTCAAGAAACATGCCATCAGATTGACTTCGACGAGTGTTATATGCACTATGTCTGGGTATGAGAAAGGGTTCAAAGTATTTGGGGTTACCACTGTGTAGGAACTTGTAAACAAGCACGGCTGTCTTAAAGATAGAACGGTACTTAATCGGCAACCAATGTAGTGCTTTTCTAACTGGAGTGATGTGTGAATACTTGGTGGTGTTGGCAACAATTCTGGCAAGACTGTTCTGAACACATTGAAGTTTGCGCAGATCCAGAACTGAGAGACCAAAGAGTTAATCAAGTAATCAAGATGACTTCCGACCAGAGCATTGGCAGCTATGAGGGTAGCTTCATGTGTCAGATGTCTTCGGAGTCGCTTAAGATCCCGGACACTAGCAAAACAAGCCTTGTAGACTTTCATAACATGACAAGAGAATGAGAAATCTGATTCAAACCAGACACCAAGATTCCTAACTGCATCTACTGGTGATATAAGATTACCGAGTATGTTGACTGTGAAGGAGTGATTAAGTTTTTCACGCTGAGACTTAGAGCCAAACACAATGAATTCGGTCTTATCAGGATTTAGCTTAAGCTTATTTGTAGAGAGCCATCTCTTAACGCCTTCTAGGCAGCGTGACAGTTTATCAAGGGCCGAGGCAACATTTTTATGTGTGAGATGCACATACAATTGTGTGTCATCAGCATAGAAGTGGAAACTAATACCAGTATGATTCTGTATGACTTTACTCAGCGGAGTAGTATAGAGTGAAAAAAGGATTGGCCCCAGGACAGAACCTTGAGGCATACCATACAATAACTTTTTGGCATCAGATAAAATTGACCCTATCTTAATGCACTGTACACGGTCTGAGAGATAAGACTTGAACCAATCGAGGACAACCCCACTGACACTGAACCAGGAGCTGAGAGAATCAAGAAGCGTATCATGATCAATAGTATCAAACGCTGCTGATTGATCCAAGAGAACAACAGCAGTAGCCTCACCTCTAGCAAAAGCCAGATGAACATCATTTTTAATTGAAAGCAATGCAGATTCAGTTGAGTGACCTAGTTTATAGGCAGACTGCCTGATATTCTCTAGTCCGTTCAAACTTACATGGTCATTCAATTGAGAAGCAACAACACGTTCAACAAGTTTTGATATGAAGCCCAGTCCTGAAGCAGGCCTGTAGTTTTTAAAATCATTTGGTGGTAGGGAAGACTTTTTAATTAATGGGGTTACAATAGCCTTCTTAAACTCATCAGGTACAACACCTTCTGACAATGACCAGTTAACAAGCCTGGTAATAGAGGGCAGTAAGATATCTATACATTCCTTAACAAGAAATGTGGGCCATGGATCTAATAAACAAGATTTAGAGGGTGACTTCATGAGAAACTTGTTTAAAGCTGCTGAAATTAGGCACATCGGGTGGAGGAGGAAAGGAGAATGAGTCTCTAGAGGAAAATGAGTTTCTGATTTTAGCTATTTTGTCACTGAAGAAAGCGACAAACCTGTCAGCAAGACCTTTCTTAGATTCATGAGAGGGGAGTACTGCTTCAGGACTAGAGTGTGGTGCAGAATGTAAGGCCTGCCATAGCTTCTTGGAGTCATTAGCATTTTCTCTGACTAGGTTTCTGAAGTAACTTGCCTTATCTTTGATGACCAGTGAATTGCACCGAGCAATCTGTTTACGAAGTCTAGATCGATTGTAGGCAGATTTATCTTTACGCTAGATTCGTTCCAGTTGTCGTCTGATGTTTTTTGCCAGCCGGTAGGTGTGAGATAGCCAACCAGCAGCTTGTTTAGTAGAAGTATGAGTAACCAATGGTGCATGCTTATCAAGCAATCTGCTCAAGTTGCCTAAGTATTGTTCACACAAAACACTGACTTATCACCAGGGCATCTTACGAATGAGCAATTTCCCAAATCCTTACACAAACTGTCCAAGTTAATTTTAATACCTCCTGTAGGTGACCACTTTTTCCTTATGTGAAGGAGGATTAACTGAATCAAGCTGAGCAAGGACAAGAGCATGATCAGAGATAAATTCAGCAACTCGTACATTGGAAACACCACTGGCATCAGTAGGAGTGAGAACAAGGTCTAGAATATGACCATGAGGATGGGTAGCCGTTTGAACATTTTGTGTAATATTGCATGATTCTAAACAGTTCTGGAATTTAACACTATCATTTGAAGAAGTATCCAAATGAATATTAAAATCACCACAAATTAGGAATAAGGGAGAAACTGAGGATAAGTATCCTAAAAGATTCAGATATGAGTCCAGGAAACTGTCAGAGCATGAGCCAGGTGGACGATAAACACAAGTTAACACAAGCAGTTGAGCCGCGGACCCAATTGCAATGCTATATTTTCAAAGGAACTGAATGTAGGAGTGTCCACTGATCTAAACTTTATAGCTTTGTTGATAAAAAATCCCACACCCCAACCCCGACCATGAATACGGGGTTTGTGGCAGAATTTGAAACCTGTTGAGGTGATGGAATGTAGAAGGCTGTCCGTATCCTCCAGGACAAATCCCTCATAGATAGTAGGTCCCTGTTTCCAGTCAGAGAATTGGGCTATAACCTGGACAGGGCAAACGAGCTGAGACAAAATAAGGAACTTGTTTTTGTCTCACTCAAGAAGAATTTTGTTAACGGTAATTCTCCTTATAACCATTTTCTCTTGGACAAAGCAGACAGTTATCCTCTGCTGTGAGATATCAGATGTGGTCATGTTAGGGAACATGATATCCTAGCCTCTGCTGCTTCCAAAGTTTTTCAAGGTGGTATCTTTTGAGTAAATTTTGTCAACTTCCCATATAAAGTCCCACAATACTTCACTCAATACTCTCTGAAAGATGTGGCTTGGACTGATTCTGAGCTTTTACATTTAGGTCCAGTAGCTGTTGCTTTGCAGATCCCCAATTTAGATACTTTAATCTCTCTCCTTTTTGTATATAGTGTATTGTAGTTGTCAGGGCTCAGCATTGACCTATACTCCGGTGGTATAGACCCTTATTTGTTTTAGGGCATATTCCCTTCATTTAAAACCTTTTACCCAGGTGTCAGGGGCACAGGGTATAAGGTTCCCTGTCTTCTTCACTCATGGTTTAGTTGGGAATCTTTAGGAACAGAAATCCTCCTCTCTTCCCCTCCTCAGGGCAGGAAAAATGGGAGGGACTAGCAAGCCAGGTTTACCAGTTTACCAGTTAATACTCAGGACTGAACAATCTTACTGTCCATTAAGAGCTCTTTTCAGTCCCTAGTAAGCTTCCCTCTATCCGCTGGGTAGTTGTTCTAGCTGTTGTCTGTTAAGTAAAAATGTATTAATGCAATAAAATTGTAAATTTAAATAAATCAAATAAAATTTTTATAATATATTGCATGACAGACAGTAGATCCCCACCCATCCTGACCTGCAGACTTAATCTTTGGAGGGACAAAAAAGATCATGTGATGCCACATCCCTCTAGAAAATGATGCAAGAGCTAGGCCAACATGCGGTTGGATTACACTATACCAGTTCGGCCAAAGGTGAAACTCAGGACATCTTTTTCTATAATAGGGAGGGACCACTTGGCACCAGATGTGTCTCTTAGGTAAGAAAATATTTTAAAAACTTGACAGTATCAACTGGATATTCAAAGAAATCTGCTATGGTATTCCCTCAAGCTCAATACCTCACGGTAAGAAGATCAGGAACAATACCCAAGGAAGAGGGATATATTCTATCATTAAACATTTACAAGACTTCTTGTATATACAAATCATTAGAGGTTAGGGTGACCATAATCATTTAATAAGAAACTCTGAAAAAGCTTCATTTTACATTGCTACTGACAGTAAATAATTTTAATGAAACTAAGTTACTCAATATGCAAGCTTGTCAGAGCCTCAATCGCAGTCAAATTACTGTTATTATATTATCCTCTACTGCTCCAGCCAATCATCCAACTGGCATTTCTACTATCTGATGTTCCTGAGTGAGAGAAGTATGACACGTCTTCTGAACAGGACTAATCTGTGCTAAAGAGTGTGTTCATTTTCTTTTTTGTCCATTGGATATTCAGCCACACAGATTTACCACTGATTGCATTTCTCTATTTGATTTTCAGTCAATGCCCTAAGTTTCTGAAAAAACCAGTCCCAAAGCTACAAAGAGAAATACTTGAAGGAATTAAAGGAAACATTAATATTTCTATTACTAAGTGCAAAAAGAAGTTAGTAGTAGTCAAAGACAAGCAGTTATAACTTTGTTGCAAAAACCAGGAAAACAGATGTGCTGAGTAACTGGCATCCAGTATCTTTATTAAACTTGGATTATAAGATTTTAACAAAAACAGTCACCACAAGAATTCAAAATGTACTGCCAAGCATAATTCATGAAAATCAGAGTGGGAATTTGCACTCAGAAGTAAACAAGACATAATTAATTCAAGTAATGATAAACTGTTCTCATACCTGCTATTTATTGACTTTGAAAAGGCTTTTGGAATTTTATGTTAAAATGCTGGGGAATTTTTAACTTTGGCCCAGATTTAATCAAATGGATCCAAAATTTTTACAAAAATGTATCAAGTTGTATAATAAATGATGGAATAACTGGTCAATATTTTCAGGTTGGAATAGGTGTAAAGCAGGGAGATTTATTATCACCATACCTCTTTATCATCCCTACAGAATTATTAGCAATAAGATCCAATAAGATCATTAAAGGTATAGATTTTGGTGGGGAAGAAATCAAAGTTATACAGTTTCCAGATTAATTAACATGTTCATTAGCAGATATACAGTCAGGTCTGGAGGTTTTAAGCTTGTTAATATTTTTTGAACATATAAGTGGACTTAAATTGAATAATACTAAATCTGCTGGAATATGGTTAGGCCAAATCCAATATTCTATGTCTAAACCTTTTTACATACTCTGGCCAGAAAAACCAGTCAGGATTTTGGGTGTATATGTGGGGTCATAATCAAAGAGAGGTAGAAGAGGCTAATTTTGGTAAACCAGTTAGAAGTTTATACTTTCAGTTAAATCTATGGAAATCTAGAAATTTATCCTTGAAAGGGAAAGTATTGTTTTTTTCAAACATTGGGAATATCAAAAATTTTATTTTTAGCAAAAATTATTAGTAGTATAGAGTGAACATTTGATCCCCCATATCGCAGTTATTGAGGACACTTCTGGTGGGGTACTGAGTGAGTATGAGAAAAACAAGCAATCTGATTGGTTGAGGGAGATGACATCACATCACATGACTACATTTGATGCCCCAAACCACAGCGATTCAAAATTTTTCTGGATGTGAATGTGTATTGGTTGTGCATGCGCAGTGTAGCATGAGAAAAATTGGTTGAGGGGTGATGATATCACATCGCATGACACAATGCTGCAATTTGATTGGTTGACGATGTCACATGACTACATTTGATCCCCCGTCCCGTACATGCTTGGTTGGTGCACTATTTTGGTTCTGGTTGCGCATGTGCATTGGTGTTGAGCAAGCAATCTGATTGGTTGATGATGTCATGTGACTTAACACTGCAATCTGATTACTAAATGCTGACTAAAGTTAAATGATGCAGACATTTGATTGGTTGATGTGTTAATAATGCAACTGATTGGTTGCTGACATGATTAAATGCTGTAATCCGAGGGGTGATGACTTAATAGAATGCAGTCGTTTGTTTTGTTGATGACCAATTAATCTGATTGGTTGAGAGGTCATTTGATTGGTTGACACTTGAGACATCTGGTTGACTAAAGATTAAGAGGCCATTTGATTGGTTAACAGGCATATGATTGATGTCATACTGATTGGTTAAGGGATTTGTGGTCATTTCATTATCTGATTGGTTTATGATGTTTATGATTAAGGGATGTCACAATGATCTTGTTGATGTGTATGGTCGGTGATACAGGCAAGGTAGGTATTTGTTTGATGGCTAATGCAGGCATCTGACTGACTGATCTAATTTGCATGTTGACTGACCAAACAGCACCCACACCAGCCCCCAGTGGGGACATCTCCCAGAGGGGTCATCTCCTCAGTGGGGAGGGAGGGGGCACTCCAAGTTGTGCAAAGTGAACCCAGCAAATTCTTCAACTTAAGGAAAACAAGGCATTAAAGTTCATACAAGTTTATTATTTTCTTTGACAATAATATCATTGTTCATCTTCTAATATATTTGCTCTCAGTTTCATATTATCCAGTGTTTCCTGCTTGAGGTCATTGAACAGATAGCTATACTGTCTCAGAGTCATCGCTCTTTCATACACCTGTGCAAGGTATTCACAATCTTTGGGGTACATCTGTCTGGCTAAATATTGGATCTGGCTGGCTCTAGGATTCTTACACAGGACCATGTAGTGTGTGTTCAAACTGATAGTTCTCTGGAATCTGATTTTATGAAACACATTGTGGGTCACTGCAATGATGGATATATTTAAAGATGATTCCCTTTTAGTAAAGAGGTCAACGACTCCTCTCTCCAAGCAGTTCATCATGTCATCTAACACCAAAAGGCAAGATTCCAGTTTTTCATGATCCGGTAAACCTTGTTAGAATTCTACATCTTTCATTGTGGCATAAAGAGGCTGCCATTGAGAATAGCACCACAGGATTTTTTTCAGTTCCAGTAGCTTTTTCAGAAATGATGTTTTCCCACTTCCTGTTGGACCATCCACGAGATAAGTAATTATATGAACCAGCTTTGGATGATCCTCCTAACTCCTATTCCCTCCTCCTCCCTTTGCATAAATAACAGAATTTTTTGTTTAGTCATTTTATTGAACTGTCTTACCTTATCATATAGCAATAAATGTTACACTTGACTATTTTTAACTTACATACAATAAAAATGTACAAAGCTGTGTTTTGATTTTCAACAGTTTTATGCAATTATTTAAAATGCATTTATTTGTGAACCTTTAATATTTCATCAATATTTGTTCTACAAAGTTTTAATCCGGTCAGAGATGTATTTTTCCGTCCTGTTCACAGTCATCTCCATGCTGCATCCAGCAAAGGTTTGGAAGGCAACCAATGCACAGTACTGTCACCATAGCCAGTGAAAATGGTCTTTGCAGTTAAACATCAGTGTAAGTGCAAACATAATCTTCAAAAAAGGTGCTGAATTCTTTGAAAACAGGTGGTGACTCATAAGAATCAAAGTACACACCCTCACCTTGGTTATTGGTGCTGAGTGCCACCAGTGGGTTCCTTCATTGTGACAGCAGTTTGTGCAAATAAAGACACATTTTTCTTTTGGACTTAGCTGATTTCTGGCAAAAAACTCCAGTGTCCCATCCCCGTGGCTTGAAGGTCTTTAACACTTTTTCCAATTTAAATGTATTCATCACTCTACAGGGTTAAGACGGTCACAACAGATCTGTACTGGTCAGTGTCAATGGTATTTTCAAATTCTCTTTACACAACAATGTTCACAGTTTCTGTCAATTCTTTTTTGAAGTGCAGCTAGAGTAAAATGTGCCAGTTTTTCTCAAACTCACATATCCTCCACCCTTTCAAATCAGGTGACAAATCAAAGTAGATCAAGGTACATCCCTTTTCATACTCCTTCTTGTCTATGGGATTTCCTTCATCTTGATACATGGATCCCATGCCAGAGAAGAGAGTCATGGGCAATTAATGTAGTCTCCCATCTCAAAATTAGGTTGAAGTGCCTTACCAGGAATGGATGTGCCACCCACACTCAGTACAATATGGTCCATCTAAAAATGTTCAAACTGGAACAGGTTTGTTTGGTGCCATCCATTGATGCCACTATATTTGACAAAACCTATGAAAATGCATTTTGTAATTTGACCCGAATACAAAAAATGACTTAAAATCTTTCTCACCACTGGACAGAAGAACGCTTTACAATAGGTGGTGGTAACTATGGGTCCCTTTTGGATCAGCACTATTCTCAGCAGGGGCACCGTGGCATTTCCAATGGGCACAGGATCAATTAAATCACAATAGACGTATAAGTTGTGTGTGTTATCTTCAATGTCAGCTAGATACTCTAATTTTCTATCTCAAGCTGCACATGGGCCTGACCTGTCAAATCCTAACACGACTTTCAAGCTCTTGGAAAGATACCAGTCCTGTGGTAAGTCCTCTGATGAGTCATTTCTTGTAAGTTTAAGTTCTGTTTTTTCTGTGGCAAAATGGTATTGAATCCAACAGCGACAGGTGAGTTTTCACCAAGGCCCCGTTTAATTTTTTATTTAAGGTTTTGATCAATTCCTTTACATCAGCATAAATACCCTCCTGAATGAATATGGTTGTATTTCCAACTTGAACAAATTGATCTGAAGGGATCTGGTTTAGGTTCTGGTTCGGATTCTGTTTCAGGTTTGTACTCCTCCTCTTGTCTTTGAAACTGGGGCCCACGACCCACTAACCTCTCTGGAATGTTAGCCTCTTGTAACTTTTGATTAAACTGTCCCCACCACTTGGGAGTTTTCTTATTTTTCTTTGTGTCCGAATAGCCGAATAATCAAATCTGTAATATGAAATCCACTAATGGGTCGATTGTCTTCTGTTAAAATTTCACCTTTGTCATTCTATTGTAAGGTCCCTTTTAACTTTTGATACAGGTGCTGACTTTTACTCCTCAGAGAAGTTTGCAGAGTGATGGCCAAGTCATCTTCTAAATCTTCTTTTGGGAATACAGGTTCTACAGGGACCACAGGATCTGGAAAAAGATCCACAGGTTCAGGATCTTGCTTTTGGTCATAAGTCAGCCAACAATTCATCGACTGATTGTATAGCTTCATCTTTTCAGTTGGTTCCAATATGGGGTCTTTTGCACTCATATCTTTTTCTAACCTGGCCATAGATGTAGATGTGGTATCTCTTCCTGCTGGTGTACAGTCTCTAGTGTTCGAGAATGACTTGGGCACAATAATCTTTTCGATAAATTTATTCATCGCCAAGTAAAAAGCCCTACCAGTTTCTTAGCAAGTGGAGGAATACCAGTTCCTAAAATAGGAGCCAATAAAGCAGGCAGGATCCACCCTCTTGCAAAATCTGTTTCTTTTTTCTGTCAGAGGTATTCTTTTTCCTTAATGCTCTCAGTTCTTCTTTATATTTTCCCAGTCTTTTCTTTTCTTTCACCCCAAGAGGAATATTTCCCTCTAGAATATTATGAGCACAATCCACAGTGCAGGAGTGGTTTGTCTGCATGACGAATGATGTACTTTGTTGTTTTGAGGTCATCTTCAGTCAAAATCCTTAACACGTAAATGTTCTTTTTAATTAAAGACTTGTTTTCACCATGGCTGTTCATGTTCAAATGATAACCAGTGATGTCTGTGCTGGTAGCCAAGATTCATATTGTGGTGTCCAAAGTAACCTCACCAAGACCTCTTTGGGGCGACCTTTAAGTTTGCAACTTTTCAAAATTTTTCAACCTTATAATACTCATCTTGAGTGACCTTTTGTAACTCTTCTTCATAAGATGTTCATAGTCTCTGATTTGTATGTGGGATACCTTTACATCTAACTAAATATGAGACTGTTGCACCATATACTGGGCAATGAACAATACCAGCGATTATGGACCTTACTACTTTCAATCAAAATGATACCTTCTACTTAATAAAGGCGATGCAGCATATTTGTGCAGATGGTCAAACGTTACCCTTCTCAGATGAGACATGTATTTCAACCATTTAAAACAAGGTGTCAAACCGGATGCTTGGTCAGAACTTTGCAAGGCTCCTGTACAGTCATTTTCATTGTTCCCTGATGCTGTGCTAGGAAAGGCAGGTGAGATTTCAAACACGAATCCTAGGGTTGTACTTCCAAGCCTGGATCAGGCCTTATTTTGGGTAGGGGGATGTTCTGTCAAAAGAAATCTTACTGTTATCAGTTATACCAGAAAGAAGGCAGATGTTTTCACTCTATGAAGCAGATTTTAGAGTGTCCAGCATGGAGGGCCTCTGGGTCCTGTGGCCAGTCCTTCAAAGGAACAACATTGGCAGCAGTTATGGAATGGACTCTTACGTCCTCTCTGGTCAGTTTAAAATGACCCCAACTGGTGAGAGTTGGGAAAAGTGGATTAACAACAAAAAAGTCCGCTACTCATTTCAGTATGGAAACCACTGTGTGAAATGTTTCGCCAGAAGTATACTGCAACATAACCTTTGATTCACAAAAAGGACTATGTCTTCAATGTTTCCATAGTTGTACTTCTTATAGAAATTATTGGAATCAACACATTTAACATTAAATATCTAACATAAATTATTGTGAATAACTCAAGGATAAACCACTGCAAAATGGCAACTCAAAGTATTAATCAGGCACAAAACATTAAAATATTAAATTCAACTGGGCAGTTGTTGGATGAAAGATAATCACAATCACAGGTAGATTGGGTAAAATAGAAGACTCCTTGACATATTCTATGAAATTGGCAAGATCAATACACTAGATGGAAGGTGTGAGCAACAACTTATCCAAAATCAACAAGTACAAGTACAGCCGGTTGGATTGAAAGCACAAAACAAGAACCTAAAAGATGAACTACTAAAGTCAAGAAGTATACTCAAGACAAAATAATATAAAAATCACAAGAATTAACTGCAATCGGAATCAAAATCTGGAATATGTGATTATCCAGACACTTACTAAGGTTGCGATAACCCTGTTAGATAGAAAGATAGAGAGAATCCATTACAAAGCACAAGCAAGGATAAGAGTCAATCGTCCGGTTTTACATCGTCTCATTCATGATATGCAAGAAAGATGAAGTTGAGTGTATCAAAGTTTATGTTCATGAAGACTATCCTAAGGTGATAAAGGAGATGAGAAGAATGTTTCCTGCAATATCCTTCAAGGCTCTGGAACTCTGCCCAGAATTGCATCCCAGGTTTTATCTGGACAGGTGTAACTGTGGAAAATGTCAGTAATATACCATACCCAGAACTGTTACTGGAACGAGTATTTACACCTACAAAAAAGAGACTACAAACCTTCTTTTGAAAATACTCACCCCTGAGTAATTATCATTCTGCAAGCTTCAAAGTTGAAGGACTATCCTTTTCTACTTTAGAGCACTATTTTCAATATAAGAAGGCACTACACTTTAAGGATAAGGATCTAGCAAAGTTAATACTGCAAACAGCCCAACCAAAGAAAGTGAGGCAACTTGGTAAAAGAGCACTGAGATTTAATAAGCAGGAGTGGTATTGCATATATGTTAAATGCATGTTCATAGCCATGCTAGCCCATTTGTCTCAAAATGTGTCACTAAAATGTTTTTACTGTCAATAGATGGAAAGTTACTTGAGGCCAATCCAACAGACAAATTTTGGGGAGTAGGTTTGTCAGTAAGGAGTAGTTACTTGCACAAAGAACCTTAGTGGGCTGTAAAGAGCTTGACAGGAAAGACACTAAAAAGAGTAAGAGAAACTTTAAAGTGAACAAAAGGTACCTTATTGACTATATTTAATTGAAAAGTAAACTCTCCTAACTGACTTTTGAATCTGTGACCAATGAAATTGACATGATACTATCTGAAAAATTATATTGGGAGAAATTAAACATGAACATTGCAAAGAAAATAAAGTGTACTAGTATAAATAGTAGAGAAAATCTGGTTTTATGTGAACATAGAAATGCTAGCTATTTTGTATAGATTAAGTAAGATGGTAAAAATAACAGAAAACTTATAACAGTATAAGGTAATTTTTACCATTTGACAAGTGTGTAAAGTCAATTTTAGAGCCTTAAAATTGCTCTTTGTTTGGTAGAGAATATTACAGATTTACTTTTGAAATGGTCCCTTTGAATTTTGTTTGCCTAAAAAGATACATGAAGAGTGTGTGCATACTGGCTTTAAAGGAATTAAATACTGTATCACATCTTTCAACCACTAGACTTGACTGTTTTATTCCAAGATGTATATTATGTTTATCACTTGCCTGCTTCATAAACAAAAATTAAAGATCAAAGTCCTTAAAAAATAAAAAAAATAATATGATTAAAAAGTTATCATCCATTGAAGTTTTTTTTAATCTGATCTGATTTTTTTCTGATAGTGTAAAGGGCAAGAAATATGTACAATTTTGTATTTGGGTTGACTATTTTTCTATAAAAAACCTTTTTGGGTCAACATAATGAAAATATATAAGTTTACCAAGTATATCCTATTATATACTTATATTTAATATATCCACAACAATACGTCACCCTTTATGCCAACTTGCCAGTTGTAGAGGAAACTTAAGTGTGTTATTGGTTTATGTGTGTTTTTCTTTATGAATACGTTTCAGTTTTGTGTAGAAAAAGTTTGTGGAGAAAGATTATTCCAACCTTTGAATCACATGATGATAAACTGTGTAGACATCAAAATGATAAGAAATGATGATGATATAAAGGTACTATTGGCAAACTGCAGATGCTTTAAAGATAAAGAAAAGAAGTACGAGGATTAACAATGTATATGCTTTAACTTTATCATCCCAATCATTAGCAGAAGCAGCCTGGCAGTATATTTCAAATTCTGCCTCAAATATGGTCCAGTTTTGAGCAACATTACCCCAAATGACATGGACCTCCTTTTGTCATCACATTAGAGACTAACCAGGCTACTTGTGAGAGTTCCAGAAATGTGGTGACACTCCAGTGTACAGTAACCGGCCAGAATACACATAGATAATCACACTTAATAGCTTTAAGAGAATCTGGAATGATGCATACTGCATTTGTATCTATTGATAGGATCTTCTGTTGATATCCTTTCACTAAAATAAACATGGAATTAAGCACTTTGGAAGCTTTAATTTGTTTTGTTGTTATATCCTTCATAAAGTTCTGACACCATGTAGATTCTCCTATTTGTAAATATTGAAATAGTAGGCTTAGCTGTTGGACAACTGTTGTACATTGGCAGAGTATAATTACAGTAAAGTATTTAAATTTAACTGACATGTCCACAATTAGTAAAAAAAATAGAAGTTTAATATTTGTCCAATTTCAAATATAACAGGAATAATGACATCCATGACGCTCCAAATTATTTAGGGAGATGTCAACAAGCAATGTTATACCATCCTCTATACAAATAGTTCATTTATTTTCTATGTAAATATGTGAAATAACATGTATATATTTCACATCATAAAGTAATAGTGATGCTTCCAGAGAATTAAAAATCAATGAAAACAAGTCTAGCTCATTTTCAGAAAGTGCAGTCCTTTGGAAAGAAAAGTTATCAAAGAGACTGATTACAACCTTTGTGTATTTTGATTATGCTTTTGTCTAAAAGCAATTACTACTGGAAATAAAAAAGGTGGACTGTTTTCAGGATATCTACTGCACTCTGGTAGGTGAAACAAATTTCAAAGCATATTAATAAAGTACAACAGTAGAAAAACATTTAATTTTTAGTTGACATTAGTTTTGAAAGAGGTATATTTCAGTAAATGAAATGAGGGCCAGGAGAAACTATCGGCCAATTTATATACAGGGTGCAACGAATGCTATTACTGAAATTGAATATGTTTAAATATTTAGATAACTACAAAATGGATAACTAATAAATAAATGGGTGGATCTCTAATCTACATAGAAAAAACCTCGAAGTTAATAAAATAAAATTCCCATATTAAAGTAAAAGTAAATATCATACCATATTTTTAACCTAGCTACAAGATCATATTATAGGTTTCTCTACTTTTTATTTTTTAATTTTAAAAGCATTCGCTAGAAGGCCAAACCACATGAAAGTATGCTAGTTAATAGAATATTTAATACTAATTTAGTGCATTGCATGCTCTTGTTATTTCACTGTTTTCACAGAGTTTAAAACTTTTGGAATGATTTTAATGTCTTACAATAATGAAAAAAAATAAACATAGTTCATAAAAAATGCAATTCCACTTTGTTCAAATAATATAGATTAGGTATTAGCTAGATCTTGAAGGTTGTTATATTCAGTCATTATTATTAGTGCAAGTGCTATGCTGCTCCTGTTATTAAAAAGAACTAATACATATTTATTATTATTTGTAGTATGTTGTCTTTGGGACCCTAAGCTGGATGAAGTTGTATCAGTGTAATTGATGATTTTTGAACGATCTATTCTTTTGGCTTGTAATAAAGTCAATATGGTTGGATTGCATATTTGGTGAAATGTGAAATGAATGTGGGATGACATAAGGCGTCAATTTGTTACTTCATTCTACTAAGAATCCTTGCTGTTCATTATGAGCACTTCAGTGGCCTAGTGGGTTAGAAGGTTTGGTATTTAATTACAGGCTGTCACCTGTTGTGGGTTCAACTCCTACAAGTGGCAATGCTGAGGATCCGTCCTAATATGAACCTGACTTTTGAACAAGATGTAAAGCCCCAAATTTGTTGATTGTAGTTCATCATGCAAGATCTGATGCCTACTACACTGAAATTACATAAAGACACCATACAAAATAGCAAATCCAAACTTCTACACAATTTGACTGCACTACTGTGTTGTTACAGCCCATGGGGCAAGTGTGGGAGCCATTACTGCTGCTTTGAAGTTGTAACTGGAAAAGAAAAAGTATATCTTGTACAAAAGTAAAACCAATCTAACCTGGCTACAGTCCTGTCCATCCAACAGTTAAGGAAGTCCAACCACTGTTTCCAACAATCTGTCCAGTGATCCGTTTTGTGTCCATTCATACAAAATGGCTGTATCTAGATGTTCAGTGTATCTACAAAACTATTCTGTTCGCTCCAAGAGGTGAACAATATGCAGTAAACAGCAATCCAATATCTGTATCCAACTGTTCAGGGGTCGGTTTCACAAAGGGTCCCAGACTTAGGCTATGTCAGGGACTTAAATCTGAGCCTTTTGTCTTTGCCAAGTCCTGGACTTAAATGGATTTCACAAAGGGTGACTTAGCTTGTCATATAACCATGGTGGTTTTCTAGGTCATGTGACCCTTTATTTCTACTCAAAATATTTTAGTGGTAACATATATCCCTTGTTTAGCTCATTTTATCTTTGAAAAAATGCTGTATTTTTAAATGGGAATCCTTATAATCACACAGACATGTCCAAAGAATAATTTAGGGCAGTGTTCTATATATTTATTCTTTATTTTCAAGCATTTCAAATTTTGAAGTGAGAAAAATATATGGCGGCCATATTTATGCCTTTGTTTACAAAAGTTAAGCCCACTCTTGGGTAGACTTAGCCAAAGTCTAGACTTAGTAGCTTTGTGAAATCCTCCAAGTCTAAGATCACAGACTTAGCCTCATTTTAAGACAAAAGTCTTCAATTTAAGACTAAGTCTGGGCTAAGTCCTTTTGTAAAATGGACCCCAGCATATTTCCACACAAAGCAAACCATTTCTGCAAAATACAGAGAAAATCAATAATTCCATGTCCTTATATGGTAAAAGAACTCTGCAGTTATATAAAACACTGTACTTTTTAAAAGATATACTGGCAGAGTGCAGTTATATGTAATAACTCCCCTTAATGAAAATTTTAGATGCCAAGGGGTTACAAAATATCATGATATTTTTACACACAAGACATACACAAATGTACATACTTATGTAATAACATTTCATGGGGCCTTACATATTAAACATACATATTAAGATGCACTCAGAGAGAGCAAAACGCTTGACTCGATGTGACCAGTCTCACAAGTGTTCATTACTTTTGAAGAAATATCAAGTAGTAAGCCAAAATCATTAAAAATACATTAAAATGGGATCTTTGAAAATTCACGATTTTTTTTGTATCTAGATCTTTGTATCCAGATCTTTCCAAAAAATTAATAATTTCTTCCTTTGGCCAGGTCCTACCCACAAAATGTTTATAAAGATCTGCCCATTAGTTCTGGGGTAATCTAAACACCAAAAAAAAAACCCTGGTGGAGGTAAAAATATTGGTTAAAAGCCACTTCTTGGTGAAAATCACTCAGGGTATTTTTTTTGTGATGGACTGTCAAGGAACTGAAACATACAAAAAAGAAAAATCAGAAATAAATAAAAATGATGAATACACCACCTCCCTCTTTATTATCTTTTTGTCAATTTCAAGACATAAATTTAATGAGAAGAAATATTTTTACTTAAAGAGGGCAAGTGTCACAAGCTAGGTTTGTGATATCACAATGACAATTGCTTTGTGACCTCATTAAGTAATGACATAATCAGAAACAAAATATTGATTTTTTTACATATGGGATGAAGAGTAGACATCTCATCTTGGTTAAGCTTTTTTGGACAGCAAAAATTGAAATGTTGTGTTTTAATTTTCTCTTCTCTTTCTAGCAAAACCTTTAAGAGATTCTTTAAAAAGCCTAAAAAAAGAAATACTTACAAAAGAAAAACTAAAAAAAGTGAGTGGTATTGAACCCCAAACATGGGATTACAAGTTCTTCATATTACACTCATAGCCACAGAGGAACTCTTTTTGCCCAAAAATTCATGAGGAAGAAATCCTGTCATGATATTGATTTTTCACATGTGTGACCAAGCATAGCAACAGACACATACACACATTAAAAAAGTGTCGGGGGAAGCAAAGC
This sequence comes from Sabellastarte sp. h YS-2021, assembly GCA_964017235.1. NCBI lineage: Eukaryota > Metazoa > Annelida > Polychaeta > Sabellida > Sabellidae > Sabellastarte > Sabellastarte sp. h YS-2021. Next base: position 95,737,692 of record OZ024936.1, on the reverse strand, counting down.
TGATTGTGTGTGGATTATTGATTTACGTTTGTGAGGAAAAGAAGCAGATTCCACTGTAAAAGCCCAATTAAAAATAAGAAAAACTCTTTCCTGGCTTTAATGTTCAAACAAATTACACCAAATTTGGAAGAATCCATCTGTACCCCATGAAATACCTGCCCACCAAATGTGAGCTCAATTGGTGTTATAGTTTTTGAGTTATAAGGGTGAAACAGTGCACAGACAGACAGACGGACAGACAGACAGAAACAAACTGATCACAATAACCCTCTCCTATCATCGAGCGTTAATTACATAAGTAGCATCTATATTTGATTTTACTTTTACAAGTATACTTTTCAATTGTTATATGGAAGGTAACTTTCCACTACAGTTTCTGGATAAAGTGTGTTATTCTTCCCTTTAACATACTCTGTGTAAACTGTATGATTGCAAAATCAAACCCCAATTCAATAACCTCCTTTTTCTTTTAAGTTTGTGCAAAAAAGACACAGGATTGTGTTCCTTATGCATAACAGTTTTGATAATGTAGATGTATAGATATCAAAGTGTTGAATACTGAAAGTGAGGACTAAACATTCATTGTCTTTTGTGGGATGGTCAATATTTTCATCATCAGACTGCAGTGAAACTGCACCTGAACCAACATCACTGGCATCCACACCTAGCCAGAATGACTTACTGCAGTCTTAAGCAGTTAGTACAGTCTCTAAACTGGCCACTGATATTTTCACTCACTATCAAGAACCCAGTAAGAGGAGAAGTGACCTCTGAGAATTTTTTCCAAATTTTCTATAATAATCTTTCATTCCCAGGAACCTGAATAAACGTTTCTTATTTTAATGGGGGTAATCAGTGATGCTTCCAAGTTTTGTCATTATTGATGTCACAAATCTACTACATGACCCACTCATGACGTAAGTAAACATTCTTTGCTTTTACAAAGTCACTCTTTTACATAGTCACAAAATGCTAGGATGTGTTGACTGGTCAGAAGTATATGAAGCCTTTGATGTCAATGAAGCTTACAATAAATTTATAAATATTTTTAGTAATCTGTATAATAATTGTTGTCCTATTGTGAAAGTTAAGTGTCGAAATAATAAAGACAAACCATGCATAACAAATGGGATTAGAAATGCAAGTAGAAAGAAAAATCATTTGTATAAATTATTCATAAAAAAACAAACACGTAATAGTGAAAACATATATAAAAAGTATAAAAATAAATTAACAACAATCCTGAGGTGTGCTGAAAAAGAGTACTATAGTAATTTGTTGAATCAACATATAAAGATGATTCAAAACAAGTATGGAAGACATTAAATATGTTAATAAAAGTAAAGAATTCATCAGAAATCCCAGAAGAATTTGTTTGTAATGGTAATAAGGTAACTAACAGCAAAGATATAGCAAATGGTTTTAATGATTTTTTTGTAAACATCGGGCCAAAGTTGGCAGACAAAATAGAAAAGCCTAACAATGCCTGTATTTATGACTACATGGGTAGTAAAAAGTGTAATTCAATATTCTTAGAAGTTGTAACTTCACAGAAGTTGGGTACAATTGTTAATAAACTTAAAAACAAAACTTCATTTGATGCTAATGGTGTAAACATGTCAGTTGTAAAAATATTTATCATGTAATAGCAGATCCACTAACATTTATCTGTAACCTATCCTTAACATCAGGTGTTTTTCCAGATAAAATGAAAATTGCAAAAGTTATTCCACTATTTAAGTCAGGAGATAAGAACGTATACACAAATTATAGACCAGTGTCCTTGCTACCTCAATTTTCAAAGGTTCTTGAAAAAGTGTTCAGTAAAAGGTTAAATAGTTTTCTTGAAAAGTATGAATTGTTAAGTAATAGTCAATATGGATTTAGAAATAAAAGATCTACTTCTCAGGCACTACTACATCTTATAGAAAAATTGACTAAATCTCTGGATAATAAGACTATTACAGTGGGAGTATTTATAGACTTAAAAAAAGCTTTCGATACAATTGATCATAGCTTGCTGTTAAATAAACTTGAATATTATGGAATAAGAGGTGTTGCTTTAAATTGGTTACAATCATATTTGAGTAATAGAAAACAATTTGTCGCTGTAAATGGTATCGATTCAAAAAATCTAAATGTTAAATGTGGAGTACCACAGGGATCCATACTAGGTCCCATCCTTTTCATACTTTATATTAATGATATTTGTAACTGTTCAAAGATAATGAATTTCATCTTATTTGCAGACGATACCAATAGCTTTCTCACAGGTAATGATGTAAATGAATTATGTGGTAAGGTAACAGCTGAGTTAGAGAAACTAAAAATTTGGTTTAGGCTAAATAAATTGTCATTAAATGTATCTAAAACAAATTTTATGATATTTTGTAAAAAGAAAATTCAAACTAATTGTAGCATAGATTTTGATGGTGAGAGAATAGAAAGGGTAAGTGAAACAAAATTTTTACACGTCATAATAGATGATAAACTGAGTTGGAAAAATCATGTATCTTATTTATGTAAAAAGTTGCAGAAGAGTATGGGTATTTTAAGGAAAGTAAAAAATCCTTTACAAAGTTCGTCACTGTTAACTTTATATAATAGCTTATTCTTACCATATATGATGTATTGTTGTGAAGTATGGGGAAAAGCAGTAAACGTTTGTATAAACAAAATTGTAGTGTTACAGAAAAAAGTAATCCGAATTGTTAATAAGTGTAAGTGGAATGAGCATACCAGTCCAATCTTTAAAAGATTAATGTTGTTGAAATTTAAAGATATTGTTAATTTAAGTATCAGTGTTATACAATATAAAGCTAAAAATAATATGTTACCCAGGAATTTACAAGATGAATTCATAATAAAAAACAATAATTGTAAAACTAGACAGTGTGGAAAATTTTATGTGAAGTATAGAAGAACAAATTTAAAAGCTAATACACCGTCTGTATATGGAGTCAATTTATTTAATAGTTTACCAATAGATATAATAAACTCTGCATCATTATCAAAGTTTAAAAAGCTAGTGAAAAATTACTTCCTAGAAAACTATGAAGCATGAATGTGTATGTTGTCATATAATAATAGTATACAGAAAGGTCAGAAATTATAATTAAAACATTGTGTTTTATTAATTTAATTAAAAGTGGAAGTTAGGAGTGACTTTAAATAAGCTATATTGCTTCTGTCATTTCATTTTCATTTTCAATTATATTGAAGGCAGCAGGCAGGTCAAGCAATGTCAAGGCAGTAGGTTCGCCTCAATATGAAGCATGAATGTGTATGTTGTCATATAATAATAGTATACAGAAAGGTCAGAAATTATAATTAAAACATTGTGTTTTATTAATTTAATTACCAGTGGAAGTTAGGAGTGACTTTAAATAAGCTATATTGCTTATGTCATTTCATTTTCATTTTCAATTATATTGAAGGCAGCAGGCAGGTCAAGCAATGTCAAGGCAGTAGGTTCGCCTCTTGATAAGGGTCAGTGAACTTCATTTTTTATGGACACAAGAGATGTCTTAGTTGAATTACCTGCTTTATATGCAAACTGGTATGGGTTGTCTAAGTTATGGGCATGAATGTGTTCTAACAGTTGCTTAGCAACCATGCATTCAACCAGTTTTGATATGAAACTAAGGCCAGATACAAGGCAATAGTTCTTCAAGTCATCCACTAGAACATTAGCCTTTTTGATTAGAGGAGTGACCACAGCAGTTTTGAAACAATCAGGGACACATCCCTCTACGAATGAGCAGTTAGCCAACTTTGTAAGAGATGATAGTAGAATATCACTACATTGAGAAATGGAGAAAAGTTGTCCAAGGATCCAATAAGCAGGATGTTGTAGCTGAACTTATTATTATTTTTTCAACAGCATTTTCAGAGACTTGCATAAAGGCAGTAATTTTTGGAGGATCTGAAGGAGGCTGAACATCATTTTCAGTGCCAGAGGGAACAAAAATATTTGTACTTTTTTAACTTTGTTCCCCAAAAAAGGAGGCAAACTGGTCAGCCGATGTTTTGTCAGACTCTAGGATGGAAGTGTCACTTCAAAAACGCTGTTCAGGTTTTTTTGCAGTTTATGCCATAATTTTCTAGAGTTGGAAAACGTCATTTTAACTATAATAGTGTAACTTATCCTTGTTTACAAGTGCATTGCACTGAGCAATTGGATTCTGGGTCCTTCGCCAAGTTCTGTCAAACTGGCGCCTAAGAGACTTCGCATGTCAATAAAAATAAGACAACCAATCTACATAATCTTTCTTTGTCAGACTAGATACAAGTGGTGCATGTCTGTCAAGAACATCACCCAAATCACATACATAATGTTCATAGAGATCAACTACAGCATTAGATGGAGACTTGATTAGGGAAGCATTTTTTAGATCAGAATGGAGGTCAAACATGTTGATATGGTGGTACCTCCTATATTGCATTTTATTTTGAATATATGTGACTTAACAAGGAAAGGCAATTGAGCATTTTGCTATAATTATAAGTTCTAGTGCACTTGTGTCTTTGTAGGATGTGTATGTAGACCAAAGCACTTTTTTGCCTTGTTTTAGGTGAAAATTGATCGCAACTTTTCTCTGCTATTATTAATTTTACATACTATTCTGTGGAAATGGAGCACAATACTCATGTCCCACAAAACGTTAGTAATATGAATCCACCACTTTATGTTTTTTCATCCTAAAAGTAACCAAAATGTATTGTTACCAATAATGCATCAGATTAGGTAGTTTATGGACAGAGGAAACCAGTACATACAGTTGGTCAAAGTTCTGTACTGTAATCTGCCGACCAACTACAAGCAACTACCAGCTTCCCACTTAAGGTCAGGCAGGGATTCGAACTCCGATCTCAGAGGTGGGATGGGAGAGCGTTATCACTCTGCCACTGTGGCCCCTACAAGCAGAGGACTATATAAGAGTTGGAAATCTGTCCAAAGTGTAGTTTTCTGCTATTTGTCTGTGTTATATGGAAGGTGTTTGACTTTGTGGTGAGCTCTTATTGGAATGAACATGATATATTGTGTGGATTTGCTGTATATTGGATATTGTTTACATCGTGAAGCTAACATCACAGTACAGATACTTTGAACATCTGGATACATACATTCTCTGTTGGTGCATATCGAACAGCTCACTAGACAGATTGCTGAATACAGTGGACAGACTTGTTAATGATTGGTTTCATTATTGTATTATTGTATGAGCTATTAAGAGTGTCTCAGTTGACTTTAATTTATATTTTAATTGATAGGTAAATTTTTAAGTAAAACTTTTTGTCTTTTCCCATTGCAACTTGAAGGCAACCAGTAATTGCTTCTACACTTTCCCCATGGACCATGATAATATTATTAAAATCAGTTCAACCGATTTCATCAAAAGGTTTTATAGGAATCCACAAACCACTATTTAAATATGTGTAGAAATATAATGTGTCAGTAAATATTTTAATTGGAGACTCTATAACCTGCATTAGGACGAGAGCCAATTTGGCATTAAATATGTAAACTACAAACAGTAAGATAACTCACCTTTTCAATTCCAGTTTCCCAACTTAGTCCCCTTCCCTCTCGGTCTCACCCACAACTCCGGATTACTGACCTTGAACACCCCTCAACTCTGCTTATTAAAAATGATTTTTGTTAACTAGAGTACTGAGTTCCCCTTAGTGGGGAAGATATTGTGCCTGCAAAGCAGTAGATTAAATTAGATAAAGAATACAATATTGTGCTGCAAGTGACCCAAATCAGTCAACAGAATAAATGATTCTTTATAGTGAGTTTTAGCCCTAAATTTTACACAGATCTACATCGAACATGAAAGTAGATAAAATTTTGCTCATTTCTCAATAAAGTACTGTATATTTTCAGATTTGAAGAATCCAAGCAGTCAATTAGAAGCTTTAGAATTCAAAGATGCAAGTACTGTTACTTATAGCATGGGTTACCTTGGCAACAGCAGATGGTATGTCTCATAGTGCATTAACTGGAAATACAGTTTTAACTGAGAAAATTGCAAAATTGTCCCTTTCCTCTTTGTAGATGTAATGAAACTGAATATATCAATCCAAACTGCGAGTTATTTGTCAATATTTTGTTGCACTTAATATTATGTTTGAAACATTTCAAATGGTACCAATGGAAGGTTTCTATCCTTAATTTGCTGGGATTTTTCTATCTCTGTTTGCTTTTGGTGAAATAGGTTTTACCAAAGTAAATAATTTAAAAACAAATATTGTCTTTAACTAGGAAGATCGTGTGTCACTTTAAAATATAGAATGCCAAAAATAAACTGATAAAAGCTTACTGGACCATATAAATGTTCTCTACAGTTTTAATATTATTGCAAATTTTGAGAATTGCAAGTTTATTTATTTTAAACTTTCACTTCACTACTAAACTGTAAATATAGGACTTTTTCTGTTATATTTACATATGGTTTTTTCATGTAGTTTATAGACATGTATGTTCATAGTTTATTTACTCTACACTTGATTCAGTTATAAGCACTGTAACTACAACAATAAGCGACACAGTGTGATCCATTACTCCATTATTTTCTAGTTGGCTAAAGTGTAAATACTAGGGATGGGTCGGTAGTTCCGGTATCTCGGTATCGAGAGCAATTTTATGAAATACTGTGATGAGATTTTAAAACCGCCACTTCGCTTATCAGCACATATAATAGAAGAAAGAGTTAAAATATTGTATCAAACCCAAAATCTGAATAAATTATAAGCTTTTATTCCCAAATATTCGTGCATTTTACAGACTTTATACAGTACTAGCGATTACGTTGAGCAGAACTGCTATGTTTTAGTTACGGTAAGTTATAACCTTAATCTCGCTTGTCAACACATATAATTGAAGGAAAACTTGAAATATTGGAAACAAAACTGAAATTTGAAGAAATTCTGCACTTTTATCTCATGTTTTGTGTATTTATGGACTTTTATTGCGATGTCTTTTAGAGGAACGTCCACGTTTGGTTGGGGTGTACTATAACACGGAATCCCGGAATCAGTGCGGTTTTTCATTGGCGACCTCCCGATGTACACATTTTTCATACTGACCCATCCCTAGAAAATACTGTTTTTGTATTCCCAACCCAGCCCCAACCTGCCCCATAATGTCTTGGGTTATAGTTGATCACTTCACGGTGACATCCGCTGCTTTGAGGGTGCTCTTCAGCCTAAGCTCCTGCACGAGTATTCACTAAATTTTAAGGACATGTCCTTAAAGTGGTATGTAATATCTCAAATGTATTTGGTGGTCTTTGATTATAATATCATGGCCGGATTCCTCATCTGCTGAGCTTGACTGTTTTTGTCCTAAGCTTTAGCCTATGTTTGAGTCTGACACAAAGTAGCCATTTAATTTTGGAAAAGAATTAAAATGTTTATGTTTTGTCATTCTATCTGTTTCATAATTAGACAAATTTGTCTGAATCATACACAGCGTTTCCCAAGCAATTTCATAAAGTTAATGCCTGTATAAATAAATCAAATATATATTTGCAAAGTTGTAGCTGACAGTCCTGTAGTGTCAATTGGATGTGAGAAAATAGTCCAGTGAAAAATTGAACAATGTTAAATGTATGCCAACCTTTGGATATTTTGCATCTCTTGTGCATTTTAATACAGTTTTAATGCTGTTTCTTTTGCGGGGGCGGATTTCATGAAAGGTCTTAGCCTGGTCTCAGGGTCAAACTTGAGACTTTTGTCTCAAATTATTGGAACATTTTACTTGAGCCCATGGGTTCAGCCTTTATGGATTTCACAAAAGGTCTCAGTCTCAGCCTCTGGCTCAAATGCTAAAACTGGTAGAAAGTGGGCTTAAGTTTTTCAGTAATGGTGTATGGGGCATCATGGAGGTCAGTCCCCCATCCCAGGGACAGGCGGGGTCACGTACCATTTGGGGTGTAGTGGTCCCCAATTGGGGTTCAAATTGGCAAAGCAATGGCACATGTATCAAGCAATCTGATTGGGTGGGCGAATTTTAGGAGTGAAAGTTAGAAAGGAAAGGGCTTCAGTTGGCTGGGAACAATGAAACAAGGAGGACATATTTAAAAAATTGCTCTGTGATAGCCAGTTTAATGAAGACTTTGAATTATAACTTTGTTTTGTTTAGAATATTTTATGGACTTGTCTTATACACATTGGTTTTAAAGTTTTTATGTGTGATAGTCCTACAGAACAGTCATTTAGTTTATATATTGCCATTTTAAATTGTCATATCGTGGAAAAATTGTGGAATCTGTCAACACCTTGGAACTGAACTGTGATTCATCTGTCAACACTGGTGTTCGCCCTGTACTGGGAAGTCACCGAGACAACCTCAGGCTTTATTTGGCTACTCTCAAGGGATGGTCTACCCTATGTTTTTATAGCTCTTCGCAGTGAATAGCCAAATTTAACCTAAGGATTGTCGAGTGCACATCACCAGGGAGCAGGGTCTGTGTATTTTCAGTAAAAATTGACAAAATATCAAAATACATATAAGAGCATGGGAAAAAATAAAAATAAGTGTTGGGCTTGTGGTGACAAACACTACCCTCCCACGGGTAAGAACTGTAAAAAGGCCCAGAAAGTAGAAGAAGATGTGTCAAGTGATAGCACAGACGTGAGCCTTGATGAACGGGACTCTCCACTAAGCCAAGTAAAATGTCAAAAAAGTGTCAAGAAAAGTGTCAAGAAGCGAAGTGTCACAGTGGAGAAGGACTCCTCTGTCAAGAGCCATTGTGGCCAGAGCGACACCGTCGATGGAGCGAGCTTGGTGGATGAGGCAGCAGGTCAAGGGGTACAGCTACAGATCTTGGCAGAACTGAGAAGTATGTCAGCGCGGTTGGAGGCGGTAGAAGGACAGGTGGGGCAGAAAGACGTTAACAACAAGCCAAAGGGACTAAAGTTAAGTAGTTGTACTAAGTCTAAAACATCTGTAAAAAGTGTGATATTAGCTCAAGTGAGCAGAGTCAAAGTTCTGAATCTTCTGATGATGATACAAAAATTCCAGAATTGTCATATATTCGCAGTTCGAGAGATGTACAAAAGCAGATAGACAGAAGTCTAGCAAAACTTAGTAAAAAACAATTAGAAGGTAATGATGGGTCAAAAAAGTTAAAATCAAAAAGGGGAGGTCCAGTGGAGGTCACAGTCCAGAAAAAAGTAGCTTGGCCTCATGAGCATATCTTGGGGGGTCAAACTAGGCAAAGAGTGACCTACGACCAGCTCACCATGCCCCAATTCGTACAGGGCTTTGTAAAAAATATTTTAGATGAGAAAAACTTAGAGAACAGGGAATTCATGCTCAGATATTTGGGGGACATTATGGAAGATACGTCAGATTTTTCGTGGGTCAGTGCTAAGGCAAGCCACGCAGTATTACTATGTGAAATGGAGAGAGGGCAGGTGGTCTGGTCAGATACATCTAGGATAGACAGAATTAGGCGGGCCCATGCTCAAAAACATCAAAGTAGGCAAAATTGGGGCTACAGGCAACAAGAGAAACGTCCCTGGTTTTGTAAAAATTATCAAACAGGGAGTTGCAATTTTAGCAAAGACCACGAGGTTGGGGGGAAGCTACACAGGCACATTTGTGCCTATTGTGTGTCACAAGGTAGGCAGTTGAATCATCCAGAGCGTGAGTGTCATTCAAAAAAATTGGGTCCAAAAAACGATCAGGGAGCTGCCCACCTATAGACCAAGGGGGCAGCCTGCAAACAGATAATGGTTGTAAAACAGTGGTCGCTTCTAATTGTAGTGAAAGTGTACATGTCAATGATTGTGGTAATGTAACTGAAGTTGCGTCAGAAAATGACGCTTCAAGAAACCCTGTGTGTAGTAGAGTTTTTACCAATTCAAACCTGTCAACCAGGGTTGTAAATGCTCTGATGGCTAGGGGTAACAAGTATAAAACACTAAACAACATGAAATGTAACAATGTCGCAGGTCAAAAAATCAGTCAGGTGACAAACAGTCATCACATTGATCAGTGTCAATTTAAAACCAAAGTATTCAGAAATAGTGCAACTTGTAGTGAAAAGAAAAACAACGACCACCAAGGTCAAGAATGGGGACACTGGTCAGTTAAAAATAGTCTGGAAACTGACCAGTGCCCTCAAAGTCGAGAGACCGTCGTTTCACAAAATCAATCCAAAATCACAACAGAAAGCGTGTCAGACAATAAGAATCACACATCAGTGGGCATTGACACTTTAAATGAGAGTGTGGTTAATGACACAAATAAAGCCCTGTTATTCGACATTAATGGCATTGATGAGGACAAATTTGTCAATACAATGTTTGCCAAACGGCTGAACTGTCACCTCAGGCATCATGCTGAGATTAATTGTGAAAATTACAAAAAATGGAAGTGTCAAACGTCTTTTGATTTTGGTTTCACACCACTTGGGGAGTTTATAAACTCTGACAGGGCCACACAATCAGAAATGGTCACAGATGATTCTATTGAGCTCCACAAAATCATAAAAAATAGTGGCACATACAATTACTTGGGCTGTAGAATACCAGTCAGGTCCCAGTTAAAAGTTGACAATTGGGTTCAAGAGTTACAAGGTTACTGGGACACCCAGTTACTTGAATTTTTAAAATACGGGTTCCCCCTTGATTTTAACAGGGATTCAAAGTTGCGTAGTGAAGGGGAAAATCATAAATCTGCACTTCAGTTTCCCATGGATGTGGACGCATATTTGCAAGAGGAGACCCAATTCAAGGCCATATTAGGTCCTTTTGTAGACAGTCCCATAAAACAACTGCACTGCTCACCATTCATGACTCGTGAAAAAGTGAACGCGGCTCACAGAAGGGTCATTATTGACTTATCATGGCCAAAGGATGCATCTGTCAATCTGGGTATAGATAAGGACTCATACATGGCCACAGATTTTGAACTTACCTTCCCAACTGTTGACCATATTACTGATGCAGTCAAAAATGTGGGCCCTGGGGCCCATCTGTTCAAAATTGACATAAGCCGTGCGTTCAGACATGTCAAAATTGATCCTTTTGACTTGGATCTATTAGGACTACGTTGGCGTGACGTCACGTACGTCGACACCTGTCTCCCGTTCGGGAGCAGGCACGGGACGCAAATTTTTCAACGTATAAGCGACGCCGTACGCTTCATCATGCGTCGTGACGGTTATGACGCCATAAATTACGTCGACGACTTTGTTGGGGTCGCGACGCCTAGCGTCGCCAAAAAATCTTATGACCATCTCTCAAAATTGTTCGAACGCTTAGGTCTTGACGTCAGCGTCAAAAAATTAGTACCACCAGCAACGTCAGCAGTCTGTCTAGGCGTCAGAATTGACACTGTGGAAAAAACTATTGCCATTCCACAAGAAAAGCTGGAACGTATACACGTCATGTTAGATGAATGGCGTCACAAACGTTTTTGTTCAAAACAACAGCTACAGTCATTAGTGGGCAACCTCTTGTACGTGCACAAGTGTGTGAGGCCTTCCAGATTTTTCGTCAATCGCATGCTAGAACTCCTCAGAAAAAATTATGACAAAAAATCCATCACCCTCACGACAGGTTTCAGAAGAGACCTCCGGTGGTTCGACAAATTTTTGGCCAAATACAATGGTGCATCCTTCTTTGACCATCACCAAATTTTTGGCACCATAGAGTTAGATGCATGTTTGACTGGCTTTGGGGGTTGCTGGGGGAACTTGATATACCATGTGCCAATTGAAAAGCACTACCAGAACCTGGCCATTACACAGCTGGAAATGCTGAACATATTAGTGGCTTTGAGAATTTTCAAACAATTTTGGCATGGCCAAAAAATCTTAGTAAAATGTGACAACATGGCAGTGGTACAAGTATTGCAGACAGGCAAAGTGAAAGATCCTTTCCTAGGTGCATGCGCGAGAAATATCTGGATGGAAGCTGCTCAAGCAGATATTGATATAGTATATTCACACATACAGGGTAGGAAAAATGTCATTGCAGATTTACTGTCTAGGTGGAAAAATTCCCAGGTGCAGCACCAGTTCTTAATCCAGAAAATTAGCAATCCAGTCTGGATGAACATCCCACAAAAAATTCTAGAAATTGATAATGAGATATAAATAGTAACAAATGCTATACTTTGTTTCAGGCCAGAACGCGTTAGCAGCCTTGAAGTCAAAAGCAGCCTCAAGAGTAGCCCAGGCATTCCGCCCCAAGACTCGAAGGTGCTACGAACTGTTATTTAGAAACTTCATGGGTTTCTGTGTGCTTACAAGTTTAAATCCCCAGCTTATGGGGGTTCAGGATGTAATTGCTTATCTGGAATATTTGGTGGAAAATGGTGTATGTTATAACATGGTATCCAATAACATTTCAGCTCTGAAAGCAAATTTCATTATCTATGATCTCAAATTTCATCTCCTTGACCACCCTCGCATAAGGCTATTCACTAAATCTTTGAAAATCAACCGTCCACTAGCCCTGGTCAAGAGAAATATCATCTCCTTGCAGGTATTGCAGGATTTAGTTCATGCTTGCAATCATTTAGTCTCTCCTTTTACTTTCAAAGCAATTTTCCTGGTCGCGTTCTTTGGATTTCTTAGGATCTCAAATATTGCACCTCATTCATATGCTCAATTTGATGCGTCCAGACATTTAACCAGGTCTGATGTAAAGTTCACCAGTTCTGGCATGCGTATCACCCTCAAATGGTCTAAAACCATGCAGACTCGTGATAAGGTCCACGTCATCTTCCTTCCTCTCCTCCACCCTTCTCCCTTGTGCCCAGTATATGCCCTTAAGAGGGCCTTGCTTCAATATCAACCCCTACCACATGACCCTCTGTTCCAGGTCAAAACTAAGGATGGTCATAGGTTGGTAACAGAATCCAGAGTGCGAAAAACACTTTCGAAATTAAATGTGAGGCTAGGGTTCGAACCTCATCATTTCTCCTTCCATACCTTTCGACGCTCAGGAGCCACATGTGCATATAATGCCCATGTACCAGTACAGAGTATAAAATCCCATGGCTCCTGGGCGTCAGACTGTGTTTGGTCTTACATACAGAAAGACCATTCCCGTAGTGCTGAGATAGCTGCTTCCTTTAAAAAATTAATAAATGCTGTATAATGCAAGATTGGGCTTGAGGTAGTTGGCCAGAAATGATGCATAAAAAATACAGTCCTTAAAAGTAAGAATAAAAAACTCTGTGACCTTTGACCTCTGGGTCCCCTCGTATGTCACCTGAGTAGGGGTCAAATTTGAAGGTGGGTGTTGACCTTAGTCTCAATCTGACCTTGGGGTCAAGGGTCATAGGGTCACTTCAATGTACTTGCATTTCTGTAACTGTGCTAGTCGCATTGTTGAAGTAAAATGTAAAAATTGTGAAAATGTAAAAATCACCTGTACTTACATGTAAAATTTTGTGTGCTAAAACTAACCTGTATTTACATTACTGGACTCTAGGCTGTATTATGACAATTGTAACCTGTGAATAAAAGTAGATTTACATACTCATAGATAAACATTTATATTATACAACTGTAATTTACTTATGTTATTGTATATCAATAAAATATTAACCCGCACTGTCTTGTTGCTTGGACCTGGGATGGTGGGGACTGTCAGTAATGGTGTATGGGGCATCATGGAGGTCAGTCCCCCATCCCAGGGACAGGCGGGGTCACGTACCATTTGGGGTGTAGTGGTCCCCAATTGGGGTTCAAATTGGCAAAGCAATGGCACATGTATCAAGCAATCTGATTGGGTGGGCGAATTTTAGGAGGGAAAGTTAGAAAGGAAAGGGCTTCAGTTGGCTGGGAACAATGAAACAAGGAGGACATATTTAAAAAATTCCCTCCCTCCCTCACCCTAACAACTTAGGGTAGTATTGCTTTTAAACCGGTTTTACAATTTTTATTTATATTAATTTTATTCCTTCTCTTAGTGTAACTATTTTATATGAGCAGCCAGCAGGAGGTGGTTGGCCAGAAATGATGCATAAAAAATACAGTCCTTAAAAGTAAGAATAAAAAACTCTGTGACCTTTGACCTCTGGGTCCCCTCGTATGTCACCTGAGTAGGGGTCAAATTTGAAGGTGGGTGTTGACCTTAGTCTCAATCTGACCTTGGGGTCAAGGGTCATAGGGTCACTTCAATGTACTTGCATTTCTGTAACTGTGCTAGTCGCATTGTTGAAGTAAAATGTAAAAATTGTGAAAATGTAAAAATCACCTGTACTTACATGTAAAATTTTGTGTGCTAAAACTAACCTGTATTTACATTACTGGACTCTAGGCTGTATTATGACAATTGTAACCTGTGAATAAAAGTAGATTTACATACTCATAGATAAACATTTATATTATACAACTGTAATTTACTTATGTTATTGTATATCAATAAAATATTAACCCGCACTGTCTTGTTGCTTGGACCTGGGATGGTGGGGACTGGTAAACAAAGGCTCATATATGGCCGCCATAATTCTTTCTCAACTTCAAAATTTGAAATGGCTGAAAATAAGATACAAATATATAAAACAACCCCCTAAAGTAGTCTTTGGGTGTTTTTACATGTTTTCAAGGTTTCCCATTGCAAAATGATATTTGACCAGAGATATTAATCTGTCAATCAAGGAACATATATGTCACCAGCACAATATTTTGACAACAAAAAGTGGTGACATGACCCCAAAACCACTATGGTTATTTGATAAGCTTGGTCTCAACTGAGACCCCTTCTGGAAAACCATTTGAAACAAAGACTTAGCTGAGCCAGAAGGTTCAGATTTGAGCCAATGACTCAGCCCGAGACTGGCGTAAGTCTGAGACCTTTCATGAAATCCGCCCCAGAAATATAACCTTCAGTTATATATGTTGTCTGTATTTATATGAATTTAAGCCTGGGTCATGTGCATAATAGTTAAGACTATAGTCCCAGCCAGTATTGACTGAAGTTATTTTGTGAATCCCAAATTAAGCCCAAACATAAAGACAAAAGTCTAAAAGACAAAAGTCTTTGATGTAAGTCAGCACCTAGACTTAGCTAAGTGATGCAAGCCTAAGCCTAAAGTTCTTGAGTAAATCAGTTTTTTTGAAGTTTTGTTACTACAATAGTAGTGTTGGTATTATCCAAAAGTTACATAATTTTGATTTTACATTACATTCACTTAACATTTTACAATTGTGAATCTCTGTTTTTATTGATTTCATAGATTGCCAAGAAAGTTGTTATTTGTATTAGCTGAGTCAATATAACTACAATTGAGTTGAAATCACCCTAACTGATCGAAAATAGTTCCAAAATTGCTCCAATAGATCTTGAATAGATATCATAACTGAACTGACAATGATCTACTAACCCTAACCCTAATCCCACTACCCACACACATGCTGGATCACCTAGAACATGTATTATATCAAACTAAAGCCTACATCTCTAAATGTAAACTCTAACACTCTAAACTCCTGCAAATGGAAACCCCTTCTGGGAAACAAACTTTCACTTCGCTTGAATGATGTGGATCCTGTCTACATAGTTTAAGTACTTTTACTTTTTATGTGCTAATTAAACAATGTTATTCAAATAAGAATAGCCATCATAATAAATTGAGATGTCGAGAAAATCAAATCAGTAGATGTCAAAAGGAAAACAGAGTCTAGTGCTCTCATAAGCTTTATTAACAAAAACAGCCCAATTCATTTGAGAAACTATTTCAATTTGTTAATAAATTACTAGGGTTCTCAGATTTATGCTTATGCTTTTGTGTTAAGTTACCTTCTCCCTAAAAACATCAAGTTAGTCCTCTCTCATTTGCAACGTCATCTAAATTTCTGTGTATCCCTTTAGAAAGGACTGTTTTTGTGGAATGCATTATTGCAGTCTCTCAGTGGCAAGAATTTACTTTTGTTTTTTGTTTCCATTTCATTTATGATGAACTTAATAATCTGCAATATTTTGTGTGCTGGGATGAGACGAGATAATAATAGCTAATCCCTGCAGTCCATTCACCTTTGCTCACTGTTCAGCTCATTTTACAGTATTTTGGAAAGATCAAGGATGTGAAAAAATGTCCAATGTGTAGAATGTGACTGCTTGAAAATCTCTTTACAAAGCCATTTCTCTGTAATATGTCAAAGTCTGACATCACCTCAATGTTAACTTGGGTGCCAACTGGAGTCTAGATAAATTTTGAGTATGAGCAGGTTACCTCATTAACTGAAATCCCTTTAAAGCAGCCTTTATGTTACAGCAGGAACTCAGTCAGGCAGATGAGAAAAAATATACAGTGCTCATTCTGTTAAACCAGTTTTAAATTAAAGGAATTATTCATGAGTTTATGTGGGCATTTTTGTGCATGATATGTGCTTCCTGTTCATGTATTTATACTGTAAACAAGCTTGGATTTCTCAAAAATAACATTTCTTTATTTCCTGCATTATTTCTAGATTTATTAACAGTCATTTTAATTTTTCATGTAAATCTCTATTACATTTTAAGTTATAGGTACCTCTTGTGTCATAATAATATCAATATATATTCAGGTTCATAAATCAGTCAAACATTTCTCCAATTCTTTCAGTCACTATGCCCAGTTCTCTGGAACTCCTTCCCCTTCCAAATAAGAAATAGCCCCTCTGTCACATCTTTCAGGAAACACCTCAAAACCCACCTCTTTAATTCTAGTTTTCCAACATAGTTTCCTTCCCTCTTGGTCACACCCACAACTCTGGATTACTGAATTTGAACGCCTCTTGACTTTCTTTATGATAATGATTTTGTTAAGTCAGCGCACTGAGTTCCCCTTTGTGGGGAAGATATTGCGCCTGCAAAGCAGTAGATTAGATTAGATTAGATATAATATACACACATATGCTGACATTTTTGAGTAAATGAAGAGAAGTATTTGTATCATAGAAACTCCACTTCTTTTGTTATAACATTGAAATTTCACTTCAAGGAAAATGGCATTAAAAATAAAATCAGTAAATGTAAATTACAATTCTTATGTATCAAAAAGCGCATGTTAATTATATTAATTCTGGTCATATATTTTTGGACAATACAATTGTTTTATAGACTCTCCAACAAGTGGTGCTTATTAGCCAATCCTTATCTGTAGATCTCTCTTCCGGCTTATAAATTGGAGGCTCGCTAACTTTCACTTCTGATTTTTGAGTTCCAAGGCACAGGATTTAAAATCTGTGTAGATTGCCCCTTCTCTTATCTGGATACAAATTTAGAGCAACTGAATCAGCGTCTAGGAGCTGATTTTGAGACTGGTCAGATCTATTGGATTCAGTCTAACACCTCTGCAGAGGACTTTAGCTATGCCTGAGCTTCTGGATTGGACCCTGCATCATATGTATTTGGAACCATCCTCAGAGATATTGAGTTCAATTTTTCAATTATATCTATGATTCTGAGCTATGTCAATTTCTTAATCCCAAATAAAACTACAATACTGTCATCATCACCATAGGGAAATGTGCTTAATTAATCTGAGGGCTTAGTTGACTATCGAAGTAGTCTCCAGATCACCCTCTTGCATTGATAACGTATAGTTATCCACCACACTATAAGGTGGACACATTCTGTGTGATATCATATTCTTTAAAAATCCTGTAAGGATAGTAAGAATAAGTAGCATCATGAGGATAACAATCGGCCTTACCAGTTCCTCTTTCAATACATCCCCATCTCCTTCACATTTCACCTTCTCTTTTGACTATTTTTCTAACACTTTGACTCAATTCTGCCTCTTTCATCTCCGTGACAGAATAAAGAATATGAAAAAAAGGTTTATAAAAGAAAAAAAATGGCTCCAGCTGTGACTCAAACTTGGGAACATGGGATTATAAATCCAAAAGACTACACACAAAGACACACACAGCAAAAAGCTTTAGCTAATAATTTGGTGGGGGTTAAGATAAAACGGGGTCCAGGTCAGATTTTGATCCAGGACCTTGAGATTAAAGGTCTGACATGCTACTTCGAGAAAAATTACAGATAAGCACCCAGTGGAAACGTTTTAAAATGGTTTAAATGTTTACAAAATGTTTTCAAAACCTATTTAAACCATATTGTATGGTTTTCTAAACGTTTCCAAGCTAACTTTTATGCTGTAATGTTTAAAAAGCGTTTCATAAACATTCTCTATAGAGACGTTTTTACTGAAAACGTTTATTTAACATTTATAAAATAACTCAAGAAGCTAGGTTTGACTGCAAATGTTTTTAAACACTTATAAAATAGCTGAAGAAATGAAGGTTATGCCAGAAATGTTTTTCCAAACATTCGTCATGAAATGTTTGACAAACAGTACACATAAAATGTTTGAAAAACATTTGTTGACAATGTTTTGTAAATGTTTGTTCTGAGAATGTTTTAGAAACGTTTAATAGCAACTGGTTTTCATACCCATCATTTTAAAACGTTTTTGAAATGTTTCTATCAAATGTTTTAAAAACATTCTATCAAAAACATTTTAAACCCCAATTTTCGAAATGCTTTTTAAACATTTACCTTCAAACATGTCCAAACAAAGATGGCGGTGAGCAATAATAGGGGATTTTTGATTCTTTGTCAAAAATTGCTCCACATGCAATTGTAAAAGTAAGAATTGGATGGGGGGCACAATTTCTAAGCCACTGTCTTACAATTTTAGACATAAAAATAATATTTTCATTAGTGAGCAAACTTAAAAGATACTAAATTTGACCTCTGACCCCATTATTATTCAGACATTATTATATTCATTGGTAACGTTTTTCTGACATTTATCAGTAAACATAAATAAACGGTATACATAAAACATTTTAAAAATATTCTATTATAAATGGTTTTCGGACCCATGTCAGTGTTTCCGTTTAGGCACAAATGTGCGTAAATTTACGCTGAAATCAAGCAATTTACGCACATATTATTTACCAGGGGGTCAGACTGACGCAGAAGTATTTGTAAAAAGAAATATCGATATTTCGTCCATATATGAAGCAATTCTTCATTTATTCCAATTTCAAAATAAAAATGACCGATTTCCTGCTGTTTAGTTGTCACTGCGCATGCGTCGTATCAAAAGGTCAAGAGGTGAAGAGTTCGCGAGGTTACGCATGCACATTTGGGTTATTCAGTTACAAAATCCACTAAAGGATTCAAGATTTTTTACTGAAAGCGTAGATATACATGCAATGAAACAGCACTGAAAGTAAGCTGTATAGTTTAAAATTTCTTGTAAGGCGAGAGCAACGCAGATGAAATCCATCTTAAACGACCAGTGTTAGAATGTACCCTAGCAAATCTTATTCGAAACGTCATACATCGAAGGAAAATGTGATCTCTGGAAGGAAACAATTGGAAACAACGTCTCCGAACGATGACAAATACCTTGTGCATTGGGAGACACGTTCTACTAAATCTCGGAAACTCTTGAATTTTTAACCCCGGAAACCTCCCCGGAAAATACTAGCTGTGAAATTCGAAAATATTCGCAAAAACACTATAACTTTGGAACCACTCACTGGATTTTTGTCAAATAAAAAACAAAATAAACTACAATATTTTGTCTTTCAACCAGTATAAATATGATATTTGTGCAGTTTATTTTTTGACTATCTTCTTTACCCTGATGTACACAGGTGGACTGATCAGATATCTTTGTGAATATACAGCCATGTACAATGTCCTGTAATTTTTTTATCAACATCATAAATAAACAAATTTATTGCTTTTTAGTAACTGGGCATATCTAAAGCTCTAAACATTATTTATTGAGGAAAATGTGGCAGAATATTACTTGTACCCCATTTTAAGTACGCCATGGGATACATGGTACCCCACATTTCATAACTCTGATCCGAACACCGGCTTTGCGAGGTATTTCAGCATTGTTTGTCTATTATTTTTCTATCCTGCAGTTTAACTAGAAGGGGTCAAGCCTTACTGACCCTCAAAAATCTGCATTGACCCCCGGTTTTTAAAAGCGGGCGTCAGTTGACCTCCAGAAAAACAAGGCTCAGGAAACACTGCATATTTTTTAAACTTTGCCAAATGTTTCCTTTCAAACATTTTCAAACCATTTGCAAAAATGTTTACTGGGCACTGTTTGAAACTGCTGCCTGCCCACCTGCCAATTGCGGTTAAGTTTAAGAACGGGCTCTTATATTTTTTCATTGAAGCAAGCCTGGGTGTTTTTAACATATCTACTGCACTTTTTTGTATAAAGTAAGGGTTTATAGAATAACACATTTTTGTCTTTTTTATTACTTTTTCGGTGGTAGCCTTATTGCTTTTGTGTCGAGCAATCTGATTAAAAGAAAATTCCTGCAGCGGGATTGCCATCAAGTGGCGAAGTAGAAAACTATTGTTTGTATACACAACAGCTGCACCTGCTGACAGTGAAACATGAATTTATTTACCCAGCAGGCATGTAACTTTGAAATCAGGTTGAATCCAACTTAGAAATCTGGTTAAATTACGTGTAGATTTTGCAAACCATTTTTAGTTGGATCCAACCTCTAAAAACATTGAAACCAACATTGAAATCAGGTTGAATTCAATGGGTGAAATCTGCTTGAAATATGTGTAGATTTTGCATACTGTTTTTGGTTGGATCCGACATGTGAAATCATGTCAAAACCAACTGTTGAAATCTGGTTGAAATCTATGGGTGAAATCTGATTGAAATACGTGTAGATTTTGTAAACCATTTTTGGTTATATCCAACTGGTGAAATCATGTTGAAACCAACTATTGAAATCTGGTTCGGTGAAATCTGGTTGAAATACATGTAGATTTTGCAAACAGGTTTTGCTTGGATCCAATGTTAAAAATCAGGTTATTTACATTGTCTTCTTTATTTGAATCATTTTAACTTGTGTGTCATAATTATAGCTTCTTAATAATATCATACTATAACTATCCATATACATATTTTACAATTTGGATACAACTTCAAAGTAATTAATTCTTTCCAAGATGACATGTTTTCATGAATCCCTGTATATTCAATATTCTATTTCTGATGACATTGTAATGACACATATTTTTGCATTAGCTTTCAAATATAATTGCTCAAGATAAGTAAATCCATATTTTCCAACTAGATACCCATTTTTATGTTATTAATAGGACCGGTATTATTCAATGTCTTTTTGTGAAATAATTTAAAATAAATTTATATTTTTGTCTTTGTAAAAAAGAAACAATTGTGACATTATTTATATCTTCAGTATTTTATCCAATCAGTTTCTTTTAAATGTTTTATTAAGTTGGATATAATTATATTGTAATTATAAAGAAGCTATAATCATGTAGTAAATCTACAATGCTCAGTTCAGATGCTTGTGTCTCATACAACTTTGTTATATAAACTGAAAAAACCCACAAGAATAGCCACATTTGTAGAACTCCACCCATTACTCCCCACCATAATTAGTTGTCAGTTCTGACCATGAAAAAACAGACCTAAAGAAGTAAAGATCATGCATGCAATTGAGCAAGGGTAAACCCCCACCTCCACCCCTGCTGTGTTATCTAATTACAGGTACAGATAAGAAAAACCAGGAACCCCCATGACCTCACTGTTGTGTGATAAAATGTTATAGCTAAGGTTCTTCGTATAGAAAAGTTTTCAGTGTAAACTTGCAAACTGAAACTAGTTATTTGTGCATGGGAGCATTTGCGAAACAAATTCAAATTACTAAGTTTTGATGAATAAGTCTGAATTTATCTCTTTTTTAACTTTGACTTCAAAATGTTTTTTTTTAATTATCAGGAATTGCATTAATCAAAATATAATTATAAATTATAAAATTATATTTGGGTGCATCGGTTTTGTTGTTGCTATAAATTAATAAGGAGAATGGATAAAAATGTACAAGAACATACACACATAATCTTTATCATCTTTATAATCTTTAATAAAAATTAGTCTTTGCTTTACAAATACCTAAAAATTCAATAATAATTCTTTCAAAAAGTTAGACTTGATCACTGGATCTCCCTCTAAAAAGAATTTTCAATCAAAGATCACTAGTCATTCATTTTCCAACATTCATTCTGTTTTCTGTTTAATAACATGACTAAGATTTCATGTCGGAAAACCTAACTAGTGTTGATTTTTTCTGAAGTATCACTACTTTCTCCAGTCAGAAATCCAGCTTTGAAATAGTGTTGAAATTGTGTCAGTGTCAGTTTTTCAACCAAAAATCACCATGATTTCTGGTCACTACTTTTTCATATCAGAAAACTAACTTAGCTTTAGTAGTTGATAATGCGGATTTCAATGTCAGGACCTGTTTTTAACTCTAAATCAACGACATTTTAAAACATTTGCCTGCTGGGTATTTTTTTACCTACTGGACATCACGTTTGGTAGAGTTTGAAATATTGTCTCTATGTTCACTATAGGTTCTTTCTCCATATACAATATGGTAATGATGGGTTAATTCTAAACTTAAGTGCTGTCTTATCCAAGCTACTATTTTTACCATATTCACAGCTATATAAAATGAGTATTTTATAATTAAATTGAATATAAGCAATGATTGTTTTAACCTCATTCTTTATTTTCTCGACAAAACCAGAATGACACTAAACACAGATTCAGAGATGTAATAGAACTCCTGATTACAGTCAATGTGTACTACAATATATAAAGTTCGAGAGATAGGGCTAGTTGCTGCAGTTGCAGTTGATGTATGGGTTTCATTGTTAGTTTGTTGAATATTGACACACAGAATTACGGCATGCATGGTATTTTGGCAACCCGTGTATATGTATGATTTCTGTCTGCACAAGTGAAACGTTTCACAGAATTTATAAATCCCATGGTGGGCTAACTGAAAATGTTCCTTTCACCAATCATAAAAATAAATATTTTATAGTTCAAATGGTGGCATACACAACAGTACATGTGAACATTGAACAGGGTCACATATTATTGAGCTACCTGTAAACATTTGCAAAACTTCAAAACTAGAGTTCAAAACGGTATGGCTGGGGGATGACCACCCCCCCCCCCCCCCCCCCGTTCCTACACCTATGACCTTATGTACTTAACAGCTTGTTGATGCCAAATCAGGATAAAGTATGAGGTCATTAACTCTTAGAACACCATTCACAGCAACAGTATGTGGTTCAACAGGATCTGGTGAAACAAATTATTATTAAAATTTCAATTAGAGACCTATGCTGATGCTACTTCCTACAAATATCTTCTAATAGCTTTATCAGGTGTGATAGTAATTATATGTTCAGGTTTCAAATATTTCTATATGACAATAATCTATAAGTGAACTTATTAGAAATCTATATAATTATCTATTTAATGTCTTACTACCTGAAAATGTCTATGAATCTAAAACAGTCGAGACATTTTATTCAGTTATTGTTAGAAAAAAATTAGAGTTTAATAAGTATATCTTAATTCATGCTAACTCTAAAAAGGTCTATAAAATTATACTGTGTCACCAGCTTTAGTAGTAGACTGAAACATTTGAAACTCTGATTTATGCACATAAGGCTAGATGGACATAAAAAGTCAGTTGATTTGTAGTATTTTTGCAGATCCAAATGATCTTTGAATTGGATCAAGTTAACAATTCTAATTCTAATTGGACTTTTATAGTGCTTAATCTCCCCTATTCAAAGGGGACTCTATGGTGCAACAGAACCATAAACAGTCAACCATTTACAGTGTCAAGGGACAGAAAAGGGGCCGAGCACAACAGAAAATGCAAAACAAGACGGGGTGAGTAAGACTAATGTGGGTATGCCTTAGTGTATAGGTAGCTTTTGCAGCACTTTCTGAAAGAGACTAGGGAGGGGGACGCACAATTCTCATCAGGAAGAGCATTCCAAACAGTGTGTGCATCAAAAGCAAGACAATAACCAAACTGCTTTACAGATTTATGAAAAGAGAGCTTTAACTTTGGAATGAAAAGGAAATTATCAGCAATCTGACTGTGCCAGGTACTGTAGAAACTGGTATAGGAGGAGATATATCTACTAGTATATCTACTGATGTTTGATATGATTCTAGCTGCACTATTTTGGATACACTGTAATTTATGAAGATTGAATTTAGAGAGACTCCTGAAAAGTGAGTTACAGTAAACCAACCAACTACTAACAAGAGCATTGGCCACAAGAACAGAAGCATCATGAGAAAGATACCGCATGACATGTCTAAAGTGACAGAGATGCACAAAACAACTTTTGCAGAAATTCTGAACATGTTTGGACAAGGAAAAATCACAATCTAACCACAGACCCAAATTATTGACTGACTCAGCAAGGCAGAGAGGACTACCCAAGCTGGTCGCTGGGAAATGTGCTTTCAACTTATCCCTCTCTCTTTTTGAACCCAAAACAATAAACACAGTCTTATCTGGATTCGGTTTGAGTTTAATACCTGATATCCAATCTTTTAATTCATCCTGGCACCTGTTCAACCTTTCAAATACAGCAGATAAATTCTTCTGTGATAGATTGATATAAACTTGAGGTCCCACATTGTTGAAAAATATTACACAGATCCATTGCATAGTGTTTGACTTATGTATACACTGACAGACAAGACAAACAAATATACAAATATCCATAACTAGTTGGAACGATCACTTACCAAGTTTTAACTACAACTCAGCATAAAGTATCATTTGGTAATCTACTCTTGAGATGTCTGTCATATGCCCATATTAGGTAATGCAGGTTTTAAGATGGCTTTTCTATGTCTTGTCTTGTCCCTTTATAAAGGAAAGAAGGGACTGCTATTATTTGAAATAATGTTTAAAAATTGCCAAACTTAAAGTGAATATAATGTTATTATTAATGGGAGTTTTAGGTTACTTTAATGCAGGGCACTTACATAGGCCAGTTACATATACATGCGAAATTTGAATGAATTCTCTCAAGCTATTTTCAGCATACTCTACTGTTACGGTCATGAGCAAGCATGGTAGCAATTACCGGTTGCCTTTCAGTTGCAACAGGAAAAGACAAAAAGTTTAACTTAACAAATTTATTTAACAATTTAAAATAAAGATTACAGTCAACTGGTATGCTCTCAACAGTCTATACAATGATACAATAATGAAACCAATCTGACCTGGCCACTATAACTGACAGCAAAGTTTGTTCATTGTATCCAGCGGTCTGTCCTATGATGTGTCCTGTGATCCGTCCGATGTCCACTAATACACAGATATCTGTATCTAGTGATCGGTTCAGTATCTGATAACACAAAATGTCCTCATCCTGTAATGATTTTGATATCCAGTCACACCAAATATCTGTATAGAAATATTTCAAGAGTCTGCAGAAATGTACTATCTACTTCAAGATATGGACAATGTCCAAAATGCAATAAATCCACTCTCTGGTAGAACCACACACTGTGTGCACATGAAAAAGTATCCAAAGCACAGCAAATCTATCCAGACACTGTATCCAGTTCGCTCTAGTAATAGTTCAATCACAAAATATAAAGTACACACAAATATATATCCAGTTGATAGTGCAATGTCGCTCTAAGACACAGTTAACCTTCTGTATAGCCAGTGAATACTATGTTCATCTGTGGCCAGGTGTACAGTGCTTATATACAATCATTGAAACTTCTAGACAGTTAGAGAGCTAACTTGAACTTAAGATCTGTTACCAGAATCACCAAGGAAGTTCTAGAGACTACTGGTAATTGGGTCTCCCCAAATTTACTAATATAATCACTGAGGTTATTAGAAGAATTTCCCCAGTCTATAAAAAGATTAGACTGCATAACACATAAAATCAATAACACAATTACCTTATATGGCAATATATAGACATAAAGCTTAGATTAAACAATGCACTTATATAGTGCCCATATGTGTAACACTATGAAAAATAAAGAAATTAAACTCCGCGTAATTGGTTTGGATGCCTTACAACAGGGCACACCTTCAGAAGTAGTTACATCAAGGAGCAAATTTGAATTGAATTTGTCAAGGAGTTTTTGAGATACTGTCCAAAAACAAAACAAACAAAAAATTCAATATAATTATGTTACTTTTAGGAGTTTAAGGTCACCTTACAATATGGCACACCTTGAGGACCAGTTATATGCAAATGCGAAATTTGAATTGAATCAGTTAAGCCATTTTCAGATAATGTTAGTTATTTTTTGGGACAGGGTTGCTGAAATAAAGATGCAAAGACATGTATCAATATTGCCATTTTAAGTAAAACTGTAAACTAACATTGTAAATATTTATTATAAAGCTCAAATCTTGTACACTTTTATCTTGCATTTTTGTAGTTTTTAATGCATTTTTGATAAAATCTGCATTTTTTGTAAATTTTAGTAAACTTCAATTCCAGTTTGCGATTTGGGATATGCTAGAATAAAACATTTTTTTGCATTCCAGATTTAGACTATTTTGCCTTATATTGAAATATTTTTACAATCAATATTGATGTGCACATGACCAAACAATTTACTCACTAGTGATTGTATTTATTTAAAATAACAATGTATTTTTGCTATCTTTCTCTGTTCCCACTCGCGATCACCATATCTCTCCCCAATGTCTACCATAAACGGCTGTAAAACTGGTTTGGCCAAAACTTCTTTAAAAGTTAATTGAGGTGGATCCATGGACATCGTTCCTTCTTGAAATTGTTGAATAATTTCAGTACTGGTCATTACCGGAGGCTGAAACAGACAGGAGGAATGTGTACTACAGCTTCTGATGTTGTTAAAACAGCTCGTGGGTTTACAACCTGTGATGTTGCACTTGCGGAGGTTGACGGTTGATTCTGTGTTTGGTCTAACAACTCATCCACCTCTCTGCCATGCTCATACGCATCTGGAACTTCTGACACATTCTGTTTTGTGGTTTCCAGATCAATCCAGATTTTCACTTATTGCAATAAAAAGGGGAATAGGGAAGTGTAGAATCATTTTGTTAAAGAGATCGGATCAGAATCTTCAATATTATTTTAGCTGATAGAAAGATACTCTGATTGAAAATCACCAGAATATTTGTATACTTATTTCAGTAAGCATTACGTCAGAACATTAAGTTGGATAAATATGTATTAATTCTTCATGATCAATAAATGTTTATTCATCTTAATGTTCTTGAAGAAACATTGTATAAAAATTAAAGTCTGGAAGAAATAATACTAAAACTTTGATAGGTATTAGTCCTTCTACAGTTCATTCCAGAGCACCTATTTCACCTCCCAATCGTCCCAAAATATAGAAATTCAAGATGATGCCATCACAAAAAAAAAAGAAAAATATAAAAAGGCTCTACAAAAAGGTATTAGACAGCCAGAATGACTCAAAAAGTGGGATAAAAAGATTATCTGAAGATAATGATAGATATTCCAATGAAACCTGCAATGAAACACCAGAAGTCTTGTAGCATTTAGTGGATTTAAGAAGATAAAAAGTATATAAAATGTAGAGGACAGAGTACAAAATCACCTCTAGATTAGTAAACATTAAAATTTCCCCACGTACCATCTGACGAGGACTTTTCATAAACCTTAACTGCTATCATTTTCAGTGAATTATCAATAGGATACAGATACCGCCAACATGTTAACTTATAAGAAATATAATGGCAGATAAGGTTATTTTGTAGTATTCATAGACATTTTTTCAAATATTTGTATACTGCACTTTTCAAAGCTTTAACTGGGGAAAATTGTTGGAGGTTTTTGAAAAATTACTTAATGAAAAGGTGTAAAACTTCAAATCATCAGGAGTGATCAATAAAGTGAGTAAATTAACAAAAAAATTGAAAACCTATCGAAAATTATAATAATATCCCAAATAATAAAAAATAATAATAAATAATTAACTAAAGAAATAAATTAATTAACATGCCTTCCTGTATTATGGCACAAAAGCCAACTATGCTGAAGGTACATTCAAAATATGAAAAGTAAGATAATAAATTACTTCATAAAAATAAAACTTTAAGATGCATTAATATACTATCATATTTAACATGTGTATTTTACAATTCAAAGCATAGATCAGTTGACATGAGACCTACATAAGCTTGAATGCCAAATCCTTATATGGTATAACATTCAATATGATATTATAAAGTATCCAAAAAATCCCAAACTTTTAGAACCTCTTAAAGGGGAAATTATGAGGTATTTACTCAGATAAAACATATAAACTTATATATATATATAATATATTGCCATACTATATTTATTATGTAATAGCCATATAGTGAACATTTTTTCCTAGCAAATGAAACATAGACGTAATGAAAAACCTGCTATATATTTGTTCCTACCATCTCATTACTCAGAGATGTCACAATGAAAATGAGGCCTACAATTTCTTAGTTGAATAACCTCCAACGAACTACATTACTAGGAGACTAGGAGGTTAGAGTATGCAACAGTTTAATTAGTGAAAGTCTTTGTTTTCTTGCTGATAGAGTCAACTATAATTATGTGAAAAATTCAATGAGGCAATACTACAACCAGTATATCTATCAAGTTTATTTATTTCCTGTTACCTCCCTATATATATATTCCTATTATCATATATAAATTCCTATTATCTTCCTATAAAACCAAATAATCAGCATCTAAAGATGATGTAGATGTATTGATGGTGATTGATGGTGATACCCACAGCAGTTGAACAGGATAAAAATGAAGTATGACAGGAAATGGATTTAAATAGAGGGATGAAAAGAAAGTATTATCAAGTATGAGGAAAGGAGAAAACAAGAAAGATCTCACGTTTCACCAAAATAGAAAAGAGGACATTGAATAGCAAGGCCTGTTAGGGGCCTGCTTTGGAAGTTGTTAGCCACCTTAATCTATAACTTTGCTTGGCCTAAACCAAATTTTTGGATTTAGGCCTTGACCAATCACAATCAAGGCTATATAGCATAACCCCTCTCTGTGTATGGAAGGGTCACTTTCAAATTGGCAGCCATTGCTCCAACATCTTCAAGAAAATTTTTACTACAGTATTACATGGATGGAATGCACATATTACTGGTGATTTTAGGCTTTTATGTTTTAAGTTTTTAATCAGTTTTTACATACTTGAATTTTATTGTTGTGCATAATGGGAAATAACAAAAAGAAGACACCCAAAACTACATTAAGAAAAAGGGTTACACCTTCAGCCAGGGCTCGCGTTTCAACCACCAAGAGGAAACAAGCAAGATCTGGCCAACGAGGGATCCTTCTTACAGCAATTCTACAATGACACTGTAAGTTATGGCTTAGCGTCAACTTCTAACGCCACAGGGCCCCCTATTCAGACCCAAGCCATCGACTCACCCAACCAAGAAATGCTTGACCTACTGAGGGGCCTCTCGGAGTCCAACAAGGCTTTAACGGCCAGAATGAATAAGATGAAAGAAACCCTTTCAAATCCACAGCTTTCCAACGCTAGGCTCAAGGATCATGATTATCAGTCTATCACTACAACCTTAGGCCATGGTCCCCACCAGCCGAATTTAAGACTTGCTAATAATGTCGACCCTCGGGCTTATCAGCAGCCAATACACTCATCCCCACAGAGGGCAGGCTATCTACCGGGACCTCCAGTAGACAGGACACAGGGGGACAAACCATTAGGTACAACTGGCCTTTCTGTTACTGGTGACACATGAAACGATGCTATCGCTCCAAATATTGATGTGCTAAGAAGAATTCCTTCTGTGTCAGAGGCAGTTAACAGGGTCCTTGCCACCTATGACGACCAACTACAGTCGGACCTTACCCAAGGTAAGAGTAGTACGAAGAAATCTGGTAGATTTAATACAGTAGACATTGTTACCGCCCCTGCCCACCTCAGGTGGCCCAATGAGGCATTTCAAGGGGTCCAGGGCAGGAAACGTCTAGCCTATGACGACCTCACTTTACCACAGTGGGTTTCTGGCCAACTGTCTAACATTTATAATATTCAAGACCCTTCTGTTGTTAAACATGCTTTGCTACAGTTAATCATGGCTACCAAGGATGCTTCATCTCTTCCATGGCCCACCGTCCATGACACATGGGCTGTGTCCATGCATGCAGTTGAAGAAGGTAGGCTTGGTTGGGAGGATACCATCCAATGGTCTTTCAACAGACTAGGGGCGTCACAAATCGCGTTATCCAACCGTCAACCAACTGTTCAAGCAAGCAGGAAGATTTTTAAGTACTACAATGACGGTTTATGCTCCCATGAGAACCATCATGGATCATATAACCACTATTGTAACTTTTGCATGAAGCAGGGCAGGACATTACCCCACCCTGAGTCCAAGTGTAATCTTAAGGTCAGGGGGCAGGTGAAGATGAACAGTAGTTAACATCATACAGAGCTACCTGGACAGCAGCCACTTCATCGATTACAGAACTATAAGTTATATTTAGAAAAATTATATAATTTGGCACTGAACTGTAAAAAATCTGACGTTAATCAAGTTCACGTAGACTTTATTCAGAATGACAGTGACTTTTCATGTTATGATCATGTTAATTGTATGTTTGTAGGGCAAAATGACAATTGTGGACAGTTCACTGATGGGTACAATATGGCAGTGGATAGTGCTGTTTATCCTAGTACTTGTGGTGATGGATTTGTACCTTACAACTATACTAACACCGATTTTGCCAGAGCGTCATGGTTGTGTCAACATTGTTGTTTGAATTTCGAAAGATTTACTAAGATTACATGTATGGAAACCAACACTAAGCAGACTGGCATCCAACCAAAAATTTCATATTGTTCAGTACAGATATTAAACTGGTTCACATGCGGCCCTCAGGGCATGGCTCCCATAATATACTTGATTGATTATCACGAATCTTGTAATAATGGCTTTTATTTTGTGTATGAAACTAATCATGCGGAAGCCAGTCTTTTTAGATGTTACACATGCCCTGATTCACCATTACAAGTCCTGAGAATAGACATAAATATCAGGGTTCATTATGGTCATACTGTAAAGCCTGATAATTTGGCTTCTGATGGTTCTATGCAGCCCAAAATGGCTTATGAGGATTTTTATAAAGATGTTTGTTGTTGGAATAATTATAAAACTGATTATAACAAGTATATGGAAAATATTATAGATGACCTAATCTCAATACAGGATAATCTGAGAGATAAGAATAATTTGAATGACACAGCTCTGGCAAATCTTGTAGATGATTTTAACACTACTAACATCATTGTTAACTCTGATCCAGACTGCATGAATGAGGACGACTTGAATTTCTGTAGGGATGTTCCATCCAATAGCAATTTACCTGATGTTAACTTTCCTGACAAAAAATGGGGCTTTATAGTGATAGAAGAAAATGTTTTTTCGTTCACTGGCCTAGATAGGCCCTACCCTGTTATAAAGTCCCCTCAGGACTATATACAAATGGCCCATATGATTAGGAAATCAGGTTTGCCAAACTACAGATTAGCTAGAATCCCCATACCCTCTAACCTCAGAATTGACGCCTGGGAGCGTCATTTACAGGGCTATCCTGACACCAGGCTGATACACTATCTGAAGTTTGGCTTTCCCCTATCTATTAAAACTCATGATAGACTTGCCATTAAGGAAGTGATAAATCATTTTTCAGCTATAGCACATAGTCAAGCAGAAGACATAAACATAAACGACCAGGTGGATAGGATGCGTTTTGACGGCATCACTTTCAGGCTAAAGTTTCCATCCATAGATAACATTACAGAAGAAATACTCAAAGTGGGGGAGGGCGTCACTCTGGCTAAGGTCGACATTTCTCGTGCGTTTAAGAACTTCAGGGTCGATCCAGGTGACGCCTTGAGCTTCGGAATTCAGTGGCGAGGGCGTCAATATCTCAACGCAGCGGCAGCGTTCGGATGGGTCCATGGGAGCGGGGCGTTCCAGATGGTGTCCAACACAATTGCCTTCCTCATGGCCAAGAAAGGTTACAAGATGTGCTCCTATATCGACGACTACATTCTTGTGACGCATAGGGACAAGGCAGATGACGCCTTTCAATACTTGGTTCACCTGCTTACCGATCTTGGCCTCCCAATGAATCCTGACAAGCTTTGTCCTCCCACCACCTCCCTTACTTCTCTTGGCATAACAATCAATGTTGAACAGCATGTTCTTAGCATCGAAGATACAAAAATTAAGTCCATTTGGCAGGAATGCTGCTCAATTTTTAGCAAAACATACCTTAGCAGAAATAAATTTCAATCTCTTTGGGGCAAATTACTCTACATCCACAAATGTGTCAGACCGGCCAGGATATTCATTAATAGGATGCTTTCCCTCTTCAGATCTAGCCACAACCATAACAGAATCCATCTTACCCATGGGTTTTTTCAGGATCTGGCCTGGTTCATCAAATTCATACCAAGTTTCAATGGTCATACTTACTTTAATAAGGGTTTACCATCTGCTGATAACCAGGTTTTCATTGATGCCAGTTTAACAGGTCTAGGAGCTTATTGGAATGGCAGAGCTTATGCTACACCTGTATACTCCATCTTGGGTTTTAAACTGGGCATTGTGAGGCTCGAAATGTTCAACATTCTTTTAGCTTTAAGAAGTTGGGCCAAGTCTTGGGCTCACCAGTCCATCCTTATTCACTGCGATAACATGGCTGTTGTCCAGGTAGTTCGATCGGGGAAGTCACGAGATGACTTCCTCTCAGTTTGCTTAAGGAATATCTGGCTTCTTATGGCTGCTTTTGATGTAGACCTCCATATCACTCATATACAGGGATGTAACAACACAATAGCTGATGCTTTATCTAGGATATATTCGGACAACCCTACTAGTTCTGAGATATTTCGAGATATTAGAAACAAATGTATTTTTCACACCATCCCCCTTCAATATTTTAACCTGGACTTATCTTTGTGATTGTAGGTTCTTCCAGAACTTCCTCTCCCCTCATTTCTTCGGCTTATGAGAGAATGAAACAAGCCTATAGACCTTCAACCACTTCAGCACACAGAACCCATGTACGATCTTATTTTGCTTTTCTTCATATTATGCAGCTGCCTCCCACTACTTCCTTGCACATCATCATGGTTTTCATTGAATATCTCCATCAGAACTTGCTTTCCTATAAGGTCATAGCATCTTATGTCTCCTCTATCAAATCCATGGCCATATTGTACAACCTACCTTCAGAAAGTTTTTCACATCCTGCTGTATCTCGACTTCTCAGAAGTCTTAGCCTCACCTCACACTTTGCCCCCACCCCTAGGGGTTTATTTGACATTCCCACACTGTACAACATCTCTCGCGCGTGTGACTCAACAAATGATCCCCATTTATAGAGAGCCATTTTTCTAGTGGCCTTTTATGGCTTCTTAAGAATGTCCAATATAGCCCCCCACAGTCTAAAAAATTTCAATAAATTTCAACACTTTCTTAGGCAGGATGTCATCTTTGGCCCCCCAGGTGTTCACCTAGTCCTGAAATGGACTAAAACCATGCAGGATCGCAAATCCCACCACATTATCCAGCTCCCCACCATTAGCAACAAATACCTTTGCCCTGTTCATGCTCTTAGTGCTCTCCTGAGATCTAGGAACCTCTCCCCCCAAGACCCTTTATTTGCATCTATTTCACCACCCCACAGGCCCATCATTGATACACATATTAGAGATGTTCTGAAAAATATTCTCATAGGTAGAAATATTTCCCCTAGTTCTCATGGGTTTCACACCTTTAGAAGGTCGGGGGCCACCTTTGCTTTTGACCACAGTGTCCCTCTTCAAAATATTATGTCCCATGGCCTTTGGAAAAGCTCTGCTGTGTGGACTTACTTACAAAATGCATCAGTGGCCCCCTCCCTGGTCCCTTCCACCTTCTCAGCTTTCGTCCCGTCCTCTTTTGGAGAAATTTTAAAACTTTTACTTGTACGACTATACTAACATGTAAAATAAAGTTTTCCCTATGTGTTTTCTTGTGTTCAATGTTATAAATACAACAAAGTCGGTTTGACCTTCATTTGACCTTTACCTTAACCTCTGGCTTTCACTACCACCCGAGTCACTAGCTCGGTTAACCTACCTTATATAATACTTAATCTCAGAGTAACTACCCAAGCACTGTGGCAGAGCAACTGTGAATAGCAAGGCCTGTTAGGGGCCTGCTTCGGCAGTTGTTAGCCACCTTAATCTATAACTTTGCTTGGCCTAAACCAAATTTTTGGATTTAGGCCTTGACCAATCACAATCAAGGCTATATAGCATAACCCCTCTCTGTGTATGGAAGGGTCACTTTCAAATTGGCAGCCATTGCGCCAACATCTTCAAGAAAATTTTTACCCCTCCTGCCCTCCTCTGGTACATCCAGACCTGACCTACAGGTATTATGTAACTGTAAATGACCTAATTTTCCAACTCATAGAGTTGCTTCACTTTGTTCAGTACCTGGACCCCAGGGTAGCTGTCCACTCCCTGGGAGGTCTCTGCGGATTGATGTGGGTACTGTTAGATTGGACTACAGGTAGGGCCCGGCTGACCCGTGTTCCCCCTCTCTATCTTGACCTTTCGTTTTGATCTCCCTTTTTCTGGACCCCTACCACTTGACCCAGGGTAGGGCGTTCCTTTGGATGTAGAATTAGGAGTATGGGTTAATTCACAAAGTGTTGCTTTCTCTGGTTGAAAAGATTTGTATTTACGGTTAGGGTTTATCCCCCCTCTTATGCCTCCTAACACTAAGACTCAGACATACTAACGTACTACTAACATTACGTACAAATGATTCATTTGCTACTGTAATTTATTTGCTATATAAGCCACCTCATAGAGGGTCATACGCTTTTATGAAGCATAGTTTACTGTAATTCACTTGCTACCTCATAGAGGGTCATATGAAGCTTACTCTTGTAGTCTTCTTCTTGTGTGTGTAGTTTTACCTTTATGGTCACCCCGGTTGGGGTATGGTGTTTTTAAAATTTCTACAAAGTTTTAAAACTTTTACTTATACGACTATACTAACATGTAAAATAAAGTTTTCCCAATGTGTTTTCTTGTGTTCAATGCTATAAATACAACAAAGTCGGTTTGACCTTCATTTGACCTTTACCTTAACCTCTGGCTTTCACTTCCACCCGAGTCACTAGCTCGGTTAACCTACCTTATATAGTACTTGATCTCAGAGTAACTACCCAAGCACTGTGGCAGAGCAACTGGCGGCTACTATGAAATACAAAGAAAAAGGAAGAAGAAAATACGCAGGGGGAGGCATAAATGGTAAAAAGCAAAAACTGAAAGGCCATATGGATGTAATCAAACTTTGTTATCTTTATTTGCTCTAGCACCTTATAAGTTAATTATCCTAGACTATAATTAGCACCATATGACTTAATTAATTTTATAAGGCTATGATGGATTACAGTTACAATCTAATAAAGATACATTATCATCCCATGCATAAGCAGGTAAGCTTTAAAGGATCAAGCAAGGCCATTTGAGGAGGTAGACTACACAGGGATCAACAGTGGATATTCGGATATTCAGAAAGAGATAAACCTACCAGAAATTGTGATGCAGTAAATATGAAAGGATGTTTATATCTCGATTTTTGACAGAGACAAAACAGGGCACTTTTAATTGGAGTTGCCATAAAACTGAAGTTATTCCATTACTCTAATAAATTCAGATTAAGGAGATTAAGCAACAAAAGTTGTACATTAAAAATTGCTACCGCTATATCAATGCTTTGTCATCATTTCCTTGAATCCTATTATGAGACCCTAAAATTAACCCAACCATTTACCGATTCTAAAGAAGTGACATTAAAAGCAGCAGGTTCTTTAAATTTCATGATTTATCATACTCAGCATGGCAAGGTTCCAAGTCAACTAATATTTGGAGTGGTTTCTAATACTGCATATTTAGATGGTTTTAGCAAAAATCCTATCAAATGCAAGCACATAAATCTAAATTACTTGGAGGTAGCTGTAGATGGAAAGCTAGTACCAAATAGACCTCTAATGCCTAATGTGAGGTAATTTTGTATTTTCCAATTTTTCGTGGATTTTTCAATGCAAT
This sequence comes from Sabellastarte sp. h YS-2021, assembly GCA_964017235.1. Lineage (NCBI taxonomy): Eukaryota > Metazoa > Annelida > Polychaeta > Sabellida > Sabellidae > Sabellastarte > Sabellastarte sp. h YS-2021. Next base: position 95,701,661 of record OZ024936.1, on the reverse strand, counting down.
GAGGATATGGAAAACAACTTCATGAACACCACAGCAGAGCTTTAAACTACTGATTTAGACGAAAAGTAATTGAATAATTTCATAAAATACTGATTTAGCATTTGTATATAAGTTGTTAATGGAGCTATGTAATATATATTCAGGAAAATATTGACATGTATTCGGAAAAACAAACTTGTGATTATTTATATTGTACAGATGTTTGCTTCAATTTCTATTCCATTTTGGAAGAACTCTAATGCAACATGTCCTGTCGGGCGCATTATGGACGCTTAACCATTGCACAGTAAAGTGTTTTCATTGCTTTCGAATGGTTTTTAATAACAAATCCTATGTGGAGATTAGATTGGGGAATGCTTTTGCACATTGCCCGATTTGAATTTATTTAAATGGGAACAGTAGAAATTTTTGGCATATATTTGGTGAGTATTTTACCTATTATTTTGTTGCCTCCAAGAGATGATATATCAATTACCTAAACCAGTTTAGAAGTTGCTGAAACACACCAAAAAGAAGTCTTTTCTTTATTAAAACTTGTTTTTTTTATAAATAACTTCTTTATTCCTGTAATTACACATCTTAAAAATGACATCTTGATTACATTTCTGAAGAATTGAAAATTTCAAAAGATGTTCCCTCTCATCTGAATTCTGATGTCTCTTTATTTCCACTAGTTTAAATTTATCACTTTCATAAAATACTTGGATTTTGGATTCTAACTCCATTTCCTTATCCCAGGGGGTAAGCATGCCATCAAATGGACTGGTAGCTTATGCTGTCATTTGTGATTTTTCGTTTACAAAAAATAGTTGAAACTTTTAATGGAAAATCCTACATTTATGGTGGTTTTCCCAAGTCTTTCAGAAGTTTTCTTAAATTTTCCATTGGATCTGTTTGGTTTTGCTTTGAAATTCTTTTGCGATATATTTTTGTTTGTCTTCTGAATTCTGTATAATATATGACTCTAAACAAAAGAAATATCATCTTGCCACAGCAAATTCAAGCTTAAAAAGCCTGACCGCATTGGTGATCAGTCACAATTTGTCTAGAACAACATTTTCTAGGAAACTTTGGAGAGTTACGTCATTGAAATATGATTAAGTGACTTTATCATTAAGGGATCTAAATAGAGCTCGCGCTTCTACAGATAACTTTTTTACTTTCACAAATTGTGGCGCAGCGTAATGAGTTTTTGTCTGCTCACTGAAATTAAGCAGTAATGGGCTACATTAGTATCTGGATGGGTAACCGTCTGAGTTCTACACCAGTTGTGGGATGTGTCTGGGTTGAAATTTCTTTGTGTCACCAAACTTTCGTAAATTCTAGTCCACTACTCGTGTCTCTGATGGCTTTGCACTCTTTTGGCATTGTTAACTCATGTCACACTTACAAAAAGTTTTCTGTAATCAAATCTAATGTTAACCAATATCCTTCGTTATAACATTCCATGTATAAAATAAAGGGGGTATTCAGCAGTATTCACCTCTGCCATACCTAAAATACTGCCAATGGCTATATATATCTATCCAATATTATTTTCTGTGAGGTTAGTAAACCTTGGTTCTTCTTATAGTAAGATGGTAGATAAGAAGTCATAAGGTCTTTGGATAAAATAATTTTTGCCTTGTTAAATAGATATACTTGATTGATAATGATGGCCCAATTGACATTATATCTTCCTTCTTCCTTAAATCTTTTAATTATACTTTCTTACTTTTTTCAGCCCATTAAGTAGATTTCATTTTCTTAATTATAGAACAATCACGGTTATAGTAATGATATAGTACAAACACTTGTTTGCACTTCCTGTGTCGTGACTGAAAATGGGACATTCTATGAGTTCTCTTCCCTTCCTTTTTTTTGTTAAAATAAAGTATAAAATTTGAAGACAAAATCAGTTTTCACACCATTTTTTTACCTTTTAACTTAGTACTAAACCAAAACTGTCATTTTTGTGTTTACATTTGTGGTCAAAAGAGTTTGCGATGTTGGGACCCTATCCTGGTTTGATATTATAATTTCAGTTGATACATAAATAGTTTGATATTAATATAAATGTTATTATTTGATACCAGTATAAAATGGTATTCATATTATTGCAGTACGACTGCCACCTAAAATCACAGAGCATCCCGAGTTACTGCACATCTATGAAGGCGGTGATCAGAACTACCTAATGCCTTGTGTAGCAGAAGGAATTCCAAAGGTGGTATATTCCTGGAAGAAAAATGGAGAGGAATTTGAGCAAAACAGACAAAATATAAAAGTCAACCCAAATACAGGATCATTTACCTTCATTTCCTTGAGTGTTTTAGATGAGGGTGAGTTATCTGACCGAAGGTTTTTGACTCGGATAATATGAAACATGGTTTTACAGTTGATTTTATCCATCAGTCAAAGTAGCAAAATGTAAACAATTAACTTCTACCTCACTGTGATTTCTACTCATATGAAATATCCGAGAGATATTAACTTCCGAGGGTGAAATGCTCTTTTTGAACTTAATGCTTGAGAAATAACTTACCTAGATATTTTACAGCTTATTGTTAAATCAGCAGTCTAAAGGAGAGTTATCCAATGACAGATAACATAATGGTAGGTTTGAGTATATATTGGATTAAAATTGCGTTAGTAAGATTTATAATATCTCACATATGCCTGCATATTTCTTTCACAAAGGCAGTGACAAACACATGAATTACTGGATTCTGTGTCTTTCAAGCTTTTTGAAAACCAGATACTGATTTTTACACCAGTATTGTCTGTTAATTGGACTTCAGTTATCCTTACATTTTACAATAAAAATTCTTGGCACTTGAATCTTTCTTCTGCTTCTGGCAATATTTTAGGTATTGTAAGTTTGGCAAACACCCTAAGTTGGTAAAACCCTAATTTATTTGCTTATTTAGTATTTACAGGGGTAGCCCAGCTTTGGTTGAGTTCTTTTCAGGTGGTTACGCCATCCAAGTTTTTTTTGCACCAGTCACATCAGTTTTTTGCAAGTCATGATTCAGTCATGACTTATTTATTTATTTATGCTTTATATTATTGCTTTCAACACTTTACAGGTTATTATAAGATGAGTAGTTTTATGGGCAGAGGAAAATACTTCATAAATTTGGTCAAGGTTCTGTAGTGTATGTATCCCACATAGGGTACGGAGTTTGAACTGCCAAACTCAGAGTTGGGTGGTGTGTTATCACCATAGCCCCATATTTCTGTCGAAATAAATATGAGAGGTTTTATGATAAAAAAAACATATACAAATAAATTTATTATAAAAGGTTCTAACTTTGTACAGAGTTATTATCTCCTTTTAATATTTCTGCTTTTCTTATCATTTTATTTGCTAAAATAATCTGAAAGCCCTATTCATAGGATTTACAATGTGTAGTGATAAGATGTGTGCTCTTTTCAGGCTACTACCAGTGCTTTGCAAAGAACCAGTACGGCCTCGCAATATCTCAGGTTGCCATGTTACAACAGGCCGTACTAGGCACATTTACTACTTTATCAGAACCACGGCAGTACACAGCAAATGTTGGAGACTACTTAATGGTAGGTTCATTATCACTGTATATGGAGAACCAGTTCACCTGCTGAGTGGTTATTATAGTATTATTACATCCACCAGGATACACAACATCCACAATTTTAAGTGTCCCATTTTCAGTGTATTTTCAAGAACTTTGGCTTTTCAGGTTGAAAAATGAAAATGAAATTTTTATGTGGTTAGGGGATTGGCCTAAGAAAGAATGATTACGTTTTGGGAAATATCAAATTTTGGATACATACCAGCCTGAATTTTGGAACCGCACACTGGTGATGATCTGTGCTGTATCAAATCCCCATGAAATCCAACTTCTGGTTACAGAATTTAGTCCACATCCTTTAAAAGTTGTTCAGGTATTGTTTACACTCATGGCATCCAGTGTTGGGTGCGTTTCTGTAAAATCTTGTATCTCAGAAACCATAAGATTTAAGAAATTTATACTTTATGGGGACACTGGTTGGGAGATACAGGTTTGCAATGTCAAAATGTGACTTTTACCTTTAAATTCTTGATGGGCTATATTTTGGAATAGTAAGGTATATGAATTTCAGACATGGTGTTGTCATTATTTGGCAAGCCCCTTGATGGCATGACCTTGATTTGACCTTTGACCATGGCTCTGCCAGGATGTTTTCTACTGCCATGTTTGAGACCTATTTCTCCCATAAAAATGCAATTTGGGAAATGCACCATCCTTATTTGATCTGCAAACCTGCATGAGTGTTACCAATGACAAACAACAATGCATATTCTTTCTTCTGGTTTGTGCCAAAATGAGGTTTGTTCCATAATACAGTAGAAGGTAGTAAAGTACATGAAAGCTTACATTCATTTTTAATTTAGTGGACAGATAATTTTCCGTACAATTGTTTTTATTCTTATTTTACTTCTACTTGATGACCTTGGTCTTACTTGGCACTAAAAAGAAACTTCATATCTCTGGGTAGTTCACACTACATTCTGCTCTCTTGCCCCCTTCACGGCCTCCAGCATGTATGTTTTATTACAAGTCAAGAGCTTTCACAGAAGGTTTCTCTAACATTTCAAAATTGCGGTCACCAGTGACAGATGCATTTCGAGTTATGTTGAATAACCTGGAAAGGCATTCTACTTGTATATGAATCCAACTGAATCACAACCAAATATGAGAGGCCCACAGTGGCCTAGCTGTTTTCAAGTTTGGCATCTTATCACAGGCAGTCTCCTTTGTGTGGGTTCGACTACCACAAATGATATTACTGAGGACATGTCCCCATATAGCCCTGTCTGTTGAATGGGGCATATAACCCCAAATTTCACTATGACTTGTCTATCCAAATCAAGCAAAGAGGAATGAAAGTAGACAAGCTTCTTTAGTTTTCACTTGTTACCTAGGGAGTGTTGGGACTTAGCTAAGATAAATAACAAGATATATTGATTGTAGTTCTATGGATTTTAGCAATGTTTACATGGGACTTAGCTAAGATAAATAACAAGACACATTGATTGATTATTGTTTACAACGGATTTAGACAAATTTTGTTTTGTTTTTCAATTATGTAAGAACTCAATCTAATGCATCCAATCTCTTTCCAGCTGGCGTGCAATGCTCCTCCTTGTTTCCCTGAACCCAAGTTCTCCTGGGTCATTGCAGACAAATTGGGAGACAACAACCCTACAGAAGTCATTGAGAGTAAACGTCTGACCATTGACCTGAAGGGAAATCTGCACTTTGGAAATGTGATCCAGAATGACCAAATGGGCACAAAAATCTACATGTGTAAAATGTACAATCCAAACCTGAGAACGACAAAGGAAGGAAGTGAATCAAAGATTGAAGTCATTTTTGGTAAGTACTGGCAGTCATTGCTGTATTTGGCCTCAAATGAGGGCATACAAACAGGAACGTATATATTTGTATCCCCTGGAGTGTCACTTAATATGCTTTTTGCGGACTTACAATTTCATCAAAATTACTGATGTTTTGTTAATATTCCTGAACCTGTGTAACCTTCAAATATGTTATATACATAATTAGAAAGGTACTTTTACAGAGCTTCTCCTTGTTTTTAGAAATGTACCTTGCAGAGCTTTTCCTTGTATTTAAGAAGAAAATTAAGAGTGTCCTGAGCACGAAAAGACACTAAAATGAACCCACACTTACATAAATTGACTAATGTCATGAATGTATTGCACCAGTATTTCACATCCAACATTTCTCTCTCATCTTTTTGTGTATTTTTTTGTGTATTTGGCTTTGCCGTATTTTACTGAACACCATTCTAATTGGGAGAATTGTGTGGTGAGACCCCAGGCCTCGGCTAGGGCTCAGGTTTCCGGGGAGGGGAGTTTTGGCCCCGGTCGAGGAAACATAAGGAGCCGGTGGCACATAGGCACTCTACAAAGCAGGCAACCCCCTGGGGTTGTCATTCAAACAGGGCTTCCGTCGGAGCGGATCCCTCCCCGCATCAAAATCTGATTGTCTCACATTTTATTCAAAGCTTATTACTTCCATATTTTAAATATTTTGACCAGAAGGCTCAGACCATTTATCATAAGATAGGCTGCCACCAGATTGAATTATGGCTCAACCCTGACAATGTAAAAGTCAAACTTCACAGGCCAAATGAATGTGAATCTCGACACGAGTAGCATGACACAAATACTGTAGAGTAGGAAAATGTGAGCAAGATGGAACCTTTGCAACCCAAGTCCTGAGATCTGACTCTAACCTGAAACTTAAATAGCTATGGCTCATAACACATGTAATGAAACACAATATGAAAATTATAAAATTATTGACATTTAGTCAAAATAACATGTATATATCGAATCTAATCTAATCTACTGCTTTGCAGGCGCAATATCTTCCCCACTAAGGGGAACTCAGTGCGCTAGTAACAAAAATCATTTCTTATAAGGAGAGTCGAGGGGCGTTCAAGGTCAGTGTACCAGGTTTGTGGGTGGGACCGAGAGGGAAGGAGACTAAGTTGGGAAGCTAGAGTTGAAAAGGTGCGTTTATATGTATATAGCATTTAAATGGAGACAAACACACACTCAACAATATTCAACAGAATTCATAAAATAATAGAGCAACACACAGAAATAGCAAATAAGATGATATAGATAGGCAATCAAATTATAGGTAATCATTAAGAATGGGCAATCAAATTATAAGAAATCATGAAGAATGGGTAATGTATTAAATAATGATTCAAAAGTATAAGTAAAATCCAAAACCAGAGTTTGAATTAAGACATGTCAAACTGGAAACAGAAAGTAATTAAGAGTGTGTGTGAAAATTAAAATATAAACTAATTAATAAAAAAATAAAGACACCAACACAAATATTAGGAAATAGATCACATTATTAATTATTATTACAACTTGGAAATGTTAAGGGGTACATTATTATAAAATATAGATCAAGTAGAATGTATTAGAAATTAGCCAGAGTCAAGTCTGAACATGATCTGAACTGACAAGTTTCATCAGCAGAAGTGTCACACAAACTTTTTCAAGAAATAATTATTTTATCAAGCCAATCAATTAATCAATCCACTACTTTATTGTTTTATATTCAGAGATTATTTAATCATTTTAATAGTATTTGCAATACTTAAATGACCTTTCATGAGCAGTAATGTAATATAATATATAAAATATGTAGCAAAAATCAGGTCAAACAGAAGTTACATTCATGAGAAGTAATAATACCACTTTACCAAAAATAGTAATCTATAATATATATAGCAAAATGCAGGTCAAAACAGCAATTAAAATTAAGTAAATATTCATCAAACTGACCTGACATGGCTAAAAAAATTATTTAAAAAAAATATTAACACAAAAATATAAACCAGGTGACCTGGGGCCGATTTCACTAAAGGACTTAAACTAAGTCCCTTTATTGGCTAAGTCAGGGACTTAAATCTAAGACTTTGGTCTTAGCTCCAAAAATGGATTTCACAAAGGTGACTTAGCTAAGTCCAAGCTTATCATATAACCACAGTGGTTTTCTGTGTCATGTGACCTTTTGTATCTATTCAAAATATAAAATTGGTGCCACATATTTTTGTATTTGATGTATTTTATCTAAGGATAAGTGCTGTTTTGAAATGGAAAACCTTGTTACGACATGTAAACTTCCCAAAGACTACTTTAGTTTGGTGTTCTGTATAATTATACTTTATTTACAACCATTTCAAATTTGGAAGTGGAGAAAAGTTTATGGCAGCCATATTTAAGTCCTCTTTACAAAATTTAAGCCCACTACCTCCCAGACTTAAATTTAAGTCCACTGACTTTGCAATTTCATGGACTTAGCTGCTTTATGAAATCCGCTAAGTCTAAGACCACAGACTTAACATTCTTTTGACAATGTTTACTACCAAAGTCTTAGATTTAAGTCTAAATCTGGATTTAAGTCCCTTTGTGAAACGGCCCCTGACAATGAGTTTTAATATAAATACATTGAACAACTGACAAAACTCACCATAACTATACCCATAACAAACCCGAACCTTCCAAAACCCAACCATGTGTTAAAACCCAATCAGCTAAGGTGGGGAAATTTCAACTGACTCGGTCAGCAGATGAACCAGGACTCAGTCATTAGAAAATCTGACCACCCAAATCTGATCCTGAAACCCTAACCTGTAAATTTTGCCCCATGGAAATGAGGGAATCCAGCTCAATGAAATGAATGAATGACATGAATAAAAGTTGACCTTTTGAATGGGTGCAGAGTTTTCAAAGACCTGCAGAACTAAAAAGTCAGAACTCTCCATGGGTTCCTGACCCATAGTCCTGTGACTGTTCCAGGCATTTACACCACAGTCCAAGTTCCAGTGCACCCATCCCCTGGGAGTTAAAATACCCAACAGGTGTGCAGCAACCTAATAACAATGATGATTAAATACCATGTTTGTCCACCTGCACATGGACAAAAGTCCTTCCCCAGGTCAAAATTGGGAAAACACAAAACAAACAGACCAAACTTGTCCCATGGTATTTCTTTTAGTGAAAGATGATAATGAATGAAATCAAAACCTTTTTCTGACATCCCAGTCAAAATGATTGTAAATTTCCAAAGAGGATCAAAACATCTGTCAATTTTTTCAGTAGTATCTAGAAAGTTAATACTTTGTGTACTAGCTTTACATGTGGACTTGATCTTATCACGGATTGTATTAATATACTTTATAATCCTAATAATTATTTGTTCACCATGGTTCCAGATTATGAACATATCATCAATAAAATGAATCCAAATTAGTTGTTGTTTGTCTCAACGTTTCAGAGCATTTCTTTCAAATCTATCCGTAAATAGATTTGCATAGTTAGGTGCTAATGGCGTGCCCATTGCAGTACCTGCAATTTGAAGGCAGTTAACGAGGATTTGCAGAGTATACACTTTCACAATGAAATATTTACCAGAAACTCGCCTTTTTCACAGTATTAGCGTTCACAGTTACCTCATAATAGATAATGTTACATTGCTCTGTTGTGCTAAACTCACATATTTTGTAAATTTCATTGACTCAAGTTTTAGTTTTACTATGTCATCCAAGTACTCTTTGTATAACTGATAAACTAATGTCTAAAGTAGTTTATATCAGAACAGTGTTAAGTTAAAACCAAGGTCAATCAACCTATCTGACGTCACTCAAATATGTTTATTTATTGCATGTGCACTCGGTAAATTTCGGGAGGTAATATATGACTTTCCGTATAAGGCAGTGTTTCTGTACTGTTAAAAGTCAATTATAGCAGATACAGGCAACTTTATTTATTTATTTGGGGTTTTACGTCGCTTTCAACACAGTACAGGTCACATCACGACGGGTAGTTGGAAGGGCAGAAGAAACCAGTACATAGAGTTCGCTAGGGTTGTGTACTGTAAACTGCCGACCAACGGCAAGCAACTACCAGCTTTCCCACTTAAGGCCGTGACGGGGATCAAACCCCGGCCTCAAAGGTGGGAGGTGAGAGTGTTACCACTCTGCCACCGTGGCCCCCTACAGGCAACTTTGACACATATACTTTGTCAGTATATTTACAACACATAAAGCTTGAATTTACACTAAAAATAAGTAAAAACGCTTAAGGCATCCTTAAATACAGACCAGAGTAACCAGTTTGGACAAAGACAAATAGTCAATATTGCCAGCTTTTCAAATCATGTTAGGGTTTTTGTGCCGTGAACAGTTCTATTGTGATGTCCATACCTTCTGAGCCAGACACTCAATTGGACCAAGTGCTAATAAGGGCAACCAAACTAAACTTTCGACCTCAAGTGTCGAGAATGAACAGCTAGAACTTATGTGTTTCAGTAAGTCGACAAGGCCTTGCTTGATTATTCCTAAAAGCAGAAAGGATTATATGACAGTCCCAGCCACACTCAAAATAAAATCCCAATAATCTAAGATATTTTTGGGCAATAGGTAGTGGAATAAATAACACACTATGTTTTAGCTATTGCTTAATAATTCCTTTCTTTCTCATGTTAGGACAAATTTAATAATGCAATACTGTACAGTATTAAATAACTCTTAACCAGGAAGCTAGCAATGGTGATCTTTCAGTCCGTATGTTTTTAGTCTTCTGCGGACATTATCTACAAGATAAAATAGTATACAAATATTATATATAATATTTTGGCCTCATATGTATGACCTATTATATACTAGTACCCAATAAAATACTGTGTAACGTCTAGTTTATTTAGGTGGATTCATAATATATAACTGTGTCCTACCTTATATTTATTTTATTTATTTATTTGCGGTTTTTTATCGCTTTCAACACTGTACAGGTCATATCACGACAGGTAGTTAGAAGGGCAGATGAAACCAGTATATCTAGTTTATAAGGGTTCTGTACTGTAAACTGCTGACCAACAGCAATCAACTACCAGCTTCCCCACTTGAACCCTGGCCTCAGAGGTGGGAGGCGAGAGTGTTACCACTCTGCCACCATGCCCCCCCTACCTTATACTGATCATTGGATGAATATTAAACTCCTGTGGGGAGTAATCTGATATGAAACTGATGCATTTGGACTCTGAATCGGACATACATGTCCAACCAGTCATATAATCCATCAACTAGACTGCATCTAACTTAAACTCAAGCACATTGAATCCCCATAATAGAGTTGGTGTCAGTAATTTGTTTCAGTAATTGTGCATAAATACCTTCAAAGAGTGTAAATAACACCAATGTACCACTTCCTATTTAATTCTAATTCTAATTTGACTTTTATAGCACTTAATCTCTACTAAGTAGTGGACTCTAAGGTGCAGGAAGACAATAGCAATATACAAATTCAAAATTCAGGGACAGAAGCAGGTCGGCACCACGGAGAAGCCATAAGAGAAAATGAGCTAAGGAGGATAATCCTTTGCGTAGAGATAGTTTTTGAGCTTGGTTCTAAAAGAGGCAATAGTGGGTGATGCACGAATGTCTTCAGGGGTGAATTCCAGACAGTGGGAGCATCAAAGGCAAAACTGAAACCAAACTGCTTTGTGGACTTGTGAATTTTAGGTTGAAACTTTGGTACATTAAGGAAATTGGCAACACTCTGACTGCATCTTGTATTGTAAGTATTGTGACATGGGGAAAGATATGGAGCAAAATATTTCTCGAAGCCAGTATGAATAAACTTGTACATCAGGGTAGCCAGTTTGAACTCTAAGTGAAACTGAACAGGGAACCAATGGAGTTTCCTGAGGACCGGAGTTATCCGAGTGTATTTACTCGAATTTGTAACAATTCTAGCTGTTCAGTTATTCAGTTGAATAAAGCAGCTTTTACAAACATTCTGGACTTGTTTAGAGAAAGAAAAATCAGAGTCAAACCACACACCCAAGTTCCTTACTGACTTGGTGGGGTGAAGGGGGTTACCCAAGATGTCAATTGGGAAACATACATTTAACCTATCTGTTTCTTGGAGCCAAAAAGTATAAGTTCAGTTTTATCTGGATTAAGTTTAAGTTTGCTAGCCGACATCCATTCCTTAACATCTTGAAGGCATCTGTTAGATCATTTAGAACCAATGATCTGACATTTTCTAAATGGAAGTGAACATACATCCTTAATATTAATATTATCACCAACATTATGGCACAAATATTATGTAAAACTTCACTTTAACCAACAGTAATAAGGTTCCTCCATTCTTACCCCACCTACACTCAAGCTGCACCATTAAGCACTTTAACACCTGCACTCCAAAAACACCACACCAAAAGCAGTGCACTGGGTCAAAATAGCAATGTAATTACACTTCTGAAAGAGTACTGCCCTGCAATGTCAAACTTATTCTATGGCTTCTGATGAAATAGCACATTCAGATTATTGAAATACCATGGCCTAGCGGGTAACACACTTGTCTAGGAACTTAGAGGACGTGGGTTCAATCCCAAGTACAGGCAGATACATAGTGGCTCAGATGACCACTTAAAATGGTGGTCCTCTGTCATTGGGTCCTATCCCCAGTGGCAGGTTAAAGAACCTCAAGGACGTTGATAAATGGCCATCCTTGAGCCTCTATCTTCCAGTTAGGGGAATGTCAGTTACTTGTGAGTTGGGGCTGTACCTGTGCAGTCGGATTGATTAAATAGCGCTTTGAGTCCTGTATTATATGGAGATATAGCACTGAGTATAAATACATAATAATAATAATAATAATAGGCTGTACAATTAAAACAATATACGGCCCAGTTTTACAGGAGTTGTTACTGAGTGAACTCTTACTGTGACTTATATCACTTCTGATTAAGTTGTTTTTTATTCTGTTGGTTTTTCTTTGATCCAAATTCTGCAGTTATGGCCATGGAATTGCAAGATAAAATTGGAAGTTTTCATATTCACTGGTGCCCCAGCATATATCCTAGCCTTATTACATTCTGTCTTTAAATATGGTTTTATTTTACTAATACTAAACGGTAAACAATAAAAATAAAAAATCCCAAAGTAGATATATCAGATATTTATATCACTTATGATTATGAACAATATATTACTCATGCTAGACTCTCATATGTTATTGTCATTTTCATTTGTGATATGTTTTTCTATGTGGTACCTGGGAAGTTTTCCTATTAACTCAGTAAGTCAGACAAGGTTAGTTTGTGTATTAAGGGTGTTATACGTTATCTGAAAAATATAAAAAAAAATATTGAAATAAAATAGTGAACTGATTAACCTAAACAGCTAATAAAATATACCGTAAGCACTTTATATAACAATTTTCACTTACTTGTAGTTATAATTTAAAGTAAACAATCGTGAAAAGCCCAGTTTGAGATTTGTTAACTATTGATTAATAAATGTGAAATTATATAATTGATGTGGTATGTCATACAAATGTAGCAAAATCTTATATTAGTATTATGTAATGCTGACATTTTATATACATTAACAGCACACAATCAAGATGAAGGAAGTCTGTTTTTCCTGTTACAGGTGAAGTAAGTCTAAGATTACAAGAGAGAGAATAATTTTAAGATAGTAACTTTTTGCACTGCACCTTGTACCATAGTCAAATTTGCAAAATTGTATCACTCCAGGACCATTCATACAGAACCTACAGTATGATAATCACTCAGCCGTTTCAGTTGTAGAGCCATTCCATAAATATATTGTTCACTTCCCCTTTCTACTTCATTAAGGTGTATGCTCAATTATGGTTGGGGGCACTATATATATAAAATGAGTGAACCAAGGTTTACTTTTATTCCAGGAAGGGCAAACAACTCTATACCGGAGGTCAAGTTCAAGCCTGAGGCGACAGAAATTGTGGTTGCTGGAAGTACAGTTGAGTTCCAGTGTTTATTTGCTGGATAGTAAGTAGTTTGCACTAAGGTTGAAGTGGTAAGCATAACTTGATGCTGGCTTGATGTTTCTATTAGCCAGTGCCAGACCAGTTAAGTGTTTCTAATATGTAGTATCTTTCAAGAGAGAGGAAACATTGGCTGAAAAAAAGACTGTTCGACAATATTAGTGCTGGTTAGCAATTTGGCAACCTACTTTTTGGTTAATACGGTTAACTATTTTAGCCTTAGTGTTTACTATTATAGGGCTGTCCAATTATGGCTGTCACCCTCTGTGATAGATTTACCATCCCAAAAATTCTCTATCTTTTTCTCTTTTGTAACCCAATCTGTGAAATGTAATCTAATGTGTACTTTTATAGCACTTATTTGCCATCAATTTAGAGACTCTTCAGGTGCAGCCGAATATAAAATAAGGTAATGCTAATCCAATGACATAGTAAGGTCAGACATAGTCATCAAGTGTCAAGAAGACCCAGGGTTGACAGGGGAGGCTATGGTAGACAGAATTTTTTACACAGGTAAGTTTTGAGCTTTTTTCCCGAAGGAAGCAATTAATGTTTTGTTGCGTACAATATCAGGGAGGCCATTCTACATCTCATTAGAATCCAGAAGTCCAGAGAGTTAGGTTGGCAGTTTGACCAAGAGGTTGAGGCTACACAGGAGGCTACTCAGGAGGCTAGATTGGAGGATATACAGGAGGCTACATTAGAGGCTACTCTGGAGATGACTCAGAAAGATTGTACTGGGGAAGGGAATGACCAAAAAGGCAAGAGAGCGGCTGCAGTTGTGTTCACAGAAGAAAAAGAGATGAAAGTACATACTTTTTGATGGATAATGTACTATTGTATGGCAAGCATCAAATGGACTTCACAGATTTTAATAAACAGGAGGCACTATTTCTGTGCAGCAAATAAGATGAACAAGGCTGAGTGCAAGCTTTGGTTTAATAGTCAAACTAATGTGCACTAAATCAGACCAAGGTACACCTCATCATACTAATAGGCAGAAGAGGCTGAAATAGAACTTTTCCTTCCTGAACACCCACATTGTGCGACATTTCTCTTCCAATAGTCCCTTCAAGCCTGCATGCCAGTTTCCAGGCCACCTAATACATGCTCATCAGAGGAGTCTGAACAGTCCATGGTCACAGAGAGACATGTCAGTGGAATCATTACCATGTACTGGCAAATTTGAATGAACTGTGGAACCAATGAGATTGTCAGGTATCTCCCTCATCCTTCCTAGAACCCATCAAGTAGTCAACTATGTGAGACACCAAAAATTAGTGCGGTCAAGTTTAAACTAGACGCCCAGGAGAGGCAAAGAGAAGTTGGACTTACTGGAAGGCAAACTAGAGCGGATTTTTCCAGAAAACCCAGAATGATCTCACATGTGCCTATTCTGACGGGCTTTGATCAGAATTGAAGAAGCCATCAACAGAGTCATTTGAAGACGTCCAAGTGAAGACATTTGCCTTGATCAGAAACTTCAAATGCAAGACCAAGCAGCAGCAAGATCAACAGAGTTTATAGCAAACAGGCCATGTACACTATATTTTGACCTATTGTCTCATTCAGCCGTTCAATAGTTTTACATCACTCACAGGGCCAACCACAGCAGACAGCCGCAGACACTGCAGGACCAGCCCATCTAACAGCAGATGCAGCAACCAATCCAATAACACATGTTACCACTTCTGCAACAGTAGATACAGAAACCAGTTAAACACCAGATGCACCGAGCAGCCCAATAGCAGATGTAGCCACTCCAAAGCACTCCACAGTAACAGTGATATCCACCAATACAGAGACCAAGACCTAGCAAGCTGTCATCACCAGAATCTGTCATCACCTTCCACAGCCTCATGCGCCCAGTGCCTATGGACCCAGCCTCATTAGCCTAAGCAGACACCTCATTTAGGTCATTCAGCTGTGGTGCTAATATATAAAAATAAAAATCTTCCCAGCCACAAGCTCAAACCTCAGGGATAATGCAGTTTGTGATTTAATGCTTTACCCTAAAAGTGTACTGGAGGGAGATGAAGTTCTCTTCTGTGACCAAATGTGTTACCAACCTCGTAATGGCCAACCTCAGGCCTAGTGTCAGGTATTGTCAGAAAAAGGTGGTCTGCCACTGCAAGCCATGCTTTATCTCGGTATATATGGTGACATCTCCAACTTATCACAACTCCCTGTATCAACCTGATGAAATGGTCCACGAATTTGACCAGTCCAGTTACCCCAATATATAGTGTTCCAGGGTGGATTATCAATCGTTTGGGATCATATAACGAATCATTTAAAACAGACAATGTATGTCAAGCATATAAAGTGTTTTTTCATATTGGGATCAGATCACAAATTCTGTCGGAAATCGAATGGGAAAGGGGATCTCAAACCTATCACCCACTCTGTGTTGAATTGCAGAGGAAAAAAGTGATCCATGGAAATCTGAGTTGCAAGCTAGGTTTATGATCAAACTTGCAGGTCCTGGGTTTGAATCCAACATGAAGTAGTCAAATTGGTGGTTGGTTACTGGTGCCCAAAGGCTTTCAGTGCAGTATCTTGACCAACTAGTATGCAGCTCTTCCCTTAATCTGCTACACTACTGACCTATGGATTAAAAGTAGTGTTCTCAATAAACCCTTTTTACTAGGACCGGGTATGCAGTGGTTTCAGCGGGCGGGTACCCGGGTACCCGCGCTGATGGGCGATAATAGCTGAAACTACAAATATCTCCATATTTACAGACTTAAAACCTACAGAAATAATGGGATGCAACCATTTGCTTTATTTCTTGTTGACCACGGTTTTGCATTCGAAACAATATTGCACGGAAGAAAGGTTAAATAAAAAAAGACTTCTGTACATTCAAAACACGGTTGTTTATATAAAAATGGAGTCACATGACCTATCACAAGAGCATTACACTACTACTCGAATGTAGTTTCGGAATTGAAACTTTATTTTTATTTCAGGTTGTAAGTTAATTTTATTAACGTAAAATTATTAACTACTGTGTGAAAATATTGTACTCTTATTTATTTAAGGAGTGCATGTCACTATATATGGCCAATATACAGCGTTTTATGGACTCGAAATTAAGAAACTGTGTTGATATACTGACGATTTTCAAAGGGTTCCGGTATTTGACAATGTATAAACAACTAAAATAAAAGACAAATAAAATACTATAAACGGTGTACAAGGGTGAGAAAACAATATTATTATGCATTTTAATTGAATAGTTTCATTTTAAAGTGAATTAATGAAGTCCAGATACGTCTGTACTTGGTCAGCCAATGTGGGCGATATTAACAGAAATAAGCTTAGATTCGGGTAAGTACTCAGGGTTCGGGTACCCGGATATCCGGGTACCCGTTGAGATCACTAATTAAAAGTGATGTTTAAACCCAAATCATTAAAACAGTTAAGCAATAACCTTATTTTGAAATGTTTAAGGTCACAGAGCACACTGCTGAAGATCAGTCTTCTGGTTTATCAAGATCATTTTTAGAAAAAATAATAGTTTATCAAATAAACTTATGTCATTTAAAAATAAAACACATCCAATAAAAATACAATAAATTAACACCAGTACAGAGGAGTAAACATGTGAAATTTACCTCATAATATGTAAAATGTGCCTCAGTGTGGTGAAACATTTACCAGTGAAAACATTCCTCTTCTATTTTTTGTTGAATTATGATTATTTTATCTAATTTTTAAGAGGTTCCTCCTAGTGGAAAATGTCCTGTCCTCTAGGGATTTTTGCTTGTCCAAAAAAAGAAAGAACTCCGTATAAATTTATGAATGTTTTAGCCCCACTCCTGAAGTGAGTTTTATGAAGGTGGGGGAGGGACCTCTAACAGGAAGGAAGAAGCCCACACGGTATGGTACTGGCATGGAAATATCTAATGTGACGGAAGGTGATGCCGGAACGTACAGGTGTACAGGCACCAATATTAATGGACAAACCCCATATGAATTCAAAATTGAGGTAGAAGGTAAGTACAGTATAGTGAGTGATATTTATGAGATTGATCATTATTGTAGGTATTAAAGAAAAATGCAATACAAATATCAATGGCTTTCAATGGTCGATCTTGAAAGGATGCTTTTTGTCTAAAAAAGAATCACTTCTCAGCTAAACAAAGATTAAAACTGGGATAACATTTCTTTTCATTTTGACATTCCACACTTGCTTTAGGGGTCGTATCATGGAATTGTTGGGTTGGAAGCATCTTTTAGGGGTGAGTGAAGACTTTTTAAGATGCACTATTGACCTATGTGTTACAACTTAACTTTAAGATGATCATTTACTGTGGCCTAGTGGGTAACACACTCATGTAGAAAGACAGAGGATGTGGTTTTTGATCCCAGACACATGCAAATACATAGTGGTTCAAATGACGACTTAAAATGGTGCTACACCTGTTGTTGGGACATCTTCCTAGGGGCAGGCAAAAGAAGCTCAGGGACATTGGTAAATGGTGAAACCCAAGCCTCTGTCTTTCAGTTTGGGGAATGTTAATCACGAGAGAGCTTGGCTCTTCTTCTTGTGCAGTGTGGGATAGGTCAGATAGTATTTTAGGGCCTGTATTAAAGGAAATAAGTGAGAGATGCAATACAGTGTAATCTGTTTGTACAGTCACATGGTGTATCTTGTCCATTCTTTTCATGACATTAAACTAAACCCATGTCATTTTATTTAAGAAAATTTCCAAGAGTGACAATGATTTTGTGGCATGACATGTCTTCTTGAATCATAGTCCTAAGGAGCCAGTAATAAGACTTAACTTTTCTGTTGTGTGGCACAACTAATCGCAATACATTTGGAGTTTAACTGTCTTGGACCAGATCAGACAGGGCCACAACTGTAAAATCACATATGGAATTTGGGTGTAAAAATAAGTTTTAGTTGCAAATATGCAAAATTGCAGAATATTTGCATACATTTTGATCATTCTTTTCTTGCGCTTTTAGTTAAACCTGTGTTTGAAGCAGAATCTGACATGCCACATGACGTAAATGCAACTAATGGTGATACGGCCACATTTACATGTAATGCAAAAGGAAAACCTGAAGCAGATGTACAGTGGTTTCAAAATGGAGTACCGATAGACTGTAGGTTTGCATATGAGAGGAAAATGGTGTACACTCATTCTAGCATTTATTTGTTTTACAATGTTTTTGACACTGTACAGGTCATATATCACGACAGATAGGTTTGTGGGCAGAGGAAACTAGTACATACAGTTGGTCAAGATTCTGTACTATAAACTGCCGACTTCGTGAGCAACTACTAACTTTCCCAATCAGGTCTGGGGTTTGAACTGCTGACCTCAGATATTGGAAGTGAATGTGTTACCACTGTGCCATGGTGGCCCCTAAACTCATTCTACACTTTTTTGATCTGAGATATACTGCGCCACGCTATAAAATGAAGGCATGTTTTATGTATAATGATGTGAAGTTATATTGATAAACATTTTATAGTGTTTTTACAACTATAAAAGTGTACTGATGACAACTGATCGTTGTATTGTGTGTTTGCGTTTGTGCTAAATTGAGGTGTGTGACAAAATATGGCAGAAAGCAGTATTGTTTCCACTCTATATATATATATGTCACAGTGAATTTGTGTAATCAGGGAATTCGAATGTTTTTAGTGAATTCGCGAAATCCCTAAATGGACCAGGGAATTCACGAATTCCCTAAAATTTCTAGGGAATTCGCGACATCCCTGAAATTTTAGCTAGGGATTTCATGAAATCCCTGAATATGTTTTACTCTTACAAAATGTATTAAACATGAAAACTTAATGCACATAAGTCAATATTATGCTTCGTTAGGACCACATTTACAATACCAGAAAATAATATGATAGGTGCAAGATTTATTTACAGATAAAAACTTATAAAATGAAAATTAATTATATTTGTGGAAAGAAGATTGCCCAAAAATGCTAACATTTATTGAATGACTATTACTTATTGTCTCTTTAAAGGTCTGAACAAAACCTTTAATCTATCTAAACCTTAAACTACTTAGGGTCCCATGCCCGTCCATTGGTGCCTTTGATCTAAAATACCAGCTACCTCCTCAAATGAACAAAATACAATGCATGTACTTTTCATTTTTCATTGATCAGCCTGATCTGAACTGACATGGAGTGCACCATTGTGATGGAATCTATTCTCTGTACAGTTCCTGCTTTGTAATTGAGATTGAATCATTCAAATTAAATTCATGTTAGCCAAAGACATGCAGTATTGTCTGTCCACCACTCTCTCTGTTGTGGATAAATGTAGATTGCAATTAGTAAGTTTTAAGACATGAAATGGCAGTTATAATATGAAAGTGTGGCAGTATAAAGTATAAGTAGAAATACCAGTAGCTTCAAGCAAAATATATTACTATTAAAAATACTTTAAATTACATTTAAATTTAATGGCAAAACAGCAAATACATTCAAATTTAGACTTAGATAAAATCAATTATTACTGTATACCACACAAAAATATTACAAAAGACTGATTTTTAATCATATTAGTCTATACAAAACCTAAACTAGTTAAAACAAATGATATATTTTCACATGTAATTTCACAAGTTTCCTGAAGTTAATCAGTTAAGAACACTTTAAATAAAAAGGAAAACATTTCTGTAAATGACACACAAAATCATCTTAAAACTAAAAAGGTTTGTTGTAAAATCTCATAAGTTTATACAAAACTTTAACTGAAATGCACAATAATTGACTAATGCACTATACAAGTAATTTCACAAATTCCCTAAAACCATTCAGTGAATTTGTGCAAAAATTTACTTAAGTTCTAGGGATTTCATGAATTCCCTAGAGATTTTAGGGAATTCATGAATTCCCTGGCCCATTTAAGGATTTCGCAAATTCCCTAAAAATGTTCAGGTAATTCGCAAATTCCCTGATTACACAAATTCACTGTAACATATATATACTGTAACTGCTGTAATGGACTCCCACTTTTAAATTTTGCTCTAATCTGAGTAAAAACCCATTTACAGTTCCTTTCCTGTTTTTACTGTATCTGGACAAAATGTTTGCAGTAAACTATTTAAAATTTAAGTTTTGTCTGTCATGTTTGTTATCTGTTATTCCAATCAACCTTTGAAACCTTGTCTGTTTTTTTAGAAACAGTGCAGGACGTTGATACTTGTTAGGGGTAGTATTAAGAGGTCGTGATCATAGTGAGACCTTGAAATGACCTTTGATTTTGCTGTAGTCACTTTGACCTAGTGGTTATCGAGTTTTGCATCTAATCACAGGCAGTCAGCCCTGTGTGGGTTCGATTCTCAAAAGTGATAATGCGGAGAGCCTACCCATAAAATGACCCTGGCTATTGAACGGGGCATAAAACCCTAACTTTGACCTTTAAACCCTTGTCCAATATGTATTTCTGGAACTGTAAGGTGCAAGGAAGCTGGCATTGGTTGGGGGTTTAGGTATGCAATGTCATACTGTGATCTTGATTTTACCTTACAGTAGGGAGCTTTGACTTTTAAAATCTTGCCCTAGATACATCTCTGAAACAGTAAGGTATAGGAAGGTAATTACTTGGTAAGTGCCATTGGTGGGGGTTGTAGATTTGCTATATCATGGTGTGACCTTCAGTTGACCTTGCCACACTGACCTTGACCTTTAAAATCTTGTCCGGACTATATCTTGGAAAAATTAAGGTCCGGGAATTTCATACTAGGTAAGGACATTACTTTGGGATGACCTTATTTTAATCTTTTACCTTGCTTTAGTAACTTTGACCTTTAAATTCTTCCCTGGGCTATGTCTCAGAAAGAGTTACAAAGATGAATGAATCTTCTCTCATGCCAGCAGGCTGGCCCTTATTGCTTTTTCTTTTCCATTTTTTACAATAACATTGAATGTTCTAACTGCCTATCACTTTATTTAATTTAGTGGGAACTATTACTTTGTAAAAAAATTACATTGATATTTCTCTACCTTTTTACGTCTGGGAGGGGAATAATATAATCCTTTTAAATGTCTTCAATGGTGGACCCATTGAATAAACGTCGTTAAATAGTATACCAGTTGTTACAGTATGACTTTGCATTAAAATAACGACTGAAAAGCTGTCTTCTACAATAAAAATCAGTTTGTTCGCCCAAATTTCCTATGTAAAAATAAAAATGCATGAAAACTTTATGAAGGGGCTTCAAGTGGTTGTAAACCTAAACGAACTAGTGTTATTCTATCAGGGAAGGTTAAATAATTTGAAAATCAATATTAAAGGTGTCCATTTCAATATCCTTTTCCAACAATGTGTGTGTAGTGACTACTATGTATTGACAAACCACAAACTGCTCATAGAGTGCAAATGTCAGAGAGTATGTTTCCAAAAATTTGCACAATTATTTTTGGGTATTTTGTGAAAAAAGATATGAGATCCTGATATCTCCTGAAATGCACTGTTTTCCTTTGAACAGACTTAACCCAGAAGAGAACATTTTTAATATCTGCTTGTTATCTTTTGAGGAACAACGCCAGATAATATGTACAAAATTTTGAAAATCTGAATTTTTATTTTAAATTTAGAAATTATCTGAAGCTTTTCCAAAATTTCATAGCCTCTTTATTTGGTCAGGCTGGATTTGCATAAAAACTTTTGGAAAGATATGTTTACTACTTTCGATGTTATAAACAAATGTTGCCAGCATAAGGAATATATTACACACACTGCAGGTGCATAAAAATAATCAATGTCATGATATATTTTTGTCCAGCAAATGACCCTGGGCCAAATATGAAGGTCGAGGACAATGGGAAGAAGCTGAGTATCAGAGATCTGTGTAAGACCTGTGCTAGTGGAGGGAGTGACTTGATGGTGATACAGTGCAATGCCAGCAATAGTCATGGATACGTGTTTGCAGATGGATATCTCAATGTGTTGTGTAAGTATAAGCTACAAGTAATGCTGGGACGATGTCTGCAAACTTTGGTGTTATTGAAAGCTGGCACATTGCTGAGCAATAATTAGTAAAATTTAAATACAACCCATAGTTGGAAAACTCAATGACAAAACTTGTAGGTCATGTATGTTCTATATGTCAACAGTACAGTTTATATTCTACTACTTATTTTGCTATGGTAAAAACAACACAATCTGCAAAGAAAATGCGCATACTGATTATTAAAAACATCATTTTTAGGCTTCCTAATGATTGATAATTGACGAAAATAATAAACAAACACGTCTAAATTTGGACAATTATCTCACATTATTACTGTATCTTTGGTTACAGTTTATTGACTTCAAATATCTTATTAAGATATTTCCAGTTTTAAGTTAAGACTTATATTCAATCAGTTAAGTTTTCACTATTTCACTGATGCGCAATATGAAATACCAGGTAGCTTTCAGTTTCAAAGGCCAAGTAGCAAAACAATTTTTATTTCCTAAAAATCTAACTACTAGGAAGCATGTGCTGCATCTCAATGTGTTGAGTAATATTCAATACTGTAGAGCAATTTGATTGATTGATTGATTGATTGTCACTTTAAACACATTGTATATTTATAATATTTATAAACGGTAGTTGAATGGTCGAGTTGGTCATGATTCTCCAGTGAAAACTGTAGGACACTAAAAAGTACCAATAAGACACTAAAAGTACCAATAAGACACTAAAAAGTAACAATAAACTTCCCCTTTTAGGGCAGAGAACCAAACTCATTACCTGAGTTGTGTTGCATTTCCCTGTGAGCCACTTTGCCCACTGTAGTTGTATAGACCTCGGCTTGTATATTTCATTTAATGTTCACTGGAATATTAACAGATTTAGAGTAGTTTTTACAGATAATTTATGGTTATTGCATTTTTTAAGCCAGAGCACTTAGAGAGTGCATAACTCTGCTTACATCCAACATTTCCAATATTGCTTATAAGTGCAATGATAAAAATCCTTTAAAAAATTCCTGCCTCCAGATGGTGATCAGGATCACAACAAAAAATCTAATCATCTTATGGTATTGTTTGCATTTCCTGAAAATTTCATCAAAATCCATTGATTACTTTTGCAGTTATTTTGCCAACTGGCAAACAAATGTAGCAAATATCATAACATCTTTGGCAGACTTAAGTATTCAAATGACTCACATGATTTCAAGATGTCTGTTATACCACTGATATAACAGTGAAAAGTGTCCAATAGTGAAAGCATATTTTTGTACTTGTAAACCATCACAATTGGAATTTATTCAATACCTCCTGTTTGCACTGATTTAAGTAATTTGCTTGAATAAGGCAAGAACCACAACTTTGCCCCTTGTTTTTTTTCTTTTTTTTTGTAATTTTGTTTCTGCCAAATAAAGTCATGTGCTGAAATATGGCCAGAACCACTTGTTATGTATGTTGAAGTTTTTATCTTTTGTTTCCCCAGTGAAAACAGTTCTGACTGAAATCCCCAAGGACATCAACATGACAGACTGGGAAGTGGATGTGATGTTTCCTTGCAAGGCATCGAGCGATCCCAGCACTCCAGTAACAATCAAGTGGTATTTCAATGATGTAGAGATAGATCCTGATAACAAGGGGTAAGTTATAACCCTGTCCCAGTTTTTTTAGCTTTCCTCCCAATCACCCCAGTAATGCAGACAGAAGCATAATCATATTCAGTTGAGGGTCGTGGGGATACATATTCAGTTGAAGGTCAAGGGCTTCCTTGTGATGATGCAACCTATATTATCAACATATTTAAAAACTTCTCACCTATTCTGTGCAGGATGTATTTCTGAAGTCAGAAGAAATTTCATCCATATGGGGGTGTGAGTGAAGCTTGACCTTGATTTGACCTTTTACCTTGTTCCAATCCATAAGTTTGGACAAGTAGCCAAAGACCAAAATGTGCATTTATACAAGTAAGGGCATTGTTTTTTAAAGGAATGATAATTTAGTTTCTTCATATATTGGAACTTGTACCTGGAAAGTCTAAAAACCAATAAATTTATGTCTGTCTTATTCTCAATGTCCTTATATGGTATTGATTTTTCCCCAGAAAAGGACGAGTATTTTTAGAGGATGATGATGATGAAGTGTTGTCAGTAATATTCTGAGTGATTGTTTTTGTGTCAATTTGAGGTGTGTGCCAGGTCATGACACCAAGACCTGTATTTTTAAAATATAAAATATCGGCCACAAGGATTGTTTTACACCTATTGTCCACATTTAAAGAAAATATATTAAAAAGGCTGTCCTAAGTATTAGATGGTTTTCCTTTATGTATTACTTTCTTACTATTTTCCACCTAACAGATATGAGATACTTGATGATGGACTGAAGGTGGATGCCGCTCTTCTTGAGAACCAAATGAAGGGCAAGGCTGAGGGCAATTACACTTGTACTGCCAATAATGGCTGGACAAAAGCGTCACACAAAGCATATCTCACCTTACCTCAAACTGTAACCCGTGAGTTGTACCTTCAGTAACAATTAATACCCATACTTTTGAAAACAATTTATTGTTAATGATAAAAAAATACTTGTAAGTTGTACCATGAAATGATTTTACTGTTAAAATTTAAATATTTATATTTTAATGCTATCATTAAAATTGTGTTATGTTTATTGGCATTCATGTAAATTACAACAAAAATATAGCCCATTTTAAACATCTGAAACAAACAATATTGATTTACTTTTATTTTTATCTTTTGAAGTAACACGGTTCCAATATTTCTTACAAATTTGTGACATATTTGTCACCTTCTGTAAATTAATATAGAACAGCAAGTTTTTAAAGATGTTGGCAAAGTGTAAACTCAGGGAAAATTGCAAAAGTTTTGAGTGGTCATTAATTGCCATTTTCAGATGTATTTTGGATAATTCTAACTAAACAATCTCCTAGTGTCTTTATCTTTCTTCAACCATTTAAAAAGTGTTTGGAGAAATTTCTGTTTATGACACGTATCTTATGGGAAGAAGTCACGTTTACATTACAAGCCATTAACAAACCAGAAAATTATTTCCAAACTATTGGTGTATAACCATGTCCAGGCACTGCTTTAGTTTCTTAACTCACACAAATGCATTCCATCCAATCAAATTGTCCAACAGAAAGAGAGAGAAAAAGGCTAAATTTACCGATAAGATTGCAAAAGTTTCACACATATCTCTTTGTTATAAAATAAAATGTATATATATGTATTATTTGTATTTAAAATGAATCCTTTAAACTGGTTATGGAAAGATTATTGTAAAAAGAAGACAAAACAAACTGTTCAACTGAAAAGATCTATCAAGGATGTGTATGTACAACTGAATAACAGTCATTAGTACAGATGTAAGATTTGATTTTGTAAGTGAGTAAATATTTTGTCACAATATACTTACAGTTTGCTGATGTAAAATAACCATATAGTACACTACTTTTATATAATCCAAATGGTATCATATGTATCATACACCAAGTTCGTCAATCTTATAATACCTACACTTCAAATTAAAATATGTCTTCTCCCTTCAAAATCAATATTCAAACTGAACAGTTACACAGATGACTCCCACACAAGTACCCAGCATATCTCAGATTGAGGAAGCCAGCATGAACTGGTTACTGATTGTGATCCCAGTTGTGGTCGTTCTGCTGCTCATTTCTGTCATCATACTTGTATGCTGCATCTACAGACAGAGAAGCATGCAGGACGAGTACTCTGGTAAGTACCCATGTGAGTACCTGAGTAAGTACCTTAGAAGTTCTTAATTTTTGTAGTGTTTTATGTCGCACATAGTTCCTTATTGGTTATATTGTGACTGGTAGTTGGAAAGGCAGAGGAAACTGGTAAATACAGTTGATCAATATTCTGTAAATTGCAGTCCAACAGCAGCATATACCAACATGTGGCCATGCTGGGATTCTAACTCTGATCTCAGAGGTGGGAGGAGAGTTTCTTACAACTCCACCACCATGGCCCCTGTAAGTACTTTACAAGTACCCGTTAATATCCGGGGAGAACCCTGGTAAGCACTTCAAGGGTAAATAAGTAGGCGCCTCACCAGTACCTATTAGTATTACAATAGTAGCTGGGTAAATACTTCAACAGTATCTGCCAGTCATTTATTCATCACTAGTATCTCTCCAACTATATCTGGACTGAATATTGACACTTTCCCAGTACCTATTACTACCTTGAGGGTAATAGTGACCTCTTTTAGTACCACACAAAACCAACAGTAAGCATATAATCAATACCATCAAGTATTCTGACAGTCTATTTTATGTCTAGCTAGGTTGGTACCTTCTTAGTACCCATATGTACCTCACCACTACCTGTGAGTGTATCTTTTTTTGGTTCCTTAAGCATACAGTTACAAAATATCCTAATAAGTGCTGCAAGTGTCTGTCTACATTTAGTACCAGTAGTTTTGTACATTATCAGTACCAGTACCCTGTACATATTCCATGAGAACCTGGGTAAGCACTCGAGTAAATATGTTAAAAGCTCTGTAAAATGCTACTTTGGTTTGTATGTAGTGAGAAATTTGTTTGCTGTTAGCAATGCATGGATCACATCATTGCATCTGTTTTCACTTTTTATAGTTGATGAAAAAGAGAAAGCAGCGGGATTAGATCCAGAAAAGGAATTGATTGAAACTGGTTTCCAGGCCTATGAGAGACCGTAAGTAAATAAAAATAACTTGAATAAAAGTCACAGACAGTAAACAGCCTGCGTGACTTTTAAACGTTTGGTCCCATTTTTAAAAAATTTGACCCTGTAACCAAAGGGTTTTTAGTTTACAAACTAGTTTGCTGATCTCCTTTTCAACCTTTGACATCACATTGCTAGTAGAGTGAATATATCTTCACTGCACAGAAGGCTTTTGCAAGTTTTTTTTATATATATATATCCCTAATCTACACAAAAGTTGTCCAACCTTGCAATACTAGAATATATTTGTATACAATCTCAAGATGTTATAAACACTGACTGTTGTTTTTTTTGCATAAAAATTTATAGAAATTACGCTGATTTGCCTCTAAATGGAAGTGTCCTGTGGACACTGTGTCAGCTGACATTTTGCATGTCACAAACAAGATGTAGACAATAACTTAACAGTTCTGAGTCCAACATATAGACTGTTTTGTATATGTGACCGCTTAAAGTGGTCATGAACCTCTTGTATTTAATTGTAATATTTCCAGGGAAGCACGGTCATTCAAGGGCAGTCAGGCATCGTTGGTAAGTCACCGAAGTGGAGACAGTGCCTTTCTGACAAGTCCACGAGGTGGTGACTCATATGCCTAAGTCAAGCAGGCTATGATTCGATGAGTCAAAAGTGAACCAACACAGAAAAGAAGAACAGGGGCCATAGTAAAAGTTTAAAAATATTTGACAATTTTGGCAAGTGAAGTAAATTAGCACTATACAATTAGCTTAGTTTGGTTACCAGGTAGTTACTTGTATGTGCCATGGGCTTACTGGTCAACTGTTTCAAATGTAAAGCGTATCTGAGAAAATACCAAAAATGGCAGGTGGGAATGCAGGACAAAAGGACAAATAATATGGCAGATGCTAGAAAAGTAAAAAATTCTTGGGTGTTTCATTACCAATATAAGACTGACACAGATGTTTGATATCCATGGAAAAAATAATCATTCTTCAAAAAAAACGATGGATTACGGATTTAAACACATACATAAATGAACAACAGTGGAAGTATATTTACAGAACATGTTTCAAAACTATCCAAAACAATAACCTGATATGGTTCCAGATGAAAGTATTGTACAGAATACTCGGGACAAAACAGTATCTTCAAAAAGTGGGGTTGTCCGATTGTTCCTTGTGTCTCAGATGTAACAATGTATCAGAAAGTATTTTGCATTCTTTTTGTCAATGTGGTCAAGTGAAACTTTTTTGGGAAGCTATCGAAAAGTATCTTGTTGAAAATATTAACTTTAAAATAAAATTTACTGACTTTATTATAATCTGTGGTTATCCCTTGCATGATCAAAACAATATCCTAATTAACACATTAATTATTGTCACCAAGAAATACATCTTTGAAACATCCAAATCTGGCAGTAGACTAAACATATCAGCCCTTAAGCATAAGCTTTGTCAGATATATACAGACGAATGTCTGTTATCAAAGATTGGTAAAATGGAAGAAAAATTTGTCAAAACCTGGCTTCGATGGCTGCCAGTATTTTCAGAATAAACATTTTAAAAGTTTGAATTAATCTTGAAGTAATTTTTTTTTCTTTCAAATGTATATGTTATAGTGTCTTTTCAGATTCTCGTGTCACAAGGTTAAAAAATTATTTGCAAAAAAATCAATGTATCCTGGATGTATAATAAGTGGCCATAGTTTTAGGCTTCTTCACAGTTGAAACCGAGATTAGGTTCTAAACTGATAGAATGTGTCACTGAGCAGGTCAGATATGAACACCATAGTGATAACAGGTCACCAAAATAACAGAAAAGTCTGAAAACAGTTCAACACGATTACTCGAAGATCACATAGCGTAACACCTCTAATATTGCTTGTGAGTTTAATGAGAATTCTTCTAAATAATTGCTCCTTATTTTGGAAACAAAGAGATCAATGTAAAAAGACATTACCTCCTTCTTGTAGGTTAAATAACAGCCATGAAAATTGTTTTCACTGCAAAATTTTTCAAATGTATAAAATAACGGATTGTACAAAGTTTAGATGTTGTTCAAACAATTTAATCAAAATGTGGATGCAAAGCAAAGTGACATTATGGCCTTAGACTTTAAAGCTGAGTTTACAAAAGTGTGCACATTGACGTGAATTTTTGGAGAAATATGATGATCATTGATAACAGTGTCATAAATGTACCAATCTATAGAAAGTAGCAAGATTTGAACCCAAGTGTTTAGATATTAGAGTGAGCTAGTCATTGCCAAGTAGTCAAGTTTTTTTTAAAACTGTGTATTCCTGATTTATTTTTCTGATTTAGTGAGTAGTTCTGATTTGGTGAGTAGTTTTAATTCTATTATTATTTGCCTGGGATTATTTTTGGGTTAATTAAAAAAAAAGATGGCCGCCAAGGGCATTTTGTTGGCTGTCTAACACAAAGGGTATTACAGGTACAGATCTCAAATTCTCAGGATATGTTCATCATTACAAATTCTTGACTGTAAACATTTTTGGCCTCATTTTGAAAACAAGATGGCCACCACGGGCGTTTCTTTTCAGTCATGAAAGGTGCTTATATCTCCCTTATTATTTGTGTTCGAGGTTGCAATGTGCAATCATCTTATAGGAAATCATGGATTAGGAATCTTCTGGTGTGGTCAGATTTGGCCTTCGGCCACTCCTTCAAGGTCAAACAAGGAGAGCTAAATTTAAAAGTGCTTATAACTTGCTTATTATTGGTCCTAGAGGTTTGCAATGTGAAACCAACCGATAGGAAATCATTTACTGCAAATCTTCTGATGGGGTCATATTTGACCTTGGGCCCCTCCTTCAAGGTCAAACGGGGAGATAGGAAAACTTAAAAGTGCTTATAACTCACTTATTATTTGTCCTAGAGAAGTTTGCAATGTGAAACCAACCCATAGGAAATCATGGGCTGCGAATATTCAGATTTGACTTTGGGCCCCTTCGTCAAGGTCAAACAAGGATAGTCAAACTTAAAAGTGCTTGAAACTTGCTTATTAAGGAAAAATGCTGTTTATATTCAAAACTATGTTAGTTGTTTTTTTCTGGTGGATACATCTTGCATCTGGACACAGATGCGTCCTTGGTCTAGTTTTATATCTATGTTACCTATATGTATTTTATATACGTCATTAGAAATGTATTTTTATATCTATGTGAAAATGGCTAAGAAATTTACTCAAAAATGGGAATTTGTAAATTCACTGGAAATTTACTTATGCCCATTACTAAGATTACTCTTGACAGCAGGTTATTTTCTATTTTCAGAAATATAGTGATTTTTTTTTACAAATTGTTCAAGGATAAAATAGTACAAATTTTTCAAATAAATCATTTGGTAAGTTTCCGTTTTTATTTACCTTGAAAGTATGAATTCAGTATTGAAACTGTTAACATTGATGTACTGAAGTCTGTTCCACTGTGTTTACTGGTCAAAATGTCAGATATATTCTTTTGTAAATGTATATGATATTATAAATATAATGAGAATGACTAGTAAATAGTATGTAATATCATTAAAGTATTTTTGAAACGCACCTGTTGTTTTTCTTGCAAAAACTTAAGGGCGAGATGGATTCTAGACTTTCATCGAATCTTTTTGTCTTTTGTGTAATATACGGGTACTGTATGATTTTAGGAGAAACAGTCCTGACAGATTGCTTGTGGTATAATCAGCTGTAAGTTTCCAGTTCAAAAGTAACTGATCAGAGAGCGGGGGTAATAAATATCTCACTTTTCTGAAGTTGCCCCACTTTTAGGACTTTTGGGTTAATTCGGTACATTTGGTAGATAATGCACCTCTGCAACATTCTGTGTGAAACCTTTAACTTTTTTAAACTGAAAAGGCTGTTTTCTGTTTTAATTTGTTTGAAAAATGATATTTTATGAGAAAGCATTATATATATTTCAAAGTGGGTACTTCTGAGTCCAGGCACTAACATGACAGGGTCCCATCAAATTGCCCAAGATAGGGCTCTTGAGGTCTTTTTGAATTGAGGGCATAGTAATCCCTCCTGTCTATGTGTTTCACTTAACGTGATTACTGTATGGTATTACTGTGTGCATGATGTTGGTTATTATATGATTATAGGTTTGCCACTAGTTGGCTTTTAGTATTGGTGTCTGGAAATTCCCAATTTTTTGGGCTTTCCTTGACTTCTATATTTTAAATCATTTACAACAATTTACTAATGTGTAAATAAAATATCCCAAATGTCAACTCATCTTCTTATGACCTTGTATGTCCAGCTTGACCTTTGACCTGATTTGAGGTATAGGGTCAACTTTGATAGTTAGCAACTGTTAGACAATCCAATAGATAATGCTCATGTAATTTAATTATACTTTATAGAACTTAAGACCTGTGCCTGGAATTTCTAAGGCAAATACAACAGAATCATTATTCAAAATAATTTGGCGTTTGTATTATTTTGTATATCAATGTACAAAGTTTGTTTACAATACAAATGGTGGTCCCCAGATATAATTATTTGTAAAAAAAAAAAATTTTGTACAACATATGTGAATGTATTACGGAGTTTTAAAACAGCACAAACGGACAGCTGTATTGATTTGTGTTCTCCAATAATAAAGATTGAATAAATATATGTAATGTTATTAGGTAATTTTTCTTATTGGCTGTTTTCTGCACTATAACAGTGCAGGGGCGGATCCAGCCTTTAAGTAAGGTGGGGGTTCGAATTGGAGTAAGGTGGGAGTTCACATCAAACATACCATAACTAGGGGCGTCGGGGAGCATGTCCCTCGGGGAAAAAATTTTTTGGTAAAAATATAGTACATTTCCTGTAAATTTAACACCAATCTCAAGAAATAATTTTGTACTTTGGGTTGAACCCCTTTACATTATTTCTCAAGGGGGGGGGGGGGGGGGGGGGGGGGTCGAACCCCCTGGATCCGCTAGTGAACATGAAGCATGGTGAAAAGCTTTTCACACCTGTTAGAAGTGATTAAAGCAAAAAAATAAAATGACCCACGCCCCATCACAAATCGGTGTAAGTATAATACAAATTATTTACTAAAATTTATTTGTTGTAGTTCAAAGTGAAGTTATTTATAAAAATTGTAATTAATACAAGCACGGTATGTAAATGTATGCTATAAAAATAATACCCTTTTCAGTGGTTCTAATGGAAAATCTGGGAATTTGTACCTAAAATTAGTGACCCAAATAACCAGTTGCCATACAGATTATAAATCTTCATTGTCATATTAGCATTTTTTATTGCCATGAGTTTAAATTCAACATCCACTTCATTGTGTGCCAAGACTTTGGCTTCTTCATTCAGCATAGCTTCAACATAACATATTTTCTGAGAATTATGTTGTGCAGTTTGAAGTCTAGTTCCCTTTATTGAAATTTAGAAGCAAATACTATAAAATAACTTCAATGAAAAATCCCAACTGACAATTTACTCTTGTTATAATTGTTTTAAATTTGGCCCATAATCAATAAACATTTAGCTTTCACAAATTTATTGGAATGATTTATTTATTTGGGTTTTAATGTCACTTTCAACACTGTACAGGTCATGTTAGGACAGGTAGTTTTGTGGGCAGGGGAAACCAGTACATACAGTTGGTCAAGGTTTTGTACTAAAACCTGCTGACCATCTGTAAGCTTATAAGGTCCACAGTTTGAACTGCCATCCTCAGATGGGAGGCGAATGTGTTACCCCTGTACGTTTTTTTTATTTATAAACATTGTAATGATCTGTTAGATATAAGATTAGAAATTCTCTGTTGGATATAAGATTAGAAATTCTCTATTGGATATAAGAATAGAAATTCTCTCAATATCAACCAAGATGAGAACCTTAATCACCATCTGGACAGCTTCCTCAGAGATGAACCTGAAGGCAGTAAGGGTCTGCCCAGTTGGTATCTCTCCCTAGTTCTGCAACAGCCCACAAAAGCTCTCTTTTGAACCTCTGAAAAAAGGCGGGTCTTACAAACATCTAAACTTCAAAACCATTTTCTTCTGGCCCTGGGTATATATATGTATAGTTTGATAAGATCATCAGATACCAGAAGGGTCAGTTACTTAGTGTCTTATCTAATAGCAACTGGCAAGAGATTGAAATGGAGTGTGGTGCAGTGATTATGCCAGCCTTGTTCCCTCTGTAGAACAAATCTCACAAGAAGAACAGATCACTGTGCCCAGGGCTGAGACAAACAAGAACTTCCTTTGTTTAATTTTGAAAAGAAATTCTGTAATGATATTTTTCTATCTACCATTTCGTGGATCAAAGAGTGATTATCTGGGATATGAACAAATATTCAGACAAAATATCAATTCCTCAGAACCTGTTTGGTTACCTTTTTTAAAAAAAAACATAAAGTCAAATCTTGGGCTGATTATTTGCTGCATTTAATTATTTGGACCATACTTAAACTTATACTTAAAAAATATATATAAAACTATAACTGTTAGCCCTGGTTACAGCAAACATGCACTTTTTGGCTTTTATAGGGCTGCACATTTATTGAGAAATCATTAATATTAAGATAAATTGAATGTATTGAATATGCCAAGTAAAAGAGTCTTCACATAATTTTCACAGATCCACAGATTTAGGGCATCGGAAAAGAATGCTCACTTTTTTATTTACTTGACATAAAGGTTCGTTTATGCAATATTGGTTTGCCCCCTTAACAATGTAATTAATATCATGAAACATATGCAGCCTTTTCATTTTCAGCCAAAATTTCAGGAACTTTTTCGTCTGCTGAACCATGACCTCCTATATATGTTCATTGTCATGAGAGCTCCATTTTCTCCTTTTCAGCAAAATCTTCATTTTCTTCACATTTCACAAAAAAAAAACTTTTCTAAAACATTTTGAAAGTAGAGTGTTGTTTATCTCTTTATGTAATATTTGCCATATGTAATTCCAGTTCTTGCACCATGTTTAGAGCTTTTGCACTCATAAAATTTATTTGCATGGAATGAGAACCTCAACATGACTTGTCAGTATTAGTAGTGGCTAGAGGTGTCTTGTCTGTAACCACTTTTGATTCATCAATGCACTTTCAACTGTATCCCTGTTCCTATAGATTCCAAGCTTTCCAAAGTGTGAACAAGACACATGAAATAAATCTGCTAGATATAATTCAGCACATTGGTATCTTATTTCAGCAGTAATATGCTAGGTAATGGGTGAGGTGTTATCTGAGTCAAGGACATGTTGTATCAGTAAAATAGACAGACAAATGAACTCAACTCAAATTTAGGAAGAAACAAGGGCAAAAGGTGTTTTGGTCCCCTAGCACGAGCGCAAAGCCATCAGAGACACGACTAGTGCACTAGAATTTACGAAAGTCTGGGGACACATAGAATTTCCAACTCAGACACATCCCACAGCTGGTCTAGAACTCAGACAGTCACCCATCAAAAAATAGGGGTCTGTAGAAGTGAGAGCTCTTTCGAGGCTCGCGCTTAAAAATCTGAGAATAAACTAGCGAGTCAGATCCTTACAAAACTATCAAAACAAGAGTGTCTGGCTCTGCAAATGAACAACACCTCCAACATTGCGGATGAGTGGGGTGATCAAAAGCATCCTTTACAAATTCCTGGATCCAGATAATCAGTTGTCAATTTTCCTAAAATTTTGGTCAAAAATTGGTCTATAATTTTTCAACTTATTTTGTACACAAACAACCAATTACATATCTTCCTTGGTGGAGGTAATAATATAAGGCCTTATTTAACATGATTAAAACTACTGCTCGACTGGTTTTAAAACTTATTACACCAATTCCTTCAGCTTGAAGAGAGAATTTGTATGTGAGCTTAACAAGTTGTTTTGTGTAGATGGACCTTCGGTGTTCAGGGGAGTGTTAGTGTAGTTCAAAAGCAAAGACAAATTTGGTCAATAAAATGGAACAGTCATTTAGCAAAGATTTCTCTTTCTTGAGGCATATTCAAAACACCTGTAAGACTTCTTTTGTTAAAAACAGGGTGTCAAGCTTTTCAGAGAGCACCTCACATGTGATGACGCTCTTGTGGCTGCAAAGGCTTTTGTTGGTAGTCGACATGACTACTGTAATTCCTTGTTTACGATTCTCTCTGCTCGTGATCTCTGCAAGCTGCATTGTGTCCAGAACAGTCTTGCTTGAAAAGTGACCATTACCACCAAGTACTCACACGTCAATCCTATTAGAATCCTTGAACATTACTCTGTATTTAAAACTACTTTACTGGTATACATGCTCCAACAGAGTGGTCATAATAAATATTTTGAACCTTTTCTTAAACCTACACATAGTGTGTACAGTACTTGTCACGCCGATGGTTTGGTGCTTGAAATCTCACACTTTGCCTTATCAGTATACTGGTCATGTAAGCACTTTGGCATCAGCTTTGAACCACTTGTCTCTCCTTGTTCAAAAAGAGGCTGGGTAATATAATATCTTTGCAAGAGCATGCCTATCCTTATTTTTGGTTCCTTTCCTGGTCTTTTCTGCGGCACTGACCCAGTCTTTGTCTCTGGTAAAATCAGTTTGTATCTCTGTTTTTCAGAATTATGTTCCTACAGTCTGTCTCTAGATAAAGATTAACGCTATAAAAGTGCTATTAGAATCAGAATTAGAATTTGTGACAATTGTAGACAATTTATCTTCTGTGTTGGAGAATATCCATGCATCTCAGAAAGAGTGGAAAATATATCATGTGTTGCCACATAGATTCATCTCATCCACGATTTCATGAAATGCTAGAGATAAAAAGCATTACACAGGTTATATAAACTATAAGCCTGGGAAGAGATGTAAATCAGTTTTCTTATAGAGTCCTCATAAGTATATAGCTTTGGCTTTAGAATAAATGGTTTTAAAGAAAAATAATTACTCACTTAACAATGTTTTCACACATTATAGGTCATGCTGATGCAATACTTAGTCCTCAAAATAAAATGTTGTATTTACATACAATGTATGTAAGGAAACGATACATCATCCATACTCTAAATGAAAACAAAAAATTATTTTGAGCTGTTTCAAATAAATGGTATCTAATTAAAATTTATACTCAGCAGTTTCTACAACCTACAACCTACATCCAGATAAAACATATGTTATCATCACCCATTAGTGTAAGCATCTGACAGTTTAAGAAGTCAATTGTCCGTCAATATCCAGTGTCAGCAGGGTCCATATAAACATCATCCAAAAGTAAAGCAACTAACAGTTAAGCCACTAGCTGTGCCACATCACATAACAGCAAGTACACCAACACAACTTTCAGCAACTGTCACAATGAACCATCACTGATTCGGAAGTGTTACTGCATATATAAAGTGGCATCTGGTCAGACAGAAGAGAACTGTTTAAATAACCAAGTAAAGGAGGGAAGAACATATTCACTACTGATCAGTATACGTTATGGAGAATGCCCGAAAAAGTGTGGATTCTTTGAAATCAAAGAATCCACACTTTTTGAGGGCATTCTCTAACTTAAAATATACATCATTTTGTAAATATGCAATGAGGTTAATCTGATTATTCCTTTCAATATTATTGTTTAATATAAATTACCACCAATTAAGGATGTGGAGTGATCACCATTATGTTAATTTATTATGCCTATATTTTATAATATATTCTATGGAAATCCTAAAGGGTTTTCAAATTAAAAAAAAAATGTATTACAAAATAATAAATTGTTCAGCATGGTTACTGTTATTCAGTTATGGTGCATCAAAAACATATTTTAATTATACTAAGTTTTGGCAAATTCTGTTAATTCTGTAAAAATCATATACTATACTGATTTTGGTAACTATTCCTTATTTGCAGTACAATGTCTGTAAAGGGTTATCATAGTATATGTATTTCATATGCAGTGTTTGCCAGCATTTTCAAAAATGTGTGGATTCTTTAAAACCATTCAGGCATGAAAATTCACCATCCACTTGCATGTCTGTGTGGTGTCCTCATTCTATTTATATTTTGCTGACAAATTGTTAAATGGATTAAAATACTGATGAAAATGATATATTTTATTTATCAGAATACATTAATAGAGAATTTGGCTAGGTCAGTTTATAAAGATCTTTCAATGCTGTAGACATGCTGTTTAAGGGGACAAAACATTTGCAGATATTGCAGTAGAAAATGCTAGAATTCAACCAGCAATAAAACTTGGCCAGATTGTTGGATATTTCTGACAATGAATTGGTACAAACCTGCAAAAAAAATAAGAGTACTGCATGTAAAGAAGGGAATCATTTAGATTATCAAACTAATTAGGAAGACATATCTGATGTTGAAGATCTAATTCAATTTTACTACTGCTTAATACTGCTTAAGGTTATTACTTTGCCATGAAATCCAAGTGTGGATTCTTTTTAAGAATCTACAGTTTTGGTGAAAAGAATCTACAGAAAAGTGTAGATTCTTAAAAATAATCTACACTTTTAACAATGGTATGACATCACAAGTATGTTTTAATTTAAAAGCATGACCAAACAGTGGTGCAGAAACAATGACCTCTACATTTCACTGCTAAGTAATACACTTTAAAGGCATGTAAAAACAATATGTTTACTTGATTACCCTAGCGACCGAACAGGAAGGGCGAGGGTTCTGCAATCAGGTTTGTCGGTCTTTTCTGTTTGTCTGTCTACATAACTCCAAAAATGTACATCATATCTGGGTCATATTTTACAGAAAATGAGGTTTGTCCATGGTTCAGTTTTTTTTTCAACGACGAGTTTCCAGAATTTTTTTACGTGAGAATATGGTAAATGTACTTTAAATATCTGTGGATGATTGTCTTACAATAATTTTAAACATAATTACCATGTTTTTATACTTTTTTATTGATTTTGATAGAATTTGTCAGATGACCAAACATTATGAAAGTTTGCTAGTCTGTAGAGAGATAATTTATTTACATAACTTCTACTCATTATATGCTCAAGTAGTTTCACTGCTTCCATAGAGATTAAAACAATTGTATGATTATTGTATCTAGTTTTGGGAACCCTGATTTAGTTGAAACTGTTTCTTATGTATTTCTTGTATGGGACACCATTGACTTTATTCATAAGGCTTGTAATAAAAACAATGTGGTTAGAGAACAAATGCGGTGGAAAACATGTGGGAAGGTGTCGTTGTGCTGCTTCATTTTATTTAATATTCATGTACTTTATCATGAGGTCTTCACTGGTGTAGCAGGTTTTTAGCAGATTTGACACAGGCTGTCAGCTCCGTGAGGGTTCCACTTCCACAAGTGGCAATGCGGAGGGCCCGTCTCACTATGACCCTGGCTGTTGAACGGCATGTACAACACCTACTCTTATCTTTCCAGTTTATCATGCATACTCTTTTTCTTTCTACGTGGAGTTAAACAGGA
Source organism: Sabellastarte sp. h YS-2021 (assembly GCA_964017235.1). NCBI lineage: Eukaryota > Metazoa > Annelida > Polychaeta > Sabellida > Sabellidae > Sabellastarte > Sabellastarte sp. h YS-2021. The sequence continues at coordinate 95,663,230 of OZ024936.1, read as the reverse complement.
CCACCATACCAAGCATAAAATCCCAAATTCTACACAATTTGACAAATCTGATAAACAACCCATCGGTACTGTAATGTTAAGCATTGTTAAGTTTACATCACAAAGTTTCAGCTCATTATAATAAGGAGGTAAGTAAGTCTTGAGTTGGCTTCTAAAGGTGTAAGTGGTCAGTTGTGATCTGTTTGCGGTTAATAAGGTAAGAATTTGTTTATATCATCACACGACCATCAACACCAAAGCAGTCTTTTAGGCAATCATGTAAAACGGAGTGATGTATCATGTCAAAAGCTGCAGAAAAATCCCACAATGCCCTCCCTAACTCAACAAATATATCATTATGGATATTGAGCAGTGTTGCGTCAATTGAGTAGAAACTCTGCATAGTGAGTGAAGGACAATTGATATCTCCTCTTGGCTAATGTTTAACCACAACTATTTTAATTAACTTTGACAAATAACTGAGACTGGACATAGGTCTACAATTTTTCAGAATATTTCTGTCCCAACTTGGTTTTTTGAGAAGAGTAATAACATAAGTAGTTGTGATGGTTAATTGAAATGGTAAACAGCCGCCTGGTATCAACTGGGTACTGCAATTTCTAGCAGCCATGCTCTCTCATATTTGGCACCAAGGATGTCAATATTCATTAAACCAGTGTGGGGATGCTTTGGTCTGTCCTTCGTGACTGGGTCATGCTTATTCTATTCTATTCTGCACTTTTATATTGCTTAATCTCTGCCGAGACAGACCCTAAGGCATAACACCAGAATCCAATTCAAAAATCAACATTCTATAGCCTTTGTCAAATTTAATATCACAGAGACACCAGATAGATTATATTGCTTAGGTGGGAAGGCCTTTTTTGAAGAGATAATATTTTATCAACAAGGTTGTGCGAAGTTGTGCAGTATTGGTGACAGAGAAGACTGGCTGTTTTATGAGGGCATTTGATACGATACGAGTGTATAGTGTCTGGTCAAAACTCCTGGATATTAATTTATGAATTTTACAAGAACAAAAGATTTCCTGAAGCATGAAACAACTAAAATATGGCCATTGATATGGTTGGGGGAATTTATGATTTGAACAAAGCTTTGTTATTTTAGCACATCATTGAATTGTTTTAATTGCAGCACACTTGTTCGCATTGATCCGATATTAATGAGACAACATGCAGAAAGTCTTCCATGTGGGCCAGGATTGAAGCTCACATAGCAAGACACCCATAGACAGAGATTCCTGAAATAGTGTGAGACTCTGAGAATGTGTCCCTGAATTGACAAAAATGCATGATTGGTCTTTTTAACACATGGGTCTTTACCAGATGCAAAAACAAGGGAGTGGGCTGAAAACAAGGGGGGTACAAATAAACCAGACAAGGACAAGACGAAAACAAGGAAGAGTCAAATGAGCCAGACACACATATACCAAGCAGTATAAAATAACCAACAACACAAAATAAATGCATTGCACTGACAATGTGTGTAATGATGTGGATGAGAACCAACTCGAAAATTCATAAAGTGTGAACAATAAATGAAAAAGTTCTATTTGATAAAATGTTGTGTGTATGTATATATGTATTTTAGTTTTAATATGGTCTTACACATACTTGATTTTAAATTGATACTGTTAAGAATTTTGACTATTCAGTAGTTTTCTGATTTATTGTTGAAATTTATTATCTTACACATAGAATCTGTTTCAGTGATGAGAATTTCCCAATTTATTATGTTTTAGACCCAAGTGCAGTATTCTAGGGTAGTCTTTGTTTCTATGATAACCATGATAGTGTAATAAATATTTATTTCTTTGTTTCTGGAATGACTAGAATAGTATAAATTATATGTATTGTTATATCCTTGTTTCTCTATATCTGGAATGTCCAGTACAGTACAATTTGTATATATAAGAGGTTGAGAAATCCATTTATTTTAGTTCTGATTTAGTGAATATGAATATTTATGAATAATACAACATGTATCAGATTAGCATCCTTTTACTGTAGCCTAATTCGTATTTATGGAACATCATGGGACAAAATGCTATGTTTTTTTACAAATGTGGCAACTTCTAACGTGATATTAAGCAAACTAGCAATTGACATACATCAAATAATTTTGGAATAATCTTTATTATCACATTAGGGTCACATAGGGGTCAAGGGTGTAACTTTTTAAGTTATATTTACCAAATGTGCAGTAAGCAGTCCTATTTGACTAGAATATTTCATCTTTGGGGCTGATTTAGCAAAGGGCCAATTCTTTGTTAACATGCTAAAACTCCTTTGAGAATGAGCATTTCTGTCCTAAACTGTCACAATCTTAATTTTAGCAGATAATTGATCTGGATGATTTTAGTAATATTGTACAATATTATGTAAAAATTGAGCAAAGTAATCTTTTTCCATGAAAAGGTTAGTTATACAAGGTCGCCAGGTCGTTTTAAGCTGTTCCACTTTGGCAGATGGGATAGACACAGTCAAGGAGAGTTGTATTATGTCAAATCTTGTAGCCTGGGAGCTTTGCTCTCGTATTTTGTATAATTTATAAGGTCTGGTACGAGTGGTAATCCAGACATCCAAGTATTGTTTGATGATTTGCTCCCAGATCTACGCGAATGTACCCATATGTGCCAGGATGTGTCCATGGAGGGTGTATGTAGGATATAAGTACATACCTGCTTCTAATTCACTCACTGATAGACAGGGATTGCTGCTGAACATGACTGTACTGAGCCCCCCCCCCCATTTTTTCCTGGTTTAGTGTGGGATGTCAAAGGACTTGACTTGGTTCCTAAAGCATCATAAAGTACTGACTACACATCCCTACAGCACAGCAGCAAGTTAGGGACCACTCTCAAATGACATAAAAAGCTCTTCACTGTCTGACTGCCCAGAAATTTTGTGTAACACCTAATATTTGGGGTCAAAGATGGATAGACCCAAAACATCCAAAATTCATCTGGTATACTCCTGGATTATTTAGGATGGCCTCCAGTATGTCCACAATTGGCAAAAAACAGAGCTTATTAGGAGAAATGCAGCTGGGGTGGAATCCTTGTAACTTGGAACAGATGGGGCAGGTCACTAGGGACAAATCACAGGTTTGTCATGTTTTCCAACCATAGCTGTCTCCCAAATTAATTAATCTCAGAGGTCTTCCCCAAAGTCTTGAAAATGAAACCATGCTTAAGCAATCATTGAAGCTTGGACAAAAATGTACTATTTGGCTATGGAGCATCAGTTTAGTCAATGGTTGAAATAAAATGCACATGTGCAAACAAAACTAATAATTTAAAACTTGTGGACATATTGGCTGTTTTAGTCATCAGGTGCATAACAATTAAGTGCCCATATTTGACTTAAGTGGCGGTTTTAGTCATCAAGTGGATAACAATTTAGTGCCCATATTTGACTTAAGTGGCTGTTTTAGTCATCAAGTGCATAGCAATTAAGTGCCCATATTTGACTTATATAATCAGTCATATAGACAGGGTTATTTGTATCAACCTGTGAAGAGACTTTTTTTTTACTTATTCCAAATTTATAAAGAATTATAAAGTATACAGTATAACAATGGAAAAAATTAATATGACATAGTATTACTATTTTAACACATGCACCCCCCACAGGAAAAAGACAATGCACACACACAAAAAAGGAACATTACAAACATACATACACACACTTGTAATGCATTGTGACAAGTTTGTAAACTGTAAAACATTCAAAGTAATCCATACAAAGTGCAAAAATGTGTCTCTGATGTATCTAAGTCATTCTTCTTATTGTATATATTGTGTAGAACATGTAGCTTAGACTTTAAAATTATTAAAAATTCAGTAAAGTTAATTTCCTTTTTGCAATTTTTAACTTTGTTTATGTATCATTTACCTACAAGTATGAGGTAGTTTATACAGTAAAATAGGGTATATTAACCTCAAAAGTGTCTTTTTTGGACATTTTTCCCAGAAGTCTTGGCTACTACTGCAGTAATATAAATGGTGCTCTAGTGTGTCTATTGACATGCAATAGTCACACTTTGGACTATCAGTTAGTTTCCACTTGTGCAAGTTTTCCTTGCAGTTTATAATTCTGTGAATTATTTTATACTGAAAAATTTAAATGGTAGGGTATAACTGTCTTCCCAGGAATGATTTTCCAGGAATGTGAATAGATTTGACCATGTATTTTGGGATGTTGGATGTTTGACAGTTCTACTAATTAATTCTTGATATATCTCTTGTGCTTGCAATTTTAAATGGTAGGGTATAACTGTCTTCCCAGGAATGATTTTCCAGGAATGTGAATAGATTTGACCATGTATTTTGGGATGTTGGATGTTTGACAGTTCTATTAATTAATTCTTGATATATCTCTTGTGCTTGCAATTTTGTTTTCACTCTTCCATATATTTCTTCTGGTAGTCTATTATTTTCATCGATTGTAGTTTGCTCTTGTGTAATTTTAACCCAAAATTTTTGAAGTATTCACAGTAATAAAGTAAGTTCTTAATCCTAGATATTGAAAAAGTTTAAATTCCAATCCAATTTAGTACTTAAATTGTTATTGTCTAAAATTTTTCCTGTTGTTATATTTACAATATCAATTATTTTTGTGCCATAATTTTTAGTGGTATTACACAGACCAAACATCTTTGGTGTCAAACTGCTTCTGTTTGAGTGTATGAAAGCAGAGTTAAAAATATACTCATTAAGGACTTCACATTTTGAGCTTGGTTCAACATTTTAAAAATATATTTAGTTTTCTAGCACCTGTTCATGAAAGGCAGATTTACAGTTCTGTATTTGATTTAATGGTAGCTTGTGGTTTAGGTATGAAAATTTCAAATTTAACAAATCTAACATTAAGGTTTTCCACTTATTTTGTCTTATATCTGAGAGTCATTTTATCCAAGATATCTTAGCTGTTTTATGAACAGAAATTACGTCAGGCATTTTCAAAGCTCCATCACTTATGTTACCTATGATCGTGTCTTTTATTATTTTCGCTGTCTTGTTACCCCACAAGAATAAAAATAAAATTTTATTGATTTTATTTAATATTTGGTCTGGTGTGAACAGAACAGAGAATAGAAGAGACACTTAAATGATTTTATGATCGTTACATCAAGTTTCTTGAAGACTGTATATTAGTTATCACTTTCATTTTATTTAGTCTTTCTTGATAATTTAATTTTACAGATTCATCTTTGTCATATGAGAACCAAATACCCAAGGTTTTAAATGGACCTTTGTTGTATTTAAGTATATCAAGTCGAGGATGAGAATCAGTTGTTGAAGTTGAACCGATTGGAATGATTTCACATTTCTCTAAATTTACTTTTAAGCCAGAGAGTAAGGAGAATCTTTCAAAAAGACAGATAGATCATTGAACTGACTGAAGATCCGCCAAAAAGGGTAGTATCATCTCCCAGTTGTGCTATCTTGAACTCTCTTTTCATTAGATTGATGCCTTTTATTTCTGTATTACTTCGGATATTTATGGCAAGAAGTTTGGCTACTAGTATGAATAAAATGCCAGATATAGGACATCCTTGTCTGACAGACCTTGATACATTAAATGATTCTGTGTAATAGCCATTGTTTCCTATGCAAGATTTTATATTTCGATAAAATACTTTAATCAAAGTGATGAATTTTTCTCCAAAATTGAAGTGGGCAAGACACTGCCACAATAGAAACCATTCTATGCTGTCAAATGCGTTTTAAAAATCAATCAAAGTAATAAAGCCTTTAATATTGTTCACTTTTGATGCAGACATTACATCTTCAATTGTTCTTATTGTTTCACCAATGTATCTACCTTTGATGTGTCCTACTTGGTCTTCATTAACTATTGTACCTATAACGTTTTGTAGTTTCTGGGCTAGTGCTTTGGTTAATATTTTATAGTCTGTATTGAGTAGACTAACAGGTCTCCAGTTATTTAAATAACAAATATCCTTGTCTTTTTTGGAATTAAATTAAAAACTGCTAATCATTGGTCCTGACTTAGCTGGCCATTAAGAAAACAATAATTGTAACATTCAACAAGTACCTCTTTAATGTCGTTCCAGAAAAATTTATAAAAATTTGAGGTTAGCCCATCACTACCTGGAGATTTATCATTTGATAACTTTCTGAAAGCATTTAGATAATCTTCCATAGATAGTTTTTCCTTACAGAATAATTTATCTTCTTCAGACAATTTTGGAATGTTATTGTTAAAAAAAAATGTGTCTATATTTTCTGAGGTTGAGCTATTTAATTTTGAGGTATACAGTTCTTGATAAAAGTTCCTCTGTTCTTTTAATATTTCATTTGGTTTTGTTATTTCTATTTTGTACCTGTAGCAAGTTTTTTTTATATATTTGACATCATGATTTTGTTTTTCAAGGTTTAAAAAATATTTGCAATTTTTTTCTCCCTCTTCAACACATTTAACTTTTGACTGTATAATTTACCCTTGTAGATAATTTTTTGTGAAGAGAATTATTAATACTATTAACTGTAAATATTAAATCTGAAAATGAATTTCAAAATTGACTATTTGTTCAGGGTGTGTAGCGAATTTAAATGTTTGTTGGTATTTGTCTTTACAGTTTATGCAACTTATCTAAGTTGTAGTACAAAACACATTTTAGCATTCAAATTGTGTTTCTGTGTCAGATAATCTAATTTCTGGATGTAATTCCAAAATAAGTGTGGTGTCTTCTTTTAGACTGATTTCAGAAATGAAATGGCTGTCATCTGGGAAATTGGTTTGATGTCTGGCCTGACCTGTTTTCCTTCATCTGCCTCATCTATCTCAGATAATGTGATCTATACAATTGTGGAAAGCAATTCAAATCAACGGATAAAAACATTTCTGCTTTATGATGAATTTAGCATTAAGCTTAAGAGATGTGCATCATTAACAGCACATTTGTGTTTTTTACGATTTGAACCTATCAGACAATCACTTGGAAGCCTAAGAAATAGAAGATGCAAATGCCCTATCATACTTCGTAGTCATAATTATAAATATGAGAACTTTTAGCCTTGTTTTATTTGAATTTTGTTACACTTCACATGGTGTTTGAAACATTCCAAATTATTAAAAGAAAGCTTATGTCCTGTCCTCAGTAAGACCTTTTCATTAGTTGCACCTGGTTCCCTTTGCTTTTAGTGAAAACAGGGGTTTAACAAAATTATATTAACAAAATTATTTAAAACAAGTGTCGTCTTCAAGGAGTAAAATACTTACAGTTAACACTAGGAAGACTGAAATATATGGCACATTGGTAAAAAATATAGAATGCAAAAAATAAATGACTTTCTAAAAGCTTTCTGTACCATATATTGGTCTCTTGCAATTGCAATATTAATGGCAGTTTCCTAGATAAAGTTACAAAGCTGTTGAAAGGTAAAATTTTTACTTTAAAAAACAAAATGTTACAAAAGCAGATTTTTTCCATTTAGTTTTTTTTCTGCTGATGTACGGAATTTAGGTTATATTGTTTATTTATATCTTCTACACTTGTTAAAATTATAATTATTGCTATAAATGCCACAGGACAGTCTATTTTTATGCATTTGGCTAAATTGGGGGTGATTAATGAGCTTATGTCATTCATTATAACTTTTAAATTTCACCAATGATTAATACGTCAGTAAGTGTACCATTATAGTTTTGGAACATTCATTGATTATATAGGCGTTATACAGCATTACTCCATCATAAGAACTGGAAATGTAAAAACAAACAGGAAAACTCTACCAACAAAAAATTTGCAACAAGAAGCTTTCTATTATCTGACGCCAGTTCTACTATCTGATTTCCATGCTTCTCATATTTTTCATTGCACTATGTTATGCCAACCATTAGGTTCATTTGCTTTTGCAATACACAGCAATACAAGTAGTTAGGCTTGCCTAAACATTAGAAATTGATGCATAAACACAGTCATTCACCAGCTTGGATGATACTTTCAAACACTGAGCAGAAATTTGTTAGAATGGTGATACTTCCTGCATCACATGAGAAACACTTTATTGTGCTGTGTCAGGTGTTATATTGGTCTTAGTTTTATTACATTAGGTATCACACGTTACATTGGGTACAAGATGTGAAACATCGGGTGTGGAATGTGCAACATTGAATGCAATGCCAGCTAATGATCAATTCAGACATTCTGACATTATAATTTTTTTTCTTATTCCAAGCTGACAATGTACCATTGTTGTGCTGTGTAAGCATACGTCTCTTGCATGAATAAGGTGTGGCAAAACTCTTTAAACACTTTTCACATTTTTATCCATTTCGACTCTTTATTTAGAATAAAATGTCTTAATCTAAATATAATTACTGTCATTTAGATTTTTGTGCAACTTGTCTTGTATGACCCAACCACTAAACTTTGGTCGTTAAGCAAATTTTTAAGCCTTTCTTTTGCGAAATCTGGTGTGACATGTATGACATATGTGACATCAGGTGCAGCATGTTTAACATTGGGTGGGACATGTGTTGCATCGGTTGTGTCATGTGTGACAAGTGCAAGATCAAGTGCCACATATGGTAGAACGGTTGTTACCTGTACAACATGTGTGACATCAGGTGTTACATGTGCAGCATTGGGTGTCACTTGCATTACATAAGGTATCACATGTGGAAAATTTGATGTCACATATGTGATATGTGCAACAGGTGTTAAATGTGTGATGTATGTGATATAGGGTGTCACATGTATTAAATTATCTTTTATGTTAGTCACATGTATTACATTGGTTGCTACAGGTGCGTTAGTGGGCGTCATGTATACTACACTAGGTGTTACATGCGTGATATGAGCAACATTGGGTGTCACAAGTGTTACATTGGGTGTCACATGTGCACCATTGGGTGTTACATATGGGAGATGTGTGTCATCCGGTGTTACATGGACATCACCACGCATGTGTTACATCATGTGTTACATGTGTCAGATGTGCATCATCAGGTTTTACATGTGTGACATCCAGTGTCACCGGTGTTACATTCTGTGTTACATGGTTTATATACTGTAATATCCTTATGTTCAAGTACCCCCAACGGTCTAGGTATCCATGTAGTTTTAAAGAGTTAGGGATAAATGGCCTTTACTTGAGTCTATAGTATCTTATATGTAACTTACATTTTGCATTTGACTTTTACATTTCAAACAACAATGGAAAGTATATATATCGAAATATAATTAGGTACTACATTAAAAAGGACTAGAAAAAAGAGAAGGTATATATGGCAATAAAAATACGAAATAAGAGGAAATAAATTATACATATTGGCTGATGTCTGAGTTGGGACTAGCCAAGTAGGTTTTAGTTTATTTTTTCTACACTTACCCCAAGCATTCTGGTTAGCACGACTCCCACGCCATTGCATTACAACAAGTCTTATGGGTTAGTGGGAGCATCTTCAGGAAATCTGAGGAGCCTTCAGGGTTTGTTGTTCCTGGATAAGATGTAATGTTTGTGGCTCATTTCACACTGTGCACGCCAATGGCAATCACAAGTTTATCCTGACCAACGCAATAAAATAGCTACATGTTTTAGAGAACTGGTCATGGTAACTAACCTGATATGAACCTGGGACTCCAGCCAACTATATTCACAAAGAATTGTGAGGTCACCAACCTTGATTCAAAACCAGAGCAGCAATCAAAAATTTGCTGTTTGACGGAGCAAAAAAGATTACTTCAGGGGATGAAGACTGAAATTTCATAAGTCTCTGAAGAGAATAATCCTAACAAGGAAGTCGAAATATATGCTACTATGTATAGCTATGTATCAGGCATTCTCACCTGACACATGACAACTTTAATGTAGTATATTAATAAGAAATCAAACAAACAATTCTTTTATTATTGGATAAGAATTAGATTTACGCAATCTTGAATGGAGCTTTCTGGATTGCTAGAGACTTCAAATCAGCTTCTCGGGGAATATTTCTATGGCTGAGTAATGCCAGTGTAAAATCAATTCCTCCTTCATGAGATTTTGACAACAATAACTTGTGTTAATAACACAACAATAAATGTGTTAATAAGTTAGAATTGTGATATTCCAGACATCTAGTTCTGTGTTCAATAAACCATTCACTGCAGAAATCTTTGAAGTCCTGTCTGGCCAAGTCTGAATTTGGTATTGTATGTATACTAAATTTGCTAATGTGCTGGTTGATTTGTTGATGATAATGATGGACCTCAAATTTGACTGTTTATCAACTTCAAACTAACCACAGTAACTGGCTACTGTTACCAGATATTGCTTTCCATGCCACTCAAACAACAATATCAAAGATCTCCCATGGCAACAGTGGAATGAGAAATGATGTCAGTGGTTCCTTTTGTTGATGTGGTTTGTGAGCATTGTGTCCGTAAATACACATTCTTTAGCTCTGGGAATTTTTGCCTCTACACCTTATGGATTATGCAAATGTTGCAGGATGTTTTTCAATGCCTCTTGAAATGACAATATGATTTGCTTGAAAGATCACACCATTGTCATAAACTAATTCATCACGGATTTGGTAAGATCCTCTGATTCTTTTAGGTACTATTGACTATGTATTTTATCAGTGTTTGGTGTGTCTAATCTGTTGTTTTGGTGTCACTCTACTCAGACTGAGTATATCATAACAGTGGTTTCTTGAGTATGGTTACTAGCGGTTGGTGATCAGTTTCCACATACCTAGTGTCTGAACTTTTGTGGGGCAAAACAATGGCTAAATTTCCTTTTGCATTTAATCCATATGAGCCTCTGATGGGATTAGCAAACGGCCTACAAAATGGATTGGTTTGTCATTTTGTAAGAGAGCACAACCAATATCATCCTTAGAAGTATTTGCTGTTACTAGCACAGGTTTCTTCCCATTGTAGAGAATTGTAGAGCTTCTATGTTCACAACAGCTTTCTTCACATGCCCTTGTGTGTGATACTTTTTATGTCAGCTGTCAGTCAGTCAGTCAGTCAGTTGGCATCATGGAATCACTCTGTGGCATCTGCGTCCACATCTGTGTACATGTTCTCATGAACAACTTCTCCAAATGTACAAGACCCAGAAACATGGAGTTACAGTTAAAAGATATCTTATCTATCGAGGATAATAAATTGTAAAATGCATCCATCCGGATTTGTCCGTTAGTCTTTTCCACAGAGTTGTTAGAACAGTGGTACCCTACCCAAAGTGTGAAAATTTAAACACTTTATCAACTTTCTCATTGACTATTGCATTTATGTACTAGGACACAAGGAGATTCTCTTGTGTGAGTATGAGGTCTGGATCTTTCGTATTTTTTATGAACTTTTAAAATAATTTTTAATGCATTTAAATTCATGAATTTAATTCACTCCATATCAAATGTAGGTGAGAAAATAATTGCCTCTGGTTGTGGGGTTAGGGAGGGGTGAGAGGTTGTGTTTGTGGTTTATGTGTGTTTTTCACTTCATTCAAATAAAGAGGGAACATGTGTGTTACATGTGCATCTCTTACGTCCTACTTATGTGTTGGTTAACTAATATAAAAATAAAAGTAAATGGGAAAGTTTACTTTCAAGCCCAGCTGTGTATACTGTTCTTTCAAATGTATATTGGTTTTCTTCACGTTTTCCAATTTCAGTTAGATATCTAAATTGAATAAATTTTAACTCAAGTGGGAACACCTATAAAGATTGCTAAAGACTAAAGGAGTATGTAAACCTCAAATAAATTTTGGATACCCTGAGTAGAAAGGCCAATTTCCTCTAGAAAAAAAATAAATTTGGATAGCAATCTTGAATTTTTGTGGAAATGGATCAGCTATGACACAGTAAAATTGCATACCTGTAGCTCATTGCATAGTTAAGCAATAGCCACTTTCAGGTTTTCACTGTTGTTCAAGTCACTTGTAACTTGGAAATTGTTGCATTTAGAGAATTTTGTTTAAACATGTTATTCACCTACTTATGGATCACCTATAACATAGTGAAATTGTGGACCTGTAGCTCATGGCATAGCTGAGCAATAGCTACTTTAAGGTTCTCAGTCTTGAGTAAATCAACTGAAACTTAAAACTATTGCTTTTACAGTAATTTGTTTAAATATGTTAACTTTGTATTTTACTTCAGAATACCATTTGGATGGTACCTTTTTGTGTCTTTTTCCTTCTACTCTGAAACTCAAAACACATAGCTAGCTGATACAGAGCCCTTTCACGGGCAGAGATTGCTTGTTTTCCTTTTGAAAGCAATCTGCTTTGCTGTGTGGACTTCCACAATTGCCACACTTTATTTTGTTGTACATAGAACTATTTTTCTTCTCTACTACATGTACATCTTTTTCTCTAGACTTTCATCAAGTCCTTTTGTCTAAGATATTATATGAGGACTGAATGTATTTTTTACCAGAATGTGGGGCTGACAAAAGGACTTTTCTCATAGGTCACAGGAAGTGCCTGGCCACCTAGTGAGAAAACACACACTGTAATTATGGGAAAAGTCACCTAAGACTGTCAGCCAATGAAACTATCTGTATTTGTATCCAAACTACAACACTATAAATATACCCACTCCAGTCTATGTGGTTTAGCTCCCCTGTGGCTGATCAGCCCCTGGTATTCCTCAATAAAATAACAATGGCTCAGTGACCTGTACTGCTGTTCTAAATGTGTTTATGTGTCCAGACTCTTGTATTTCTTAAATTATAAAGCAATCCCATCTGCACTACAGTAAAAGCCAGTGGTGTACTGATAGATATACTGGTTGTGCTTTCTCACCAGTTATTTCATTCACTTCATGTTCACATGTACAAGTTTAAGCAGTAATAAATCAAGGTTTTGTGTCAACACAACTGAAATCAGCGAATCTGTTTATATTATGTTGAATGAGAAGGTTGTGTTTTACAGAGTGTTTGTCTGTGTTCCAGATTAATAATACAACAGTAATGAATAGGTTTTTCTGATTTTCATTTTTATGTAAGCTGACTTGTCAGTCAGCCGACATTATGTCATCGCTCTCTGGCTTGGGTGTACGGGTGAATGACTTCTCATCCAAAACTACAAATTGCAGAGACATGTTTTATTTAAAACAGATAAGTTATCTATTGAGGATGAAAAATGTTTAAAATATGCAGATCTGTTCGTTCGTCTGTTTGCTGGAGTCACCCACCCAGTGTGAAAATTTCAACACTTTATTACAATTTTCTCATTGACTATTTAAGGGATTTCTCTCATATCTTGTACATATGTACTAAGTCACAAGTAGATTCCCTTGTGTGAATATCAGGCCTGGATCTTTCTTAGTTATTTTTTATGAATTTTTAAAATAATTTTTAATGCATTAAAATTCATGAAATCATGCACTAAATCACTTACAACTTGAAAAGTATTGCATTTAGAGCATTATGTTAAAATATGTTACCCAGCTACTTTTTTCATAGCTACAACATGGTGAGTAACTTGGAAGTCTATCCCAATAGCTAAGTAAGTAATAGCTACTTTTTACTTTTTTTGGTAACTTCCATAATGAGTAAAATTACTTGTAACTTGAAAACTATTGCATTTAGATAATTTCATATACAATATGTTATTCAGTTACTTTGGGGTCAGCTATAACATAGTAAAATTTCAGACCTGTAGCCCATTGCACAGCTGATTAATAGCTACTTTGAGGTTATCAATGTTGAGTAAACCAGTTAGAACTTGAAAATTATTGCATTTAGAGTATTTTCTTTAAATATGTTACTCACCAACTTTTGGATCAGCTATAGCATAGTAAATTTGCAGATCTGTAGCTTATTTCATAGCTAAGCAATAGCTACTTTCAGATTTTTACTGTTGAGTAAATCAATTGTAACTTGAAAGTTTGCATTTAGAAAAAAGTTTCTTTAAATAAGTTATTCACCTACTTTTGGGTCAGCTATAGCATAGTAAAATCGGGGACCTATATAGCTCATTTCCTAGCTGAGAAAAAGTACTTTGAGATTCTTACTGTTGAGTAAATCAGTTGTAATTTGAAAACTAATGCATTTACAGTATTTTCTTTTTATATGTTTTTCATTTACTTTTTACATTTTAACAGTTAATTTTGTATTTACTTCTGAATACCATTTGCTGGGCATAAATTTGAGTCGTTTTCTTCTTTCACTTCTACTCTGAAACTGCTTGTTTATGTGTAAACCATATTCTGGATTGAAAAAAACATATGGAATTTTAAAGGCTCCATTTTCAAATGTATGAGTCAAGCTGGGGTTGTCATATAGCAAATTTTTTTATGTTTTTTGCTTATAAATATCTCCTTTATTATTACTTGGAAATTGATTGGATTAGATTCCTCCGCCGGCCAAACGTGGGTCATAAAATTGGCAGAATATTTGGACAAACCTTTTAAACCCCAACATAAGTTCAAGTCAAAGGGTTTCAACCCTAAACTCCCAAAATTTTAAAGGGATTAAATCCAAGACTTGTAACAATTAAAAGTTAAAGCGCTTGATTCCTAGACCCTCAACAAGTAGAGGTTACAACTTCCTACACCTTATGGTTTCTGATATGTAGCCTGGACAAGATATTAAAGATTAAGGTCACTACAGCAAGGTCAAAGGTGAAATCAAAGTCACACCATGACAATACAAACCTATACCCCCAACCAATGTCCCAACCAGGTTTCAACTTCCTACACTTTAGAGTTTTTGAGATACAGCCCAGACAAACTTTTTCCTGCTGCCACCCTGACAAAATACCCGCCCACCCATCTGGATGGCATGGGTGAAAACATTAACCCGACAGCCCTTATGTGCTGTAGGGTAAAAGTGGCAGATAAACCAAAAGTAGCACATATAACCAAACATTAACGGTTACAAAGAAAAAAAGTCATTTTCTTATTTCATTCACTTTTAAACACAGAAAATAGCTATTATTCATTTACCTATTGAGTTAGACCTCAAAAATATGTACAATCTTGTAGTATAGATAAAGTAGCTGAACAACATATTTTAATAAAATGCTGTAAATGCAGTCATTTTGGGGTTATAAGCAATTTACTTAACGTAGGTACTAGCACTATTACTTACTTAGATATGGATCTAGATCTGCAATAATAGGAAAAACACTGAAGACTGGGTGACCATCAAAGAAATGTGTATGCTATCCCATGGATACAATTAATATGAATGGGTTAGAACTCTACCCCCCAAAACTTTTTACACAAAAACTTCAAGAGCTTGAACCCCATTTTCCTGATCTAGTTAGAGCAGAATGAAAAACAAGGGCACTGCCGCAGTGCATATCTCCCACCTAAGGATCAGTAATAATGGATAACTAAAGGCGATTTAAGGCCTCTCTAGTAAAATAACCCACTTGACATTGAAGAAGGCGCCAAAGGTAAAAGTCAGCAATTGGTAAAGAATCTAATGTCATGACTTTCTCTTGCAATTGCAATATTAATGGCAGTTTCCTAGATAAAGTTACAAAGCTGTTGAAAGGTAAAATTTTTACTTTAAAAAACAAAATGTTACAAAAGCAGATTTTTTCCATTTAGTTTTTTTTCTGCTGATGTACGGAATTTAGGTTATATTGTTTATTTATATCTTCTACACTTGTTAAAATTATAATTATTGCTATAAATGCCACAGGACAGTCTATTTTTATGCATTTGGCTAAATTGGGGGTGATTAATGAGCTTATGTCATTCATTATAACTTTTAAATTTCACCAATGATTAATACGTCAGTAAGTGTACCATTATAGTTTTGGAACATTCATTGATTATATAGGCGTTATACAGCATTACTCCATCATAAGAACTGGAAATGTAAAAACAAACAGGAAAACTCTACCAACAAAAAATTTGCAACAAGAAGCTTTCTATTATCTGACGCCAGTTCTACTATCTGATTTCCATGCTTCTCATATTTTTCATTGCACTATGTTATGCCAACCATTAGGTTCATTTGCTTTTGCAATACACAGCAATACAAGTAGTTAGGCTTGCCTAAACATTAGAAATTGATGCATAAACACAGTCATTCACCAGCTTGGATGATACTTTCAAACACTGAGCAGAAATTTGTTAGAATGGTGATACTTCCTGCATCACATGAGAAACACTTTATTGTGCTGTGTCAGGTGTTATATTGGTCTTAGTTTTATTACATTAGGTATCACACGTTACATTGGGTACAAGATGTGAAACATCGGGTGTGGAATGTGCAACATTGAATGCAATGCCAGCTAATGATCAATTCAGACATTCTGACATTATAATTTTTTTTCTTATTCCAAGCTGACAATGTACCATTGTTGTGCTGTGTAAGCATACGTCTCTTGCATGAATAAGGTGTGGCAAAACTCTTTAAACACTTTTCACATTTTTATCCATTTCGACTCTTTATTTAGAATAAAATGTCTTAATCTAAATATAATTACTGTCATTTAGATTTTTGTGCAACTTGTCTTGTATGACCCAACCACTAAACTTTGGTCGTTAAGCAAATTTTTAAGCCTTTCTTTTGCGAAATCTGGTGTGACATGTATGACATATGTGACATCAGGTGCAGCATGTTTAACATTGGGTGGGACATGTGTTGCATCGGTTGTGTCATGTGTGACAAGTGCAAGATCAAGTGCCACATATGGTAGAACGGTTGTTACCTGTACAACATGTGTGACATCAGGTGTTACATGTGCAGCATTGGGTGTCACTTGCATTACATAAGGTATCACATGTGGAAAATTTGATGTCACATATGTGATATGTGCAACAGGTGTTAAATGTGTGATGTATGTGATATAGGGTGTCACATGTATTAAATTATCTTTTATGTTAGTCACATGTATTACATTGGTTGCTACAGGTGCGTTAGTGGGCGTCATGTATACTACACTAGGTGTTACATGCGTGATATGAGCAACATTGGGTGTCACAAGTGTTACATTGGGTGTCACATGTGCACCATTGGGTGTTACATATGGGAGATGTGTGTCATCCGGTGTTACATGGACATCACCACGCATGTGTTACATCATGTGTTACATGTGTCAGATGTGCATCATCAGGTTTTACATGTGTGACATCCAGTGTCACCGGTGTTACATTCTGTGTTACATGGTTTATATACTGTAATATCCTTATGTTCAAGTACCCCCAACGGTCTAGGTATCCATGTAGTTTTAAAGAGTTAGGGATAAATGGCCTTTACTTGAGTCTATAGTATCTTATATGTAACTTACATTTTGCATTTGACTTTTACATTTCAAACAACAATGGAAAGTATATATATCGAAATATAATTAGGTACTACATTAAAAAGGACTAGAAAAAAGAGAAGGTATATATGGCAATAAAAATACGAAATAAGAGGAAATAAATTATACATATTGGCTGATGTCTGAGTTGGGACTAGCCAAGTAGGTTTTAGTTTATTTTTTCTACACTTACCCCAAGCATTCTGGTTAGCACGACTCCCACGCCATTGCATTACAACAAGTCTTATGGGTTAGTGGGAGCATCTTCAGGAAATCTGAGGAGCCTTCAGGGTTTGTTGTTCCTGGATAAGATGTAATGTTTGTGGCTCATTTCACACTGTGCACGCCAATGGCAATCACAAGTTTATCCTGACCAACGCAATAAAATAGCTACATGTTTTAGAGAACTGGTCATGGTAACTAACCTGATATGAACCTGGGACTCCAGCCAACTATATTCACAAAGAATTGTGAGGTCACCAACCTTGATTCAAAACCAGAGCAGCAATCAAAAATTTGCTGTTTGACGGAGCAAAAAAGATTACTTCAGGGGATGAAGACTGAAATTTCATAAGTCTCTGAAGAGAATAATCCTAACAAGGAAGTCGAAATATATGCTACTATGTATAGCTATGTATCAGGCATTCTCACCTGACACATGACAACTTTAATGTAGTATATTAATAAGAAATCAAACAAACAATTCTTTTATTATTGGATAAGAATTAGATTTACGCAATCTTGAATGGAGCTTTCTGGATTGCTAGAGACTTCAAATCAGCTTCTCGGGGAATATTTCTATGGCTGAGTAATGCCAGTGTAAAATCAATTCCTCCTTCATGAGATTTTGACAACAATAACTTGTGTTAATAACACAACAATAAATGTGTTAATAAGTTAGAATTGTGATATTCCAGACATCTAGTTCTGTGTTCAATAAACCATTCACTGCAGAAATCTTTGAAGTCCTGTCTGGCCAAGTCTGAATTTGGTATTGTATGTATACTAAATTTGCTAATGTGCTGGTTGATTTGTTGATGATAATGATGGACCTCAAATTTGACTGTTTATCAACTTCAAACTAACCACAGTAACTGGCTACTGTTACCAGATATTGCTTTCCATGCCACTCAAACAACAATATCAAAGATCTCCCATGGCAACAGTGGAATGAGAAATGATGTCAGTGGTTCCTTTTGTTGATGTGGTTTGTGAGCATTGTGTCCGTAAATACACATTCTTTAGCTCTGGGAATTTTTGCCTCTACACCTTATGGATTATGCAAATGTTGCAGGATGTTTTTCAATGCCTCTTGAAATGACAATATGATTTGCTTGAAAGATCACACCATTGTCATAAACTAATTCATCACGGATTTGGTAAGATCCTCTGATTCTTTTAGGTACTATTGACTATGTATTTTATCAGTGTTTGGTGTGTCTAATCTGTTGTTTTGGTGTCACTCTACTCAGACTGAGTATATCATAACAGTGGTTTCTTGAGTATGGTTACTAGCGGTTGGTGATCAGTTTCCACATACCTAGTGTCTGAACTTTTGTGGGGCAAAACAATGGCTAAATTTCCTTTTGCATTTAATCCATATGAGCCTCTGATGGGATTAGCAAACGGCCTACAAAATGGATTGGTTTGTCATTTTGTAAGAGAGCACAACCAATATCATCCTTAGAAGTATTTGCTGTTACTAGCACAGGTTTCTTCCCATTGTAGAGAATTGTAGAGCTTCTATGTTCACAACAGCTTTCTTCACATGCCCTTGTGTGTGATACTTTTTATGTCAGCTGTCAGTCAGTCAGTCAGTCAGTTGGCATCATGGAATCACTCTGTGGCATCTGCGTCCACATCTGTGTACATGTTCTCATGAACAACTTCTCCAAATGTACAAGACCCAGAAACATGGAGTTACAGTTAAAAGATATCTTATCTATCGAGGATAATAAATTGTAAAATGCATCCATCCGGATTTGTCCGTTAGTCTTTTCCACAGAGTTGTTAGAACAGTGGTACCCTACCCAAAGTGTGAAAATTTAAACACTTTATCAACTTTCTCATTGACTATTGCATTTATGTACTAGGACACAAGGAGATTCTCTTGTGTGAGTATGAGGTCTGGATCTTTCGTATTTTTTATGAACTTTTAAAATAATTTTTAATGCATTTAAATTCATGAATTTAATTCACTCCATATCAAATGTAGGTGAGAAAATAATTGCCTCTGGTTGTGGGGTTAGGGAGGGGTGAGAGGTTGTGTTTGTGGTTTATGTGTGTTTTTCACTTCATTCAAATAAAGAGGGAACATGTGTGTTACATGTGCATCTCTTACGTCCTACTTATGTGTTGGTTAACTAATATAAAAATAAAAGTAAATGGGAAAGTTTACTTTCAAGCCCAGCTGTGTATACTGTTCTTTCAAATGTATATTGGTTTTCTTCACGTTTTCCAATTTCAGTTAGATATCTAAATTGAATAAATTTTAACTCAAGTGGGAACACCTATAAAGATTGCTAAAGACTAAAGGAGTATGTAAACCTCAAATAAATTTTGGATACCCTGAGTAGAAAGGCCAATTTCCTCTAGAAAAAAAATAAATTTGGATAGCAATCTTGAATTTTTGTGGAAATGGATCAGCTATGACACAGTAAAATTGCATACCTGTAGCTCATTGCATAGTTAAGCAATAGCCACTTTCAGATTTTCACTGTTGTTCAAGTCACTTGTAACTTGGAAATTGTTGCATTTAGAGAATTTTGTTTAAACATGTTATTCACCTACTTATGGATCACCTATAACATAGTGAAATTGTGGACCTGTAGCTCATGGCATAGCTGAGCAATAGCTACTTTAAGGTTCTCAGTCTTGAGTAAATCAACTGAAACTTAAAACTATTGCTTTTACAGTAATTTGTTTAAATATGTTAACTTTGTATTTTACTTCAGAATACCATTTGGATGGTACCTTTTTGTGTCTTTTTCCTTCTACTCTGAAACTCAAAACACATAGCTAGCTGATACAGAGCCCTTTCACGGGCAGAGATTGCTTGTTTTCCTTTTGAAAGCAATCTGCTTTGCTGTGTGGACTTCCACAATTGCCACACTTTATTTTGTTGTACATAGAACTATTTTTCTTCTCTACTACATGTACATCTTTTTCTCTAGACTTTCATCAAGTCCTTTTGTCTAAGATATTATATGAGGACTGAATGTATTTTTTACCAGAATGTGGGGCTGACAAAAGGACTTTTCTCATAGGTCACAGGAAGTGCCTGGCCACCTAGTGAGAAAACACACACTGTAATTATGGGAAAAGTCACCTAAGACTGTCAGCCAATGAAACTATCTGTATTTGTATCCAAACTACAACACTATAAATATACCCACTCCAGTCTATGTGGTTTAGCTCCCCTGTGGCTGATCAGCCCCTGGTATTCCTCAATAAAATAACAATGGCTCAGTGACCTGTACTGCTGTTCTAAATGTGTTTATGTGTCCAGACTCTTGTATTTCTTAAATTATAAAGCAATCCCATCTGCACTACAGTAAAAGCCAGTGGTGTACTGATAGATATACTGGTTGTGCTTTCTCACCAGTTATTTCATTCACTTCATGTTCACATGTACAAGTTTAAGCAGTAATAAATCAAGGTTTTGTGTCAACACAACTGAAATCAGCGAATCTGTTTATATTATGTTGAATGAGAAGGTTGTGTTTTACAGAGTGTTTGTCTGTGTTCCAGATTAATAATACAACAGTAATGAATAGGTTTTTCTGATTTTCATTTTTATGTAAGCTGACTTGTCAGTCAGCCGACATTATGTCATCGCTCTCTGGCTTGGGTGTACGGGTGAATGACTTCTCATCCAAAACTACAAATTGCAGAGACATGTTTTATTTAAAACAGATAAGTTATCTATTGAGGATGAAAAATGTTTAAAATATGCAGATCTGTTCGTTCGTCTGTTTGCTGGAGTCACCCACCCAGTGTGAAAATTTCAACACTTTATTACAATTTTCTCATTGACTATTTAAGGGATTTCTCTCATATCTTGTACATATGTACTAAGTCACAAGTAGATTCCCTTGTGTGAATATCAGGCCTGGATCTTTCTTAGTTATTTTTTATGAATTTTTAAAATAATTTTTAATGCATTAAAATTCATGAAATCATGCACTAAATCACTTACAACTTGAAAAGTATTGCATTTAGAGCATTATGTTAAAATATGTTACCCAGCTACTTTTTTCATAGCTACAACATGGTGAGTAACTTGGAAGTCTATCCCAATAGCTAAGTAAGTAATAGCTACTTTTTACTTTTTTTGGTAACTTCCATAATGAGTAAAATTACTTGTAACTTGAAAACTATTGCATTTAGATAATTTCATATACAATATGTTATTCAGTTACTTTGGGGTCAGCTATAACATAGTAAAATTTCAGACCTGTAGCCCATTGCACAGCTGATTAATAGCTACTTTGAGGTTATCAATGTTGAGTAAACCAGTTAGAACTTGAAAATTATTGCATTTAGAGTATTTTCTTTAAATATGTTACTCACCAACTTTTGGATCAGCTATAGCATAGTAAATTTGCAGATCTGTAGCTTATTTCATAGCTAAGCAATAGCTACTTTCAGATTTTTACTGTTGAGTAAATCAATTGTAACTTGAAAGTTTGCATTTAGAAAAAAGTTTCTTTAAATAAGTTATTCACCTACTTTTGGGTCAGCTATAGCATAGTAAAATCGGGGACCTATATAGCTCATTTCCTAGCTGAGAAAAAGTACTTTGAGATTCTTACTGTTGAGTAAATCAGTTGTAATTTGAAAACTAATGCATTTACAGTATTTTCTTTTTATATGTTTTTCATTTACTTTTTACATTTTAACAGTTAATTTTGTATTTACTTCTGAATACCATTTGCTGGGCATAAATTTGAGTCGTTTTCTTCTTTCACTTCTACTCTGAAACTGCTTGTTTATGTGTAAACCATATTCTGGATTGAAAAAAACATATGGAATTTTAAAGGCTCCATTTTCAAATGTATGAGTCAAGCTGGGGTTGTCATATAGCAAATTTTTTTATGTTTTTTGCTTATAAATATCTCCTTTATTATTACTTGGAAATTGATTGGATTAGATTCCTCCGCCGGCCAAACGTGGGTCATAAAATTGGCAGAATATTTGGACAAACCTTTTAAACCCCAACATAAGTTCAAGTCAAAGGGTTTCAACCCTAAACTCCCAAAATTTTAAAGGGATTAAATCCAAGACTTGTAACAATTAAAAGTTAAAGCGCTTGATTCCTAGACCCTCAACAAGTAGAGGTTACAACTTCCTACACCTTATGGTTTCTGATATGTACCCTGGACAAGATATTAAAGATTAAGGTCACTACAGCAAGGTCAAAGGTGAAATCAAAGTCACACCATGACAATACAAACCTATACCCCCAACCAATGTCCCAACCAGGTTTCAACTTCCTACACTTTAGAGTTTTTGAGATACAGCCCAGACAAACTTTTTCCTGCTGCCACCCTGACAAAATACCCGCCCACCCATCTGGATGGCATGGGTGAAAACATTAACCCGACAGCCCTTATGTGCTGTAGGGTAAAAGTGGCAGATAAACCAAAAGTAGCACATATAACCAAACATTAACGGTTACAAAGAAAAAAAGTCATTTTCTTATTTCATTCACTTTTAAACACAGAAAATAGCTATTATTCATTTACCTATTGAGTTAGACCTCAAAAATATGTACAATCTTGTAGTATAGATAAAGTAGCTGAACAACATATTTTAATAAAATGCTGTAAATGCAGTCATTTTGGGGTTATAAGCAATTTACTTAACGTAGGTACTAGCACTATTACTTACTTAGATATGGATCTAGATCTGCAATAATAGGAAAAACACTGAAGACTGGGTGACCATCAAAGAAATGTGTATGCTATCCCATGGATACAATTAATATGAATGGGTTAGAACTCTACCCCCCAAAACTTTTTACACAAAAACTTCAAGAGCTTGAACCCCATTTTCCTGATCTAGTTAGAGCAGAATGAAAAACAAGGGCACTGCCGCAGTGCATATCTCCCACCTAAGGATCAGTAATAATGGATAACTAAAGGCGATTTAAGGCCTCTCTAGTAAAATAACCCACTTGACATTGAAGAAGGCGCCAAAGGTAAAAGTCAGCAATTGGTAAAGAATCTAATGTCATGACTTTCTATAAATTGTTTTCACATTTGGAACCCCCAAGCAGCAATGATAAGGGAGATACAAGTCGTTTTAATAGGATAACTCCATTTGACATTAAACATGTGATATGGCAGCCATTTTGTTTTTAGAACTAGGCCAAAATTACTATTAGGCTAACTTTTCTAGCCATATATCTTTTGTGCACATTTGATGAAGCTAGCTGGAATATTTCAAGATTTACAGCACCTTTATGATTTTCAAACAATTAGCTATGGCAGCCATTTTGTTTTCCAAAATGTGGCCAAAATTGTGCACAGGCAGGTTTTCATAGCCATAAACATTTCCTGAAAATTTGGTGAAGATATCCGTACAAATGAATGATATATTAAGTTTATGTAAAAACATGACGAATGGACTCCTGATTATAAAAAGCCATCATCTTGTGACAAATTTCAAATAACCAATTTCTGATATTACCTTGACTCAAAGTCACCATTCAATGATGTTTTATTTTTCATAGAGCCACTGGTTTCTTTTTTTCTTAGTGCCACTTGGATATGCCTTAAATTTCACCATTCACCAAATCAAAATGAAATGAAACCTAAGCAAAGAGTAAAATTCTTGGGAGATGTTGATAGTTATACTTGACAATTTTATCTACATTGTATAAATTCAGAGTTCCCATATCCATGTACACCTAAATAGAGAATGAAATAATGAGTACAATAAATCACTCAAGTGTGTCTGTGTAGTAAAATTTACAATGCACACTGCAGGGGAATCATTTGGCTATCTATATCAACAAACACTCCCAGCCAGGTCATCTCAGATGTAAATACAAGTATGTTAATGTGTAAGGGAATCCTCTGGGATGTGTGCATTAATTTAAATGTGGTGAACCTCATTACAGGGAAAACCCTCCTGGCTGAGACAAGTCTTTGTATTTTTCTAGACAGAAGCTTTTTTGACTCATCAACTGGGTTCATAATGATTTCGTGTATGTCAGATTTGCTGGAATGAGAAATACAAAGACTTGGAGCAAGTCTACCTTTTTTCTTTTTTTAATTGTTTGAGTCACTCTTGTGTGATCTCATCAAATTGGCCTATCTCAATAGCCCTAAGCAATGTTAGTCGGCTTTCATGTAGAAGAACCCTAAGCAGTTGTTTTGAAATTACACCAAAAATGAAACCACCTCTGACTAGTTCATCCAGTAAAGTGCCAAACTTTGCCTACTGTCTAAGATTCTCACATATACATCAAAGGACTCCCCTGCTTTTTGATCACTTGTAAAAAATATTTGTCTCTTTATTGACACATTCCAACTTTTTAAAGAGTACTTTAAAAATCTTTACTGAAAAGTATAGGCTTTAACTTTATCATTATTATTGTAAAGAGCTGGTTTGCAGTATGTTTGAAATTTTTCCTCAAATATGCTCCAGTTTTGAGCTGCATTACCCTCAAATGATAGTTCTGCAAGTTAACATAGTCCTTGTTCTATCAGTGATGTTAATGATACAGTTATGTTTGTTTTTATTGTTCCCTGTGTAACACATTAGAGACTGTCACCAGGCCACTAGTGAGAGTTCCAGTAAACTGCCAGCATGCACATAGATAATCACACTTAATAGATTTAACAGAACTTGGAATGGTGGATACTGCATGTGTACCTAATAATAGGATGTTATATTGAAATACTTGCACTACAAATAAACATGAAATTAAGCACTTTGAAAGCTTTAATTCTTTTGGTCGTTATATCCTGCAGAACATTTTGACACCATGTAGATTGTCCTATTTGTAATTATTAAAATAGTAGCTTTATCTGTAGTAGAATTGGTGTACATTGGCAGTGTATAATTACAGTTAAGTATTTAAATTTAACACATATGTCCACAATCAGTCATAAATTAGAACTTTAATGTTGAATTTGTCCATTTTCAAATAAAAAAACAAGAATAACAACATTATGATGGTCTAAATTATTGAGGGGGGTTGTCAAAAAGTGATGTCATAGTATTCCTGATAGAAGTCCTTTAGCTATTGCAAAATATATGCAAATATATAAAAATAGATGTATATATTTCAAATCATGTGCTGTTTTCATGAAGTGAAAGTAAAAGTGATGCTTTCAGAGGGTTAAAATTAATGCAAGCAATCCTCGTTCATTTTCAGAAAGTGTAGTTCTTTGGAAAGAAAAGTTATCACAGAGACTGACCCCAGCCCTTTCTGATTCTTTGAAGATATTGGATAGTGGAGGACCTGAGGACTTCTTTGCTTTATTGCTTCAACAAGACAGGAAAGTGTAAGACATTGTCTATAATTTAGAGTCAATGGAAATGTGTATTTTGATTATACTTTTGTTCAAAGGGAATCACTGTTGAAAATAACAAAGTTGGGCTGAATTTTCAGGATATCTATTGCACTCTGGTAGGTGAAGCAAATATCAAAGCATATTAAGAAACAATAAGACTAGAAAATAATAATTTAATTTGAAGTTGATATCAGTTTTGAAAAAGATATATTACATCAAATAGAATTGGGGGCCAATTTTAAGCTCCTTCTGAAATTTTAGTGTGTTTAAATATCTAGGTAACTAGAGATTAAATATTTGATCAATGGGGAGATTCACATCTACATAGGAAATACCTCTAAGTTGAATTATGTAATTACTGTAAAGTCTGATAATTAAAAATTTCCATATTAGGTAGAATAAAATGCCAACTCTACTGGAAATTTATTCGGGTTGTCTGGCTAAGCATTAGGATACTTGAAAATGGGCAGATCATGTTGTGGGCACAAAGAAAACGAACTGAGGAACTGGGTACTTATTAAACTAAAAAGTATTTTCACAGAGCATGCCCTACTGAGTTCATAAGATTTCACAAAAATCTGATCATTACTTCTCGAGTAATGTCTACCAAAAATCCAAAGTCATTGAAAATATATTGAAATGGGATTTTTTTTATCCAGGATATAATCTTAATGTTTCTCTAGGTTTAATCACTTCCTTTTGGGCCAGGCCATACTCAATCAAAAATCATAAATGTAAACCAAGACAGACAGACAGACAGACAAAATAACTCAAGAAAATACTTGGAAATGGGAAATCATGATCGCGAACCTAAACAGAGAGACAAACAGGCAGACAAATTTGAAAATTTTAATTACTTAAATGTAGCTTTTATAAGCTACAAGCTTACCATGTGGAACTGAATGCTTACTTGGGTGGCCAGAGGCATCCGACTAATGTCCAAGAAAATGGACGCATAATAGTGGCGAGATGCCTTGGAATTGAGGTGACCCCAGTAGTGACGTAGCCTTCCGCTTCCTCTTTCGAGTTGGAAATTTGCCCATACCCCCTCAGCTGTTATTCAGCGGGGAAGCAGGGTGGGACTTTCTTCAGTTCCACATGGTAAGCTAGTAGCTTATAAAAGCTACATTTAAGTAATTAAAATTTTCAATTTTATTATGCTACAATAGCTTACCATGTGGAACTGAATGCTGAATTCAACTGTCCGGTGGAGGGATTACAGCTGAGACTGGAAGAAGTAGTCAATTTTTGTTGGATTTTGAATGAATTAGATTGGAATGGATGAATTAGAATGACCAGACTGAGTCCCGCTTACATTGCCCCAATTTCAGAAAACTGGGCCTGTAAGAAGTCAAAAACCAGAAGGTAATTGAAATGACAGTACCGATACTGTCTGGATGTCTGGATTTTGGAGGAAGGAGTGAAGCCATGCTCACTAAAAAAGGCATAAATAGCCCCAAGGCCTACACTACCAATGACGCCAAGCCCTGGCTTGGAAATCTCATCATCTTGCCACCCATGAAAAGATGAAAATCTCAAAGGGGATTATGGGGTCACCTGGGGAAAACATAATGCATTATATATATATTAAGTACTGTCTTAATAAAAAGTTAAAAAGACCTTACCAAACATCCTGAGGAGGTAGGCATTTACCTAGACCCTGAGATTTAGACTCCTGAAACTTGGTTGAAGCAGGTGTGCCCTCCCCCCTTTTTCTTCCCGAGAATGACTAGACTGAGGGTAAGGGTCTAGCACTTGTTAAGCCGCTGTTAATATACCCAGATATATATTGTTGTTATCTGACCAAGGAAGTTCTTTTAGGAAAATAATTGTAAATGTGTGTGAGGTTCCCAGTGACAGGCTTGCATGATTTGGTCCACCAAAACCCTACCTATAAAATCTGAAGAGGGGAACAAGGTAACCTTTTCCCATTGGCCTAAATTAGATACTTGTTTGCAACCCAGGCATGGTTTCGTTGGGACTTGCCACCACTCTAGGTGAGCTGAAAAGGACCCTGTCCAAGGAAGGAGGTTGTGGAATGCCTGAGGATATCTCCAATGCTCCTTAAGGTGAAACTGAAAGGGGCCTTGTGTGAAGACGTCCCTCCGAGAGCATTTTCTCCATTGAGGCAAGCAACCTAATTAGCGACATCAAACATCCTGAAGTCAAAAACATGTTTGACTTTAAGTGTAGGATCAAACACAACTGTTACAAGTATACCTCATGTCTAATAAGCATTTGATGTTTTCAACATTAATCTTATCCTTCTCATCAAAATCAAACATATCTTTAATACTTGAAATTTGTATTGAATGTTCCCTATGTCCCTTAATATTATATAGACCTCTTATGTGATTTAAGGATTTACATACACTACAGGGTACAATCATCTGCATAACAAAAAAAATCCCCCATAAACATATTGCCAATATAGCAACCAACTCCACTTCTTTTTAGCCTTTCAGTCAATTCATCCATATATATACTGAATAACAGTGGTGAAAGGACACCCCCTTGTTTAACACCATTACAAACTTTAAATTCTTCTGAAGTATTAGTGCCCCACCTTATTTTCAAGCATTGTTTAGTATACAACTTTAGTAAGAAACGTGTAATTAATGGACACAAGCCCTTCTTAATGAGTAGTTTAAACAATTTTACAAAGTTTACTCTATCAAATGCTTGAGAGACATCTAAAAACATGGCATACACATCATTGTGATTTCTTCTATAATATTCAACAGTCTCTTTAACAACAAATGTACATTGTGTGGTTGAGTGTGCATGT
Organism: Sabellastarte sp. h YS-2021; assembly: GCA_964017235.1. Taxonomy (NCBI): domain Eukaryota; kingdom Metazoa; phylum Annelida; class Polychaeta; order Sabellida; family Sabellidae; genus Sabellastarte; species Sabellastarte sp. h YS-2021. The sequence continues at coordinate 95,634,678 of OZ024936.1, read as the reverse complement.
TTGAACCCAAACTGGTAATCAGAGGATTTAAGTGAATCTTGGTGTTTTATCAAAATAGCATTATCCATTAGCTTACCTACAATGCTACTGAGGGTTATGCTTCTATGGTTTGATGAGTCATTGAGGGATTTTCTTTTATTTTTAGGAATAGGCACTATGGTGCCACTAAGCATTTCATGGGGTATGATGTTATGCATTATAAGACTATTTAATACCAAAGTTAAAATAATTAAAAATCTATGAGACATATTAATAATATAGTCAGACATTGATGAGATACATTTTCTACCCTTTCTATTGCATTTTTGACAGAAGAGACTGGATAAGAGGCCAGAGCTGGATCTTGATGGGCCTTGGGTCCTGAAAGAATCAGGGGACTCTGGCAAATGTTGATTGAAGATGAATGGTAAGAATGTTTAACATAATGTTTAAGCATTTGTTTGTTTGCCAGTCTCCTCTGAAAGAAAGGAGGTGACCTCCTACTGGTGGACTGAGGGAGGCTTTTTAAGGAGTCATTGGAAGGAGGGGTTTCCACACCCTCTTCACCTTGAGTGAGGTCGAAAACAACCTCTGGAGCCTCTGCTACTAGATTTCCCCCTACCTGGGGAAAATGATGGATACTGCTTGGAATGGAATGACTCCCATTGGGGTGTTTCCCTTAGGAACCTCTAGATAGTGGGGAGATAGTGGGCTGATTTGATAGCGTTGTTACAGGTGCCTTGAGGAGGAACTCCTGTCCCTCCTAAACTAATTGTAAATGGGGATCTCTTTAAATTCTTATGATCTGGTACCTCCCCTGAATTCCCCATAATCATTCTGACTGCTTATATGCAACCTAAAATTGAGTTAGACCCGTCTGACAGTAGCCTTGCTGCTGTCTGAAGAGATTTCCATGACCAGGTTGTATTCAGAATGAACCTAGTAAGAGCAGTCTGAAGCTCAAACTCATGACTACCAGAAGGGAGATACAGATTTCAAGATAAAAGACAATGTTGTCCCAATAGAACTACTTAAGATTGGGACCAGGGGGTTGAATAACATCCAATCCTCTAAATTTTAAACTAGTATATTTAGTTGAGGAAAAGCTGAAGGGCCCTTGGGCCTAAGCTCTTGTTGGCCTGCTACATTATTCAAGGTTCAGACTGGAAGAGGACCTAGTCATACTGTCCCTGGGGACAGGGTGGTTAAAAAACTGACTAATCTTAAAGTCCTAAGTATGTCCTGAGGGAAGTCAGACAAGTCTCCTCCCCATTAAAAATACAGGACTGGTTTGAAAACTTGTTCAGAAGAAGCCCTTTGGCTTTGAGGATTTCTTTTGTTGACTTTTTTGGGCATAGATAACATGGATTCCTCTAATGTGCCTAAACTAAATATGATCCAAGAGTAGAACTGCCCTTGAATGGACCTTTTAAGAGCTTTTTAACATCAGTAACTTCAGTAAAAAGAGGGTGTGTATATGAGCTCATCTTGTTGGACTGTATCTGTTGTATTAGTCTTCAGAGGGGTCTTAAGGTTAGTTCAAAGGGCGAAAGAAATTTGGTCCAGTAAGGGCAGTAACTGACAAATTGTTGTCCAAATGATGATGCACAAGAATCCAACAGCCCCTTAGCAACACCATTTTTTCTGATTTGATTTCACTTACAGAACATTTGAATCAAATTTTATGATTTTGTGACACAGTTTGTGTTCCCTTTTGCAGAATATTTATATTTTTTTTACTGTTTGGTTCTTAAAAGTATTGTGTGTTTTCCCTGTGGCAAATTTTACAAACAGTGACAAATTTGTCATGTGTTACTGTACAGAATCATGTCATCGACAAACACATGAAGTTCCAGAGATAAAAAGCATTACACAAATTATATAAACTTGCTTCAGGCATAAGTTTTTTTGTAGTTTAGTAAACAAATTGCAGTAGTTTTAATAGAGGGTTATTTTCCATATTCACACTTGGTTATACGGAAAATGGTTTTGGAGAAAATTAATTTTAAATAACTTTAAACTGTGGCCTTAAACCATAGGTCATGTTACTGCAATACTTAGACATCAAAGTAACAAGCAGTTGTATTTACACACAACACATACAAAGTGAATATTTTATAAATTTTTTGGTTTCCAAATGACACAGCATGCATAAAAATCGGGTATTATCCGTCACATTTTATACAGAGATATTTTGTTGAACATATGTGATCACTTGCAATATCATTCAACCCTTAAACTGTTTGATTCTGTGATTTTGTCATTCTTGACAAATGATTTATTCTCATGACTTACACCCAGAATTTATTTCCAAAATATATAAGGACAATATTTTTAACCTAGCTACATTAGGTTTCTCTACTTTTAAATAAATTATTTTGAAAGCATTCACTATAAGGCCAAACTAGATGAAAAAGTATGCTGGTCAAAAGAATAGTTAGTAATAATTCAGTGCATTGTATGTTTGTGTACTTTCACAGTTTTCAAAGAGTTTGAAGGTTGTTACATTCAGTTGTTATGACAGTTAATATATTATTTTATTCAAAATGTACATAAACTGCTCTTTAAAAAGAAACATTTGGCAAAGGTTAAAAAATGATGGATATGAGACACATTTATAAAATCGCTTATTATTCCTCAATGTCGTCATTGTTTGGAAATATTTTGTAAACATTTTACAAGCATTGTGAAAATATGGGCATAAAAATGTTTGCCCTAGAATGTTTTCAAAACATTTGATCAAAAACATTTCAGAAACGTAAAACATTTTCAGAGCAACCATTCATGAAACATTGTTAACAAATGTTGCTTAAACGTTTTATGTGTACTGCTTATCAGAATTTAATGATGAATGTTTGCAAAAAACTTCCAGTATAAAATTCTTTTTTTCAGCTACCTTATAATGTTTAAAAACATTTCCAGTAAAAACCTAGTTTCTTGACTGATTTTATAAATGTTTATGAAGTGCTTTAAGCAAAACGTTTGTATAGAGAATGCTTATAAACCATATTTTAAACATTACAGTGAAAATGTTTACTTGGAAATGTTTAGTAAACCTTAAAATGGGTTTTGTAAACGTTGAAACCATTTATAAATTGCTTTTAATGTTTACTGGGTAGGGAACCATAATAAATATCAAATCCAAAATTTTACACAATTGCACAGCATCACTGTGTACACATCATAAAACACTTGGAGGCTAATAAAAAATAGTTGGAATGAGAGATACAACTGCTTTGCTTCATATTGTAATATTCAGGATTGCTACATGATTTTTATTGGCCTTACTTGAGGCTTAGGTTTATTTGTTGCAGGAAAAGTTTAGTTTATGGAGAAAGTTTTAGTTCATATAATGTAGCCTTACATATACTGGATTTTACGTCAATACTACTAAGACAGAGACTTTCTGGTGAGCTTATATCTAGATCACATAGTTCCATGCCAGCCTCAAGGTACATAGGGATGTGAAATATGTAACTCGTCCAGATTCATTTCTGGTTTGACAACTTTGGGATTTGCATTTCGGTAGGCAGTGTTTGACAGAATCAATAGCCTTTTGCAGATGAACAGATGAACTTTTTAAAAATGTCATGACCTCTCACATGCTAAATTAAATGTACAGTCAGGAGACGGGTGCAGGGGGGTGGAATGACTACGCATGGCGGCCCATATGTAAAGGGTTACTACACCCCCACAAAAAAGGCCTTTAAAACATGTATTACTATATAATAAATCATTTCCCCAAACAAAATTTTGAAACATAGCTTAATTACTGAGTAATTAGCGATTAGAAATATATACCTTTGCCATATATGGCAAAACTGAGTCCAAGCCACAAAAATTACTGAGTGCACTGCTGCAGTGGTGTGTGTGTGCAGGGACATCATTAATTGTAGGGATATTACTACCACAAAGAAAAATGTGAAAAAAGGATATGGGATGCATGATTTAATCATGTTCCTTGTACAATATTTACTGTAATAAAGTACATCAAGGGTAACGTAACAAGAAAGCAAATTTTTCAGTTTATAAACATTCTGTTATCAGATTTATGTGTGTGCTTCAAGGTATCAAAGACTCCCAGTATAGTTCAGTACAGTACTGGCAAGAGGTTTTTTTCCACATTTATGTGTGATCAGCTGAAGAAAATATCATTTTGTTCCTGTATGTCATGGTTTGATGTGGAATAATGAAAATATATTAGCATTTTGGTCAGTTTATAAGCATGATAAGGATATTGAGGAGTCTTATAATTTTTACTCTTTTATATATTTTATAGGTGGGACCAATACCATGGGTAATTCTAAACTGAAAGGAGGTGTAGCATATCTAATTAATAAAGTTATCTAAAAATTGTTATTACCAGTATATATGAATTTAAGTATGTACATTACAGTAATACCACAAATAATCATTTTCATCCTAGTAAAATTTGCCTAATTATGTTTGTAGAGTCAGTCTCTTCCCAAAATATTTTCCACCAAAGTGAATTTTACTGAAATAGGAATTGTCATTTTACCCAAAAGAAATTTTTGATTAAAATTAGAGTTTAAAATGACTGACCAGTATGTATCCCTTTCCGTTTTAGTTAATAACTCACACATACAGGTGATGATACAAATATAAGGTAATAAATATAATAGGTTCTGAGCTAATTTGAAAACAGTTAAAATTTATAGTTTTGAATTGTTCATTTTTCAAAACTAGTAATGTCATATGAACATCAATAATTCAATCCAAATGTGTTTCATTTTTTTCAGTAATTTATTTTTATCAGAGGCAATACTGAAGAAAATTCAGATGTATGAATCTACTTTATCAATTTAAAAATTTTTTAAAATGGGGCTAAAATTGGACAAAATAAATACTTGTCCTATACAAATCCTTTTCACATATTTATTTCAATGGCCACTGAGTAGATTATTCATATATTTTATTATTGCAATGCAAATAACAAAAATCGAATCAAATTCACTGCAAAAGTCTTATTTCTGCAATGCTCTACCCATTCCACAACACTTTGGATGTTTATATGTTTTATATGTTTGCTAAAAAATTTTCCCTGTACTCGCATCTAAATTTTTCTCTTTTATTTACATTTAGCAGCTCTAAAAATAGTAAATCATCTAATTTTCACCTTCATTAAAAATTTGTTCAATCATGTTAAACAGTACAACTTTTATATCACCGTTTGTGAAGTATTAATTAGCCTTCTTGTATCTTTCTACCTGTAATCTTTCAATATAAAGTTATGCTGGTGTTCAATATTTTAAAAAAGCCTGTTTTATATTCTTCCTTATGACATATATTTTATACATTCATTATGATAAAAATACTTTTAAATTCAATTATCCTGAAATAAAGACATGTATATACTGTTCTAAACACAGACATGTATTGAGATAGGCTAAAGCCAGATTCTCTACTGGGGCATTACTGACGTAACAGCACTGGCTCCCACATAAATTTGCCGAGTGAGGAGTTTGTTCTGTTTCCTTGACAGGCTTGTAATAAAAGTAACTTTATAAAGTGTGTGGCTTGTTTTGAGAGTTATAACCATTGGCAATGTATATACATTAGACAAGTTGATTACAAGAAAAACAAGGCCAAAAGGTGTTTTGGTCCCCTAGCATGAGTGGAAAGCCATCAGAGACATAAGAAGTGCACTAGAATTTATGACAGTTGCCTGAGGATTTGAACCCAAGTGCCTTGATCTATGGGTCCAGTGAGATCCCAACTGAGTGAGGTTAAAGTTCAGATCACAGATCAAGGTCAAGTTAAAGGTCAAGCTCAGAGTTTGGAAGACAAGTGAAAGATTTGGTTTGCGCTTTTATTTACATGTTAGTATATATGTATATAGTGTATATGGTTAAGATCAGGGTAAAAGATTTAAAATCTGTAGAATACAGATTTTGGAGCCCCAACAGTATAAAAATGACATTGGTAAAATGACTAATATTACATAAAACTGCCATATTACTAAAATGGCTAATCACACACAAATATACCCATCAGGGTCACACGCACAAAAAATAAAGTATATGTAGACAGGCCTAGTGCCATAAAGCAATACCCACTTGGGTGAAATGTCTCTTAGGTTAAACAGTGTTAGTAGCCGTTAGTAAGTGTGTCAGTTTGGTAGGGGGTAGCCAGGGTCCGCCTGGTCCGCCTTAAAGGTCCCCGGTTTGTTAAAAATTCCTTGAAGGGGGGGTCAAGGATTCGAAAATCTCTGGAAACTGCAGTTTGCTAGTTAAAACCCCTGCCAAGAGATTGTGGTAAAGGTACAGACTGCAGCTGTCTTGGTCAGTTCAGTAGGGGGGAGCCAGGGTCAGCCTGGACCGCCTTTATCTTAACAAGGTAGGTCATATAAATCCGGTTGGAACCTGCCATGTGTGGGCTCTCTCAGGTTCAAACTCTTGGGAGAGCATAACCAAGAGTAGCGAAAATGTCAGTTTATAGGGGAGGCCAGGGTCAGCCTGGTTCGCCTAGTCTCAAAGATATCAGAAAACCCACATCAATCCAAAAGGAGACCTCCCTGGGGGCGAGACAAGGCCCCAGGGGTCAAGGTTAACTGGATGCTCAATCAGTTCAGTTTCTTGGAGAGCAGCCAAGAGAACATCGAAACGAAAGTCTCAGATACAACTGGTACCTATGTCAGTGATGACCTCCCTGTGCCTGAGAGAGGGCACAGGGGTGAGGGTAACAGAGGACTTGTCAAAATTGAGAGGGGGACACCAGGGTCAGCCTGGGCCGCCTGTTACAAACTTACCCCCTGTAGGGAGGGTGGGAGGCAATTAGTTTCATGCTCTTCATTCAGTGTCAGAATTCAAAATGGACCTTATTTACCCCATGTGAATCATTGGGGCGTGCTTTTGAATCTGATTGGTTGTTACTAATGTGCCAGGAAAGTTTTACTGGCGACTGAGGCACAGAGTGCCTAGAATAATTTAAGGTGGATGCAAACTGCTCCAGCAGGCCCCTAAAGCGGCCTGCTAGCAACAGTTGCCTGAGGATTTGAACCCGAGTGCCTTGATCTATGGGTCCAGTGAGATCCCAACTGAGTGAGGTTAAAGTTCAGATCACAGATCAAGGTCAAGTTAAAGGTCAAGCTCAGAGTTTGGAAGACAAGTGAAAGATTTGGTTTGCGCTTTTATTTACATGTTAGTATATATGTATATAGTGTATATGGTTAAGATCAGGGTAAAAGATTTAAAATCTGTAGAATACAGATTTTGGAGCCCCAAACCCCAGCTACAGGCTCATGCCATCAGAGACATAAGAAGTGCACTAGAATTTATGAAAGTCTCGTGACAGAAATAAAATTCCAACTTAGATACATCTCATAGCTGGTCCAGAGCTGAAATGGCCACCAATCCAAGTACTGACATAGCCCCATTGCAACTTAAATGAGTAGACAAATAGTCATCACTCTGTGCCACAATTTCTGAAAGTCTGATGGAAGAAGGACATATATATGGGCAAAAGCTAAAGTGACATGTGTCCTTTTCGCTATTGGAGAGCAAAAGAGGCAAATTCGGAGACAAAAGTAAAAATTTGTAGAAGCTCTAGTGAGGTTTGGACTTAAAAAAATAGTACATTATGGAGCATAATAACCCTTTAAATGTCCTTATCCATATACATATTTCATTTACAAAGCAATTAGGACCAACTCATGAAATATAATTCAAATATCTGTTACATGATGACAGGGAACCTTGTGAATGGGTCATTTTGTCTCAATATCTGTAATTGTTTCACGAACAGTACATAGTTGTGTACATTTAGTACATATTTTACTGTTTCTAATCATATACACTATTCTGTGAAAATGGGAGCACATGTTTGATATTTCACTGACCCACCTTGTGTGTAAGTGTTCATCTCGACCCTGGCTCAACCCACAATAAAGATCCCCATCCAGTTATAGTGTGGTATGAAGTACAAATAAGGTAATTAAGAAAATGGAAATAAAATTATGTTAGGGAAAATACAGCATAAGTTATCAGAATACTGAAGTTAGCAGATAGACAAAATATCCTTTAAATATTAACATGAAAAGTCATTATTTTGTCACATATGAAATTCTCAGCCTATTTCAGCAGGACAACAGAGCAATAGAGCAAAGACAAATCCATTGTCTACCATTAAAAATCGAAACAGGACAATAGATTAAACTAGATCAAAGAATGCGAGCATAATATTTGGATCCCATCACTTGATCTCCATTGCATCTTGCCAATTTCCTCAATGTACCAAAATTTCAACCCACAATTCACAAGTCCACTAAGCAGTTTGGCTTCAGTTTTGCCTTTGATGCCCCCACTGTTTGGAATTCACTCCCTGAAGACACCCGTGCATCACCCACTATGGCCTCTTTTAGAAAGAAGCTCAAAACCTATTTCTACGCAAAGGCTTATCCTCCTTAGCTCACTTTTCTTATGGCTTCTCTGTGGTGCCGACCTGGTTTTTTGTCCCTGGACTTTGAATTTGCCTATTGCTATTGTCTTGTTGCGCCTTAGAGTCGACTACTCAGTGGAGATTAAGCGCTATAAAAGTCAAATTAGAATTAGAATCTTCTACGTCCAGAAATGTATTTCCCAGGGGATAGGATTTTTTGGTATAAATGTGTATACAAATTGCTCACAGGGACAAAATGTAGGTGTTTGGAGTATATAAACCAGGGAAAAACCATGAAGGCTAGTGTTGTCAGGTGCACTTATCCATCTGCATGTTTAAATAGCATGCAATATCGTTAATGAAAAAAAATTTAAGTCATATATTCAGAATCAGAAAAAAGGTTGATGTACTTAAAAAAACGCTCTTAAAGCCCATCCTGAAAACCATAACTAAAATAACATTGCCAATTCTGCCAATACTTGTCATGTGATGAGTTGCAAATATTTTGTTGACCATCCTTGACCTAGTTTTATTGTGCGATCTTGTTTCATTTTTTTATTGGTCACCACTTGTTCCCCTTCTTCCGAGAAATTTCCCATTACATAGGTCTACGTCATACAAAATACATCTGTAAGGGTTAATAAAAGAGACTGTGTGTTTTAAATTTTGAAGATTCCATCCAAGCAGTAACTTAGAAGCCTTCGAAGTGAAAGATGCAAGTGCTGTTGCTTTTAACATGGGTTACCTTAACAACGTCAGATGGTAAGTATGACAGTTCATGGATTGGATCAACAAGTTCAATTGTGAAGTTATTTTAAATCAGGTTTTTGTATTTTTGATATTTAACCTCTATGTGTCAAAAATGTGAAAAACTACTTGCATTACTTGATTGGTGTTGTAGCTTTGCCAACACCTCAGTTTGGCACCAACCATAAACTGTACAAATTTGAGGGGCAATTATTTCGAAGAAACATTATATTATTACCCATTGTAAAGTTAGAAAGCACTACAAAAGTTATTTTACTTTATTATATCAATGGCTTATACTTGTGTCAGTGCATGTTCTTATCAGCAGACATCCACATTACTGTATATAAAAGAAGAACAAATAAGTTTGCAGTACCAAGTTACAGTACCCTGAAAGTACCGTTTTAATCCATATGAGTGCCCCATTCATATTAAACGCCGCCATCTCCTTCACTGTTATGGTCAGATGTGTTTTAGTACATCTCAAATTGACAAAAGAAACGCTACGACTAACTCGAAATGAAGAACTGAAGCGAAATATAGTTTTAAAAACATCTTGCCACAAATATTTCTGTTGCAAATGGTTTCTGTTCTTTGGACAACATTTGTGAGTACCATATCACATACATATCACAAGCAGTGTTCTGGGCAGAGGAAACCAGTACATACAGTTAGCCAGGGTACTGTACTTTATCCTTCAAGCTACAGGTAAGCAACTACCAGGTTTCCCACATAAACTGAACTGCCATCATTAAAGGTGGGATGCGAATGTCACCATAGTCCACAAATTTGTGGAGCTCAAAGATGTATTTATTAAATAGAAGTTGGCATATTTATGTCCTTCAATGTAAATGGCATTGTAAGTAAAGAGTACAAATTTGAACGTAGTACCAAATTGAACATTTTCAAACATATGGTAACTTTCTGCACCTCTTCTGCATTTAATACTGTTTTAATACTGTTTGTTTCACAGAATTATGAACTTCATTTAGATATGGTTTCTGTATTAAATTAATTTAAGCCTTGGTTATGTGCAAACAGCGTGAACTTGAAATTTGAATCCAAATGTCACTCCAAAGTTAGATGGGGCATACATCTTAGATTTAAATCAGCATCTACACAAGTCAGGAATACACTAATTCCAAGACTAAATTTCTTGAGTAATTTTAGCCACAGTTCCTTGAAATTCAATGTAGAAGTATATACCTATATTTGGGTTGATGTTGTTTATCAGAATTTATCTGTTTATCAACTCATGCTAGATATGACAATACTTTTGCTATATGGAAGACTATCAGTGTATACCTTAACAGGTGACAGATGCAACTCTACAAAATAAAGAACAAAATTTGCTAGGTTTCACTTAGAGCTAAATCAGGCTGACAATTTTGTGTTCATGTTTCACGAAACTCCTGAAATTGTCTGATATAGGTATAAATGTTACTATTTGATACCAGCACTAAACAACATTCATTTTGTTTTGCAGTACGACTGCCCCCTAAAATCATACAGCATCCAGAGTCCCTGCACATCTATGAAAGTGGAGAAACAGGCTACAAAATGCCTTGTGTAGCAGAAGGAATCCCCAAGGTGGAATATTCCTGGAAGAAAAATGGAGAGGATTTTGAACTGAACAGACAAAATATAAAAGTCGACACCAATACAGGATCCTTTACCTTCACTTCCTTGAGTCGTTTAGATGAAGGTGAGTTATTTGCCCATAGGTTTTTGACTCGGTTGACATCAACACAGTTTTACAGTAGATTTCATATATTAATTAAAATTGCAAAAATGTAAACAATTTATTTCTACCTGATGACTACTACCAGATATATGAAATATCTGACAGAGATTAGCTTCTGACGGTAAAATTCTCTTTCTGTTCCTTACTCTTCAGAAATATACATGTTATTATTAAATCAGCAGTCTAGTGTAGAGTTACTGAATGGTGCTTAACATAATAGTAGTTTTTCAAACAATATTGGGTATAAAATGGCGTTTAATACCTCCGCCAAGGAGGTTAGGTTTTTGCTGGGTTTGTTTGTTTGTGAACAAGATAACTCAAAAACATATGGCTGGATTTTGATGAAATATCCAGGTTATGTCTGAAAAGGTAAGAGAAAGAAATGATTCAATTTTTTTGAGTGATTCTGATCACTATCTGGATCTTCTGGCTCCTTGAAATGCAATTTTTTTAAAGACAGATAATTCAAAAAGTTATGGACGGAATTTGATGAAATTTTCAGGATATGTCAAAAATGGGACAAGGAACAAGTAATTACATTTTGGGAGTGATCTGTATCACTGTCTGGATCCATGAAAAATATATTGAGAGTGATTCGGATTGAGCTTCCATGTCAGAGGTCTGCGCTCTCTGAGTCCTCTTGTTAATTCTGTAATATTGCACGAATGCTTGCCTGTAGGTTTCACTAAGCGGGTGACAAGCACATGAATTACTGGATTTTGACTGTTTCAAGATTTCAGATAATCAGGTGCCTATAAGTCAAATCTATAGTTAAAATATTAACAAGAGAGTGTAACAAAGACTGTAACCCAAACTATAATCTAATTTAACATAATCTACTGCTTTGCAATGTCTCCCCCACAATGGAGAACTCATTGCGCTAAGGTAGCAAAAATATTAATCATTAGGAGAATTAGGGGAAGCACAACATGTCTACCTTGTAACAAGTGTAAATCAAAGGCACAGTTACCACGTGGTTAAATCAATAAATTTACAATCATTGTTATCCTCTAGATAAGATCCACTGTGAGTTTTTTGAGTGTATTGATTTTGTTATATTTTAAAAATAGCCATTGCAATTTTAAAGAAATTTTAATTATACAGCTAACATTCGCATAAAAACATAAAGATTATTTCTCTTTTTCAAATAACTAAGCTTATGAATGTAGTTTAACAAAAAGACATAAATAAGCCAAATGTATATAAATAAATATGTAAATATCCAACACATACTGTTATTAATTTAATGATCATTGATACTAATGAGTTGGCAATTATTTTTTTGCGCATAAAGTAAATAATAATGCTAGATTCTCTTGCACAAAGGCAGTTTTCATTGCAAACGTACAAGTAAATGGACACTCAAGGTTGAATCAATTGAAATACTAAATAATTCTTGTGTAACAAGTGACAGCATTATTAATTATTCTACTATTATTCTATTTTCTACTATTTTAAGTTTTACCATCATTATATTTGCTGACAACTTTATGAAAGTCTTGCCCACATGAAAAGGTTCTATGAAACCTGCTGTAGTGATGAGATGTGGGCTTTTTCAGGCTTCTACCAGTGCTTTGCAGACAACCAGTATGGGCGTGCAATGTCTCATGTTGCCTCATTACAACAGGCCATACTAGAATCATTTGCAACTTTGGCAGAACCACAGCTATACAAAGCGAATGTTGGAGACCATTTAATGGTGGGTACATATTTGTTGCAGTTGGAGAACTAGTTCATCTTCCAAGTGGGTATTACGGTATTATTACATCTACCAGGATACCGAAAATCCTATTTTCAATGAATTGTCAATTACTTTGGCTTTCAGGTTAAAAATTAACAGATCATCGATAAATTTTGTTGGGGATATGAATTAGGCCAAAATAACATTTTGGGAAAGATTCAGATCATATTCTGGATACGAATAAAACTTGAATTTTTGGAACCACAACTTGGTGATCTATCAATGGTGAACTTGCAATTATTTCCCAAAAACCATTTTCCCCCGCTTTTGGCTGCCATCTTGAATTTCTGCATAAAACACAAAAATGCATTTATCTCGGAAATGGCACAACAGGGTTGCCACATCCTTGAAAATCCTTGAAAATAATTGTTTCATTTTCAAGGCCTTGAAGGTCCTTGAATTTGGCCAAAATTCAATAAAATCCTTAAAAAGTCCTTGAATTTATTGTTGCCCAACTTCTGCATCTGCATCATCTAGTTTTACGGCTATGGCAGATTCAGCAAAGCAAGTATGATCTAAGATGTGTTAACTAGCATTGTTGTAATGAGTTTATAAAATGTTAAAATCATGTGACAATAAAGAATTTATTGGGAGGAACAGATGGCTAGAAGTCGAGTTAAAGAAGGCCATGTCTTAAAATATATCCCTTAGAATTGTTGTTGACCTTAAAAGACCTTGAATCCAGTTATCAAAAGTCTGTGGGAACCCTGTACAAGATAGAGCAATTTTGGCAAAAATTTTTGACATTGACAGAGTGAACTGGCAACTTTCCCAAAAATCGTTTTCCCGCCTTTTTTGGTGACCATCTTGACTTTCTGCATAAAATGCAAAAACACATTTATCTCAAAAACACTGAGATATGGCAATGTTGCAAAAAAAAATTTGACCCTAAAGGTATCTGGTTAGTCATCTGGCTACTTTGCCCAAAAATTGTTTTCCCACCATCCTGAATTTTTGCGCAAAATCCAAAAAAAAAAAAATAATAATAATCTCTAAAATCTTGCATTTTTGCATAAATAGAAAAACTTAGTTAACAGAGGAACATAGTCATTTCGACACATTATCATAAACGTTCATTGGGACACTTTGTCTTTGCTACATGTAAAACCAACTTCTTTTTTTTCTTGCGAAGCAATACTGAATAGTCTAGTTTAATTTAAAATGTTAAAATATACCACTGATTTATTCTTTGGTAAAAAGAATACTTTACAAATCAAAATTTGTATACTGATTATGCTTGTTTCATATTGTGAAAATTTGGTAATGTTATGATGTCACTTTTATGTTATGACATAATGTTTTTACTAGAAGCATGTATAATGAAAACTTGTCAATGACCATTTTGGCTTTATTGTATAAAATAAAATATAGTGAATGACTGAAAAAAAAATCTATCAATGGTATTTAATTTGTGTTTTTTGTCTATAGAAACCAACTGTCGCTCACATATTTTTATCCCACAGCCTTTAATGGCTGAGCAAGTATTGTTTTCACTCATGTGGTCCTGTTGGGCAGGTTGGTGGCGGGAAAAAAGTTTTATCCCAAGTTTTATTTGGGAAGTGCCCACCATTAACCCAATTGGCATCAATCAATTTGTGTAATAAAATTCCTCTCTTGGTATAGTTGGTGCCCCTATACCCCTATTTTCATATTTTTGTTTCTATATTGGAATATATTACACAACACTACCAATATATAGCACCTATGGGATATATGGAGTGACGTGATAAGTCACCCATGACGCTAAACAATGACTTATGACGTCAAAGTGAATATTTCAGAAAAATTCTAGGCAACCATTTAAATTTGCCCAAATATCCCCAGCAACCACCAGAGCTTAAAGATTTAAATTCAGTTCATACATAGACCACAATGTGAGCATAACTGCTTAGAAAAATATTCTACTGTAACATTATACACTGGAATTGAAATATTTAGCTAAAACCACATAGTTATTATATAGCGGATACACATATTTTGTGCGTTCAACAGCGGCATTTCACCACTACACTACGTGAATTGGATAGAGAATAACTCATATCTGCTATAATATAACATAGACCACACTTTCACATTGGATTTTGCTGTTATATACCACTTACCATGGAACAGTTCATTGGATCAGGTGATAATGTGTAAGTAACCATCTAAAATTACTTATTACACGGCACTGAACATATATATTACAATCATTTTGCTTAATGATTAAAAATGAATTTTTAATTCACAAAAGTGTGAATAATTATGTTAATTATGCAAATATCTGTGTGTAATTAACACATAAAACAATTAAATATTATAATTGTCTTTTAGAATTTTTTCAGAATTTTACCACTAATAACCACTTTTTGATCCCCAGACATGAATATTTACACCAAAAAGTGAAAATACTCAAGCTTAAGCAGTCACTAAAAAGCGCTTTATTATTTCTGTGATGAATACTTACCATCATACTTACCTTACCAAGAGCACTAATAAGCCACTTCTAGATTTATGATAAAATTATAAACCAATTATCAATCAGATTGTATATTCATGAAAATTTAATTACCTTTAACATTTGTAGGACAAAACACTACAATTGCCACAGCTGCCATCGCACCTTCGCCAGGAAATTTTACAGGGACAGACATATAAAGGAGGTCCACATGAATCACAGCCTCAACTGCAGGATGTGTCCTAAAAGTTATATCAGGAAAAGTGATTTGAATAGGCATGTTGCCAAAGAACATCCTCCCCAGACATCAACAACTGCTGGTTCTACCACTACTCCCGCCACAATGGAGATTAAAGCAACACCAATGGACTACAATTGTCCCAAATCATTCTTCGATCTATTGGATGAATTAGATAGCGAAGATTTACAGCCTGTAAGCTCCAACCGTTCCTCCCTCAATAAGGGAACCCAAATCAACAAAAAAAAAAAACATCAAAAATGATGAAAACCACTCACATTGGTATCAATACTGATAATAACAGATCCGTGGATAAAGCCACACAAACTGATCCCCTCATTATCCTGGAACCCACTACTATTGAGAAACTCACCAATGGTTTCAAATTAATATCATTTAATGATATTCCAAAAATTTTCGTATCAACTGCCCAATCAGTTATCAAACCAATAGTTGATAAATTCCAGCCTAAATTCACACCAACACCCATCAGCTCTACAAAAAGAACTGAACATGAATTTGTCAAAATAAATAAAGTCATCAAAGAAAGTATTGAAAAAACCAAAACCAAAACTAGGAATCATTTGGCCAACATGAAAGTCACTAAACCAGTGACAAAACTGAATTTAGACAAACTGGTCAAAAGGTATTATCCTAGATTAAAGGATCAATTACAAACCAAACCAAAATTTGCCCATATCAAATCCCCTGCCAAGGAGGAATGGTTGGAGCAAATAAAGGCTGATGATTCAGATAATGACACCATCACAGTCTCCACCTCAGGATCTGAAGACCAGCCTGATGAAGATGTACATACTGAAGCATCTATTATTGATGAAGATTTCAGGAATAAACTCCCTTAAACAATATCACCATATACTGTTTTGTTAAGATTATGGTCAGATAAAGACAATAACATTAAAATAAACAGCAAGTTTTATTTTTCATCATTTATTCGTAACATATATTAAACAGGGCATATACAGAATTAGTTATTGATATGATACACATATATATTGCTAAAAATAATTAAATATATATACTGTGTTCAGCTAATAAATATATAACCATCTGTACACATACTCTATGTTCATTTTATAACAATATGGCAAACATAAAGCAATGTATCAAAAATGGAATCTGAAAATCACACATAGATTGGTTAGCCTTACCATCTCCTAACCTCCTTAAGTCTCTAAGGAGGCAATGGGATTGAGTGAATTCGGGTAAAGGTAACTATGGCAACCACCTTAATTGGTACTACACACCCAAAAATATACCACCTTGAATAAACAATTTAGAATACACTATTGGACAAAAACTTTGAGTCGAATAGTATTGATACTAATACAAAATTATCAATATAGCACTGTGCGGCGCAGGCTAGAATCTGGAGCCTGCCGGAGCCTGATTTTGTACCTTAGGGAGTCAGATTGATTTACTCCTTTAAGCCTCTGATGAGACCTAACTCTAACCCAAGAGGGTCGAAATATATGCTAAAATAATAAAGCAATATATCAGACATTTACTGACTTCTATAGCAACATATTCTCTAATTTTTACACTTTTATATAGCGTATATGGTCTGTTCTGGAAGACTCGTAAGCTTTGTACTTTTTCTCCTCTCCTATAATTCATTGTGTTTCCCCCAGGCTGTGGGGTGTGGACACCTCTGATGCTATTTTTTCAAATCAGTGCTTCAATTCTTTATTAATTCAGACATGTCATTGCTGTTTTATTGAATGTTAGTAATATGTAATTTCTACAATATACTATTTTGGAATAAACATAACCTATTCTTGTGTCAGAAATTTTAGATCTCTTTGCCAATTTTAATCCCTACTATTTTTAACCTTTTCAAAGACCGGTTTGGAACTTGTCATCATTTATTTTTGAAAACAACTTTAAAACCATCTGCATTTATATGGTATATGATTATAGAGTACTTCTCTACAACAGTTTGTGATTCTGTTGTGTTGTAAATCAAACTTATTTTATTTTATTTAAATTTGTTCACTTAAATGAGCTTGAAACATTTTGTTTAGCTCAGACTTTTACAAATATTGGTCATGACATAGAGGACCATTGTGTATGTCAAAGTAACATTTGTAACATTTCAAAGACATCTTCAGGAGTGAAACAATTACCAAAGGTGGTGAGACTGGAGTGATGTGATCTAGTTGTTACAAAATAACCCAATGTAAAACAGAATATTTGGGAAGATAGTTTAACGTAAGACCGTGGTGCTTGTACCTCTTTTGACTTTAACACAGCTGCTTGTACTCCCTTGCCAGAAATATCAACTTGAACAAATTATTTTTCAAAGGTATATTGATTGTACTTTTTATGGATTTTAGCAGTGATTACATGGGGCTAAGAAAAATAGCAAGAAATATCGATTGTACTTAACATGCATTTTAGTATTGCTCAAATGAGACTAAATCTAAGCTAAAATCTTTGCTTAGTTTTGTAGGTCCCAAATTAAGCACAAACTTTGCATGTACAAAAATCTTTGATTTAAGTCAGAATTTACATTTAAGTTTTTCATTAAATTTGGCTCCAGATATTTTGTTTTTCAGTTACATATGAACCCAGTCTAATGCACCCAATCTCTTTTCAGCTGGAATGCAATGCTCCTCTTTCTCTCCCAGTATCCGGTTTCACCTGGATCATTGTGGATAATGTGGGTGACAAAATCCCTACAACAGTTGTTGAGAGTAAGCGTCTGACCATAGATCTGAAGGGAAATCTGCACTTTGGAAATGTAATCTACAACGACCAAATGGGCACAAAAATCTACTTGTGTAAAATGTACAACCCGTACCTGAGAACAACAAAGGAAGGAAGTGAATCGAGGATTGAAATCGATCCTGGTAAGTACCACTAGTTGCATTGGCCTCAATAGGGGGACATATTTATTGTATTCCCTGGCACCATATAATATGCTTTATGGGCATTAACGATGTCATCAAGTGCTAATTTTTCATCAATATTTCTGAAACTTCTTTTAATTTGGGCTTATTTTCCTCAGTATTAATACAAAATGTTGGACAATAAAAATAAAACACCCCTCATTAAATATATAAAATATTTAGATCACTTACAAAGTGGAACTAAAAATACAAATGCTACACTTTCATGCATTATTGTCACCTTCATTTGCAATATGTTTTTATGTTACCTCGGAAGTTTTCCTATAACTCAGTAAGTTGTACAAAGTTAGTTGACATAGTAAGGCTGTTGTAGGTTACTCACAAATCATCCAATTTTTGAGAAACTGGGTTTGAAAATAGTGAAGTGACTAACCAAAACAGCTATTGAAATATACTGTAATTTTTGTAATATTCAGCCCGCTTCTTAATAATCACCCCAGTCATTTTTATAGTAATTTTGACTAAACTATAGTCATAAATTAAAGCAAAAAAAATGCAAAAACCTCAGTTTCACATTGGCAAATTATAGATTAAAAAGAAGAAGGTAATCTGTTACACCTAGTCCATGGAAAGTAAGTCTGAAAAATATTACAAAACTGTATCAATTCAGGTCCATAAGTACAGAGGGCATATTTGGGTAGAAAGCACAATAAATTGAATGAACCAAGCTTTACTTATCTTTAGGAAGTGCAAGCAACTCTGTACCAGAAATCAAGTTCAAGCCTGATAAGACAGAAGTTGTAGTTGCTGGACGGACAGTTGAATTCCAGTGTTTATTTTCAGGATAGTAAGTAATTTTTACTTAAGTGGTTAGTGTAATTTGATTGCCTGTCTTGTGCTTGTATTAGCTGATGACTAGCCAGTTACTTTTCTTTACTGTATTGTATCTTTGGAAAGACAGGATGTATTAAATTGGTGGATCTCGAGGTGCTAGGAACATAGAAAAGTTATGCAAATTGTTGAATAATTTGCAAATAAACACCAGGTTTCATAATTTAAAATGATATACAGATAAAACACTTTGTAGTGGTACATTTTTCAGAGTGTCTCTAAAAATGTTAATTAGGAATGTGTCACTGATATCAAGAGCATTTTACTAAAATACTATGATTACAACTGCCATCACTCTTGTTAATGGACATATTTAATGAAATACTAAAACGTAATGGCAAGAAACCCAAAATTTGAAGAAACTGAACACTTTTATCCCATCTTTTGTATTGGAGATTTCATTTCTTCTAAAGGAAACTAACATGTTTTGATTACATGAGTTTCAACTATTGTCAGTGACCTACTTGATTGCGGGTGTAATAAAACATGTGTCTTTTTAGAATACCAGTAGGAATGTTTTTTATTGACAGGATATTGAACCAAGTTTATGCTACTGAACCATCCCTATTAATGCTTCTAACCATCACATAAAATCCCATATGAGCTGATGTACTAAGAAAACTGTTAGGTGACTCAAAAATTGACACCAGCTAGAACGGTGGTATCTAGTATTTGGTTAGTATGGTTAACACTTATAACACACTTGGCTCACACTTCTCAAGCACTGGGTTCGATTCCTGGTCCATCATGAAGTAGGAAGTCGATAGTTGCAAGCCGTTGCCCAGTGAAAAAAAAGAAATATTTTTTTTCTCAAATAATATATATTTTTTTCAAAACAATATATATATATACAGTAAATGCACACCAGTACAGAAAAGCAAAAATTGGCTGCAATAATGTGAAATTCACCAGTGAGGCCACTCCCTTTTAATTCCTTGAGTTGTGAGAAATTTGTGACATACTTTGTCAGTGTTATAACTACATTAATCTCCTCTGTTGTTATACCAGTTTGCCCCCAAGTGGCACATATCTCCTGTGGTGATTTTTGCATTCCTTAAAATATAACGCTAAACAGAAATGAGAATGAAGTACTTGTGGACATTGTGTCAATTGACTTTTCAAGGAAACTGCTCTGAATTGTTTGCTTGTACAGGGAGAATTCTGAATGAATTTATATGTTTCAGCCCCACTCCTGATGTAAGTTTTATAAAGGTAGGAGGGGGGGGGCCCTCTGACAGGAAGGAAGCAGAGCACACGGAATAGTACTGGCATGGAAATATCTGACGTGGATGAAAGTGACGCCGGAATGTACAGGTGTACAGGCACCAACAGTAATGGTCAAACCTCATATGAATTCAACCTTGAGGTAGAAGGTAGGTGCAATATTGTTAATGATATTGATGATACTAATCATTATTGTGGGTTTTGAAGTAATAATACAATACATGTTGGTCGATCTTAAAGATTGTCTGAACAAGAACCACTTCTCAGCAAAACAAAGATAAAAGTTGGGATAAAATTTTTCTTATAATTTTAATGTTCCAAACTTGCTCCAGGGGTCTTATCACGGAAATAATCATGGAAGTAATGGTCAATCCTCCTATGAATTCAATATTGAGGTAGAAGATAGGGGCATTATTAGTGATGAGTTTTGGTGTTGAATTAATAATACAAAATATAAATATCAACATTAGCTTCCAACATTGGTTGATCTTAAAAGAATAAGTCATCTCTTATTACCTTACTCATCAAATATAGAAGTTAGAATTATATTCCTTTTCATTTTGACATACCACCCTTGCTCCAGGAATTGCTGAAGTTATCTTTTAGACACAATCACTTAAACATTTTGATGTAGAACTTTCTAATATGTTATGTGTGAATATAAAGCCTGGTCAAAACAACTTATAGGATAACCAAGATTGTAAGTGTTTTATGAGATCAGATTTGACTGTAAACTTGATTGCAAAATGTCTTTCGGGAAATTGTTTACCCAGAATTTCTACATTTATAGAATAACTGAGCAATATTAAGCCGGGGTCTGGTGCTATTTGAAAAACAGTACAATATATGGTTCTGTAATCAATTGTTTTATTTTTTACAGTTTACAGTTTTAATTTCTTTCAAATTAAATTAAGTGCCAAAGAATAATTGTTTAATGTTATTTTGTACAATTTTGAAAATGTTGTGGTGGCCTAAATGTTTTTGGGAAGTACCTTCTTTGGGTGAGGAAGTTTGGAAGTGCGCGCTCTAGCTTCTAGAGATCATATTTTGTGTATTGTTTGTCTCTGGACTTTCATGAATTGTGGCCTAGCATGATGGGTGTTGGTCTGTTCACTGAAGTTAAGCTGCAAGGCTGCATTAGTACTTGTATGGGTGATCGCTTCAGTGCACTAGTGGTGTCTCTGATAGCTTTGCAGCTTGTACTAGCAGACCAAAACCCTTTTCGGCCTTATTGAAGATTTTATACCAGTCTTTGTGTTAAAACCTATTTTTGTGGATGATCTGACACTGTGGACTAGGGGGTTCAGTCCCAGTTACAAATTGATACATAGAGGGTCAGATCACCACTTAAAATGGTGGTCCTTTTTCATTGAGTCCTGTTTCTAGATTTAAGAATCCCAGGGACATTGATAGTCATCCCAAAGACCCGATGTTTCATTTAAGGGAATGGCAGTCACTACAGTGATCATTCTGTTCTTGTGCAGTCAGGATAGAAAAGTGAGAAGGTCCGGTAGTAAAGGAAATATTGTGTATCTGTGCAGTCATATGATGTATCTTGTCGACTCTTTCATGACACGACTGATCTTCCCATTAAAGTGCATTCTAGGGATATTTTCCTACAAGAAGATAAGGCAAGAAGATGGCAAGGATGATCATAATTTGGTGTTATGAAATGTTCTCTTGTATTTTAGTACTAAGGAGGCAGTTGTAAGACCATTTTTAAGTATTTTTTCTAACCTTTTAAAGTATATTGCCTTTGGGGTTTAATTATTAAATAACATTCTCCCCACCTATTTGGGATAGGGCAAGTCGTATCAGGGTCCCAGCTTTAAAATTGACTTGCCATTGCAATAGGTAACATTAATGGAATTTGGGTATAAAGATCAATTTTAAAGGTAAATATCTAACTTGCTGAATATTTAAAAACATTTCTATGGTTATTTAATGGTGTTTTCAGTGATACCTGTGTTTGAATCAGAATCAGACATGCCTCAAGACATGAATACAACTGATGGTGATATGGCCACTTTTACTTGCAATGCAAAAGGAAAACCAGTGGCAGAAATACAGTGGTTTAAAAATGGAGTACCCATTGACTGTAAGCATGTACAATGACGGGAAAACTGCTCATATTGATTCTACATTTTATAAATTTGAGATATACTGCCCCACACTAGAACTTGATATCACATGAAGACACAATGTTTATTAGTGTTTCCTTTTACTATAATAGCATAAAGTTTGATTGATTAAAATATGCACTGACAAGCGCAAGCCATAATTAGACGTTCACAGCAAAAAAATATTAATATCACTTAACCTTAACAGTGATTTTTAAGGAGAGATAATAAAATTTCGCCCCAACTTGACACAATTTGCATACAGAAATTCCCCAATAATTAATTTATATTTGTCTTTATTTATATGAATTTTTACATTGCTTGCAATTTTGTACAGGTCATATCACAATGGGTAGTTTTGTGGGCTGAGGAAACCAGTACGTACAGTTGGTCAAGGTTCTGTACTGTAAACTGCCGACCATCGGTAAGCAACTACCAACTTTTCCACATAAGATCCGGAGTGTGAACCACCAACCTCAGAGGTGGAAGCCAAGTGTTTTACCACTGTGCCACCATGGTCCTTGTTTATGACTGTCATCACTTTAGTACAGATATGGACACATTCAAGGAAATGCACAAACTATACTGATGACAACCAATGGTTAGAATGTATTCTGTGTTCATGTTTGTGTCAAAGTTAGCCATTTGCCAAGGTACAGGGGAAGCAGTATGTCCTATCTTTCATATTGCCTCCAATTCTTTTAACAAAAATATTCATTAGCTGAGGGTCAACAATTAAAAACAACTTTTGTAACGTATGATCTTGGCTCAGCCAGAATGTTTTCTACTGTGATATTTGAGACATATTTTATTGTCATCAAGATATATCATTGCCAATAGCATTAAATCTTTGTTCTAATAGTTACATCTTAATCACTTGTACTTAAAAATTAATACAGTCATCTTGCTACTGATTATATTGTTGTTTTAATACTTTGTAATACTTTATTTTTACATACATTTTGTCTCTTTTAAGCATTATTTCTTCACCTTCACATAACTTACCCTATTTTTAATTGTGCTGAACCTAGCACTGTTTCATCTCTTGGTGTCTCATATTTCCCAGGCTTTGGGACTATGATGCTATTTTTAATAACATTTATCCCTCTATCTTTATTTCATTTAGAAGGAACTATTTATTGAACCTATTTATTACATGTAATAAAATAGTCAAGCAATATGTAGTGTGTAGTGAAGGCACACAGCGTGCAGACCTCCACCAGGGGTATGTTTCCTTAAACTCAAGACCTTTGAAAATTTGGAATCTTTTGTACATGTTTTTGATCTGAATGTTGATCTCACCAATCCTTCTTCTGGTCAGTCTCTACACACAAAATAATTTAACAAAGATCTGTTTACTACTGTTGAAGTTACATAGAAGGACACAGCCAAAAATATAACCCTCTGGTGGAGTTAATTATATAAGCACAGCAACATAGATACATTGCACATGCTTACAGGTGTATAAACATAATTGATGTCATAAAATTTTTCTAGCAAACGACTCTGGGCCAAAGATGAAGGTCGAGGACAATGGAAAGAAGCTGAGTATCAGAGATCTTTGTAAAACTTGCATCAGTGGAGGGAGTGATCTAATGGTGATTCAGTGTAATGCCAGCAACAAACATGGGTACACGTTTGCAGATGGATATCTCAATGTATTGTGTAAGTATAAGGGATGCAAACAGTATCCTGCTGTTCATTTCATTTTGGCAGAATGAAAATAAATATTCTGAAAGTAATTTAGGAAGCAGGAGTTGAAACTGTCATTACTTTGGAATTTGATGCTGCATGGAAACAACCAAAAACATAAACTTTGGGAGTGTATCACACTTGCACTCAAAATATTTCAAGAAAATGCATTTCCAGTTTTACCACACCAGTGACAAGTGTACAAAATAACCAGAGTGTGTTTGTCTTAAAGCCTCATATTTACTGTTTTGAATTATGGCAATGGTATGATAATTAATTTTCAACATTACTGTTACAAGCAACTGAAATACTACATAGCTTTTACTTTGAAGCCGCAGTTGCAAATTTGTGTGATTAACTAAATTGTCTGACCACTTGTATGGGTGTGCACATCTCAGTGCTTTGTGATATATTAGGAACTGAGTTAACCAATTGATTGATTTGTAATGTTATCTTTGACACATTGTCTAGGTCATATCTACCACAAGTAATTGAGGGCATGGAGTTAAGCGGTGCATAGTAGTTAATCAATATTCTACAGTGAATACTCAGTGTTGGGAGGCAAGCTCTTTACCCACTTAGCCACCAAGCGCCTGTAGTTGACTACAAATAGCCCTGTAGTTAACCAGAAATAGTCTTTTATATAACAAAGTTCACTATGATATATGCATAATTAGAGTTGTTCTGTTTGATCATTCATAGTTATTGCATGATATAAGTATGCAGATAGGTTATACAGTTTTATACAGTTTTATTTTTTTCTTTCCAAAGTGCAAACAATCCTGACTGAAATCCCAAAGGACATCAACATGACAGACTGGGAGGTGGATGTGATGTTTCCTTGCAAGGCGTCGAGTGATCCCAGCACACCAATAACACTCAAGTGGTACTTTAATGAATTAGAGATAGATCCTAATACTGAAGGGTAAGTTATAACTCTCTTCTATTTTTGAGAATTCTCCTACCAAGCACCCTACTAATCTAGTTAGAAAAAAATTGTGTTCACTTGTGAAAATCAAGGGATATAATTGTGGCTATACTATCCCTCCAACCAATATTACAAACATGTTTATCCCAGAAACTAAATGTAGAAATTTTCATATCATCTGTGATTATCTTAACTACTTTATATGTTATACATCCCCCAGAATATACAAGTATTGCTGATGACCGACTTTCTATTAACGTCCAGTGTATCAGTTTGTGACAAGTAAAACCATGCAGCATTTGCCTTTTTCATACCCCAATTTAGAAAGGTTTATTTTATATTTATTATCTACCATTGTGTGTAAATAATAAGTCAAAATTACCTCATTTACCTAAATAAGAATGCATAAAACGGCTTTCATGCTTTTATTGTAACACTTTTCTACATTTTTCCTTCTCACAGTTATAAGATAGTTCCAGATGGGTTGAAAGTGGATGCAGTTCTTCTTGCGAAGCAAAAGCAGGGCACGGCTGAGGGGAAGTACACTTGTAGTGCCAGTAATGGTTGGTCACAGGTGTCACATGATGCCTTTCTGACACTTCCTCAAACAGCTGCATGTAAGTTGTTGCCCTTAAGTAATAATTATATCCCCAGACAACGTCAGGAGATACACTGGATTCTGGTCTGGCATGCTACTGCCATTGAAATTTTCAAAAACGCATTCACGTTTTCTTATGACACTTGGTATACATGTTACCGACGTTAGAAAGATTCCTACTTAAATTCGGTGACCTTAAATTCACTATATTAACGAAGTTAGAGCCAACTTAGATTTTCACTTTTCATAGTCAAACTTAGAAAAGATAATAGTATATTATGTCTTGCTTTGTACTGACTTTAAACTCTGCAAGGCATAGCCTTAAAGTCATACACTTGGTTAACCTGGTAAATTTAATTTTCTATTTTTTCTATTTTTTTCACTGATACTGGAGTTTACTATATGAAGGCCCTGGCTAAAAATTTCAATTTTAATGATATTGTGGTCATCTTCAACTATAATTACAGGTTTCAGACATCTGCTCACTAAACCAAACATGGAATTCTAATAATATTTTTATGATACTTAATCTCCATCTGAAAATAGATTCTAGGCCATAATATAGCAATCCATATAATATAACCAGAGATAGCAAAAATTAGGGTGGGTATGTTTTTGCTTTTGAGATACCTTTTGAGCTTCTGTCTCAAAAGTGGAGGGAAGTGGCTGAACATCCAAATCTTAGGAGCGTCATATGCAAAGCTGAGACAGAAATGCTTATTAGACATATGTACTAATGTGGTAAAGCAAAATGTCAGAGTTCCCCTCTGTGGGAAAGATATTTCGCTTGCAAAGCAGTAGATTAGATTAACTTTGATGTACAGAAAATGCAGAGTTTCATGGAAAATATGCAATTCTGTCTCTGGTGGGAGAGAGCACTTGTCTAGAGATATGTGTGTCGAGTTTGCCCAACGTAGTGAATTCCTCATTCAGTTATTTCTGACAAGTCACCCATATGTTATTTTTGTGTTTTTGTTTTTATTTATATATGCATATTAAGATGAGATTTGTTTTACAATATCAAGTGATGCTAGGCTGAAATTATCCATTAAACTTTGTAGTAGCCTAACTATGGAGAGACACCAGTTATTTAGAGGCTGATCACCAACGATAAGTGTAGACTAACCTATTTTGCATAAAACTTTATTACATGTTAAAGTACTTTGCGATTTCTCAATAATATGAGTCCTGATAGTTCTTGTTCAAATAGTGGCAGGTAGGCTCACACTTTCTGAAGCAAATATATTGGAGAACTGTTCCATAAAAATATATGAAGTCTAGTTTCATAATGTTCTCTAATAATACAGTTGCTTAAAGTATTTCTTTCAAATTATTCTAAATTCGCTTGTACATCATATTCTTTGTTTACCAGGTAATTGCCTTATGATGAATATTACAAACATTCATATACAGTGATGTTATATATTTGTCTTCTGAATTAATATGTAACAAGTTAAAAATTGAGTAATTTAAGCATTTAGAGTTTATACCATGGTTATATATAGTAAATTTAAATTCCTTTTTGTGGCATCTTGGACATGCCATCTCTTAGCCCTGGTGTGTAATGGTGAAGAATTTAAATGAAAATGTTTAATTACTAATAATCTTTAAATTCCATAAAACACAGCAAAGTGCCTCAGTAAATTAACTCTCTTTGGACTTAACAGTAAAAATCAATAGTCACATAGCAATCGGCCTCTAATAATAGCGTCAGCCAATCCCCGCTTCTGTGAGATAGATCTCTCAGAAATAAACCCAGTAATTGGTGACAAGTAATATGTGTTAGTGCACAGTGTCTAGTACAAGAACTTCAGCCTTGAGCTGAGGAGAGAGAGATCAGGACAATAACAAGTGAAAGAACATGAAATAGTATGCAGTGTGGGGTGTTGTCTCCTGTGGTTACTGGACTTCCTGTGGTAACACTCAGAAATGTGGTGGCTGTCTTTCTTGCAGAAAATGTATGAAGTTTATGCACAAATAAAGTTGTTAAACTAGATCAAATAATTTCCAATCTATGCTAAGATAAAATTATCATTTTTTGTGAATAAAAATGGTTAGACTCCACAATACCAGATTCTGATATTACACTGGCAGTTACAGTGTCTATCATAAAGACCAGATTCAACCATGATGATATCGTATTTTTGCTATGGACTGCCAGGTTATGAAATGTAGACCTGATCTCTGCAATAGAAAATTTGGTAAGAGTAAACTCAGAGCACCATTTTGACATGTGCTGTTATCCATCCAGAGCCACCATTGAATAAGCTATATATCTTTTATCTTACATATGTACAACATGTTATTCATGATTTATCGTAATATTTACAGTTCTTTGATAACAATGGGTAATTTTCATTACAGATGCCCTGACTGGGTATGATGATTTTTATTACAGATGCCCTAACTGGTATGATGAATATCCAGCCATTGCACTAAAGGACCAATTTAAATCTTTGGTAGTATGAAAGAGTTTATCAACTCATAAATTGTGCAATGCACATTATACCCACTACAGCCTACTTACTGAATCTCTTTATAGCATATGTACCATGCTTAGTTATGAATAATGGAGTGGATGAATTAATCTGATTCCATATCACAATAAGATCTTCCGTAAAAGTACTTCATTTCAACTTGAAACTTCTATAAAAGAAAAATAGGACATACCAATTGTTAATCTTCATGAGTGATATAGATTTTCTGTATATGTCTGATGAGTGATATTTTGATTTTATTATCCACCATTTTGAATGATTTATGGTTTAAATAATATGAATATTTAATGAGAGAACGTGAAAAAGGCTGTCAAAAAGCCGTGGCAACAGTGAATATAAAAACTTTAATCTTTAACTTGCAATATCTTAATCATTTCTGCATTGATTTTTATGCAACAAAAATGAGCAGAAGCGCTATAAGAATGCCTTTCTAATGATATATTATATATATTTGTAAGCTATATACTTTCTGCAATATTGTTGAGAAAAAGCAAAACTTATTCATACTTATTATCCATAGTACTGGGGCTCCGGTGTATACCAAAAAATATATCCTAGTCTATAATTCTCCGTATTTAGGGCAAATACGTCGGGTGGTGAATAAATTCTGTTGTTCTATTCAATTAGGTACTTTTATAGCACTTTATATCTACTAAGGCAGACTCTAACTGATTCAATAATTATCATTCCATGCCGATAATCAGGGTGATACCATAGTTTTTGCCAGATATTTTATACATTAAGGGGGAAAACTTTTTGGAAGAGATAAGATTTTAATTTTTTTTCAAAACATGAAAGATAATCAGGTAAATTATTCCAAACTATGGAAGCATCAAAAGCAGTAAGCAAAAAAAAGTTTGTGGAGGATTCATGTACACAATGAGTAGAATTGAGGAACTACCAGGAACCTTTTATCTGAACAGTTGTATCCTTTGCCGTTGAATCCTGTGCCACATCACTCTGAAGAAACTTGTAAACCTAAGTGGCTTTTTTTCAAGATACAGAATTTAACTGGCAGCCCAAAATGTGGTTGAGACCAGGAGATATCCTGTGTCTATTACATTTTATGATAGTGTGCTTTGGATACACTGGGGTTTGCACATGTTGCACATGCACATTAAACATTCAGGCAAATGGTCCAGACAGTATTAGCAATAGGTTATTCAAAGAGACTTCGTTGTGTTTACTATTTCATTATTTCCTGTCCTGCGGTAAGGTTTCAATCTGTTGCAAACAGGTAAATGCAAAACCTGTCTACAAAGGTAAAAATGACAGGAATGATATTAATGCTAATGTAAATGCTATGCTGACAACAAAAGTACTTTACCTTGTGGAAGACCTGTTGTAAACCTGATGATTGTATGATCAAACAACATTTTGTTATAACTGAAAAAAAAGCATCTAATCCATTAGAAATCAAGAGCATTCGGAGAGTGTAGACCTCCACCACGGAAGCTCAATCCGGATCACTCCCAATGTATTTTTCATATATCCAGACATTGATCCAGATCACTCCCAAAATCTAATCACTTGTTCCTTGTCCCATTTAGGACATATCCTGAAACTTTCATTAAAATCCGTCCATAACTTTTTCAGTTATCTGTCTTTAAAAATCACATTTCATGGTTCAAGATCCAGATAGTGGTTCGGATCACTCCCAAAACTGAATCATTTCTTCCTTTTACTTTTTCAGACATATTCTGAAAATTTAATCAAAATAAGTTTCAAGTCCAAAAGTTTATATGCCTATAACTTCCTTTTAAAAAAGTTTGGATCCAGATGATCCAGACAGTGATCCAGATCATTCCAAAATCTCATCACTTGTTTCTTATCTGTCTTTAAAAATACATTTCATGGATGCAAAAGATCCAGATAGTGATCCGGATCAATCCCAAAATTTAATCATTTCTTTCGTGAGAATATGGTAAATGTACTTTAAATATCTGTGGATGATTGTCTTACAATAATTTTAAACATAATTACCATGTTTTTATACTTTTTTATTGATTTTGATAGAATTTGTCAGATGACCAAACATTATGAAAGTTTGCTAGTCTGTAGAGAGATAATTTATTTACATAACTTCTACTCATTATATGCTCAAGTAGTTTCACTGCTTCCATAGAGATTAAAACAATTGTATGATTATTGTATCTAGTTTTGGGAACCCTGATTTAGTTGAAACTGTTTCTTATGTATTTCTTGTATGGGACACCATTGACTTTATTCATAAGGCTTGTAATAAAAACAATGTGGTTAGAGAACAAATGCGGTGGAAAACATGTGGGAAGGTGTCGTTGTGCTGCTTCATTTTATTTAATATTCATGTACTTTATCATGAGGTCTTCACTGGTGTAGCAGGTTTTTAGCAGATTTGACACAGGCTGTCAGCTCCGTGAGGGTTCCACTTCCACAAGTGGCAATGCGGAGGGCCCGTCTCACTATGACCCTGGCTGTTGAACGGCATGTACAACACCTACTCTTATCTTTCCAGTTTATCATGCATACTCTTTTTCTTTCTACGTGGAGTTAAACAGGACCACCATACCAAGCATAAAATCCCAAATTCTACACAATTTGACAAATCTGATAAACAACCCATCGGTACTGTAATGTTAAGCATTGTTAAGTTTACATCACAAAGTTTCAGCTCATTATAATAAGGAGGTAAGTAAGTCTTGAGTTGGCTTCTAAAGGTGTAAGTGGTCAGTTGTGATCTGTTTGCGGTTAATAAGGTAAGAATTTGTTTATATCATCACACGACCATCAACACCAAAGCAGTCTTTTAGGCAATCATGTAAAACGGAGTGATGTATCATGTCAAAAGCTGCAGAAAAATCCCACAATGCCCTCCCTAACTCAACAAATATATCATTATGGATATTGAGCAGTGTTGCGTCAATTGAGTAGAAACTCTGCATAGTGAGTGAAGGACAATTGATATCTCCTCTTGGCTAATGTTTAACCACAACTATTTTAATTAACTTTGACAAATAACTGAGACTGGACATAGGTCTACAATTTTTCAGAATATTTCTGTCCCAACTTGGTTTTTTGAGAAGAGTAATAACATAAGTAGTTGTGATGGTTAATTGAAATGGTAAACAGCCGCCTGGTATCAACTGGGTACTGCAATTTCTAGCAGCCATGCTCTCTCATATTTGGCACCAAGGATGTCAATATTCATTAAACCAGTGTGGGGATGCTTTGGTCTGTCCTTCGTGACTGGGTCATGCTTATTCTATTCTATTCTGCACTTTTATATTGCTTAATCTCTGCCGAGACAGACCCTAAGGCATAACACCAGAATCCAATTCAAAAATCAACATTCTATAGCCTTTGTCAAATTTAATATCACAGAGACACCAGATAGATTATATTGCTTAGGTGGGAAGGCCTTTTTTGAAGAGATAATATTTTATCAACAAGGTTGTGCGAAGTTGTGCAGTATTGGTGACAGAGAAGACTGGCTGTTTTATGAGGGCATTTGATACGATACGAGTGTATAGTGTCTGGTCAAAACTCCTGGATATTAATTTATGAATTTTACAAGAACAAAAGATTTCCTGAAGCATGAAACAACTAAAATATGGCCATTGATATGGTTGGGGGAATTTATGATTTGAACAAAGCTTTGTTATTTTAGCACATCATTGAATTGTTTTAATTGCAGCACACTTGTTCGCATTGATCCGATATTAATGAGACAACATGCAGAAAGTCTTCCATGTGGGCCAGGATTGAAGCTCACATAGCAAGACACCCATAGACAGAGATTCCTGAAATAGTGTGAGACTCTGAGAATGTGTCCCTGAATTGACAAAAATGCATGATTGGTCTTTTTAACACATGGGTCTTTACCAGATGCAAAAACAAGGGAGTGGGCTGAAAACAAGGGGGGTACAAATAAACCAGACAAGGACAAGACGAAAACAAGGAAGAGTCAAATGAGCCAGACACACATATACCAAGCAGTATAAAATAACCAACAACACAAAATAAATGCATTGCACTGACAATGTGTGTAATGATGTGGATGAGAACCAACTCGAAAATTCATAAAGTGTGAACAATAAATGAAAAAGTTCTATTTGATAAAATGTTGTGTGTATGTATATATGTATTTTAGTTTTAATATGGTCTTACACATACTTGATTTTAAATTGATACTGTTAAGAATTTTGACTATTCAGTAGTTTTCTGATTTATTGTTGAAATTTATTATCTTACACATAGAATCTGTTTCAGTGATGAGAATTTCCCAATTTATTATGTTTTAGACCCAAGTGCAGTATTCTAGGGTAGTCTTTGTTTCTATGATAACCATGATAGTGTAATAAATATTTATTTCTTTGTTTCTGGAATGACTAGAATAGTATAAATTATATGTATTGTTATATCCTTGTTTCTCTATATCTGGAATGTCCAGTACAGTACAATTTGTATATATAAGAGGTTGAGAAATCCATTTATTTTAGTTCTGATTTAGTGAATATGAATATTTATGAATAATACAACATGTATCAGATTAGCATCCTTTTACTGTAGCCTAATTCGTATTTATGGAACATCATGGGACAAAATGCTATGTTTTTTTACAAATGTGGCAACTTCTAACGTGATATTAAGCAAACTAGCAATTGACATACATCAAATAATTTTGGAATAATCTTTATTATCACATTAGGGTCACATAGGGGTCAAGGGTGTAACTTTTAAAGTTATATTTACCAAATGTGCAGTAAGCAGTCCTATTTGACTAGAATATTTCATCTTTGGGGCTGATTTAGCAAAGGGCCAATTCTTTGTTAACATGCTAAAACTCCTTTGAGAATGAGCATTTCTGTCCTAAACTGTCACAATCTTAATTTTAGCAGATAATTGATCTGGATGATTTTAGTAATATTGTACAATATTATGTAAAAATTGAGCAAAGTAATCTTTTTCCATGAAAAGGTTAGTTATACAAGGTCGCCAGGTCGTTTTAAGCTGTTCCACTTTGGCAGATGGGATAGACACAGTCAAGGAGAGTTGTATTATGTCAAATCTTGTAGCCTGGGAGCTTTGCTCTCGTATTTTGTATAATTTATAAGGTCTGGTACGAGTGGTAATCCAGACATCCAAGTATTGTTTGATGATTTGCTCCCAGATCTACGCGAATGTACCCATATGTGCCAGGATGTGTCCATGGAGGGTGTATGTAGGATATAAGTACATACCTGCTTCTAATTCACTCACTGATAGACAGGGATTGCTGCTGAACATGACTGTACTGAGCCCCCCCCCCATTTTTTCCTGGTTTAGTGTGGGATGTCAAAGGACTTGACTTGGTTCCTAAAGCATCATAAAGTACTGACTACACATCCCTACAGCACAGCAGCAAGTTAGGGACCACTCTCAAATGACATAAAAAGCTCTTCACTGTCTGACTGCCCAGAAATTTTGTGTAACACCTAATATTTGGGGTCAAAGATGGATAGACCCAAAACATCCAAAATTCATCTGGTATACTCCTGGATTATTTAGGATGGCCTCCAGTATGTCCACAATTGGCAAAAAACAGAGCTTATTAGGAGAAATGCAGCTGGGGTGGAATCCTTGTAACTTGGAACAGATGGGGCAGGTCACTAGGGACAAATCACAGGTTTGTCATGTTTTCCAACCATAGCTGTCTCCCAAATTAATTAATCTCAGAGGTCTTCCCAAAGTCTTGAAAATGAAACCATGCTTAAGCAATCATTGAAGCTTGGACAAAAATGTACTATTTGGCTATGGAGCATCAGTTTAGTCAATGGTTGAAATAAAATGCACATGTGCAAACAAAACTAATAATTTAAAACTTGTGGACATATTGGCTGTTTTAGTCATCAGGTGCATAACAATTAAGTGCCCATATTTGACTTAAGTGGCGGTTTTAGTCATCAAGTGGATAACAATTTAGTGCCCATATTTGACTTAAGTGGCTGTTTTAGTCATCAAGTGCATAGCAATTAAGTGCCCATATTTGACTTATATAATCAGTCATATAGACAGGGTTATTTGTATCAGCCTGTGAAGAGACTTTTTTTTTACTTATTCCAAATTTATAAAGAATTATAAAGTATACAGTATAACAATGGAAAAAATTAATATGACATAGTATTACTATTTTAACACATGCACCCCCCACAGGAAAAAGACAATGCACACACACAAAAAAGGAACATTACAAACATACATACACACACTTGTAATGCATTGTGACAAGTTTGTAAACTGTAAAACATTCAAAGTAATCCATACAAAGTGCAAAAATGTGTCTCTGATGTATCTAAGTCATTCTTCTTATTGTATATATTGTGTAGAACATGTAGCTTAGACTTTAAAATTATTAAAAATTCAGTAAAGTTAATTTCCTTTTTGCAATTTTTAACTTTGTTTATGTATCATTTACCTACAAGTATGAGGTAGTTTATACAGTAAAATAGGGTATATTAACCTCAAAAGTGTCTTTTTTGGACATTTTTCCCAGAAGTCTTGGCTACTACTGCAGTAATATAAATGGTGCTCTAGTGTGTCTATTGACATGCAATAGTCACACTTTGGACTATCAGTTAGTTTCCACTTGTGCAAGTTTTCCTTGCAGTTTATAATTCTGTGAATTATTTTATACTGAAAAATTTAAATGGTAGGGTATAACTGTCTTCCCAGGAATGATTTTCCAGGAATGTGAATAGATTTGACCATGTATTTTGGGATGTTGGATGTTTGACAGTTCTACTAATTAATTCTTGATATATCTCTTGTGCTTGCAATTTTAAATGGTAGGGTATAACTGTCTTCCCAGGAATGATTTTCCAGGAATGTGAATAGATTTGACCATGTATTTTGGGATGTTGGATGTTTGACAGTTCTATTAATTAATTCTTGATATATCTCTTGTGCTTGCAATTTTGTTTTCACTCTTCCATATATTTCTTCTGGTAGTCTATTATTTTCATCGATTGTAGTTTGCTCTTGTGTAATTTTAACCCAAAATTTTTGAAGTATTCACAGTAATAAAGTAAGTTCTTAATCCTAGATATTGAAAAAGTTTAAATTCCAATCCAATTTAGTACTTAAATTGTTATTGTCTAAAATTTTTCCTGTTGTTATATTTACAATATCAATTATTTTTGTGCCATAATTTTTAGTGGTATTACACAGACCAAACATCTTTGGTGTCAAACTGCTTCTGTTTGATTGTATGAAAGCAGAGTTAAAAATATACTCATTAAGGACTTCACATTTTGAGCTTGGTTCAACATTTTAAAAATATATTTAGTTTTCTAGCACCTGTTCATGAAAGGCAGATTTACAGTTCTGTATTTGATTTAATGGTAGCTTGTGGTTTAGGTATGAAAATTTCAAATTTAACAAATCTAACATTAAGGTTTTCCACTTATTTTGTCTTATATCTGAGAGTCATTTTATCCAAGATATCTTAGCTGTTTTATGAACAGAAATTACGTCAGGCATTTTCAAAGCTCCATCACTTATGTTACCTATGATCGTGTCTTTTATTATTTTCGCTGTCTTGTTACCCCACAAGAATAAAAATAAAATTTTATTGATTTTATTTAATATTTGGTCTGGTGTGAACAGAACAGAGAATAGAAGAGACACTTAAATGATTTTATGATCGTTACATCAAGTTTCTTGAAGACTGTATATTAGTTATCACTTTCATTTTATTTAGTCTTTCTTGATAATTTAATTTTACAGATTCATCTTTGTCATATGAGAACCAAATACCCAAGGTTTTAAATGGACCTTTGTTGTATTTAAGTATATCAAGTCGAGGATGAGAATCAGTTGTTGAAGTTGAACCGATTGGAATGATTTCACATTTCTCTAAATTTACTTTTAAGCCAGAGAGTAAGGAGAATCTTTCAAAAAGACAGATAGATCATTGAACTGACTGAAGATCCGCCAAAAAGGGTAGTATCATCTCCCAGTTGTGCTATCTTGAACTCTCTTTTCATTAGATTGATGCCTTTTATTTCTGTATTACTTCGGATATTTATGGCAAGAAGTTTGGCTACTAGTATGAATAAAATGCCAGATATAGGACATCCTTGTCTGACAGACCTTGATACATTAAATGATTCTGTGTAATAGCCATTGTTTCCTATGCAAGATTTTATATTTCGATAAAATACTTTAATCAAAGTGATGAATTTTTCTCCAAAATTGAAGTGGGCAAGACACTGCCACAATAGAAACCATTCTATGCTGTCAAATGCGTTTTAAAAATCAATCAAAGTAATAAAGCCTTTAATATTGTTCATTTTTGATGCAGACATTACATCTTTAATTGTTCTTATTGTTTCACCAATGTATCTACCTTTGATGTGTCCTACTTGGTCTTCATTAACTATTGTACCTATAACGTTTTGTAGTTTCTGGGCTAGTGCTTTGGTTAATATTTTATAGTCTGTATTGAGTAGACTAACAGGTCTCCAGTTATTTAAATAACAAATATCCTTGTCTTTTTTGGAATTAAATTAAAAACTGCTAATCATTGGTCCTGACTTAGCTGGCCATTAAGAAAACAATAATTGTAACATTCAAGTACCTCTTTAATGTCGTTCCAGAAAAATTTATAAAAATTTGAGGTTAGCCCATCACTACCTGGAGATTTATCATTTGATAACTTTCTGAAAGCATTTAGATAATCTTCCATAGATAGTTTTTCCTTACAGAATAATTTATCTTCTTCAGACAATTTTGGAATGTTATTGTTAAAAAAAAATGTGTCTATATTTTCTGAGGTTGAGCTATTTAATTTTGAGGTATACAGTTCTTGATAAAAGTTCCTCTGTTCTTTTAATATTTCATTTGGTTTTGTTATTTCTATTTTGTACCTGTAGCAAGTTTTTTTTATATATTTGACATCATGATTTTGTTTTTCAAGGTTTAAAAAATATTTGCAATTTTTTTCTCCCTCTTCAACACATTTAACTTTTGACTGTATAATTTACCCTTGTAGATAATTTTTTGTGAAGAGAATTATTAATACTATCAACTGTAAATATTAAATCTGAAAATGAATTTCAAAATTGACTATTTGTTCAGGGTGTGTAGCGAATTTAAATGTTTGCTGGTATTTGTCTTTACAGTTTATGCAACTTATCTAAGTTGTAGTACAAAACACATTTTAGCATTCAAATTGTGTTTCTGTGTCAGATAATCTAATTTCTGGATGTAATTCCAAAATAAGTGTGGTGTCTTCTTTTAGACTGATTTCAGAAATGAAATGGCTGTCATCTGGGAAATTGGTTTGATGTCTGGCCTGACCTGTTTTCCTTCATCTGCCTCATCTATCTCAGATAATGTGATCTATACAATTGTGGAAAGCAATTCAAATCAACGGATAAAAACATTTCTGCTTTATGATGAATTTAGCATTAAGCTTAAGAGATGTGCATCATTAACAGCACATTTGTGTTTTTTACGATTTGAACCTATCAGACAATCACTTGGAAGCCTAAGAAATAGAAGATGCAAATGCCCTATCATACTTCGTAGTCATAATTATAAATATGAGAACTTTTAGCCTTGTTTTATTTGAATTTTGTTACACTTCACATGGTGTTTGAAACATTCCAAATTATTAAAAGAAAGCTTATGTCCTGTCCTCAGTAAGACCTTTTCATTAGTTGCACCTGGTTCCCTTTGCTTTTAGTGAAAACAGGGGTTTAACAAAATTATATTAACAAAATTATTTAAAACAAGTGTCGTCTTCAAGGAGTAAAATACTTACAGTTAACACTAGGAAGACTGAAATATATGGCACATTGGTAAAAAATATAGAATGCAAAAAATAAATGACTTTCTAAAAGCTTTCTGTACCATATATTGGTCTCTTGCAATTGCAATATTAATGGCAGTTTCCTAGATAAAGTTACAAAGCTGTTGAAAGGCAAAATTTTTACTTTAAAAAACAAAATGTTACAAAAGCAGATTTTTTCCATTTAGTTTTTTTTCTGCTGATGTACGGAATTTAGGTTATATTGTTTATTTATATCTTCTACACTTGTTAAAATTATAATTATTGCTATAAATGCCACAGGACAGTCTATTTTTATGCATTTGGCTAAATTGGGGGTGATTAATGAGCTTATGTCATTCATTATAACTTTTAAATTTCACCAATGATTAATACGTCAGTAAGTGTACCATTATAGTTTTGGAACATTCATTGATTATATAGGCGTTATACAGCATTACTCCATCATAAGAACTGGAAATGTAAAAACAAACAGGAAAACTCTACCAACAAAAAATTTGCAACAAGAAGCTTTCTATAATCTGACGCCAGTTCTACTATCTGATTTCCATGCTTCTCATATTTTTCATTGCACTATGTTATGCCAACCATTAGGTTCATTTGCTTTTGCAATACACAGCAATACAAGTAGTTAGGCTTGCCTAAACATTAGAAATTGATGCATAAACACAGTCATTCACCAGCTTGGATGATACTTTCAAACACTGAGCAGAAATTTGTTAGAATGGTGATACTTCCTGCATCACATGAGAAACACTTTATTGTGCTGTGTCAGGTGTTATATTGGTCTTAGTTTTATTACATTAGGTATCACACGTTACATTGGGTACAAGATGTGAAACATCGGGTGTGGAATGTGCAACCTTGGGTGCCACATGTGCAACATTGAATGCAATGCCAGCTAATGATCAATTCAGACATTCTGACATTATAATTTTTTTTCTTATTCCAAGCTGACAATGTACCATTGTTGTGCTGTGTAAGCATACGTCTCTTGCATGAATAAGGTGTGGCAAAACTCTTTAAACACTTTTCACATTTTTATCCATTTCGACTCTTTATTTAGAATAAAATGTCTTAATCTAAATATAATTACTGTCATTTAGATTTTTGTGCAACTTGTCTTGTATGACCCAACCACTAAACTTTGGTCGTTAAGCAAATTTTTAAGCCTTTCTTTTGCGAAATCTGGTGTGACATGTATGACATATGTGACATCAGGTGCAGCATGTTTAACATTGGGTGGGACATGTGTTGCATCGGTTGTGTCATGTGTGACAAGTGCAAGATCAAGTGCCACATATGGTAGAACGGTTGTTACCTGTACAACATGTGTGACATCAGGTGTTACATGTGCAGCATTGGGTGTCACTTGCATTACATAAGGTATCACATGTGGAAAATTTGATGTCACATATGTGATATGTGCAACAGGTGTTAAATGTGTGATGT
Source organism: Sabellastarte sp. h YS-2021 (assembly GCA_964017235.1). Lineage (NCBI taxonomy): Eukaryota > Metazoa > Annelida > Polychaeta > Sabellida > Sabellidae > Sabellastarte > Sabellastarte sp. h YS-2021. The sequence continues at coordinate 95,595,308 of OZ024936.1, read as the reverse complement.
ATGTGATATAGGGTGTCACATGTATTAAATTATCTTTTATGTTAGTCACATGTATTACATTGGTTGCTACAGGTGCGTTAGTGGGCGTCATGTATACTACACTAGGTGTTACATGCGTGATATGAGCAACATTGGGTGTCACAAGTGTTACATTGGGTGTCACATGTGCACCATTGGGTGTTACATATGGGAGATGTGTGTCATCCGGTGTTACATGGACATCACCACGCATGTGTTACATCATGTGTTACATGTGTCAGATGTGCATCATCAGGTTTTACATGTGTGACATCCAGTGTCACCGGTGTTACATTCTGTGTTACATGGTTTATATACTGTAATATCCTTATGTTCAAGTACCCCCAACGGTCTAGGTATCCATGTAGTTTTAAAGAGTTAGGGATAAATGGCCTTTACTTGAGTCTATAGTATCTTATATGTAACTTACATTTTGCATTTGACTTTTACATTTCAAACAACAATGGAAAGTATATATATCGAAATATAATTAGGTACTACATTAAAAAGGACTAGAAAAAAGAGAAGGTATATATGGCAATAAAAATACGAAATAAGAGGAAATAAATTATACATATTGGCTGATGTCTGAGTTGGGACTAGCCAAGTAGGTTTTAGTTTATTTTTTCTACACTTACCCCAAGCATTCTGGTTAGCACGACTCCCACGCCATTGCATTACAACAAGTCTTATGGGTTAGTGGGAGCATCTTCAGGAAATCTGAGGAGCCTTCAGGGTTTGTTGTTCCTGGATAAGATGTAATGTTTGTGGCTCATTTCACACTGTGCACGCCAATGGCAATCACAAGTTTATCCTGACCAACGCAATAAAATAGCTACATGTTTTAGAGAACTGGTCATGGTAACTAACCTGATATGAACCTGGGACTCCAGCCAACTATATTCACAAAGAATTGTGAGGTCACCAACCTTGATTCAAAACCAGAGCAGCAATCAAAAATTTGCTGTTTGACGGAGCAAAAAAGATTACTTCAGGGGATGAAGACTGAAATTTCATAAGTCTCTGAAGAGAATAATCCTAACAAGGAAGTCGAAATATATGCTACTATGTATAGCTATGTATCAGGCATTCTCACCTGACACATGACAACTTTAATGTAGTATATTAATAAGAAATCAAACAAACAATTCTTTTATTATTGGATAAGAATTAGATTTACGCAATCTTGAATGGAGCTTTCTGGATTGCTAGAGACTTCAAATCAGCTTCTCGGGGAATATTTCTATGGCTGAGTAATGCCAGTGTAAAATCAATTCCTCCTTCATGAGATTTTGACAACAATAACTTGTGTTAATAACACAACAATAAATGTGTTAATAAGTTAGAATTGTGATATTCCAGACATCTAGTTCTGTGTTCAATAAACCATTCACTGCAGAAATCTTTGAAGTCCTGTCTGGCCAAGTCTGAATTTGGTATTGTATGTATACTAAATTTGCTAATGTGCTGGTTGATTTGTTGATGATAATGATGGACCTCAAATTTGACTGTTTATCAACTTCAAACTAACCACAGTAACTGGCTACTGTTACCAGATATTGCTTTCCATGCCACTCAAACAACAATATCAAAGATCTCCCATGGCAACAGTGGAATGAGAAATGATGTCAGTGGTTCCTTTTGTTGATGTGGTTTGTGAGCATTGTGTCCGTAAATACACATTCTTTAGCTCTGGGAATTTTTGCCTCTACACCTTATGGATTATGCAAATGTTGCAGGATGTTTTTCAATGCCTCTTGAAATGACAATATGATTTGCTTGAAAGATCACACCATTGTCATAAACTAATTCATCACGGATTTGGTAAGATCCTCTGATTCTTTTAGGTACTATTGACTATGTATTTTATCAGTGTTTGGTGTGTCTAATCTGTTGTTTTGGTGTCACTCTACTCAGACTGAGTATATCATAACAGTGGTTTCTTGAGTATGGTTACTAGCGGTTGGTGATCAGTTTCCACATACCTAGTGTCTGAACTTTTGTGGGGCAAAACAATGGCTAAATTTCCTTTTGCATTTAATCCATATGAGCCTCTGATGGGATTAGCAAACGGCCTACAAAATGGATTGGTTTGTCATTTTGTAAGAGAGCACAACCAATATCATCCTTAGAAGTATTTGCTGTTACTAGCACAGGTTTCTTCCCATTGTAGAGAATTGTAGAGCTTCTATGTTCACAACAGCTTTCTTCACATGCCCTTGTGTGTGATACTTTTTATGTCAGCTGTCAGTCAGTCAGTCAGTCAGTCAGTCAGTTGGCATCATGGAATCACTCTGTGGCATCTGCGTCCACATCTGTGTACATGTTCTCATGAACAACTTCTCCAAATGTACAAGACCCAGAAACATGGAGTTACAGTTAAAAGATATCTTATCTATCGAGGATAATAAATTGTAAAATGCATCCATCCGGATTTGTCCGTTAGTCTTTTCCACAGAGTCGTTAGAACAGTGGTACCCTACCCAAAGTGTGAAAATTTAAACACTTTATCAACTTTCTCATTGACTATTGCATTTATGTACTAGGACACAAGGAGATTCTCTTGTGTGAGTATGAGGTCTGGATCTTTCGTATTTTTTATGAACTTTTAAAATAATTTTTAATGCATTTAAATTCATGAATTTAATTCACTCCATATCAAATGTAGGTGAGAAAATAATTGCCTCTGGTTGTGGGGTTAGGGAGGGGTGAGAGGTTGTGTTTGTGGTTTATGTGTGTTTTTCACTTCATTCAAATAAAGAGGGAACATGTGTGTTACATGTGCATCTCTTACGTCCTACTTATGTGTTGGTTAACTAATATAAAAATAAAAGTAAATGGGAAAGTTTACTTTCAAGCCCAGCTGTGTATACTGTTCTTTCAAATGTATATTGGTTTTCTTCACGTTTTCCAATTTCAGTTAGATATCTAAATTGAATAAATTTTAACTCAAGTGGGAACACCTATAAAGATTGCTAAAGACTAAAGGAGTATGTAAACCTCAAATAAATTTTGGATACCCTGAGTAGAAAGGCCAATTTCCTCTAGAAAAAAAATAAATTTGGATAGCAATCTTGAATTTTTGTGGAAATGGATCAGCTATGACACAGTAAAATTGCATACCTGTAGCTCATTGCATAGTTAAGCAATAGCCACTTTCAGGTTTTCACTGTTGTTCAAGTCACTTGTAACTTGGAAATTGTTGCATTTAGAGAATTTTGTTTAAACATGTTATTCACCTACTTATGGATCACCTATAACATAGTGAAATTGTGGACCTGTAGCTCATGGCATAGCTGAGCAATAGCTACTTTAAGGTTCTCAGTCTTGAGTAAATCAACTGAAACTTAAAACTATTGCTTTTACAGTAATTTGTTTAAATATGTTAACTTTGTATTTTACTTCAGAATACCATTTGGATGGTACCTTTTTGTGTCTTTTTCCTTCTACTCTGAAACTCAAAACACATAGCTAGCTGATACAGAGCCCTTTCACGGGCAGAGATTGCTTGTTTTCCTTTTGAAAGCAATCTGCTTTGCTGTGTGGACTTCCACAATTGCCACACTTTATTTTGTTGTACATAGAACTATTTTTCTTCTCTACTACATGTACATCTTTTTCTCTAGACTTTCATCAAGTCCTTTTGTCTAAGATATTATATGAGGACTGAATGTATTTTTTACCAGAATGTGGGGCTGACAAAAGGACTTTTCTCATAGGTCACAGGAAGTGCCTGGCCACCTAGTGAGAAAACACACACTGTAATTATGGGAAAAGTCACCTAAGACTGTCAGCCAATGAAACTATCTGTATTTGTATCCAAACTACAACACTATAAATATACCCACTCCAGTCTATGTGGTTTAGCTCCCCTGTGGCTGATCAGCCCCTGGTATTCCTCAATAAAATAACAATGGCTCAGTGACCTGTACTGCTGTTCTAAATGTGTTTATGTGTCCAGACTCTTGTATTTCTTAAATTATAAAGCAATCCCATCTGCACTACAGTAAAAGCCAGTGGTGTACTGATAGATATACTGGTTGTGCTTTCTCACCAGTTATTTCATTCACTTCATGTTCACATGTACAAGTTTAAGCAGTAATAAATCAAGGTTTTGTGTCAACACAACTGAAATCAGTGAATCTGTTTATATTATGTTGAATGAGAAGGTTGTGTTTTACAGAGTGTTTGTCTGTGTTCCAGATTAATAATACAACAGTAATGAATAGGTTTTTCTGATTTTCATTTTTATGTAAGCTGACTTGTCAGTCAGCCGACATTATGTCATCGCTCTCTGGCTTGGGTGTACGGGTGAATGACTTCTCATCCAAAACTACAAATTGCAGAGACATGTTTTATTTAAAACAGATAAGTTATCTATTGAGGATGAAAAATGTTTAAAATATGCAGATCTGTTCGTTCGTCTGTTTGCTGGAGCCACCCACCCAGTGTGAAAATTTCAACACTTTATTACAATTTTCTCATTGACTATTTAAGGGATTTCTCTCATATCTTGTACATATGTACTAAGTCACAAGTAGATTCCCTTGTGTGAATATCAGGCCTGGATCTTTCTTAGTTATTTTTTATGAATTTTTAAAATAATTTTTAATGCATTAAAATTCATGAAATCATGCACTAAATCACTTACAACTTGAAAAGTATTGCATTTAGAGCATTATGTTAAAATATGTTACCCAGCTACTTTTTTCATAGCTACAACATGGTGAGTAACTTGGAAGTCTATCCCAATAGCTAAGTAAGTAATAGCTACTTTTTACTTTTTTTGGTAACTTCCATAATGAGTAAAATTACTTGTAACTTGAAAACTATTGCATTTAGATAATTTCATATACAATATGTTATTCAGTTACTTTGGGGTCAGCTATAACATAGTAAAATTTCAGACCTGTAGCCCATTGCACAGCTGATTAATAGCTACTTTGAGGTTATCAATGTTGAGTAAACCAGTTAGAACTTGAAAATTATTGCATTTAGAGTATTTTCTTTAAATATGTTACTCACCAACTTTTGGATCAGCTATAGCATAGTAAATTTGCAGATCTGTAGCTTATTTCATAGCTAAGCAATAGCTACTTTCAGATTTTTACTGTTGAGTAAATCAATTGTAACTTGAAAGTTTGCATTTAGAAAAAAGTTTCTTTAAATAAGTTATTCACCTACTTTTGGGTCAGCTATAGCATAGTAAAATCGGGGACCTATATAGCTCATTTCCTAGCTGAGAAAAAGTACTTTGAGATTCTTACTGTTGAGTAAATCAGTTGTAATTTGAAAACTAATGCATTTACAGTATTTTCTTTTCATATGTTTTTCATTTACTTTTTACATTTTAACAGTTAATTTTGTATTTACTTCTGAATACCATTTGCTGGGCATAAATTTGAGTCATTTTCTTCTTTCACTTCTACTCTGAAACTGCTTGTTTATGTGTAAACCATATTCTGGATTGAAAAAAACATATGGAATTTTAAAGGCTCCATTTTCAAATGTATGAGTCAAGCTGGGGTTGTCATATAGCAAATTTTTTTATGTTTTTTGCTTATAAATATCTCCTTTATTATTACTTGGAAATTGATTGGATTAGATTCCTCCGCCGGCCAAACGTGGGTCATAAAATTGGCAGAATATTTGGACAAACCTTTTAAACCCCAACATAAGTTCAAGTCAAAGGGTTTCAACCCTAAACTCCCAAAATTTTAAAGGGATTAAATCCAAGACTTGTAACAATTAAAAGTTAAAGCGCTTGATTCCTAGACCCTCAACAAGTAGAGGTTACAACTTCCTACACCTTATGGTTTCTGATATGTAGCCTGGACAAGATATTAAAGATTAAGGTCACTACAGCAAGGTCAAAGGTGAAATCAAAGTCACACCATGACAATACAAACCTATACCCCCAACCAATGTCCCAACCAGGTTTCAACTTCCTACACTTTAGAGTTTTTGAGATACAGCCCAGACAAACTTTTTCCTGCTGCCACCCTGACAAAATACCCGCCCACCCATCTGGATGGCATGGGTGAAAACATTAACCCGACAGCCCTTATGTGCTGTAGGGTAAAAGTGGCAGATAAACCAAAAGTAGCACATATAACCAAACATTAACGGTTACAAAGAAAAAAAGTCATTTTCTTATTTCATTCACTTTTAAATACAGAAAATAGCTATTATTCATTTACCTATTGAGTTAGACCTCAAAAATATGTACAATCTTGTAGTATAGATAAAGTAGCTGAACAACATATTTTAATAAAATGCTGTAAATGCAGTCATTTTGGGGTTATAAGCAATTTACTTAACGTAGGTACTAGCACTATTACTTACTTAGATATGGATCTAGATCTGCAATAATAGGAAAAACACTGAAGACTGGGTGACCATCAAAGAAATGTGTATGCTATCCCATGGATACAATTAATATGAATGGGTTAGAACTCTACCCCCCAAAACTTTTTACACAAAAACTTCAAGAGCTTGAACCCCATTTTCCTGATCTAGTTAGAGCAGAATGAAAAACAAGGGCACTGCCGCAGTGCATATCTCCCACCTAAGGATCAGTAATAATGGATAACTAAAGGCGATTTAAGGCCTCTCTAGTAAAATAACCCACTTGACATTGAAGAAGGCGCCAAAGGTAAAAGTCAGCAATTGGTAAAGAATCTAATGTCATGACTTTCTATAAATTGTTTTCACATTTGGAACCCCCAAGCAGCAATGATAAGGGAGATACAAGTCGTTTTAATAGGATAACTCCATTTGACATTAAACATGTGATATGGCAGCCATTTTGTTTTTAGAACTAGGCCAAAATTACTATTAGGCTAACTTTTCTAGCCATATATCTTTTGTGCACATTTGATGAAGCTAGCTGGAATATTTCAAGATTTACAGCACCTTTATGATTTTCAAACAATTAGCTATGGCAGCCATTTTGTTTTCCAAAATGTGGCCAAAATTGTGCACAGGCAGGTTTTCATAGCCATAAACATTTCCTGAAAATTTGGTGAAGATATCCGTACAAATGAATGATATATTAAGTTTATGTAAAAACATGACGAATGGACTCCTGATTATAAAAAGCCATCATCTTGTGACAAATTTCAAATAACCAATTTCTGATATTACCTTGACTCAAAGTCACCATTCAATGATGTTTTATTTTTCATAGAGCCACTGGTTTCTTTTTTTCTTAGTGCCACTTGGATATGCCTTAAATTTCACCATTCACCAAATCAAAATGAAATGAAACCTAAGCAAAGAGTAAAATTCTTGGGAGATGTTGATAGTTATACTTGACAATTTTATCTACATTGTATAAATTCAGAGTTCCCATATCCATGTACACCTAAATAGAGAATGAAATAATGAGTACAATAAATCACTCAAGTGTGTCTGTGTAGTAAAATTTACAATGCACACTGCAGGGGAATCATTTGGCTATCTATATCAACAAACACTCCCAGCCAGGTCATCTCAGATGTAAATACAAGTATGTTAATGTGTAAGGGAATCCTCTGGGATGTGTGCATTAATTTAAATGTGGTGAACCTCATTACAGGGAAAACCCTCCTGGCTGAGACAAGTCTTTGTATTTTTCTAGACAGAAGCTTTTTTGACTCATCAACTGGGTTCATAATGATTTCGTGTATGTCAGATTTGCTGGAATGAGAAATACAAAGACTTGGAGCAAGTCTACCTTTTTTCTTTTTTTAATTGTTTGAGTCACTCTTGTGTGATCTCATCAAATTGGCCTATCTCAATAGCCCTAAGCAATGTTAGTCGGCTTTCATGTAGAAGAACCCTAAGCAGTTGTTTTGAAATTACACCAAAAATGAAACCACCTCTGACTAGTTCATCCAGTAAAGTGCCAAACTTTGCCTACTGTCTAAGATTCTCACATATACATCAAAGGACTCCCCTGCTTTTTGATCACTTGTAAAAAATATTTGTCTCTTTATTGACACATTCCAACTTTTTAAAGAGTACTTTAAAAATCTTTACTGAAAAGTATAGGCTTTAACTTTATCATTATTATTGTAAAGAGCTGGTTTGCAGTATGTTTGAAATTTTTCCTCAAATATGCTCCAGTTTTGAGCTGCATTACCCTCAAATGATAGTTCTGCAAGTTAACATAGTCCTTGTTCTATCAGTGATGTTAATGATACAGTTATGTTTGTTTTTATTGTTCCCTGTGTAACACATTAGAGACTGTCACCAGGCCACTAGTGAGAGTTCCAGTAAACTGCCAGCATGCACATAGATAATCACACTTAATAGATTTAACAGAACTTGGAATGGTGGATACTGCATGTGTACCTAATAATAGGATGTTATATTGAAATACTTGCACTACAAATAAACATGAAATTAAGCACTTTGAAAGCTTTAATTCTTTTGGTCGTTATATCCTGCAGAACATTTTGACACCATGTAGATTGTCCTATTTGTAATTATTAAAATAGTAGCTTTATCTGTAGTAGAATTGGTGTACATTGGCAGTGTATAATTACAGTTAAGTATTTAAATTTAACACATATGTCCACAATCAGTCATAAATTAGAACTTTAATGTTGAATTTGTCCATTTTCAAATAAAAAAACAAGAATAACAACATTATGATGGTCTAAATTATTGAGGGGGGTTGTCAAAAAGTGATGTCATAGTATTCCTGATAGAAGTCCTTTAGCTATTGCAAAATATATGCAAATATATAAAAATAGATGTATATATTTCAAATCATGTGCTGTTTTCATGAAGTGAAAGTAAAAGTGATGCTTTCAGAGGGTTAAAATTAATGCAAGCAATCCTCGTTCATTTTCAGAAAGTGTAGTTCTTTGGAAAGAAAAGTTATCACAGAGACTGACCCCAGCCCTTTCTGATTCTTTGAAGATATTGGATAGTGGAGGACCTGAGGACTTCTTTGCTTTATTGCTTCAACAAGACAGGAAAGTGTAAGACATTGTCTATAATTTAGAGTCAATGGAAATGTGTATTTTGATTATACTTTTGTTCAAAGGGAATCACTGTTGAAAATAACAAAGTTGGGCTGAATTTTCAGGATATCTATTGCACTCTGGTAGGTGAAGCAAATATCAAAGCATATTAAGAAACAATAAGACTAGAAAATAATAATTTAATTTGAAGTTGATATCAGTTTTGAAAAAGATATATTACATCAAATAGAATTGGGGGCCAATTTTAAGCTCCTTCTGAAATTTTAGTGTGTTTAAATATCTAGGTAACTAGAGATTAAATATTTGATCAATGGGGAGATTCACATCTACATAGGAAATACCTCTAAGTTGAATTATGTAATTACTGTAAAGTCTGATAATTAAAAATTTCCATATTAGGTAGAATAAAATGCCAACTCTACTGGAAATTTATTCGGGTTGTCTGGCTAAGCATTAGGATACTTGAAAATGGGCAGATCATGTTGTGGGCACAAAGAAAACGAACTGAGGAACTGGGTACTTATTAAACTAAAAAGTATTTTCACAGAGCATGCCCTACTGAGTTCATAAGATTTCATAAAAATCTGATCATTACTTCTCGAGTAATGTCTACCAAAAATCCAAAGTCATTGAAAATATATTGAAATGGGATTTTTTTTATCCAGGATATAATCTTAATGTTTCTCTAGGTTTAATCACTTCCTTTTGGGCCAGGCCATACTCAATCAAAAATCGTAAATGTAAACCAAGACAGACAGACAGACAGACAAAATAACTCAAGAAAATACTTGGAAATGGGAAATCATGATCGCGAACCTAAACAGAGAGACAAACAGGCAGACAAATTTGAAAATTTTAATTACTTAAATGTAGCTTTTATAAGCTACAAGCTTACCATGTGGAACTGAATGCTTACTTGGGTGGCCAGAGGCATCCGACTAATGTCCAAGAAAATGGACGCATAATAGTGGCGAGATGCCTTGGAATTGAGGTGACCCCAGTAGTGACGTAGCCTTCCGCTTCCTCTTTCGAGTTGGAAATTTGCCCATACCCCCTCAGCTGTTATTCAGCGGGGAAGCAGGGTGGGACTTTCTTCAGTTCCACATGGTAAGCTAGTAGCTTATAAAAGCTACATTTAAGTAATTAAAATTTTCAATTTTATTATGCTACAATAGCTTACCATGTGGAACTGAATGCTGAATTCAACTGTCCGGTGGAGGGATTACAGCTGAGACTGGAAGAAGTAGTCAATTTTTGTTGGATTTTGAATGAATTAGATTGGAATGGATGAATTAGAATGACCAGACTGAGTCCCGCTTACATTGCCCCAATTTCAGAAAACTGGGCCTGTAAGAAGTCAAAAACCAGAAGGTAATTGAAATGACAGTACCGATACTGTCTGGATGTCTGGATTTTGGAGGAAGGAGTGAAGCCATGCTCACTAAAAAAGGCATAAATAGCCCCAAGGCCTACACTACCAATGACGCCAAGCCCTGGCTTGGAAATCTCATCATCTTGCCACCCATGAAAAGATGAAAATCTCAAAGGGGATTATGGGGTCACCTGGGGAAAACATAATGCATTATATATATATTAAGTACTGTCTTAATAAAAAGTTAAAAAGACCTTACCAAACATCCTGAGGAGGTAGGCATTTACCTAGACCCTGAGATTTAGACTCCTGAAACTTGGTTGAAGCAGGTGTGCCCTCCCCCCTTTTTCTTCCCGAGAATGACTAGACTGAGGGTAAGGGTCTAGCACTTGTTAAGCCGCTGTTAATATACCCAGATATATATTGTTGTTATCTGACCAAGGAAGTTCTTTTAGGAAAATAATTGTAAATGTGTGTGAGGTTCCCAGTGACAGGCTTGCATGATTTGGTCCACCAAAACCCTACCTATAAAATCTGAAGAGGGGAACAAGGTAACCTTTTCCCATTGGCCTAAATTAGATACTTGTTTGCAACCCAGGCATGGTTTCGTTGGGACTTGCCACCACTCTAGGTGAGCTGAAAAGGACCCTGTCCAAGGAAGGAGGTTGTGGAATGCCTGAGGATATCTCCAATGCTCCTTAAGGTGAAACTGAAAGGGGCCTTGTGTGAAGACGTCCCTCCGAGAGCATTTTCTCCATTGAGGCAAGCAACCTAATTAGCGACATCAAACATCCTGAAGTCAAAAACATGTTTGACTTTAAGTGTAGGATCAAACACAACTGTTACAAGTATACCTCATGTCTAATAAGCATTTGATGTTTTCAACATTAATCTTATCCTTCTCATCAAAATCAAACATATCTTTAATACTTGAAATTTGTATTGAATGTTCCCTATGTCCCTTAATATTATATAGACCTCTTATGTGGTTTAAGGATTTACATACACTACAGGCTACAATCATCTGCATAACAAAAAAAATCCCCCATAAACATATTGCCAATATAGCAACCAACTCCACTTCTTTTTAGCCTTTCAGTCAATTCATCCATATATATACTGAATAACAGTGGTGAAAGGACACCCCCTTGTTTAACACCATTACAAACTTTAAATTCTTCTGAAGTATTAGTGCCCCACCTTATTTTCAAGCATTGTTTAGTATACAACTTTAGTAAGAAACGTGTAATTAATGGACACAAGCCCTTCTTAATGAGTAGTTTAAACAATTTTACAAAGTTTACTCTATCAAATGCTTGAGAGACATCTAAAAACATGGCATACACATCATTGTGATTTCTTCTATAATATTCAACAGTCTCTTTAACAACAAATGTACATTGTGTGGTTGAGTGTGCATGTTTGAACCCAAACTGGTAATCAGAGGATTTAAGTGAATCTTGGTGTTTTATCAAAATAGCATTATCCATTAGCTTACCTACAATGCTACTGAGGGTTATGCTTCTATGGTTTGATGAGTCATTGAGGGATTTTCTTTTATTTTTAGGAATAGGCACTATGGTGCCACTAAGCATTTCATGGGGTATGATGTTATGCATTATAAGACTATTTAATACCAAAGTTAAAATAATTAAAAATCTATGAGACATATTAATAATATAGTCAGACATTGATGAGATACATTTTCTACCCTTTCTATTGCATTTTTGACAGAAGAGACTGGATAAGAGGCCAGAGCTGGATCTTGATGGGCCTTGGGTCCTGAAAGAATCAGGGGACTCTGGCAAATGTTGATTGAAGATGAATGGTAAGAATGTTTAACATAATGTTTAAGCATTTGTTTGTTTGCCAGTCTCCTCTGAAAGAAAGGAGGTGACCTCCTACTGGTGGACTGAGGGAGGCTTTTTAAGGAGTCATTGGAAGGAGGGGTTTCCACACCCTCTTCACCTTGAGTGAGGTCGAAAACAACCTCTGGAGCCTCTGCTACTAGATTTCCCCCTACCTGGGGAAAATGATGGATACTGCTTGGAATGGAATGACTCCCATTGGGGTGTTTCCCTTAGGAACCTCTAGATAGTGGGGAGATAGTGGGCTGATTTGATAGCGTTGTTACAGGTGCCTTGAGGAGGAACTCCTGTCCCTCCTAAACTAATTGTAAATGGGGATCTCTTTAAATTCTTATGATCTGGTACCTCCCCTGAATTCCCCATAATCATTCTGACTGCTTATATGCAACCTAAAATTGAGTTAGACCCGTCTGACAGTAGCCTTGCTGCTGTCTGAAGAGATTTCCATGACCAGGTTGTATTCAGAATGAACCTAGTAAGAGCAGTCTGAAGCTCAAACTCATGACTACCAGAAGGGAGATACAGATTTCAAGATAAAAGACAATGTTGTCCCAATAGAACTACTTAAGATTGGGACCAGGGGGTTGAATAACATCCAATCCTCTAAATTTTAAACTAGTATATTTAGTTGAGGAAAAGCTGAAGGGCCCTTGGGCCTAAGCTCTTGTTGGCCTGCTACATTATTCAAGGTTCAGACTGGAAGAGGACCTAGTCATACTGTCCCTGGGGACAGGGTGGTTAAAAAACTGACTAATCTTAAAGTCCTAAGTATGTCCTGAGGGAAGTCAGACAAGTCTCCTCCCCATTAAAAATACAGGACTGGTTTGAAAACTTGTTCAGAAGAAGCCCTTTGGCTTTGAGGATTTCTTTTGTTGACTTTTTTGGGCATAGATAACATGGATTCCTCTAATGTGCCTAAACTAAATATGATCCAAGAGTAGAACTGCCCTTGAATGGACCTTTTAAGAGCTTTTTAACATCAGTAACTTCAGTAAAAAGAGGGTGTGTATATGAGCTCATCTTGTTGGACTGTATCTGTTGTATTAGTCTTCAGAGGGGTCTTAAGGTTAGTTCAAAGGGCGAAAGAAATTTGGTCCAGTAAGGGCAGTAACTGACAAATTGTTGTCCAAATGATGATGCACAAGAATCCAACAGCCCCTTAGCAACACCATTTTTTCTGATTTGATTTCACTTACAGAACATTTGAATCAAATTTTATGATTTTGTGACACAGTTTGTGTTCCCTTTTGCAGAATATTTATATTTTTTTTACTGTTTGGTTCTTAAAAGTATTGTGTGTTTTCCCTGTGGCAAATTTTACAAACAGTGACAAATTTGTCATGTGTTACTGTACAGAATCATGTCATCGACAAACACATGAAGTTCCAGAGATAAAAAGCATTACACAAATTATATAAACTTGCTTCAGGCATAAGTTTTTTTGTAGTTTAGTAAACAAATTGCAGTAGTTTTAATAGAGGGTTATTTTCCATATTCACACTTGGTTATACGGAAAATGGTTTTGGAGAAAATTAATTTTAAATAACTTTAAACTGTGGCCTTAAACCATAGGTCATGTTACTGCAATACTTAGACATCAAAGTAACAAGCAGTTGTATTTACACACAACACATACAAAGTGAATATTTTATAAATTTTTTGGTTTCCAAATGACACAGCATGCATAAAAATCGGGTATTATCCGTCACATTTTATACAGAGATATTTTGTTGAACATATGTGATCACTTGCAATATCATTCAACCCTTAAACTGTTTGATTCTGTGATTTTGTCATTCTTGACAAATGATTTATTCTCATGACTTACACCCAGAATTTATTTCCAAAATATATAAGGACAATATTTTTAACCTAGCTACATTAGGTTTCTCTACTTTTAAATAAATTATTTTGAAAGCATTCACTATAAGGCCAAACTAGATGAAAAAGTATGCTGGTCAAAAGAATAGTTAGTAATAATTCAGTGCATTGTATGTTTGTGTACTTTCACAGTTTTCAAAGAGTTTGAAGGTTGTTACATTCAGTTGTTATGACAGTTAATATATTATTTTATTCAAAATGTACATAAACTGCTCTTTAAAAAGAAACATTTGGCAAAGGTTAAAAAATGATGGATATGAGACACATTTATAAAATCGCTTATTATTCCTCAATGTCGTCATTGTTTGGAAATATTTTGTAAACATTTTACAAGCATTGTGAAAATATGGGCATAAAAATGTTTGCCCTAGAATGTTTTCAAAACATTTGATCAAAAACATTTCAGAAACGTAAAACATTTTCAGAGCAACCATTCATGAAACATTGTTAACAAATGTTGCTTAAACGTTTTATGTGTACTGCTTATCAGAATTTAATGATGAATGTTTGCAAAAAACTTCCAGTATAAAATTCTTTTTTTCAGCTACCTTATAATGTTTAAAAACATTTCCAGTAAAAACCTAGTTTCTTGACTGATTTTATAAATGTTTATGAAGTGCTTTAAGCAAAACGTTTGTATAGAGAATGCTTATAAACCATATTTTAAACATTACAGTGAAAATGTTTACTTGGAAATGTTTAGTAAACCTTAAAATGGGTTTTGTAAACGTTGAAACCATTTATAAATTGCTTTTAATGTTTACTGGGTAGGGAACCATAATAAATATCAAATCCAAAATTTTACACAATTGCACAGCATCACTGTGTACACATCATAAAACACTTGGAGGCTAATAAAAAATAGTTGGAATGAGAGATACAACTGCTTTGCTTCATATTGTAATATTCAGGATTGCTACATGATTTTTATTGGCCTTACTTGAGGCTTAGGTTTATTTGTTGCAGGAAAAGTTTAGTTTATGGAGAAAGTTTTAGTTCATATAATGTAGCCTTACATATACTGGATTTTACGTCAATACTACTAAGACAGAGACTTTCTGGTGAGCTTATATCTAGATCACATAGTTCCATGCCAGCCTCAAGGTACATAGGGATGTGAAATATGTAACTCGTCCAGATTCATTTCTGGTTTGACAACTTTGGGATTTGCATTTCGGTAGGCAGTGTTTGACAGAATCAATAGCCTTTTGCAGATGAACAGATGAACTTTTTAAAAATGTCATGACCTCTCACATGCTAAATTAAATGTACAGTCAGGAGACGGGTGCAGGGGGGTGGAATGACTACGCATGGCGGCCCATATGTAAAGGGTTACTACACCCCCACAAAAAAGGCCTTTAAAACATGTATTACTATATAATAAATCATTTCCCCAAACAAAATTTTGAAACATAGCTTAATTACTGAGTAATTAGCGATTAGAAATATATACCTTTGCCATATATGGCAAAACTGAGTCCAAGCCACAAAAATTACTGAGTGCACTGCTGCAGTGGTGTGTGTGTGCAGGGACATCATTAATTGTAGGGATATTACTACCACAAAGAAAAATGTGAAAAAAGGATATGGGATGCATGATTTAATCATGTTCCTTGTACAATATTTACTGTAATAAAGTACATCAAGGGTAACGTAACAAGAAAGCAAATTTTTCAGTTTATAAACATTCTGTTATCAGATTTATGTGTGTGCTTCAAGGTATCAAAGACTCCCAGTATAGTTCAGTACAGTACTGGCAAGAGGTTTTTTCCACATTTATGTGTGATCAGCTGAAGAAAATATCATTTTGTTCCTGTATGTCATGGTTTGATGTGGAATAATGAAAATATATTAGCATTTTGGTCAGTTTATAAGCATGATAAGGATATTGAGGAGTCTTATAATTTTTACTCTTTTATATATTTTATAGGTGGGACCAATACCATGGGTAATTCTAAACTGAAAGGAGGTGTAGCATATCTAATTAATAAAGTTATCTAAAAATTGTTATTACCAGTATATATGAATTTAAGTATGTACATTACAGTAATACCACAAATAATCATTTTCATCCTAGTAAAATTTGCCTAATTATGTTTGTAGAGTCAGTCTCTTCCCAAAATATTTTCCACCAAAGTGAATTTTACTGAAATAGGAATTGTCATTTTACCCAAAAGAAATTTTTGATTAAAATTAGAGTTTAAAATGACTGACCAGTATGTATCCCTTTCCGTTTTAGTTAATAACTCACACATACAGGTGATGATACAAATATAAGGTAATAAATATAATAGGTTCTGAGCTAATTTGAAAACAGTTAAAATTTATAGTTTTGAATTGTTCATTTTTCAAAACTAGTAATGTCATATGAACATCAATAATTCAATCCAAATGTGTTTCATTTTTTTCAGTAATTTATTTTTATCAGAGGCAATACTGAAGAAAATTCAGATGTATGAATCTACTTTATCAATTTAAAAATTTTTTAAAATGGGGCTAAAATTGGACAAAATAAATACTTGTCCTATACAAATCCTTTTCACATATTTATTTCAATGGCCACTGAGTAGATTATTCATATATTTTATTATTGCAATGCAAATAACAAAAATCGAATCAAATTCACTGCAAAAGTCTTATTTCTGCAATGCTCTACCCATTCCACAACACTTTGGATGTTTATATGTTTTATATGTTTGCTAAAAAATTTTCCCTGTACTCGCATCTAAATTTTTCTCTTTTATTTACATTTAGCAGCTCTAAAAATAGTAAATCATCTAATTTTCACCTTCATTAAAAATTTGTTCAATCATGTTAAACAGTACAACTTTTATATCACCGTTTGTGAAGTATTAATTAGCCTTCTTGTATCTTTCTACCTGTAATCTTTCAATATAAAGTTATGCTGGTGTTCAATATTTTAAAAAAGCCTGTTTTATATTCTTCCTTATGACATATATTTTATACATTCATTATGATAAAAATACTTTTAAATTCAATTATCCTGAAATAAAGACATGTATATACTGTTCTAAACACAGACATGTATTGAGATAGGCTAAAGCCAGATTCTCTACTGGGGCATTACTGACGTAACAGCACTGGCTCCCACATAAATTTGCCGAGTGAGGAGTTTGTTCTGTTTCCTTGACAGGCTTGTAATAAAAGTAACTTTATAAAGTGTGTGGCTTGTTTTGAGAGTTATAACCATTGGCAATGTATATACATTAGACAAGTTGATTACAAGAAAAACAAGGCCAAAAGGTGTTTTGGTCCCCTAGCATGAGTGGAAAGCCATCAGAGACATAAGAAGTGCACTAGAATTTATGACAGTTGCCTGAGGATTTGAACCCGAGTGCCTTGATCTATGGGTCCAGTGAGATCCCAACTGAGTGAGGTTAAAGTTCAGATCACAGATCAAGGTCAAGTTAAAGGTCAAGCTCAGAGTTTGGAAGACAAGTGAAAGATTTGGTTTGCGCTTTTATTTACATGTTAGTATATATGTATATAGTGTATATGGTTAAGATCAGGGTAAAAGATTTAAAATCTGTAGAATACAGATTTTGGAGCCCCAACAGTATAAAAATGACATTGGTAAAATGACTAATATTACATAAAACTGCCATATTACTAAAATGGCTAATCACACACAAATATACCCATCAGGGTCACACGCACAAAAAATAAAGTATATGTAGACAGGCCTAGTGCCATAAAGCAATACCCACTTGGGTGAAATGTCTCTTAGGTTAAACAGTGTTAGTAGCCGTTAGTAAGTGTGTCAGTTTGGTAGGGGGTAGCCAGGGTCCGCCTGGTCCGCCTTAAAGGTCCCCGGTTTGTTAAAAATTCCTTGAAGGGGGGGTCAAGGATTCGAAAATCTCTGGAAACTGCAGTTTGCTAGTTAAAACCCCTGCCAAGAGATTGTGGTAAAGGTACAGACTGCAGCTGTCTTGGTCAGTTCAGTAGGGGGGAGCCAGGGTCAGCCTGGACCGCCTTTATCTTAACAAGGTAGGTCATATAAATCCGGTTGGAACCTGCCATGTGTGGGCTCTCTCAGGTTCAAACTCTTGGGAGAGCATAACCAAGAGTAGCGAAAATGTCAGTTTATAGGGGAGGCCAGGGTCAGCCTGGTTCGCCTAGTCTCAAAGATATCAGAAAACCCACATCAATCCAAAAGGAGACCTCCCTGGGGGCGAGACAAGGCCCCAGGGGTCAAGGTTAACTGGATGCTCAATCAGTTCAGTTTCTTGGAGAGCAGCCAAGAGAACATCGAAACGAAAGTCTCAGATACAACTGGTACCTATGTCAGTGATGACCTCCCTGTGCCTGAGAGAGGGCACAGGGGTGAGGGTAACAGAGGACTTGTCAAAATTGAGAGGGGGACACCAGGGTCAGCCTGGGCCGCCTGTTACAAACTTACCCCCTGTAGGGAGGGTGGGAGGCAATTAGTTTCATGCTCTTCATTCAGTGTCAGAATTCAAAATGGACCTTATTTACCCCATGTGAATCATTGGGGCGTGCTTTTGAATCTGATTGGTTGTTACTAATGTGCCAGGAAAGTTTTCCTGGCGACTGAGGCACAGAGTGCCTAGAATAATTTAAGGTGGATGCAAACTGCTCCAGCAGGCCCCTAAAGTGGCCTGCTAGCAACAGTTGCCTGAGGATTTGAACCCGAGTGCCTTGATCTATGGGTCCAGTGAGATCCCAACTGAGTGAGGTTAAAGTTCAGATCACAGATCAAGGTCAAGTTAAAGGTCAAGCTCAGAGTTTGGAAGACAAGTGAAAGATTTGGTTTGCGCTTTTATTTACATGTTAGTATATATGTATATAGTGTATATGGTTAAGATCAGGGTAAAAGATTTAAAATCTGTAGAATACAGATTTTGGAGCCCCAAACCCCAGCTACAGGCTCATGCCATCAGAGACATAAGAAGTGCACTAGAATTTATGAAAGTCTCGTGACAGAAATAAAATTCCAACTTAGATACATCTCATAGCTGGTCCAGAGCTGAAATGGCCACCAATCCAAGTACTGACATAGCCCCATTGCAACTTAAATGAGTAGACAAATAGTCATCACTCTGTGCCACAATTTCTGAAAGTCTGATGGAAGAAGGACATATATATGGGCAAAAGCTAAAGTGACATGTGTCCTTTTCGCTATTGGAGAGCAAAAGAGGCAAATTCGGAGACAAAAGTAAAAATTTGTAGAAGCTCTAGTGAGGTTTGGACTTAAAAAAATAGTACATTATGGAGCATAATAACCCTTTAAATGTCCTTATCCATATACATATTTCATTTACAAAGCAATTAGGACCAACTCATGAAATATAATTCAAATATCTGTTACATGATGACAGGGAACCTTGTGAATGGGTCATTTTGTCTCAATATCTGTAATTGTTTCACGAACAGTACATAGTTGTGTACATTTAGTACATATTTTACTGTTTCTAATCATATACACTATTCTGTGAAAATGGGAGCACATGTTTGATATTTCACTGACCCACCTTGTGTGTAAGTGTTCATCTCGACCCTGGCTCAACCCACAATAAAGATCCCCATCCAGTTATAGTGTGGTATGAAGTACAAATAAGGTAATTAAGAAAATGGAAATAAAATTATGTTAGGGAAAATACAGCATAAGTTATCAGAATACTGAAGTTAGCAGATAGACAAAATATCGTTTAAATATTAACATGAAAAGTCATTATTTTGTCACATATGAAATTCTCAGCCTATTTCAGCAGGACAACAGAGCAATAGAGCAAAGACAAATCCATTGTCTACCATTAAAAATCGAAACAGGACAATAGGATAAAACTAGATCAAAGAATGCGAGCATAATATTTGGATCCCATCACTTGATCTCCATTGCATCTTGCCAATTTCCTCAATGTACCAAAATTTCAACCCACAATTCACAAGTCCACTAAGCAGTTTGGCTTCAGTTTTGCCTTTGATGCCCCCACTGTTTGGAATTCACTCCCTGAAGACACCCGTGCATCACCCACTATGGCCTCTTTTAGAAAGAAGCTCAAAACCTATTTCTACGCAAAGGCTTATCCTCCTTAGCTCACTTTTCTTATGGCTTCTCTGTGGTGCCGACCTGGTTTTTTGTCCCTGGACTTTGAATTTGCCTATTGCTATTGTCTTGTTGCGCCTTAGAGTCGACTACTCAGTGGAGATTAAGCGCTATAAAAGTCAAATTAGAATTAGAATCTTCTACGTCCAGAAATGTATTTCCCAGGGGATAGGACTTTTTGGTATAAATGTGTATACAAATTGCTCACAGGGACAAAATGTAGGTGTTTGGAGTATATAAACCAGGGAAAAACCATGAAGGCTAGTGTTGTCAGGTGCACTTATCCATCTGCATGTTTAAATAGCATGCAATATCGTTAATGAAAAAAAATTTAAGTCATATATTCAGAATCAGAAAAAAGGTTGATGTACTTAAAAAAACGCTCTTAAAGCCCATCCTGAAAACCATAACTAAAATAACATTGCCAATTCTGCCAATACTTGTCATGTGATGAGTTGCAAATATTTTGTTGACCATCCTTGACCTAGTTTTATTGTGCGATCTTGTTTCATTTTTTTATTGGTCACCACTTGTTCCACTTCTTCCGAGAAATTTCCCATTACATAGGTCTACGTCATACAAAATACATCTGTAAGGGTTAATAAAGGAGACTGTGTGTTTTAAATTTTGAAGATTCCATCCAAGCAGTAACTTAGAAGCCTTCGAAGTGAAAGATGCAAGTGCTGTTGCTTTTAACATGGGTTACCTTAACAACGTCAGATGGTAAGTATGACAGTTCATGGATTGGATCAACAAGTTCAATTGTGAAGTTATTTTAAATCAGGTTTTTGTATTTTTGATATTTAACCTCTATGTGTCAAAAATGTGAAAAACTACTTGCATTACTTGATTGGTGTTGTAGCTTTGCCAACACCTCAGTTTGGCACCAACCATAAACTGTACAAATTTGAGGGGCAATTATTTCGAAGAAACATTATATTATTACCCATTGTAAAGTTAGAAAGCACTACAAAAGTTATTTTACTTTATTATATCAATGGCTTATACTTGTGTCAGTGCATGTTCTTATCAGCAGACATCCACATTACTGTATATAAAAGAAGAACAAATAAGTTTGCAGTACCAAGTTACAGTACCCTGAAAGTACCGTTTTAATCCATATGAGTGCCCCATTCATATTAAACGCCGCCATCTCCTTCACTGTTATGGTCAGATGTGTTTTAGTACATCTCAAATTGACAAAAGAAACGCTACGACTAACTCGAAATGAAGAACTGAAGCGAAATATAGTTTTAAAAACATCTTGCCACAAATATTTCTGTTGCAAATGGTTTCTGTTCTTTGGACAACATTTGTGAGTACCATATCACATACATATCACAAGCAGTGTTCTGGGCAGAGGAAACCAGTACATACAGTTAGCCAGGGTACTGTACTTTATCCTTCAAGCTACAGGTAAGCAACTACCAGGTTTCCCACATAAACTGAACTGCCATCATTAAAGGTGGGATGCGAATGTCACCATAGTCCACAAATTTGTGGAGCTCAAAGATGTATTTATTAAATAGAAGTTGGCATATTTATGTCCTTCAATGTAAATGGCATTGTAAGTAAAGAGTACAAATTTGAACGTAGTACCAAATTGAACATTTTCAAACATATGGTAACTTTCTGCACCTCTTCTGCATTTAATACTGTTTTAATACTGTTTGTTTCACAGAATTATGAACTTCATTTAGATATGGTTTCTGTATTAAATTAATTTAAGCCTTGGTTATGTGCAAACAGCGTGAACTTGAAATTTGAATCCAAATGTCACTCCAAAGTTAGATGGGGCATACATCTTAGATTTAAATCAGCATCTACACAAGTCAGGAATACACTAATTCCAAGACTAAATTTCTTGAGTAATTTTAGCCACAGTTCCTTGAAATTCAATGTAGAAGTATATACCTATATTTGGGTTGATGTTGTTTATCAGAATTTATCTGTTTATCAACTCATGCTAGATATGACAATACTTTTGCTATATGGAAGAATATCAGTGTATACCTTAACAGGTGACAGATGCAACTCTACAAAATAAAGAACAAAATTTGCTAGGTTTCACTTAGAGCTAAATCAGGCTGACAATTTTGTGTTCATGTTTCACGAAACTCCTGAAATTGTCTGATATAGGTATAAATGTTACTATTTGATACCAGCACTAAACAACATTCATTTTGTTTTGCAGTACGACTGCCCCCTAAAATCATACAGCATCCAGAGTCCCTGCACATCTATGAAAGTGGAGAAACAGGCTACAAAATGCCTTGTGTAGCAGAAGGAATCCCCAAGGTGGAATATTCCTGGAAGAAAAATGGAGAGGATTTTGAACTGAACAGACAAAATATAAAAGTCGACACCAATACAGGATCCTTTACCTTCACTTCCTTGAGTCGTTTAGATGAAGGTGAGTTATTTGCCCATAGGTTTTTGACTCGGTTGACATCAACACAGTTTTACAGTAGATTTCATATATTAATTAAAATTGCAAAAATGTAAACAATTTATTTCTACCTGATGACTACTACCAGATATATGAAATATCTGACAGAGATTAGCTTCTGACGGTAAAATTCTCTTTCTGTTCCTTACTCTTCAGAAATATACATGTTATTATTAAATCAGCAGTCTAGTGTAGAGTTACTGAATGGTGCTTAACATAATAGTAGTTTTTCAAACAATATTGGGTATAAAATGGCGTTTAATACCTCCGCCAAGGAGGTTAGGTTTTTGCTGGGTTTGTTTGTTTGTGAACAAGATAACTCAAAAACATATGGCTGGATTTTGATGAAATATCCAGGTTATGTCTGAAAAGGTAAGAGAAAGAAATGATTCAATTTTTTTGAGTGATTCTGATCACTATCTGGATCTTCTGGCTCCTTGAAATGCAATTTTTTTAAAGACAGATAATTCAAAAAGTTATGGACGGAATTTGATGAAATTTTCAGGATATGTCAAAAATGGGACAAGGAACAAGTAATTACATTTTGGGAGTGATCTGTATCACTGTCTGGATCCATGAAAAATATATTGAGAGTGATTCGGATTGAGCTTCCATGGCAGAGGTCTGCGCTCTCTGAGTCCTCTTGTTAATTCTGTAATATTGCACGAATGCTTGCCTGTAGGTTTCACTAAGCGGGTGACAAGCACATGAATTACTGGATTTTGACTGTTTCAAGATTTCAGATAATCAGGTGCCTATAAGTCAAATCTATAGTTAAAATATTAACAAGAGAGTGTAACAAAGACTGTAACCCAAACTATAATCTAATTTAACATAATCTACTGCTTTGCAATGTCTCCCCCACAATGGAGAACTCATTGCGCTAAGGTAGCAAAAATATTAATCATTAGGAGAATTAGGGGAAGCACAACATGTCTACCTTGTAACAAGTGTAAATCAAAGGCACAGTTACCACGTGGTTAAATCAATAAATTTACAATCATTGTTATCCTCTAGATAAGATCCACTGTGAGTTTTTTGAGTGTACTGATTTTGTTATATTTTAAAAATAGCCATTGCAATTTTAAAGAAATTTTAATTATACAGCTAACATTCGCATAAAAACATAAAGATTATTTCTCTTTTTCAAATAACTAAGCTTATGAATGTAGTTTAACAAAAAGACATAAATAAGCCAAATGTATATAAATAAATATGTAAATATCCAACACATACTGTTATTAATTTAATGATCATTGATACTAATGAGTTGGCAATTATTTTTTTGCGCATAAAGTAAATAATAATGCTAGATTCTCTTGCACAAAGGCAGTTTTCATTGCAAACGTACAAGTAAATGGACACTCAAGGTTGCATCAATTGAAATACTAAATAATTCTTGTGTAACAAGTGACAGCATTATTAATTATTCTACTATTATTCTATTTTCTACTATTTTAAGTTTTACCATCATTATATTTGCTGACAACTTTATGAAAGTCTTGCCCACATGAAAAGGTTCTATGAAACCTGCTGTAGTGATGAGATGTGGGCTTTTTCAGGTTACTACCAGTGCTTTGCAGACAACCAGTATGGGCGTGCAATGTCTCATGTTGCCTCATTACAACAGGCCATACTAGAATCATTTGCAACTTTGGCAGAACCACAGCTATACAAAGCGAATGTTGGAGACCATTTAATGGTGGGTACATATTTGTTGTAGTTGGAGAACTAGTTCATCTTCCAAGTGGGTATTACGGTATTATTACATCTACCAGGATACCAAAAATCCTATTTTCAATGAATTGTCAATTACTTTGGCTTTCAGGTTAAAAATTAACAGATCATCGATAAATTTTGTTGGGGATATGAATTAGGCCAAAATAACATTTTGGGAAAGATTCAGATCATATTCTGGATACGAATAAAACTTGAATTTTTGGAACCACAACTTGGTGATCTATCAATGGTGAACTTGCAATTATTTCCCAAAAACCATTTTCCCCCGCTTTTGGCTGCCATCTTGAATTTCTGCATAAAACACAAAAATGCATTTATCTCGGAAATGGCACAACAGGGTTGCCACATCCTTGAAAATCCTTGAAAATAATTGTTTCATTTTCAAGGCCTTGAAGGTCCTTGAATTTGGCCAAAATTCAATAAAATCCTTAAAAAGTCCTTGAATTTATTGTTGCCCAACTTCTGCATCTGCATCATCTAGTTTTACGGCTATGGCAGATTCAGCAAAGCAAGTATGATCTAAGATGTGTTAACTAGCATTGTTGTAATGAGTTTATAAAATGTTAAAATCATGTGACAATAAAGAATTTATTGGGAGGAACAGATGGCTAGAAGTCGAGTTAAAGAAGGCCATGTCTTAAAATATATCCCTTAGAATTGTTGTTGACCTTAAAAGACCTTGAATCCAGTTATCAAAAGTCTGTGGGAACCCTGTACAAGATAGAGCAATTTTGGCAAAAATTTTTGACATTGACAGAGTGAACTGGCAACTTTCCCAAAAATCGTTTTCCCGCCTTTTTTGGTGACCATCTTGACTTTCTGCATAAAATGCAAAAACACATTTATCTCAAAAACACTGAGATATGGCAATGTTGCAAAAAAAAATTTGACCCTAAAGGTATCTGGTTAGTCATCTGGCTACTTTGCCCAAAAATTGTTTTCCCACCATCCTGAATTTTTGCGCAAAATCCAAAAAAAATAATAATAATAATCTCTAAAATCTTGCATTTTTGCATAAATAGAAAAACTTAGTTAACAGAGGAACATAGTCATTTCGACACATTATCATAAACGTTCATTGGGACACTTTGTCTTTGCTACATGTAAAACCAACTTCTTTTTTTCTTGCGAAGCAATACTGAATAATCTAGTTTAATTTAAAATGTTAAAATATACCACTGATTTATTCTTTGGTAAAAAGAATACTTTACAAATCAAAATTTGTATACTGATTATGCTTGTTTCATATTGTGAAAATTTGGTAATGTTATGATGTCACTTTTATGTTATGACATAATGTTTTTACTAGAAGCATGTATAATGAAAACTTGTCAATGACCATTTTGGCTTTATTGTATAAAATAAAATATAGTGAATGACTGAGAAAAAAATCTATCAATGGTATTTAATTTGTGTTTTTTGTCTATAGAAACCAACTGTCGCTCACAGATTTTTATCCCACAGCCTTTAATGGCTGAGCAAGTATTGTTTTCACTCATGTGGTCCTGTTGGGCAGGTTGGTGGCGGGAAAAAAGTTTTATCCCAAGTTTTATTTGGGAAGTGCCCACCATTAACCCAATTGGCATCAATCAATTTGTGTAATAAAATTCCTCTCTTGGTATAGTTGGTGCCCCTATACCCCTATTTTCATATTTTTGTTTCTATATTGGAATATATTACACAACACTACCAATATATAGCACCTATGGGATATATGGAGTGACGTGATAAGTCACCCATGACGCTAAACAATGACTTATGACGTCAAAGTGAATATTTCAGAAAAATTCTAGGCAACCATTTAAATTTGCCCAAATATCCCCAGCAACCACCAGAGCTTAAAGATTTAAATTCAGTTCATACATAGACCACAATGTGAGCATAACTGCTTAGAAAAATATTCTACTGTAACATTATACACTGGAATTGAAATATTTAGCTAAAACCACATAGTTATTATATAGCGGATACACATATTTTGTGCATTCAACAGCGGCATTTCACCACTACACTACGTGAATTGGATAGAGAATAACTCATATCTGCTATAATATAACATAGACCACACTTTCACATTGGATTTTGCTGTTATATACCACTTACCATGGAACAGTTCATTGGATCAGGTGATAATGTGTAAGTAACCATCTAAAATTACTTATTACACGGCACTGAACATATATATTACAATCATTTTGCTTAATGATTAAAAATAAATTTTTAATTCACAAAAGTGTGAATAATTATGTTAATTATGCAAATATCTGTGTGTAATTAACACATAAAACAATTAAATATTATAATTGTCTTTTAGAATTTTTTCAGAATTTTACCACTAATAACCACTTTTTGATCCCCAGACATGAATATTTACACCAAAAAGTGAAAATACTCAAGCTTAAGCAGTCACTAAAAAGCGCTTTATTATTTCTGTGATGAATACTGACCATCATACTTACCTTACCAAGAGCACTAATAAGCCACTTCTAGATTTATGATAAAATTATAAACCAATTATCAATCAGATTGTATATTCATGAAAATTTAATTACCTTTAACATTTGTAGGACAAAACACTACAATTGCCACAGCTGCCATCGCACCTTCGCCAGGAAATTTTACAGGGACAGACATATAAAGGAGGTCCACATGAATCACAGCCTCAACTGCAGGATGTGTCCCAAAAGTTATATCAGGAAAAGTGATTTGAATAGGCATGTTGCCAAAGAACATCCTCCCCAGACATCAACAACTGCTGGTTCTACCACTACTCCCGCCACAATGGAGATTAAAGCAACACCAATGGACTACAATTGTCCCAAATCATTCTTCGATCTATTGGATGAATTAGATAGCGAAGATTTACAGCCTGTAAGCTCCAACCGTTCCTCCCTCAATAAGGGAACCCAAATCAACAAAAAAAACCCATCAAAAATGATGAAAACCACTCACATTGGTATCAATACTGATAATAACAGATCCGTGGATAAAGCCACACAAACTGATCCCCTCATTATCCTGGAACCCACTACTATTGAGAAACTCACCAATGGTTTCAAATTAATATCATTTAATGATATTCCAAAAATTTTCGTATCAACTGCCCAATCAGTTATCAAACCAATAGTTGATAAATTCCAGCCTAAATTCACACCAACACCCATCAGCTCTACAAAAAGAACTGAACATGAATTTGTCAAAATAAATAAAGTCATCAAAGAAAGTATTGAAAAAACCAAAACCAAAACTAGGAATCATTTGGCCAACATGAAAGTCACTAAACCAGTGACAAAACTGAATTTAGACAAACTGGTCAAAAGGTATTATCCTAGATTAAAGGATCAATTACAAACCAAACCAAAATTTGCCCATATCAAATCCCCTGCCAAGGAGGAATGGTTGGAGCAAATAAAGGCTGATGATTCAGATAATGACACCATCACAGTCTCCACCTCAGGATCTGAAGACCAGCCTGATGAAGATGTACATACTGAAGCATCTATTATTGATGAAGATTTCAGGAATAAACTCCCTTAAACAATATCACCATATACTGTTTTGTTAAGATTATGGTCAGATAAAGACAATAACATTAAAATAAACAGCAAGTTTTATTTTTCATCATTTATTCATAACATATATTAAACAGGGCATATACAGAATTAGTTATTGATATGATACACATATATATTGCTAAAAATAATTAAATATATATACTGTGTTCAGCTAATAAATATATAACCATCTGTACACATACTCTATGTTCATTTTATAACAATATGGCAAACATAAAGCAATGTATCAAAAATGGAATCTGAAAATCACACATAGATTGGTTAGCCTTACCATCTCCTAACCTCCTTAAGTCTCTAAGGAGGCAATGGGATTGAGTGAATTCGGGTAAAGGTAACTATGGCAACCACCTTAATTGGTACTACACACCCAAAAATATACCACCTTGAATAAACAATTTAGAATACACTATTGGACAAAAACTTTGAGTCGAATAGTATTGATACTAATACAAAATTATCAATATAGCACTGTGCGGCGCAGGCTAGAATCTGGAGCCTGCCGGAGCCTGATTTTGTACCTTAGGGAGTCAGATTGATTTACTCTTTTAAGCCTCTGATGAGACCTAACTCTAACCCAAGAGGGTCGAAATATATGCTAAAATAATAAAGCAATATATCAGACATTTACTGACTTCTATAGCAACATATTCTCTAATTTTTACACTTTTATATAGCGTATATGGTCTGTTCTGGAAGACTCGTAAGCTTTGTACTTTTTCTCCTCTCCTATAATTCATTGTGTTTCCCCCAGGCTGTGGGGTGTGGACACCTCTGATGCTATTTTTTCAAATCAGTGCTTCAATTCTTTATTAATTCAGACATGTCATTGCTGTTTTATTGAATGTTAGTAATATGTAATTTCTACAATATACTATTTTGGAATAAACATAACCTATTCTTGTGTCAGAAATTTTAGATCTCTTTGCCAATTTTAATCCCTACTATTTTTAACCTTTTCAAAGACCGGTTTGGAACTTGTCATCATTTATTTTTGAAAACAACTTTAAAACCATCTGCATTTATATGGTATATGATTATAGAGTACTTCTCTACAACAGTTTGTGATTCTGTTGTGTTGTAAATCAAACTTATTTTATTTTATTTAAATTTGTTCACTTAAATGAGCTTGAAACATTTTGTTTAGCTCAGACTTTTACAAATATTGGTCATGACATAGAGGACCATTGTGTATGTCAAAGTAACATTTGTAACATTTCAAAGACATCTTCAGGAGTGAAACAATTACCAAAGGTGGTGAGACTGGAGTGATGTGATCTAGTTGTTACAAAATAACCCAATGTAAAACAGAATATTTGGGAAGATAGTTTAACGTAAGACCGTGGTGCTTGTACCTCTTTTGACTTTAACACAGCTGCTTGTACTCCCTTGCCAGAAATATCAACTTGAACAAATTATTTTTCAAAGGTATATTGATTGTACTTTTTATGGATTTTAGCAGTGATTACATGGGGCTAAGAAAAATAGCAAGAAATATCGATTGTACTTAACATGCATTTTAGTATTGCTCAAATGAGACTAAATCTAAGCTAAAATCTTTGCTTAGTTTTGTAGGTCCCAAATTAAGCACAAACTTTGCATGTACAAAAATCTTTGATTTAAGTCAGAATTTACATTTAAGTTTTTTATTAAATTTGGCTCCAGATATTTTGTTTTTCAGTTATATATGAACCCAGTCTAATGCACCCAATCTCTTTTCAGCTGGAATGCAATGCTCCTCTTTCTCTCCCAGTATCCGGTTTCACCTGGATCATTGTGGATAATGTGGGTGACAAAATCCCTACAACAGTTGTTGAGAGTAAGCGTCTGACCATAGATCTGAAGGGAAATCTGCACTTTGGAAATGTAATCTACAACGACCAAATGGGCACAAAAATCTACTTGTGTAAAATATACAACCCGTACCTGAGAACAACAAAGGAAGGAAGTGAATCGAGGATTGAAATCGATCCTGGTAAGTACCACTAGTTGCATTGGCCTCAATAGGGGGACATATTTATTGTATTCCCTGGCACCATATAATATGCTTTATGGGCATTAACGATGTCATCAAGTGCTAATTTTTCATTAATATTTCTGAACCTTCTTTTAATTTGGGCTTATTTTCCTCAGTATTAATACAAAATGTTGGACAATAAAAATAAAACACCCCTCATTAAATATATAAAATATTTAGATCACTTACAAAGTGGAACTAAAAATACAAATGCTACACTTTCATGCATTATTGTCACCTTCATTTGCAATATGTTTTTATGTTACCTCGGAAGTTTTCCTATAACTCAGTAAGTTGTACAAAGTTAGTTGACATAGTAAGGCTGTTGTAGGTTACTCACAAATCATCCAATTTTTGAGAAACTGGGTTTGAAAATAGTGAAGTGACTAACCAAAACAGCTATTGAAATATACTGTAATTTTTGTAATATTCAGCCCGCTTCTTAATAATCACCCCAGTCATTTTTATAGTAATTTTGACTAAACTATAGTCATAAATTAAAGCAAAAAAATGCAAAAACCTCAGTTTCACATTGGCAAATTATAGATTAAAAAGAAGAAGGTAATCTGTTACACCTAGTCCATGGAAAGTAAGTCTGAAAAATATTACAAAACTGTATCAATTCAGGTCCATAAGTACAGAGGGCATATTTGGGTACAAAGCACAATAAATTGAATGAACCAAGCTTTACTTACCTTTAGGAAGTGCAAGCAACTCTGTACCAGAAATCAAGTTCAAGCCTGATAAGACAGAAGTTGTAGTTGCTGGACGGACAGTTGAATTCCAGTGTTTATTTTCAGGATAGTAAGTAATTTTTACTTAAGTGGTTAGTGTAATTTGATTACCTGTCTTGTGCTTGTATTAGCTGATGACTAGCCAGTTACTTTTCTTTACTGTATTGTATCTTTGGAAAGACAGGATGTATTAAATTGGTGGATCTCGAGGTGCTAGGAACATAGAAAAGTTATGCAAATTGTTGAATAATTTGCAAATAAACACCAGGTTTCATAATTTAAAATGATATACAGATAAAACACTTTGTAGTGGTACATTTTTCAGAGTGTCTCTAAAAATGTTAATTAGGAATGTGTCACTGATATCAAGAGCATTTTACTAAAATACTATGATTACAACTGCCATCACTCTTGTTAATGGACATATTTAATGAAATACTAAAACGTAATGGCAAGAAACCCAAAATTTGAAGAAACTGAACACTTTTATCCCATCTTTTGTATTGGAGATTTCATTTCTTCTAAAGGAAACTAACATGTTTTGATTACATGAGTTTCAACTATTGTCAGTGACCTACTTGATTGCGGGTGTAATAAAACATGTGTCTTTTTAGAATACCAGTAGGAATGTTTTTTGTTGACAGGATATTGAACCAAGTTTATGCTACTGAACCATCCCTATTAATGCTTCTAACCATCACATAAAATCCCATATGAGCTGATGTACTAAGAAAACTGTTAGGTGACTCAAAAATTGACACCAGCTAGAACGGTGGTATCTAGTATTTGGTTAGTATGGTTAACACTTATAACACACTTGGCTCACACTTCTCAAGCACTGGGTTCGATTCCTGGTCCATCATGAAGTAGGAAGTCGATAGTTGCAAGCCGTTGCCCAGTGAAAAAAAAGAAATATTTTTTTTCTCAAATAATATATATTTTTTTCAAAACAATATATATATATACAGTAAATGCACACCAGTACAGAAAAGCAAAAATTGGCTGCAATAATGTGAAATTCACCAGTGAGGCCACTCCCTTTTAATTCCTTGAGTTGTGAGAAATTTGTGACATACTTTGTCAGTGTTATAACTACATTAATCTCCTCTGTTGTTATACCAGTTTGCCCCCAAGTAGCACATATCTCCTGTGGTGATTTTTGCATTCCTTAAAATATAATGCTAAACAGAAATGAGAATGAAGCACTTGTGGACATTGTGTCAATTGACTTTTCAAACCGCTTTGAATTGTTTGCTTGTACAGGGAGAATTCTGAATGAATTTATATGCTTCAGCCCCACTCCTGACGTGAGTTTTATAAAGGTGGGGGAGGGCCCTCTGACAGGAAGGAAGCAGAGCACACGGAATAGTACTGGCATGGAAATATCTGACGTGGATGAAAGTGACGCCGGAATGTACAGGTGTACAGGCACCAACAGTAATGGTCAAACCTCATATGAATTCAACCTTGAGGTAGAAGGTAGGTGCAATATTGTTAATGATATTGATGATACTAATCATTATTGTGGGTTTTGAAGTAATAATACAATACATGTTGGTCGATCTTAAAGATTGTCTGAACAAGAACCACTTCTCAGCAAAACAAAGATAAAAGTTGGGATAAATTTTTTCTTATAATTTTAATGTTCCAAACTTGCTCCAGGGGTCTTATCACGGAAATAATCATGGAAGTAATGGTCAATCCTCCTATGAATTCAATATTGAGGTAGAAGATAGGGGCATTATTAGTGATGAATTTTGGTGTTGAATTAATAATACAAAATATAAATATCAACATTAGCTTCCAACATTGGTTGATCTTAAAAGAATAAGTCATCTCTGAAAATGCATTACCTTACTCATCAAATATAGAAGTTAGAATTATATTCCTTTTCATTTTGACATACCACCCTTGCTCCAGGAATTGCTGAAGTTATCTTTTAGACACAATCACTTAAACATTTTGATGTAGAACTTTCT
The DNA here is from genome assembly GCA_964017235.1 of Sabellastarte sp. h YS-2021. Taxonomy (NCBI): domain Eukaryota; kingdom Metazoa; phylum Annelida; class Polychaeta; order Sabellida; family Sabellidae; genus Sabellastarte; species Sabellastarte sp. h YS-2021. The sequence continues at coordinate 95,562,615 of OZ024936.1, read as the reverse complement.
AATATGTTATGTGTGAATATAAAGCCTGGTCAAAACAACTTATAGGATAACCAAGATTGTAAGTGTTTTATGAGATCAGATTTGACTGTAAACTTGATTGCAAAATGTCTTTCGGGAAATTGTTTACCCAGAATTTCTACATTTATAGAATAACTGAGTAATATTAAGCCGGGGTCTGGTGCTATTTGAAAAACAGTACAACATATGGTTCTGTAATCAATTGTTTTATTTTTTACAGTTTACAGTTTTAATTTCTTTCAAATTAAATTAAGTGCCAAAGAATAATTGTTTAATGTTATTTTGTACAATTTTGAAAATGTTGTGGTGGCCTAAATGTTTTTGGGAAGTACCTTCTTTGGGTGAGGAAGTTTGGAAGTGCGCGCTCTAGCTTCTAGAGATCATATTTTGTGTATTGTTTGTCTCTGGACTTTCATGAATTGTGGCCTAGCATGATGGGTGTTGGTCTGTTCACTGAAGTTAAGCTGCAAGGCTGCATTAGTACTTGTATGGGTGATCGCTTCAGTGCACTAGTGGTGTCTCTGATGGCTTTGCAGCTTGTACTAGCAGACCAAAACCCTTTTCGGCCTTATTGAAGATTTTATACCAGTCTTTGTGTTAAAACCTATTTTTGTGGATGATCTGACACTGTGGACTAGGGGGTTCAGTCCCAGTTACAAATTGATATATAGAGGGTCAGCTCACCACTTAAAATGGTGGTCCTTTTTCATTGAGTCCTCTTCCTAGATTTAAGATATCCCAGGGACATTGATAGTCATCCCAAAGACCCGATGTTTCATTTAAGGGAATGGCAGTCACTACAGTGATCATTCTGTTCTTGTGCAGTCAGGATAGAAAAGTGAGAAGGTCCGGTAGTAAAGGAAATATTGTGTATCTGTGCAGTCATATGATGTATCTTGTCGACTCTTTCATGACACGACTGATCTTCCCATTAAAGTGCATTCTAGGGATATTTTCCTACAAGAATATAAAGCAAGAAGATGGCAAGGATGATCATAATTTGGTGTTATGAAATGTTCTCTTGTATTGTGGTACTAAGGAGGCAGTTGTAAGACCATTTTTAAGTATTTTTTCTAACCTTTTAAAGTATATTGCCTTTGGGGTTTAATTATTAAATAACATTCTCCCCACCTATTTGGGATAGGGCAAGTCGTATCAGGGCCCCAGGTTTAGAATTGACTTGCCATTGCAATAGGTAATATAAATGGAACTGAACTTGGGTATAAAGATCAATTTTAAAGGTAAATCTCTAAATTGCCGAATATTTAAAAACATTTCTATGGTTATTTTATGGTGTTTTCAGCAATACCTGTGTTTGAAGCAGAATCAGACATGCCTCATGACATGAATACAACTGATGGTGATGTGGTCAGTTTTACATGTAATGCAAAAGGAAAACCAGAGGCAGAAGTACAGTGGTTTAAAAATGGAATACCTATTGACTGTAAGTATGTACAATGACGGGAAACTGCTCATACTCATTCTATATTTTATAAATAAAGATTTACTGTCCCATGTAATAACTTGACATAACATGAAGGCATAATGTTTATTAGTGTTTCCTTTACATATAATAGCGTAAAGTTAGATTGATTAAAATATGCGCTGACAAGTGCAAGCCATAATTAGACTTTCACAGCGAGAAATATCAATATCACTTAACCTTTAACAGTGATTTTAAGGAGAGATAATATAATTTCACCCCAACTTGGCACAATTTGCATACTGAAATTCCCAAATAATTAATTTATATTTGTCTTTATTTATTGATATGGAGTTTTACATTGCTTCCAACACTGTACAGGTTATATCACGATGGGTAGTTTGGTGGGCAGAGGAAACCAGTATGTACAGTTGGTCAAGGTTCTGTACTGTAAACTGCCGACCATTCGTAAGCAATTACCAACTTTCCCACATAAGGCCCAGGGTGTGAACCACCAACCTCAGAGGTGGAAGCCAAGTGTTTTACCACTGTGTCACCATGGTCCTTGCTTATAACTGTCATCACTTTAGCATAGATATAGATACATTCAAGGAAATGCACAAGCTATACTGATGACAACCAATTGTTAGAATGTATTCTGTGTTCATGTTTGTGCCAAATTGAGCCATTTGCCAAGGTACAGGAGAAGCAGTATGTCCTATCTTTCATATTGCCTCCAACCCTTTTAACAACAATATTTATTAGCCAAGGGTCAGCAATTAAAAAAACTGTTGTGTAACCTCTGATCTTGGCTCAGCCAGAATGTTTTCTACTGTGATATTTAAGACATATTTTATTGTCATCAAGATATATCAATTGCCAATAGCATTAAATCTTTGGTCCAATAGTGCAATCTCCATTGACAGCTATGCTTCAATTAAGACATTTTACATCTTAATCACTTGTACTTATTAATTAATACAGCCATTTTGCAACTGATTATATTGTTGTTTTAATACTTTGTAATACTTTGTCTTTACATACATTTTCTCTCTTTTAAGCATTATTTCTGCACCTTTACATAACTTACCCTATTTTTAATTGTGCTGAACCTTGTACTGTTTCATCTTTTGGTGTCTCATATTTCCCAGGCTTTGGGGCTATGATGCTATTTTTAATAACATTTATTGTCCTATCTTTATTTAATTTAGCAGAAGCTATTTATTGAACCTATTTATTACATGTAATAAAATAGTCAAGCACTATGTAGTGTGTAGTGATTGCACACAGAGTGCAGACCTCCACCAGGGTATGTTTCCTTAAACTCAAGACCTTTGAAAATTTGGAATTTTTTGCTTTTGCATATGTTTTTGATCTGGATGTTGATCTCACCAATTCTTCTTCTGGTCAGTCTCTAGACACAAAATAATTTAACAAAGATGCGTTTACTACTGTTGAAGTTACACAGAAGGACACAGCCAAAAATATAACCTTCTGGTGGAGTTCATCAGATAAGCACAGCACGGATACATTGCACATGCTTACAGGTGTATAAACATAATTGATGTTATAAAATTTTCTAGCAAACCACTCTGGGCCAAAGATGAAGGTCGAGGACAATGGGAAAAAGCTGATTATCAGAGATCTATGTAAAACTTGCAGCAGTGGAGGGAGTGATCTAATGGTGATTCAGTGTAATGCCAGCAACAAACATGGGTACGCGTTTGCAGATGGATATCTCAATGTGTTGTGTAAGTATAAGGGATGTCAACAGTATCCTGCTATTTATTTCATTTTGGCAAAATGAAAAAAAAAATCCTGAAAGTAATTTAGGAAGCAGGAGTTGAAACTGTCATTATTTTTACAATTTTAATGGCTGATGCTGCATGGAAACAACCTAAAACACAAACTTTGGGAAAGTATCTCACACTTGCACTCAAAATATTTCAAGAAAATGCATTCTCAGTTTCACCACAGCAGTTGCAAGTGTACAAAATAACCAAATCCTCATATTTACTGTTTTGAATTATGGCACATGTATGATCATTAATTTTTAACATTACAGTGTGAAGCAACTGAAATACTACATAACTTTTACTTTGACCCCCCCCCCCAATTGCAACTTTGTGTGATTAACTAAAATAATCTGACCACTTGTATGTGTGTGCACATCTCAGTGTATTGTGATATATTAGGAACTGACTTAACCAATTGATTGACTGTTTTGTAATGTGACCTTTAACACATTGTCTAGGTCATATTTACCACAAGCAATTGAGGGCATGGAGTTAAGCAGTGCATAGTAGTTGGTCAAGATTCTACAGTGAAAACTCAGTGTTGGGAGGCAAGCTCTTTACCCACTACGCCACCACCAAGCCCCCTGTAGTTGAATACAAATAGCCCTGTAGTTAACTAAAAATAGCCTTTTACATATCACAAAGTTCACTGGGATATATGCATAATTAGAGTCGTTCTTCTTGATCATTCATAGCTATTGCATGATTTAACTATTCAGATAGGTCATACGATTTTATGAGCACTGTTACACCAGAGCTGTGTGATGACATATGACCAGAACCACTTGCATTTATATTTATGTTTTTATTTCCCAAGTGCAAACAACCCTGATTGAAATCCCAAATGACATCAACATGGTGGACTGGGAGGTGGATGTGATGTTTCCTTGCAAGGCATTGAGTGATCCCAGCACACCAACAACGCTCAAGTGGTACTTTGACGATGTAGAGATAGATCCTAACATTGAGGGGTGAGCTATAACTTTCTTCCATTTTTAAGAGTTTGCCTACCAATCACCTGAATAATGCTGTTCGAAAAAAAATGTGTTCACTTGTGAAATGTGAGGGATATAATTGTGGCTATACTGGCCCTCCAACCAATATTACAACATGTTTATCTCTAAACATAGAAATTCTATGTACAAATTTCCATATCATCTGTGATTACCTCAACTACCTTACATGTTATCAATATCCCCCAGAAATGTACAAGTATTGCCAATAACCAACTTTTTATCAACATTCAGTGTTTCAGTTTGTAACAAGTAAAGCCATGCAGCATGGTTTTCATGCCCCAATTTAAAAAGGGTTATTTTATATTTATTACCTACCATTCTGTGTGAATTATAAGTAAAAATGACCTTATTTACCTGAATAAGAATGCATAAAAAGGCTTCCATGCTTTTATTTTAACACTTTTCTACATTTTTCCTTCTCACAGATATAAGATAGTTCCAGATGGGTTGAAAGTGGATGCAGTTCTTCTTGAGAAGCAAAAGCAGGGAAAGGCTGAGGGGAGGTACACTTGTAATGCCACTAATGGTTGGTCACAGGTGTCACATGATGCCTTTCTGACGCTTCCTCAAACAGCTGCATGTAAGTTGTTGCCCTTAAGTAATAATTATATCCCTAGGCAATGTCAGGAGATATACTGGATTTTGGTCTGGCATGCTACTGCCATTGAAATTTTCAAAAATCCATCCACATTTTCATATCACACTTGGTATACATGTTACCGATGGTAGGAAAATTCCTACTTAAATTCGGTGACCTTAATAATAAGATAATAATATAATATGTCTTGCTTTGTAGTGACTTCAAACTCCAAAAGGCATAGCCTTAAAGTCATGCACTTGGTTAACGTGGTACATTTACTTTCCTTTTTTGATATCTAATTTGTCACTGATACTGGAGTTTACTATATGAAGGCCCTGGCTAAAAAATTCAATTTCAATGATATTGTGGTCATCTTAAACTAAAATGATAGGTTTCAGACCTCTGCTCACTAAGCAAACATGGAATTCTAATAGTATTTTATGATACTTAATCTCCATCTGAAAATAGACTCTAGGCCATAATATAGAAAAACAGAAATCCATATAATATAACCAGAGATAGCAGAAATTAGGGTGGGTATGCTTTTGCTTTTGAGATACGTTTTGAACTTCAGTCTCAACAAGTGGAGGGAAGTGGCTGAATGTACATCATCAGGCAAATCGTTCCAAATCTTAGGAGCATCATATGCAAAGCTGAGACAGAAATGCTTATTACATATGTACTGATGTGGTAAAGCAAGATGCCATAAGCTTGGCCTGTATGTGTATTGTACACACTATGTTTAAGAAAAGGTTCAAAATATTTAGCATAACCACTTTGTAGGACCTTGCACACCGGTAATACAGTATTAAATACTGAGCAATGTTCCATAGGCAGCCAATGGATTCTTTCTAACAGTAGTCATGTGAGTATATATAGTACTATAGATAATTTATAAAGTCGATATTCAATTTGGTTAAAAGGACATTCTTATATTATCGTAAAACATCTATATGTTAATGAAGTTACAGCCACCTTTCAGTTTAAATAGGGCGTTTCAGCACTCCCCTCAACTGAGTCTTCAACTTATCTTAATTAAACTTAACACATTCTTGAAGGTCGGTGTCCCTTAGAGTCCTGATCTTTGCAAAGACACCAGTCAATTCACTTCACTGAGGTTAAAATTAAATGATTAAGAAGCCTTTATTACCCATATATTATTCCTAACTGTATATATTATATTTATTAAAATGAGAAGACAGTGAAAGATATCTGCCAAACTGCTATAAGAGTAGAATTGTCTTAAACTTGAATTACCTTCTCTTATTTTCTCCAACAGCCATGAATCTACAATGAATAGTTATTTTCCTTTTGTTGTGTATTTGATTTATCAAACTGTGTTGTTTAATGAAAGAAGTAAAAGCATCACATTAATTTGGTGTAACCAGATGTAAAGATTTTTTTGTATATTTATTTATTTTTTTTCATTCTCCATTTCAATACAATAATCTCAATATACATCAAATTGAAGGTGTATTTTTAGTTCTACCATGTAGTAACTTAATTCATGAATCAATTTATTTTAGTAAAATATGAAGATGTAAAGCACAATGTTACATTATTCTCTTTTTCAAATTTATGCATCATTAAATAGTGGCTCTTTCTCAGTTTGTCATTTGTATTCTTTAATTCTAACAGTGTTTTGAAAAAAATTATGGCACATTTAAATATGTACTTCTTTGTACACATGACCAGTAAATTAATTAGGTCATAGTTGAAATCTTTTTGTAAATACCCCAAAATGATGTCTTGTATCTTGAAATTAATTAAAACACCTATTTTCCAGATAGAAATTGAACCCCATAGTTGTTTCAAATGGTTACAAAGAAAGAATAAATGAACAAGAGTTTCTTTATCATGTGTACACAGTCTACAAACACCAGAATCATCTTTGTCTATTGTTGCTAAATATTTTCTAACTCCAATTATTCTATACAAAAGTCTATGTTGAAACCTTGTGAGTGAGGCATCACAAGAGAATCTAAAATGGACTCTGAAAATTTTTCTCCAAACAAAATTTTCTATTGCTTTATTAATTTCTTGGCACCAATTTGCTTTCATTTTTTGGTTGAACTGAAGACTTATTCATTGCTTTATATATGTCAGTAGCACCTTTTTGACTTTTGAAGAGAATATTCAAGTGTGCACATAAGAAAGGCCCCATTTCTCTGTAATGGTTCAAATCAGGTTTAAGATTGTTCAAGAGTGCTTTAGTAAGTAATTTAATTCTATAGTATTCTCGAACATTAACATGAGGAAGATTATACAACCCTTTCAATTCCATCATTGGATGAAAAGTCCTGTTTGCATTGATTAAGTTAATCAGAAAAATGCTACGCCTTTTTGATGCCATACAGGATAGAACAAAGGGTCCTGAGTGATTTTTTATTACACCAAAAGGCTATGCAAGATATCCTGGCCACTTTCTATGGGAAAATCTTGATACATATTGAACAGAATTTAACACATCTTTCCAAAAAGGGTTTTCAGGCTTTGGTTTTTCACACCATGCTGGCCCATAGGTAAAGAGATTACTTGAAATATTTAACTGATGGTTGACCAGATATGCCCATGGTGAATCTGAATCTCTTATCAGACATCTAATCCAGAAAATTTCAGTGATTTTATAAATTTTTCAAGGTCAAGCATTTTAAATCCTCCATCAAAATAGTTAAAATGATATCAAAGAATTTTGACAAAATTCCACCTTGTATAACAGAAGCCTGAATATTACTGTTAAATACCTTGGTCTATTTTATTAAGCTTTGCCCAAATCCCAAAAATTCCAGTACATTGTAAAGAAACTTCCATGAGATTAAGTCAAATGCTTTCTTGAAATCAATAAGCACTAGAAGACCTTCTTTCTACATTTTTTTGGTAAAATACATAATTTCATAAACCAGATGTGTAGAGTAACCAATGTATCTACCTGTAATAAATCCAGTTTGACATTTATCAATAAGAAAATCTAAAATGGTTTTAATCTGTTTGCTATGGAAGCTCAAGCCATTTTGTATATTACTGAAAGCAACAAAATTGGCTGCCAATTTTTTAGGAATGTTTGGTCTTTGTTTCCTTTTGGCAAACATGATATTATGCATTGCCTCAATGTAAGAGGTAGTTCAATGTTGTCATAACTTGAGTTTATAGCTCAATTTTAATTTTAACCAAAATAGTTTAAAAATTCTGCTGCAAAATCATCAATACCAGGTGGTTTCCATTTTTCATATTTTGCAATGCTTGTCCCAATTCATAAACTGTTAGTTTACCTTCCAAAAGTTTTGATTGTATGTCTGTTAACTTATTAATATCATAATTAGCTAAATATTCTTTTAAGTTCACATTTTTGAGATCACAATCTCGTGAGTCAAACAAGGTTTGATAAAAAGTCTTAATTTAATCTAATATAAGGGTTTGATCTGTTAATGTTGAACCATTTTTTTATTGATTTTACTGTTTTTTCAGTAAAATGTTTATTTTCTAATGAGCAAAATAGTTTACAAGGTTTCTCGCCATGTTGTAACCATTATACTCATGATCTTACCATATGACCTTTCATTTTCATCCACCTTAATTGTTCTAGGAATAAATTATCCTTTATAGTGAGCTGAATACTTTCCAACTGATTTCTTTTCAAGTAATCTGGGCTATATACAGGAAGAGCATATTGAAATATTTCATCTCTTGTGGAATTATTAATGAAAATTACATATTTTTGGTTGTTTAATAATGAGGTATTAAACTTCCAAAGTCCATTACCATGTTTAAATTTGGTTATGGAGATTTCTGATTTAATCATAGAATGATCAGTTCTATGTCCAAGTAATATTTCAAATTTATCTACTAGATCCAGAAAGAACTTTGATGCCAGATAATAGTCACGTCACGTTGTTGTAATGGATTTTTACGTCTCCATGTATATCTATGAGTATCAGGGTGGAAATCCCTATACACATTAGTAAGACTAAAATATAACATCATATTTAAAAGTGCCTTTCTGGAATTTGGGTTGTTTATATGGGCTTTTAGGGGATCCAAAGCTATATTAAGCTTCCTCCTTTAAAGCGATTATGTTTGAAATATTATTGTAGAATGGGGAGAGTCTTTATTCGGCACATATATATTCATAATTTTGATGTTCAGTGAGTCTAGCTTAATATCCATAGCAATCATAATACCCAGATCATCCTTTTCAATATTTCCAATAAAATATTCATAATTTTTACCCAAAAGTATTGCTATCCCATGTGAAATTGCTGTGTTTGCATGAGGGATACATTCCCCATCCCAGTGTTTTTTTATTTCAGGCAGATCTTCCGATATCCAATGAGTGTCTTGTAGACATACCATGTCTGTTTTTTTACCTTTTAAATAAGTTTAAACATCTATTCTTTTCAACCGAGTTTGAAGCCCCTGACAGTTTACCGATAACACAACAATAGTTTTACCATTTATCGTAACTATCCTTTATGCATTTGAATATCCTGAAAATCCAGCAAACATTAGATATGACAATTATAAAAGGTGTTTAACTCATCAATTCCAAAGGGCATAATTGTAGCACTGAGTAAGAACAAAGGTATGACACCATTTACAAGTTTCTACTAATCTTTGGAGAATGCTATAATGTTGAAAACATGCAAAATTAAAAACAATAGTTTAACAAAACAAAAACACTTAGACACATATTATTTACAATTAACACTTTTTTTTGGTTCAGTTCCTCGCAAACTTGTCAATATGATTTTTATATATAGCAGCAATTGGGTACAGAGTATTTTTATAAGAATGAGTGGAATCACAAGTAATATGAATGTGATAGTTTCTAGTTTATAATAAGAAAAAGTTACATTTTTCAAACATATAGCGCGCCAGCAAAAAGATTGAACAAAAGTATGACATATCAGTTTGGTTTCAATACTATAGTGATTTCTTAATTTGTAGCTGCATACAACTATCATTTAAAAAAAGATTACATTGTTCAATTAATAGGTTTGGATTTCTAACTGCTGTATCCACATACCACTTATACTCTGCAAGATTTTGACAAGCAATTATTTTTAGAAGCCTATTTCTGTACTAACATGTGCGTTAAATATATAGAAATCTATATATCTCAACAAAGAAAATGACATTTCACATTAAGATAGTTAACACTTCAACCTTTTACAGTAGAGAATAATTAAATAGTTTAAGGGTTTTTCCAACACATGCACAGATGCAGGTAGGTACTGCTAACAGGTAATCACTGAGTCAGATATGCTGTAACATCTAACTTATAACCATTTAGGTTCTGCACCTCAAACAGCCAAACTTATATATTTATTTCTGCTTTCCCTCTGAGACCTAGGGAAATTAATACTACTGTAGTTGTTTCTCTTCCAAACCATTATGTCTATCTATGCTAAGACAATTTCAAATTGATAACGAAAGCAAATTCATTGCATTTTATTTTATTTGGTAAATGTAAAAGATATCAGTGGCCAATCTACAAGAAAAGAATTAGTAAATTAGTCATTAACACTCACTCTTTTGGGGATTCAAATTGTCTCTAGGGGTTATTCATAATCTTAGAATGTGAAGTACAGGTAATTTAATTGTTAGTTATGATCAATGATTTTTTTAAAAATACAAGGAATTATGATTGACAACAAATGTTGTTTATAAAGCAGTTTATGTGTTTGTGATCTGTCAAAATGTTTAATGAACAACATTGTTTGAATCTGTGTCAATCAATTCACCATTTTACCAAAATCTATATTTCCATACCTTTTAAAAAGAACACGGAGAAACTTTTTAACAAGGTTACATGTGCATATGCTGTGACCAATGAACATTATTGTAGCAATCTGTGTTAATCAGTTCACAATTAGACCAAACATCACAGAATATTGCCCTCAATGAAAAGAGCAAACATTATAACAGATCCTACAACAGGAGTAAAGCCAAACACTAGCCACTTGAACAAACATTCACAGAAAATATAATTATATTGTGAACAGGAATAGTGGAGACTGGAAAAACAAATTGTAAAGCTTGAAGTGTCTACTCACAAATCGTTTTTATATTTATGTTGTAAATATGTAATAAGTGGTAAATATGTAATAAAGGGTTATCTCAATGCAAATTGCAATACAACATGAAACAAAATTGACAAAAAGCACATTGGTAAATTTACATACCGAAATTTATATGACACTATTACACATACAAAATTCCCCACTAAATATAAATATATATTATCTTATTATTTCTTTTTTAAAAAGGATAATCTCTTATTAAGGCTGTCAAATAAACTGGCACCAGTTGTAATGTGTTTTATTGTGTTACTATTCTTACAATTGAAAATGAAACATATTAAATGTAAATTCCTTTATAAAAGGTCTGTAATGCTCACCTGGGATTCCTTTTGAGTTGCAAAAGTTCCCAAATTAATGATTGCTTTATATGGTTTTATACTAATTTTGATGTACAGAAAATGTAGAGTTTCATGGAAAATACTCAATTTCTGTCTCTGGTGGGAGAGACCACTTGTCTAGGGACATGTGTGTGTCGAGTTTGCCCAAAGTAGTGAATTCTCATTCAGTCATTTCTGACAAGTCACCCAAATGTTATTTTTGCAGTGTTTTTGTTTTTATTTATTTATGCATATTAAGATGAGATTTGTTTTACAATAATAAGTGATGCTATTTAGGCTGAAATTATCCATTGTAGTAGCCTAACTATGGAGAGACCCCAGTTATTTCCAGGCCAATCACTAATTATAAATGTAGACTAACCTATTTTGCATAAAACTTTATTCCCTGATAAAGTACTTTGAGATTTCTCAATAATGTATGTGTCCTGATAATTCTTGTTCAAATAGTGGCAGGCAGGCTCACACTTTCTGAAGCAAATATATTGGAGATTTGTTCCATAAATGTTTGAAGTTTATGCACAATATCGCAATATGATCTTCTGTAAAACTGTTTCATTTCAACTTGAAACTTCCACAAAAGAAAAATATGACATTACACTTGTTAATCTTCATGAGTGGTATAGATTTTCTGTATATGTCTGATGAGGGATGTTTTACTTCATTATTCACCATTTTGTATGGTTTATGGTTTAAATAATATGAATATTTAATGAGAACGTGAAAAAGGCTGTCAAAAAGCCATGGCAACAGTGAATATAAAAACTTCAATCTTTAACTTGCAATATCGCAATCATTTCTGCATGGATTTGTATGCAACAAACATGAGCAAAAGTGCTGTAAGAATGCCTTTCTAATGATCTATTATACAATTTGTAAGTTACTTTCTGTGATATTGTTGAGAAAAAACAAAACTTATTCATACTCATTATCCATAGTACCGGGGCGCTGGTGTATACCAAAAATTACATCCCAGTCTGTAATTCCCCGTATTTAGGACAAATAACAAATTGAACAAATTCTGTTGTTCTATTCTATTCAATTATGTACTTTTATAGCACTTTATATCTGCTAAGGCAGACTCTAACTGATTCAATAATTATCATTCCATACAGATAACCAGGTTGATAGCATAGTTTTTGTCAGATAGTTTATACATTAAGGTGGAAAACTTTTTGGAAGAGATAAGATTTTTATTTTTTCCAAAACATGAAAGATAATCAGGTAAATCATTTCAAACTGTGGAAGCATCAAAAGCAAAAAGTGTTTTTCGGGGATTCATGTGCATAATGGGTAGAATTGAGGAACTTCCAGGAACCTTTTATCTGGACAGTTGTATCCTGTGCTGTATCTTCAACAATGAATAGACAAAAGTCAGATGAGCTGGGCTGACCACTGTAAAGAAACGTATAAACCTAAGTGGCTTTTTCAAGATACAGAATTTAACTGGCAGCCAAAAATATCCATGTGTATCTATTAGATTTTATGACAATCCTAGCAACTGTGCTTTGGATACACTGGAGTTTACACATGTAGAAATGTTGCATTCATTAAACATTCAGACAAATGGTCCAGACAGTATTAGAAATAGGTTATTCAAAGAGACTTCTAGTGTTATCTCTGAGTAGTTGTGTTTACTATTTTTAATTATTCCCTGTCCATCGGTAAGGTTTCAATCTGTTGCAAACAGGTAAATGTAACACCTGTCTACAAAGGTAAAAATGACAGGAATGATATTAATGCTAATGTTAATGCTATGTTAACAACAAAAGTACTTTACCTTGTGGAATTCCTGTTATAAACCAGATGATTGTATGATCAAACAACATTTTGTTATAACTGAAAAAAAAATCTAATCTATTAGAAAACAAGAGCACTCTGAGAGCGCAGACCTCCGCCACAAGAGCTCAATCCGGATCACTCCCAATATATTTGTCATGGATCCAGACAGTGATCCAGATCACTCCCAAAATGTCTATTCATTGTTGAAGATTTAGGACATATCCCGAAAATTTCATCAAAGTCCGTCCATAACTTTTTCAGTTATCTGTCCTTAAAAATACCTTTTATGGATCCAGATCCAGATAGCGATCCGGATCACTCCCAAAATTGAATCATTTCTTCATTTTACCTTTTCAGACATATCCTGAAATTCTCATCAAAATAAGTGTACTTATTTACCTTTTTTGCATACATCGAATGAAAGAAATGGCTGTTTATGCAGCCTACAGAATTTTTTAAATGTTTAAAATTTCCACTGTGTCACAAGGTTGCATACAAACCTTGAATGATAGTTGAAGGAGAGGGGCGTTTTTCTGAAATGCCTATAACCATGAAGTATACCACCCGTAGTGTGAATGCTACACCATATCTTGGAAGGTATGATGTGTTTTTGGAGGCAGTTCCGACACCGAGAACCACATGACTTACCATCTGTAGTGTTAATGGGACATAAGTATGTGACACTCAGTTCTTGATACAACTCATTATAGAATTCATGGTGTATCATGATTATCCACTCATCACAACAAACATGTACTTTCCCTCGCATAACCTGCCAGAACCTAAGATTGAGAAGAGGGTAAAAGAGGCAAGGTCACTGATATGCAAATTTACTCCACAACGCATGATTTGCTGAAGTGGAAAAATTTGTCAGAAGTGAGGTGTATCAAAATGTACGACAAATTCACACACACAGTCTTTGAAAAGATTTCATTGACAATAGTAAATCAATACAAGAGCACTCGAAGAGTGCAGACCTCCCGCCAAGGGAGCTCAATTCCTGGACTATTATTAAAATCCACCCTGAAATTATCTGGCTATAACTTCAGGGTGGAAGTATCTTCCTTAACTTCCCAGATGATCCAGACAGTGAACCAGATCACTTCCAAAATCGAATCACTTGTTCCTCGTCCCATTTAGAACATTTCCTGAAAATTTGATCAAAATCCATCCATAACTTTATCTGTCATTAAAAATTACATTTCATGGATCCAAAAGTTCCAGATAGTGGTCCAGATCACTCCCAACATTTAATCATTTCTTTCTATTACTTTTTCAGACATATCCTGAAAATTTCATCAAAATCCGTCAATAGTTTTTTGAGTTATCTTGTTCACAAACGTACAAACTCACCAAATCACAAACCCACAAACAAACCCAGGCGAAAACATAACCTCCTAGGTGGAGGTAATAAACACATCAAGTACATGCACAGAGATGGTATTTTAGCCTTACTAATATATATGAAACATTTGTTAGATGATGGGAGATTGTATACTTCATAAAGTTCTACTGGGAAAATGGTACGTCTGAGCATACTGGCTTACACATATATAAGCTATGCCCCTGAAGTTATTTTGTAATTGAGGAAATATTTCACTTCAGGTAAAATAGTTTAACTTTACATAATATACTGTAACACATTTTGGCCTTTACATGATCCTGCTGCCAAGACAAAAAACAGAGAGACTTCAAATCTTAGATACTCCTCTTAGATAAAGAAATAGGTACCTAGTGATGACATCAGTGCCAGTAACTACCTGATACAATTTATATTGATACTATAATTATATTTCAATCGTAGTATGTATAGGTCTCATCAGAGGCTATATCCCATTCAGTGTACAATGCTCTGAAGTACTTTTTGAGGAGAACCATTAAACTGGTCGCTTGAACCGGTATACCAGTGTTCTGCTGGTTTATACTGGTTTTCATACTGGTATAGGGTGTCCATGGGGTTCTGTAAGGGGTGCCTTATTTAGGATGTTGCCTAGATATTTTTATATAAAGTAAATGTTGTATTGAATGTAGATAACCATTGAATAGCAACACATTCAATAGCATGCAGCCATTTGAATGTTTACATTCAATTGTTTAACTGTGGAATGTGTACATTCAACAATCATATTCATTGAATGTGTATATGTTTAACAAATGGAAATAAGTAACTGGTACTGTGCAATGGAATTTATTATTGTCATTTTCTTAATAAATCACATCTGTCGATATTAACTAAAATAAACTTCTACAATAAGTTGATTATCTGTGGTCAGTTACATTGTTATGTATTATGTAATATTATAACAAAAACTGCTTTGTTTTCTAAAATAATTTCTATAATAATTTTTTCTCAATACGTTTTCTAATTATATTGTCCCATTGAACCTATCTAACAATACAGGGGTGCTACTATGGGACTAATTACAATTAAATTCCCAAATTTCACACTTAATAAGATGCATTAATTTCGGTCGCATTTTAGAATCATACACATAAAGACCACAAAATAACTACTCAAGCTTGAACTGTTTCTCTTTCATTCTTTCATCGAGAGGCCAAAAATTTAATATTTGTGGATCAAAGTAAAGCTAAAAATACAGCTTTTGCAGTGACTTTGGTCAGAAATGTTTGTCATTTAAGAAATTCTCAGAAATCATGAATAACACAATGAAATATATGACATTTATGTCATTACATATATATTTATTCATTTTAATGTTATAGAATGATCTTTATTTATGCCGCCTCCTGAAATATAATTTTTTATTCCAATTATTTTAATTTCTTATTATTATGCTAAATATATACAATATAGGTTATAAACTAAGTCTTTGTAATCAATATCAGCTTTTCATATTTAATTAGTTATACATTCCATGCCTTGGGTCATTGAATGTACACATGATTTGCTCATTGGATGTGCACATTTAATAGTTTAATACATTGAATGTGCACATTGAATGTGTGAAATGTCTACATTCAATGGTTATCCACATTCAGTACAGTGTAGTGTACTTCAATATAAATGTTAGCTTTTTATGTAAATTCTGATGATTATCCATTAATTTGGATCATATTATTATCCCTTCAGAATTCTAAAACAGGAATAAATATATTGTTTTGTTGTTTCAGATGCTGTGTCCCTGAGAATGAACATACTGTCTCCATGTATATGGGTTGCATTGTGCAGTCTTATACATTTGTTACAATGAGATCAACAACATATTTTTACTGTGCAACAGTCATTGGACCAATGGTAATAATAATGAGTAAAGACTTTTAAACAGATATTATTGTTTATTCACTAGTAACTGTGGATTTCTCGTAAGATTGTGTTACTCCAGTAGTTTCAGTATCAGTACCTATTTTGATGTTCTTTGTGAGAAAGGTTGGTGAGGTACTATCACTATCACTCAAATCTAGATCCTTGTTTGAGTCAATTGGTGACTTCCCTTCAAACAGTCTGGTTGAGCTGAAGATGGCGGCTTCTTTATGGTTGTGTAAATCTATATGTTATGGTCCAGCATGGTTACTTGTATTCTCTGGATTGGGAGGCTTGGGTGGGTTTACTATGGTGGGTGCTTCAGATGTAGAAGGTCTGTTACTATTGCTTTGTGCTGTTTAAAGTGGGGCTATGTCTACAGTGGTAACATCTATGTTGCTTGTTGGTTGAGCCCTCAATGCCGGTGATTAAGGTCAGTTTCCTAGTAAAGTGTTTATTCCACTTTCCCCAAAGACACCTACAGTGATCACGAGCCTCCCTTTTGTGTTATCTGATGCTGGTTAGGTACTTGTATGAGTGATTACATTTCCCGTTTTTATAGATTAACTGATCCGTTACAACTATTATGAACCTTTTTCCTGTAAGTTACGTATGTATACAACTGAGTATTGGAAGCCAGTTCGTGAAGACATTTACTTTTCCAATGACGTCATTTAAGATTGTACGATGCCATATGGTTATTACAAATTTGCCATTGCTAAATTAGGTCAAGGTATATTATTTGGTTAACCACCAATAATAGGGTACAGAAGACTCCCTAATCTTCGGGACCTAATAACAAATGCAGAAATTGACTACCAAAATGAGCTGAAGAAAACAAAGGAGGCATTGTCCAAAATTTGTACCAGGCTTGGCAGATGTATTTACTCCCCACTCATCAAAAAAGCCACTGAAGCCAGCTACAACTACTCAAAAACAACATCCAAATGCATAAACCAGCAAGGTTTACACCAATCTCCAGCAATTTTACCAATAACAATTATAAGGTTTAGATCCATTGAGACAGGGTCTAGAATGCGCCATGAGCTGTCCTAAATCTTTAGAGTGCACTCACTAGCACCACTGGCCATCTTCCAACACGTGTGAGTTATGGATATTTGTTAATAGTCTATGCACTGAAAACTATTTTACCCCTTCTCCCTAAATCCTCTTAGAGACACTGCATGCATTTTGTTTAACTATATGTATGCAGATTATTTAAAATTCTATTCTCATGCAACGAAAGTGTGTCAGTATAAGTATATATACAACTCACAATTCTGACAGAATATCCAACATAAAGATCCATTTATAGAGCTTACAATTTGTTGTACCAGGCAATTGAAATATTGTTTTAGGAGGAGGGGAAAACCATCCTCAGAGACAGCCATTAATAATTTGGAAAATCTAGTTTCCCCTGACATAGTCATTGGGATTCGGCGTAGTTGCGATTCCATGGGTCCAGAAATTGTCACTTGCAGGCTGACAACGTTACAATTTAACAAGATATATGAGAATTTACCTTGCAAATGTTGAAGTATCAATAAGTAAAAGCTGCATATTGTTAAAATTAACAGGAACAGTAAGTGTAAGACCAGAGTAAGAGTTCACTATTCAAAGAAGAGAGGTGTTAACTATTCACAGTGGCCTCATGTCAAGGTCAGTGGCTGCCTCACAGCATCTCTTTTACAGACAAAGAGTGCTAACAAACTGAAAATTTGACTCCCCGCATATTCCATAACCAGGATTCAGTTATATATGAAAATTGCAACATACTATAAATATCATGGTTCTTGTATGCTGGAGGGCCAAAAGTTTATATTTGTACATAATGACCAATTAACTAAAGAATTTCATTACATTCTTATATACGTTTTGTAACAGTGATAGTGAAGAGCGTGCAATTCTGAGGAAATATGCTTTTTCATATAGTAACAATAGTAAGAAGTATTTATAAAGTACTGAAATTGATGTAAACATCCTCTAAGACGCTCATGTCCAAAAAGGGATAGTTCAGGTCCAGAAAGAGGTCAATATCCAAGTTAGCACCTGATAGGGGAGATATGCTATGGGGGAGAAAAGGCTAATCTGAATAAATAAATCTTCAACTGTTTTCTAAATCTACTTTCCACAGTTTTGATCTTGATCGATTCTGTGAGACCACTTCTGCGAAGCTGGGCATCTCCATGCAGTTTTTTGGTTTGACTGAGGAAACTAGAAGGCGATTGCACAAAGTGAGATCACTCCAATTAATTAAACATATATTGGAAGCCAGTGATTTTTTGTGTATAAAGGATCTCACATGACTGAATTCGTTTATTTTGCACACAATTCAACATAAGACATTTTGAAATCTTTGAAGTCATATAATGTATGCCTTTTTAATGTGATATAGCATTGAATTGCAGTAGTCTAGATGATTGCTTACCAAGGTATTTGCCACTAAACATGTGTCTAATGCATGGTCAAACGGTCACTACCGAAAACTTATAGCCACGCAATGCAAAAACATTTGCCCAGATTTTATTAGAACTAGTCATATGCATGTATTTGCTGAAAAAAAAACATATGCTAATATCCAGACTTCAATCTGAGGTTAAAAATCTGTTGCACAAAAGCGCTCCCACCCTGGGTAAAAATAATGAATAAGAACAGCATCACAAATGCCCATACTCCAGAGCCTGGGGAAGGAGTATTGTACATCATCGAGGGCTTTTTTGTAACATGATGCATCAGGGACTTGTGAGGGGAGTATGTGAGGGTCGTAAACCACCATCAGTTATTTTACAGTGCCATTCTTACAAAGTGTGAAACTACATTTATAAATCTCCTTTCTGTCACACATAAAAAGTGCCAGATACTAAAATTTTCTGAAAAAAATTCTTAAAGTGACTGGGCAAAGTTAAATATCCCATCTGTAGTGGGTCAGCCTCTTGTGTAAGAAGGAAGACCAGTCATTGTACTACAAGTCATTGTACTACCCAACATTAGTGGACATATAATAACATCACATAAGTAAGATTTTACACTTCAAAAGGTGAACATCAAATGCATTTGATAGCTAAGTAACTTAAGTTATGTAGATGTGCAAAAGACATAACCCTCAGGAAAGAACAAAAAATACTTAAAGACAAAGAATCCAAAGAAAAAACAATTTAATAGTAATGTGACAGCATTAATTTGTAAAGTAAAACTGTTAAGTGGATCTTTTTATTAATTTAGCTATATCTATCAATGGAGACATCACAGTTGGACAAAAGTGCACACATTGATCAGTGGCTTTATCAAAAATGTTTCATACATGTCAACACCAAACCTTATGGCCCACACAAAATCCTTTTTAGATACAGCCCAGACAAGATATTTTCTGCCAATCAAATGCAAACCTCAACCGAATTCTCACCTGCTTGCCAGCTGGATGCAATGTCTGTATATAATTCTGCACATCATTTCATTTATTTATTTGGGGTTTTACTTTGCTTTCAACACTGTACAAGTCATATCATGATGGGTAGTTGGAAGGGCAGAGGAAACAAGTACATACAGTTGGTCAAGGTTCTGTACTGTAAACTGCCGACCAACACAAGCAATTACCAGCTTTCCCACTTGAGGGAGCGCTGTGAACTGAACCCGGCATCAGAGGTTGGAGGCGAGAGTATTACCACACTGCCACCGTGGCCCCTGCACATCATTTAAAGTACTTACAGTTTTGGGGTGAAAATTAACACAACAACTGACGATACCCAATCAGCGCTTGTGATATGGCTTATCTGGGTATCTGTTGGAGTCTAGTTAATGTGGAGCTTAATGGGGTAAAGTGAAAGAGTGGCCGTAATGCTTCAGAATAAATGGAAAATGATAGACTTCTGCCTTTGCTGCTGGCTGGAGTACTCACTAGTTTGGTTGAGGGGTGGATGAAATATTCATCTCTTCTGCAATGTACGAGGTTTGTTAATTCTATCTGCAGACCGATGACCAGTGACATTTGAAAAGTGAGTTTACAGCACTTAAGATTAAGAAACTGATGTTAGAATTGTAGATGATGGAGCAGACCACAGAAATTGATATGAAGCTAAAATGGCAAGAAATTTTAATATAAAGGGGTCATAACTCATATGGCAAATTTGAAGTCAAAATTTTAAAAGTAGAGATTGCTACCACAGAATCAATGACATGTGTTGTCAATAACCTTATTGACATTTTGACAGGTTTATTTATTTATTTGGGGTTTTACGTTGCTTTCAACACTGTACAGGTCATATCAGGACGGGTAGTTGGAAGGGCAGAAGAAACCAGTACATAGAGTTCGTTAGGGTTGTGTGCTGTAAACTGCCGACCAATGGCAAGCAACTACCGGCTTTCCTACTTGAGGCCGTACGGGGATCAAACCCCAGCCTCAGAGGTGGGAGGTAAGATTTTGACAGGTTGAAAGAGAAGTTGAACATAAAAAAAGGGTATCAATCATCACAAATACTTACATTATTTCTGTTCAAGATGGTCACATAGTTTTACATTATGGGAACAAATGGGCCTAATGAGGAATTGACTTGCAAATCAGAAGCTCTTGAAACCTCAATAATTTATTTTCTTAGGAAGCATTATTCACAACAGTAAGTACAGCAGAAACTCTATTATCTGAACATCCTGCAATAGTGTAATTATGTTTTGACAACAAAGGGCTTAAAATAATAGACAAAGTGGTTTAGTGTCAGAGAATATAAAAATGAAACTGTTTAAGAGTCAAGATAAGTTTATGAAATTGAATAATCAGATAATAGAGGTTTGAATAACAGATATTCTATTTTATATCTTTCAAGAGATATACCACGAAAATTCATTCACTGTCATAGGAATTTCTTTCAGAACAGTTTTTTTGCATCCAGTGCACAGCATACCGGAGAAACATTATGAAACTGTGCTATCTAAACTAACATGCAGTTACTTTTATATATAGATAACATGCAATATATTTTTACACTGCACAAGATCAATATTTACAAAAATGCTTTTAATTTGTACACTTAAATATTTAATTCAGTTGGTGTTATTGGATAGCATAATACAGGTAATTAATTTGCCTCTTTGGGTCATTTTATAATTTATCAAAGCTAAAATATCTTCAAGTTCTAAAGTTACAATAATAAAAGGCTAATTTCATGACTGGTAGTTTTCTTGGGATGGGAATAAAAGGTTTCATTACTTGGTCATTTCATATCATTTCAAATAGCAAAAATAATTTAGTATAATAGATTGTTTTTTGTGGATGTAGGAAACCATCAGGTCGGGGTGGATTGATATTCCCGTTGCCATCATCATTAATACCGGCATCTGTGTTACATTGCAAACTTTAAACAGTCTGTACTGCCTGGCCACTAGGAAGGGGCCTATTGTTATATTGCCTTTATCTTAAATTGCAATATAGGAAGTGGTTGACCGTTTATGGTGTTTGGTATTTTTGCCTGTTTTTTGTCCTCACATACAGAATAGTAGACTAAGGTTGGGTGGATATGAACACAACATATATTTGTTATTTGTAAACATGCACAAATTCGACCATATGGGTCTTTAAGTAGGGTCATATAAAGGCCACCACCTCTTGACAATTTGGGGAAGCCTTTACATTATTATTCTGTAATGGCTGTCCATTAAAAACTGTATATTCACCGAGTGATATAACTTTCTATTTATCTATGCATTTTTCCAATCTGAAGATGCCTGTATGCTAACGTTGGTTCCATCTATAACTGCTACTACATTTGGAAATGAGACTGTGATACTAAATCCTATGATTTAGTAGAAATGTTCATTTGGCTAATACATGTTCCTGTTAAATATACGAGAGGCGTGGAATTTAGTTTTTTATCTGAAAATCTTAAACATCCAAATATAAATACACTTTATGAAATGTAATTGCAAACCCAGATAGCATTCCACCGTCGAACCGACGTTGGCCCAACGTCGGCACATCCGTCGGTCCGACGTTGGCTGCCGACGTTGGGCCAACAGCTTTTTGACCGTCGGGCCAACATTGGCCCAACGTCGGCAAGCCACCGGTGAAAATTATATTCTATGTATAGCATCAGCCAATCAGATGATGTTCATTGATAACTTTTGTAGTGTGAATTTTTAATGAGAATATTATTTTTATGTGTAAAATTGTTAAATGGTTAGTTAAAATTTGTGGGCTCACTGAAATATGATTTTTAGACATCCCATAATAAATATTTTTTTCTAAGTTACCCCAAATCCCCTATGATTGCTCGCCGCCATCTTGAATAAAAATCCGCCGTTGGCCCAACGTTGGCCCAACGTTGGCAAAATATAGACATCTAACCTGAGTGTTGGTTGGCAAGCCAACGTCGGCCCAACGTTGGCCCAACGTCGGCCCAACGTCGGCAAAATATAGAGACATCTAACCAGAGTGTTGGTTGGCAAGCCAACGTCGGCCCAACGTCGGCCCAACGTCGGCAAAATCTGCCGACCATGCGACCAATAGCCAACGTCGGTCCGACGTCGGAATGCTATCTGGGAAATATGATATCAAATAATTTAAATATATATTTTGAATATAAATGTTTGAATTCCAATAATGAATTGGGTTTTAAATCGTGGAGATTGAATTTGTGTATATTTCCAAATGTTAAATGTTTTTTAGTTTTGATAATAGGAATTTAGAATTGGATTTAGACATAGCCAAATAGAATTATGTTATTTTATGTTAGTCCTAATCTTTCCCTCAAGTAGTCTGTAACTCTCCAAGAAAACGGGGATTCAGTTAACTAGCGCAAGCTGCAAAGTCATCATGAACAGGAGTAGTGCACTGAAATAATCATCCATCCCAATACTGACATAGCTTATTGCCTCTTAACTTTGGTGAAGAGACAGATAGTCATTATGCCACGCCACAATTTTTGAAAGTCCGGAGACCTTAAAAAAAGACGAAAAGAGTGATCTCTAGAAGCGCAAGCCTAGATAGAGCTCGTGGTTTAAAAATTAAGCTGACTGTGACTGGTTAAATTACTCATGTGATGTCTGGAAAGAAATTATCCAATGGCCAAAGGAGCAGTATACACCTTTAAAAGAACTGGGACACTGTTCAGGCCTCTCTCATGTCAGTACCTCTGAAGCTGGCACCAGTCATTTAGAAATAACAGGCCCTGCGACTCAGCAGATGCATAGCCACTTTCTACATGATGCTGTCATATTAGATCTCAACGCTATCCATGCAAACCCCACCATATCACAATCTGTGTCTCACATCCTGTCGGCATTGGAGGCCAATGCCAGGGCTGAGGCACCACAAGATCAGGCTACACTTAAAGATCTGGGAGGTTCAATGCTACACATACTGTTGCATTAGGTCCTGAATTAAGGTGGCCTAATGAATAATTTTAAATGGTAAGTGATCGTAAACATGCTCTGTATGATGACCTTACAGTGCAAAAATTGGCCTAGGTCAGTTCTCAAATATCTACCACATCCAAGACCAGTTCTGGTTAAACAAGTGCTGCTACATATGATCCTATCTCTCAGGAACGACACCTGAAAAAATTGAGCAGGATTTCTTGCAATGGGCAGATGAAAGACTAACACATAGGATTGTATCAATCATGGTCAGTTAAGGCATCAAGTCAAATCATATGTTCACACAGAAACTAAATGTCAAGTAAAGTACAGGGGTGACGACAAGAACCATAACACCAGCAAGTAGGATCGGATCTCATCACCTGGACCAGTAGGGACTTATTAGGGCAGATTTTTTTCAATACAGGCTAAGGGGATGGGGACAGTTACTTTGTAATTAGCAACATGAATGGTATAATTTCTAATATGGCACATAAAATACAAAATTCATGGCTTCCTATACACAGAGTGCCCAATGATGACTACTCGTCCAGTGACCATTACCTTTCTGCACTAAATTAGCTATTTTCTTCCAGTTCTACAAGTGGTTTTGATTGACACAAAGAACACTTATTCATATTTTCCTTTAGGTCCCAAATCATACACATCAGGGTCATTGTGTAGGTCCTTGGCCACCAATTAACAAACGTTCAAATGTTTAATTCAGTGACTAATATGCTTACTATATTAATCCTAACATTCACTATCAGTTCAACACAAGTTGTACTGATGTTTTGTTCACCCTTGTGGAGGTGATATTATATTGTGCAGCTGTCAGTGTTTTTATTTTTATTTATTTATTTATTTAGGGTTTTTACGTCACTTTCAACACTCTATAGGTCATATTACGACGATTAGTTGGAAGGGAAGAGGAAACCAGTACATACAGTTCGTCAGGGTTCTGTACTGTAAACTGCCGACCAACAGCAAGCAACTACCAGCTTTCCCACTTGAGGCTGTGCCAGGAACCGAACCCCAGCTTCAGAGGTGGGAGGCGAGAGTGTTGCCACTTAAGTCTCTTTACTGTTCAGATGTCAGTTGTAGTGTAGACACTTCAATGGCAAATAATTCTCCAGTGTAATCTATTGTGGATTTATTGATTTTTTGAACTTCAGGTGGCATTTGTATCAGATGGTATTTGTTCTTGACCCCAGGGGTCACAATTCTGGATTTGATTACTTGTATCAAGTTTGTGTTGGTGGGATATTTCTTCATGCATGTTGTGACAGTGATATAGGCCAGGACAAGTGTTAATCATAACAGGGACTATACTCAGTACAGATAATTATTGATAAATAGAGTTGCAAACTCACAGGCTTCTGACCCTGAATTCTAAGTACATAACGCCCTATATGACGTGACCCAGACAGAACTCACACCCAATCATAAAGTATGATGCATGGAAGAACTCACTTTTCATAGAGCAACCTGATAATTTCATTGTGGTGACCCCATGAGCTGAGGCAAGGGTTAAGTTTGACGGATCATCCTCTTTACTGGAAACACTGGGGTTGCCAATTAATCCACCCAATAAGACCACTCTTTGTGAAGCTCTAACAGGCCTAGACATAGAAGTGAATATTGTTAAATAAGGTAATTTGATGATAGAAACTGACAAGTTACGTAGTATCTAGCAAGAATGTTGTCAGGTTCTGACTAAAAAGTCATTATCTAAAAAGTCATTTCCGTTTAATTGGCAAACTTATATATATATACACAAATGTCTTTCCCTCTCTAGAATCTTCATAAATAGAATCCTTTCTATTTTCAGGAGTAATTCCCACAAGTCAATGATTCAGCTGACTCAGGATTTCTTCAGGGACATCCAGTGGTTCCTGAACATCATTATTGACTTTAATGGTGTTAGCCTTTTTAAGAGAACTTCCCGTTCCCACAAACATTATGGTCAATGGTCTCTGGAGGAGTTTCTTTATCTGGACTTACTTGCAGAATAATTCTCAGGCAGCATTCATCATACCTCATACCTTCCCCTCCACCATTCTCCCCACTTTTTGATTGGGTTTCGTGTTTTAAAATTTCCTCCATTGCTTTTGAAAATGTTCAATGCGTAACATGTAAATAAAAAACCTCAAACTTATATTCTATTGTCTTCTGTTTATGTTAAATCATCCGGCATTACAAGTTTATAGTGTTATTATTGTGTCAGGAACCAACACCTACACACAGATATTATTTTATATCCAATTAAACAAAGTGTGATTAGGTACTAGTTTATTTATCTATGCAGTTTTTATTCACCACAAAATATGTAAAAAGGTGTATACGTCTATGAATAATACTAATAAAACATATAAATATATATTTTACAATACTAAAATAATATAGTGCTTAGTTTATATACACTGTTATAATTAATCAATGAATCAACAATGAAATAATAATCTAAAAGTATGACCACTTTTTATAAATAAAAGAGATAAGCTGTCATTGCATAGAAGTCATCATTGTGTTTACATATGCAAGTTAGAGTTCCTGTAGTTTCGGCTGTATACTTTGAAAACACGTCTGACAGAGATTTCATATAGGGGTCATTCAGTAAAATATTCAAATATCCTTCTGTGTTTTTAATGACACAGATACATGACCCATTTCCAATAAATTCAGGTATACAGTGTTCATTTGAAAGAGATGCCAGGTTGTGAGGTTTCATCAACTCTTGCCCGGGGTTACTTTCAACAATTTTTATATGTTCTTGGTATGTGTCATATGCTGGTAAAGTTCTCAAAAACGAATCTGCTACTTTCTCACATTCCCATGCAACATCCACAATTAATAACTTGCTAAAATGATCTACATAAACCGCCTGGATGAAATCAGAGGTAGACCTGAAAGAACATAGAAATATGTAAACGCATAAGAGATATCAAACTCAATTAAGTCTGACAAATTACTCATTTATTAATATACATATACAGTTAATTTATTTGTCAATACTTTGTATCAAGCCTAGTACCTAATTGATTATATTCTTATAGGTAGTTAAAAGGCAGGGAGAAACTACTTTATACAATCGGTCAAGGTTCTGTACTGTGAATTGCCAACCAGTGGCAAGCAACTACCAGCTTTCCCACTTGAGGTCAGGCTGCGGCTCGAACTCTGATCTCGGACATGAGAGGCAAGTGTCTTACCACTATGCCACCCTGGCCATTACTGTACAGGTAATACATCCATACTAATTTTTTTTTACATATTTACAAACTCACATAAAGCTAAGTTAATTATAAATTTAACAAACAAGTATAATAAACACAAGATATAGATATACTTAAAGCTACATACAATACAGTTATTTAAGGGGGCTCTTCCACTGGAGCCAACCTTTCCCGACTGTTAATGACTCAAAGGTTACTAAGTCAGAGATAGGGGCCATTATTGGATGAGAAAATGAAGTGTTGGTTAAACCTCCACAACTGAACGTAATACATCCCAGCTTGTCTTGATTCACATCCAGACATGACTTGGGATTGGGTGGTTTCCTGTCAGAACTTAACAGCCCCGGGATAAGTCCTAGAGCTGTGGCTGAGAAAGTTGTAGCTAACCACGATAAGCCGTAGTGATGGCTTAGCAAGACTAAAGAAGTGTACAGACTCACCATGACTAGAGTTGCAGTCAGTCTTACCAATCATTATACCGTGCAGCAATTTCTAGTAAAAAGAGGGATCAAGTCGACCAATTAACCAATCAAACACCAGGTTAATGCTTAATAATTGGCTTCCATCATGTGAACAAAACTTCAACATTAACATTTTTTTAAATTATGGTTTTCAGGTTTGGGCTTTGCAATTTTATAAACACTACCTCAACTTATTCCTTATTCTGATAATATGACAAAAATAGCTACTTAAAATAACAAATTTCCCTTTGAAAAGTATTTACCTTCATCTAGCCACCTTCAAAATTTCATCACTTTGAGTAAGTTCTCACATTAATACCAAATAAACCATAGCTTCTAGGAAATTCTGGATGTGAGGGTAAAACATGCTGTAGTTCCGGGCACTGTTGGATGCACATGCTATATTGACCATCCATGGCCTAATTTTTTTTATTTCATTGATTGGTCGACACTTTTGTTTTTTTCTTTCTTCACAGAAATTGCTATGTTTGAAAATGCTGATAATTTGAATATTATAGGACAAAAGTAACCACTTTTCCTACTTCCTAACATTCACAGCATACCTGTAGACCGTGTCTACCTTTAAAGCTCAAGATCCTGATTACTTTCAATCTTGTTTTTATTCTTAAAATATTTAATTGCCATATTTTTAAATCACCTTGCACTGAAACTGGCCTTCAAATGAGCAGGATAAGACTTAAACGTGACTAGCAT
The DNA here is from genome assembly GCA_964017235.1 of Sabellastarte sp. h YS-2021. NCBI lineage: Eukaryota > Metazoa > Annelida > Polychaeta > Sabellida > Sabellidae > Sabellastarte > Sabellastarte sp. h YS-2021. Next base: position 95,534,571 of record OZ024936.1, on the reverse strand, counting down.
GGCTATGTAAGAGCCTGCTGGAGAAGTTCACTGGCTACCTTAAAAGAAGTGGTTTAGTCTAGGGGCTATTGCCCATCCTTGGCCTAATTTAGTGATTTTTTTGATTGGTCGATACTTTCTTTTTCCCAGAAAATGTTGGAAAAAGCTGATAATTTGGATATTATAGGACCAAAAAGTAACCACTTTTTTCGGCTTCCTAACAATGACAGCATACCTGTAGACCTTGTCTACCTTTAAAGCTCAAGATCCTGATTACTTTCAATCTTGTTTTTATTCTTAAAATATTTAATTGCCATATTTTTAAATCACCTTGCACTGAAACTGGCCTTTAAATGAGCAGGATAAGACTTAAACGTGACTAACATGGCTATGTAAGAGCCTGCTGGAGAAGTTCACTGGCTACCTTAAAAGTAGTGGTTTAGTCTAGGGGCTATCATCAGTAACTATGTGCACCTCTGTATGTCCAATCAGATTCAGTTTTGCTTTAGATCTATTAGTTTCCCTCTGTGTTATTGTTAGGATCACTTTAAATTTTGAAGCCAAAAACCTCTTGAGT